>CM061240.1:103621703-105058360 GCA_030848705.1 Heracleum sosnowskyi
TAAAATAAAATGAATAAATACATAAATGTATTTAGTAATTACAAATTGTTATATTGATTGTGGGTTATTATAATTTGTAAGTTACAATATTAGTATTGATTGACTATAAATGGGTTGTTACAATATTGGAGTGGAGGTGGTAAAGGAATAGCTCATATATAGTGAATTCTTTCAATAGAAAAGGCACTCAACGACAAGAAGAAATGCATGTTCAATTCACACCCGTAACTCCAATATTTCCATTTATTTTCTTTCTTTTTAACACCAATTTTATTTGTTTTGTAGGTAAAAAAAATCTAACAATGATGTACTTATGCAATAGACAATAATTTTTTTACTAAAATACAAGACTTTTTAAAACGATAAATTATTTTTCACATAAGTCAACTTCTACTTTATCATTACAATATGTTATAAAGAAATATTTATGTCAAAAATTAATTAATAATAATTACAATACTATAAAAAAAGTATAACGTTCTGCACACAATATTTTAAATAGTTCTAAGGTTCTAATATTAAAATGGTTCTATGTGGAACCTGTTAGATTTGAGTGCAAACGAAAGATAATAAAGAGGGGTGAATGTATTATTACTGATTTTTGCAACAACAGCAAGTAACTCAGTGTGTGAAAGTGTTTGCGGGATTGAAATAAGAACAAAGTATACTTTTCAATCTAATGGTGTTTTATTAGATTGGGTGTTGCTACAATCTGTGAATACAAAGAATTGGATTCTCAGCTTCGTTTTCTCATAAAGATGGTTCTTGTTTACACTTGAAAACGTTAACATCTCACTTTTACAAATCAGGAAAGCGACAAATTATCCTAACCGTCTATGTCTAATCAAAATCTGCATAAGAGTTGCTTTTGCAGACATAGATCCACTTCTTTAGTTGTACCACCTTTGACTTCCTCTCTGAGCTGCTCTGTAGACTTCCCATGCGCTTCTGCAGAGTTTTGGACCACTTACAGGTGCGCAGGGCTTACTGACTCTTTTGTCTGATCTTCAGAATTTGTCTTCTTCAAATTACTTAAGTTCCACATTCGATAATTCTAGCTATATCTGATTCGATAATTGTACTTCTCGAATTAGATATTTATTCACTTCTCGAATCACACCAAGTTGGACTTCTCTAATGCAGACTTCTCGAATTAGTTCTCTAATGCAGATATTTTTACCGGATTTCATTCATTTTCGTTGCGATTCAGTTTGATTTTGAATTGATCTTTTACACCAGAAATCAGATTTGAGGGGTCTTGGAAAAAACACAAGGTTCCAGTACTTTAAAATGTTTGATCCTCATTACTAACTAGCAATTGTGTGAGAATAGTTCCTTAGTATATAATATGAAACTCTATAGATGAAGTTCAGATATATTGTCTATGTTCCTAAACAAAATATAAAGGATGGTGATATATGCACACCCAAAACTTATTTATGCACGCCCTTTCTTTAATTTGGATCTAATTATCCTTATTATATGTACATCAAAATATTCATACCCAAACTTTCATATTCGTGTAAATCGAATTGGTAATCAAATTGGTAATCAGAATATTTATACCCGAATTTCTAATATAAAATTTAGTTAAATTTATATAATCATCTGATTTAGCTATATTCTAATATATATTTATTAAATATATGATTCATATATTGGCATATTATGTCATTTTTAACACGAAAATCGTAGACCTTAATAATTTTATAATTCTTTATTTTTTCTAGCTTTATATCAAGGCACCATAACTTTTTTGTTACATTTAATTTTTCCCATCAATAAAAGGTTAACAAATTTTACTAGGTAAGCTAAAGGGATAAAAATAATTCTATAAGAAGAATACTCTTTCTTTTGTTATATTTTTAACTTTTTTCATACAATATCATATTCTATTAATATATAATTTCATCAAACAAAATCAAAAAATGAGTGAATAGAATAAGCGGAAAGTAAATTATAAGAATATTAATTTATCATTTAGTGATTTTAAATCATAGAAATTTCATAGCACGCACACGGCAAATGAGCTAGTGAACAGTGTGGTGGGAAAAAATAGGTAAGCATAAAGGGTATTTTAGTCCAAACAAAAATAAGGGTGTGCATAAATAAGTTTATGGTGTGTATATATCACTACTCTTTGAAAATTACCTTATGTACTATATGTAGAGCTATAAGCAAATCGAATTGAATACAGACGATATTTTATTGAACTTGAGTAATTTTCTACAGAACGGAACAAGGTTCGATAATATTATCAAACAAATGTTTTTGTTATAATTTGAGTTCGAAAATATATAAAATTGAGGTTATTGAGTTTGAAGCGAGCTCAACTAAAAAAAAAAAAAACTGTTCAATACTTATTCAACCTTATTCACAAATAAACTGTCTTTCGAACTCAAACAATGATTTGACGAATTAAACAATGTCTGATAATTTTTCTTTCCACAAATCGAGTTCAATAACATATCCAACCGAAATTATCGAGTTTGGACCATTTCAGACTCGAACGAACTTATTGAATATCTCAATTCGTTTACAGCTCCAATTATATGTTCATTAGATTATAAAAAATTAAAAAAATATCATTAAGTGTCTATGACGGTTTGAAAAATGTTGATCTATATTGAGTTTGCTTGGAAATTTAGTGATATTAAATCATAGAAATTTCATAGCACGCACACGACACGAGCTAGTGAACAGTGTGGTGGGAAAAAATAGGTAAGCATAGAGGGAAAAAATAAGTAGAGCTATAAGCAAATCGAATTGAATACAGACGATATTTTATTTTACTTGAGTAATTTTCTATAGAACGGAACAAGGTTCTATAATATTATCAAACAAATGTTTTTGTTATAATTTGAGTTCGAAAATATATAAAATTGAGGTTATTGAGTTTGAAGCGAGCTCAACTAAAAAAAAAAAACTATTCAATACTTATTCAACCTTATACACAAATAAAGTGTCTTTCGAACTCAAACAATGATTTGACGAATTGAACAATGTCTGATAATTTTTCTTTCCACAAATCGAGTTCAAAAACATATCCAACCGAACTTATCGAGTTTGGACCATATCAGACTCGAACGAACTTATTGAATATCTCAATTCGTCTACAGCTCCAATTATATGTTCATTAGATTATAAAAAATGAAAAAAATATCATTAAGTGTCTATGACGGTTTGAAAAATGTTGATCTAAATTGAGTTGCTTGGAATATAATTCTTGGAATATATTGTGTACCATTCAGAAAAGCCAAATCTACAAGTGTACCATTGCAAATTTTCCTATTTTTTATTTTTATTTTAAGGTTAATTCGGGGTACCAAACGTTTGATTAACGGAGGAGTGACAGGAGGGGTATGGCTAAGAAGGATATATTAGTATAAGGGTACCAAATGGAAGTCACTAATATTTTGTGTACCATTTAGAAAAGCCAATTTTACAAGTGTACCATTGAGAATTTCCCTAATAGTATTACAATAAAAAAAATTAATTATTAATCTTATATTATACGTCTTATATTTTATTGAATATAATAATAATATTCAATAATAATAATTTTATTATAATGGTAATATTATATAATTATTGATTATTATTATTGAATGATATTAATGATGAATTTTATTAAATATTATTATTATCAATTTTTATTGAATACTCCTATATTGCTAGAGTTATATATATATTCATAATATATAATAATATTATTTTGATTGAATTTATACTAAAAAGGTGATTTATTAGTAAATATTTATGTTAGCTCATAATATATGATCATATAATTTAAATTTGTTTTAAATTAAAAAACTGAAGTATTAATACTACTGTATACAATATTAGAATTGTGTAATATATGGAAATGTTAAATAGAGTAAATAATAAATTTAGATAAAAATAATTAACTAACCATGGTTAGTATAGTAGGAGTAAAATAGTAAATAAGGAATTCTATTAATATAATATGATTGGTCTAAAATTTAAAAATGATCTCTAATTGTTCCTAAAATAATTCATATTTTCTGAATGATAATTTATATTTTCTGGCTGGTTAACTGAACTTTGGTAATGAGAAAAATATTTAACTTATTATGATTGGTCTAAAATTTAGGAATGATCTCTGATTGGTCCTAAAATAATTCAAAATCTCTGATTGGTTAACCGCATACCTTGACTCAGGTATTATAATAAAAGATAATATTTCTTTTATAGTAAATAATATTTTTATATATTTCTTTTATAAAATAAGATTTTTGGAAAATGATAGATTTTAGAAAGGACACATAGAAAAGGTAACATATTTTAATTGAAAAGGTAATTGTCCGTGATATTTTTGAAAAAGGAGTGGATTTTGTTGTTTCGACTATTATAAGATAGTAATAAAAATATTTTGTTGAAAACAATTAAATAAGGCAAGTACCGTACCAGAAAACACCAAAAAACAGGTACCAAAGTCAAGTACTGTACCAAAAAACAGGTACCAAACTTTTAATATTTCGTCTACTATAAGATAATATAGATACGTAAATAGTTTTAAATAATTAAAAGTATTAAAATAGGTTTTAAAATAAATAAGGGTTTTTTTGTGATATTTTTTAAAAATAAGGGGTTCTAGTAAGTCAAATAGAAAAAACAACTTGTTTCAGTTAAAAAGGTTATTACCCGTGATATATTTTCAAAAAGAGGAATTTTTATTGGAAAGATAATAAATAAGTAGGCAGGTTAAAATATATAAATATTTTTAAATAATTAAAAGTAGTAAAATAAGTTTTTAAATAAATAAATAAGGGTTTGTGTGTGATAATTTTGAAAAAAGAGGGGTTTTAGTACGAAAAATAGAAAAAATTACATGTTTTAGCTAAAAAATAATAATAATAATTACCTGTGATATTATTTCAACAGGAGGAAGTTTTACCGGAAAAATAGAAAAAGTAATGGGTTTTAGTTGAAAAAGGTAGCTGGTTATATATGTTATTTAATAATATTTTTTAAGTAAGGGTAATTAGGTAAAATCACTTAAGACCGACCGACTAACTAAACTTTTAATGTTTCGTCTATTATAGTATAAATAGATAGATATAGTATAGATTAATAGATAGATGAGATAATATGAGTAAATATAATAATGTTTGAGATAATATTAAAATAATAAACAATTATATTTACTTAGAATTTCAGTGAATAGTCAAGAAGAACGGAAAATTCATAAATAAAAATTAAAGTCATGTTACAATGTTATTTTATTTATTTCAAAATATAATTATAAATTTACTTTATAAAATAATAATAAATAATAATAAAGCCTTTCAACCTACTCCCACTCTTAAACCAATGGCTAAAAGCCAATTTTAACCTGTTTTTTATACAAAATTAACAACAATAACCATTTTTAAAATTTTGGTCAACTTTGACCTATGGGATACCCAACTGTCAGTGGAGTATCCCATATATATTGAATACACAACTGTCAACGAATTATCCTGTATATGAGATATCAACGATATCAACTGTCAACGAAGAATCTCTTTTACGTATCCGCCTAGTTTGTCAACTTTTGGAGAAATGATACAAATAAGGATGTCCCTGCCCACACTAGAAAAACTCACTTCGGATGAACTATACAATCATTGGGTTTATACTAACCAACACAAAAATATCAACTTAAACAACGAGTTTTTAAATAGAATTGAGGCTCTAGATACGGGATTTTTTTCTCTAGATATACTCAAAAAAGTACTAGATTGTGTAATGATAAGAGTAGAAAAATATTACTGTTATACTCGAAAAAAGTATCCTGTATATGAGATACTCAACTATCAGTGGAGTATCTTATACAAATTGGGATACCCAACTAGCAGTGAAGTATCCCAAAGGGTAAAGTTGACCACTTTTTTCAGAATGATTATTTTATTAAAAAAATAGTTATTTTTGTAATTTTTTCTAAAGGGAATCACAGCCTTCCAAGTTTAACCTAATATCATCCGTCCGATCAATCTCAATCAACGACTCACACAAACCTATCTCGTGTTTTTATAGATTTTTTTTGTTGCTAAATCTGTTTTTCTAGATTAACCGCATGAATCATGTGTCTTGCTCCGCGTATCTCTCTCTTTGTCCATTTTCAGACAATCAAACGCCGAGACAAAGGTTCGATTCCTCCGATTTATTTATTTTGTGTATGTGTTTAATTTTGCTCAAAACTCGACACGATCCCAATCCATTACCCGAAATTATCGTCCGAGACAAAGATTAGATTCCTCCGATTTTTTTGATTTCGATTACTCCGATTTCTTCTTATTATGATGATTAGATTAGTACTAGTCAATGATATATCTACACTCAAATATGTATGTATGATGTTTGTTTTGTGCTTAGATTAGTAGTAGGTATGTTTAGTTTCTCATTTTTCACTAGAGAACTTACAATTGGGGAACAGCAGTTGTTGTCGATATCTCTTGTTTCGATATTGTTCAAGTGATGTCCCTGTGAGTTGTTATTTGTTTCGTGTTTAGAGTGGTAGTATGTTTTTTTTATTGTATGTTAAACCGACAATATTTTGAAATTTGTTAATGTTTCTTGTGTATACTAAGGTAATCCTGCTTGTTATAATTCACACCTCTTAGTTTCTTCATCTATTTAAATTTTAACAACATGTAGACGTGAATGCTTAAGATGCTTAATTGTTTGTTGCAACTGAGATTGTTCTTGTTATGTGTTCATCTATTTTGTAACTGAAGATATGCGCACATGGTAGACATTGTGTTTGTATGTTCTTACTAATACTGAATTTTACTACATTGTAGCTATGGGAAAGTGCTACCCAACTGTGAGTGAAGAGTACAATGTTGTTATTGACAAATGCAAGAGGAAGCTTAGAGTGCTCATTGCTGAGAAAGCCTGTGCACGTTTGATGCTCCGTCTAGCGTATTTTTCTAAACCCCTCAATATTAGTATAAATCTGCATTTCCAGAATCTGTGTTTTGATACGCAACATTGACATATTTGATAGTGTTAGGTACAATTTTTTTTAATTCTACCTATTTTTTAGCCGCTGTTTAATGGATTGTGGTTGTCTTGGGTATCTTCTGGTATTATCATCAGGTGGCATTTAGCTGGTACTTCGGGCCCCTTCAAAACAATGAGGCTCGCCAAATGGCCTTGACATTGCTATCCTGCTTTTGTAAGCCCATCAAAGAGCAGCTTCACATCGTCTCTTATGGTGACTTATATCTGGTGACTTATATCAGGTACTTCTGATTACATGTACTTGTTTCTAAAGTCATGCTTCTCATGGGTTTATTAGATTTCAATAAAGGCCGGCTACGTTCCAGGGTGGATTAAATTTATCACATGTTTAATGCTAATCTATCAAAATATATGTTTTGTTATATTTGATGTTTTAGATAAGTATGTTTAAAAATTTATATGAACGTACTTTTAAACATATGAGTTATATTATACTAAACTACTGGTATAAAGAGATCATTCTTTTCTGGTATGTGTATTATTATTTTTATTTGCTTTATACCCGTAGTCTAGTATAATATAACTCATATGTTTAAAAGTACGTTCATATAAATTTGTAAACATACTTATCTAAAACATCAAATCAAATATAACAAAACATATATTTTGATAGATTAGCATTAAACATGGGATAAATTTAATCCACCCTGGAACGTAGTCGGCCTTTATTGAAATCTAATAAACTCATGAGAAGCATGACTTTATAAACAAGTACATGTAATCAGAAGTACCTGATATAAGTCACCATAAGAGAGGATGGGAAGCTGCTCTTTGATGGGCTTACAAAAGCAGGATAGCCAAGGCCATTGGCGAGCCTCATTGTTTTTGTTTTGAAGAGGCCCCCAGTAACCACCTGATAATACCAGAAGATACCCAAGACAACCACTATCCATTAAACAGCGGCTAAAAAAATAGGTAGACTTAAAAAAAATTCTACCTAACACTATCAAATAGGTCAATGTTGCGTATCAAAACACGGATTCTAGAAATGCAGATTTATACTAATATTGAGGGGTTTAGAAAAATACGCTAGACGGAGCATCAAACGTGCACAGGCTTTCTCAGCAATGAGCACTCTAAGCTTCCTCTTGCATTTGTCAATAGCAACATTGTATTCTTCACTCACAGTTGGGTAGCACTTTCCCATAGCTACAATGTAGTAAAATTCAGCACTAGTAAGAACATACAAACACTGTGTACCATGTGTGCATCTCTTCAGTTACAAAATAGATGAACACATAACAAGAACAATCTCAGTTGCAACAAGCAAATAAGCATCCTAAGCATTCAGGTCTACATGATGTTAAAATTTAAATAGTTGAAGAAACTGAGAGATGTGAATTATTCCTTAGTATACACAAGAAACATTAACAAATTTCAAAATATTGTCGGTTTAACATACAATAAAAAAAACATACTACCACTCTAAACACGAAACAAATAACAACTCACAGGGACATCACTTGAACAATATCAGCAACTGCTATTCCCCAATTGTAAGTTCTCTAGTGAAAAATGAGAAACTAAACATACCTAGTACTAAGCACAAAACAAACATCATACATACATATTTGAGTGTAGATATATCATTGACTAGTACTAATCTAATCATCATAATAAAAAAAATCTAAAAAATCATAGGAATAGAAATCAAAAATATCGGAGGAATCTAATCTTTGTCTCGGACGATAATTTCGGGTAATGGATTGGGACCGTGTCGAGTTTTGAGGAAAATTAAACACATACACAAAATAAATAAATAAATCAAAATAATCGATAGAATCGAACGTTGGTCTCGGCGATTGATTGTCTGAAAATGGATAGAGAGAAAGAGATACGCGGAGCAGGACACACGATTCGGGCGGTTAATCTAGAAAAACACATTTAGCAACAAAAAAAATCTATAAAAACACGAGATAGGTTTGTGTGAGCCATTGATTGAAATTGATCGGACGGATGATATTAGGTTAAATTTGCAAGGCTGTGATTCCCTTTAGAAAAAATTACAAAAATAACTATTTTTTTATAAAATAAACAAAAATAACCATTCTGAAAAAAGTGGTCAACTTTACCCTTTGGGATACTTCACTGCTAGTTGGGTATCCCAATTTATATAAGATACTCCACTAATAGTTGGATCTCATATACAGGATAATTATTTCGAGTATAGCAAATAATATTTTCTAGTCTTATCATTAAACAATCTAGTACTTTTTTCGAGTATATCTAGAGAAAAAAAATCTTGTATCTACGGCCTCAATTCTATTTAAAAACTCATTGTTTAAGTTGTTATTTTTGTGTTGGTTAGTATAAACCCAATGATTGTACAGTTCATCCGAAGGGAGTTTTTCTATTGTGGACAGAGACATCCTTCTTTGTATCATTTCTCCAAAAGTTGACAAGCTAGGCGGATACGTAAAAGAGATTCTTCGTTGACATTTGATATCTCATTTACAAGATACTTTGTTGACAGTTGTGTATTCCATATATATGGGATACTCCACTGACAGTTGGGTATCCCACAGGTCAAAGTTGGCCAAAATTTTAAAAATGATTATTGTTGTTAATTTTGTATAAAAAAAACAGGTTAAAATTGGCTTTCAGTCATTGGTTTAAGAGTGAGAGTAGGTTGAAAGGCTTTATTATTATTTATTATTATTTTATAAAGTAACTCTATAATTATATTTTGAAATAAATAAAATAACATTGTAACATGACTTTAATTTTTATTTATGAATTTTCCGTTCTTCTTGACTATTCGCTGAAATTCTAAGTAAATATAAAAAAGTGTAATTGTTTAATATGTTTATTATTTTAATATTATCTCAAACATTATTATATTTACTCATATTATCTCATCTATCTATTTATCTATACTATATCTATCTATCTCTACTATCTATATATCTATACTATAATATAATAGACGAAACATTAAAAGTTTGATTAATTTGTCGGTCCTAAGTGATTTTACCTAATTACTCTTACTTAAAAAAATATTATTAAATAACATATATAACCAACTACCTTTTTCAGCTAAAACCCATTACTTTTTCTATTTTTCCAGTAAAACTTCCTTCTGTTGAAATAATATCACGAGTAATTACTTTTTTTTTAGCTAAAACATGTTATTTTTTCTATTTTTTTTACTAAAACCCCTCTTTTTCCAAAATTATCACAGACAAACCCTTACTTATTTATTTAAAAACTTATTTTACTACTTTTAATTATTTAAAAATATTTATATATTTTAACCTGCCTACTTATTTATTATTTTTCCTATTTTTCCAATAAAAATTCCTTCTTTTGAAAATATATCACGGGTAATTACCTTTTTTAACTGAAACAAGTTATTTTTTCTATTTGACTTACCAGAACCCCTTCTTTTCCAAAAATATCACAAAAAACCCCGTACTTATTTATTTTAAAACCTATTTTAATACTTTTAATTATTTAAAACTATTTACATATCTATATTATCTTATAGTAGACGAAATACTAAAAGTATGGTACCTGTTTTTCGCTACGGTACTTGACTTTGGTACCTCTTTTTTGGTACTTCCTGAGTGAAATGGAACATCAGGCCAAACTCAACAGCAACTACTCCACCCAACTGCAGTTTACAAAATGTAAGCATGGTTACTTGGCAAAGAATGAAAATATGTAATAAAGGTCCAGAAAAGAATGATCACTACCAATTTAAATCACTTTATAAGGATACTACATAATCATTTTCTACACTAAATGGTTCAGTTTGTATGTAACAAAGAGTAATCCCTTCAGCATCTGGGGTGATCAAATTTTAGAATCAGAGGAATGACCATCTGGGGTGATCAAATTTTAGAATCAGAGGAATGACCAGACATGAACCTGATAGACATCCACTCATCCAGTACTCCAGTAAGCACATTAGTATGTAATCACTGACAAGTAGTCCAGTACTTGTAACTTTCACAATTTTATTTTAAAGTAGCTATATTCCACTCTAGTCAAGTGATTGGTTGATTGGGAAGGTATGAAAGTGGAAACAAAATGAAGAGTTGTAAAAGCGTTAGGATGTGGAAGAGAATGATAAAAGACAAATCGGTGGATAAAAAAGCGGGCTCCTTCAGTTTTGTGGTATAGTAAAAATTCGCCCCTCTTTATATATATTTTTTTGTTTTTTCGCTGCCGTTACTTCTTCATGTAGTTGGTAAAAATTGGTTGGCCATTTCTAAACAACTAAAATAGTTCATTAATAATCATTTTGAAATTTCGAAAAAGCAAATAATTTTTCTTTTATTTTTTTGTTCCCTACTATTTGACAAAACTAAACTCTAATTTATTAAAAATTATAATTTATTGATTAGGTGAAAATATAAACAGTTATTTTTATAAATTAAATAATAATAAATTTTAATTTCTAATATTTTTAATTTGAGACTAAATTATTTATAAGTAAAAATATTAATTAAATATACACGTGTAAAAATAAGAAAAAAAAATCAAGATGTCAATGTGGTATAAAAGTTAAAAAAAAAATTGATAGTTAAGATGAGGAGTCGAACTTGTGGTATAAAAGTTTTAAAATTTTTATTAACATGGAATTAATTAAATTGTAGTTACTTTTTTTTTAATTTAAAAAAAATATAAGTTATGTATAAAAAATAAAATTATAAATATTAAGTATAAATAATTAGAAAATTAAGTTTATGTAAAAATTTGTAATTAGAAAATTATAAATAATTATAAGAGGCTATATTTTAATTATAATTGGGAATAAAAAAAATAACATTATAAAACTTATTATATCATGCTCAACTTTATACTATTATTAATATTATTAAAAATTTTAAAAATCATGATCAACTTATACATTTTATGTGCTTCAAAAAACTTTATCTAGAAATTATAATTTATTTTAATTTTAATAAATTAAAAAAATGAAACAGAATATCACGAATTTTGATAATTTATTTTTTGATTTTAATTAAAATTTGTAAAAACTTATACAACTATTTTTAATTTAACGAAGAATTCAAAATTATAATTTGTATAAATTTTTACAAATTTTAACTAAAAATAAAAATAAACTATCAAATTCATGATATTCTATGTAAAATTTTTAAAAAAATGTATAGTTTGATATAATTTACAAATAAGTTATAATTTCTAAATAAAGTTTTTTAAGCACTAAATTATATAAAGTTGATCGTGAGTTTTATAATTTTAAATTATATATTCTACGTTGACTATAGATCACGGTAGAACAATTTAATAATTTATAATTTTTATTTTTATTTTTATACGTAACCTATATATTTTTTTCAAATTCAAAAGAAATCATTACAATTAGTTACTTCCACATTAATAAAAAAAATTAAATTTTTATACCACATAATGATATCGAGATTTTTTTCCCTATTTTGACATGTATATATTTAATTAAAATTTTTACTTATAAATATTTTGTCTCACATTAAAAATAATAGAAATTATATTTTTTATATTTAATTAATAAAAATAATTCTTTATATTTTCACCTAAACAATAAATTATAATTATTAACAACTAAGAATTTATTCTTGTCAAATAGTAAAGAATAAAAAAACAAAAAAAAAGGGGTCACCATCTAGAAATTATTTCTGCTTTTTCTCATTTTTCCAAATATCTACAAAGTAACAGAAATGCAACCAATTAATTTATTAAAAATACGAAAACAAGCAAAAATAGGTACAAAATTATGCAAAAATATGCACTTATCAAGCATTTTAATGCATGAAAGGGAAAGGAACAAGTGAATGATATATCCAATATATAATATTTACATAACAGTCTGTGGTTTTTCATGTATTGCAAGCACCCACATTTAGGTACGTCCCACTTGGATGGGAATTGGGGAGGATAAGATATACGCGGACCTTAACTCTACTCCTAGGCCCTAAGAGTAGAGAATCTACTTAAAAGAAGACCCTGGCTTTGAGAAATGTATTTGGAATGTTATGGAAAAGTTTGAAAATTCTTGAAATTTTGGAGAGCAGCTGAGAAAGTATCAGAACTCAAAAGATCAGGAATAGTAGGGCAAAACATAAGTTTGGGCAATAAAGGCATGTAGGAAGATGGTGGAAAACAATGCATGGATGTTAGCTGTCAAGTTGTTCCGTAAAAAAAATATCTTATAAAAAAAATCACATAACACCACATGTCCACATCCACACATTGGAGTGGAACCTGATCTGTTTACACTTTTACCCGCAGCCTTATCAAGCAAAAATCCCTTCCCTTCTAAACTGTCCATCTTAGCCTTGTACTTAACTTTAACCCCTTTAACTAAACGTACAAATTATAATTTTAGAATTAATTTTCAAATGGGATTGTTCAGAAAAAATTCAAATAAAAAGTAAAAGCCTACCATGACTTTGAGTCTCCAACGAAAATAACTGTGCTGATTGCCGTGCACCTCTGTCCTGCGGCACTAAAACCAGCGCCAACTAGAGCATCGAGAGTAGCTTCCGTGCTAGCATCAGGCATCACTACTGCGTGGTTTTTTGCTCCAGCATTGGACTAATAAAAGTATCAAGGTCAAGTCATTATCTTTACTGGAAGATTTATGGCACCGACTGTTTACTATAAAATTTAATAATTAAACTTAAAACCATATTACATCTTGTCGTCAATTATTCTAAAAATATCTCTAATCTATGTGCATGGATACATCATACATGTATGGAGGTCAGCTTGTGCTATATATTTTTATTATTCTTACGGAAACATATTTTATGGGAAATTTATAACTGTATTTAAATTGCAGTGTCAACTTATTCAATAAAATACAACGGAACATATGTAGTACACGCTTTTTTTTAATTTTGTACTTTTTCTGCTAGTAATATATTTCTTATTTAGACATATGGACATGAAACCACATCTTATCTTCTGTTTTCTAATATACATAATTATGATTCATATATTTTGAGATATTATGTTATTAAAATTCATATATTTTTTATAATAATAACTATATATACGATAGCAGATGTTAAATTACGTACAATCATATTACAAAATATTCTTATAGTAAGTATATTAGATCATGATTCTACTCACAATGGAAAAGATTCTACTAGTTGTGTTCACTAAAAATTAATATATCAAACCAAAACACAGTGTTTGTTATTAAATATCTATCTTTATATCAGCACAGATAGTCTTAGTAATTAGCAAAAAAAGAAAGATTTTCAAAATGAGCACATTTAACTCACGAGTCAGTTGTTATACATAAGGAATTGAATCATTAAACGAAAAAACGGGCTTGTCTTTTTATATAATATATTGGCCACATCAAGAGACTGCATGTTTTTACCAGACCGAGACGAAGAACACAAACCTGAACTCGTTTCCCATTAGCTGATGCTCTTGCTCTTGCATTTACATACATACCAGCCTTGATACCAAAGACAGTCAATGTTACAAAATTCAGTTGAGACACTAGTAGAAAAATCAAAGTTAGTTTTCAGAAAGAGCACAATTGCAAAAAAAAAATTATGATAAGATCCAATAAGTTTGAGAGTTGGTTACTCAACATGGTAGAGAGGTGCCGGATTTGAACCCTTCGCACCCCCAGCATTTAAGACCCTCATGCACAATAAGTAGGTGAATTATCGAGATTATATGTCAGGTCTTTATTAAAGTTCAAATAACAAACAATAATGTAGTTATGGCAAAAGGTCTAAAAGTAGAGAAGCAGCCTCTAAATTCTATATTGAATAAGTTGAAAATCATATTATATGAAGACTGCATACAAGCTGCAGATGATATATATAAACGTTTATATAGATCACTATACCTAATTTTAATACACAGACGAATCAAAATAATAAACCATGAAATACAACTATGTGTAGAGAAAAATCAGGTTGCCACTTTAGGGTTGAAAGTAGGCTAAAACAACCCCTTGCAACAAAAGCTTTAAAGTATTAAACACACACACACACACGTATCAGCAGATTATTTTAGAGATATTTAGAAAAGTGTGATCACATTTATCTAGGCTAAGTAGAAGAAAACTTACTGTATCTGGACCAACAAATGATACAGCTTTTATTTCGTCACTATCGTCACTATCACAAACGGCGTTAATGATATCCTGGTGAAAAGGAGAACATAGTAATTAGTACATAAGATATAAGTGTTAGACATTTATGTATAACCATGTATGACTCGTAAAATCTGCTAGATAGGGTGGCCCGTAAAGCAGTATACTGCCAATTCTTTGATAAGTTTAGAGCATGTTGATAAACGAGGATCAGTGCAATACAAATGATGACCGTATGCAAGTTTGTGCATTCCTTATGAACATCAAAAAGATTATAGTAAACAAACTTTATAGTCATCATAGTAAAGGTCACAAGCTGTTCAAAAACGAAAAAAGAAGAGGTAAAAGTAAAACTCACATTAGTCCATGAATAATGTGTAAGACGCCATTAGCCCATTAGGCAACCCCACTTCCGTTGCTAACTCAGCCAACACCAAGCAAGCACCTGACCAACAGAATGCCACATCACTAGTTTGTAAAAAATTAAGCTGAAATGTAAAACTCATGTAGAACTAAATAGGTACCTACCTACACACACACATGTATTATATAACATATAACTCATAAATGTGAAGCAAACACCTGATCAGCCATGAACTCTTCTTTGGTGTCAAGGTAATAGCACATACCACTTTACCACATACAACATATTTATCTGTCAAAAAGTACCAGAATATATATCATATGAAGTGTTCATGTGATTCAGAAGTTTGCACTACTAGGGTTTTTTGTGGAGATCAATATCAAACCAAGCTGAGCAATGGTCTAAAAAGTGCTGAGTGCATCCATATCACTGGGGAAAGGCAACACTAAGGCTGTTTAAGTTGAAATTATTACAATTTACAGTGTACCTAAAGAAATATAAAACATCTTCAGTACACTTCTTTATTCTAGAGATAATTATATACTAACTGCGTAACATCAACCTCAGGTTCATTTGATTTGATATTAAAAAGAATGGATTTCACATCCTTCCTTCTTATCCGAAAAGCAGAGGGTACAAGAGCAGCTTGGCTCTAGTTAAGACTGCATAGTCGGTCTTTGTGATATCTTTCTTTCTCTCCGGCTCTTTTTAATTCTAAAGTTGAAGATATCCCTTACTTCCTGACCAACAGTGTGTACGTTATCCACCAGTATAGTAGAGATTCAGATAAATTTGAGCCTCGTTATGTACATGAAGTAGTGATTCCTCCTTTCAAAAAGTAATTAAATCTTATTATTTATAGTCTAGACAGCGCCAAGTCGAGGTAATCTCGAGACTACTTAAATATACAGACTACATCTATGTCCCAAAAAGGAGGAGAGAAATAGGGTGAAATATAAAATGGAGGAACATGTCATACAAAACATAACCCTTATAGAGACTACAAGGATATAAAATTTTCAGCGGAAACAAGTTTAGACTTAAAATAGGAACAGCATATTATTACAAAACGAGGAGCAATTCATAAACTACATAAACCAAATGCAGACGAAGTCACCTGTATCTCTCTCTGATGACTTCAATATAAAGGTATTGCCACATGTTACGGCGATCAGGAACATCTACATGAGAATCAGGGTTCCAAAATTTAAGAAGGGCGCTTAATTCTCTTAAGAACCATAAAAACAATGTAACAGATCAAAACAGTTTAACAGATAACAAGCAATGATTACACAGAGGCTATACCGATAGTTTGTCCCTTCACAGACCTAGTAAAAAAATCGTGGAAAAGATTTGCAAGTTGTGAAAAAAGAATAATGATTTCCTTTTATATACAAGGAGATACCAATACTGCCACACATAAGTACAGTAGAGAGAGAGAGAGAGAGAGAGTGGAGAGAACAAAAGAAATTATTTAAAAAAAATTGCACGAGTACCCACAGGGGAACCATTTCTGGGAATTTGAAAGGACAAACCCCAGCATATATGCTGAGGGGCTCCCTTATGCTGTAAGTATCAGTTCCACTTGGAACGTTTGGAACAAAATCCCCCATTGGCAGACTTGTTGTCACACAGGCATGTCCTACCGCTTCTATTAATTATTAAGTCAGAAACTTGAGCATGATCTATATGTTAATGTGAAATGATGAAGTACAAAACTAGTACTGACCAAGTCCACGGAGCACATCATGACGTGCATCTTTCAATGTCTTACCCTGCTCAGTGGTAATACTCGAAGCAATTTTTTCCTACACCAGAGTTGCAGTGAGTTGTATTAATAATATTACTGATTCGGAAATCGGTTAGATGAATAGATCCAAGTGAACTTACAATGTCTCTTTGAATAAGTTCTTGAAATCTGAACATAACACGTTGACGAGCTGTAAGTGGCGTATTTCGCCATGACAGCAAGGCACGTTTTGCTGCAAATACTGCAGCCTGAAATTCTTCATGGGTAGTGACAGGAACTTGAGAAACAACTTCTTGTGTCGCCTAATTTTGATTAACATAAATTTCTTCAAACTATTGACAAAAAAATAACTTATAATAAAGAAGCGGAAACATAAGCTCTACAGATTTTTAGGAACTTACAGGATTTATGACATCAATGGATGTTGATGACTGCGATTCAACAAATTTACCTCCAATAAAATTTGGAACCCTCTGAAAAATGGACAAATGAATTTAAATTAGAACACACTGACAACAGACAACCAGCACCGACTTCCTAAAAGAAAAAGGGAAGAAGAAGAATCAGTAAATGTATGTTGTTAGTACAATTTTCAGTTTGGTTTCTACTTATTTTATAGTTATTTAGTTACTTACAAAAATCTTCTTTCAGTGCAGTATATCATTAGTATCTCTAATACACTTTTCTTTATTAAGTTGTAAAAGTTGGTAACTGAAGCTGGATTCTAGGCAGATGATTAAAGCATGCAAAATTGCTTGGCAGATGCTTTCAACCTCGATTCCATGTGTTTCCAAATAATGGACGAAAACAACAAGTGCTATTATGCATAACATGTATTCACAAGTCAGTTACATCATATTATTAAAAGTAATCTATAAGTCTGGCACAGAAAACTTATCATCTATTATATCTTAGAAACCCCAAATAATATATAAAAAATGATCACCTTTTCTCCTATATAAAGCAGTGAGCACTATAGTCTTTTCTTCTCAGATTTTAGTTCTCTATAATGAATTAATTAACATGAGACGCCACCCTTGGTTCCACATTAATAACTTTGATATATTTGAATAGATATCAGGTGTCATGAATAATAATCATTATAATAACTGCATGAAACTATTCTTACAAGTTAGATTATTAAGAGTTAATCAATCTTGGTTGATGTATATATTAAGATACAACTATTAATATTCTAAAGATGTTCTAATTAAATTACCCAAGTCATACAATAATTCTGATCTTCCATATATCCTAACAAATGATGTTATCCATGTTTAACTTGTAGTCAAATATGTAGACCGACTCGTGTTCCCTTCTGACATTTTGGTTACTAAGGCGCTCTCCTCCTTTCTCCCTCCATCCCCCCCCCCCCCCCCCCTATGGACCCCTTTATCTTTTTCTATAATCTATAGTGCATTGATCTAATAAGACCACGAGAAATTATTCAAAAGACCAAACAGAAAATTATGTGAATACTACTGTGTGATGAAAGATTGCTGAATGATTAACCTAGGATGCACTTTCTATGAAAGTGGTGTCTAAATATATCCTATGATCTATGAGTTACTTCTTTAGTCTCTTTTCAACATAGTGTCCTTGCTAAAGTTCAGTGATTAAGGTTGTTATTAGATAACTAAGTTCCTCAACTATAATCTACTGATTTAAAAACTTAGAGAAAGATTAGGAATATTGTCACATCAAAACTGCATATAACTAAAACTAGGCCTTTTTAGCAATGTATCATGGTTTTATGTAGAAGATGTTGATCTGTAAGAGGCATCAACGATTTATTTACGAATATCAGGTAAGAATGCAGAAGCTTCAGCAGTCCGCTGGCAATGAGCATGGACTTGAAAACCCACTCAACTACTCCACCTTATGCAACAGATAATGAAAGTTATACCCCATTCAATAATTTATGAAACAATACTGGCAATCCAAACGTATGCATTTAAGATGACATCCACTAATTGGAAAATACAGCTTCCACCAAGGGAAGATACAGGAAAGAGCCAAATCTGTAACCCAACTTTAACACTACAGTGTAGGATGCGCGAGAGGTGCTGACACACAATAACTAACCTTAAGGCTACTCTCATATAACCAACTTCAGTTACTTTGGTCATGTTCTTATCCATCAGAGCTATCAAAAGTCTCTCGGAGTAATCAAAAATAATTTGAGCTGCGTTGCAAGTAAAGCTTACCAGAGGGTAACGTCTCTTCCAAGATGGCTCAGCACTAGATGTTGAAGACTGCAAATTTCCCCCAATGGACTTCTCATGACTTGAGGCTTTTAATTTTTTCACTGAACAGAAATATACAGACATTACGAAAGAAATGATGAAAAGGAAAGTGAAGTCAAATAATGGAATAGTTTGTTCCGAAAATGACATGCATAGTTCTTAGTTCTGCATGTGATACTTAATTTCACATAGTGCAAAAGATAGTTGTAAATAGATTACAAACTATCACAGAAATACTAAATACAAGAACATTTAGAATTTCCGTCTTCCACTTATTTAACCGGAACTTGGGGGCATTGTCCCATCCTGACGAACATCTCCTAGTACACTAAGAGACGGTTTATCCCAAGTAATAAGATTTTTACAAGACGATCAATATTACTATAAAAGTTCTTTTCAATCATTAATAGGTTTCATGGTTAGACTACAATAGCTTTTCAGACATTCTGTTTGATAAAAAAAGATACACTCTCTGTCCTGTTTGTGATGGCCTCATTCCTTTTCTTTTTGCCCCAAAAGTTTTGTCCGCATTAACATGGTAAATCAAGTACGAATTTTGGTCATATTTTCTATTATTTCAAAACCCAAATAAATTTGTAACACCTATTAGCTTATTCAAGTTAATTGAATAAAACGTAAATTTTTGTCCAATGAAACATGGGACGGAGGGAGTACATTTTTATATAGTACCGCCAATTCAAACAATAATAATGATAACAGAAAAAATTAAAGTGGGAGTATGTAAGTCACTGATAAAGTATAAACAACAAGATCTTAATATAAAGTAGTATATCAATTATGAATCTGTATTCCAGTTTCCTGTTATTGGAATGCTTTTGTAGAAGTAAGCAAGTATACAACCACAACTTAAACTCACTATAAACCAGATTTTATTGGCAGCTAAATCCATGACCGGCAGATGGATATTGGTGAATAATAATACACACACACACACACACACACACACACAAACAAAACAAACACATGTATGCTTCGGTAAATTGCACAAAGATTACATAATACGAGATCAAGAGTTAAGAAGATTTTAAACCCAACCACATGGCACATGCCTTAGTTATCTAACTCTAACCACTCTACAAAAAGCTAACAGACATAAAGGGCCAAAGGGGGGAGCACCATACTTAAATAATCTCATAGCCAAGACAACATCACAACAGACAGTGGTCTTTCATGCGGACTATTTCAAGAACTAAGAAACACTACACCATAGATTGCCTATAGCAACCAAAAACGAAAAAATAAATCCAAAATCGTTGCTATTTCTTGACAAGTTTTTACAAGTTTGAATATATTGTAACGATTTTAAAAAATGTTACAACTGAACTGAAAAACCATTCACTTTTGCAAAATTTGTTATCTGTTGCAACTATTTTAGAAAACGTTGCCTCTAAGCTAATATTTTGGGGCCAAATTGTTGGCGGGCTACCAAAATTTGAAGCGGGCTTCCATTAATATTTTTGCCCGGGCTTTCAGAAAACAGCCGGATTATTAAAAAAAGGTAAACAAAAATGGAAAATACACTTAATGAAAACACACTTAAACAAAAACACACAAACGAATAAAAAACACGCTAAGCACCAAGAGAGGAAAGAGGCCAAATAGGCAAATTAGGGTTCAAGCTCGATGAAGAATCAAGCTCAAACACTAGAGCTCAAACACTGAATTAGGGTATGTTCTTCCCCAAATTGATTTTGAATGTATTAATTAGGGTTTTTGTATTTAAATTAGGGATTATATGTGTAAATTTGGGATTTTTAAAGTCGAGTTTGTATACGGGTTTGTGTTTTGTGCTTGTGTGGGGGTTTATGTGTCATTCTGGGGTTACTAAAATCTCTCCTCATTTTTATCTCTCTGTATCTCTACCTCTCTCTATTTGTATGTTTCATGTTTTGTTCTGAGGTTGTGTGTGAATTAATGTGTCGGTGTTTTATACGCTCTGTTTTAATTTGGATTCATGTATCCGTTTTTTACTTGTCTTTTGTTCTGTTATGCTCTGTTTATCTTAATCAAGCCTCTCACATCTCTGCTTGTGTAATTTTGGGAATCGAGCTTTGAGATATGATTTTATACTTATGTTCTACTGAATGCTCTTTGCTGGATTCAATTTGATTAAAGGTATTCCAATTTGTTTGCTTCAAATTTTAAATTGGATAAATTTTGAATTAAATAAAAGTGTTTCTGTTAACTAACTTTTAATTGGGTAAATGTTATACTTACCTTGTGGAATTATTTAGCTAAAATGGGTTATTTCCCTTCCGAGGATCCGAGGATGATCCTCGTCATCTCAAATTAATAGGAGATTTAGGTTAGGTAATAAGAAGGTAATCAGCGGCTTGTTAATGTTCTCGCAATTGTGATACTGGTTTGGCTAATATTTGACCTTAATGTAATTTACATATTTTAGATTGTTCCAGTGAAATACAACACAGGAGATGAAGATTCAATTAAGGCTGTGACGGCAAAGGCAAATGTTGTTATCAAAGGCTGTGACCTTAATGTAATTGTTCCCGTGCTGTTTAATTATTTTAGATTTGAGAAAGATAGAAGCTTGAGTTACTTCTGGAGCCGATGTCTAAAGATGAACTCTGTAAGTGTTTATTAGAAATCTATCCAGTTAATTGTTTGATTAAACATATGAATATGATAATTGCAAGTCTCTTCTAGTACAGTGTAATTTATCTTAATAATGTTTTTAATGTTCTAAATTGCTGACCACATGTATCATTTTGCGTATTGTTATTTATTTCAATTCTTATCGAGGTTTGACGCATGATGTGTATGAAAAGGATCAGTAATATGGTGGATGAAAAGGTAAGGAATCATGACTTTAATTTAGAAGAACAAAACCAGAATTTAGTTAAGATTAAAGACTGTTGTGTCGTGGTAAAGAAATCGTGTCATATGTGGAAACATTATCGTCACTAGCTGTTAGGATATATCAAGACACTTCGTTATAAATGGAGCAGGTGTGTCACAGGTTGCATCCTTACCTTCTTCACGAATGCCTTTTGGTTATGTTCATCACGTAGTTATTTGAGTTGCAGCCATAAAAATGAGTTGTACATATTAAATTATGTAATTTCCATGATCTTTGTATTGAATTGAAGGCATAGTTTGGAAGGGTTATAGGCTTAGTTACATATTGGATTATGAACCAAATTTGTTGGTTTTAGTCCATAGAATAAACCTGCAAAATATTGTGTTCACCAGATTTGGACATATTGGATTATGCAATATTGTGTTATGCTATCATTTCTCAAGTACATGCCCGTAAAATATTATACACAGAAGACATATAGAATGGGAGATAAAACTGTTCGAAGAAGGCTGATTAGAGTTATGGCTTGTAAATACAGAATTATGCTTCTAAATGAAAAGTAAACACGAATTAAGCAGTACTTCAATCTATAGCAGTGATGAAAATTTGACATTTAAGCATTACTTGATTATTATAAACCATTGAAAGAGTTATGTGTATTGAGTTATTGTCGTACTGTTTTTCTGTACCAAGTGATGTCTGTGCAGGATGAAGTATCTGGGAGCCCCAATGTTAGCAGATGTTAAATGGAAAAATACTGGTAATTCAACAATTTGCTGGTAATTCAGGTGACGGAGAACCCTCTCAAGACTTGGTTGACCTTTTGGTCTAATCTAATTTATATATCACAGCATTTATAGCTCTTCTTAAATTTTGGAGAGGGTCGGAATTAAAGAGGTTAGTTTATTATTTTAATATTTTAGGACCAATACCAAAGTCATTACATGTCCAGTGTTCTATTCTATTTTCTCTATGTGCATGATCCTTCTTCAGGCAATTAGTGAGAATTTTTGTTCAAATGTCATCAAAGTGATGTTCAAGCACTGATGGTATGCCGTTGGTTGGGTAAGATATCACCCCAACCCAAATAAGTTTTAAATGTTCTATATTTGTTTGACCCTCCAATCTCTTAGGCCTTATTGTTTTCTTTAAGCATATATTTTTATATATAGAAACTATCTACATGCTTTTTATTCAGGTTTACATTGAAGGTATTTCGTTAATACCAATTAATGTGAACCCAAGTAATTTTAATTATTTGTAATTATTCAGATTTACATTAAAGTTCTTTCTGGTTGAAAATTGAAGTAGTAATATATGTTCCTTATCGGCTTATTTCTAAAGTGTAATTCTGTGAGTAACATATGGTGGCCCTTTTGTATGCAGATTGGTCTAATACTGTGAGTAGCATGTGCATTGTATTTCCCGTGCAACGGATGGAGATATCTCACGAGGATGCAGATTAAGAGAGCAAATAATAACTATGTCTTGGTTTTCGGTTATTAAAGTTGTTAGAGCTAAGATTTTGATGTACAAGAATTGTAATCTCATTTGATGTTAATTTGGTTTCTGTTTAGACTTTGAATGATATCGTAGTGAATTGTTGGTCATGTAGAACTAATGGTGTAATTGGATATTTGACATTAAGTTGCCTTGATTTATGAAATTATGATATTTGGATTGTCGGCTAAAAATTGTCGTGACTTATTGTATTTACAACATGAACATGCTGTTTTTTTTAGAAAAAATTGTTACAATATGGTCAAAATATGTTGCATTAATCTAAAAAAAACATTGCAGTTGGTCTCAGAAGTGTTGCCTTAAAGTGTCAATTTACTACACACTTATGCTACTGCAATGGTTTTTTGTCGTTGCTATAGAGCCTAAAATGTTGCTACTGAAGTTTATTGCAATGATTTAATTGTGTTGCTGTATGGTGTCAAAAACGTTGTCACATGGCTCTATTGCAGCGGGGGCGGATGCAACGGTCAATTTTTGCAAAATCATTGCTATAGACTCTACTGCAACAAATATAGGCGTTAAGGCAATGTATTTCTATCGTTGCAATATGCAATCTATGGTGTAGTGAAAAGAAGAAAAAATGATTGTAATGATGATGAAAGGAGAAACACTAAACCTGTAAGATTTCCTTCCCGAAGTTTAGTTTTCACATTGTACAGGTGTTTCGGTGTAGATAAAAGCTCCGGATTGCTTTGTCTCAGTCTCTTCAAAATTTGGCGTAGTTTCAAGCCGGACTCAGTCATCTCTTTTATTTGCATTACTTCCTTCTCTGTGAAACGACTAGCAGATGGATGCTCTGTAATGTCTTTTAGAGCTTCATGATTGTGTGAGCCATTTTTTACCGTAAGCACCCATACACCATCATCTTTCTTCCCCACTAGTTCAAAAGGGCAGTCGTACGACGAGAACTAGATTTTCTATTACGAGTGGGTTCACCAGAGGTCTCACCATCAGGTTTATGTCATTTGCGATGAACACCTCCTCTATCACAGCCAAGCGTCACAATTTTGTCCTTCTTAGATTGCTTAATTATAACTACATATCCTTGTGATACGCCAAATTCCCCAACATACTGAATGAGCTCTTCGCGATCAACAAAATTTCCAGGGGCAGGAGGAAGCATCCGTGGTGTTTCAGATGACTCTGAATAATTACCGTCCATGACCACTAACGGAACAAAATACCTACATGAAGATAAAACCAAAATATAAGTCTCAGCAACATATCCAACACTATATACCACTTGCTTTCCTACACTCGTCAGCAGTGCATTGAAAATCACTCACAAACAGCTAGGTTTCCAAATACAAGAAAGAAAGAATACAATTCTGCAATTTAACAATAATCAATATCCTAAAAGCACAAACAACGTCCTTATTATTTTTCAAAGATAATTCAATTAAAGGCTCCGCCACAAAATTTAAAGAGGTTATACGTGACCTGCAACAACACAATCTAAACATCTTAGCATTGCCATTTGCGTAATTTGCTTATACTTGTTTCGTGCCACAACAAGTGCTATGTCCATACATTAGCACACGAAATAATATCAAAACGAACGTCTTCCATAACAATATATACTCAAAATTAAACAGTCACTATAACAATTGAATCGAAAAAGAGTACACAACTATCAAATGCTTCACAACAACACAAGTAAAGCATCATATAACATTGAATTACACAAATAAAAATTATCAAACACCAACTAAATTACAAAATTAATAATTCAAAAATAAAAAAATAATGAAATTAATAACTGCACAATCAATAAAGTGAATTGCGTTGCGTATAAGATATATATTATATATATGTGAAGATTAAAGAGAGTGAGAAGCTTTGTTACCGGAAAAAGCGACCAGATGGCGATTTATCGGCGTTGTTGTCGCCAGAGAATAGTGAAAAGATGGTTTATGTGTTTCAGTAAAATGTAATTTTGGGAATATGAACAGACGAACAGGCCAGCCCAATAGGAAAAGTTATTAAAAATAGCCAGCCCAATGGATTGTCACCAGAACCAACGGGCTTACGTGGCCCATCAAAAAATTGGCCAGGCTGAAAAATTTCGTCACATATGGCCAGTTTTATTTCCCGGCTATCTTATTATTTTATTACTAGCATAAAAGCCCGTGCAAGGCACGGGCCGCTAGCTTAGATTGTATATTAAAATTGAACTACGCACGATCAATGTCATTTTGATATATGATTGAATATTGTTGATATTCATAAAAATTTTCTTGTTAATAGTATGATTATACTGTACTTGCTTAAATATGTTGAAGTTTGTAATTTGAAAAGTAATACAAGTAGTACTAATAAGTCATGTCAGTTTTTAATTTTGTTGTGTATCATAGAATAGAATTAGAGTATTATATGGATGTTTCGTAATTAAGATGACTTTTTTTACTACTTATAATCCTAAACTTTTTTCTAGTTCTTCAAAAATGATGCATCCATTTAGCTCATCTCCAACAATATTCAAGGTAGAAACTAAATAGCCTTCAAGATGTTGCGGTATGAGATTGTAGGTTTTAGTACTGATTTTAGTCAAAAGCCTTCCTAAAGCTTGTAATATTCTACTTAACCTTGCATTTTCCGTTCTTAAAACTTTCTTTCTAACGTTTTTATGTCTTTTCTTTTAACCTCATGATTTTAAGCATTCTTTGCATTTATTTCTCTTCCTCTACCTGTCTAACTTTCATAACATCGAACAATTCAGCTAATTGACTAAGTGGAACTACCTTGTGCCAAATCCTTCTATTATTAAGTACGGTTGGTACCACTTCGGCGTGTTTCGATTCTTCCAAACAAACATTCTCTTTTGACCTCGGAACTTGAGAATTAATCAATTATGAATGGATAAATATTTTTTGTACTTCTACCATCGTAAGTTAAAATTGCTCATATGCCTTCTGAATTATGTCTGTGGTTTGACAATGAATTCACCGTTTATATTTTTAAAATACAACTCCATCCAGAAAAATATCTTTACTAATTAAATCACGGGTCATTTTATAATGATTAACATAAATTTCTTTTCTCTGCGGTTTAAAGATTTTTTCTAGGTATGGTTGCACATTTTTTTTTATCTTGTTACAATTTACTTCAATTTATATAGATACTTTGATTGATCGGGGCTTATAATTTTAAATAACTCAGGGTGTATAATGTGAATGATCTGATCATAATTGTTTTTGTACTTGTATGCTATGCCATATCCGGTTTTTTAAAATTTGTTAACTAGACTATATATTTTAATCAGTTTATTTAGCTTAGTTGGTTAGAACTCATATCTCCTTCTCACGGTGTACGGGTTCGAAATCTATGCAGTTGTTTTTTTAGTTTACTTTTTGTTGAAACCTATGCAGCTGTTTTTTTTTGTTTACTTTTTTTTGGTCAGCAGTGTTTACTTTAGTGTTTGTGTTTCCTAATATAACTGGGTAGTATACATTTCAGGTGTATTGTTTCTCTAGCTTAGTTGGTTAGAACTATTGTCTCCTTCCCACAGTGCCCGGGTTCGAATCCTATGCTTTTTTTTGTTTACTTTTTTTTGGTCAGCAATGTTTACAATTTTTTTCGCCCCCCAGAATAAGTTTCTACGTCCGCCACTGCAAGCATATAAACATCTATCTTCAGCTTCACTCATATTAAATATTGTTTACGATAAATATCTCTTTTATCAATTCATTTTTCTCACCTTTAATAACATCTTAATTAATCATTAATTATATTTATTAAATATGTATTAAATATATTTTAACTATTATTCGAAAATAAATTATTAACTATTTATAGAAAAAAAAAAGTAAGAACATTTTTAGATAAAAAGGACGATTAAGAATTATTCCAATTGTGATATTTTCAACTAGTTAATTCTGGTTGATTATCTTGATCCAATCATGCATAATCATGTTTTAAATCGTGTTAATGCCAAACACATTTGGGACACGATTGAGATAATCAATGAAGGGACAGAAGAAGTCTAGAGAACAAGATGGAAATTCTCACCTCTTCATATGAACACTTCAGATCAAACCCTAGTGAAGGTATCTCTGAAGTTGTTTAGAGATATAACAAATTGATTAATGATCTGAATCTCCATGAAAAACACTACACTATCAAGGAGATAAACAAGAAGTTCCTTCTAACACTTCCATCTCCTCTGATGCACAGAATATCAGCCATTAGAGAAGCAAGGGATCCAAGTGAGATTTCTTTGGAAAGACTCTATGGTGTTCTGAAAACTTATGAGCTGGAACAGATTCAGCAGAAGAAAATATATGGAATAGGGAAAATAGTCAGTACTTCTACTGCACTGGTGGCAGAAGTCCCACAGCAACTGGAAGTGAAGGTTGTTCAACCTTCCAGTTCTGACAAGGATGTTACTGTAGCTAAATATGGCTTAACATCCACAAGTCAATCTGGTGGTGACTTCTATTCCATGGAAGAACTTGAGCAGCTGGAGGATGAGTCAATGACAATGATAGTGAAGAAGTTTGGGAACTTCAGATTCAGAATGAATCCTAATCTTAAGTTTAAGCCCAGGTTCCAGAGAGGTAGCTCTTCTTCCTCAAATAGCACAAGGGGTGGCTATAAAACTGGAACCGTGGACAGAAGTACAATCAAATGCTATAATTGTAATGAGTTGGGACACTTTGCTACTGAATGCAAAAAGCCAAAGCAAATGAGGAGGAACTCATTTGATTCTAGTAAGAAGAACAAGATTGGGAAAGCTTTTCTTGCCGAAGGAAAAAGTTGGGATGATACGGATAATGATGAAGAAGATGGTGAAGTTGGAAATTTAGCTCTCATGGCTAAAGAAGGCAGCACTTCATCTTTCATGTCTGAGGTAAAGTTCACTGACTCTGAAATGATTTATCATCTTAGTAGTACTGTATCTTGTGCACGTAGTGAAAATGATAGAATAATTCTTCAGAACACTACTCTTGAAAAAGAGGTTAAAGAATTAAAACTAGTGCATGTTAATCAAGATGAACTCACTAAGAAGTTAGCTTTTCTTGAGAATAGAGTTAATTGTTATATTCAATTAGAAACCATTCTTAAGGATCAGATCACTGAACTTGAAATCAAGGTTAGAGCTTACTATAATTCTTGTAAGACTGCTAAAGAAATCTTCAATAAACAAACTATTACTCAAACTGTTGGAATAGGTTATGACTATAACGAGGCTATTGGAGAATTAAGCATTAACACCCCTAATAGAGTTAGTGCTGAAGAAAGGGGTGTACCACATGTGCTTAAGGGTATTGGAAAACCTTTCTTTAAAGAATCAATAGCAGAACCTTTGAATGAATCCTCCATCATTATTCAAGAGGAATTGCGTACTGAGGACCGTGCTAATGAACTTGCTAATTCCAACAAATGTATGTCTAAGGATTATGTCAAAGTTGTTTCAGCAACAGAGACCAAATCAGACATTCATAAAGTGGATCAAAACAACAATAGAACTAACCTGCCTACTATTAATCTGTCTCATAAAGCATGTGGTGTGGTGAATTGCATGTCTTGTGCATTTAATGTTATGTATGCTTATTTTAATAGTGAGCATGTATCTGATGATAAGACTGCTCCTCGTCAACATGTTAATTATAAGAAACATGTTAGATCTAAGACTGCTAGTCCTCCCAAAACTATAGTGAATTCATTTATACCTAAGCCTACTCAGAAATGTGTTAAGGCTGGTTATAAATGGAAACGCTCTTTTGTTATAGAGGTTGAAGTAGTTAAGATTAAGAATGTTGTTTTGACTGACAAAGACCAGTTCTTTAAGTATGCCGGACCCAATCAAGTTTGGGTTCCGAGGAAAGACTAATTAATTTGATATTGCAGGGTGTGGAACATGTAAACCGTGTTGTGTGGATTCTGGACAGTGGATGTTCAAGGCACATGACCGGAGATAGAGCCCTGCTATCAAATGTGATTGTGAAAGCTGGCCCAGTGGTTATCTTTGGAGATAAAAACAAAGGTATAACTGAAGGATACGGTTGTTTGGAATCAGGTAATGTTATCATTGAAGATGTATCCATTGTGGAAGGTCTGAAGCACAATCTTCTCAATATCAGTCAATTCTGTGACAGAGGATATGCTGTTTCATTTGATAACGAGAAGTGCCAGATCTTTCATAAGAAGAATGGAAAGCCTGCTCTTCAAGGAGTTAGGAAAGGGAACTTGTTCATAGCTGACTTATATTCTGGATGCAAAGATGAAGTTAATTGTTTTTATGCTAAATTTTCATCAAATGAAAGTTGGTTATGGCACAAGCAGATGTCTCACCTGAACTTCAAAACAATGAACTCCCTAGTCAAGAGGGAATTGGTGAGAGGTCTGCCTCAGATGGAATTTACACAGGAAGGACTGTGTGAGGCATGTCAAAAAGGAAAGTAAAAGAAAGCATCTCACAAGGGCACTGACACATCATCAGTAACTGAACCACATCAGCTACTGCGCATGGATTTGTTTGGTCCAGTTAATGTGATGTCTATGTCAAAGAAACAATATGCACTTGTGATTGTTGATGACTATTCCAAATATACATGAATTTTATTCCTACATTCCAAGGATGAAACTCCACAGATGGTGATTGATCATGTGAAGTTGATTGAGTTGGATTCTAGATTCCCTGTTAGAGCTATAAGGTCAGATAATGGAACTGAATTCAAAAATGCAGTCCTAAATGACTTTTGTGCAGATAAAGGAATAACAAGACAATATTCAGCCCCTAAAACTCCTCAACAGAATGGAGTGGTAGAAAGGAAGAATCGTACATTGATTGAAGCTGCAAGAACAAATTTTTTAGCCGTTGTTTAATGGATAGTGGTTGTCTTGGGTATCTTCTGGTATTATCACAGGTGGCATTCAGCCGGTACTTGGGGCCCTTTCAAAACAATGAGGCTCGCCAATGGCCTTGACATTGATATCCTGCTTTTGGAAGCCCATCAAAGAGCAGCATCCCATCCTCTCTTATGGTGACTTATATCAGGTACTTCTGATTACATGTACTTGTTTCTAAAGTCATGTTTCTCATGGGTTTATTAGATTTCAATAAAGGCCAACTACGTTCCAGGGTGGATTAAATTTATCTCATGTTTAATGATAACCTATCAAAATATATGTTTTATTATATTCGATGTTTTAGATAAGTATGTTTAAAAATTTATATGAACGTACTTTTAAACATATGAGTTATATTAGTATTATTTGTTGTATCAATGTTCTTAAGCGAGTTCTATTTAAACTGCAATGCTTCTAAAGGAAAGGAATATATTCTTTTATAGGCAATAATTGATTTATATTGGACGTATAAGGTCACCAAAATCCTTAGTTTGCTTTCTTTTTTCTCCACCGATTTGTCTTTTATCGTTCTCTTCCACATCCTAACGCTTTTACAACTCTTCATTTTGTTCCCACTTTCATACCTTCCCAATCAACCAATCACTTGACTAGAGTAGAATATGGCTACTTTAAAATAAAATTGTGAAAGTTACAAGTACCGGAGTACTGGATGAGTGGATGTCAATCAGGTTCATGTCTCGTCACTCCTCTAATTCTAAAATTTGATCACCCCCGATGCTGAAGGGATTACTCTTTGTTACATACAAACTGAACCATTTATTGTAGAAAATAATTATATAGTATCCTTATAAAATGGTTTAAATTGGCAGTGATCATTCTTTTCTAGACCTTTATTACATATCTTCATTCTTTGCCAAGAAACCGTGCTTACATTTTGTAAACTGCAGTTGGCTGGAGTAGTTGCTGTTGAGTTTGCAAGAGGGCCCCATGTTCCATTTCACCGAGGAAAGAAGGAAAGAAGGTATGTACAGTTTTTCGATCATTAGTTATATTTGTAAGAGAGTCCTAAGTGATGTACACTAGTTCATCGATCAAATCGCTCGTGATAAATTACCTAATGGCTAATAAATAAAAAGCATATTTAACTTATCTTTGGCAATATTACTTAAAACAAATTATGTGACACACCTGGGATAACTCTTCACACTCTTGCAATTTGTCTATTATTATTTATTTGCTTTATACCAGTAGTCTAGCAGTTTAGCCTCTTCTTATTTTTTTCATTGACTTTGTCTAATTGTGCTTAGATGTAATAATCATACACCAATGTTGGTTCTGTGCTGGAAAATGTTTTCTTTAAGAAGAAAGTTACTCAACTGGTTTTAACGAAATCTCTTTTGTATCCCAGGACCTAAGTGAGCCACCAGTTGAAGGTCATCTTTCTAATGCTGCATTGGGTTAGTGTGCTTGATTTTCTTTTCTTTTTTCTCTCCCTAATTTATTTACGGTAACGATGGAAGTTAATTTTACATAATATTGTAAACTTCCATGTGTTGTATTTAGTGGCCTAAAAGGTATGATAACAGTCCTGAATTTACTTTTATTTTCTGTTGCAGGAAATGACCATTTGAGTGATGTGGTGATTATGAAACAAATGGGACTCTCTGTCTCTGGCAAGGATATTGTTACTCTTTCTAGTGTCCATACTCAGTGTCCATTCTCTGGTAGGTGCTGCCACATTACCTAATCTTTTTACTAGTGCTATTTCATTCATTATATTAATATCGTTTGCTTGATGTAATGGGACACCTCAGAGGTGTCATAAGGAGCTATCTGGATTTGAAGGACCCTCGACCAGCAATCCTCTCATCTTCGACAACAGCTACTTTAAGTAAATTTTCTTTCTATCCTTTTGTGTTGCATATTCTTTTAGTTTGAATCATAAGGAGTTTGTATCCATAACTGTATTTTCTTGATTTTTAGGGAACTCTTGACCGGGGGAAAAGAAGGGCTTTTGCAATTGCCTACCGATAAAGCTCTCCTTCAAGACCCTGTCTTCCGCCCTCTTGTTGAAAAATATGTAGCAGCGAGTACTTAGCCATCATATTTCTACTATATTTTGTCATTTCACTGAAGATTTCTTCTTTGGTTGACTGATTATGAAACAAATGGGACTCTCTGGCAAGGATATTGTTACTCTTTCTAGTGTCCATACTCTGGTAGGTGCTGCCACATTATCTAATCTTTTTACAAGTGCTATTTCATTCATTGTATTAATATCGTTTTCTTGATGTAATGGGACACCTCAGAGGTGTCACAAGGAGCTATCTGGACCCTCGACCAGCAATCCTCTTATCTTCGACAACTACTTTAAGTAAATTTTCTTTCTATTCTTTTGTGTTGTATATTCTTTTAGTTTGAATCATAAGAAGTTTGTATCCATAACTATATCTGCTTGATTTTTAGGGGACTCTTGACCGGGGGAAAAGAAGGGCTTTTGCAATTGCCTGCCAATAAAACTCTCCTTCAGGACCTGTCTTCCGCCCTCTTGTTGAAAAATATGTAGCAGCGAGGACTTAGCCATATTTGTTGAAAAATATGTAACTAGTTTGAATGAAACTGCCATATTTGATTTCCTGGTATAGGATGAGGATGCTTTCTTTGCTGATTACGCGGAATCTCACATTAAATTCTCTGAACTTGGGTAAGTGTACTGATATAGGTACAATATAGTTTGATAATAGTTGTATTATATTTTTATAGAATTGTTGGAATTGGCCACTTAATATATATATGGGAAATATACGTAGATTTCTATTCGTGATATGAGGCAGACCGTTGCAGTTGGTGAGGATGCTAGGTAATACCATTTTTCATGTGTCCTTAATATTAATATTGAGAACTTATTAGCAGTTTTTAAACAAAATCAAACTTCAATAGAGTCAAACTTCAATATATATATATAAATACACACACGCAAGATCAAATTAGGGTTTATGGTTAGCAGGTTCTTTTTTATTTTTCCTCAGAAAAAGAAATAGCTTTGCTTCAAGTTCAAATTAGATGTACTCTTCTTCCTCTTTTATATGATCATGTATATACACTATTGTAAATTTTTGTTATATTGAATTGATATTGATTTACATAAAAATATATATCAATTTATCATGATACTTGACAAATGATTGAGAATTAATTTGTATAAATAAGATGTAGGCACTTTTGGTGGCCATTGTTATCGGTATACTATAACGAGGTTTGCTAGATACATAAGTCAGCTTGTAATTGCTATTGGTGAACCCTTATTGATCCATGTGATTATTTTGGTACTACATAGGTTAGGTTACGCTTTTTGAGTTCGATGACCTGATTGCAAGTTGAGTGATGATTTTGTCATTTCACCCACCTTTTTATTATATGCCTTCGATTTTACTAGCTACTTTTCATGAAGTTCTCTAGAAAATTAATATTTAATTAGGCACTTCTGAGATTAGTGTGTTGAAACACTTATAGATCCAATTTTCTTTAAATACAGGGAGACTTCTTCGATGGACTATTCCCCCTCGGAGATTCGGGGTATTACCTCGGGGATAGAGTTGTCCTTGGATTCTGAGACGATGTCTTTGGATTCAAGGACCGGGACCTCGATGGACATCGCAGAGATCATGGACTTGGATGTGCCGTCCAGGTCCAAGGCCACCTTCTCACCCGTGTCCCCAAAAACCATCCTCTTCACACCGGACTCAGACTCTGACGGTTCTTGTCCTGCTTCGCCGGCTTCTTAGATAAATACTTTATATTGAAAACATTGTAAATAAAACATTATTATTTCGCATTACGTTTCACGTTACAATTTAATCATACAAACTTTATATTGAAAGCTTATGTAAGACATTGTGGACTGCACAAGAACACTTTTTTCTGCAACAAAACATTATTAATATAAAATGTTAGTTTCTAGGGTTCTTAGGTAATGAGTTCTATTAATAATGTTCATTATTAATATAAAATGTTCATTATTAACTTTTTATATTAATAATATTTTGTTGCAGAAAAAAATGTTCTTGTGCGGTCCACAATGTCTTACATAAGCAATATTTACTATGTTTTCAATATAAAATTTGTACGATTAAATTGTAACGTGAAACATAATGCGAAATAATAATGTTTTATTTACAATGTTTTCAATATAAAGTATTTACCTAAGAAGCCGGCGAAGAATGACAAGAACCGTCAGAGTTTGAGTCCGGTGTGAAGAGGATGGTTTTTAAGGACATAGGTGAGAAGGTGGCCATGGACCTGGACGGTACATCCAAGTCTATGATCTCTGGCGGTGTCCATGGAGGTCCCGGTCCTTGAATCCAAAGACATTGCCTCAAAATCCAAGGACGACAACTCTATCCCCGAGGTAATACCCCGAATCTGTGAGAGGGGAATAGTCCATTGGAGAGTCTCCCTGTATTTAAAGAAAATTGGATCTATAAGTGTTTCAACACACTAATCTCAGAAGTGCCTAATTAAATATTAATCTTGTAGAGAACTTCATGAAAAGTAGCTAGTAAAATCTAAGGCATATAATAAAGGGGTGGGTGAAATGGCAAAATCATCACTCAACTTGCAATTAGGTCATCGAACTCAAAAAGCATAACCTAACCTACGTAGTACCAAAATAAGCACTATAATCACATGGACCAATAAGGGTTCACTAATAGCAATTACAAGCTGACTTATGTATCTAGCAAACCTCGCTATAGTATACCGATAACAATGGCCACCAAAAATGCCTACATCTTATTTATACAAATTAATTCTCAATCATTTGTCAAGTATCATGATAAATTGATATATATATTTATGTAAATCAATATCAATTCAATATGACAAATAAACAAAAATTTACAATAATGTATATACATGATCATACAAAAGAGGAAGAAGAGTAAATCTAATTTGAACTTGAATCAAAACTATTTCTTTTTCTGAGAAAAATAAAAAAGAACCTGCTAACCATAAACCCTAATTTGATCTTGCGTATGTGTATTTATATATATTGAAGTTTGACTCTATTGAAGTTTGATTTTGTTTAAAAACTGCTAATAAGTTCTCAATATTAAGGACACGTGAAAAATGGTATTATCTAGCATCCTCACCTACTGCAACGGTCTGCCTCATGTCACGAATGCAACGGTCTGCCTCATGTCACGAATAGCAAACCTACATCTATTTCCCATATATATTCACTGGCCAGCTCCAACAATTCTATAAAAATATAATACAACTATTATCAAACTAAACTATATTGTACCTATATCAGAAAACTTACCCAAGTTCAGAGAATTTCATGTGAGATTCCGCGTAATCAGCAAAGAAAGCATCCTCATCCTATACTATACCAGGAAATCAAATATTAGCAGTTTCACTCAAACTAGTTAAATCAGTTAACCAAAGAAAAAATCTTCCGTGAAATGGCAAAATATTGTAAAAATATGATGGCTAAGTACTCACTGCTCCATATTTTTCAACAAGAAGGCATAAGACAGGGTCCTGAAGGAGAGCTTTATCGGTAGGCAATTGCAAAAGAATATGCAACACAAAAGGATAAAAAGAGAATTTACTTAAAAGTAACTGTTGTCGAAGATGACGAAGATGAGAGGAATGCTGGTCGAGGATCCTTCAAATCCAGATAACTCCTTATGACACCTCTGAGGTGTCCTATTACATCAAGCAAACGATATTAATACAATGAACGAAATAGCACTAGTAAAAAGATTAGATAATGTGGCAGCACCTACCACCACCTATCACAGAGAGTAACAATATCCTAGTAACAATATCCTTGTCAGAGAGTCTCATTTGTTTCATAATCACATCACTCAAATGGTCATTTCATTCAGGACTGTTATCATACCTTTTAGGCCACTAAATACATGTGGAAGTTTAAAATATTATGTAAAATTAACTTCCATCGTTACCGTAAATAAATTAGAGAGAGAAAAAAGAAAAGAAAATCAAGCACACTAACCCAATGTAGCATTAGAAAGACGGCCTTCAACTGGTGGCTCACTTAGGTCCTTGGATGCAAAAGAGATTTCGTTAAAACCAGTTGAGTAACTTTTTTGTTAAAGAAAACATTTTCCAACACAGACAACCTTGTGTATGATTATTACATCCAAGCACAATTAGACAAAGTCAATGAAAAAAACAAAAAGAGGCTAAACTGCTAGACTACTGGTATAAAGCAAATAAATAATAATAGACAAATCGCAAGAGTGTGAAGAGTAATCCCAGGTGTGTCACATAATTTGTTTTAAGTAATATTGCCAAAGATAAGTGAAATATGTCTTTTATTTATTAGCCATTAGGTAATTTATCACGAGCGATTTGATCGATGAAATTACAAGAGTTACAAATACAACTAATGATCGAAAAACTATACATACCTTCCTTCCTGGGTGAAATGGAACATCAGACCCTCCTGCAAAGTCAACAGCAACTACTCCAGCCAACTGCAGTTGATTATCGGGACTCTTCCAGTTGCTTGGCTTTGTGTCCTTGCGGCCTCCTCTTCTGCTAGTAATTTTTTAAGTCTTGCAGCCTCGGTTTCATGGGCTGCAATCACTTCCTTAGTAGTTTGAGATTGCTCCCGGTTTGTTTGGGAGGAACGTCTCCTTCTTGGGGCAAGATCCCTCTCTTCTCCGGTTGAGTCATTCTCGTCCTCAGTGTAAAGACCTGAGTAGTCTTGAATCGGAGGGGTTTGTCGAGTTTGAGTTTGTTGGTTTTGGAGTCCCAGACCTTGAATGTAAGGGGGAACGTATGCTTCATGATAATTTGGATTGATACCACTACCGCCCACCGTGGGTCGAGGGGGCATGCCATAATTTGGCATCCCAAGGGTCTAAGTTGCGTATTGGGGAAAATCCGTAAGTTGAAGGTCACTTGGGGCATTCATGAACAATGGGGAGGTTGTGATGGGTTGCTGGAGAGTGGTCTCCTGTGGATTAGGTTCATGAACGACCATTTGCAAGGGATTCGTTCCTTCAACCGAGATCGGGATTTCCGGTCCTTGAGTGGTGAGGGGGATATTCGCCCCTTGAATGCCAATAGTTGGCGGTGGTTGACTTCCTTGAGTACCTGCCTCAGAGGTGAGAGGAAGCCCTTCAGAAGTTTGAGGATCTCGAGTCGTTCTTCTTTTGACTAAGATTCTAGATCCTTCTTTGATGAATTTATCATATTTTGGACTCCTTTCATGAGCTGTATATTTTCCCTATTTATTAATTACGAAATTAATAAATAATTAGGGTTTCGAGCCTTATTTGTCGGGCCGTACTCTTGGACCAATCTAGGTCTAATTAATACATCATTAACTACATTTCTAGGATTACTTTTTTGTCCATATCACTACTCTAGTCAAGTGATTGGTTGATTGGGAAGGTATGAAAGTGGGAACAAAATGAAGAGTTGTAAAAGCGTTAGGATGTGGAAGAGAACGATAAAAGAAATGTTCTTTGATTTCACATTTCTAGAATTCTCTGTCCTAAGCGTTCATTACGCATTCTTTGTCCCAAGAGTGCAATTCACAGTTCATAGTTGGCATAGTATAAAATGACAATCCATCAGAAAATCATTTATTGCTAGACCTTTCCTCCAAAGGGTGGCTGTAACTGTACAACAAGTTACAAGTGCATAATGTCTGCGTCTCTGCAAGTCTAATGCTAGTTTGCAGATTTGCAGTCAAGTTCCTTTCAATACATTCTAGCTTCATCTTTGTTTTCTCATCAGTAACACAAATATGGTTTACTACATGAAAAACATGCTCGAGTAGATTCACTTGTAATTAATAGTAGATGTGAGATAAAATGTATTGACTAATGAGCACATCAAGACAAACCGCCAATTACAAAGAACAGAACTGGTAGAGAAAGGAAAATAATGTACCCTAATCTGCCTCCCATCAAGAACTAGTCTGGCACCATTTTCAACACCAAATTGAATTAATCTGCAAATCTTTTCCTTGGCCTGTACACAACAAAATTGGATATATATACAAGCACTAAAAGCATTTAAAAGTCATTCCAACTTCTACTCAGAACACAAAACACAACGGTCATCAACAATATTCACACAAACACAATATGGTTTTACAATTTTGACAAGAACCTCACAGTTGTCTTATATTTATATTTCATTGGCTATATATATTTATACCACAAAAGTTTTGTTATAAGAACTAAACTAGCACAGACCTGCTTACTAATTACAGGACCAATGTCGATGTCTGGTTCAATTCCTGCACTTACTTTGAGTGCCTTGGCACGACTTACTAGCTTGTCTTCCCTGGAATACGAGTGAAGTACATTGTTATGCTAATGCAGATAACTATAAAGTAAAATGTTTGATGTGCTAAAAATAAACAATTACATATCGCAAGTGCACGATCATCGTTTTAATATTTGAGATATCGTTTCACAGAGACTATTTTATTTTTCGCAATTCTTAATTTCTAATGTAGGTGAAACCACATCTTATCTTCTGTTTTCTAATATACATAATTATGATTCATATATTTTGAGATATTATATTAGTATTGGGTTATTAAAATTCATATATTTTTTATAATAATAACTATATATACGATAGCAGATGTTAAATTACGTCCAATCATATTACAAAATATTCTTATAGTAAGTATATTAGATCATGATTCTACTCACAATGGAAAAGATTCTACTAGTTGTGTTCACTAAAAATTAATATATCAAACCAAAACACAGTGTTTGTTATTAAATATCTATCTTTATATCAGCACAGATAGTCTTAGTAATTAGCAAAAAAAGAAAGATTTTCAAAATGAGCACATTTAACTCACGAGTCAGTGTACATTACAATAGTGTTAGTTGTTAAACATAAAGAATTGAATCATTAAACGAAAAAACGGTCTTGTCTTTTTATATAATATATTGGCCACATCAAGAGACTGCATGTTTTTACCAGACGTTTCCCATTAGCTGATGCTCTTGCATTTACATACATACCAGCCTTGATACCAAAGACAGTCAATGTTACAAAATTCAGTTGAGACACTAGTATAAAAATCAAAGTTAGTTTTCAGAAAGAGCACAATTGCAAAAAAAAAAATTATGATAAGATCCAATAAGTTTGAGAGTTGGTTACTCAACATGGTATCAGAGAGGTGCCGGATTTGAACCCTTCGCACCCCCAGCATTTAAGACCCTCATGCACAATAAGTAGGTGAATTATCGAGATTATATGTTAGGTCTTTATTAAAGTTCAAATAACAAACAATAATGTAGTTATGGCAAAAGGTCTAAAAGTAGAGAAGCAGCCTCTAAATTCTATATTGAATAAGTTGAAAATCATATTATAAGAAGACTGCATACAAGCTGCAGATGATATATATAAACGTTTATATAGATCACTATACCTAATTTTAATACACAGACGAATCAAAATAATAAACCATGAAATACAACTATGTGTAGAGAAAAATCAGGTTGCCACTTTAGGGTTGAAAGTAGGCTAAAACAACCCCTTGCAACAAAAGCTTTAAAGTATTAAACACACACACACACACACGTATCAGCAGATTATTTTAGAGAAATTTAGAAAAGTGTGATCACATTTATATAGGCCAAGTAGAAGAAAACTTACTGTATCTGGACCAACAAATGATAAAGCTTTTATTTCGTCACTATCACAAACGGCGTTTATGATATCCTGGTGAAAAGGAGAACATAGTAATTAGTACATAAGATATAAGTGTTGGAAATTTATGTTAACCATGTATGACTCGTAAAATCTGCTAGATAGGGTGGCCCATAAAGCAGTATACTGCCAATTCTTTGATAAGTTTAGAGCATGTTGATAAACGAGGATCAGTGCAATACAAATGATGACCGTATGCAAGTTTGTGCATTCCTTATGAACATCAGAAAGATTATAGTAAACAAACTTTATAGTCATCATAGTAAAGGTCACAAGCTGTTCAAAAACGAAAAAAGAAGAGGTAAAAGTAAAACTAACATTAGTCCATGAATAACGTGTAAGACGCCATTAGCCCATTAGGCAACCCCACTTCCGTTGCTAACTCAGCCAACACCAAGCAATCACCTGACCAACAGAATGCCACATCACTAGTTTGTAAAAAATTAAGCTGAAATGTAAAACTCATGTAGAACTAAATAGATACCTACCTACACACACACATGTATTATATAACATATAACTCATAAATGTGAAGCAAACACCTGATCAGCCATGAACTCTTCTTTGGTGTCAAGGTAATAGCACATACCACTTTACCACATACAACATATTTATCTGTCAAAAAGTACCAGAATATATATCATATGAAGTGTTCATGTGATTCAGAAGTTTGCACTACTAGGGTTTTTTGTGGAGATCAATATCAAACCAAGCTGAGCAATGGTCTAAAAAGTGCTGAGTGCATCCATATCACTGGGGAAAGGCAACACTAAGGCTGTTTAAGTTGAAATTATTACAATTTACAGTGTACCTAAAGAAATATAAAACACCTTCAGTACACTTCTTTATTCTAGAGCTAATTATATACTAACTGCGTAACATCAACCTCAGGTTCATTTGATTTGATATTAAAAAGAATGGATTTCACATCCTTCCTTCTTATCCGAAAAGCAGAGAGTACAAGAGCAGCTTGGCTCTAGTTAAGACTGCATAGTCGGTCTTTGTGATATCTTTCTTTCTCTCCGGCTCTTTTTAATTCTAAAGTTGAAGATATCCCTTACTTCCTGACCAACAGTGTGTACGTTATCCACCAGTATAGTAGAGATTCAGATAATTTTGAGCCTCGTTATGTACATGAAGTAGTGATTCCTCCTTTCAAAAAGTAATTACATCTTATTATTTATAGTCTAGACAGCGCCAAGTCGAGGTAATCTCGAGACTACTTAAATATACAGACTACATCTATGTCCCAAAAAGGAGAAGAGAAATAGGGTGAAATATAAAATGGAGGAACATGTCATACAAAACATAACCCTTATAGCGACTACAAGGATATAAAATTTTCAGCAGAAACAAGTTTAGACTTAAAATAGGAACAGCATATTATTACAAAACGAGGAGCAATTCATAAACTACATAAACCAAATGCAGACGAAGTCACCTGTATCTCTCTCTGATGACTTCAATATAAAGGTATTGCCACATGTTACGGCGATCAGGAACATCTACATGAGAAGGGCACTTAATTCTCTTAAGAACCATAAAAACAATGTAACAGATCAAAACAGTTTAACAGATAACAAGCAATGATTACACAGAGGCTATACCAATAGTTTGTCCCTTCACAGACCTAGTAAAAAAATCGTGGAAAAGATTTGCAAGTTGTGAAAAAAGAATAATGATTTCCTTTTATATACAAGGAGATACCAATACTGCCACATAAGTACAGTAGAGAGAGAAAGAGAGAGAGTGGAGAGAACAAAAGAAATTATTTAAAAAAAATTGCACGAGTACCCACAGGGGAACCATTTCTGGGAAGTTGAAAGGACAAACCCCAGCATATATGCCGAGGGGCTCCCTTATGCTGTAAGTATCAGTTCCACTCGGAACGTTTGGAACAAAATCCCCCATTGGCAGACTTGTTGTCACACAGGCATGTCCTACCGCTTCTATTAATTATTAAGTCAGAAACTTGAGCATGATCTATATGTTAATGTGAAATGATGAAGTACAAAACTAGTACTGACCAAGTCCACGGAGCACATCATGACGTGCATCTTTCAATGTCTTACCCTGCTCAGTGGTAATACTCGAAGCAATTTTTTCCTACACCAGAGTTGCAGTGAGTTGTATTGATAATATTACTGATTCGGAAATCGGTTAGATGAATAGATTCAAGTGAACTTACAATATCTCTTTGAATAAGTTCTTGAAATCTGAACATAACACGTTGACCAGCTGCAAGTGGCGTATTTCGCCATGACAGCAAGGCACGTTTTGCTGCAAATACTGCAGGCTGAAATTCTTCATGGGTAGTGACAGGAACTTGAGAAACAACTTCTTGTGTCGCCTAATTTTGATTAACATAAATTTCTTCAAACTATTGACAAAAAAATAACTTATAATAAAGAAGCGGAAACATAAGCTCTACAGATTTTTAGGAACTTACAGGATTTATGACATCAATGGATGTTGATGACTGCGATTCAACAAATTTACCTCCAATAAAATTTGGAACCCTCTGAAAAATGGACAAATGAATTTAAATTAGAACACACTGACAACAGACAACCAGCACCGACTTCCTAAAAGAAAAAGGGAAGAAGAAGAATCAGTAAATGTATGTTGTTAGTACAATTTTCAGTTTGGTTTCTACTTATTTTATAGTTATTTAGTTACTTACAAAAATCTTCTTTCAGTGCAGTATATCATTAGTATCTCTAATACACTTTTCTTTATTAAGTTGTAAAAGTTGGTAACTGAAGCTGGATTCTAGGCAGATGATTAAAGCATGCAAAATTGCTTGGCAGATGCTTTCAACCTCGATTCCATGTGTTTCCAAATAATGGACGAAAACAGCAAGTGCTATTATGCATAACATGTATTCACAAGTCAGTTACATCATATTATTAAAAGTAATCTATAAGTCTGGCACAGAAAACTTATCATCTATTATATCTTAGAAACCCCAAATAATATATAAAAAATGATCACCTTTTCTCCTATATAAAGCAGTGAGCACTATAGTCTTTTCTTCTCAGATTTTAGTTCTCTATAATGAATTAATTAACATGAGACGCCACCCTTGGTTCCACATTAATAACTTTGATATATTTGAATAGATATCAGGTGTCATGAATAATAATCATTATAATAACTGCATGAAACTATTCTTACAAGTTAGATTATTAAGAGTTAATCAATCTTGGTTGATGTATATATTAAGATACAACTATTAATATTCTAAAGATGTTCTAATTAAATTACCCAAGTCATACAATAATTCTGATCTTCCATATATCCTAACAAAAGATGTTATCCATGTTTAACTTGTAGTCAAATATGTAGACCGACTCGCGTTCCCTTCTGACATTTTGGTTACTAAGGCGCTCTCCTCCTTTCTCCCCTCCATCCCCCCCCCCCCCCCTACGGACCCCTTTACCTTTTTCTATAATCTATAGTGCATCAATCTAATAAGACCACATGAAATTATTCAAAAGACCAAACAGAAAATTATTTGAATACTACTGTGTGATGAAATATTGCTGAATGATTAACCTAGGATGCACTTTCTATGAAAGTGGTGTCTAAATATATCCTATGATCTATGAGTTACTTCTTTATTCTCTTTTCAACATAGTGTCCTTGCTAAAGTTCAGTGATTAAGGTTGTTATTAGATAACTAAGTTCCTCAACTATAATCTACTGATTGAAAAACTTAGAGAAAGATTAGGAATATTGTCACATCAAAACTGCATATAACTAAAACTAGGCCTTTTTAGCAATGTATCATGGTTTTATGTAGAAGATGTTGATCTGTAAGAGGCATCAACGATTTATTTACGAATGTCAGGTAAGAATGCAGAAGCTTCAGCAGTCCGCTGGCAATGAGCATGGACTTGAAAACCCACTCAACTACTCCACCTTGTGCAACAGATAATGAAAGTTATACCCCATTCAATAATTTATGAAACAAAACTGGCAATCCAAATGTATGCATTTAAGATGACATCCACTAATTGGAAAATACAGCTTCCACCAAGGGGAAAGAGCCAAATCTGTAACCTAACTTTAACACTACAGTGTAGGATGCGCACACACAATAACTAACCTTAAGGCTACTCTCATATAACCAACTTCAGTTACTTGGGTCATGTTCTTATCCATCAGAGCTATCAACCAGTCTCTCGGAGTAATCAAAAATAATTTGAGCTGCGTTGCAAGTAAAGCTTACCAGAGGGTAACGTCTCTTCCAAGATGGCTCAGCACTAGATGTTGAAGACTGCAAATTTTCCCCAATGGACTTCTCATGAATTACACAAATAAAAATTATCAAACACTAACTAAATTACAAAATTAATAATTCAAAAATAAAAAAATAATGAAATTAATAACTGCACAATCAATAAAGTGAATTGCGTTGCGTATAAGATATATATTATATATATGTGAAGATTAAAGAGAGTGAGAAGCTTTGTTACCGGAAAAAGCGACCGGATGGCGATTTATCGGCGTCGTTGTCGCCGGAGAATAGTGAAAAGATGGTTTATGTGTTTCAGTAAAATGTAATTTTGGGAATATGAACAGACGAACAGGCCAGCCCAATAGGAAAAGTTATTAAAAAAAGCCAGCCCAATGGATTGTCACCAGAACCAACGGGCTTACGTGGCCCATCAAAAAATTGGCCAGGCTGAAAATTTTCGTCACATATGGCCAGTTTTATTTCCCTGCTGTCTTATTATTTTATTATTACTAGTGCACGGATCGTTTTTTATGATTGTTTTTTTATTATTTATGTTTTAATTTTTTTATTAATTATATTTTTTAAGAATAAGTATGCATGTTAAAGAAAATAATTTTGTTTAGATAATTAAAAACATTAAGACAACTTTTAAAATAATATGTTAAGGTTTGTCAGTGTTTTTTTTTTGGAAGAAAAAGGATTTAAGAAAAGAAAAAATAGAAAATATAACATATGTTAGTTGAAAAGGAGTAATATGTCTTAGTTGAAAAAATAATTACTCGTGATATTTTTGATAAAAAGGGGTCTGATTGATATTTAACCTCATTTTTTTTGTAATCCTTTTCCTAAGAGCATCTCCAACCACAAAGAACCCTTAGCTAAAAATAGATAAAACATGCCAAAAATAAAAATTATAGTCAATCTGTAAAATTTTGCAATCTCCAACGGGACATTCTTGTTAGCTATAAATTTAGCCAACCTCAACACATTGGCTATATTTGTCGAACCTCTAGGATTTCACATCATCTATTAACATATTAAAATAATACATTCTATCTATAGCAACTTGAAATATTAATAACATACTATTTTTAAAATATAGCTAATCATTATAACTAACTCCAATGGAGCACAATCTCTTACAAGTTGAGCAAATTTTACATAATCAGTATTTTATATGATTTTAGCCAACTAATTTAGTCAAACCCGTTGAAAATGATCTAACATTACTCTTCTCTATTTTATCATTCACTAGCTTGCTAGAAAGGTGGCGCCCACTGTGAACTGGATATCAATGCCCCGCTCAACTTCATTTAATGTATATTAGAGCAACTCCAACCATGACCACCCATTAGCTAAAAAAATTATGTGACACTCAAATATTATTAATTATATATCCTCTAAATAATATATCATTCCAAGGGAGCATTCCTGTTAGTTATATTTTTAGTTATCCTGAAATGATCTTCTATATTTGTTGATTCTCAGCCCATTAGCTTAAACATCCACATCATTATCCGCCAAATTTTTATGTATACAAAATGTTACACTTCCTCTACTTTCAACTTTATAATCATTTATTACTTGTTTATAATATTAAAATACTGTTTTTAAAAATATAGTTAAGCATTATAGCTAACAACGTTGGAGACAAAACATTTTTTCATCTTATATAATGTAACGAAGTATTATTTTATATCCCATTAACTATCCCATTGCGTGAGCATGCTGTGGACAGGTGGTTCTGGAAATGGGAAACAATGGGGCAATACTCGGTGAAATTTGCATATGCAGCTATTCGAGATTCAAGATGGAGCAGCAACCTGACTGATAATATCACATGGAAGAGGCTTTGGAATGTAAAAGTTCCCTTAAAAGTCAAGCATTTCATGTGGAGAGCCATCCGAAATATCCTTCCTACAAAGGACCAGTTGGTAAGCAGAAGAGTCCCAGTTTTCAAACAATGTCCAGTCTGCAATCTTGTGTGCGAAACAGTACACCATGTATTGTTGACATGTGTTTTTGCACAGCAGTGTTGGCATAATGCAGGAGTGTTTTTCGATATTAACAGATTCTCCAGGTTTGATGAGTGGATATCTGATCTTTTTCACAAGTGTAGTACAGATGACATGCAGGTGGTTTTCATGCTATGTTGGGCGATTTGGAAGAATAAGAATGATGTTGTTTGGAACCAGCGAGGAGGAGAGGTTGCAGAAGTTTGCACGTCGGCAAAAACAGTGCTTAATCAATGAAAGAATGCTCAAGATAGGTCGTTTGATAATTTCCTTGGTTTTATGAATCAAGAGGACGGCAAAGAGCGTTGGGAACACCCCCGGGATGGTGTTTACAAATAGGTCAGTGCATATGCCTTTCAGGGAAGGTGGGTATGGAAATGGGGAATCAATACTATTTCTACTATTTTGATATCTATTTAAACAATTAAATGTAAATTTCAATATAAAAATAAATAAATAAGTCAAAAATATATTTATAAATAATTAACTTGATATTTTAAATTAAATTAAAATTAGTCAACTAAAAATATCATAAATCAAATATATTCATTCCATCATTCAACCAAACACATAACAAAAAATAATACCTCAACCATATACCACCTTAATCCGATTTCTGATTCCAACTTCATGCCACTTTACGAACTAAGCTACCTCTAAAGTGTTTGATCCTCATTACTAAACTAGCAACTGTGTGAGAATAGTTCCTTACTACATAATATGAAACTCTTTAAATGAAGTTCAAATGTATTGTCCATATTCCTTGACGAAATATAAGGCTTCACCTTACCTTCTAACATTTCTAGCACCATCTTTTAAGGCACCAAATTCCATTTCGAACCTCACTTGAGATTCCATCTAAATTAATCTGGTCAGCTGTTAACGCAAAATGATAATGCATGCTAAAGATATATTACATCATTCCACAATAAAATTTAACATGTCTACACTTCAGAAAACTTAGATGAGTATTTCATTTACAGCAATATCAGGACCACTTACTTTATAATGGCATTAACATCTTCTAAAATCTCTACAACTTGTCTCATTGAGGGGCGCTTATCAGGGTCAAGATCAAGACATTTTAATGCTAGTGCTGGTACATCTGATAAAATTGATTGTACACCCCTTGGACAATACTTTTGTTCTAGCAGCCTTGGGTTCACTACAGTCTTAAACTTACTTTCGCAGGCTAGAACAGGTCTGGCCTTATCCACCAAATTGTTCTTCTTATTCCTCCCGTTAACACTGACCACTCTTAATCCTGTCAGTATTTCTAATAACACCACACCGAAAGCATACACATCATTCTTCGAGCTCAAGCGACCTGAATAGTTGGAGTATGAAGATTAGAACAGCTTAATCGGAAATTTCACCAGTAAGCAAAAAGATATATATGTAACATACCAGCTTCTTTGTATTCAGGAGACAAATAGCCTTCTGATCCTTCACAATATTGTGCATATATGTAAGGCTTGCCAGTTACAACTATATCACCATCGTCTGGACCACATAATGCACGTCCACTATCATATATCTTTGGATTGAAATCCTGATAGTACGATTAAAATTATCAGAATTAAATTTATGGCCTTTGTTAAGAATTCTTTTAAAACTAGATAAATTACATTAATTGAAACTTTAATTTACCCCATCCAGCAATATATTAGATAGCCTGAAGTGGCCAAAAACAATACAATCCTCCGAGGAATGCAGAAAAGCAAGATATCGAGCTGCTCCTATCAGTATTTTGAGCCAAACAACCCAAGAAAGTGATTTCCCGTTTTCTGCAAAAAGAGTTTTGTCATTTTCATTCGTGCATGTACATGTTAAATAGGAAATAATTCAACACGAATTTATTTTTATTGAATTTTCCATGACCATATCTTCAGGGAACCAAAAAAGTTCTGGATGATGGTATTGGATAAGAATTCAGTTAATTGTTATATGGACATGTACTGGTCAGTGCTCAACTGCTCACCTTTGTAAGTGTATTTTTCTAAGCTTCCCTTTGGTGTGTATTCATAAACAAGCAGGAACTCCTGACCTTCTGAACAGAAGCCCAAAAGTTTAACAAGATTTGGATGGTAAAATCTTCCGCACAGATCCACCTCAGTCTTCTCCCACAATTTAAAAAACCAAAAATAAAAATCAAGTACTCTTTAACTTTAGAAATACTTGGGAATTACTTTCTGTATGAAAAAAACTTAGTCACTGTGCTCATACTTAATACTCTTTGGTCATCTGATAATCATCTGGACATTTAAAGGTAAAAATACCTGCACAGCTTTAAATCCTTCATTTGAATTGAATCTTTTAATAGCAACCGCCATTCCAATGCCAATTCTTGAGGGAGCAAATGTGTCCTCGTCAAGCCAACCTATGAATACCCTTCCATAATTTACCTCACCCAACATCATATCCGGACTGAAGCCTCTTGTCGCACTTCCCAGTTCAGCCAAGGTGAACATCCTTAAATTTGCAGTAACCATGAGGCCCTTTGCTTCTGGAACAATACCCATTTTGTTCAATCTCATTATGTTGTTTGTCTCTGGGAAAATGTCAATCTTGTTTAACCTTATTCTATTGTTTGCCTCTGGGAAATTGCTGAGTGGGTTCAGTCTCATTTTCTTATCGATCCTGCTGTTTTTGTTTCTTCTGTAGCTTGTATCCTTAAGATTACTGTGTACTGAAATTGAAGGAGAGTAAATTTAGCATTACTGTGTAATGAAATTGAAGGAGAGTAAACTCAGAAGGAATCTGGGGTATTAAAAGATGATCAGCAGAGAGATAACAACCTGAATATTATAGTAAAGCATGTAAGAAAAGATTAAATGATTCATCTGCAGATGTTTTACATAGCAGAAACTTGGTAACTATATCACTATATGGAATATCTGTTTGATGTCAATAATTGTGAACCAAGTAGTTTGATCAATCAATTTTTAATTAAGGTTTTATCACTCAGTTAGGAAATCTTGTTGATCTCTGAGCAACGTAGATCAAAAAGAATATTGTCAAATGGAACACTGAAATCAATCTCAGCACTCAAGAGTCAAGAGATAAGAAGTTGCCTTTCTCATGTCCAATTTGTTGGTTCAGAAAAAACAACAGAGACTGTAGAAAGATAATTCAGGACTGCAGGTGTGGTAGTTTTTAAGTGAAAGGTTATGGAAGAAACTGTAGTCTAGAAAATGGTCTAGCCAAAGAATATTGTTCATTAAGGAATCACACAAACACAGAGCGAGTGAGAGAGAGATTAACTAACCAGATAATGCCCGGATTGTAGCTGAAAGAATCTGACAGACCTTACTTGAGAATGTTATCCTTGTACGATTCACCTTAAACGGCTTGATTCGGTCAGCACCATATACTATCTCCACGGCTGTGGAATTTTTTGCACCATTTTCAGCGATTGTTCCCTCAATTGCTTTAGAATGACCTGGACTCTCTTGCAATGCCAATGCAAACTCAAGAACTACCACAATTTCAGCCATTGTAGGACGGTAACTAGGCTGGCTATTTAAGCATTGGCATGCAATTTTCACAAAAGCCGATAAAGAATTTTGTGAAATTTGCATGTTCAGATTAGAATCAATGATCTCATATACTCTTCCCTCTTTTATACAATTTTGCACCCATCCAGCTAAACCAGATTGCTCGTCATCCCGACTTAAATCCACTGCTCTTCTACCACACAAAACTTCAAACAGCACAACTCCAAACGCATACACATCTGATTTCCTTGTCAATCTTCCAGTAGAAAAATATGCTGGATCCATGTAACCGAACGTACCCCTGACAGCTGTACTGACATAAGTGCATCCCTGGTTTGCTTCCACAATCTTGGAAATCCCAAAATCTGCAATTTTCGCTTCCAAGTTGTCATCCAACAAAATATTTGTACTCTTCACATCACGGTGTATTACTCTTTGATGAATGCTTGTACCAGTGTGGAGGTAGTCCAATCCCTGTGCAGCTCCAATACAAATCCTTAAGCGCTGAATCCATGACAAGGTGTAGTAACCTTTCTCAAAATTTTGATGCAGCTGATCAGATAGAGTACCACACGGAATATAGTCAAACACAAGGATCATTTCATGCCATTCATCACAATAACCAACAAGGGACACTAGGTGGCTGTGTCTAAATTTAGAAAGCAACTCAATTTCTGTCCGGAATACTGATTGACCAGCTTGTTTGGATGTAAAACTTAATCTCTTTATAGCAACAGTAGTCGCTCCATTATCAAGAATTCCTTTGTAGACTTTGGCAGAGCCTCCCTTTCCTATCAGACACTTATCATCAAAGTTGCGTGTTGCACACAAAATCTCAGCAAGTGAAAAGCGGCGACATATATGCCCTGATGGCCACAAAACCATCTCGTCTCTTTTACTATACTTGGCTTCATGATGTTCACGGAGCTTGTAGACGATGATATTCAATATAGCAATAACAACTATCATAAAAGTAAAATTATCACAACGAAAAGCCCGCGTCTCTGCAGTAACAGACGCTTTACTGTACTTAAAGAAGTTAAACTTGTTGTCAACAGGGGACGGTATAGCCATGGTGAAAATCGGATGGTGGACGAGTAAGATGAGGAACATAGTGTAAATCCACAGCTGAGTAAGAATCATCTTTCTTGGTAGTCCTGATTGAGTATGAAAATAAAGAAGTTAAGCTCATGTAGAAAATTTAAAGAACTAGTTGGTTGTAATTCTTTGGAACATTTTAAACCAGAGGTCAGAATTTCATATCAAAGCTTAATTTGTCCGAACTGCAATATCCAAAATTAAAAACATCATTGACTCTGATGTAGGTTCATTTGTCAAAGTCGAGGTACCTAATAGAATTTATTTCCACAACCTGTCTCATTGAGGGTCGTTTTTTGGGGTCAAGATCAAGACATTTCAATGCAAGTGCGGGAACATCTGATAAAATTGAAGTTACAACCTTTGGACAATTCTCTTTCTCTAGCAGCTTTGGGTTCACTACTCTTTTGACCTTCCTTTCACAAGCTAGAACAGGTCTGGCCTTATCCACCAAATTGTTCTTCTCATCTCTCGCGTTAACATCAATCACCCGAATTCCTGTCAGTATTTCCAATAGCACCACGCCAAAAGCATAAACATCGTTCTTTGAGCTTAAACGGCCTAATTGGTTGGAGTATGAACTTTAGAACTTGCTAAAGTTTATTATCAATAAACAAGATATACAAAACTGACCAGCTTTTTTGTATTCTGGAGATAAAAAGCCTTCTGATACTGCACGATGTTGTGCATTTAGATTAGGAATGTCTGTTACAAGCGCATCACCATCATCAGGGCCAAATCTTGCGATCACACTTACACCAACCTTTGCATTGAAATCCTTGTAATATGAAAAAATATAGAAAACGGAGCAAATTAGTTAAGATCAATAGCTGGCCTGCGGTGAGAACTGTTTCAGATTTAGTTAAGAGTACATAAATTACAAAATTTTATGTACCCAATCCAGCAATATACTAGAAAGCGTGAAGTCGCCAAAGATGATATGATCGTCTGAGGAATGGAGAAAATCAAGATATCTAGCTGCTCCTACTAATATTTTGAGCCAAACAACCCAGGAAAGTGATTTCCTTGTATCTGCATTAACATAGTTAACAAAAAAATGTAGAAAAGTTTATTTATATAAAATTATTTAGACGTAACATCACTGGAACAAAAACGTTTCTAGTTAACGAATAGGAGTTTACTTAATCTCCTTCTGGAACTTAAAATGCAGTGCTCAAGGCTCACCTTTATAAGCGTATCTTGCTACGTTTCCCTTCTGTGCGTATTCATAAACAAGTAGCAACTCCTGGCCTTCTGAACAGAAGCCCAGAGGCTTAATTACATTCGGATGGTAAAATCTTCCACACAGATCTACCTCTGCCTTCAACCACAAATCATAAAACAAAAATTCTCAACAACATCGACAACTCTTTAGATAGATAAAGAAATCTTGCACTAAGAAACATAGTTAGATGGACGTGGAAATAGTAACATTTATCACTACCTAATGAAGTGTTAAATGGACATACTGGAAACTACTTTCTATAAGAACCAGTCATCAAGTTCTTCACTACCTGCATAACTCTAAATCTTCCATATGAATTCAAACTCATAATGCTAACTGCCATTCCAATGCCAATTCTTGAGGGAGCAAGGGTGTCTTCATCAAGCCAGCCAATGAAAACCCTTCCATAATGATTCTCGACCAATATCATATCCGGACTAAAGCCTCTTGTTGCGCCTCCCAATTCAGCTAAGCTGAACTTCCTTAAATTTGCAATTGCAAAAAGGCCCTTGGCCTCTGGAACAATGCCAATTTTGTTCGACCTCATTCTGTTATTTGCCTCTGCGATAATGCCAGCTTTGTTCTGGCTCACTCTGCTATCCACCCTGCTGTTTTTAATTCCATTGTAGCATAAATTTTTAGGGGAGCTAATAATAACTGGACAAACATAGCAAAGAATTGGGTCAGATAGCACTCTAAGATCAAATTAGGACTGAAGAGTCAATCCTATGTACAATTTGCTAGTGGAAGGAAAAAAGGACAAAAAATAGAACTATATAATTAGAAGAGGAGAAAAACATTTCAGGACTGCAAGGTCCTGAAAAGGCACAGCAGAGGAGATAAATATGAATGGTTTACAAACTGATACTCGATTCTCATGCAATGCATGCATCCTAACAATAGTCCTTCAAAACTATTAAATTCAGACAGACCATACAATAACTGCATCTTCATGTTTATCTTGCGAATACCTCGCCCATTTTGTCAATCTTATCGTCCTAGATCTTACAAATAATTTACTGATTTAATTAATATATGTAGCATTACCAGCCAATCCTGGCTCTGAGTAATATTAAACTATAACACTTCGTTGGAATCTTCCGTGGAAAATGAAGTATGCATGTAAGGAAATAAGTAAAAACTCGCAATTTGCTAACAAGAAATAAATTAAACTGAAAGCCCTGTTTAGATATATAATCGTCTAGTTAATCCCAGAATTATGATCATCTTAAAAGAAAAAAATCACTCTGCCATACACGTGAATGACGATGCGACTCTCTATACGACTACATTTTGGAATCCAGAAAAAAAAAATGCAACCCATTATATTCCAAGGAATACACACACACGTGTGCAGTCACTAACCAGATAATGGGCGGATGGAGGTTGAGAAAATCTGGCAGACCTTCTTTGAGAATGTTATCCTTGTATGATTAATTTCAAATGGCTTGATATGATCTTTACCACAAACTACCTCCATTGCTGTCGAATAGCGTCCACTATCACTTGCAATAATTGCCCCCTCAACTTGTGCACAATCTGAATTTCTTTGCAATGACAATGCAAACTCAAGAACTACCACAATTTCAGCCATTGTAGGCCGACAACTAGGCCGACTATCTAAGCATTGGGATGCAATTTTTACAAAAGCCAATAAAGATTTCTGTGATATTTGCATCTTCAGATTAGAATCAATGATATCATTAATTCTTCCTTGTTTGATACAATCCTGTGCCCATCCAGCTAAACCTAATTGCTCATCGTCTTGACTTAAATCCACTGCTTTTCTTCCAGACAAAACTTCAAACAGCACAACCCCAAATGCATACACATCTGATTTCCTTGTCAATCTGCCAGTCAAAAAATATGCTGGATCCATATATCCGAATGTGCCCCTGACATCTGTACTCACATAAGTGCATCCCTGATTTGTTGCCACAATCTTGGATATTCCAAAATCTGCGATTTTTGCTTCCAAGTTGGCATCCAACAAAATATTTGTACTCTTCATGTCGCGATGTATCACTCTTTGATAGATGCTAGTCCCAGTGTGAAGGTAGTCCAATCCCTGTGCAGCTCCAATACAAATCCTTAACCGCTGAATCCACGATAAGGTGGCATAACCATTTACGAAATTTTGATGCAGATGATCAGATAGAGTACCAAGGGAAATAAACTCAAACACAAGGATCATTTCATTCCATTCATGACAATAACCAAGAAGGGACACTAAGTGGCTGTGCCTAAACATGGAAAGCATCTCAATTTCTGTCCTAAACATTGACCCTACAGCTTGCATGGAAATGAAACTCAATCTCTTTATGGCAACACTAGTTGCTCCATTATCAATCACTCCTCTGTAGACTTTCGCGGAGCCTCCCTTGCCAATTAAACACTTATCATCAAAGTTATGTGTTGCCAACAAGATCTCAGCAAGTGAAAAACGGCGACATGTTTCCCCTAATGATAGCGAAAATGATCTGTCACTATCACTACACTTAGCTTCATGATATTTGCGGAGCTTGTAGACGATGATGTTCAATACAGAGAATACAACTATCATCAAAGTTACAATATCGCAACAAAAAGGTTGCATCTCTGCAGTACCAGACGCTTTGTTGTTGTCCTTAAAGAAGTTAAATTTATTTTTGCTGGGAGATGTTCTATAGCTGTGACGAAAATCGGATGGCGGAGAGCAATATGAGGAGAGTATGTAGTTGTTGAGCAAGAAACATGGTTCTGTGCTGTATTAAGACTATTGACTGCGAAAAATATGAACGTTTTTTATAATATGAAGGTGTCTTCTGTAGACAGAAAAATAGAACAAGACAAATGAAATAATATTTCCTGACTATGCCACAAGCCGACTAGTGATAAACTTTTGCTTGGGGCCAGGCCACCTGTGTCGGAATTTGGGTGCTTGTCTACTTGTTGTACCTCCATGAGTTCACAGGATCACCTAATTTATCCTAATCATAGTTTAGAATGGGAGCAGTGACTTGACGCAACTTTGGCCATTCACTCTCACGTATTTACCTTTTTGTTAATGTTTTTTTAACACCCATTGTATCACTGTTTGGAGTTGGTAATCACAAAGATTAGTTTGAGACACAAGATGAATTATGCTAATTTCTCGTCTTTATTAGTTTATACAATGAATAATTTTAAATTCTCTTTGGGGCATGTTTAATGGGACTTGGTAGTTGCTCAGACAAGTCTATCATTCTATGACCATCTCCAATTATGAGGACATTTTGCCTATTCATGTCACTTGAGACTAGTGTCGTAAAAAGCGGAAATCGGAGTTAATCGATGAAGGCACCGTCTAGGGATTAATCGGTTAATCGAAGATTAATTGGAATGATTAATCGGGTCATTAATCGGAATAAATTTAATAATATTTTTTATATACAATTATATTCATATATATAATTGTTTCGTTATTTCAACTAAACATATGTTATTATCATATATTTATGCAAATATGTTAAAAATATTATATAATTTTAATAAATAAAATTTTGAAGGTTTAACTTTTTAATTAGAGATCAATTTAAGAAGAAAAATTAAGAGAATTTACGATTTTGACATCTAAAATTATAATTAAATGTACAAAAATAATGTTTTTTCCTATCATTTAATCAAATTTCTTCATTTTAAATTTCTAATTATTTTTTTTAATTTAAAAAAAAAAAAAATAATTAGCCCGATTTTTGACCGATTAATCCGATTTTTGACCGATTCAGCCGATTTTTGACCGTTTTTTTTTGAAAAAACAATTAATTTACCGATTTCTGCTTAATCAGTTCGGTGACCCGCCGTCTAGCGATTAATCGGCGATTAATCGGGATTAATCGTCGACTTTTAGAACACTGCTTGAGACTTAACTCAGGATTATTATATAGGAAGAAAGTAAGACTTTAAATAAGAAGGACGAATACAAATTGTAAATGAAGACTGAGTGATAGTGATCGACACCAGGTAAACAAAGTCCACTTCTCTCCTTTCAATAAACAATAAACAATATATCGATTAGGATTTATCGATGGGATTTTTCAATAAACAATGACCCTGAGTAGGGATGACAACGGTTGGATCGGCTTAAATTTACGAGATATAGAAATCCAAATACCAATTCAATTTTTAAAATCAAAATCCAAACCCAATCCATCAGATTTCAGATTGGGTTCGGATTTATCCAAATCCAAATTTTAAAACTTCAAAGAAAAAAAATTATTTTTACTATTTTTTACTTTAAACCTTAATTCAAAAATATTTTAAATTAAAATTTTAGCTTACAAATCAAAAACATTATTGATTGTTATAAAATACAAATAAGATTCAAAATTTGGAGTCTTATTAGTTCCCAAATTAAAACAAATATGAAATACAGAATTAAGAAATGCATTAAATATCATTAAAGAACCAAAAATGCGGTAAGTTAACGAAAAGGTAGGTGAACATCGGGTATCACTAATAAATAATATTATTAAAATCTTAATATTATTAAAAATAAAAGGATAAATCAAATTTTAAAAAATATACTCCCTCTGTCCCATTCATTTCTATACAGTTTCCATTTTGGGATGTCCCTCTCATTTCTATACATTCCAAAAATAGTAACTTTTAATAATGTAAAACACTATTACACCCACTACTTTCTCCACTATCTCTATTCTATAATAATATAAAACACTATTACACCCACTACTCTATTATTTTTCTACCATAACTTTCGTGTTCTACCGCTGAACATAAAAGTCATGCAATCGAATTTGAAATCAAACACATAAATTTTAAAGTTCTGCAACTGAATTTACTTGTATTTAAATGTTCAGCTGTTGAACACTGTTATCTGATATTGTGTTTATACAATAACTTGAATATTTTCACAAAAAATGATAAAAATAATTGGGGAAATTTTATGATGATGATGAAGAATTTTGTGATCGATATCGATGTATGATTATTATCGTTAATAAAATATTAATTAGCTCTAAATTATGTATTTTGTGTTTTTGGACAACTTTACCCATGACCTTCATATAATAAATATATATTATTTTAAAAAATAAGATAGAGTTCTAAGGGTTCTAAGGTTAAGGGTTCTACAAGGAACATGACCCTAGGAAACTATATCTAGAAATAATTATTTTAAAAAAAAATAAACGTAAGTTCACTAAAAAATTAAACTTTTCTAGATATCAATTTTTTTTTAATCACGAAATGGAACTCTGTTAGGATACGTTAGATAATCTGAATAATTGAGTTGTGCTTTAGTTACAAATCTGGTCGGGAGGATTTGGTGGATCAGTTACATAATCAGAATAATTTGGAATGGAGGATTTGACGGAGCTAATTATGTTTCAACTTTAGTTTAGGAATAAGGAGTTTATGTTGGGATTATAAATAGGAAGACATTTGCATGTTCTAGACATCAAGAAATAAGATTGAATGAAGTGCGTGTGGAGAGCAGATGGTCTCTCGAATACCACCAATATTGTGGAGAGCAGGTGGTCTCTCGAATACCACCACTATCATGTTTTTCGTGTGTGTTTTTATCAATAAAAGCGTTTGTTTCTATCTATACTATAATATTATAAGCAAACCACCATCTATTTGGTTGGTAGTTTGGTCATTTGGTTTGGTCCTCTAAATAATAATCGTTAGATGTAAATATAGGTAAATGAGAACCGTTGGATGTAATATTAAAAGAATATTCTTTTTTTGATATCTAAAATGCTCCCACGGGTTCAAGGTTCGAATCCCGTCAACAACATATTAAAATTTTTTAAGATCAAAATACAAATAAATGCTAATAAAATAAGATAAAAAATACTAAAAAATCATATAAAAAAATACTATTATAAGCAAACTACAATCTATTTGGTTGGTTAAAATAAGATAAAAAATACTAAAAAATCATATAAAAAATACATTTATAAGCAAACTACCATTTATTTGGTTGGTTGGTAATTTGGTTCTCTAAATAATAATCGTTAGATATAAATATAGATAAATGAGAACTGTTTTATGTAATATTAAAATAATATTATTTTCTTGGTATTTAAAATATTCTCACGGGTTCAAGATTCGAATCCCGTCAACAACATATTATTATTATTAAATATTTATATCATCTATTTTTCTAAGCTACATTCAAAAGTTCAAGATATTATTCCGTCGACAACATATTAAAATTTTTTAAGATCAAAATACAAATAAATGCTAATAAAATAAGATAAAAAAATAATAGTAAATCATATAAAAATACTAAAATAATAAATTAAAAATACTAAAATTCATCAGTGCGGGTTATAGACTTGTATAAATTATAGCAGATCTGGTCCTAACAAACTCAACATGGTGCTCACCTTTGTAAGCGTATCTTGCTACGTTTCCCTTTGGCGTGTATTCATGAACTAGCAGGAACTCCTGTCCTTCTAAACAGAAGCCCGGGGGCTTAATAACATTTGGATGGTAAAATCTTCCGCACAGATCGACCTCTGACTTCAACCACAAAATTCAAAAAAACCAAAAATCTCAACAACATCGACTACTCTTTAATTTCGATAACTAAAGGAATGTTGCAGTAAGAAACATAGTTAGTTGGACGTAGAAATAGCAACATTCATCACTACCTAATGAAGTGTCAAATGGACGTACTAGAAATTACTTTTAATTACAAAAATCAGCCATCAAGTTTATTCTTAATACTCCATGGAACAAGATCCGGATTTATACTAAATATCTACAAAATTCAAAGAGAAAATACCTGCATAGTTCTATATCTTCCATATGAATTGAGACTCTTAATGCCAACAATGCCAATTCTTGAAGGAGCAAGTGTGTCTTCATGAAGCCAACCAATGAAAGCCCTTCCATAATTATTCTCACCCAGTATCATATCTGGACTAAAGCCTCTTGTTGCACTTCCCAAATCAGCTAAGCTGAACATCCTTAAATTTGCAGTCGCCAATAGGCCCTTTGCCTCTCGAACTATGCCAATTTTGTTTGACCTCATTCTATAATTTTCCACTGCCAGAATGCCTTTGTTCTGGCTGACTCTGCCATTGACCCTCCGGTTTTGGTTTCCGTTGTAACATAAATTCTTAGCATTTCTACGTGCTGAAATAAGAGGAGAGGAACTTTAAAAGAATTTAGGGTATTAGAAACATGAACTACGGAGAGCTAAAAACAACTTGACAAATATAGCAAAGGATTGGGTCATATAGAACTCTGAGATTGATTCAAAACTGAAGGGTCGATATTATGTAAAATTTGCTAGTGAAGGATTACAAAAAACTAGAACTACATAATTAGAAGAAATGCTAATGCATCAAAGACATTTCAAGACTGCAAAGCTTGGCAATTGTAAAGGCACAAAAGAGAAGCAAAATAGGAATTGTTTACAGATGGATACTCGATTCTGATGCACTATACTCATCCTAAGAATAGCCCTTCAAAGCAATTAAATTCTGACAGACCAATCAATAGGCTGTCGATGTAAGCATTGTAGGCTGTCAATTAAATTCAAGAACTACCACAATTTCAGCAATTGTAGGACGGAAACTAGGCTGTCGATGTAAGCATTGGGATGCAATTTTCACAAAAGCCAATAAAGATTTTTGTGAAATTTGCGTTTTTAAATTAGAGTCAATGATTTCATTTATTCTTCCTTGTTTGATACAATTATGTGCCCATCCAGCTAAACCTAATTGGTCCTCATCCCTAAATTCCACTGCTCTTCTTCCAGACAAAATTTCAAACAGCACAACTCCAAATGCATACACATCTGATTTCCTGGTCAATCTGCCAGTCAAAAAATATGCTGGATCCATATAGCCGAACGTGCCCATGACCGCTGTACTCACATAAGTGCATACCTGATTTGTTGCCACAATCTTGGATATTCCAAAATCTGAGATTTTAGCTTCCAAGTTTTCATCCAACAAAATATTTGTACTCTTCACATCACGATGTATTACTCTTTCATGAATGCTAGTACCAGTGTGAAGGTAGTCCAATCCCTGTGCAGCACCAATACTAATCCTTAAGCGTTGAATCCATGATAAGGTATCACAACCTTTTACGGAACTTTGATGCAGATGATCATATAGTGTACCACGGGAAATATACTCAAACACCAGGATCATTTCATGATATTCATGACAATAACCAACAAGAGATACTAAGTGGCTGTGCCTAAACTTGGAAAGCATCTCAATTTCTGTCCTAAACATTGATCCTACAGCTTCTTTGGAAATGAAACTTAATCTCTTTATAGCAACAATAGTCGCTCCACCATCGATTACTCCTTTGTAGACTTTCGCAGAGCCTCCCTTTCCAATCAGACACTTATCATCAAAGTTGTTTGTTGCCAACAAAATCTCTGCAAGTGAAAAGCGGCAACATATTTCCCCATGATGACAGCAAAAAGGTCTGGCCTTTTTCACTATACTCGGCTTCATGAAGTTCGCAGAACTTGTACACGATGATATTCAATATAGTGAATACAACTATTATTAAAGTTACAACATCACAACTAAAACCTTGTCTCTCCACAGTACTGGATACTTTCTTGTTGTCCGATTCTGTTTGCAACGACCAAATCAAATCATGTAATGCTGCTTCTTCTAGATAGAAAACAGAGTTAGACATTTCAAACAATCCTACTTGACTATGAAATATCTCAAGTAGTAATAAAATTTATAGTAATTGCTTGCAGGGTCAGGCCGCCTGGTTAAATTTGCAGGAACTTTAGGTTCCCTTTAGGCACTTCTATCACCAAACTCGAATTTTATCATTTTTCTTGTACCTCCATGTTCTACCTCATTCGAGATGTCACTTAATCCTACTTGGTCAGCATTTCACACAAAGCATCATATACTCAAATCCAGGGAGTATTTCAAGCTACTACAGTTGCTAACTTTTTCGTTAATATTATTGTTGTGCCCTAAATCTCACATGGGCTCAATTTAAGGCCCATACTTGTTAAAGGTCCAGTAAGGATGTGTTGGTTTAGTATTGTATGCACTAAGGTGCAGGTTAAGGGTACCGAGGTACGGGTTTGAGACGCCCTGGTTTAGGTACAGGGTGCTAAGCTAGGTTCAGGGTGTCATGGTTCAGGTTCATGGTGCCACGATAGGTGTAGGGACTAATAACATGGTCACAGTATCAAGGGTTTGGTAAGAGATGACGAGGTTTAAGTGATCTGAACCTCGAGATTGGTTACAGGTGATGGGCAGTCGAGGTCTTAAGAAGGCAGAGTGCTAGTAGGACAAGGGCTCGTCTACCTATACTTTAGGAATACAGAAGTATGATTGGCAAAGGACTTCTAGGCTGGATAAAACGTACCTGATGGGAATAATTGCAATCAATATAGGACTTGTATTGGTTGTTCCGGATATACATGAGGATTTATAGGACTTAGTGATGGACATGGATTAGGACACTGGAAGGCTCAGCTACAGGTGTATAATTCGACTGTAACTCTAAGATGGATTATCTTAAAGTGGTTGAATTCGCAAGGATTGAGAAGTATAAACCTAATAGAACTACATGGGGCTTGATTCCTATAAATAGGATATGTAGGCACTTGACTAAAGGATTCGGATTTTCACTATTAACACGCATAAGGCTCGCGTACCCTTAGTGATACACATTCCGGCGAATTGACTGGTGGTGTAGGATTTACATTACTTATTTCGGCCGGTGGTTTTGTCAACTCAGCCCCCGGAAACATACTTCTTCTGTTCTGTAACCAGATACGAGCTACAGGTCTTTAGCTACTAACCTACAGCTCTGTCCGATAACCAAGGACGCCCTTGACGAATATTCCAGCGAGATTCTCTCAATTGTGTTGTACCAAATTTCTCTCACAACATAAGTGGCGCTAGAAGGAGGGGAACTCCATTTTAAATCTTGAGAGAGAAAAGATGTCGGATGATTCCGGAAAAACGCAAACACCAACTAACAATGAAGAAGGCCGTGGGACAGGTCCTCATGGCGAGGTTACGAACAAGGATATTTTCGATCACCTCAAGAAAATTGGTGAAAGGGTGGATTCCTTGGAGAAAAAATCTGAAAAGATGAAAAGGTGGCGAAAGAAGCAAAAAAGGCCTAAAGCTCCAAAGGTTACGCCTACTCGGCTGGATTTTGGTAGTGAGGAAGAAGGACCTGAGAAGGAGAGAACTAAGAAGACTTTTTCTGATGTTGAAACTGATCAGAGTAATCCCGACTGGAACTCTGAAGCTGAGCCCAAGGATAAGGAGGATCCTGAACCTTCGGTTACGAGAAGTGTCACTGTATTCGACCGAATGGGAAAGAAGCTAACGAGTAAGGATTTGAGGCTTAAGCTATTAGAGGCAAAACAGAAGGGCCACAAGAAGGTACAAAGTGAGAAATCAATGTCTAAGGCGTCAGGGAGTCATAAGGATAAGTCCCACTCAAAACCTGAGGATGAGCACAGCTCAGATTCGTCCTATAAAGCTGGTGATAGCTCCGATGGAAGCTCTAATGATGGGGATGACACTGATGATACCTCTGGATCAGCTGAAGGTAATGGAAGATATAAGGAAGAAGACCTCAGGAAGGTACTCGAAAAGATCATGGCCGAGAAAGGCCCTCAGTCGGGATTGACAGTAGGGTCACCTTTCACTAAGAAGGTGAGAGATTCGCCCTTACCCCGTAGCTACAGGGGGGTAGGAGACTTGAAGTTCAATGGGACCACGGACCCTGTGGAATTTCTTAGCCGTTTCAACACAGAGATGGAAGTCTACCAAATCAAGGATCGCACGAAATGTCGTTTGCTGGCTGCGACCCTTAGGGATAGTGCTCATCAGTGGTTCAAGAGGCTTCCCTCTAATTCCATCAAGTCATGGAGGCAGATGGGTGAGATGTTCGTAACCCAGTTTAGAGCTTCAGTCACGTTCGCACCTCCAGCTAACACATTGGCAAACATCAAGCAACGTGACAACGAGACACTCAATGAATACTTCAAGAGGTTCAATGCTGAGGTTCCAAGAGTAAGGAAAACTACGGACGAAACTTACAAAAACTTTCTGATAGCTGGAGTTAGGCCTGGGACTGAATTCTGGAAGGAGCTGCAGAGTAGGGAACCTACCACTTTGGCCGACTTCTACGCTAAGGCAGAAAGACACAAAGTCGTGGAACAGTCCTTGGAAAATTTGAAAAAGGATAATGCTTCACGAGATTGGAACAGGAATAAAAGGAATAGGTCGTACAACCCGAAGGAAAGGAGTTATAGCAAGCGAACAACCTATAATACAGCTTCAGGTGATGGTCGGGATGTAAGCAAAGAGGCGAAGACTGCACCTCTGTCAGTCAACGCCACAGGTTCAAAGAGAACGGTAGAGTACAAATATCCATCTTCTAAGGGTGGTAGGAGGTATTCGGAGTACACCCCTTTGTCTGCACCTGTGGAACATATATTCGAGGTCGGTGATAAATCGGGGATGTTTAGGAAGCCCACCAGGTCGGGACCTCCCGGAAGAAAGGATTTGGCTAGATATTGTGCTTTCCATGATGCTAATGGGCACGAAACAGCTGACTGTAGACACCTCAAGGATCATATTGAGGACCTGATCAGGAAAGGTTTCCTCACAGAATTTGTGGCTCAGGAGGCGAAAAAGTACAAGGAGGATAGGTCCAAGAGAGATGAAGAGAAGTCTGCACCTGAACGAGCTGCCAGGGCTGGTAGTATCCACACCATCATTGGTGGACCATATATTGGAGGCTTCAGCAGGAATGCAATGAAGAATTATACTCGGGAGGCTAGAGGAAATCCCCTCACGAATGTTTATCATTTGGCAGATAGGCCCCCGAAGCTGTTTAAAGGTGAAGCTGCGGACATCACCTTTACTGAAGATGATGCACGGCATGTGCACCACCCCCATAATGATGCATTAGTGGTGACTATCACAATTGGAGGGCTCAATGTACATCGAGTTTTGGTGGATAATGGAAGCTCCTGTAATATATTAGCCTATGACACCTATCAAAAGATGGGACTCGCAGACAAGGAAATGTCTCCTGCTTACAACGACTTATATGGATTTACTGGCGGACCGGTACAAGTCGTAGGAAGAGTGAAACTCCCTGTTGTGTTAGGGGTCGAACCTATAAGAGCAACACAGGTGGCAGAATTCATGGTTGTAAATGAGGACATATCGTACAATTGCATTATAGGCAGGCCCCTCTTGAAGGAAATGAGAGTGGTAACCTCTATCTACCATCTCTCCATGAAGTTCCCTACTCCCCACGGGATTGGATGCTTAAAGGGTTGTCAAGTAGATTCAAGGGAGTGTTATAGTAAAGCCTTACGCACCGCTGAGCAAGCTTCAAAGCATTTGTTGTTAGTTGATGGAGGTACCACGGATAATTGCTACAAGTATCTGGAGGCACCAACGAAGAATGAACCTTCACAACAGGTACGTAGTTCGTGCAATGTAATTATGATTATCCAACATCCAGGTGAAGAGAGCTCCACGGATATTGTCTTTTCTTCGGGGGTAGATACCCAGAATGAGGTACGAATGCTGGAGGCACCCCCACCAAAACTTGTAGAAGACAATGAACCTTTGGTCGAAGGTATTGTTGAAGACGTAAATGATAGTGACTTTGAGGATATCCAGGCGGAAAATTCTCCCAAGGTTCCCTCACAATCTAGAAGAATGGATACGAAGGTTCAGGTGAAGATTGATCTAGATCCACGGATGCCTGAAACTAGGGAAACAACAGGCGCGGCTGGTGACACCTTGTCAATCCAAGTGGATGCGACAGATTCCTCTAAGGAGCTGAAAATAGGGAAACAGTTGGAACCTGAAACTAGGGAGGCATTGACTCGCTTCCTAAAAAACAACCTAGATGTTTTCGCTTGGTGCCATTCTGATATGGTAGGGATTGATCCTAGGGTGATGTCCCATCATCTTAACGTTGATCCAGAGAGAGTAGCTGTAAGACAAAAACGAAGGGCGATAAGTGGTGAGAGAGCTTTAGCCCTCAAAGAAGAGGTTGACAGGTTACTAGAAGCTAGACTGGTGAGAGAATCGTTCTACCCGGATTGGTTAGCAAACCCAGTGCTTGTCAAGAAACCTAATGGAAAATGGCGAACATGCGTGGATTTTACAGATTTGAACAAGGCATGCCCTAAAGACAGCTTTCCACTCCCACGGATTGACCAATTGGTTGACGCTACAGCTGGGCATGCTCTTTTAAGCTTCATGGACGCTTACTCGGGATATAATCAAATTCCCATGTATGAACCTGATCAGGAGCATACATCCTTCATCACAGATAGAGGTTTATACTGTTACATTGGCATGCCTTTTGGATTGTTGAACGTTGGAGCTACTTACCAAAGGCTGGTTAACAGAATGTTCAAAGATCAGATCGGGAAGACTATGGAAGTCTATGTTGATGATATGTTGGTCAAGTCAAAAGCTGCTACTGATCATGTCTCGCACCTATCAGAGATGTTTAACATATTACGGAGGTTTAGAATGAAGCTCAACCCTCAGAAGTGTGTCTTTGGTGTGGAGTCAGGAAAGTTCCTAGGTTTCATTGTCAATCATCGGGGAATTGAAGCAAACCCCGCCAAGATCAAGGCGTTAGTCGAGATGCGATCTCCTCGAAACATAAAGGAGGTTCAAAGTCTCACTGGTAGGATTGCAGCTCTAAACAGGTTCGTATCTAAATCTTCGGATAAATGTAGAGAATTCTTTGCAGCAATCAAGAAAGGGAAGAACTTTGAATGGAGTCCAGAATGTGAAGCTGCTTTCACAAAAATAAAGGAACAGCTCGGCAGCCCTCCATTACTGTCTAAACCTCTTGATGGAGAGGTCCTCATATTGTACTTGGCAGTTTCGGAATACTCAATCAGCGCTGTGCTTGTCCGGGAGGAGCTGCAGGTTCAGCACCCGGTTTATTACGTAAGTAAAAGATTACTGGACGCCGAGACACGGTATTCTAACATGGAAAAGTTGTCTTATGCCTTAATCTTGGCTTCAAGGAAGCTTCGGCCTTATTTTCAAGCACACCGAATTGAGGTACGTACTTCATTCCCTCTAAGGCAGGTTTTGCACAAACCTGAAGCTTCGGGAAGGCTTATGAAATGGGCTGTGGAATTGGGACAGTTTGATATCGACTTCAAACCAAGAACGGCTATAAAAGGGCAGGTGTTGGCAGACTTTCTGCTAGAATTTCCTCCAACATTCGAGGTTAAGGGCGATGAATGTATAGCTGAACCTACAGCCCCCGAACAGATGACTGAAAACTGCTCACCATGGTGGACACTCTACGTAGATGGAGCAGTAAACGGAAATGGGGCAGGAGCTGGTATTGTTCTCATTAGCCCGGAAGGTCACAAGCTTCAAAGTTCCATTCACTTCGCTTTTAACGCGACCAACAATGACGCGGAATATGAAGCATTGATCGCTGGTCTGAAGCTTGCTTTGGAAATGAGGGTGGAAAACCTGACTGTTTTTAGTGACTCTATGTTAGTTGTATGGCATATTCGAGGGGGATTCCAAGCTAGAGGTCCTCGTACCGACCTTTACATGAGGTACTCTCAAGAGCTGATTGGCAGGTTCAAGGAGGTGCATCTTGAGCAAATCCCAAGGACACAAAATACCGACGCTGATGCACTTGCGAAGTTGGGTTCACAAAGGGAGGCTACTATGTTAGGGGTTATACCTTTGGAGATTCAGCTTCAACCAAGCATCCCTAGACTCGAGGTCATGAACTTGGAACCTACAACAGAGGCGCTGTGGACGACACCTATTATGAACTACATCACAAAAGGGATTGTTCCAGAAGGAAAGGAGGAAGCCAGGAGAATAAGATACCAGGCAACAAGGTATGTTATCTATGACGGTTCTTTGTACAAAAGAGGATTCAATAAGCCGCTTCTGAGGTGCATATCAGGTGACGAGTGCGAGTACATTATGCGAGAGGTCCATGAAGGAATTTGTGGTAATCATTCGGGTGGAACCTCCTTGGCACATAAGATACTCCGTCAAGGGTATTATTGGCCCACGATTCAGAAGGATGCTCATAGGTTTGTACAGGCCTGCGACCGTTGCCAAAGGTTTGCAAATTTCAATAGCACTCCAGCTGTCCCATTGAAACCTCTCACCAGCCCATGGCCTTTCGCTGTGTGGGGAATTGACTTGATCGGAGAGCTGCCTAAAGGTAAAGGGGGAGTGAAATACGCCGTGGTGGCCGTAGATTACTTTACCAAGTGGGCTGAAGCTGAACCTCTGGCTACAATAACAGCTGCAAAAATAAAGGAATTTGTGTTCAGAGCAATTGTTTGCAGGTTCGGAGTCCCTTACAAGCTAATTTCAGATAATGGAAAGCAATTCGACAGCAAGGAGTTGCGAAAGCTGTGTGATGACCTTGGGATTCAGAAAGGCTTCACGGCAGTCTATCACCCTCAGAGTAATGGACAGACGGAAGCTGTCAACAAGATCATTAAGCACACTTTGAAAACTAAATTGGAAGAAAGCAAGGGGTGTTGGCCTGAGGAACTCCCTATGGTTGTATGGTCATACAACACAACACCACGAACCACCACCGGGGAGTCACCTTTCACCTTAACCTATGGTTGCGAAGCGATGGTGCCCGTGGAAATCGGAGCTGGATCATTCAGAAGGGATAACTATGATCCAGGGAATAACGAGGTAAATCATCGTTTGTATCTGGACCTGGTAGAGGAGGTTCGAACCACTGCGCAGCTGAAGCTAGCTGCTTATCAACAACGTACTCGGAAGTACTTTGACAGCAAGGTTCGAGCTCGTCCATTGAAGGTTGGTGACTTAGTCCTAAGAAGGATGATGCCCAACATGAAGGTTCATGGGCATGGTGTGTTTGGTGCAAATTGGGAAGGTCCGTACCTCATAAAGACTGTTTTATGGGAAGGCACCTATCATCTCACGGATTTGGATGGAAAGCTCATTCCGAGGGCATGGAATGGTGAGCACCTCAAGAAATACTACCAGTAAATCATCAGGTACTATTTCTGTAGGCCTCTTTCAGGCATAGGAATAATAAAAGCAGTTTATTAGTTGTAACTGCCATGCTTAGGTATAGCTTCATAGTCATTGGAGTCAGCTTCATAGCTGTTTGGCTCAGCTTCGAGGCAATTTGTTTAGGATCATAGTTGTTTATCTCTACTTGTTCTTCGAACACTCGGGGGGTAGTGTATGTACACCCTACCTATTTCATGTCTTTTGACAAATTTTATAATATTAATGAAACCTCTCTCTTTGGTTCATATAGCTGTTCTCGTTTGGATACTTCGCTATTCTTTATGTCCTTGCCATAAGAATTATATATGGATTAAAGGTTGAATGCATGGCTATCTTTGCTTAGTTCTTCACCATAAATGATTATATGATAAAAGAACTGGGGGGTAGTGGATATACTCTGTACATGTTTAAATTACCAAGTTTTAAAAAATTGATATTATTGGATTTGATATTATTGGATGGGATTTGATATTATTGGATTGGATTTAATTTAATTGGAGTAGGTTAATACTCATGGATTATGAGGTAAAAGTTAATACTCATGGATTATGAGGTAAAGGTTAATGCTCATGGATTATGAGGTAAAGGTTAATGTTTATGGATAAACATATAAACGTATCGTCTCATATAAGCCCTAAGAACACTAGGCATGAGTATTATGGAAAAGTATGAGAACTGTATATAGGCCACACTCTGGTTCAAACTGCCTCGCACGGATGCAGGCTGGAACAGTGGACGGATTAACACTGCAGTAGGGAGGTTCGAGGCTGGTGACCCCTTAAGCTGCAATATAGGTTGAGCTTCATACAGGCTTAGGAGGTGCATGGAATTTAAATGGCGCATTACCCTAGGCAGGGATATGTATGAACAATCGGTTTTGTCTAAGGCATTGGATCAAATGACTCATGGATGTTTTAGCTATGGATTATGGATTATGTACCTAAAGATATTAGGTGCAGGGATGGTTTAATTTGCACATTATATTATCGGAATAATCACGGGGTGAATAACTTTTATCACCTACGGTTTATATCCCTGGTCAAGGGGTAGAAGAAGCTCGGGTGAGCTTCAGGATTATGGCTGCAATGACGCAAATATGCGTGTTGGTAAACTTCATATAAAACATGATCTTATGGCGTAGATCTTTTTGGGTTACTGGTATGGTACATATCACGAATGTCCCTGGATTGGCACATAATTGTCTATCAGTCCGGAGATACTGGTTATCTAACTATATGGGACAGGTCGGTCTTATGCATCTGGCAATTCACATAAAGCTACAGCTATTCACACACTAGCTCAAGATGGCGACCTGATGATCATCCAGAGATAATAATAATAGCATGGCGGGTCTAAGCATGGATTTTTTGGCATATGGAAAATAAAGGTACGGTGAAATTAAAAAGATAAAACCCAAGTTAAAGGTTACATCTTGCGAGGTATTCCGAGGTACCCGCACCCTCATCCAAATGTTTGAAACCACGACGCGAACGCCGGAAATGTTATAAAAAGACCATGAATGTTAACCCTTCCAAGGGTGTGATATATTCTCAAAAGAAAAAGTACTAATGGGTTGGAATGGCGGTCATGGCGCGAGGTTGTCAGGAGATACCGCTGGAGCATCCTGGTCAGGAGTTGGATCAACCAATCTCGTGTCTTCCCCACGAACTTCAGGATTGGACTCGTCCGTTGCAGCTTGCACTCCAGCTTCAGGTTCAGGTTGAATAGCCTTCTCCTGGTCCACCATTGCAGCCGCCTCCTTCTTCTTGATATCTTCCACCAACTTCACGGCATCATCACCAAGCAAAGTCCAGTCCAACGTTGGGAAATGGTCATAGGTAGATTCAATGTAATCGTTCACCCCACGGCTGTACCCGGCTTCAAATTTCTCCCGCTTAGCAGCTTCACGGGTGGATCTCTCCAAGGCGATGGTGGTGTTGATGGAATCCAACTTCTTCTTAAATTCACCAACCTTCTTGGTGTAGGAAGCCTGTAGAGCGTCTTTCTCAGCATCAAGGTTGATTATGGAGGTATTCAGCTGGTCTCGTTCTTTCAGGAGCTTAGCCTCGGAAGCCTTGAGCTTCTTACTGGCATCAGCTAGTTTCTTTCTCTCAATTTCACTTTCTTTAAGGGAACCTTTTAGTTGTTTCAATTCTTCGGATAGCCGTTGATCGTTCCTAGCCGCTGCCACCATCTCTTCACCTCGTTTCAAGGTATGAAAGAAGCTCTGAGCTTCGCACCAGGTGGTAGCCTTGGCAGCATCAGCCAGGCTCATCTTGTCCCACTCTGCAATAGTTTCTTCCGGAATCTGGTTGCCAGTTATAGTAAAAAGCTTATGAATCAAGGGGTTCACACCTTCACTGGAAGCTCCCGGAGTAGAAGGCTTGGCTTTTTTATTGAAACGAGAACCTGAACCTCTGGCAGAGTCAACAGTGGCAGTTGATGGCAATTTTCTTTTTGAGGAAGTGGTGGACTTATCCTGAGAAGCAGCAGTTGATTTCACACGAGAAATAGGGGTGGCTGCAATAGGAACAAGATCCTTCTCTTCATCACCGAAGAGGTCATCGTAGCTGACTGATTTATTGACAAAGGATGGCACACCAGAAGCCATATCTGCAAGAAAGGTCAAAAGGTTATTAGATAAACAATCAAATATAAAGAGATATGGCACGAGCATGGCATGGATCAATAGAATGCACAGAAAAATGTAAAGATATAGCGGGGAACCTAATCTGTTGGAGGCTCCAGTTTCAGAGTCCTCCATCAAGAGCAAATTCATAGTTCTATCGCTTGGCAGGAAACCACACTTAATCAAGTTTTGATTTGTCAACAGACTAGCACCATCTCCTAGTGCTGCTGACAGTTTCAGAGCTTCTTGAGCTCTTTCCAAGGAGTGACCCTTGAGGGCTGTCTTACTCGGAATCTCTATACAAGGATTTAAGTATGGGTTAGACCTTATCATCTAGATTATTCAAAAGCCAAAAATACGGGAGTTACACGTAAGGTACTTACTAGGACTTCTGTTAAATTCAGTTCTATAAGCTGGACAATCATAACAATACAAGAATTGAGGTAACCAGTCAGTCATCCCCTTCCGGTTCCCCCTGATGCATTGGCCATCATGGATGCCCCAGGCAGAGAGGTAAAAGAAGCCAGAATTCTTGCTTGTCTGTTTAAGCTGGTAAAAGAAACCCAGCTCACGGGCGGACAGTCTCTTCTCAAATTGCTTGTCATAAAGGATAAACATACACATTGCCATTCGATAGGCATTTGGAGTCATTTGGAGAGGGGCAATATCATAGTAAGTAATAATGTCATGAATAAAAGGGTGAAGAGGGATGGACAAACCCATTCTAAAAAAGGTAGCTGAAAAAACGGCACAAGGTACCTGTTGGTCTGGTTCAAAGTTGTCAAAACGGTGACACCTCTCCCCAGGGGAAGGTATCACCAAGCGACAGTTAGGTTGATGTTTCTGAAGAAGGAGCTTTAATCTATTGGCATTCATTGAGGTATCGAGACCCTCACAAGCTAGAATAGGGCCTTGGGATTCGAAAGGGGTTTCTTCATCCACTGAGGTCTCTACCTCCACCTCAGAGTCAGGGTCAGGGGCTCTAAGATTGGCAGATGAAACTTCCTCTTCATCAGAATAATACTTGGATAGTGGCAAATTTTTGGTTTCTGGAGTTAGATAGTTTTCAAAGGATGACTGGTTAATGGTTTCTGTTTTTGAAGCTTTGATTTTCAAAGGGAAGAGGTTGGTTCGAACTGATGACATACCGATATCACGAGCTAACCCCTTGATCTTGGAACGGGTCCTGGTGCTCACTGGCTTGATGGCATGAGGTTTAGGCACAGGGGTTTTGGCTAATGAGTCATCGGAGTCCAGAAGGTCAACACAGTTCTGTACCTCCTGAGCAGCCGATTGCTGCGAGCGGGCTGTACTGGAGCTCCCTGACATCTGCAAATGATGGAGCAGGGTGAGTTAACGGCCAACAGGTTCCTTCTCAATCAGGCAAGCAAGAGGGCAGGTAAACCGCAAGGTTTGCAAAGATTTCCCATTAGGGTTCTCTACAAGATATCACAGGGGATTTGGGTCGAACAGGTGGTGACCCGAATAATCCCGAAGATTTGGGGGGCTGACAGTTTTAAGGATATTTCTGCACCTAAAGGTCAGATAGAGGTACATGGAGGTCTTCACCTCGGGAGAGGTCTTAGTATAAAGAAATTAAAACCTAAAACTACAGAGGAGGGTTTTAATTATTAACATTAAATCCTTCTACATGACAGCATATCGGTGTTAATATTTCGAGATATATATGGCATGCATCATCAATTACCCATGTAAGCAAGGATCATCGAGAAAGATGGGCAGACGTGGAATTGTAAGTGATTTATGGCAAAGAGAAAGGTATCAGCCATAAGGGTTTAACAATTCCTATGAGATTAACATGGCAACGCAAAGAGTAACATCGTGCGGTTATGGTTCACAGAGAAAGCGAATGCATGGCATTCTGGACTTCAATTTGATTGTACAGATGATATGAGTGTGTGTGTGTGCATATACAATTATGTATGAACATATGTATGCATATATATATATACAGGATGAACACATACAAGGACTACATGCAATGGCAAATAGGGGTTAAGAGTAGAAAGTAAAGACAGATTGGTACCTTACAAGGTGTTGCAGGGAGAGAATCACTGGAAATCTTGGAATCGCCGGAGGTATGGACCGCCTCGGAGCTTCTTGGCAAGAGAGAGAGAGGTAAGAACAATGAAGTGTGTATTGAAAAAGAAAAGGAGGGGTGAAGGGGCATGTATTTAAATGCACGCGTGAATAGGAACAGGCGCGCCAGGTGGAGCCGTCTGATTGAAAAAAAAAAAAAAAAAAAAAATCAAAAAGGAAATCTGGAAAAATGGGAAGGATCAATGCAGGTGCATGATTCAATTTTCTAGGAGAAATATGAGAGGTTGGTTGAGCATTATTTGAAATTTAAATTTTATTCAGATGATGTGTAAACTAACAGGCATTTTCGTTGGGATTGGGGAATGAGATTAATTTACAAACAAACGAAGGGATATACATCGTGAAGCTTGTTTAAGTATCAGTTATTCAAATAAAGGTCTGTAACCGGTTATGAGGTTAAGGGTTGGTTGCTTAGGAGCGGAAAAGGCTTTGGTTCCTTTTGTATTCAATACTGCAAGGAACCGGGGGGTAGTTGTTGTGCCCTAAATCTCACATGGGCTCAATTTAAGGCCCATACTTGTTAAAGGTCCAGTAAGGATGTGTTGGTTTAGTATTGTATGCACTAAGGTGCAGGTTAAGGGTACCGAGGTACGGGTTTGAGACGCCCTGGTTTAGGTACAGGGTGCTAAGCTAGGTTCAGGGTGTCATGGTTCAGGTTCATGGTGCCACGATAGGTGTAGGGACTAATAACATGGTCACAGTATCAAGGGTTTGGTAAGAGATGACGAGGTTTAAGTGATCTGAACCTCGAGATTGGTTACAGGTGATGGGCAGTCGAGGTCTTAAGAAGGCAGAGTGCTAGTAGGACAAGGGCTCGTCTACCTATACTTTAGGAATACAGAAGTATGATTGGCAAAGGACTTCTAGGCTGGATAAAACGTACCTGATGGGAATAATTGCAATCAATATAGGACTTGTATTGGTTGTTCCGGATATACATGAGGATTTATAGGACTTAGTGATGGACATGGACTAGGACACTGGAAGGCTCAGCTACAGGTGTATAATTCGACTGTAACTCTAAGATGGATTATCTTAAAGTGGTTGAATTCGCAAGGATTGAGAAGTATAAACCTAATAGAACTACATGGGGCTTGATTCCTATAAATAGGATATGTAGGCACTTGACTAAAGGATTCGGATTTTCACTATTAACACGCATAAGGCTCGCGTACCCTTAGTGATACACATTCCGGCGAATTGACTGGTGGTGTAGGATTTACATTACTTATTTCGGCCGGTGGTTTTGTCAACTCAGCCCCCGGAAACATACTTCTTCTGTTCTGTAACCAGATACGAGCTACAGGTCTTTAGCTACTAACCTACAGCTCTGTCCGATAACCAAGGACGCCCTTGACGAATATTCCAGCGAGATTCTCTCAATTGTGTTGTACCAAATTTCTCTCACAACAATTATTCTGCGCTCCAACCATTTTTAAGGTAACCATTCCATAAATTTAGACATCTAGCTTGTAAGAGACCACTCCGAAATTTATCTAAAATATCTCTAGAGCACTTTCTTTCTTTTCCTTAACAAAACTTAGCAAGTCCGAAGTCATTGATATATTTGGTCGAAACTCTTCATCTACAGTTGTTATGAGGTTTTATGCCAAAGCATAACATAAGTATATGCAAGTGTAAAAGTTTAAAGCAGCCAAACATATTGTGTCATTATACTCCTTCAGATTCAGAAAAGAGCTCATTATGCTCACTTCCATTCATTCATTAATTTTATGATGTTCTCACATCATTTCTTTCCTTTTAAACTTGTGTCTTCTACCTTTCCAATCTTTGATGTCTTTATAGGTTTTATCTCTTTCCGTTAACGTGACTATGAGACAAATCAACTAATTATTCAAATATGGTCTGCATGTGTAGTCGAAGGTTCACAAGTTGTTCAAGTATTGTACAGTTGTACTTGATTCATCCCTTAAATATAGGACTTTACTGGCTTAAAGATACTGAAATGAGCGTGTGGGAGAGGGGGAAATAGAAGCCAAAACGTGAAAGGCCCCTAAGTCGATGGCTCTGCTGGTACAGGGAATCCCTAGAAATGTGCTGTGTGACTGTGTCTGTGTTTTGAGTTGAGGAATGAGAAGGGATTGTTCTAACCAATTTAAATGTTACTTTGGATTAGCAAACCACACCAGAAACATAGACTTGTACATACAGCGAACCACAACAGAAACATAGACTTTTACGTACTTAAGGCGAATGTTAAAAGAGTGATGTCAAGCCTCAGATGTTTACATAAAGCTTAGTAGAAAAGAGTAAACTAATTCATACAAGCTTTGAAACCAGAAAATGGTGAAAACAGTGATCATCCAAATTTGTGTTTACTTTGACTTGGGAAATAACTTACCTCATTTTCTTTACAAAAATTGATGAGGTAATGCATTCTAAAGAGTACTGTTATATAATCACTCTCAGACAGAACTTGTAACTGTCAAAAAATTTCAACAGTGCATTTACTTTATAATGCTATTAACTTCTTCTAAAATCTCCACAACTTGTCTCATTGAGGGGCGTTTATCAGGGTCAAGATCAAGACATTTTAATGTCAGTGCTGGAACATCTGATAAAATTGACTGTACACCCTTTGGACAATACTTTTGCTCTAGCAGCTTTGGGTTCACTACCGTCTTAAACTTTTCTTCACAGGCTAGAATAGGTCTGGCCTTATCCACCAAATTTTTCTTCTTATTCCTCCCATTAAGGTCGACCACTCTCAATCCTGTGAGTATTTCTAATAACACCACACCAAAAGCATAAACATCGTTCTTCGAGCTCAGGCGACCTGAATGGTTGGAATATGAACATTAGAACAGCTTTATCAGAAATTTTATCTCGACAGAAAATGATTAACAGACCCTCTTCTTTGTACTCTGGAGATAAATAGCCTTCTGATCCTGCACAAAATTGCTTATTTACGTGAGGAATGCCTGTTACCAGTGTATCACCATCTGCTGGACCACATCTCGCGCTTCCACTATCGTAAATCTTTGGATTGAAATCCTAAAATATGATAGTAATGTAATCAAGAGGTATAGCTGACCACAAGGGAGCATTGTTCTGAATTAAGTTAACATTACAAAAAGTACAAAATTTGATGTACCTCGTCCAGCAATACATGAGAGGACTTAAAGTCGCCAAAAATGATATGATCCTCTGAGCAGTGGAGAAAAGCAAGGTACTGAGCTGCTCCTAACAATATTTTGAGCCAAACATCCCAGGAAAGTGATTTCCCGTTATCTGCAAAAACAGATTGTATATGTACATAATACATAGTTACGGAACTAAATAAACGAAGGTTCAAAGTTATAAATTTTCCAATTAAAATATATTCGAAAATCAAACTAAAATGTAACAAGTCAATATTCAGAACTCAACATGGAATTATCACTGATCACCTTTGTATGCATATCTTTCTAAGGTTCCCTTCCTTGTGTATTCAAAAACAAGCAGGAACTCCTGGCCTTCTGAACAGAAGCCCAGAAGCTTAACAAGATTTGGATGGGAATATCTTCCAAACAGATCCACCTTCGTCTTCTTCCACAAAATTCAAAAAACCAAAATTCTCAACTAAATTAATTACTCTTTTCAGTTTAAAAATATGATGACAGTGCCCTGTGACACGTAGTTAAATGGGCGATGAAATAGTAATACCTGCACAAATACTACTAGAAATTACTCATCAACGCAATCAAGTTTTTAATGGACATGCTAGGACATAGCTATCAAATTCAATCTTAATACTTCAAGGTTATTTGATAGTCAGCTGGAAATTTTCAAATGTAAATACCTGCATAGATCTAAATTTTTCTTTTGGATTCAATCTTTTGATGGAAACTGCCATTCCAATGCCAGTGCTTGAGGGAGCAAACGTGTCTTCGTCAAGCCAACCAATAAAAACCCATCCATGTTTTCCAGAACCCAACAGCATATCAGGACTAAAGCCTCTTGTTGCACTACTCAATTCAGCTAAGCTGAACCTCCTTAAATTTGCAGTCACCATGAGGCCCTTTACCTCTGGAAAAATTTCAATTTTGTTTGAATATGTGAGAATTTTATTCAGTCTTGCTCGGTTACTGAACCCCCCATTTTTGTTTCCATTGTAGATTGAATACTTTGCATTACTATGCACTGAAAAAAAAAGAGAAAAAAAATAATTAATCATAACCTGAGGTACTAAAAACATGGAATATGAACCTGAAACAGTATAGTAAAGAAAGAAAAGATACGAAGAAGATTAAGAAATTTAGCTTAAGGTGTTCTATGTTGCATTATGTAGTAACTTCATGCAATTATATTCTTTTAAATGTCCACCAGGTGATAAGGGATCAAGGAAAAATGTCCCTTCAGGTTTTATCGCTCAGTTAAGGTATCATTTTGATCCTCGACTAAGGCATCAACAGATGCATATGTAATTTCAGGACTATGGATCTTGGTCCTAGGTAACAACAGAAGAGCATAAATAGCAAACAATTCAAATCTGAGAGTTAACCGTTTTTCTATGGATTACTCGATTCGTTGCCACCCCCTGATGCATCCTGACTGTAGTCTGTTTATCTTGTGAATCTCTCACTAACTTTTGTCACCCTTATTATTCTAGAATTGATCAAATTAATTTTTTTGGCATTACCAACTGATCCTGGCATCAGTAATACTAGGCTATAAGGCTTCTTTGTGATTTGGCTAAAAAGGTACGCACTTGTGAAAATAAAGAACTACTTGCACCTTGGAGAGATCTAGATTAGATATATATTTGTCAATTATTTTTAGAGTTGTGATCCACTATAGAGAAAAGAAAAATCAGACTACCGAGAACTTGAATGACTATTCGAGTTCATCGCATGTTTAAAGTCTAGAAAATGATCTGGCCAACAAAAATATATTTTTTCAAATAAAACGCACACACGACACAGACTAACCAGATAACACCCGGATTGGGGCTGAAAGTATCTGGAAGACCTTCCTTGAGAACGTTGTCCTAGTACGATTCATCTCAAATGGCATGATTTGATGCATACCATATACTACATCCACCGCTGTAGAATTTTGTACACTATCACTTGCAAATGCCCCAACAACTAGACCAGAATCCGGACTCTCTTGCAATGCCAATGAGAACTCAAGAACTACCACAATTTCGGCCATTGTTGGTCGACAACTAGGCTTTCTATTTAAGCACTGGTATGCAATTTTCACAAAAGCCAATAAAGAATTTTGTGAAAACTGCATCTTCGGGTTAGAATCAATGATCTCATTTATCTTTCCTTCTTTGACACAATTCTGTGCCCATCCAGCTAAACCTGATTGCTCATCATCGTGACTCAAATCCACTGCTCTTCTTCCAGTCAAAACTTCAAACAACACAACTCCAAATGCATACACATCTGATTTCCTTGTCAATCTGCCAGTCAAAAAATATGCTGGATCCATATACCCGAACGTCCCCCTAACAGCTGTACTCACATAAGTGTATCCCTGATTTGCTTCCACAATCTTGGAAATTCCAAAATCTGCAATTTTAGCTTCCAAGTTATGATCCAACAAAATGTTTGTACTCTTCACATCGCGATGTATGACCCTTTGATGAGTGCTTGTACCAGTGTGAAGGTAGTTCAACCCCTGCGCAGCTCCAATACAAATCTTTAAGCGTTGAATCCATGACAAGGAGTCATAACCTTTTTCAAAGCTTTGATGCAGGTGATCAGATAGTGTACCACTTGGAATATACTCCAACACAAGGATCATTTCATGCGATTCATCACAATAACCAATAAGGGACACTAAGTGACTGTGCCTAAACTTGGAAAGCATCTCAATCTCTGAACCTCCAGCTTGTTTGGAAATGAAACTCAATCTCTTTATGGCAACAGTAGTGGCTCCATTATCAATTATTCCTTTGTATACTTTGGCAGAGCCTCCTTCTCCAGTCAGATACTTATCATCAAAGTTGTGTGTTGCACATAAAATCTCATTAAGTGCAAAACGACGACATGTTTGCCCTGATGACAGCAAAACCATCTTCTTGTCTTTATCATCATACTTGGCTTCATCAAGTTGACGGAGCTTGTAGACAATGATATTCAATATAGCGATTACTAATATTATCAAATTAACAATATCACATCCAAGAGTTCGTGTCTTGGATGTTTTTTTATCCGTAAACAAGTTAAATTTATTATCAACAAGTGCTGTAATAAAAATTGGATGGTTGACGAGGAAAATGGTATAAATCCATAAGTGAGTAGAAAACATGTTTCTCTGTAGTACTCTCTATGAAAATATAAGAGGTCGTGACAGAAGGCAGGCTCAAATGAGAGATGCAAGCAAAAAAATTCTCATCAATCTTTCGAAAAAATAAATAACCAGAGGTCAGATGTGCATATTAAAGATCAACTTTGTGGCTAACTTTTGGTATTGATTCATTTGACAAAGTCAATATTGGTGGATAGATAGAACATCTTCTACTGACCAATTGTCCATATCCCGCCATTCAATTATTTAACCCATGTCAAGGAAAAATTAAAATATTTGGGATTTGGTCGCCAGCCCGTTGACGAATGTGCCGCTATGTTTCATTGCAGAAAGTGATGTGACTCTCGATATATTTTATTATGGGGTGTGTTACGCCATATTTTCGGTTGCCTCAATTATCTCCTAATTTCCCAATATGAATCTAGTAATAATTAATTGCTTAACCACTAAGTAATATCCTCTCTCTGAAACGAGGAAACAATCAATCTAAATCAATCAATTACTAAAAATATCTCCAAACGATTCTTTCAAATCAGGAAAGAATCTCAACGCTAATATAACTCTAAAAAGATAAAATCAACTTATCTCAACATATCCCTTAACAATCATAGGGATTAAAAATATTATCCTATCACAGAACTGCGTTGGCTTGATCCCTATATATAAACAGGGTACGCAGGCATCTTGGAATAGGATCCGACACATCTAACAAGTCGAGACACCTTTCAAGTCCAGCCCCAAACATCCAAAAATCTCAAATCCCCCATCATCATAATTCGTTATTCCAGCAATTCCCCGAAATTTGTTATCACCAAATTCCTCCGTTAACAATTGGCGCTAGAAGGAGGGGCATAATTTTTTATTGTGGAGGACAATCAATCTATACAATACGCATGGGGGGTTATTATGGATCTGGAGCGGCTTTAATGGAGGAGCAGAACGGTGGAGGCGTTCGTTCGTGGTTATGTTCAAAATTAAGATAAGTTTTCTTATGATTTTATCCGTACAAATAAGCTATCTTATAAAATTCGTAGTAAATTTATTACATGTTAGATTTTGATGATTTTTTATGATCCGGAAAGCTTTTGTGATTTCCTGCAACTTTCGTTCTCGGTGTTTTCTGAGATTATGTTTCCATCTATTCTCGAAACCACAAAACATAATCAGATCCCGTTTTTCAGTATTGAGAAGTTAATCAGCAGACGTTTTATTTGATTCCCGATTCGTTATAAGTCCGTTTCTGACGGTCCATATATCATCGGAAAGCTCTTTTCGTTTCCTGCAACTTTCATGTTTTGTGTTTTCCAAGAAAATATCGTTTACGGGGACAAAAAGGTAAAAAACGGATCTGGACAGAATCTGAATAATGGAGATGTGAAAGAATTGTGATGCAATATTCGTAGCACATGATTTGATTACTTCACTAGCTCGTGCATGGACAGGGGTAATGTTTTTGAAAGCTCTCTTTTTCAAGGAGGATAATATTTTTGAAGAACCTATTTCGAGTAGGATAATATTTTTGAAGACCTTCTTTCGAAGAAGGATAATATTTTTGATGACCCTATTTCGAGTAGGATAATATTTTTGAAGACCCTCTTTCGAGGAGGATAATATTTTAGAAGACCCTCTTTTGAAGATGATAATCTTGTTTGAAGTCCCTACGGGGTGATCGTCTTGTGAATGCCCTTCGGGATAATCTTGTTTTGAAGGTCGTGCATCATTCATATCATGCATTCATTAATCATCATGTGCATCATTCGCATCATGCATTCATTCATATCAACATGTGCATCATGTGCATCATACATTTACTCGTAAACATTGGACATTCTTAGATTTTGTGGTTGTTTCTTGGGAATTATTTTTGAAGGCCCTTCTTTAAGGTGTTGCTTGGGAATTATTTTTGAAGGCCCTTCTTGAAGGTGTTGCTTGGAATTATTTTGAAGGCCCTTCTTTGTGGAAGGTGTTTCTTGGAGTACCTTGGTAAACCCGTACTTCCGGGGTGCTTATCCGTACTTCCGGAAAGCTCACCAAGAAGAGAGTTCTACCTCTTAAGAAGGCGAGGTTACACTTCTCTTTTCTTAAACTCTGTTTTGCATAGAGTGTATAAGAAGGCGATGTTACTCTTCCCTTTTCTTAAACTCTGCTTTGCATAGAGTGTATAAGAAGGCGAGGTTACTCTTCCCTTTTCTTAAACTCTGCTTGCATAGAGTGTATAAGAAGGCGATGTTACTCTTCCCTTTTCTTAAACTCTGCTTAGCATAGAGTGTACAAGAAGGCGAGGTTACACTTCCCTTTTCTTAAACTCTGCTAATTTGCATAGAGTGTACAAGAAGGCGAGGTTACTCTTCCCTTTTCTTAAACTCTGCTTTGCATAGATTGTATAAGCAGGCGAGGTTACACTTCCCTTTTCTTAAACTCTGCTTTGCATAGAGTGTATAAGAAGGCGAGGTTACTCTTCCCTTTTCTTAAACTCTGCTTTGCATAGAGTGTATAAGAAGGCGAGGTTACACTTCCCTTTTCTTAAACTCTGCTTTGCATAGAGTGTATAAGAAGGCGAGGTTACTCTTCCCTTTTCTTAAACTCTGCTTTGCATAGAGTGTATAAGAAGGCGAGGTAATTATCTTATTCTCATTCTCCTACACTTAAAAAGTTACTCGTACATATGTTCTTCTCACATCTCGCATGTTGTCTCTCTCGCAAGCACAGACATATTACGGGCACATCATGTTGTCTCTCTCGATTTTACAGGCATATTATGGGTAATTATCTTCTTCATATTATCTGCTAATCTTCTACTCCTAGTTGTTTCATTGACTCAGGAAATTCGGAAGATCAAAGCACGCTTAGTTCTCCAGTCCATCAAGCTGCACTGAAGAACGGGGGGTAGTTGTTACGCCATATTTTCGGTTGCCTCAATTATCTCCTAATTTCCCAATATGAATCTAGTAATAATTAATTGCTTAACCACTAAGTAATATCCTCTCTCTGAAACGAGGAAACAATCAATCTAAATCAATCAATTACTAAAAATATCTCCAAACGATTCTTTCAAATCAGGAAAGAATCTCAACGCTAATATAACTCTAAAAAGATAAAATCAACTTATCTCAACATATCGCTTAACAATCATAGGGATTAAAAATATTATCATATCACAGAACTGCGTTGGCTTGATCCCTATATATAAACAGGGTACGCAGGCATCTTGGAATAGGATCCGACACATCTAACAAGTCGAGACACCTTTCAAGTCCAGCCCCAAACATCCAAAAATCTCAAATCCCCCATCATCATAATTCGTTATTCCAGCAATTCCCCGAAATTTGTTATCACCAAATTCCTCCGTTAACAGGGTGATTACTCCCGCTATATTTCATCACGGGAAATGATTTATATCTCACTGTATTTGTGAAAGAGCACCCAAAATTAAAGTTGTAAATAACAACTGAGGTGACGCCGATAGATAGAACATAGAAGGAAAGCATGGATGGTCCACTACAACGAAAATAAATGTAAGGTGACGCGTTACACTAGGTGGGTGTTTGGGTAATTAAGTTAACAGAGTTTATGACTACTTATTATCGATAAGTTGAAAGTTGGAATTAATGTACATTTCTTTCTTGAACCCCAACTTATTCCCACTGTTATTTCCGGTTTCTAATATTATTATATTAGATTAGATTCTCTTTTGATTTTCTTTTCAGAAAATATAGACTTCTCTTCAGTTTTTTATAAATGTTGTAACTCTTTTGTTTTACTTTATTTTTTTTGCTTCGGTTCTTTTATAAAAAGGCGGTTCAAATTTTTATCAAATGCATTTGAACGTGTATATTTATAAAAAACAAATATTCACGCTTTTAAATTTTTTACTTTTAAATTTAAAATTCATGCATTAAAATAATTTTTGCTTTTTTTTAAACTTAAAATTATAATTTATCAAATATTTTACTAATTTATAAGTAAATTTATCCAAACACCTAAATAACTTATAAGTAAAAAATTTACTTTTTACTTAGTAATAAGTTACTAAGATTGACCAAACAGGCCCTAGATATGCTCAATTTTGATCTATTACAACACTTTTCATCAAGCGTTACAATAGATATGATTACGTTTCCGTTATACAGATTTTTATTTGATGTAAATTTGTTAAACTAATCAAACACCCAACCCCTCCTGGTTATTCAGTTATATGTGTATATGATCCTCGTTTATGTTCTTCGGAACATACTTATACTATGCTTTAGGGTTCATCACACGAAAATGTTACAGACTTACAGGATGGCTGAAATTAATAAATTTTCGAAATCTGACAACGCAATTGTTCCCACCTGCATTCGATTGGTAAGATTTAAATTTAGTATCTACGAAGATTGTATTAGCTACAGAAGTACCCTTGTAATCAGAAAATCGGTGGAAGCAAGCTCGGCCAAGGAGACTATGGTTGGAAACCATTTCCCCAACGCCCTGCTTTTTATACATATAAATATACAATCTATAGCTGTTTGCATTTGTCAGGTCTAACGTGATCACGGAGTCTAACAAAAACAGAAAATAAAATAATTAATCAACTTTATATGAATACAGATACTAATTATCATCACTTTCGGCTAAAAGAAGCAAGTAATAAGAGAGCATCGCTGCTTTCCTACACACATGAAAGGCTACTTGGCAACACATAGCTTAGCTTATGAAAAGCCTGATATTATGTGTTCCTTTAAAAAGCATTAATCTTCGACTGCATTTCAACAAGTTCCTTATTTACCTGACTTTCGGAACTATCATTTATCATTTGGTAGATGTAGATGATTCTATTTGATTAGTTCAATCCTTGAACACGCTAGTTGCCAATGCAGGCAGCTAACAAGTCATTTTTACCTGTGGAAATCAAACATTCTAATATTCTATAGTACTCGTGCACAGCGGCAGTGCTCAAAATCAACAACTCATCTGATTCAGTTTGATTGGTTCAATCCTCAAACATGCATTTTATCTTCATCATGTATACAGCTTAAGTACTGATTGCATATAGAATCTTAAACATTAGTTGAATTAAGTGGATCCTTACATTTTTTAAGGTAAATTTTGAAAGTAGTACAGACGCAGATAATATATGAGCTATATATATAGGTGATTTCTCTTTCCGATATTCACCCTACCACATAGGGTGTGCGCTTATTAAGTTAAACATACAGTACTTAATGGGGGGTAGGATCCTGATCAAACCTACAGACTCAGAAAAGTATCTAATATTTCGTCCTTTTGTTGCTAATCAGGTATCGCAGGACGCGTACTAACCATCTGTTGTAGTGATGACAGATTGATTTTCTCGCTAACGTCACTTGCACAAAGTAGCCTTGGTGCTGTAGAGAAACACAGAACTTAATGTAGATTCTCCACATGGACCACATCAATCTCAAGCATCAGTTTTTAAGCTGTAGGAGAATCAAAACAATGGGGATGCAGTTAATATGGCAATACTAGTAAACTCAATCATACATATATGGATAGATATTATTGATGTAAAGATGTCCATGCACCTTAAGGTTCAACACTGGGTATTGCTAGTTCTTAAACTTAAAAGAAAAGGACTAACTACATGAATGGAGGCAGACAACAAGAAGAAAGCCAGCGAGTATTTAATAGAAATACTACTTGCCACATTTTTTCAAAAGCTTATATATTTTTAATTTTCTGCAAAAAGATTATACGAACCAAGGTGGCAATATAGCATGACTTATTCACGGCTTACATTGTACACTCTCATTCTATGCTCACAATACAGAACTTTAGATGAGAAAAAAAGCTTCATTTTCATTGATCACTTGTGTAGGGTAAAATATCATTCATAAGCTGAAGTCCTCTGTTATGGCAACCTGCACACTGACAAGCCAACTAACCACTAATACAAAATTTGACTAACTGCTACTAGTTACTCCTGTATCTTTTACTACTTCACTGAGTTGCCACTTTAAACACCCAAATCAAACTCATTTGTTAAGGGACCTAAGCTATAGATTTACTCACTCTTTCTGGCAGAAATAGCAGTAAATTGATCTGCTAAAATTATATGCAGGTTCCGCCAATATATGCCTGCTTCATTTCACATAAATATTCTAAATAGCATGACTGCAATAAAAGATACGTCATATCATTCAAATAGGGGAACAAAGATAGTAGATGTCACAAACGCAAGTCAAGCTACCAGAGTTAGATTCCGGTTTAGTCACTAAAGGACATTCCAATGAGCCAAAGCCCCTGTACTTATGCCAACTGTACTGTTGCTGAATCTGATGGTATCTGAGTTCAAATTATCACCATACATCACACCACTCCTTATTTTCCCATATTAGCCACCCCAACTTGTTCTCAAGTTACTTACCTCGGCCCGTCTAACCACTATTTAAAGACTCAGCTTAGAAAAGAGCTACATCTTCACAAGCAATAAGAATACGAAAATTTGTCGTGAATATAAGCATTCAATAGTTATTATATTTTGTCTTTATAAGTGCCAAAGTTTTACATGAAAGATTAAAGAAATTTATCTGTTTAAAGAACTAGGACCTTCATCATTACCAACTTACTTCCCTCTCCCAACTTATGATTAGCATCTCAATAAAACATAATTAGAAGTATACTGAACAGCAAATAGGTTTGAGGTTTGCAATGTTTTTCACAGGTGATATGGATCCTCCTCCACCCAGTATAGCTTTAAATACGTAGAAATGGATGGAAATTGGGAATTAACATTAAATAATAATTTGACTTACTTTAGTCTTTACCTTTTAGTTAGTTGAACTACAAAAAGAGTGTGACCGGTGTTTCCAAATCCCATTGTACGATCACAAACAAATATTTTAGAGATAGGCATCTAATTTGCACTCGGTTTATTTTATGGAAAACAATAATAAGATTCAGAAGTTCTCTTATTCCTTCTAATTTTTCACTAAACGAGGAGGCTTAAATTTTTAAAGTTAACATGCGAACCAGAAGAATCATTTACAATGTCCACTGAACTCAATCCTAATCTAAAAATGCAAAAATGTTTTCTTTTCACTTTTTTTAATTATGTCTATTTTAACTTTGATCAGTGCTCAAGTAAATATGCGAAAATAGTTTACAGAGTGCTACATACTGTTAAATTTGCTTTTGTGAAATCAATGCAAAATTTAAGTTTAAAAAAAGAGATAAACCGACTTTTCTAGGCCAGAATGCACAATACATCTTGATGGAATACTTAATTTGGTCATCAGGTGTATGGAGGGCACACTAACATAAAATATGCAAAACTTTGCACTAGTTAGTATGACGGTTTTGCGCTGGTAAAACAAATACATCTTGAAGTGAAGTGAAGAATTTAAAAATGAAACATATCATTTTATCAGAGGATTTAAACATATTATCATTTAAGACAAAATTCTTAACAAACCTGAAATGAAACTTCAGGCCGGACTTCTATTGGATCTGAACCAATGTCATCCATAGTCTCTCCAGTGGTATCCCGGTGAGATTGATCTACACCTTTGCCTTTACAAGTCAAGTTTGTGGTCCCCCCATCATTAATTGATGAAGGAACAGGAGCTCCCATTTTTCTTGAGGCAAAATCTAGGCGCTCGATCATCCTTGCAACACCAGCTATACCTGCACTCATCTCACGATGAACTTCTCTGCTCAGTTCTTTAACTGAACTATTGCGAGCAAGCAGTTTTTCCTTGATACCTCGTGTGCCTTTTGAGAACGAGTCCTTATACCTGCATACATAAACATACATCAAAACAAAGGACACAAAGATTTACATAAACAAAAAAACAAAGTTTCTATACCTGGCTGAGGCAGCAGAAAGTTTAGATTTAATAGACTCCGGAAAACTGACCGACTCTGATAAGTTAGGACTAGGAGGACTACCAGGTGATTGCTGTCTGAAAAGATATTAAAGCAAAGAAAAATTACAAATTTGGCTGCTGTGCAGAAGATACGAAGAGAGAAATATATAATGAAAGTAAACAAATAATTTTCACAACATTATGCAACACAATTTGCAATGTTGTCAACTTGCTAATCTATAGACAAAACACTCCGTAATAATTGGACATATAGAGAAATTATAGTACTAGTCGGTCATTTAGCAAAAACGCATTTCTTAATTTCCTCTTATTATTGAAATACAAAAGCTGAGGCATATACCTGGCCTCAACTGTAGTATCTCTGGTGCCAATAGTATGAGAAACAACATTCCCAGCAGATGGGGACATGTTTGGTGGGGTTGGATCAATAAAAAAAGCCGACGGGATGTATACTTCTGAATTAACTTGTGATGGCTCACTGCCAAAATATTGAAAATCTTCTGGTGACGAGAGATGAACTTGTGATGGACCAATTCCAGCAGACCTCTGTCTTCGTCTTCTGTTAACATGACGAAGTCTACTTGCTGCAGCAGCAAAATTTCTTATAACATGCTCATCAAATTCAGAAGCGTCGACATAAGGAGAATCCTGAAAGTTAAACTTAAGGTCAGTATGCTATGAAAAACTAAACTTTCGTAAATCAACCATACTGTGAACTCATATTTTGAAGGATAACCCCCATGGGTCATGGCTGACCTCATGCTCATTGATATGACGAGCCTCTATTCTTGACCTCAGGATCCTCTCGTTTGCCACTGCATCAAAAAGTTCTTGGCTACAAGGTTTTATATATACCAAAATTAAAATAAAGTAACAAGAGATGGATATGGATATAATCAGAATAAAGATCACAATATGTATTTAATCAATGAAAACGATAAAAATAAGGACCATCGTGTGTGTAAGTGTGTGTTATGAGGAGATTTCTACCTTGTTGGATCCTTCAAGGCAAGAATCTGCCAGCAAATTGGGCATTCCTTGCTTCTTTGAGACCTGAAAACACAACTTTAAACAAACACCACAAGAAAAAGAAAAGAAAGAACAGCAAGAGAAGATTAACATAACAATTCAATAACCCACCATTCCAGAATGCACTGGAGATGATACTCATGCTTGCAGTTTGTCACCTAATAACATCAAATGAACGAAATTAATTCCAGTGGGAACATAGCTGACTTAAAGTGATTGCCAATTGCCATACATTCAATACATATTATGCAATAATCTTTCTACAAGTTTGATCAAAGAAATCAGAGTAATGTACAACATCAACGACCAGCAAAATATATAAAATTCCACTCAACAATTTCTTCGAATTTCATCATTACATAAAAATCAGAATTTTCATCCAGTTCAATTACACATACAACTACTCTGGTCCGATTCGCATTATCTTGTTTAAAATCAATCATATTTATCTTATTTAACAAAAAAAACATATACTAAAACAGTGGTAGGTATCACATGAAATATGTACCCAAAAACATAAACAAACACCAGTTTCTCTAAGATCATAAATCATAAAATCCAATACTAAAAATGTACATTTTCTGATTAATCTATTTAATTAATTTTTAAACTGCATTACCATGTTTATAGAGAGAATGAAAATGACAACATAAATATAATTTAATACACACACAAACACTTACAGTGGGAGGATCATGAGTGATATTGAAAGGCTCGAGACAGATACTGCAGACGTCATCGCCGGAGGAAATGGCCGGAAAAGATTTTTCCGGCGTAGAAATAGAATCGGACATGGAGAGAGAGTGTGTGTGTTGTGGAATATGTGTGTCTTTTGTCTTAACAAGAAAAAGTAAAGTGAGGGAATAAAAAGAATGAGTCGCCTATAAAAGGTTAGAATATCAATTAACATCTTAAATTTAATAATATTTTAATTTGAGTTTATTAAATTGTAATATAATTTTGGAAGAATACTTTTTTGTGAAAACTTTTCTAAATAAAACTATTTAAATAGTAATTTCAAAGAAAGGCTTAACCGGAGTAATTATAAATTTTTTTTGTTTTTAAAAATCAATTATAAGTAATGAATTCAATTTAGCAGCTTCTTCCCACAGTTTTTTCAATTCTATTCACAAATTTCATATTTTTTGAAGTTTTATACATATAAATTCCTTAAATTATTTTTCAAAATCTAAAATATCAATTGTATTTTCATCTTAAATTATTATTATTATTGAAATTAAGTGAAATTATTATTTTAATTAGTATTTTTTTTTTTTTTTTTTTTTTTTTTGAAATAAAGGTGTTAATTCAATAATAAAAAGCCATACGGCATCTACACCAATGATCGAGTCGAACAAACAGTAATTTGCAATCGCATGTTCTCATGAAGAGACAGTTAAGCGATATTTTGAAGATAAAGTATATACAAATACAAGTACCCACTTTGTGCATCCTCGTTGAATTACTGGTATTAAAATGTGTAAGTTCGACTTCAAGCAAATTATCACTGTCAAATTTTGAATGCAAGTATGTACTTAAGTAATTGTATATTTATTAAATTCTCAAACAAAAATTAGTTTTCCTAATTGGCTGTGTTTGGTGGGGTAAAAGGTCAACAAAGACTGAAATAGAATTACGGGCACGCGGAAGAAAAACATGTTGAAAAGATCAACTCCTGACTTTGATGTTTTTAAGAAGACCTTTTCGCTCATTTTAAGAAGAAAATATAAAATTCTGAACAAAACAAAAAAAAAAAAAGATTGTATCCATTTATTTGTAACATATTTAACTAACCTAAACTTTTAAATTTTCATTCACATTTTTAACTCAAATTTACTTCACCAAGATTTCATTAATATTCACCTGCATTTGTTAAAATTTATATTTTTTACATGCTTAAATAATTGAATATGTATTTTTTGTTTATTAGATGAAACTAATGGAATTTGTGAAAACGTGTCGGTGAACTTAATACGTATGCATTTATTTTAAATCTGAGTTTAAGTCGGAGAGAAAGGAAAATTTTGTATTTATTTATTTTATCTATTGTGATCCAAAAATATTTTAGAAAAAAATAGAATAGAAAGGGAAAAAAATAGAATAGAAAGGGAGGTTAAATATTAGTTAATTTTTTTGAAAAAAAATTATCTTTTGAAAGGCAAGATGATTGACGGAAAGATAAAATGGGATTTTTTTCAAAAACACCCAAGTTCAGAAATTATTTTGCAAAAATATTGATTATTTAAAAAAATTGTAAAAATACCGATTTTTGAAAAATTATTTACAAAATTATGATTTACAACTTTGCAAACATATTTGTGCTATTAGATTAATCACATCTTCTATTCTTATCCTATTTTCTTTTTTATTTTAACATATTAGTAAACAAAATGTTATACATATTATTTATTTAACTTTGTTTTTTTGGTTTTATGTATAATTATGTGTTCAATTTTTTAAAATTTGTAATTTATTTTTAGTTTTTCGATTAAACATATATCAATTTTGTTGACAGTTGTTACAATGTATACTTTTATATAATATTATATCTTTTATCATACTTAATTTAGATCAATCAAGCATTCGTATATAAAATGTAATATTAAAATTTGATATAGTATAGGCAATATGTTATATGTTGTGTAATTCAGTATTTGTTAATTATATTATTTTTAATTAAAAAATTATTGTTGAAATTATTATTAAATTATACAATAACAATTTTTATACACACTATTTGTCCCTAAGGGTCTAGATTTTACATTTGAGGATGATGTTGCTGAAGTTACCTCACAATATATAATCACATAAAATAAGGTTATATTATCGTGTATGTATATTATAGAAGTTGAGAAAAGAACCAAGGTGTTTTTAGAGGTTAGATGTGTTTCTAATACATGACATTTTTGAAAATATTATGATATCTCCTAATGATTTACACAAATATTCTTATATTTGTATAAAAAAATGTTTTAACCTCCCGGAAGAAAATATGGAAAAGCTTTATCTTTACATTTATACACTTATAGTATATAACTCATTTAAAATTGGTTATTCGCACATTATATTCCATACAATTTATAAGTTGACTTAAAGATATAAATTTTTAGAAAATAATTTTAGATTGTACATAAAAATGTAACTAAGTCTGGATTAAAAAATAAAAATGTCTTAATAATATACTTTGCGTAAATATTAAATTATTTATCAAATATCGGGATTAGTTAAAAGTCAAATATTAAAATTGGTTAAAAAGATTAGATATATACATACAGTTGTATCGAAGATTAAATACTAAAACTTTGATATAAATAACATACATTTTTTTTATAAATTTATGATCAAATTAACAAGTTTTGAATATGTGAATGACCTCTACGTAAAATTAAGATATTTTATAATATGTGTCAAGGTATAGTTTTATATATTGACAAATTATTTACAAATATACTTTTATTACGTTAAATTGCATAAGTTTACATGCATTAATATTATACTCGATTATTATTCAATTTTGATAAAGTTCATTTCACGCCATCAAAAATTAAATAAATATTTTAGCAACTGAAAATAATTGTGTGATTGTTATCATATATGTATTTATTAAAATTTTATGAACCTAATCAAAATTTTAAAATTATTTGGTTCATGAAAATAGTATTCTATATTACAAAGTTACTATACACTTATAAGATAAAATCGAAATACTATTATTTACGAAATACTATTATTTACCGTATTTTTTATCATAAAATTATTTTAGCATATATATTTATTCGTGTGAGATTATTTTGATATATAAATAGGCCTATGTCTTACACGGGCTTTTACCCTAGTTGAAAATTATATATCAACTTTTTTCCCATTTTTAATTTCCTATATTTTTTCTTTATCGAAAAATCCGGGAATAAAGCAATCATATTTCCCAGAAGTAATTAACTTTTCATTACACGCAATCCATTTTGGACTTATATGGGACAACGTGAAAGTCGGGTCAGGGACCTCAAATATTTAAAAGTTGTTCGTAAATTAGTCCTCAAGTAAAAGCATATATCTCCCCCTGTTAGGGTTCAGGGGTGATTGCATTAGACAACTTAGGTAACTGTCAAGAGAACACATTCTGCGACAACAACCTTAAACTCTTACAGCAACATTGGCGGAAGTTTTGAACAACAATATTGCACTAGATTGACAACATAGCCTACTAAGTCATGACAATAGATTTTCTCTGACCGCGTGTATTGAGGAAAATCTCACTGTCAGAACATTCCCTGACAGTAGACTTGGCGGAGAAAGTTCATTACCGTCTCAAAGAAGAATCATTTGAATTGGGGTTTTCCAGTCAAATGTGTGACATATGTTTCTGCAGCGGGCAGTGCAGAGTTCACATGATTCTGCAACATACCTGCAAAGACTATGACAAGACTTTGAGAGAGAATAAGACAAAACTTACCAATTCAAGAGTATGCAAAATCTACATAAACTAAGATTGTGTAAGCTACAAATAGAATGTGAGTCCTTCTCTTTAGTCTATCTAGTTAACATTTTAGGAAATATTACATGCGAGTCATTTTGTAAAGTGCTGTCAATTGAACATATGTACAACTTCAAATCTCACTTGTGATATACAACAATAGAAATATACAACACATCTCTCTTGTAATTATCTCTCGAAAACATTGAAGCTGGAAACATATTTTCTAGATTGTAGTAGCATCCTTCGCAAGATAAATAAAATATGTATGTTGTGAACTACTATTGTCTTCTTACTTTCTATTGTTTGCATTTCTATACTGGCAAGAGTAAATCTTTGTTTGTGTTGTTTAGAAAAAAAATTTAATTATCAATATTGCATTCAACCCCCCTTGTACAATACTCTTAGGGACTAACACCCCCTACTACCACTGCGACCTTCAAATTAAAATCTCTATAATATTTTCAATAGTATTGTCTTTGTTTCATAATAGTTGTCCACTTTTGATTTTTGTATATATATTTTAATGTATATTGACCGGAGAGCTACACAAATTATTTCTGAATTTTCTAAAAGAAAATTCGAAAAATAATATATGTAGCTATCCAGTCAATGCACCTTAAAATAAGTGCTTAGAAGTTAAAGTGTTAAAAGTGGACAAGTATTGTGAAATGGAGGGAGTAACTTTTTTGTTAGGATATAAAAGGATAAATATAATATATATGTAATTTTCATGTTTTATTAACATATATGAGATTGTAATCTAAAATTTTGAAAGATGCTAAATTTCGTGTTAATTACATATCAAATTAATTCACCCTATGTATCTAATGTAAATTTATGTTATAAGTTGATTTTACCCTAAAATTGAGTAACGCTAGTTATTAGACCATCTTCAATCCGTTGCACTACAATATTTTTTGTAACATTTACACTAATTTAATGTTAAAATTACAATATTCACAAAAACATGTTCAATTCATTTACATTATGAGTACTGTTAGGTACTGTTGGTCCTTGAGTATTGCAGAAGGGGGGTTGAATGCAATACTGATAAAATTCAATCTATGCTTCAACAACTAAAACTAAGATTAAATCCTATCAGTAGAAGAAATGCAATCACAAGTAGTTTTCTCACAAAATAAATATTTTATATATCTTGCGAAAGTGTTGCTACAATCTTGAGAGAAAGTATGTTTTTCTCAAGTTTCGATTTCTCAAGTGATACACAGTATAGAATGAGAGAGGTAGTCTAAGTAAACTAATCATATCTCTATCATCACGGGTTTGTGAAACTGCTGTCATTTTCATGTGGCAGCTCCTTACAATTTGCCTACCCGTGTGTCTTACCTAAATTGCTATACAAACAAGTTTATCATTACAGGAAAAAGCAATCTAGATACATTCTATATTTAGCTAACACAATTCCAATAGATGTTGATTTGTCATACTCTTGAATTGGTGAGCTTTGTCATGTGATCTCTCAAGCTTCTGTCGTAGTCTTTGCAGACCTAATGCAGTGTTGGGATACTGCAGCACGCCTGTTTCTTGAACATCCAAACTGTCACATGTTTGACTGGGTAGATCCCCAATTCAAAGTTTATCCCTTTGAGACAATATCCTGAATTCCAAGCTTGTTGTCGCAAGAATGCACTTTTGGTGACAGTAAGAAATCCCCGCAATAGATGCTGTCAGGATTTCCAAACTTGTTGTAAAGAGAATAGAGAGTTGTTGTCTTAAGGCTTCCGCCAATGTTGCTGTCAGAGAGAGTATGTTGTCATGACTTGCAACATGTTGTTTTCTTGTAACCTTACTGTCAGTGAGATGACATTAACATTTATTCTTGTTGTCATCCTGATATACTCCTTGAGGCTTGAACAAACGAATGAACTTCTTCCAAGATTTATAAACAAGTTTATTACAGCAAATGAAATGGCTACAAGAATACTCTGGCTGTGACAGTATGTTCTACTTAATAAAATTAAGTATTACAAAACATAAAGTTAAGTTGTCTTCTAAGCTATCACCCATAAATCCTAACAATCTCCCCCAATTTGTTTTTATGGATAATAACTACAAATTTTCAAACTATACATGCTGACAACTTAACTAACAAAGATCAGAATGAATACAAACATAGGTGCTCCATAATGAATGAGCAAATAGAAACATTTACCTAGTTTTGAGCTTCAGTCTTTCTTTTCTTCCTTCTTTCTTCTTCTCCTTTGAGAGCTTCTGTTACATGATTTCTTAGACTTTCCACCAGAGATACTTCCATGGGAGATAGAGCATCATCCTCAATTTCATTAATGTATTGTTGAACTATTTTGGAGCTACTCTGTTGAGCATCCTGGAGATCCATCCAATTTTCTTGTCCAAAGATATAGACTCTAAATTTTAAGATGTCTTTATCCAGCTTGAATCTCCTGCCAGGGAATGCATTTAGAGTTGTCCTTCACTACTAGAAAAACTCTAATAGAAATCGGTTTTTGGCCGATGTCTTTCACTTTTTCGACCGATGTCTTTGTCGGTGATGTTAAAAGTCCCCCCTTTAGACATCGGTTTTTCACCGATGTCTAAACTATGTTTTTACATCGGTTTCTTTCTAAATAACTGTTGTTCGAACAGACATTTGACATCAGTTTTTTTAAATATATGTTTTGTGAACCTACATTGGACATCAATTTCTTGTAAATAACTGTTGTATGAACATACATTAGACATCAATTTTTTTGATAAACTAGTGTTCTTTTCTCTTTTTTATATCACTTTTTTTCGAATTAACTGTTGTCTTCGGTTATGACAAAGATCTTATTTCTTTTATTAAACTATTGTTTTGTCCTACATTATTACACCAGAATCATGCCAAAATAAACAAAACTGAATTCATCATTAACCAAAAAAACTCAACATTTACATCATTCTTACATCAATGAGCAAATCCAAAATGGCTACACTAATCCAGCCTATACAAACAAAAAACGTACAATCTAGTAAATAAATTAGGCAAACCCAAACATCTAGCTATATTAATCAAGTCAAGTCCTGAACGAAAACCAGTAACGCTTATTTCAGAATGTACCAAAAACATAGTAAATCCCCTGTTTCCCAAAACTAAAAGAAGCTTGTATATTCTATAGCAGGAAAGATAAATCAAATGGACATGATACTTTGTCTAGACTGAGTTCATCTGCAAGCTGAAACAAATAAAGAAAAAGTAAGTTAAAAGACGCACTCTCTCAGTTTTGATGTTAATTATGTACCTTGAGCATGTCAATATACTTTCATATAACAAAATAACACTGAAGGAATGTACAAATTATACATTATAATATGGTAACATACAGATAAATAAAGAAGCTCCAGAAAAGTATTTTCCTCCTTTGTTTTCTTTCAAACACGCCTCTTAGGCTCTTCCGGGCCAACAAGTTTGTATACATGAAGATTGCACATGAAGATTAATTCTAGGTATCTATTATAAAAGTGAACGAACCTATAATATAACCTGACTTGTCAAGTTCTGTCTCTTCTTCCTTTTTAATGACATCTCAGCTCTTAGTTGTTTCATCATTTCTCTTTTTTAAACCTGTGATCATAAACATATTATGTCACAATATAGAAGAGTAATTGTAGGATATAAAATAAAGAACATAGAATGGGCATGCACAAATTATAACTGATTATCAAAAATGTCATCACCAAGTTGGTTGTCCACTCTCAGTTTCTTGTTTTTAATCCTCTTCATCAAGTTATCTGTTTGCTTCATGTTAGTGTCAAGATTCCAATACAAATCTGACTATTTGATAACTCTAATCATACATGTAGAGAACCTAATATATTATATAAGACATAGAGAGCACAAAAAATAAAGGAAGGGATCAAATATGAGTGAGATTGTTATCAATATTTTTACTCCACAACATATTTATATATGTCGTTGCCACACTATTTATAAAATAACAACATATTTTAATATACAACTAAAAAACGTCCAAAGAGCATTTCTTAAGCAGGTCATTTTGTGTACGGGCGTGTGTTTACTAACGCAAGTACGTACAATGATACATTAGTTGGCTTCTTGGCCATTTTTTTGTCAAACTAGAGAGACTCGTACACTAGTTCTATATTAATGGAATGTAATAAGGTACGACTTCTTTTCATTACCAAGTTAACCATTGGAAACACAAAAAATCTAGATTGTTAACAAGTATAAACCAATTATTCACGTCTTGACAATATGGTTGTAGTACTGTACCAAGGCTCTTGTTTCAAGTGAGTAGATTAAGGAATACCGGGTTCTGAAAATGAATCCAGGAGCATTCCGAGCTCTGTTTTTGCATCTCCCGCCTTGAATCCAGAATTACTTTTTCATTTAATCCATACTCCTTAGTAAACCTGTAAATTTTTTATAGAAAAAAATCATTATTCTAAACAACACAAGTATATATTATAGAAATACAGGAAAGTGACCCGCTAATTATACATTCTAACAAGTTAAGAAAATAATAAAAACTACTTGTATAAATTAAGGAAGAGGGGGCAGGTTCCTTCCTATAGAGCAATCTACATCTTGTTTTATATCTCAAAAAGAACAAACCAAAGAAATCATACTCCTGTATAAAAGAAGAGATCAAAAGATCAATAACAGAAAATTGAAATAATTGAATACTCCTAACTGATTCTTACCCAAACAAATTATCCTTGTAACAAATGCTCCTGTATCAAAAATAAGGAAAGGGAATTAAAAAGTTAGGGTTTCAAGTTAAAAAAGCCCAATTTAAAATTAAATCTAATTAATTCCATTTTCTAAACAAATGCAAGCCTACCCACTTACCAATTCGAGCTTTCAAGATTTAAATAGATCGATTTGAGCGGTTAGTTGAACAAATCGATTTGGTTCCGAACAGATCGACTGGTGAGATTTGAAGTTTTGAGATTTTTGTGTACGAGTGATGAGATTTGTGAGATTCAACCTCTGATATAACATTTAAGTTATGAGATTTCAGTTGTATTATGAGATTTTGTTTTGTAATTAGGGTTATTGACGTTGGGTGTGTGAGACTGAGAGAGAGAGAGAGAGAGAGAGAGAGAGAGAGAGAGAGAGAGAGAGAGTTATGTTTTTTTGTATTTAATTTGCTTTGATTTTGATTTGTTTTGTTTTTGTCTGAAAGAGGGGGCTAAAACGGGGGAAGCAAAAATTGGATGGGGGGAAATATTTGGTACTAAGGGGGAAAATAAATTGGTTTAAGGGGGAAAACAAATTGGGATCACGCCTCTTTTTTTTTAAGGGTAATTAACACATCAGTTACGTTAGCAAGTGATGTATGAACAACACAAAGACATCAGTTTTAAAAGAAGCGATGTCATTGAAGTTTTTAACATCGGTGGCATTAGCGACCGATGTTAAATCAGTGATGTCTATTACAGTTTTTCTAGTAGTGCTTCTTGCCCTGTCCAGCTTTGAGTCTTCACCCTTTCTCTTTTTAATATATCCTTAAGTTCAAAGGAACATAGCATCTCTAGATGATTAGTTGATCCAACCACTGAGAAGTTCAATTCTTTCAGCACACTGGTTCTGAGCTTGTGGAAACTATCCAAGTAGATTTCTTCCTTTCCATGTTTGATCCTGAAAGGGTTCTCCAGCACTTAAGGTTGAAAGTTTGGTCCTTTACTTCTTCTACTATTCATGTCCTTGCATGCATCCAACAGTTCAGCTTCCATTTGTTCAACAGACTGATCATGTTCAACTTTGGTGGATCTCTCTTGACTTGGCATTGCTTGCACTTCTTCTTCAGGAAAATCATCCTCATAGTCATCTATTTCTTCATCAGAGTACTCCAGTAGGTTACCAATGTCAACATCATCATGCATAGACCAATCCCCATATTTCTGATAAAATTCTTCATCTCTTTCAGCTTTGTATATCAGAACATGTTTCATGACTTCATCAGGTACATTGTCATAACCTTGCATCAGATTTACCATTCTCTCTAAGATGAAATAGTCAATTCTCCTTGTGACTGTCCTTCTTCTGAATGAAAGGGTTTCTGTAACATCATGAGAAATCACCTCCATGGTAAAGTCCTTTTGAACTTTTACAGACCTTGATGCATCAAACCAGAGAACATACTAGATTGCTTCATTGTGGTCATCCAACTTTACCTCAACATTCTTGATTCCTTGAGCCTCTTTTTCCTGAAGATCAAAAGAACTGTAGGATTTTGTTTGGATTGGCTTATTCAGATTCCTGCCAAGTCCTGTAGCTTTCTCTTTTCCCGAGTACTTTGTTTTTCCTTTCTTTGCTTTAGTAGTCTTCTCAGTTTCAGGTTCCTGTCTAGAGAACCAAGCTCTGGCTAAGGATTTTGTCCTTTTAGGCTTGACTGCTTTCTTGGTTTCATCTTTGACAGCTTCTTCCATGACAGTGTCTTCCTTGACAGTGTCTTCTTTCACAGGGTCTTCCATGACAGTATCTTCATCTTTGTTGACAGCATCTTTCTCAGCATTGATACTATCAATAGCACACCTTAAGATGCTTGCCTCCAAAGCTTCAAGTATCTCACTCTCCCTTTCTTCTGTAGCACCAGCATCTTTCTTTCCTTGCTCAGGGGCTTCTTTCTTGCTTGTTTACTGGGCTTGATTTACAGTGTTCCCAACAGTTGATTCACCAACATTCGTAGCAACTCCAGAACCTCCGCTTCCATCCATTTCATCATCATCAAGATAGTCATCAAAAACACAGCTTTCACCTTGGATTTAGAAATTAACTTCTTCACTTTGGAGCTTAGCTTAACATTTCTCATTGCCAGTAGCTTGTGAATTGCTTTGACAGCTAAGACTCTTTCCTTGTTGATTTTGGATTTGAGAATTACATTTAGCACTTTCATTACTGTCTTTGTCTCCATTCTTGAAGTGCCTTGTAGATCTAGATATGCACACCTCTTGACACCTTCTCTTGAGATTGCTCCATAACAGACACAGAATGGATCAAAGTACACCTCTGGAAGTCTCTCTATCATTAGATTCTGAAGTTGCACTTGTAATATCTCATTGAAGGTTGAGTGGTTTGCTTTAATCTTAGCTTTCATCACACTCAACACCCTTGCTTGTAGGTTCTGTAACAACTGCATAGTGATGAACATTGAAATCCTTGTGTTCAAGTACACATCAATTGCCCATCTCCTTTCCTCATTAATTTTCACACATACACTCACAATTATATCCATCAGGGATGATGAGACTTGAGTTGGAGTTAAGCTTGGCATCCTCATTGCCTCCTCAATTACTCTGTTGAGTTGCTCATCCTGATTGTGCAGTGTACTTTCTCTGTAATCCACCATTAGAGTATTTGCCTCTTCTTGATCAATTTATGTTCCTTCAGTCCACAAGGCTGGTGAATTGCAGTATTCAGGCAGTTTCCCTTTGCCTTTCCCCAATTTATTTTGCTCCTCCTTTTCTCTCTACATCTTCTGAAGTGTAGTTTCCTGAGGCTGAGGAGTTGGTTCTTTAATTGATACAAGAGGAAGTATTGGCCTTTTTTGATTTTGATTTTCCTTGCAGTTCCTCCAATACTTCTTTGGACATCAATACTGTCTCCCCATCAATCTCATATTCAAATAGATTTCCAGCTCCACTTCCTTGGTGTTCTGCAAATTTCTCATCATTTCTTCCTGACTCCCCCTTTCTTCCAGACTCCCCCTTAGATGCAGGCTCCCCCTTACTTGCAGGCTCCCCATGAGTTTCAGTATCAGGTACTTCTTGTGCTCCAACACCTTGCTCTGGGACAGATTCTGATCTTACACTTTTCTCCCCCTTAGGTAAGTTGGCAACATCAATACTTGCAGATAGATCTTGAATAGCTTCCTGAATACTAGTAAAGCCAGAGGCCACCATGGTAGACAGGCTGTCAAGCTTAGTTTCCATGGATAGACATCTGTGCTCTAGGGCTTCCAACTTGAGAGCAGTTTGAGTAGAGGGGCCACTAGTTCTTAACCTCAATGGAGGAGAAGGAAAAGAATGGGGCTTGGAGGCTGAGGGGGTTCTCACACTTTCAGGGTTTTTCTGAGTGATCTCATCACTCCTCACAGAAGAACTCTTAAGGCCTAGTGCCTGAACAGTGTGGGCTCCCTCAATTTCACTCTGGACATGCTCAAGTCCCTCTCCTTTTGCCAGCTCATTTGGCTGCCTCTCATTTTTAAGCTCACCTCTCTTTTCTTTTATCTCTCTTTTCTTTTGCACACCCTCACTCAACTTAGATGCATGGGTATGAGCAGTACTTACATGCATTGAAAGGGATGGTTTAGAATGTACCTTGAGAAGCTGAGAGAGTGACACATCATCATCAGAGGCATCCTCAATGAGGACTTCATCAAGGTTGGGTTGTGTAGAGGTGACAACATCTTGTCCATGAATGTTACTATCACGCTGACGTCACTGTTGACCAAGACTGCTGACGTCATGCTAACGTCATCTGATGACGTCACGCTGACGTCACCTGCTGACACCCACTGACATCATTGATGGCGTCACTGCTGACACATTCGCTGACATGTCGTATAGTCAGCGTCATGGACCAATCAAATTGCGCCACGTGTCAGATTACATCATTAATCAGAAAAACTATTTTTTTAGTCCGAATTAATCATAAAAATTCAAGAAAAATATTTTCGGGCACAAACAATTTCGAAGAAAATATGTAAATTTCCATAAAAATATGAGGAACCCAGATCTGTAGAAATACAATTATTAAAAATTGATTTTCGATTTAATTCATAATTAAATCGATATAGCCCCCAAATCATAAAATCAATTTAAAAATTCATACATGCATAAAAAATTCTGAAAATTTTATCACGAATCTATATGCATACAACCTCGCTCTGATACCATTGTAGGGATTTATTGCGTGGCGGAAGCATGTATAACAATTTATCGAACAATAAAACCCATATAAAAGCATATACGAATCGTGAAAAACAATGGATTCGATTCGTACCTTACAAAAGCGATCCTTGGATTGATGGAGGATGGTGAAGAGAGACTCTAGCAGCTGCTCCTCAAGTGTGAAGCACTCCACAGGTATCCACCAAGAGAACGAATCGAACTAGAGAAGAAGAAAAACCGAGAGAGAGATATTAGGGTTGCCTCCCTTTTTCTTTCTTATAAACTTAGGGTTCAATTGGCAAGAGGTCTATAATAGTATATTTATAGGCATATTTTTCAGCTGAAAATTTATTGTAACACCCCCAGATCCGGGGTCAGGAATCTGGGTTGTCACGCTCCATCAATTATATAATACCTGCATTACTTACAACATTCTAATAATATAACTCCAAAAGACCCCAATCACTTACGCACACACACACAAGTTATAGCCTTGGAAATGAGCAACAATAAGTAACATTGGTTATTACAACTCAAATGTACTATCCAGGATCTCATCTATTATTTACAACCTCTACCTGAAGTTACAATAGTAGACCTCAAAATTCTATACAAGGTTTAGTAATACAAACCTACTCAAAAATAATTCTCACTAACTCAAGCTGCACTATTCTGCTCACACCGGCAGTGTCCATCCTGCTGAACTAACTCAAGGGTGGTCTCTCCATTCCCTTGTTCTCGTAAAACGGGGTGAATCGGCAATGTTTTCTTCATGCTGAAAGATTTAATAAAGCAAGAATGAGCTAATAGTGCTCAGCAAGAAATCTACCCAAGTTTAAATCTTTAAACCTTTAAGGTAAATAATCCATATACGATCCATGTTTTAAAACTAATAGGGTTCGTCCCCAAAATAGTATATCGTTCAAAATACCGTATGACTTATAGTCATGCTCAAATACTCTTCGTACATCATTTAGAAATCCTTGGTATCATTATAATAAACCAAGACTCAAAACATTTCTTTGTAAAATAGATATCAAATATTGGAATCAAGGCTTAACGCCTATTCATTGATTCAAAACACTATACAGTTCAATATACTGTATATCTTAAATACCTTTTTCAACATATATACTCACATGTCTATTTAGATATCTCATACTGTTCAAAATACTGTAAAATATCAGTAATGAACACCTTTTCGACTCTGTTGTGTTGTGGTATATAAAAGAAGCAATAACGAGCACTATAGCTCGACAATGAGATATAGCATCATAATCATATATGTAAGATTATATTATAAAGGAAAACCTTTAAACTTCATTCGTATACAGAATGATATTTTATTATTCTTTTCGTCAAAACATGCCATACAGTATCACTACTGTATGAGGAACATTATTACTTATCACTGCCACATTATCCGCAACTCAGCGCCTAGGCTTTCGTTACAATGTGCAGCACAACTCCAATTGGAGGGAAAGGGATATACTGGAACCACGATACACGGTGATCAGCCGTTGTATCGTAACGTAACTTTTCTACTAGTAGAAGGACGACTTCCTATTCGGTTATCACCCTGGCCGCATTTGGGCCCTTCATGCTATACTGGCACCTATTTCATTGCCGAACATGGAGTCATACTATACTGGCACCTATTTCATTGCCGAGCATGACTTCGTACTATAGTGGCACCTATTTCATTGCCGAGCACGAGTTAATTCCAGTCCCCAGATGAAAATCAACCTCACGGGAAATGGAAGTTAATCTTGTTTTCCCCAAGTACAATTACTTGTCAAAACTTTGTAACCGTTCCGAATTCCTTACCCCAGAGTATTTGAAGGGAGTAAGTCACAGTGTGGGTTGACATTAGTCAACGAAACTACCGATGATTACCACGTATTTTGAAATCATGACCATGGAGTTTTTGTAAAATACCTTTAGTTCTGATAAATCAGAACTCGAAAACATATTCACTTTTAATGAAAGAGGCAAGTGACATCATATGTTCACTTCCTGAGATGGATTCCAAATTTTTGATAAGTTCAAAACCTTAATCATCATTTGAGGTAAATAGTTTAAAGGTAGTTGGGAACTCCTACTATAGTCACATAAATCTCTTTTGAGATAAGAAAATATTTTAAATAACTATTGGAACCTTACGTAATATTTAAATAAGGTTCTATGATTTTTAAATCATTTTTGGAATAATTAATAAATATTTAAATAACAATTATTGAATCATTATTCAATATAAATCCACTTAAGTGAATATTCCAAATAATATTCACTTAATTAAATAAATATTCAAATAATATATAATAATATTATTTAAATATCTCACATTAAATATCCAATGATATTAATCTTGGAATATTTAATCAATATTTAACATATAGCTGTCTCTGGACCCTCCAGCTTATGACAGTATAGTCAACACAAAATAATAATTTGACTCCCGGTCTAAGTTTTAAAATCCTCGTACGAGTGCTCTACCCCTAGAGCCTTTATAAAACCTTGGTTTATATCTAATATAATCATAGCATATAAACCATTATATCATACAACAGTTTTTACTCAAAAACATAAATTCGCTCATAGTTCTTTTTAAGATAGTAAAACAGTTATACCACAACCACAACGATATATCACAACAGTTTTATTGCAACCGCATCTATATAAGATGTAGGGTTTTTAAAACTTGCATGCATCTATCATATGCATATTACATTCTCAACATATATTAAATACAACCACATCTATATATGATGTAATGTTTGAAAGCTTGCATGATATCATATCATATGCATTTTATAATCTCCATAGTTTAAAATCCAACCACATCCATATACGATGGGCGGTTTGAAAGCATGCATAACATCATGTGCATATATTACATCTCAACGTTTTAATGCCGTCACATCTATATACGACGTGAGGTTTGAAAGCATGCATAATTACATATCACATGCATCATCAGAATATTTTACTTTAAAATACAGCAGGGAATGAGAAAACTTGCCTCAGGTCCTTGGTTGTTAGGGGTTCAAGAACTTTCCGGGAAATCTATAAACAAAGAAATACCCGATCAGTCCCCTGGCTTAATCATTTAAAGTGCATTTAACTTAAGCACTAACGTTCTATTAACGAACATCAATTGTCCCGCTCTTGGTCATCTATAACCTCATAACATTCCGTAAACTTCTACGTCAAAAGTTTGGGTGGGTATCTATCCTCAAAGCCCAAGTACTTATCCATTACTAACTTGTAACAGCCCCAAATCCGGGGTCAGGGATTTAGGGTAGTCACGATCCATTTACTCCTTGCCTTATCTGTATTACTCACACCGTGCATAATTCACCTGCTCATGACCCCACAATATATGTCTCACACACACACACAGGTTAGAGTCTCAGAAACGACACAATACAACAACTGCGGAATAAATAATCTTTATTACAATACCCAAATGTCTTTGAATCTGTCACTGATACAATTTCTAAGTAAGGTTACATCACCAACTTAGCCTTCTGATGCTCACAATCCTCTCATACCATTCATATCTATACATAAGTTGAATACCAAAAGCTGTAGCCTGATTCGATTGGTTCGTACTATTCTCGGGATCACTGCTAGAAACTGTTTGTGGAAACGCCTTGCGGGGTATGTGCCGTCCCATTGGCATCCTGCTTCGCTGCTATATAATATATATAAAACAATAGCAAGAGTGAGCGATAGCTCAGCAAGGTAATGAAAGTATGGCCTAATTCTGCCTTTAACTCAACCCAGAATAAAGCGGGTATAAGACAATAATTTGTCAAAATATCTCGATACTGAAATTATTTCCTTATCGAAAGATATTCCAAAAATAGTACCTTTATTGTAATTCAAATATCATTTCATAATATTTCTGCAACTCTTTTGCTATATTATGAACAAAGTTCTTGTATACAAGATGAGGTTTCAAAATAAACCAAATATAACCTTTCCAAAAATTATCTGCTATATAAGCAGAATATCAACATATAACTTAAAAGATGAAGTTATAAGGAAAATTCAATATAAGCAACTCCCTTACCATAACTCATGTTATGTAGGGTATCCACAGAGTCATATGATATGCTTTAAGCGGATAAGAAACTAGTATAATATAAACGATGAAGTTACGAGGAAAATTAATATAATATTTCCGTAACCCAAACTCCACTTATGCATATATATCTTTAATCAGGTTTTATCAGAGTCATAACTCAAAAGTAAAAGATGGAGTTGCACAAATTTATTGTCACTTCATTTCCAAACACTTTTCAACCCCCTGCCAACATGGTTGGTTCTTCACCCCAATACATGTTGCAGGAAATATCCAAATTGGATGATGAACTAATACTGGAGTTGCTACCGCGTCCGCTGTGCCTAACCTTACTATGATCAGTAGCAGGTCGCACCGCTCAAATAGTTTTCCACATGTAGATGGAAGTATCACGACGGCCTGACATTGTCTACCGCCTTACTATGACCTCCCGGCCCATTTGGGGCAATATAAAAGTTGGATGGGCCCACGCAACTTGACCACTTACACCACTCCTAGTTCAGATGAAATCCATGACTCTGAAACGTAAAGATCGTCCTCCTTTCCCCAAGTGTAACACTTGTTGATACGACTCCACTAAGTAGTTATATCTAGGTTGGAAAGGAAGGTTCTCCAATATTTCCCAAGCTATGCTTGTTAATGGATATCGACTTGTTCCATGAATTTACCCCTCGATCATTGAGGTGGTAACACAACATTAGACTGGTAGCAATTAAATTGCTCCAAGAAAATATCTGTCCCTTGACAGTTTTTGAATTGAGAGTTTAAAAAGAGTAGTAGTCACTTAAATCAGGTTTCCCGTATTTTTGATAGTTGAGCGAGCATTTGAATCTTCTTAAAAGACGGATTTAAATGGAAAACATTGTTTTGGGAACCTCTTTTGATTTTAAAAATAATCAATGACATTGATTAAGTAAGTAAAGCTTAGATGAATATTCGGAATAATATTCCTTAAGTAAATACTGATTAAATGAATATTCGAAAATAATATTCATTAAGTAAATATAGATTAAATGAATATTCAAAGGTAATATTCATTAAATAAATAACTCTTAAATGAATATTCTAAAATAATATTCATTAAATAAATAAACCTCAAATGAATATTAGGAAATAATATTCATTAAATAAATAAGCCTCAAATGAATATTCAAAAGCAATATTCATTAAATAAATAATTAATCCTCAAATGAATATTCAAAACTAATATTCATTAAATAAATAAATAATCCTCGAATGAATATTCAAAACTAATATTCATTAAATAAATAAATAATCCTCGAATGAATATTCGACATTAATATTCATTAAATAATCCCCAGATGAATATTCACAATAATATTCTTAAAGTCAATAGTCCTCAAATGAATATACATAAATAATGTTCATTAAATACATAATTAACCCTCGAACAAGTAAGCCTCAAATGAATATACATAAATAATATTCATTAATTAATAAATCTCAAATAACAGTCACCCGATGTCTTTATCGGAAAAATAATCTTTAGCATATACAGAAATACAATCACTTCTGATCCTTAATGAAAATCACACGCCCTTATCCTAGGGCATATATAAGAATACTGGCTTATAACTGATATCCCATATTTAACATATAAGCCAATTACCAAATCATTTTCAAATAATAACCTTCGAATGAGGTAATATTCAAATAACATTCCTCAAATCATTTCCAGGTAACTAATACTTTCTAGAAATATAATTAATGTTTAATAATAATATTCCTCAAGATGAATAGTACTCTGCCGCTGGAATCCCTCCGGGTCTCCACGACTATCTATATAACACAAATATCGACTCCCGGTCTAGAGTCGAAACAATAAACCTGCTCTTATCTATAGAGCTACAAGGTACACCGGTTTATAACTACTTTATCTCAAAGCTCATATATAAACCAAAATCAAACTCTATTTTATACAATATATAACATGTATCGCAAAACTGTATAACTCCACACATGGTAAAAGCAGTAATATATACTTCAAAGTATAGATTTAGAAAACTTGCCTGATGCTCGAGAAGTGATAGGGGTTCGCGACGATGCCGGACAATCTAGACAAAGTCAAAGAAAACGCACGATTAATCCCCTTGATAATCCACTTGTACTAAATGCTTAAACACGTAAGCGAAACACAACCAAGGCATTACTAGCTCGTTATAGGCTCATACTAAGTCCATGTTATTCGTCCAATACTTATATCACAAGTTTGGTTCGAAATCCATTCACCAATCCAAGTTATACTTAACCATTTACAACATCGGTTTCTAAGTCATGCTCTTAGGGATTTTCACTTGCGCGACCTCGGCTAAAACATTTTTATAAAATCGAAACATAATCATTTTAATACGAATCTTTTTCGTGAGCCTTCCTAACTGTCTCTAGTATTATTCCTCAAAAGTTCACATTTTAATACGGCTCTGAAGTGGTCCAAATATAGCCTCAAAGTTGCTGGACAGAGATGAGTCAGTCTTCCGAACGGCGTTTACTAAAACTCACTTTTCTCCTAAACCGTAAATCGTATAGACATGATCTTTATACCAAAACAAACCTGAAAACAAGAACTACATGTTCATGGTCAGTTCTGTTCAAAAATATTACCAGACCAGTTCGTAATTCTTGCTCAAAACAGCCCTAAATCAAATGGGCATTATGACGGCTATAATCGTAACGTTTTCCTTTTCCAAAACACAACCAAATCAATACCAATTAATCCCAAACTCACCATCCACCTTATACACCCTCCACTCAGTCAAATCCTCCATGAATAATCAAAACAAATTCATAACCCATCCTCCAAACTCAACCAACAATTCATATAATTACTTAATCATGATCTTAACTTTACATAAACATCAAAACCACTTCAAACTCATATAAACAAAAAGGGGCAGGGGTTTTTATACCTTCCTTGGTGCTTCATATACACTAACAATGGTTTATAATCCTTCCTTGAGCTTTGAACAAACCTTATCAAGCTTAATCCTTAAGAAACAAAATCAAGAATCATGAAAAGTTACTATTCATCATCACTTTGTAAAATCCATATAAAATCGAAAAACAAGAGTTTGGTTCTAAGATTTTTACCAGACCTTGTACTCTTCATAAGCTTTCTTTTGAGCTATAGATCGCCACATTTAAATCTTCCTAGCTAGGGTTTTGAGTCCCATCTTTCCGCTGGACACAAACTGCACAGTTTGGGTTCTCCAACTTGGGGAAGGGATTTGACTAGGCTATACTCCTTTGTTGTCCATGAAATTTTGAACGAATGTTACCCATGGAGTGGAGAAGCTATGGTTAACATTTGGTGATTTAAGGATGGATAGAAATGGAGTTATGGATTTTTCTTTCCTCCTTGCACAAGCTGAGCCGAAAATGGGGGGAAGAGTTCTTCCTCTCCTTTTTCTTTTTGTTTTGATAATTAGATAAGGATGCTGATTTTTATGTCAAAAGTGGTGAGTCATCACCCTTGGTTGCTTCTCCTTCCGACACATGTCACACATGCACTGGCCCAGATAAAGTAGTTTTACTGGTTCGCTTTACTGGTTCGTTTCCTTTCACATGGATGATCCAAATGTTGCATTCCTCGAATTAATCTTGTTACATGTTACTTCCATGTCTATATTTAATCCGGTAGATGTTGCCTTGTTCCTCTTGAAACGATTCGAAATATTTTCCAAAAAGAGCGAATAAAACTTTACGCGATTCTCGCAGTGAATAGTAACTATTCACTATTCATTCCAACAATCGAATCCTTAAATCGACTTTAATAAAATAATAAAATTCCAAAATATTAAATCCTCAAATCCTCAATTTTAATATCTCATTTCTTGAATATAATAATATATAATTCGCTGCCCGGTCGAATATTACACCAAAATAAAATTTGGAATTTCTGAATTCCGATCGTCTTTGCATTCACTTATTTACTCCGTAGATCACTAATATGACTTCGGAATATCCATACTACGTCTCGTACATAGGTGGCATGAAAAACTTTGTTACTCCTCAAAATCACTATTCATTCACCAAATTCACTATTCACTGATGCACTTAATCATAATAAGAAAAGTTTTAATTTTTCCAAAAATTCGGGTTATTACAGTCTCCCCTCCTTAAAAGGATTCCGTCCCGGAATCAACTTAGGAGTAACTGGGGTACGTTTCTTCTATTGCACTTTCTAACTCCCAGGTGGATTCTTCCACCTCTTGATTTTCCACAAACCTTTCACTAGCTTGTCAACCTCGTCACTTAGCACTTGCTCTTTTCTATCCGTGATTTCCACAGGTTGTGCTTTATAAGTCAGACCAGGTTGTATACCTACCTGCTCATACTCTACATATGTCGGGCATCTATAGTATACTGACGTAGCATTGACACATGAACCCCGTTATGACCATTCTACAAGTTTGGGGGGCAAGGCTGGCTCGTAGGCCACCTTCCTGACGCGTTTTAAAATCTCAGATGGCCCAATGAATCTCGGGCTCACTTCCCTTTCTTTCCAAATCTCATTAATTCTTTCCATGGATATCTTTTAGCATCACGGATCTCTAACCTCATATTCCCCATCTTGTTTGTACAGAAAATACACCAACATAAACTTGCTTTTCATCCATCAACATGCCATTTAGCTTATCAATAGCAGTACTATCTCTATACTCGCGGGCTTAGTCCGCATGCTTCCTCTGTCTGTCTTGGTTGTCACTAGCCACTTGTTGGTGAAATCTTTTGTCTTTCTAGTTTGTTGGACTAACTTGGGTTTTGTGTAAAATCTCATCCTTTAATTCCCGATCATTCGGAATCCATTTCTGTCCCATTTTAATTAAGGGTATCAGCCACCACATTGGCCTTCCCCGGATGGTAGTGTATCTCACAGTCATAATTCTAGGTCAATTCTAGCCATTTCTCCATCTCACGTTATCTACTATCGCGGAGAATTCAAAGCCAATTCGTTACATTCCATAAAATTTGTGGGTGCATTAGTCAACCCAAAATAACCTCGCTGAAAACTCGAAGTGTCTATTCCAAGTACGAATCGCAGTCTTGGGTATATCCTCGGATTTAACTTCCAACTGGTGATAGCCAGTTCTTAAATAAATTTGGAAATACACAGCGTTCTTCCGCTGATCAAACAATCATTTACAAGGGTACCTATTCTCCATGTCGAACTCATACAACTCTCGAGGTTCGATATATAATCTTGTGCTAACATCCTTCTCTCTCACAACAACACCGGGCTCTCCACGGTGGTACAATGGGTCTTATCATATTCTTGCCCAACCATTCTTGTAACTGAGTCACTAACTCTTTCATTCCCACTATACTCGGAATACTCGGTATTCATTCTCATGTCATCCAAATCGATATCTGGTAGCTCCTTAAAACCTTGTACAATCTCCCAAAACCATTGTAGTTCCCTTAATACTTGGTATCTCTTTTCTTGGCGGCAACCATAAGAGCTAATTAAGCCTCGCATTTCTGGCGTAATAGTTTCTTAGTTTAAACTATATTCAAGGATCTCTGAATCTGTCTCCATCCTTTATTTATTACTCTCTCTCTCTCTCTCTCTTACAATCAGTCTGGACTCCATTGGGTGTCAACCAACCCATCCTTATAATAATATCAACTTCTCCCAAGTCACAATACCAGCTCCCTCTGACTCCATCGCCAGTACTTATCTTGCTAACCCAGAGGTAGTGTCCATTCGTAAACAACTCCTCCAAAATCTTAATTCCATTATAGGGCATCTATCTAACACCGTTGTTACTGGAGTACACGACACATCGCTATTCCTTTCACACATGTCGATTGACACGCTTTCCATTATCATAACATCCTTGGGAGAATAACCCAATTTCGTTGATACGTCACTAACATTCTATTCGTCTTAGGGATTCGCTCCTGTCATAGGCGATTTCGTTGCGAATCTAATTCCTATCAGCGAATTTTTGACTTATTTGACCTGGTTCGCCTCCCCTTAGAATTCAATGAGGATAACAAAAATCATGGGGCCTTGAAAAGACAGCTCCCATATCAAGGAAAACGTCACACACTGGTGATCATAAGGTTATGAGTTTTAAGGTAACCTTATTGGAGGTAAGAGAATTTACCAAGAGATCAACATGATCATAAGAACTCAACGTTGTGTGCCTCGATTGAGACATTACTAAAGGTAATTAGCCTTCTTGTATTTCACAACTTACAAGTGATGGCGTCCCATCCGACTTCTATCACATAGACAGATAGTCCTTGTAGCCCCTATAAGTATAGGGTTGTTCGTCTCAGTGGAAGTTGAAAAGTACGAAAGCAATTCGAGATCAATTTAATGATTATCGTCTTTCGACAATATTTCTCAAAGGAACACCTCGGATTAAAATTGAACAGATTCCAAAGGTGCGGTTTCTAAAGAAAATACAAGGAAAAGAATAACCAAAAAGATATTGGTACTTTAACAAACAAGTGGTGAGGTATCACCATAGGGTCATTCATTATTCGAAGAAAAGTGAAAGCTTAAATAACATCATTTGACAGGGCTTCGAAAACCTGAAAGCAGGCATTGTGACAGCCTCTGGCACAAGTGAAACTGAATATGGTTTAGCACAAGTGTTATAAAATAACTTCGAAGAGGGAATATACCCTTTATCAGAATTCTTTCTTGGAAAGAGGTCAAGATAGATCATAGATTGGGGAAATATCCCACATAATTTGCAAATGGGGAGGGTACTACCAAGGTCTCTACGGATGCCTTTTTATGTCGGCTCCTCTGATGGATAATCGTTCAATTCCAAAGCTTTTCTTTTCCACGCACCCTAAGGTGTTCGATACTTACGTCATTGCCGACTTATAATAGTCGCTAAGAATTCAACCATCAACATTTGCAATCGTAGGGAGTTCTATTCGACTAGACGCAACATCTCAAGTAAGCGTTCTGTTCTATAAGAAGACTTCGATACCGTTGTTGCCCATAGCAATGACAATTCCACATGTCGACTGGGCAGTACTACGGAAGCTCGTTAGAAACTACAAGCTTAAACCCGGTCTCTATTTCAATCATCATTATATCCAATATTCCTTTTTCCCATATCAATCCCGTGTGCTACATAAGCTTAACACTTTTGGCACAATAGCCTTTTCATTTAAGTCAATCCCGGAACTTCTCAGTCTGTCTTGGTCCTTAAATATATTTCGCCTTTACCGTCCAATCTCAACTTCATCATTTTATCTCCATAATCAATTATAGCAATCAGGGTCTGTCCACCAACCCATATAACGGCTATCTTACCCAATCCACAGGGTTCGCTCTAGTTTCCACTCTCTTTGGTGACATCCTCTGGTAATCAGAAAGACAAGGTTTGCCAAAATTTGCTGAATTTCTTTCCAAAATCAGGGAAACTCGATCAATCTATTTACCTACTAGTAATGCTCGAATATGATTTCCGACCTTTAGGTTCTATCCTCATAATTCCTTCCTGGTTTCCTGAGAGTGGTAAATCTTGTTCTCGATTCTGCCTTAGCGTGCTTGTCTTATAATAACATTTGTATGGTACATATACCCAAAATTCTCCTTGAGATAATAAAATCCCTCAATGATGTAATAGACACTATTTCCAATGGAATCGCTGGTCGTGGGGGATTGAAACCTCATAGCCAAAGAAATACCTTTCACTATTCTAGGCAACTAAGTACCCTTAATCGTTCGTGAAAATCTGAACATCTTGGTTCTTACGTATGCTGCCTCCTTATGGGCAACTATAACTGACTACGAGTAACAGGTTTCGTTCGAGTCGAATCAATCCACTGATACTGGCTATACTGCCTCTACCTCTTCTGCTTTGGAGATTCCACTCCATCTTCTTTGTCATATCTCTTGATAAATCATGAACGATCCTTAGACTCTCGTCTCGTCACTTATTTATCCTCTGAAGGTTCGTCCGGTCTTTATTATACGACCTCAAGTAACATACTACATCTTTATCAATCAACACGTTCTCTACAAGATTCTTTCCTTGACCCACTATGGGGTCTTCCTCTAGATCCTCCTATGGATCTTCCTTTATCGGGTCTCCGTCCATTTCAAGGAACGCATCATCAATTGCCTACTCGAAGGCCTCGGGGTCTGGTATCTCAGAATCCCATCACTCTATAACTCATACGAATCGAGGTGACTAACCATGAAGTCCTAAGTACGGTTTCCCAGAAGAAGTCCCATCTCGGGCTTCATCTTAAACAGTCAGGGTCATGTCCTCTAACCCGACTACGAACTCAATTTGGGCTCTAGATGTTCTTATCATTCTTAAGGGTATTGTAAGACTCGATCTCCTATCGTTTCTGAGGACTGTAACCTAACGCTCTGATACCATTTCTGTAACAGCCCCAAATCCGGGGTCAGGGATTTAGGGTAGTCACGATCCATTTACTCCTTGCCTTATCTGTATTACTCACACCGTGCATAATTCACCTGCTCATGACCCCACAATATATGTCTCACACACACACACAGGTTAGAGTCTCAGAAACGACACAATACAACAACTGCGGAATAAATAATCTTTATTACAATACCCAAATGTCTTTGAATCTGTCACTGATACAATTTCTAAGTAAGGTTACATCACCAACTTAGCCTTCTGATGCTCACAATCCTCTCATACCATTCATATCTATACATAAGTTGAATACCAAAAGCTGTAGCCTGATTCGATTGGTTCGTACTATTCTCGGGATCACTGCTAGAAACTGTTTGTGGAAACGCCTTGCGGGGTATGTGCCGTCCCATTGGCATCCTGCTTCGCTGCTATATAATATATATAAAACAATAGCAAGAGTGAGCGATAGCTCAGCAAGGTAATGAAAGTATGGCCTAATTCTGCCTTTAACTCAACCCAGAATAAAGCGGGTATAAGACAATAATTTGTCAAAATATCTCGATACTGAAATTATTTCCTTATCGGAAGATATTCCAAAAATAGTACCTTTATTGTAATTCAAATATCATTTCATAATATTTCTGCAACTCTTTTGCTATATTATGAACAAAGTTCTTGTATACAAGATGAGGTTTCAAAATAAACCAAATATAACCTTTCCAAAAATTATCTGCTATATAAGCAGAATATCAACATATAACTTAAAAGATGAAGTTATAAGGAAAATTCAATATAAGCAACTCCCTTACCATAACTCATGTTATGTAGGGTATCCACAGAGTCATATGATATGCTTTAAGCGGATAAGAAACTAGTATAATATAAACGATGAAGTTACGAGGAAAATTAATATAATATTTCCGTAACCCAAACTCCACTTATGCATATATATCTTTAATCATGTTTTATCAGAGTCATAACTCAAAAGTAAAAGATGGAGTTGCACAAATTTATTGTCACTTCATTTCCAAACACTTTTCAACCCCCTGCCAACATGGTTGGTTCTTCACCCCAATACATGTTGCAGGAAATATCCAAATTGGATGATGAACTAATACTGGAGTTGCTACCGCGTCCGCTGTGCCTAACCTTACTATGATCAGTAGCAGGTCGCACCGCTCAAATAGTTTTCTACATGTAGATGGAAGTATCACGACGGCCTGACATTGTCTACCGCCTTACTATGACCTCCCGGCCCATTTGGGGCAATATAAAAGTTGGATGGGCCCACGCAACTTGACCACTTACACCACTCCTAGTTCAGATGAAATCCATGACTCTGAAACGTAAAGATCGTCCTCCTTTCCCCAAGTGTAACACTTGTTGATACGACTCCACTAAGTAGTTATATCTAGGTTGGAAAGGAAGGTTCTCCAATATTTCCCAAGCTATGCTTGTTAATGGATATCGACTTGTTCCATGAATTTACCCCTCGATCATTGAGGTGGTAACACAACATTAGACTGGTAGCAATTAAATTGCTCCAAGAAAATATCTGTCCCTTGACAGTTTTTGAATTGAGAGTTTAAAAAGAGTAGTAGTCACTTAAATCAGGTTTCCCGTATTTTTGATAGTTGAGCGAGCATTTGAATCTTCTTAAAAGACGGATTTAAATGGAAAACATTGTTTTGGGAACCTCTTTTGATTTTAAAAATAATCAATGACATTGATTAAGTAAGTAAAGCTTAGATGAATATTCGGAATAATATTCCTTAAGTAAATACTGATTAAATGAATATTCGAAAATAATATTCATTAAGTAAATATAGATTAAATGAATATTCAAAGGTAATATTCATTAAATAAATAACTCTTAAATGAATATTCTAAAATAATATTCATTAAATAAATAAACCTCAAATGAATATTAGGAAATAATATTCATTAAATAAATAAGCCTCAAATGAATATTCAAAAGCAATATTCATTAAATAAATAATTAATCCTCAAATGAATATTCAAAACTAATATTCATTAAATAAATAAATAATCCTCGAATGAATATTCAAAACTAATATTCATTAAATAAATAAATAATCCTCGAATGAATATTCGACATTAATATTCATTAAATAATCCCCAGATGAATATTCACAATAATATTCTTAAAGTCAATAGTCCTCAAATGAATATACATAAATAATGTTCATTAAATACATAATTAACCCTCGAACAAGTAAGCCTCAAATGAATATACATAAATAATATTCATTAATTAATAAATCTCAAATAACAGTCACCCGATGTCTTTATCGGAAAAATAATCTTTAGCATATACAGAAATACAATCACTTCTGATCCTTAATGAAAATCACACGCCCTTATCCTAGGGCATATATAAGAATACTGGCTTATAACTGATATCCCATATTTAACATATAAGCCAATTACCAAATCATTTTCAAATAATAACCTTCGAATGAGGTAATATTCAAATAACATTCCTCAAATCATTTCCAGGTAACTAATACTTTCTAGAAATATAATTAATGTTTAATAATAATATTCCTCAAGATGAATAGTACTCTGCCGCTGGAATCCCTCCGGGTCTCCACGACTATCTATATAACACAAATATCGACTCCCGGTCTAGAGTCGAAACAATAAACCTGCTCTTATCTATAGAGCTACAAGGTACACCGGTTTATAACTACTTTATCTCAAAGCTCATATATAAACCAAAATCAAACTCTATTTTATACAATATATAACATGTATCGCAAAACTGTATAACTCCACACATGGCAAAAGCAGTAATATATAATCAATACTTCAAAGTATAGATTTAGAAAACTTGCCTGATGCTCGAGAAGTGATAGGGGTTCGCGACGATGCCGGACAATCTAGACAAAGTCAAAGAAAACGCACGATTAATCCCCTGGATAATCCACTTGTACTAAATGCTTAAACACGTAAGCGAAACACAACCAAGGTATTACTAGCTCGTTATAGGCTCATACTAAGTCCATGTTATTCGTCCAATACTTATATCACAAGTTTGGTTCGAAATCCATTCACCAATCCAAGTTATACTTAACCATTTACAACATCGGTTTCTAAGTCATGCTCTTAGGGATTTTCACTTGCGCGACCTCGGCTAAAACATTTTTATAAAATCGAAACATAATCATTTTAATACGAATCTTTTTCGTGAGCCTTCCTAACTGTCTCTAGTATTATTCCTCAAAAGTTCACATTTTAATACGGCTCTGAAGTGGTCCAAATATAGCCTCAAAGTTGCTGGACAGAGATGAGTCAGTCTTCCGAACGGCGTTTACTAAAACTCACTTTTCTCCTAAACCGTAAATCGTATAGACATGATCTTTATACCAAAACAAACCTTAAAACAAGACCTACATGTTCATGGTCAGTTCTGTTCAAAAATATTACCAGACCAGTTCGTAATTCTTGCTCAAAACAGCCCTAAATCAAATGGGCATTACGACGGCTATAATCGTAACGTTTTCCTTTTCCAAAACACAACCAAATCAATACCAATTAATCCCAAACTCACCATCCACCTTATACACCCTCCACTCAGTCAAATCCTCCATGAATAATCAAAACAAATTCATAACCCATCCTCCAAACTCAACCAACAATTCATATAATTACTTAATCATGATCTTAACTTTACATAAACATCAAAACCACTTCAAACTCATATAAACAAAAAGGGGCAGGGGTTTTTATACCTTCCTTGGTGCTTCATATACACTAACAATGGTTTATAATCCTTCCTTGAGCTTTGAACAAACCTTATCAAGCTTAATCCTTAAGAAACAAAATCAAGAATCATGAAAAGTTACTATTCATCATCACTTTGTAAAATCCATATAAAATCGAAAAACAAGAGTTTGGTTCTAAGATTTTTACCAGACCTTGTACTCTTCATAAGCTTTCTTTTGAGCTATAGATCGCCACATTTAAATCTTCCTAGCTAGGGTTTTGAGTCCCATCTTTCCGCTGGAGACAAACTGCACAGTTTGGGTTCTCCAACTTGGGGAAGGGATTTGACTAGGCTACACTCCTTTGTTGTCCATGAAATTTTGAACGAATGTTACCCATGGAGTGGAGAAGCTATGGTTAAAATTTGGTGATTTAAGGATGGATAGAAATGGAGTTATGGATTTTTCTTTCCTCCTTGCACAAGCTGAGCCGAAAATGGGGGGAAGAGTTCTTCCTCTCCTTTTTCTTTTTGTTTTGATAATTAGATAAGGATGCTGATTTTTATGTCAAAAGTGGTGAGTCATCACCCTTGGTTGCTTCTCCTTCCGACACATGTCACACATGCACTGGCCCAGATAAAGTAGTTTTACTGGTTCGCTTTACTGGTTCGTTTCCTTTCACATGGATGATCCAAATGTTGCATTCCTCGAATTAATCTTGTTACATGTTACTTCCATGTCTATATTTAATCCGATAGATGTTGCCTTGTTCCTCTTGAAACGATTCGAAATATTTTCCAAAAAGAGCGAATAAAACTTTACGCGATTCTCGCAGTGAATAGTAACTATTCACTATTCATTCCAACAATCGAATCCTTAAATCGACTTTAATAAAATAATAAAATTCCAAAATATTAAATCCTCAAATCCTCAATTTTAATATCTCATTTCTTGAATATAATAATATATAATTCGCTGCCCGGTCGAATATTACACCAAAATAAAATTTGGAATTTCTGAATTCCGATCGTCTTTGCATTCACTTATTTACTCCGTAGATCACTAATATGACTTCGGAATATCCATACTACGTCTCGTACATAGGTGGCATGAAAAACTTTGTTACTCCTCAAAATCACTATTCATTCACCAAATTCACTATTCACTGATGCACTTAATCATAATAAGAAAAGTTTTAATTTTTCCAAAAATTCGGGTTATTACAGTTCTTGTTTTTAACCATCCCCTTAAGGGTATTTCACTCGCGCAACCTTTGTTCACGTATTTTTATAAAATCACCAACTTATCTTTTTATCACGAAACCTTCTAGGTTCCTTTCCTAACTGTCCATACTAGTATCCATGTTAATATCTCGACCCAATTCCATTTTTAAAGGGCTTGATCCCTATCTCAAAGTTCATTCAATGAACTACTTAGTTACGCGAAACCGCTTTCACTAAAACGGACGTTTCTCCTAAACCGTAAATCGAAACGATACGATTCTTTTGCTAAAACAAACTACAAAACAGAGCCTACATGATCATGGTCAGAAACCTCTATGTTTATGCTTTTAAGGTCTTCGTGATCTCTGTCAAACCTTTCTAAGGAAAATCCGACATGGTAACGACGCTTAAACGTGATTCCCGTGTTTCAAAACACTCAAATTCATTCATTAACATCAACCAATCATCAATACTTCTCATTCATCATCTAAACCAACTCATAATCTTTAACCAACAACTCCATTCAAACATATACTAGTTCAACCATCAAGACAATCACTAAACAATCATTATATCCAAGGAATCATCCTTTAATCCACACTATCTCAAACAATCATCAAACTAATCATAAAAATCGAATTATAACTAAGGGTTTCAGATGTTTATACCTTCCTTGATGCTTGGTGAGGACTATCAATAGCTTATATATTCTTGATTGATCCTTAAACATCCTTAACCAACCTAAATCTTCAAGAACAAATCAAGAAAATCAAACATTACTATTCATTTCACTATTCATCATCTACTTTGAATCCATTTTTGAACAAGCTATCAATCATGGATGAAGCTACGATTAAAGATCTACCTTAGTTTATGGAAGAGGAAGATTTAGAGCCCATCATCTTGATTTTTGGTTGAGTAGAAGTGGAGGAAAAAATTTCTTATCCTTTGATGAAGAAAAAAATTCGAAAGTTTGTGTTCTTCTTTGGATGCATCTTCTTTGATTTTCTTTTCTTTTCCTTTTTGTCAAATAATTCTAATTAGATGCATCCATTTAATTGTGTGGTCTATAATTGATTTGGTCATCCAAGACACATCACCTTTGAATGTGTGGTTGTGGTGAAAGTGGTGACAAGGTGGTGATTCACCACTTTGTCATCACTTGGTCATGCATATGTCATTCCCCTGCATCCTGATTATGTCATCATTTGTATCCTCAATCCTCTTATATATTGCACTTGATGATCTTATATAATACTCCTCCTTTGGTTAGGGTTTAATCCATAATTTATTACGCTTTCGTTTCGCGATAGGTTTAAGTGATTCTAAAAACGTTTCTCTGTACCTATGCTAGGGAATACTTCCTTGATCTTTCCATTGCCTTGGTTTAATATATAATCTTAAGTTTCCCACCTTGGTTTAAGATGGATTTCTCATTCCACATATTTTCTCAAAATGATCAAATCAATAAATCCTTGATTGTCCGATGAATAATGATCAAAATTTAAAGTTGGAATCTCCCGATTCTGATCGCGTTTACATTCAATTATTTTCCTTATACATCACTAATATAACCTTGAAACATTCATTCTATATCATCCACATAGTGTGGTCTGAAAAATTTTCCATCATCAAATTTACTATTCATCACATTTACTATTCATCAATTTTATTTTATTTTACTAAGTCCAAAATTTGGGGTTATTACATTTATCCTATAAAATATTATTATATTGACCATATAATCAATTAATCTTATTAATCAATTAATTAATAATTAAAACTCTTTTAATCATTAATTCCTTTTCTAAACTCTTTAGAAAATAATTCTCTCACTTAATTTAATTTCTTAAATTAAATTCTTAATTAATAATATTAAGAACAATTCTTAATTATTTTATAATTAATTAAATCATATTTAATTTATTATAAAAAATGCTATCAGCTATTTATTTCATAAATAAATAATGACTAGCCATTATTAATTAATTCCTTCACCATTAAATCATTCTCTTTTATGGTGTGACCCTGTAGGTTCAAAATTAAGCCGATCGTAGAAATAAATATAATAAAACAGTTTAATTATTATTTATATGAATTCTTTTAATTCATTAAATACGATTAATAAAATTAATCATATTTATTCTATATCGTGAGGGATACTTCTCAGCATATCGCGACTATCCGGATAATATGAATTCACTGCTTAGAATACCAAGAACCTATTTAGTGAATAGTTACCGTATAATGAATTCATTCTACCCTGCAATGTCCCGATTAAATACAAGACATGGATCTCGTGTCAAGCCTATCTAATTTAATCATATGATTTCCTATTCACTATGCTTAGTTCCGATTAATGCAAATTAGAAACTTCTTTCTAATTTCATTCACTCTAGCCAGAGATTCCTGAACTAGCATAAATGGAATAACATAGGACGTTCTCTTCCTTCACTGAAAGGGGCGGATCCTTTATTGATCATTCACTATCTTCGTGCACAAATTCCTATACCCAGAAGAGCACTAATTATTGTCCCTCGAGACTAAGAGCTAAACCAAAGTATAGTTCAGTGTACACAAGATGACTATGATGATCTCAAGTCAAAGGACATTTGTACAACCATCACTATATGAACAACTACTGACACATGAGTGAACTCCATTAGTTGTTCAACTGATCGAGTCATGTTCAGTGAACTCATTCCTAATAAGCACCTACATACTAGCTATAGTGTCACCACACAAATGCCTATGAGAACAGACATCCTTCATAATGAAGCAAGCATAGTATGTACCGATCTTTGCGGATTAATTAACTACCAATTAATTATCCTACGACCAGGAACTATTTAAGTTTAGAGTTATCATCTTTAAGGTCTCATTATCATGATCTCATCATAATCCATTAAAGCTTTACTCTAAACTATGGATCATCTAATTTAAACACTTTAAATAGATAAAGCTCGTTATAAAATATATTACAATTTTATTAAATTAAACAAACTTGAATCAGATTGAACAAAGTATCTCCTAACTCATCATCCATGATTGGATTTAGGACACACATCTTTCAATCTCCCACTTGTACTAAAAACAATCACCTTGGTATCTCATACACAACTTCTCCTAATAGAGAACAAAGCGATTTTCAAATAATGGTTTAGTAAATGGTCTTTACTATGTTGTTATGGGTGTCAAGTCAATATTGACTTAAAAATCTCTACTTTCAATGATCTCTTATATCATCTGAAAGTGCCGCAACTTGGATCTTGAATCCCTGATTAAACCTAGGTTTCATAGGTTGCGCTACTACCATATGTTGTATCGATACAACAATATAAATCCTATGCTAAAAACCATGTCTAACCAGCGAAAACAGGTTTCGCTATCCAAAGAACCTCCTTTACCGCTTCACTTCTAGCTATATACATATAGTGCTTCCACTACGAAATCAGTTATCTTAAACTGCTTGGAATTCTTCCAACAAACCGCTCATCCATTCAGAATTAACACTTATTTTGAAATGGATTTTCTATCACTTTTGTCCTAAGAAAATCATAGTGTTTATAACGCTCGATTTTCATTTTGGACCCACCATAATCAAGAAAGATGTCCTCAACTCTTCCAAAGTATTTAAGGACGTTCTTCCAGCTTACTATCGCGCTTCTCAAGGACTAGACTGGTGTTCGCTTATCTCGCCTAGTGAGTTAGCGATCATCAAGTCTTGTACAGTACATCCGGTATTTTGATAGATCCCTTTGCCGAAGCATAATAAATCTTACTCATACGTCATTTCTCCTCAGATGTCGTAGAAAGACACTATCTTGGAGAAAGTAACTCCGTGATTTGACAATTCAAGTAACTTCTTGGAGTTATTTATGCTAAACATCTTAGCATATAAATGATGTACACACTTTGGGTTTAGCCCAACACTTGGTTTATCCTATAAATTCTCATTCCTATATCATAGGAAGCCATTCCCAAGTCCTTTATAGTGAATGTGCTTGATAACCACACTTTGACTAATTTTAGCGTCGATACATCATTCCTTATCATAAGTATGTCATTCACATACATTATTAGGAATGTCATCACGCTCCCACTAACCTTGTTGTAGATCCATGATCCATCATTGTCTTTGATAAAATCAAACTATTTGATTGTCTCATCAAAACAGATGTTCGATCATTGAGAAGCTTGCTTCAATCCATAAATGGATTGTCGTGGCTATTATACCATAGATTTGCTACTCATAGCAATAAATCCCTCTAATTGTGTCAACTACACATCCTCTTCAATTTTCCTATCGAGGAGGGTCGATCGTTCGACCATTATTAGATATTATAGTCATTACTAGCCGCAATCGCAAACAAAATCCGAATAGACATGAGCACTATCTTCATGTGAATTTTTTTCATCAAAGTCAATCTCTTTGCTTTGATTGAATCCTTTCAGAATAAGCAAGGACTTATAGGTCTTTACCCAGCCAATCACTCTAATCTCCCTTTTATAGACTCACTTGTATCCTTCCGGTTATGACACCTTTAGGTCCTCAACCATAGTTCGTACTTGGTTGATTTACATGGAATCTATATCGGATTTCATGGTACTATGCCATTTCTCCGAGTCATAACTCATAGCTTTAGTATAGGTCATTATCATATAATTGACACCTCATTGTCATTCTTAATGACAAGGCAGTCAACCTCTCAGGTTGGTGATAAAATATCAAGACCTATACTTAAGCTAACCTACAAAAGATTATCATGTCTGAAAATGTTCTTCCTATAGAACCTTTGTAATTTGTGGTGTTTGAACTTAGTTAAGTTCAACCTTCCTACCACTGAACCCTTCTAGAATGAACAATTCCTCTAAGCATGCAGTACGTCATACACACTATATTCAGTAGAATATTCAACCGGTATCCTTGACTATTATTAGGATATCTCACAAACTTACATTTTGGATCTACCATCTAGCTTATCAAATTAAACATTTTGACATAAGCCAGACATCCCAAATCTTAACAAGTTTAAGACTTGTGTTCCTTGCACTACATATCTCATATGACAACTTAGGAACAGATTAAGAAGATACTATATTCAGTATATATACCGATATTTACAAAATTCAACTCTAAACATATATTAGAAGATCAATTTAGCTTAACATGAACCGAACGATGTCTAACAAAGTTCGTTAGTTCCTTCATACATTCCATCTTCATGTGGAATCTCAGGATTTGTTCAACGTGAAGCTTTAAACTTAAGATTTGAGATAACCTCAAAACACTCACTCAAGTGTATATCTCTTTGATCTTATCAAAGAGTCCCAACACTTGATGCTTTGTTTTGTATTTCATTATTATTCATTTTGAATCACTCCAAAAGATTCGTATTTTTATTGTACCAAATACATATATCTGAATCCGGATCATATCCGTGAATTCTAATGAAACGTGTGAATCCGTTTCTGGCATGTGTTGTCACTGGTGCACATACAATTATGTGTACTAATTTTAACACTTTTGTAGCTCATTATCTCTCTATTTCAAGAAAATAGAGATATAGTGGTCTTTCTAGTGAGATGAGTTTCACATGCATAATGTGATTCAATAATCATATGGTTGTTGAAACCCATCACCATGCAATAAGTGAATACTCTTCTCACTCGTGCAACCAAGCCTACAGTTCTTTGGATTTCCATTACCTCTATTCCATAGTCCCTATTTCAAAATGAGAAGTTTCAGTCCCCCTAAACTTCTCCAATTCTTCAACTCTACAAGACAACTCTTGTAGTTGATCTTCCAATAACCTCCTCAGTTTAGTGGATGCAAACCTTTTTGCTATTAGAGTCAAACTTAGCCTTTGACTAATTATGCTATCACTCACTAACAAACTTCTTCTTGATGATATGTTTCATCTCCCTCTACTTGATTTTAGAACCATTACCAGTCTGAAGAACAGAGCTCTCTAAGAAGGAAATACGTCTCAACAATCTTTAACATGAAGTAGATTTCAGACAATCTGATATCCAACCTATTCATGTAAGAGTTCACAACCAATTTGTGAGTTCGTATCCGGAAGCTACTTCAAGATCATATCTCGACTTAGCTTCCATCTATGACAAAATCAACCTACCCTAGATGATCAATCAAATTGATTGTCTTGAGTCTATGATTATTCATAGATCAACCCTCAGCATAACTATTATGGAATAGCTCATTCGATATCCTATATTGAATCGTCTTATTTATCACATTCTACAACTTTTATAAAAGCAACAAGGTAGCCCTGAATGTCCTTGTGCTCATACTGTTTGCACAGTCTTAAGCTCATAGACATCAGTTTGGTTTACTATGCAACATTTGCATTATTAAACCTAATGCACCTAGTCTCATACGCATCTTCATGTATATCTCAAATAAGACATTTTGTATTAACGAGTTAAGCATTTAGTCTAACTTCTCATTCTTGAGAACATTTCTCAAGTTTCAAAGTTCATCAACATATTTGGGATAAGACAATGTGTTATTCTTCTACGATGTGTGATATTGCAGAAGTTATAGTATATATAATTCTATAAGTGAATACACATAACTACTAAGTAAATATTCAATTTTATTCTTATAGCACCATGTGAATCGGGTCTTTATTCATTGGTGGCTCCCACTATTTTATTTAAGTTATACAACCCTCTATATGTATAACTAAACATTCATAATGTTAGTGAGAATAAAGATCCTATTTTCCATCACATCACCTCGGCTATAGCACGAAACGCAATGTGATGTTCCATAGGAAGACAACTCTTGTCAACTACATCTCGTGTTATTCCTTATTATCTTTTAGCCTCTTGAATCATTGAGTATCGGTTGTGGCACGACTCACTCAATATTCAAAGTCAAGTCAAACCCAACATCTTGCATAATTGAATTAGACTTCCAATAGCCCACGGCTGTAGCACGTAACGACCATTGGACCCTAATTCATCATACACATCTCATGTGATAGACAAACATCTCTTAATCTCAAATAACATTCCCACACATGGCTTTATCCAAAGTGAGAGAGTCAAGCAGAATGTGTTGCAAGTAGTCATCCAGAACTATCTTTTCCTTTTCTGGCTCTAAAAACTCGGATGGCTTCTTGGCAACCCAATGTGCTGGAATAACAACACCATCAACGGTTGAGGCTGAAATTCTTTCTGTGGAATAAAGGGATCATTCTCGAGGATTCCCACGTACAGTGGATTCGCAGCTTTGATAAACAGTGAGATTTTTCTTTTCCAAACATTGTAGTTCTCTTTATCAAAAACTGGGATCTTGATACTACTTGACTTCTGTATACTCGTCATGATCTCAGATTTGTATATCAATCTGTTGCTCTGATACCAGTTGTTGGTCCTTGAGTATTGCAGAAGGGGGGTTGAATGCAATACTGATAAAATTCAATCTATGCTTCAACAACTAAAACTAAGATTAAATCCTATCAGTAGAAGAAATGCAATCACAAGTAGTTTTCTCACAAAATAAATATTTTATTTATCTTGCGAAAGTGTTGCTACAACCTTAAGAGAAATTATGTTTTTCTCAAGCTTCGATTTCTCAAGTGATACACAGTATAGAATGAGAGAGGTAGTCTAAGTAAACTAATCCTATCTCTATCATCACGGTTTTGTGAAGCTGTTGTCATTTTCATGTGGCAGCTTCTTACAATTTGCCTACCCGTGTGTCTTACCTAAATTTCTATACAAACAAGTTTATCATTACAGGAAAAAGCAATCTAGATACATTCTATATTTAGCTAACACAATTCCAGTAGATGTTGATTTGTCATACTCTTGAATTGGTGAACTTTGTCATGTGATCTCGCAAGCTTCTGTCGTAGTCTTTGCAGACCTGATGCAGTGTTGGGATACTGCAGCACGCCTGTTTCTTGAACATCTAAACTGTCACATGTTTGACTGGGTAGATCCCCAATTCAAAGTTTATCCCTTTGAGACAATATCCTGAACTCCAAGCTTGCTGTCACAAGAATGCGCTTTTGGTGACAGTAAGAAATCCCCGCAATAGATGCTGTCAGGATTTCCAAACTTGCTGTTAGAAGAATAGAGAGTTGTTGTCTTAAGGCTTCCGCCAATGTTGCTGTCAGAGAGAGTATGTTGTCATGACTTGCAACATGTTGTTTTCTTGTAACCTTACTGTCAGTGAGATGACAGTAACATTTATTCTTGTTGTCATCCTGATATACTCCTTGAGGCTTGAACAAACGAATGAACTTCTTCCAAGATTTATAAACAAGTTTATTACAGCAAATGAAATGGCTACAAGAACATACTCTGGCTGTGACAGTATGTTCTACTTAATAAAATTAAGTATTACAAAACATAAAGTTAAGTTGTCTTCTAAGCTATCACCCATAAATCCTTACAGGTACCCCAAATTTTTTACCGAATAACGTGGCACAAAATATGGCAAATTTTGATTTATGGGCGCATATCAACGCACGTGGGGTCCTTTTTTTTTATTATGAAGTTATCAATTACAAATCTAACACATCAGCATTTCGAAAAAAAATTGATAAAAAATTTGGTGTCCCTAGAATTTTTGATACATTATAGATTACATTAAAAAGTAATTTTTTTTGTCTAAAATAAGACATATTATTCTCAAATTTTCAAAATAAAACTTACAAATCCATAGTATTTATTAGTTTACTTTATGGTTATCAAAATATAACATTAGAAATATAACTATTGTCTAGTTGTGCTTTGAGAAAACTCTAAAAACTTTATAATTTCACAAATTAAATAAATGAAAATGTGTGTGTGCACAATCTAACTCGTGCGTATATGTTTGATTGTCCATGAGATCATCGATCACTTTTCAGCACGTAAACTTTAATTTTGGAAAAAAAGGCTTAAGTATAAAGTTTAAGATAATATTAGAATAAAACTCATGGACAACATCCTTAAATTTAATGCTTGTTTTGTATATTTCTCTCAAGTTCATATATTATCATTCTTGGGCTTGAAAATTTTGAAAGATAAATGGGACAAGCACAATCTAGAAAAATAGATTCACAAACTGAATGATATTTTTGAGAAAATAATAGATACGACATAACATTTTAAACTAACCAAATCCTTGGTTGAATCTCTAAAGAATATTCGAAGCAATTTTGCAAAGGAGTTTCTTTTTGCTTCTTGCTTCTTGTGATGAATTACAATAGGCCAGCTAGCCATTAACCAATTCATATATGTAGGATGAGTAGATTAAAATAAAAGATATATTTATCACGGATTGGTCAAGAAATGAATAACCATTTTCTTCTATATATATACCTTCTTTATTATCTTTTTTGGAGATCCTACATAGGCATGATAGTCTCATGTTAATATGCAAACTCTAGAAAGTCAGTTCCAAGTAAATGATTCACTACAACATAGATTGTAAATTATTATAACCCCTTAAAATTATTGCTTTATAGCATAAAAATGTTGTAGTATGAGTTAGTACAATGCTTTCGCCAAAATTGAGCGTCAATTTTGGTCTAATGGCAAAATAATCCTATAACGATTTTAGTACCATATTGCAATACCCTAAAAGCATTGTGAAAATCATATGTGACAACTATTTCTTAAATACAATATCATCTAAGAACTTATTATAACATAACAATAACATATTGCAACATTATTTTACAACATATCTTTGTTCGGTATTACAATATTTGGGTAATAGTGACAATTTTGATCCAATCGAAATGATTTTTAGTAATATAGCAACAATTTTTTTCCCAATAGCAATACCTTTAATAATTGAACTAATAATAAATGACAACATTAGGTGTTTGGTTCATATACAAGTCTACCTTTAGTTTGGTACATCATAAACACCAATCCAAAGCAATACCAAGACTATTCTACAAACATTTAAATTTTGAATACAGAACAAAATGACAAAGTCACGCTTCTAACTTACACGCCAAAATCTTAATTTATATACAGTTTGAACACAAAGTCAACTACTTAGGTTGCTTCACCATCTGTTTCATCTACATACTCGATACACAATAAAATATGTAGGAATGTGCATTTGAATTATACTGGATGCATCTCCATTATTTGCCTTCCTTATTTGTTCTTCATTTTTCAAATTCTATGACGATTCATTCATTGCATTGATTGGGGTGGACCTGGTAGAAAAACAAAATTAAGACTAATGCTTACATCCATATATATAGTGCTTTCAAAAAAATAACAAAAGATGGACAAATAAAGAAGAACAATATACTCTTTTCTTGATAAACAAAGTTAATATCTACTATAGAAAGAGGGGAAGTTCTAAACAAATAGTAACACAATAAATGTTTTTATTTTAGTAAACTTTATATTAAAACAAAACTCTTAAACTCATAAACCCGTTATGCAAGTTAAAAAGACGCGCGTGTGTGTAAGTACCTTTCTTTGCCTTTGATATGACAGTTCGTGAATCTTCAACATTGGCAACATAGATATGGTTCCAAAGTAGAACTATTGTTGAAGTCGTGGGTCTATCATCTTGAAAAATATCTTTTTCAGATTCCAAAAAATCCCTAACAATCTGTTTAAATGTCTGACATGTATATTGATTGTAAGGAGAACTATATGCATACAAGTAGACTGTTGATCCAAAAAATTAAATAGAATATGATGATGGAATATATAATATATCATAATGTATGAAGAATTAACTTAGAGCTATACCTTCAAAACACCAAAATACAAGTACTAGTAAAATATTTAATTCAATTTTTAAAACTCAGGCTTACTTATAGATCTGGTGATGCTGAAAGAATAACAGTGCTTCACAAGACTGTCAGATGGTTCTTTAGAAACTCAGCTGCTCGTGAACCTTAATGATTTGTAATAAACAATTAAAACATCTTAATATAAAGAAAAAAAAACAAAGGGGTTTCTAATTTAATATTAGCAGAAGATGCGGAATCAACGTTATACTCAGTACTATTATAACAAAATTAAAGTTTAGGCCTTACCACTGTAGGATTTCCTTTGCCTTTTGTGTTACTTTGGCTTGAGGTCACTGATTCCTCCTTTTTTGATTTCCGAGCAGTGCCACAAGTTCTTCAACTGGTGATAAAATACTTTTCATTATATTATAGAGTTGTTCTTTGTATGAATATTTTTATAGTAATTAAATATTGTTGTTATCTTTTAAATCATATAACATTTATGATTAAACTTTAATTTGCATTATATCACCTCAGAACTTGATATAATAAAACATAAAATATTCATAACTAAACACAAAATATTAATTTAATTTTCACAATAATTACAATAAGTGATGACATTATTATTACAACGTCGGTGATTCATATCAAGGACATGCATACTTTACGATAAATTTTGGGAATTGGGATCCCACACAATGATACACAACTAAATATGTTTATGAGTTAGATTTTGCTAAAAATGATTGGCTAGTGTAATGTGATGTTCTTTTTTTGTCTAATATGCATAAAATTATGCAAATGCATATTCGTAAGTGTGAATGACAATGTGTATTTAATTCACGTATACGATTGGATCCCGTGGTAGTTGAAGTTTGTGAATGTATGCGCACACATATGAAAAATATTGTTAAGTCCTAATAAGTATAAACGAGATCTACCTTGTCAGCGTCATATTATCTAGATCTAAACGCAAAATTGCAAGCTACAAAAAATAATCATGAACAACTTTTTATATCAATAAAACTTAACCTTGTTTTAATAAGTGAATTTCAATAAAATGACATATAGATAACTATTACATATATTAGATATATTTAAATAAATATTTTTCAATATATTTAGTAGGTAACTTAAAAATTAAGAAATAAAAAATATAACATTACCTGCAAAGTAAAAAATTTAAGAAGCATCACCTTCGTGGAGCACTTTCTTCATTGTTTGCTGTAAGTGTTCCAGAGAATAAATTATAAGTGGCCAATATTGTAAATGGAGAAACTTTTCATGGATCAAAATGGAGAAACTTAAAAATTGATATATTCATCTAAAGAAAAACAATTATGTAAAATTAAGTTAAAATTATGTGTCGTAATAAAGGGTTGTTAACTAGTATTTGAAATCAAGTAATGGTTAATCTAAATCTTAAACTAACCCAAAATAATGAAATGAACGATAATCAATTGATTTTAAATTTTTTGAGATATATCAATCTCAATAAAAATATTTAAAATTTTAGAAAAGAGGAAACATGTCTAAAAATGACCTGATTCATAGCCTGAAACTGAACCAAAAATCAAAAATAAAAAATTTAGCTGCAAACTGAGGTTCTAATTCCAGTCTTATATACATAAAAGAATATATCCAAATCATAATCTTTCACATGTTGGGAAAAACAAATACGAAAAAGTCAATTTAAAGGGCAACTTACAGATCCAAATCCAAAAACGTTGGATGCTTAGCTCTTTCCATTTTAACTAGATCTACCATGCAGATTAGGCAAAGATAAAAAAACAGGAAAAAATTGATGATGAAAGAAGTTGTTAATCGAACAAATATCAAATCGAGCAAAAATTCTAAACAACCCTATAAATCTGATTTAATTAAGGTTGTATGATTATTATTGATGGTGATGTTATTGAGGCTATAATAAGTAATTGGTTTGTGGATTGTGATTGTATATGAATTCAATGTTTCAGGAGCATTTTTCTCTAAATTTGTGAAATTTAAAGAAAAAGAGAGGAGGTTCAAGAAAAGGATGCAGAAGAGGTGTTATGGTAGAAAGACGAGGAGGAGATATGAAGGCATACAGGGAAGAATAGAAGATATCTGTTATATAAAAATATTTGGAAGGATCTAGAAGAGACCAGATGGCCTTCTTTTAAAATTCATCTTTAAAATAGTATATGTTGTGCCATAAATCTGTGTGGGCTTGATTTATAGCCCATTAAAGGTAATAAGCCCATTTAGCTTGATCAAAGGGGCCCAATGGAGATACTAATAAGGGAAATATGGTCAAGTCATGAGTTGTTAGGGGGTTCAACCCTCAAGGTGGCTTCACAGGTGAATCCCGTCTGCAAGCCTACTGTCCAGGGTGCATCTGCATGAGTCTGACAGAGGTACCGCCAGAACCCCCAGAGGCAGTGTCCTACTCAATCACAGCCTCCTAAACTTAAGGAGCACGTCTCTATCTTCAAGGAGTCGATTTATAATCCATCTCTATCACTTGGGATGAGATAAATACATTAGTTATGAGGATATTTACTAAGTATCCATGATATATATATTCAAGTTGGCCGAATATATCACTTAGTATATATAATATGAAGGCTTCTAGTGACCTACTAGGAGTAGGACACTTGGATGCATGATTAATAATTATCAAACCAGCTTATTGAGGAGGCAAATACCTATAAAAAATGTGGGAAGGTCAGCTTAAAGGAGTCCAGCATCAAGAGAAATACATTTGGACTTGATTCTTATAAATATAGGATATGTAGGCCATTTACAAGGATACACCTTCACATTCTCTCTACTATTCTCGAGTAAGAGCTTTTGTGATACTCATTTTCCGGCAATTATTCTCTCTACATTGCCCGGAAACCTTGTGAATTCAGTCCAAAACAGCCACAAATCATTCTCGGTTCTAGGCAGTTAAACCCCCTGGAAGCAGCATTCGTACCTGTTCTTGTTGCCGTTTTCTACGCTCTTATTCCGTTATTCCAGCAAACCTCCGAATTTGTGTTGTATCAAATTCCTCTCACAACATAATTGGCGCTAGAAGGAGGGGCTTTTGGCTGATCTTTTGAGAGGAGAGATGTCGAACAATTCCAATGATAATCGAACATCGAAGAGCAACCACGAAGATGGTGAAAATGAATCTGGGGATGAAATGACGGCTCAAGAGCTAAGAGATGAAGTAAAGAGAATGAAGAAAGAAGTTGGATCTCTCAGAAAAAGGTCTGATAAGATGAAGAAATGGAAGCAAAAATTCATTTCTCTAGAGAAAAAGACTAAAAAGACGCCCGTAACTCCGATTCGGCTCGATTTCGAAGCTGATGATAATGGCTCTGGAAACGAATCCGAAAAAATGAATCTTTCTGGTGTTAAGACAGATCAGACTGACCCTGACTGGAGGGAAGATGATGAAGAGGTTCACAAATCGAAGGGTTCCCCCACCCGTAACATGAGCGTCTTTGACAGGCTAGGTAACAAGTTGAACAGCCAGGACTTGTGTCACAAGCTGGATGAACACAAGGAGAAAAAGTCGACAAAGACTCATTCTGAAAAGTCTCAGTCTAAGGGCTCGAATAACCACAGAAAGAAGGAAGATGAACATGATTCCAGTTCGGATCAAAGCTCTGCAAATAATGATGTCAAGGGTTCAACTAATGGCGATGAGGAGCTCATTTCTAACGTAGAAGAAGGGCAATTTAAGGTGAATGACTTGCGTGAAGCCCTAAAGAAGCTAAAAAAGGAAAAATAGTCGCAATCTGAACTGACAGTGGCATCCCCTTTACCAAAAAGGTCAGGGATTCGCCCTTACCCCCGGCTTATAGGGGTACGCCTGATTTTAAGTTTGATGGAACCCTTGATCCAGTTGAGTTCCTTAGCCGATTTAACACCGAGATGGAAGTGTACCAGATAAAGGACCTCACTAAATGCCATTTATTGGCAGCCACGTTGAGGGACAATGCTCACCAGTGGTTTAAGCGGTTACCCGCAAACTCCATCAAGTTATGGAAGCAAATGAGTGAGCTTTTCATAGCTCAATTCAGGGCTTCAGTTGCTTATGTCCCACCAGCAAATACCCTAGAAAATACCCTAGCAAATATCAAGCAAAGGGAGAATGAAATCCTCACTCAATATTTCAAGCGGTTTAATGCGGAGGTTCCAAAGGTGAGGAAGGCTACCGATGAAACCTATGAAAAATTTCTGATTACAGGCGTGCGCCCTGGTACCGATTTCTGGAAGGAGTTGCAGCGTAAGGAACCCAAAACCCTTGCTGAATTTTACACGAAGGCTGGGTCCTACAAGGTGGTTGAAGAGTCGATGGCTAATCTGAAAAAAGATGGAAACTCTGGTCAGGGAAATTGGAGTAGAAACAAAAGGAATAGATCCTATAGTCCAAGGGACAGGGGATACAGCAGGAGAACCTCCTATCCTCGTACCTCAGAAAGGGCAGCCCCAAGGGATGATAAGACAACTCCAATCATGGTGAACAACACCCGTACCCGAAAAGGCCTGGGTTACAGATATCCGCCTGAGAAAGATTTGTCAAGGTACGCTAAGTACACACCTTTGACGGTTCCAATTGATCATATACTTGAGGTGAATGAAAAGACTGGGATGTTCCGAAAGCCCTACAGAAATGGACCCCCAGGGAGGAAGGACATGGCTCGATATTGTGCTTTCCATGTCACTAATGGGCATGAAACAGCGAATTGTTGCCAACTTAAAGATCAGATTGAATATGCAATCAAAAGTGGTTATCTTACTGAATTCGTGGCTCAAGACTCAAGAAGCAAAGAAGTATAAGGATATAAGGCTGATAAGGATGGAGGAAAGCCTGATCCCGAGTGAACGACTAGGGCCGAAAGCATCCATATAATTATTGGAGGCCCTTACATTGGGGGAGCTAGAAGAAACTCAATGAAAAACTATGTCCGCGAAGCAAAAATCCCAACTCTTACAAATGTGTGTCACTTAGATGAAAGGCCACCCAAGCTATTCAAGGGTGAAACTGTTGATATAACCTTTATCGAAGAAGATGCTAGACAAGTTCACCACCCTCACAGTGATGCGTTGGTGATAAAAGCAGCTATCGGAGACTTAAATGTTCATAGGGTGCTGGTGGATAATGGAAGCTCAGTCAACATTCTTGCCTATAGCACCTACCGGAAAATGGGACTTATGGACAAGGAATCGACTCCATCTTATAATGAGTTATACGGTTTCATAGGAAACCCAGTCCAGATTGTGGGACGTGTAAAGATTCCAGTAACCTTAGGGGAGAAGCCCCGAGGTTCCACCCAAATTGCTGAGTTTATGGTGGTAAATGAAGATATATCGTACAATGGGATCATTGGCAAACCCTTACTTAAGGAGATGCGAGTGGTAACCTCAATATACCACCTCTCTATGAAATTCTCGACCCCTGCTGGGATTGGATGCGTGCAAGGATGCCAATCAGATTCAAGAGAATGTTATAGTAAAGCCCTGCGTACGGCTGAACACGCCTTCAAACACTTGTTGCCGGTAGATGGAGGTTCAAATGATAACTGCTACCGAAAGCTCAAACCATTGGAAGGGAAAATGGAGGAAGCCCCAAAACCGAAGCCGAGTTGTAATGCTATTGTGATTGTGCAACATCCTGGTGAAGACCCTTACCTGGATATTGCATCTTTTCGGGGGATAGATACCCCTAAAGAGGTACTCATGCAAGAAGCTCCTCCGGTTGAAAGCTTGAAAATTGTTGAACCTCTTATCGAGGGGATTGTAGAAGAAGTTAACGACAGTGATTTTGAAGGCTTTGATAATGGCCCAAAAATAAAAGAAGCTACCACTCAGAGTATGAAAGAAGATACTATAGTAAAAGTTGACTTGGATCCTCGCATGGCGGAATCCAAGGAGAAAATGGGTGCAGCCGGGGATACGATCTCTATCTTGGTAGATGTTGCTGATTCTACGAAACTACTGAAGGTGGGAAAGAATTTGAATCACAAAGTGCAGGAAGCCCTGGTTACATTCCTGAAAAGCAATTTAGATGTCTTTGCTTGGAGCCACTCTGACATGGTGGGGATAGACCCCAAGGTGAGGTGTCACCGACTTAATATTGATCCCGAAAAGAAAGCCGTAAGGCAGAAAAGGAGAGCTATGAGTGGAGAAAGAGCAATGGCTTTAAAAGAAGAGGTTGATAGGCTGTTGGAAGCTAAACTCGTAAAAGAATCCTTCTACCCCATGTGGCTAGCGAACCCCGTACTGGTGAAGAATCCCAATGGCAAATGGCGTACGTGTGCCAACTTTACTGATTTAAATAAAGCCTGCCCCAAGGATAGCTTCCCACTGTCGCGCATCGATCAATTGGTAGATGTTACTGCTGGCCATGCTTTGCTAAGTTTCATGGATGCATATTCGGGCTACAACCAAATCCCGATGTATGAACCCGACCAAGAGCACACATCTTTCATAACTGATAGAGGCCTCTACTGCTACATTGGCATGCCCTTTGGGTTGCTGAACGCTGGGGCTACTTACCAAAGGTTGGTCAATAAGATGTTCAAAGAACATATTGGGAAGACTATGGAGGTGTACGTGGATGACATGCTAGTAAAGTCTAAAATTGTGAATGATCATGTCTCACGCCTTTCTGAGATGTTTGACATATTGAGGCAATTTAGGATGAAGCTGAACCCCCAGAAGTGTGTCTTCGGGGTTGAATCTGGCAAATTCCTTGGTTTCATGGTGAATCACCGGGGTATTGAGGCCAACCCTGCAAAAATTAAAGCACTAATCGATATGAGGTCACCTCACAATGAAAGAGAGGTCCAATGCCTCACTGGGAGGATCGCAGCCCTCAATAGGTTTGTCTCGAAATCCTCAGACAAGTGCAAGGAGTTCTTCGCAGCAATAAAGAAAGGAAAAAACATTGAGTAGACTCCTGAATGCGAGGAAGCCTTCATCAAGCTGAAATAGCAGCTCGGAAGCCCTCCACTATTGGCAAAACCCGTCGATGGTGAGACTCTTATCTTATTCTTAGTTGTTTCGAATACTCCATTAGTGCTGCTTTGGTTCGGGAAGAGGAACAGGTTCAGCACCCTGTCTACTACGTAAAAAAAGGCTATTAGATTCTGAAACCCGATATACAAACATGGAAAAACTTGCCTATACCTTAATCTTAGCCTCAAGAAAGCTGAGACCTTACTTCCAATCACATAAGGTGGAGGTGCGAACTTCATACCCTCTCAGACAAGTTTTACATAAACCGGAAGCCTCAAGAAGACTCATGAAGTGGGTAGTCGAGCTAGGCCAATTTGATGTGGAGTATAGACCACGAACAGCCATAAAAGGGCAAGCCTTAGCTGATTTTTTACTGGAATTTCCTCTAACCTTTGAAATCAAAGAACAAGGTCTATCAGTGGAACCCCCAATTGAAGAGGCTCCGACAGAGAATTGTGCACCCTGGTGGACGTTGTACGTTGATGGGGCTGTAAACGGGAATGGGGCAGGAGCAGGCATAGTGCTGGTAAGCCCAGAAGGACACAATCTTCAAAGCTCAATTCATTTCGCATTCAAAGTGACAAATAACGATGCAGAATATGAAGCCCTGATTGCGGGACTAAAACTAGCTCTTGAAATGAGAGTCGAGAACATGACTATCTATAGCAATTCCATGCTTGTAGTTGGTCATATCAAAAGAGATTTTCAGGATAGAGGTCCCCGTACTGATCTGTACATGAGGTACGCTCAAGAGTTAATCAAAAAGTTTAACGAGGTGAACCTTGAGAAAATTCCAAGGTCAAGGAATGCAGATGCTGATGCCTTAGCCAAAATGGGATCCCAGCGAGAATCTACTATGTTAGGGGTGATACCATTGGAAATTCAACTGCAACCCAGCATCCCACAATTCAAAATTATGGGAATTGGAAGCCAGGAGGAGGAGTCATGGGTCACTCCTATCGTGGAATACATAACGAAAGGGGTTCTTCCTGCTGACAAAGAGGAAGCCCGGAGAATAAAGTATAAGGCAGCTAGGTACGCCCTCTATGATGAAAAGCTGTTCAAGAGGGGTTTTAACAAGCCACTCTTGAGATGCATTTCTGGCAATGAGTGTGAATATATCATACGAGAAGTCCATGAAGGTGTATGTGGAAACCATGTTGGTGGAAGCTCTTTAGCTCATAAAATACTCCGTCAGGGGTACTACTGGCCAACCTTACAGAAGGATGCACATTGGTTTACCAGGGCGTGTGACAAGTGTCAAAGGTTCGCAAACTTTAATAGCAACCCAGTTGTGCCACTGAAACCACTCTCTAGCCCTTGGCCTTTTGCTGTCTGGGGTATTGATCTAATCGGAGAGCTTCCTCAAGGGAAAGGAGGTCTGAAGTATGTTGTCGTAGCTGTCGACTACTTTACCAAATGGGCGGAAGTGAAGCCCCTGGCTACCATCACAGCAGTTAAATTGAAGGAATTCGTGTTTAGAGAAATTGTGTGTAGGTACGGGGTACCGTACAAGCTAATATCCGACAATGGAAAGCAATTTGATAGCAAGGAAATGAGAGGTCTCTGTGAGGACCTTGGCATTCAAAAGAACTTCTCGGGAGTATGCCACCCCCAAAGCAACGGCCAAACTGAAGCCGTTAACAAAATCATCAAGCATACCCTCAAAGCAAAGCTGGAGGAGAAAAAGGGAGCTTGGCCAGAGGAACTCCCCATGGTGTTGTGGTCCTATAACACCACACCAAGAACTACCACGGGGGAATCCCCCTTTACTTTGATTTACGAGTGTGAAGCTATGGTGCTAGTTGAAATTGGTGTTGATTCTTTCAGGCGGGATAACTATCATCCCAAAAACGATGAGGTCAATCATCGTCTCTATTTTGATTTAATAGAGGAGGTTCATGCGCACTCCCAGCTGAAACTTGCTGCGTACCAGCAACGAACCCGAAAGTATTTCGATAAAAAGGTTCGTGCACGACCTTTAAAGGTTGGAGATCTAGTCCTACGGAAGATGTTTCCTAACATGAAGACTAGAGGCCATAGAGCCTTCGAGGCCAATTGGGAAGGCCCGTACGTCATCAAGACGGTCCTTTGGGAAGGCACATGATAGGTCCATAATTCAATACAATTTTAATACCTATTTTATGTCTGTTTTCATAATTTTATTATTTAATAAATTGTTTTCTTTTGTTTTGTAGGAAAATAAATAAAATCATATTTCAAGCGGAAAAAGGTGAAAAAAGGCAAGAAGGTGAAAATACTTGAAGTCAAAAGGAAATTGGAGAAAAATTGGAAAACTTGTCGGAGAAGAAAAGAGAATTGAGGAAATATTTTTAGAATCCGATTTGTAATCAAAGAGACCAAACCCAATATTTTTCCCTATATATATGGGTCGCCTCTCTTGTATTTGAGACATCAATTTAGACAATTTAGACTAGATCTGATAATTACGAGTATGATAGATTTATTATTGTCTTTCGATACAAGTTCTTTATTCTATTCAAACACTTTTGCTTGCAATCTTTATATTTAATTGTTTTGTTTCTTCTACCATGTCTAACTAAGTTAATTCTCCTAGGATGAAGATGAAGTTAATTTGATTATTGTTGATATTTTCTCGTTCCTATTAATTGATTCTCATGATTTTTCTTAGTGCTTAATTGTTCAATTGACAAAGTGATTTTGATATATTATTGTTACCGGATTTATTTTGCATAGCCTATGCTTACTCCATGAAGTTTTGATGGGTTATTGTTAGATAACAAGTTTCATAGTATATGTTTGTCTCGTTAATTGATATATCTTATTTGTGAAGGAAAGAGAACTGATTTTAGGGCGAGTTGATATTAATTGTGATTGATTAATGGATTCGGATTCCTAGGTTTTCCTTATTTGATTTTAATTGTTAATTAGGTTAAACAAATCTCATCTCAAATCTTATTGTCTAGTTCGCCTGAGTTAATTGTTAGGGTTTTGAAAATTCATAGTCTCTGTGGATCGATATGTGATTGCTACAACTAAACACTGTGCGTTTGCAGTTACATTATTTTTACACATCAAGTTTTTGGTGCCGCTGCCGGGGATTATTGGTAATTTTCATTCCTTGATATTTAATTCTTCGGATTAGTTTCTTGTTCTGCATTGTTTGGTTTTTAGGGAATAGTGAAGCGGAGGAAAGCTTGGACAAGAAGATTTCTAGAAGGCTCGTCGTCTCTTGTGAAATTTTTGGAAGCGCTTTTCGGTATTATGTATCACCTCTCTCTATTTTATTTCCATCATTAGTGAAAAATACCAGAAAAAAAAAATTGAAAAATCCAAAAATATTAGTTAGTTATTTGTTAAAAACCAATTTGTTGCATCATTCATTCTCTCACATAGGATCACATCATCTAGATTTCTTTTTTGTATTTATTGTTTTCCATCTTATAATTGTGTTGATTGCTGGAGGAAAGAGGTACGTACAATTTAGAATAGAACACGTAGTGTAGTGCATCCATAAGTATTTATTTCTCGTTCTTTGTGTGTTGCATCATCTAATCAATTTTAAGGGCGTCACCCAATTTCAAGATAAGGTGAGGGATTTCATCACCCTTTCCTTGGCCCACAAATCACTAATTCGTTCATCTTGCATTCCTTTTTTCCTTAATAAAATCCATTAAACGTTATCCCCTAGGATATCGCGCTCAACTAGGAAGAGAATCTAGGAGGAACAAATCACTAAGTATTTTTCGGTGGTGTCTAGGCTAGCGAAAGCTTACCTGGCCTTTAGACTGGTGCCCTAGAATCATGGTTAGCCTCTTGGCAATGCTTCCACCTGCCTGGCTAGTCACGACGAATGCTTTTTGAGCTGTTACTTTTAGTAGTATCTTATTGTTAGGAGCAAGGTCTAGATTGTTTTTAGGATAACATAGTAGTCATGTTTATTCTGCATGTAGGAGTTAATTTGATAGATGAGGTTGTTTCATGGTCACATCTTGAGGATATTGCAATTGAGTCTTTTCTTGAGAACGATATTTTGTTAGAGTATGAGAGTAATAAAGAACTTCATGAGCTGTATAAAAAAAATTCTTTTGAGGAGATGTTAGATGAATTAAATGTTATTTGTTCTAAACATGAAACTCAACTTGAGGATAGTTCTTTGAATCCTAAGTCAGTTGTTAAGAAATATGTTGGTGAGACACCCCACTTGTTTCTAATCTATCTTTTTTCACTCTTGATCAGTCTTTGATAGTTAATAATGAAACTCATCATTTTGTTCTTTCTAGTGACATAGTTCATAACCAAGAATTTCAAGTAATTAATCTGCTTAAACAACATAAAGAAGCATCTACTTGGTCTATGAATGATGTTAGTGGTATGAGTTTTATTCTGGTTCAAGATCATCTTTCTCTAGTGGATAATGGTGTCTTTGTGGGTGAGTTTCACATGCTTGTTGATTATGTTACAAAGGTAGTTTTCCCTCGATCTGGTATTGGTTAGTATGTGCTTTTGTTTTGTGTCTCCCATAGTTAAGTGTAGGTATGGGGAGTGTGAGTGTGAGTGTGAGTGTGTGTGTGTGTGTGTGTGTGTGTGTTTGCATGTGTGTTATAGGTATTGTTCTATTTCTCCATCATGCCCTTATCAGGTATTCTCGTCCTTTTACTTTGTCATTTTTCTCTCATTTGCATACATTGAGGACAATGCATGATTTAGGTATGGGGGAGGGGTTTAGTAGTATTATTAAAAAAAACAAAAAATCCAAAAATATTGAAAAATAAAAAAAAATCCAAAAAGAATTTTAGTCTTGTAAATTGTAGAATTCTAGCCTTGTAAAATGATTTCTTATGGCTTGATGCACCCTTACATGCTATAGTAATCTTTAGTTTCTGATGCTTTTGATTGAGAAGTGATTTGCTAAGTCCTTGTTCACACACATACACTAGCAATTTGAAACTAGTAGATTTATTGAATGTTGCAAGTAATTAAAAGGACATGAATATGTGCAAAATTATTTGGCTTTCATTCTTTGAGTACAAGTTGGTGCATTGAAGAGATTTTTGCTTGGGATTGATTATGTTTTACCACCAAGTGAGTTTTTGAGCCTATATGCATATCTTTTGCATTTTATATTCGTTTGCTTGAGTGTCCACATGTTGTTTGCATTGCTAGCACTTGTTTGAGACCTTTCTTGAAATGCATGACATTATTTGATGATAATATGATAAAGGCATTTAGGAATAACCTATATTTTCCAAATTACCACACCATTTTTATATGATCAAATTAGTTACCCACTTGAGCTTAATCCTATTTTTTCGGTAACACGCCACATTACATGCCTAGACTTTTTTCTTGTTTAGCCTTACTTATACTTGATCCCAAATTATCAAAGGCTAGTGGGAACTTGAAGGAGTAATAAGGTGTGTAAGATGGGTTTACTTTTGTTCATAACTTTTGGGGAAATATTTGATTTGATTGCTTACTTGTTAGTCGTTGTTCAATAAATTTTTGAAGGAGGATTGTGGTTGCTTATATCTATCTCTTAGCTCTCGAAAAAAAAAGAATAAAAAAAAGAGAAAAAATATATGAAAAAAAGAGAAAAAAATTAAAATTATGAGAGCATACTTATGTTTTTGTGATCCTTCTTCATTCGACTAATCAAGCCTTTTGTTGGAAGACAATTATAAAATTCAAGTGTGGGGAGGATGTTTGGTGATGTGTATGATTTATTATGGTGCCTACTAGCTTTTGACACTTCACCTTCTTTGGCCTCACTTGACATACCTTGTCCCTAGCCTCGTTACAACCCAATGAAGACCTTTTGATTATCATCATTGATGTATGTTCTCTTAAAGTTAGATTGATACCAAATGTCAAACATGCTCATGATTTTGTTGGAATAGAGTGATACACTTACCCTTGTTCTTGAGTGAATATTCTTTTGTGAGTGAAAAGTGAGTTATTGCTTGTTTTTACATTTGAGATCCCAAGTTTTGACTCAAAGGTGTACTCTTGTGGGTTTAGCATTATTACCAACTTATTCTTACACTTGACATGGACTTTTGAGCGATTATGCATATTTCTTTGAGTAGACTATGTGAATCCTTGCACATTCCACATCAAGACATTGTAAATTCACTTTGATTCTTAAGTTGATGTATCATTAGAGGACTTGTATGTGTGGCATTGCATTGCCATGCGATCTTTTATTTAAGCTAGATGGATTTTGTGGGTACATTCACTATAGGCCCTCACGAGACCTCACTCGTCCACTAGGGCTGCCTAGGACTTTAAAGGACTTGTTGCATATGCCAAATGCAACCGTGATCACCTACGGAAGTGGTATTATCTATTGACTATTATATAGTAGTTTATATTATATTAGTTTTTCTCGAGGACGAGCAAAAGATAGGTATGGGGCATTTGATAGGTCCATAATTCAATACAATTTTAATACCTATTTTATGTTTGTTTTCATAATTTTATTATTTAATAAATTGTTTCTTTTGTTTTGTAGGAAAATAAATAAAATCATATTTCAAGCAGAAAAAAGTGAAAAAAGGCAAGGAGGTGAAAATACTTGAAGTCAAAAGGAAATTGGAGAAAAATTGGAAAACTTATTGAAGAAGAAAAGGGAATTGAGGAAATATTTTTAGAATCCGATTTGTAATCAAAGAGCCCAACCCCAATATTTTTCCCTATATATGGTCTCCTCTCTTGTATTTGAGACATCAATTTAGACACCAATTTAGACTAGATCTGATAATTAGGAGTAGGATAGATTTATTATTGTCTTTCAATACAAGTTCTTTATTCTATTCAAACACTTTTGCTTGCATTCTTTATATTTAATTGTTTTGTTTCTTCTACCATGTCTAACTAAGTTAATTGTCCTATGATGAAGATGAAGTTAATTTGATTATTGTTGATATTTTCTCGTTCCTATTAATTGATTCTCATGATTTTTCTTAGTGCTTAATTGTTCAATTGACAAAGTGATTTTGATATATTATTGTTACTGGATTTAGTTTTCATAGCCTATGCTTGCTCCATGAAGTTTTGATGGGTTATTGTTAGATAACAAGTTTCATAGTATATGTTTGTCTCGTTAATTGATATTTTTTTTTTGTGAAGGAAAAAGGATTGATTTTAGGGCGAGTTGATATTAATTGTGATTGATTAATGGATTCGGATTCCTAGGTTTTCCTTATTTGATTTTAATTGTTAATTAGGTTAAACAAATCTCATCTCAAATCTTATTGTCTAGTTCGCCTGAGTTAATTGTTAGGGTTTTAAAAATTCATAGTCTCTGTGGATCGATCTGTGATTGCTACAACTAAACACTTTGCGCTTGCAGTTACATTATTTTTACACATCACACCTATCATTTGGAAGACTTGGATGGGAACCTCATCCTACGGGCGTGGAACGCCGAACTCTTGAAGAAATATTACCAGTAGATCATTCCAGGTAATATATTCAGTAAACCTCTTTCAGGTCTAGGATAAATAAAGGGAGTTTATTAGTTAAAACTACCCCATTTTTAGGACTCAATCGATTAGGATTTCCATCTTGCTTTGACAATATGCCAGGGGGTAGTGCTTGTACACCCTTTGTTGGATGAAATTTTATGCTTTTATTGAATAAAAATAAGTGATATCTTTTCGCTTACGATTGCTTGAATGCCATGAATGTTTATATGCTATTATATGTTTATCGACTTATGTGCTTTCATACTGGGGGGTACATATATCTGAACCTGAAGCAATAACTTGAAAATAGCAGTATTTTAAAGCAAAGTTAGAAACTTGAATGAAACTTAACTATCATGTACAAACCATACACACTTTGGCTTAAAATATACAAAAAGTGCATCTACCTAGGTCCACGTGAACCCTCAATCGGTGGTGGTACCTTATATCAATTATATGGGGAACGCTATACAACTCCACGTTACATAGCTCCTATCATTCTATGCCCACGTGAACCCTCAATCGGTGGTGGTGCCTTATATCAATTACATGGGGTATGCTATACAACTCCATGTTACATAGCTCTCATCATTCTATAGCCACGTGAACCCTCAATCGGTGGTGGTGCCTTACATCAATTGTACGAGGTACGCTATACAACTCCACGTTACATAGCTCCCATCAACTTATGCCCACGTGAACCCTCAGTCGGTAATGGTGCATTATCTTATTTCGTTATTACATGGGGTATGCTATACCACTCCACGTTCCATAGCTCCTATCATCTTAGGTCCACGTGAACCCTCAATCGGTAGTGGTGCATTATCTTATTTCGTTATTACATGGGATACACTATACAACTCCACGTTTCATAGCTCCTATCACCTTAGGTCCACGTGAACCCTTAATCGGTGGTGGTACTCTGTTTCATTGTTACTTGGGGTACGTTGTACAGCTTTATGCTACACAGCTCCCGTCTACTTAGGTTAATATGAACTCTAAATCAGCAATGACACCCCTTTATGCAATACTGGTGCTTGCTTAAGCGTACCCTAAACTTACAAACTTACTACCTTAACTGAGTTATTATCTGCTCATTCTTACTTGGCTAAGTTGTTATTTGCACAAATGTGTTACATGATCAAACTCTACGATTCGCACGTAGCTTACAAGTTTATTAAGGTTTCGAGATTTTTATCTTACTTATTTTATTGAGTATTGCAAACTATTGTGTGATCGCTTACGTGCAAATTGGAAATGTCTTGACATGCTTGCAGCATTACTTTCTCCTATAGCGTATATGATTAAATTCTGACATATTGTGTACAAGAATATGTTAATCCAAAGCAATATAATCCTTACCTAGTGTGTTTACTCATGTCGTTTAACGTAATACTTTTGAGTGTTGTGTGTGCAAGAATATATTATGGCAGGCACATGTAAGCATGAAAGAAATTCATAAAGCTCCCAAACCGAAAGGGAGAAAAATTCTAAGTTAAAATACATCTTGCGAGGCATTCCGAGGTGCCCGCACCCTCATCCAAGCAAAAAGTTATGGCACAACGGCCATGAATGTTTTCAAAAACGGAATAAATTAAAATTGCCCACACAGGGGACTAGCGGTTCATCCGAAAAAGAACTTGAAACAGTAACCAGGCTACTGGGTTGGTTTAATAGGATAAACCATGGGTTCATCCTCACAAGAAGGGTTACTAGTTGCATATGGATCTACAGAAGGAACAATTGATTGGGGTTCCAAAGGAGGGATGTCGAAGGTAGCGTCTGCTACCCGAGGCAACCTCGGTATCTTCCACCTCCTTGTCTTTGGCATCTTTGGCATCGTCGGTGGAATTTACAACCTTTCCTTCATCAACAACGGCGGCCTTCTCCTTCTTAATTCGTTCCACGGCGTCAACAGCGTCCTGGCCAAGCAATGCCCACTCCAAGTCGGGGAAGACCTCATACGTGGAAGCCATGTAGTCCTTGATTCCTGTGGCATACCCTGCTTGTACTGGTCAGGGGATTGGGTCTCCCGGGGTGCCGATGCAGATGCCTTAAGGGCTTTCATTTGCGCTTTCAACTCCTTCACTTTCTTAACATAGGAGGCCTCCATATCGTCTCTTGCCTTATCCACCTTCAGGATAACCAGCTCACGTTTTTCTTGTTCCTTCAGCAGCTTCTCTCGTTCCTTGATCAAGGTTGTCTCACTAGCAAATAGCTTTCTGTTGGATTCCAGTGGCTTCTTTCTTTCTCCCTTCCAAGTCTGGGCTTCAGCTCTCAACTTAATAGCCTCTTCACGAGCCTTGGAATCCCCACGTGCCGCTTCTGCTATCTGATCTCCATACTTAAGGAAGAAAAATAAACATTGGGAGCTTGCATTGGTAACTATCGGGGCAGCTTCAGCCAGAGACATTTTGTCCCATTCAGAGACAGAGCCGTCAGAAACATTGTCATTTACGGGCTCAAGAAACCTGCTCTTGGAGGTGACAGAAGCAGGGCTCTGAGAGCCCTTTAGGGTCATTTGTTTTAACCTCTTTTGATTAAGTGAACCCGAGGCATGAGAAGCCCCCGGGGTTTGCTGAAAATCTCTCTTTCTGGATGGAGTGGACCTATTAACGCTGGCTGAAGCCCCGGTCATCTTCATGGGCGTAGGCACGAGAGCTTTCATCTCCTGGTTAGTCTTGCGATCAGTTGGACGGGCTGATTTCTTGATGAATGAAGGCACAGAAAACGACATATCTGCATAAGAACGTGAAGGTGAAGTCAACTTATGATGTAATCAAGAAAATCAATGAGCAGGTAATAAAGATGCAACCAACAGTTAAACAAGATATGTATATGCATAAAGGAAAACAAATCAACTACATAAGACAAAAGCATGGGATCCGTCTATGAACCTTAATTTAGGGGGGTTCCCTCTTTAGGGTTTCCCACATCAGCATCATCTTCGAAGGTACCCTCACGGGTGAACCCTAGTTCTATTAATTTTGCAGAAGAAAGCAGGCTGGAACCATCCCCCAGCCCTGCACTCAACTTTAAAATTCTCTTAGCTCGTCTGAGTTTGGTCCCTTTCAATAGGGTCTGTTCGTACATGTTGGGTTTGGTATTGAAATCTTTCTTATATTCAGGGCAATCGTAACAGTATAAAAACTGATTGTGCCACCCAGACATCCCCTTCTTGTTACCTTTGATGCACTTACCTTGGTGTATGTTCCAGGTGGTGAGGTAATAGAAGCCCGTGGTTTTCCCCGTCTCTTTAAGCTGGTAAAAGAAACCCAGCTCTCGTGCAGTCAGTTTAACATCAAAGGTGGAGTCATACAAGATGAACATACAAACCACCATACGGTAGGAGTTTGGGGTGAGCTGGAGTGGAGCTAGCTGATAAAAGTCAAGGATTTCTACAATGAAGGGATGCATGGGTAAAGATAACCCAAGCCTGAAGAATTGAGCTGAGAGAACGACATTTGGTATGGCATGATCTGGTTTGAAATTGTCGAATCTGTGACATCTTTCCTCAGAGCTGGGAACTACAAGCCTACATCCTGGGGGTACATACGTCTAATAGGTTCTGCAGTTTTACAGGATTCATGGACGTGTTGGTGTTCTCACAAGATAGTTGGGTTGGAACGACTTCAATCAAGGGTGGATTGGTTTCGGTAGCTTCACTATCTTGATTCTCATCTGAATGGGGGACAGGTGAGTCAACTTCCATGTTCTGGGTATCGTTAAAGGTGTTTAAGGGTTGAACTTCCTCAACTTCCTCGGAGGTGGTCCAATTGAGGGCTAAGGGTTCGATTGACATAACAGTGGATGCTTCAAGGACTGTTTTCAAAGCAATTTGGGCTTCATACGGGTTCAAAACTTTGACTTTGGAACGGGTTCTGGCACTAACCGTAGTTGGTGGGCTAGCGGATAATTGGTGAGGGCTACGATTGACTGGCTGGCTTTTATCAACCATGGATTGTTGGGAACCAATGGAAACGCTCTCGCTTGACATCTGTAAAAGAGAGACAGATAATAAGTGTTAACTCATCAATCTCTCAGTTAACAGGTTGCAAGCGATTGGTGGACAAGGGGAGGTGACTAGAGATAATTAATAAAGAGGGATTCAGGGGTTTGTGTCTTGGTGGTCCGACATAAGGATTCCATTAATGGAAATCCCAAAAAGTGTGAGTTGAATCTAAGTCGAGAATGTTAAGTCATTCTAAAGGAAATAATATGGACTTAAAGTCATGACCACTAAAGTCAGTAGGTAGCAGACCATGGGTGGTAAAATCGGACCCCGAGGGTTGTACCGAAGGTGATTAAAGCTTCAATTCTAAAGGGTGTTGCTTGTGATCTTCACAGTTGAACGCCTATATGCATATTTAATACTAAGATCTATATAGGAAAATTGATATGCAAGTGGTGTGCATAGGAATTTGACTCAATATAGGAAATAACCCAACATGGGAGACACGAGCATAGAAGATATAAATCATTTACATACAAATTAAACGAGGGCGAACGTGAAAGCAATGGAGGGATGTCGTAAGCGGATGAAGATTGATTTAAGCAAGCGTAATCAAACAAGGACACATGTACGATGATCTAATTAAGCTCAATCAATGACAAAGCAAGGCATATTTGGTTTATGAATAAGTTAAGGAGACATGATTCAGTGACGCATGTCCTTACAAATGAGATAGTGAATATGTGTACATGCATATATATTCAAGCATGCAAGCAGTAATTGAGGGTGAAGCGTAAAGAAATTAAGTGTGAAGGATGGTGGTATTCATACCTTTCGTTGATAATGACGGAGGACGGGAGAATTCGCCAAAATCTTGAGATGACAGCTCTGCGAGTGGGGGAGAAGGAAGGCTGATAGTCGTGTTTTTGTGTAAAGAAAGGTTGTAAAAGAGGAAAAGTGAAGAGCTACGGGGTTTAAATACACACGTGTAAGGAGACGTGAGGCACCTCAACGGATATGACTTTCGGAAAATAAAAAAGAAAAAGAAAAATTGGCAAATGAATGTGAATGCGTGGTGGAACGCAAGCATAGTACCGAGGCACGGCTCTCAAAGTGGAAGTGGAAGAGATAAGTTTGAATTTGAAGTTTATCTTTCCAGTTATTGAATTAATTTGAATTAATCCAGAATTCTAATTTTGATCAATTACGAATTACTCTTAATAATCTAACGAATTCTGGAGTTTTATTGGCTATATGAGGGGAGGGTTGTAAGATCCGTGAACTTTATTAATAATATAATTTGTATTATATGTGTAGAATAATTATTATGGAGTATTTTGAGTTTTAATGATAAAGGTTGTTGAGTGATTATGTGCTAAATTGGTGTGTCGGAAGCCCCGTTCAAATATCTTGTCATTTGAAAATATCTTCAATTTTGAGCCCCGTTTTGAAAATTCAAGGGTCCCGTTGAAACTGTATACATCATTATTATCCCTTCGTCATTCGTGTCTGAATCATTATCGGAAGATTTATTCGTATCATTATATCCCTAGTTATCTGATCTTGTCAATATTATTCGTTTTACCCAAAAAGGAAAAGAATTATTCCAAACCCTAATTGTTTAGGGCAATTGATATATTATCCGTATCAATAATACATCTGTTATAACCCCAGTATTCTTGAGCATTAGTTATATAAATGATATGTATTGATATGGATAACTATTAGTCTTTGTGGATAGCTATCACCTCGTAAAACGTGTATTTTACTTTATTAGGGTTTTAAAGCGATCCAGTGGATCGATATCGATCCAAAAATGTCGTTTGGGATATTATTTTCCACTAAGTATAAAAAGAAGAATCGTACATTATCCTTCGTATAATCCGTATTTCATATTTACAAAAATATAAAAATTCCTGAATCGTGTTCTTCGTGTTTTCGAAAATCAAAATCAATTTTGAAGGTGTTATTGAAATTCAAATCACAAGTTCAAGTACTCAAATCAAAGATCTTGAGCTCTAGTTTCAGAATCTTCCAACCATATCATCATCTGGTAATTTTTCGATTTTATATGAATTTTTTAATATTCGAATTAAAATTAGGGTTCTTGTTCGAATTGGGGATTTTCAATCTGTTGATTCTCCGTTCAATTGATTGCTTCTAACATGTTCCTAGGGTTCTAATTAGTAGGAATCCATGCTTTAATTTCATGTTTATGTTCGATTTTGAGAAATTTGATTTTAGGGTTTTTGCCTGATTTTTCTTTTGAATAGTCCGTTCATATGAATGATCTGACATTGTTTTTGATAGAGGGCTTTTGTTGTATGTGTTCATAGCTTCATTTTAACATAAAGAACGTAGAGTTTCATGTAGAAATAAGCTAGATCGGAAAATTGGTTAAGCTCGCCGGAATTTGGTCGGGTTTTGGATTCCGGTGATGTTTTTGGTTTGTTTTTTATCGGAATGTATTGGTATGGTTATTAGGAGTGTTTTGGTATCAAAATCCCCAATTTTTATTGTGTTTTTGGCTCGCCGGATTCTGGAAAACCCACCGGAATCTGGGAATTTTTCGGCAAGTTTTTCCCGACCCATTTTTGTTCTTCCCGACCCGTTTACCCGAAATTTTGACCCGGTTTCAATCTTCGAAACCCTAATTTATTTTCAGAAAACTGTTTTTGAATTTTATTTTAAATTTAATTCGAAAATAGTTTAAAATTTTATAAAAATCATATTTTTATTTTAAAAATACATTTTTAAATTCAGAAAATTCTGAAAAATTATAATTATTTATTTAAATTCAAAAACTGATTAAATTTAATTATTTTAATTATTTTTAATAATTAATTAATTAATTAATTAATTCTTTTAATCAGTTAATTCTTAATAATTAATTATCAATTAGATTTAATTAATTTAAATTAAGTTTAATTATTTTCTAGCTTGATTTAATTATTTAAAAATAGTTTGAGTGTTTGAAAAGTGTCAATTAATTTTTATTAATTGATTTAAATTGTTTTTAAATACTTATATTGGGATTAAAAATCCGATTTTTGATTTAAAAATTGTTTGTGACTTATTTAAATACAAATAAGCCTCGAATATTGCTCTAAAAATATTTATAAGTGCTATATGGTTTATATGAGTTGAATAATGTGTTTTATAGTCTGTAAATACCCGTACGAGGGCTAATACCTAAGTTTTTATTTCCGTAAATTAGATCGGGCATCCGATAGGAACCCGATTACTTGTTTAAATTTGAAAATGGTTATGAGTGTATATCGAGGATAGAACGAGTATAGTTAGACTTACTGTAATGAGTTGTTTATTATAGAATCGAGTTCCCGGAGCAAGGGAAAGGAGAAGGTAGAGTGAGCTTGGTAGAATTCCGTCAGCTACGTAGACCAGGCAAGTATCTGTGCCTGTACTTGTTGATTCAATTGTTATTGTTAATTTTATCGGAATGTATTGGTATGGTTATTAGGAGTGTTTTGGTATCAAAAGCCCCAATTTTTATTGTGTTTTTGGCTCGCCGGATTCTGGAAAACCCACCGGAATCTGGGAATTTTTCGGCAAGTTTTTCCCGACCCGTTTTTGTTCTTCCCGACCCGTTTACCCGAAATTTTGACCCGGTTTCAATCTTCGAAACCCTAATTTATTTTCAGAAAACTGTTTTTGAATTTTATTTTAAATTTAATTCGAAAATAGTTTAAAATTTTATAAAAATCATATTTTTATTTTAAAAATACATTTTTAAATTCAGAAAATTCTGAAAAATTATAATTATTTATTTAAATTCAAAAACTGATTAAATTTAATTATTTTAATTATTTTTAATAATTAATTAATTAATTAATTCTTTTAATCAGTTAATTCTTAATAATTAATTATCAATTAGATTTAATTAATTTAAATTAAGTTTAATTATTTTCTAGCTTGATTTAATTATTTAAAAATAGTTTGAGTGTTTGAAAAGTGTCAATTAATTTTTATTAATTGATTTAAATTGTTTTTAAATACTTATATTGGGATTAAAAATCCGATTTTTGATTTAAAAATTGTTTGTGACTTATTTAAATACAAATAAGCCTCGAATATTGCTCTAAAAATATTTATAAGTGCTATATGGTTTATATGAGTTGAATAATGTGTTTTATAGTCCGTAAATACCCGTACGAGGGCTAATACCTAAGTTTTTATTTCCGTAAATTAGATCGGGCATCCGATAGGAACCCGATTACTTGTTTAAATTTGAAAATGGTTATGAGTGTATATCGAGGATAGAACGAGTATAGTTAGACTTACTGTAATGAGTTGTTTATTATAGAATCGAGTTCCCGGAGCAAGGGAAAGGAGAAGGTAGAGTGAGCTTGGTAGAATTCCGTCAGCTACGTAGACCAGGCAAGTATCTGTGCCTGTACTTGTTGATTCAATTGTTATTGTTCTTAAGGATTATATGTATGTTACCATCAGAACGATTCAGATTATTCAATCTTTACTCCATATTTGAGCAACTGATGCTATTTCCTTGAATATTCCTAACTTTTGATTAAATCCACAATCGTGTTGAATATCAGAAATCTTCATTTCAATTCACTTGTATTGACAATAATCATTATTGACCTTCTTAAATGTGTACTTATGTACCGTTGAAACCATTCCGAATCTATTTCTCGAACTCATTTGATATTGAGCAGTTGAAGCTCTTTTGCAACTATTGCACCCTATCATTGTGTACTTATCTTGTTATGCATGTTATTGCTTATACTCTGTGATAGAATTGGCATGTTTTAAAAATGAGACCAGAAATGGTCGGGCCATATTTATGGTCGTAATAACTTAAGGCCCAGATGGCCATGGATCCTAGTGGAGGACTTTGCTATAAGCAAGTCCGGGGTTGATGCGTGACTGATCAGCAGCTCAACCTTTGTATTTGAAAAATGTAGAAGTCCAATTCGAATCCCTCTTTCTTCAATAAAGATTGTTAAAAGCATATGTTTGACTTGTATATTGTTGATTCAGATAACTGTGACCCTTCCTTTCATTATGGAACTGTGATTGATATATATTATGCTTGCTGAGTACTTGTGGCTCATACTTGTTTTGTTTCTAATCATATTCCAGTTAAGCGAGAGTATGAGCAGACACAGCGCGAGCGATAGTTCTCCAGCAGCTAGGAGATCACCAAGAGTGGTTGTCATTGGCAGGGTAGTTGTTTATTTTGATAGTTAGACTAGATGTCTAGCTTTGACTTTAAGTTGTGTAATAGCTCTGAAAACTGGTTTGTAATAATTATGACTTAGAAGCTTGTTTCATGCCATAATCTGGATGCGGTCTTGGATAAGGGGTATTTTATGTTATTATATTATTATGCATGTGTTATATTCAGGTTTATTATGTTTCGTTGGTTGAGTGACTCCCCAAATCTGTACCCCGGGTTTGGAGGGGCGTCACAAGGGTTCTGTTACTTGAACCCTGGAGTTCGAATAAAGGAGTTACTGTAGACTGTTTTACTTCAATCCAGCTGGAGCATGGAGGGACATTTTATTAGATGATTATTTTTCCTCTGTGATACTCCTTGTTTCTTACAAAGAGTTAGCTCACGTAAGCTTAGGGGTTCATAGGGTAAGGTAATTACCTTGATGAAAGGGTGTACGTACGGTTGAACATCACTATAACATTCCACTGGTTCCCCTTGCATTCTATGGCTACGTGGAACCGGGGGGTAGTTGTTGTGCCATAAATCTGTGTGGGCTCAATTTATAGCCCATTAAAGGCAATAAGCCCATTTAGCTTGATCAAAGGGGCCCAATGGAGATACTAATAAGGGAAATATGGTCAAGTCATGAGTTGTTAGGGGATTCAACCCTCAAGGTGGCTTCACAGGTGAACCCCGTCTGCAAGCCTACTGTCCAGGGTGCATCTGCCTGAGTCTGACAGAGGTACCGCCAGAACCCCCAGAGGTAGTGTCCTACTCAATCACAGCCTCCTAAACTTAAGGAGCACATCTCTATCTTCAAGGAGTCGATTTATAATCCATCTCTATCACTTGGGACGAGATAAATACATCAGTTATGAGGATATTTACTAAGTATCCATGATTTTTATTCAAGTTGGCCGAATATATCACTTAATATATATAATATGAAGGCTTCTAGTGACCTACTAGGAGTAGGACACTTGGATGCATGCTTAATAATTATCAAACCAGCTTATTGAGGAGGCAAATACTTGTAAAAAACGTGGGAAGGTCAGCTTAAAGGAGTCCAGCATCAAGAGAACTACATATGGACTTGATTTTTATAAATATAGGATATGTAGGCCATTTACAAGGATACACCTTCACATTCTCTCTACTATTCTCGAGTAAGAGCTTTTGTGATACTCATTTTCCGGCAATTATTCTCTCTATATTGCCCGGAAACCATGTGAATTCAGTCCAAAACAGCCACAAATCATTCTCGGTTCTAGGCAGTTGAACCCCCTAGCACCAGCGTTCGTACCTGTTCTTGTTGCTGATTTCTACGTTCTTCTTCCGTTATTCCAGCAAACCTCCGAATTTTTGTTGTATCAAATTCCTCTCATAACAGTATACGTTTTTTATTTCACGATAAATTTTACACTACATATCATGAATACTAATTTGAGAAAAGGAATATATATTAAATTAGTCAATTTACTTATTATAACTATTTATAATTATTTTACTTATAAAAAGAAAATCATTTTTATACATTTCACTATTATCCCTTTTGTTTTATGAGATTGAATGATAACTTTAAAGGGGGAAATTATTCAAAGGTTTCATGCAAAAATTGTATAATACATGTATAAGCAAAAATCTATGAAATCTTAATTATATTAGAGTGATTGGAGTCCCGTATATATTCTATAAGTAGAACATGTTAAAATACTGTATTTTAAGAATTATGTGCCCCAATTTGTTTAGACAACTTAACATTTTAATGATTGACTTAGTCTGAAAAATCCTAAGTGAAATATATTGTCGTAGTCAAAGTACATTACATGTAATTTTAAAGGACGTTGATAGTAAATTCTAGTATTTTTATCGTCAAAATAAAAAGAATTGTGTATTACTTAAAAGAAGTTCGAGAAATTCTTCATGGCTCAAGGAAATAAAAAAGTGAAAACATAGTCAAAAACATACAATCATGAACTCATTTAATAGTATGATACTATTAAAAAAGAGATTACAAAAATGACAAAAAAAATATCATTACAACGCATTCAATAAATAGATTATGCCACATGGATGAAGAAGAAGGCTTTCAAATAATGAAGTTGCAAGTTGAAGATAAAAAAGTTTTAAGTCAAAATTCGAGAGGTCCGAAATGTTTGTAACAAAAATCCACATTCGAAAAGTCAAGAACAAACTCATTAGAGAATCCGAGCTAACTAATTCGAGAAGTCTCAATTAGAGAAGTCAAGCTAACTAATTTCGAGAAGTCTAAAATCGAGAAGTCGGACTAGCTTATTTGAGAAATCTACATTTCGACAAGTCTATAATCCCTATTCGAGATGTCCACATGTTGATATGTCCATAAAGTGAATTCGAGAAGTCTACATATCAATAAGTCTACTATTTGACATGTTCACTTCTCGATTAGTCATATCTCAGAGTTCTCGAATCAAGATTTAAATAAATTTCAAATCAACAACATTCAAGCTACTAGAAGATTTTCAAGGACAAAGATCCATCAATTTTGTTTACCTGTAGTGATCTAAATATTGCAGTGTACATATGACAATCCTATCAATTAGAGAAGTCAAGCTAACTAATTTCGAGAAGTCTAAAATCGAGAAGTCGGACTAGCTTATTTGAGAAATCTACATTTCGACAAGTCTATAATCCCTATTCGAGATGTCCACATGTTGATATGTCCATAAAGTGAATTCGAGAAGTCTACATATCAATAAGTCTACTATTTGATATGTTCACTTCTCGATTAGTCATATCTCAGAGTTCTCGAATCAAGATTTAAATAAATTTCAAATCAACAACATTCAAGCTACTAGAAGATTTTCAAGGACAAAGATCCATCAATTTTGTTTACCCGTAGTGATCTAAATATTGCAGTGTACATATGACAATCCTACAAAGAATTTATGGAGAAATTCAAGGAAACATCAACTAAGGAAATGGGGTCAATTCAGTGCAAGGACATGAACATGATATTGAGTGTCAACTTTTACAATTTTATTATAGACATAGTTTGTTATCTAAATAATCTTATACTAGATATAACCAAAATTGTAAAATATGAGTTCTAGATAGTTTACATAAGTGCACAAATTCATTCCTTAGTTGTTAAGTTTTTACATAGAAAAATAACTATGATTCTCCTTGAGAAAAATAGAAACTGATAGTACATTTGTATTCACAGGTTGTAGCAACACTTCAAATCTAAATACAATATTGTATTTGAAGTTATTTTGTGTTCTTTTTTTATTTCTGTGCCTTACATTTCACAAACACAAAAAAGTTGCTAATAAACAACAAAAGAAATCAAGAAAAAGGGGTAATGCATTCAACCCCCCCTCCCCCCCTCTTGTGTTATTCTACAAAGTTAACACTCATATTTAACAACTGGTATTAGATCAGGATGTTGATTAAAACAGGAAAAAGATGAAGATGTGTGCACAAAATTCATGTACCATCAAGATTCCCAAGTTTGATAAAGATAACTACAACTATTGGAAGATGATGTTTTTCATCAAGACTGCTGATCCCATGTATCCTGAAATCTTGAAGAATGGTCCCTTCATATCACAGAAGGAGATTCTTGAAACTACTGTAGGCACTTCCATTATTCCATCTCATATGTTACTAAAGAAGCTTCTCAATGGACTGAAAGTGAAAAGGAGAAGGTTGATCTGGACAATAACTTGATGTTGATAATTATTATTTCCATTGAAATGTCTATGTTTGCTAATTAATGTTGCAGCATTCAAAAGTGCAAAAATAATACGGGATCACATAGAAGTATTATGTGAAAGAACTGAAGAGGTAAGAGAAAAAAAAGAAGTAAATACTTGTGTCTCAGTATGAAGTTTTCATGGCACAATCAAAGGAATGAATCATTGAGGTGTTTGAGAGATTTCATAAGCTCGTAAATGAACTACATTTTAGTGGCAAAACTTACTCTGTCAATGAGCTGAATATGAAGTTTCTTTTGATTGTTTCAAACTATCTGGAACCAAAAGTCAACACACTAAGAAAAAAGATCTAAACAAAATCTCATATGACGTTTTGTATGGGGTTTTGAAAGCAAATAAATTTGAACTAATTCAGAAGAGAGCCATTCAAGCAAAATAAGGTAATATGATTAACACCTCGTATGCCTTAATTGTGAATGAGACCATGGAGAAACCGCAGGTAACTAAAACAAGTCAACTAAGGATTGAAGAAGTCTATCATGAAGAACCAGAATTTGAGGAATCTAAAGTAGCTAAAAAAAGATGAATATGAGTTTTATACCCTTGAAGAGTTTAGAGGCATGGAAAACTAATCATATACTTTCATGCCAAGAAATTACGTATTTGAGATTAAAAAAAATCAGTCTTTTAGGACAAGTTCTCAAAACAGCTACTTCGAAAAGGGTAAGACGCCTAAAAAAGAAAGCAATGGTGAATACAACTTACAAGACTGGTTCAGCTGATATGTTAGCCATGAGATGCTAATAGTGTAATGGATTATTAGCCAAATTGCAAATGAGTGCAAGAATTAAAGAAAAAGGATAAGACATATTTGAAGTTAACATTCTTCTTTATTAATAGTAATAAAACATAATATTAAAAAAAATGCAATATACTATATGCAGATGAAATTAAACATATCTTATTTGAGCTTTCCTATAACTAACTTTCAAAATTCAGATACAGTTTCCAGATAATATATATAAAATATTATTATAAATTAATTTGAACCGTTCATTTTTGTTCGTAATGTTCACCTTTAAGGTTTTGTTAACCCTGTTTAGGATTGATTAACCCCGTTTAGGGTTGATTAAGGTCGTTTAACCTCGTTTAAGGTTTAATTAACCCTGTTTAGGGTTGATTAAGGTTTTTTAACCTCGTTTACGGTTGTTTTACCCCGTTTAAGGTTTTGTTAACCCTGTTTAAGGTTGATTAACCCCGTTAAGGGTTGATTAAGGTCGTTTAACCTCGTTTAAGGTTGTTTAACCTTGTTTAACCCCGTTTAAAGGTTTCGTTAACCCTGTTTAGGGTTGATTATCCCAATTTAGGGTTGATTAAGGTCGTTTAACCTCGTTTAAGGTCGTTTTAACCTCATTTAACCCCATTTAAGGTTTCGTTATCCATGTTTAATGTTGATTAACCCCGTTTAGGGTTGATTAAGGTAGTTTAACCTTGTTTAAGGTCGTTTAACCCCGTTTAAAGGTTTTTTTAACCCTATTTAGGGTTGATTAACCATGTTTAGTGTTGATTAATGGTTGTTTAACCTCGTTTAAGGTTTAATTAACTTCGTTTAGAGTTAGTTAGCGTCGTTTAGAGTTAAACATGAAAATTGTCATAAATGTGTAGGTCGCTCTACACTTTACAAAAAGACGATACCCCGAGAAGGGCCGATAAACCCTAAGTCCCGACTAAGACCGTTTTAACTTTTACGAAAACTCGAGAAGTTATCCTAGAAGTTGGGGGGCAAATGATATGGGTTAAAATAAGCCCAGAAAACATAAATTAATATTACATTAATTAAACCTAGTTTGGTCTGGAAATAAAGTCCATTAATGAGGCCGAAAACCCTAACTGAATATTAATTTCAGAATTAATATTTGGGTTGAGAGGTGGCATATAATAGGGGATGCCCGGTACAGGCCTGTTCCTTGACAAGTCCGTTTGAAACATAGAAATCAACATGGAACCGAATTCTACAAAGAAGGATCTAGAATCGATCCAGAATCCCATCATGGAACCCTACTCTAAATCTAAGGCTTCCGAAGCCTATATAAAGGGCCTGACTCCTTATTCTCATAACTGCATTTTGGACACAACTCCATATGTTGTCCATGACACTTTGGGCTTCATCCTCGAATAAGGACATACAAGCCATTGCGTTCTTGGTGTGCCTTTATCGCCATAGCCCCGAGGGCAACACTAAGAACAACGTTTTTTACTTGATTCTTAGCTTTCATGTATTTTGACTCGAATCATCCATTCATATTATTCAAATAACTACTCTACTTCAATCAAAATAATTAATCGTCTTGGTTCAAAAATTAAAATCTATTAGTATGATTGGTAAAAAGAAAATGAATCAAAACCAATAAATATAAAACAATTTGATATCTCAAAATTTATTTATATCAAATAATTTCAATTTTTGTTAATCAAAGAAGTAATAATTAACTAAACCCACCTCTATGGGTGATGGCCAAAATTAGCACAATTTTTAGATCTGGTGACCAGAATATCATATTTTAAAATTTCAGCCAAAAATACCAGTGAGATACGCTTTTGCGGACTGTGTATTTCGATATACGCTTTCTCAGACTAGGTATTCAGCTTAGAGCAACTCCAAGAGACTCCTAATGTGTTCTTTATAAATATTATAAAAAATTAACCTCCTAATGATTTAGGATATTATAAGAAATGACAACTCCAACAATATTCCTTATATATACTCCTTATTATTATTATTATATTATTAAATTCAAACTTCACCTACATTTTTTATATTGGAGGAAAGAGAAAAAGATGAATAGATTTGGAGGGAAGTGAATATTTTATTTAAGAAAACGATATAAGGAATGGCTCAACAATCCTTAAACATAAGAAATGAAGAGGAGTTCTTAAATTTGTAAGGGACGGTTAAGGAGACTGTTGGAGCAAGTTTTTGCTTCAAATTCCTTATATTTCAATTTAGGAGCCTATTTAGCTAGTTTCTTGGAGTTGCTCTTAATTGTTTTTTGAAATACGCTTTCTTAGACCGAGTATTCTAAAATACGCTTTCACAGACTGGATATCTGCCTATATACCCATTTCAGGACCGGGTATTTCACCGAATTTTTTTTTCATAAAAAAACATATTTCACCAAAAAATAAAAAATTAACATTTCTTGAGATAACCAGTCTAAAAAATGAATATTTAATTGGTAAAAATAGCCAAATACTTAAAAATTGATATTCTTGTTACTTAATCTTAAAAATATGATATTTTTGTCATTGTTTCAAATAAGTCCATGTCCTGTGTCTTGAGTTGAAAAAACAAGAGTCCGTATCATATGTGTTCTTCTTACCCAAGAGGCCCATCTAAAAGCCCATTAACTCATCCTCTTCTCCAAACTAAAACCAACCAAACTGTTATTTCTCACTCTCTCTCTATCGCCATGGCTAGTTGTCTCCATAGCACTCATCTTCACAATCTCTCCCCAATCACAAATCAGAACCCTAATTTTCCTCTCTCGAGGCATTTTATTTCGTTGAATAACAGCCGTTGGATCAAAACCACTCAATCCTTATCTGCACGTTGCTCGTCACGTGCTTCTCTCGTATCGGCTGATGTTGTAACGGAGCAGACAAATAAGACTACTCTCCGAGAGCTCTGTCAAGGTCACGTGCCTGAACACGTGCTTCGCAGGTGCGTTTACCTCGCTTTCTATTTTAAATTCTACTCGTGGCACAGTTTGTAATTTAATTTAAGATTTAATTTGTTTTAATTGATGATATGTGTTTAATTTGAGTTTTCGCGGAATAATTGTTTATATTTGAGTTGATGCTGACAGTATTTATCTATAGTGCTAATTACTTTTTCTTATTTCATATTTATTTGCTGAAATGTTAGGTGTAATGTGATGCTGCGGAACTTGAAATGAGTGTTTAGCGCGATTAAATTGATTAATATGACATGTGTAGTTTCGTTTGGATAGCTTATTTCTTACTTGTGAGTGTGGTAAATTATGAACTTGTCGCAGGGCTGAAGACGTGGGATACGTTCTGCCTACGGATGTCCAGGAGCAGGCTCTGCCTATTCTCTTTTCTGGCCGTGATTGTATACTCCATTCTCAGGTCGCTATTTTGTCTGAGATGTTTTTTTTTAATTCGGAGAGGTTTTTTGCCAATTTATGCTTCAGTTGGTGAGTTTTGATAGCAGCAGAATTTTATGTTGTATAATCCGATGATATATTGTTGTATGCCGTAGTAATTAATTGCTATGATGAAAACTTCACTAGCATTCTCTGATGATTATGCAATCCTTTATTTCTTTTTTGTTTTGCTCGGGACATGTATCCCTCAAAATCCTTTTCTAGACAAAGAACTGTAACTTCGTATAATTGGAGTTGTAAGGTACAAAAGTTCAGTTCGTTATTGACTTTAGTTAGATAAATCCTAGTTTGATTGTTTTCCAATTTAACAATATTGACGAAGATTAAAAAAACTAAAATTTCGGCTGCTGTATTTCATGCTTTCTTGAAGTGGTGAACTGTTGGTGAAGCTTGAGTAGTTGTGCATCTAAAAGCGCGATGAAGCTCATATTGATTTTTTTTTGTCTTCTTTGGTTCACTAGACAGGTTCAGGAAAGACCCTGGCATATTTGTTATTGATATTCTCAGTTTTAAGCACTCGGAGGTCAACTGTGCAAGCACTGATTATTGTGCCCACCAGAGAGCTTGGCATGCAGGTATGTAGATATTTTTCTCTTTTAAAAATCTGTGTTAATCTGGGATCTTAAAATCACTGTTGGGACCAAAATTTGCATGTTTTCTGATAAACTATTCTGTCAAGTAAGGTTACAAAAGTTGCTCGTACTCTGGCTACAAAAAGTGGGGAGCCTGGAACTGAACAGAAACCTTGCACAGTTATGGCTCTTCTTGATGGAGGAACTTTGAGAAGGCACAAGAGTTGGTTGAAGGTAACAGTTGTTAATATGGAATGAGCCGAGTAATCACTCTCGCTACTAGGTGAATATACACTTGAATTTGGAGATAAATTTTGTACCTAGAGGTTGATATTTCTATTTCCTCAAATAGACGTCCGTTTAGAGATGCTAACTTACAGACTAAATGATTATCACTTATCTCCCTTCCATTCTTAGTTTATACCCCGGAACTTTATTGTCCGACATTTTTAAAAGTAGAAAATTTAATTGGTAGCAACGTAAAATACCTGTGCATGGAAATCTATCACTGTGACTGTGAATATGTTGCTTATTTGGACAGTGATGATATATACATAAATCCAAGATGACGAAGACCTTCTATATGCTCTTTTTTAGTAAACAAAACATGAACGGTTTGATGACATTTTCTAGTTCAAGTTGTGGCATGTTGCTGACCTGTTTACTGGAAAACAGGCAGAGCCCCCTACAATAGTGGTTGCAACAATGGGGAGCTTGAGCCAGATGTTGGATAAGAACATTTTAAAGTTAGAATCTATCCGGGTTCTAGTAATCGACGAGGCAAGTTCTATCTTCTTTTTTTTATTTCTTATAACTCTCCATCTAAGATTGCTCCATGGTGTGATAACACGATTAGGTGATAAACATGTACTATTTTCCCATATTTTAATAAGAGTTACAAAGGTCTCATATATAGCAGAACATATGATAAAATCATATTAAAAGAAATCCCACAACTTTAGAGATCTCAGAGACTAATATTATCAACAGCTGCTTAACAATACACAATATCTTCAGCACAACTAAATTTTAGTAGCTAATTTGCAGCAGTTTTCGAGTTATTGTTTTTAAGATTCTGTCCTTTTAACTGGTAGTCGTTTGCATACAAATATAGATTTGCATCTGTAGAAAAAGGCATTCTTGGAGAACACACTGTTATGCCATATTTGGACTTCTAGTATTTGTATAAAGAAATTACAGGAGCAGAAGTAAATATTTACAGATAATATGACTTGAATTAACATGTACTTGAATATACAGTCTTAATTCATATATTCACGTGTTCTCCCTTGATATCTTAAGAAAACATTCAGGATAACTAATATGATTTCATTATGTGTTTTGTTTAGGTTGATTTCATGTTTAATTCTTCAAAACAAATCAGTGCTGTTCGAAAGCTGCTAAATCTGTACTCCGCAAACAGCCGTCAAACTATTTTTGCTAGTGCATCAGTTCCCCAGCATAACCGTTTCTTGTATGATTGTATACAGCAAAAATGGACCAAGGTTTGCTGATAGATGTCATATGTCCCTGTTAATCTAACTATCTAGTTTGTACTTTGTACTATCAGCAGCTGTTTGTATGTTGTGTTAACCCAATCTTATAACTGACAGTCCGATGTTGCGCATGTGCATGTAAATCCGATTGAGCCAATGCCGTCACGCTTGCATCACAGATTTGTGGTGAGACAGTTTCCATGTTTTATATTTCATAGGTTTTTGTTCTTATAATATGTAGACATATGTGATCCCATGCCATTTTCTTTGATCAACATTATGTGTGCTAGATGAAAAATTAATTCATGTGCTTATTGTTATTTTTTCTATTGATTGGTTGTGTAACATTATGCTAATGATTTGTTGGTTGTAAGATATGTGACAAAAATGAAAGGCACGCAACCTTGCTCTCGCTTGTTCAGTCTGACTCACCTCAGTCTGCCATTATATTTGTCGGTGAGCAGGTTAGTGTTACTAAGTTACATTTCTGATTTTGTACTAGTTTGGCATTTTTTTCTATATTACAACTAATGAGGTGGTCGCATACTAATACTTGAACGTGTCATATAGTCCGAGAAGTCAAAAAAGGCTGGAAATGCTCCACCAATGACCACTTTAATTGACCTTCTGAAGAGTTCATTTGCTGGATGTTCAGACATTCTTCTTTTGGACGAGGATGTAAATTTCAACTCACGAGCAGTGTCATTATCTGTATGTACGAGACATTTTTTTGTTTTTATGGTCAATGTGTGTTTGTATAAGTACTTTGTGAAAGTCTAGGACCAAGTGACTGATACAAATTTTATGTCAATTCATTATCTACCTTGTAAGCATAATTTAGTTTATTGATTTTTGAATTCAGGAAATGAGACAAGGAGGTGGTTATCTTCTGGTGTCCACAGATATAGCAGCTAGAGGAGTTGACTTGCCAGAAACAACCCATATATACAACTTTGATCTGCCAAAAGATGCTGTAAGTTATCTCCATCGGGCTGGAAGGACAGGTAGAAAACCTTTTTCCGATAACAAATGTATTGTTACAAGCATTTTAACTTCAGAAGAGCAATTTGTGTTGCGGAGATATGAAAATGAGCTAATGTTTCAGTGTGAAGAGTTGTTTCTGTAGATATAGTTGTAATTTTTGAATCGAAGCCCTGTACGAACACTCACAGTTCTTTTTAGTTTTTTTCCGAACTATAAATATACTGACTGTCAGTTTTACACCTATAAATATATAATGTTAGCTCTAGGTGCAATATAGGTAAACTGCGAATGAGACAGTTGGTTGATCGAATGGGAGAATAATTGAATTATATATAAATTTGCGTTGATCTACCAGCATAGTGGTGAATTGTCATGACAAATCTTGCTATGTTTTAACTGCACTGTAAGTAAGGTCCTTTGTATTCTCTGGATGTATTGCGATTGCGAATGGGTGGTGAAATGTCCAAATCCTTGGTGGTTGTATATTTGCTCATCTATGATGTAATTCCTCAGATTATTGGCTACCTCTTTGATTCTTTTAGACGGAAATAAAGGAAACGGAAAAAGCTACCTCTTTGATTCTTCTAGACGGAAATAAAGGAAACGGAAAAAACAAAACCATAAGTTAACAAAATACAAATAGCATGTGCAGATAAGTGTTGCCCACTGCCAATTTAATTTTTTTCCCCCAAATATGTTGAAGAATCTAATGCAACTATAATTAACCGCATACGGCTTCTAGTGGATTATTTAGTTAAAATAATTAACAAAAATATTTATACTAACGTCATCGAATATGCATATGAAGATTTTGGTGCAAATTTTGATCAAGTACACACACTTTACCACTTATTTCGACCTGGCTTGTTATTTATTCCCAAACTTTACACCCGCGCTAATGCATACGTACGGGGGGCACACAATTCGCAAATGACTAGTGAGGTACTCCCTCCGTAAAAAATCGAGAGTGACATTTCAAAAATGAAAGTATAAAAAAATGAGAGGGACAAAGAGAGTACCAAACTATTAAATTTTTGGTTTTCAGGGAGATGAACAAAAAAATCAATATCTTTTAACTCTGATCAACTATATTAGTTTGAATATTCAGATATATAAAATACGTAAATAAAATATTGAAAAATGTCTATCCATCGTTTTGTCCAATGTCGTTAATAAATTAGATTATTCGTAAAGTAGGTAATGTCTGCTTAATTATAATTAAGCCGATCTCCAATTTAAAACATTCAATACTTTTTTTTTTCATTAATTCAAGTCAAGTTAAGTATATTCAACTTTTGTAAGGATATAATAAATTCATATTTTAAATATAGTTTTCATCAAACAAAATTTTCGAACTTCTATTTAGCAAGTTAAAAAAAAAAGGTACTATAGATAGAGGCACGCGCAGGAACAACACAGACACGTGAGAGTGAAGCGCGTAACAACAGCACCAGCTGCCATCTCCGATCACTTGAACTTTACTTCTAATTAAACTTCACTCTCCGTCTTCTCCGATCTGTTCGCTTCTCTCTCTACTCTCTCTCTCTCTCTCTCTCTCTCTACACAGAAATGGCGGCTTCAACTTCAGTCTCTGAATACTTGATTGTAGTTGTATCTTTACTAGCAATCTCAGCCGTTAGATCAGCAGTAGCTTCAATACACACCTACCATCGAGATCCATTTCGTGAAGTAGGTAGCTCGTATCTCGTCTCCGGCGGTAGTGAAGGCATCGTCGCTTCCACCAATGCCACGTCTTTTATCCAGTAATTATCCCTCCCCTTACCTCTCGTATAAATTTATAAAATTCTCCGGTCCCAAGAGGTTTAACACTATAATGTGGGTCTTTCGAAGATTTTATCAATTATTTAGTGCTCTGTACTTGAATTGTGATATTAATAAGGTTTATGGCAGATTTAGTAATCGAAATTTGCTATAATTTAGATTCGGAAATTAGAATGTGAAATGTAGGTTAAACAATTGTTAAATGTTTGTTTTGGAGGTGTGAAGAATTTTTATTTGATGTAATTATTGTTTAATTGTGTATTCCTTCTTGAGTAGTGATTGTCCATTGTTTATTAGTGGCCTGCATTGCTACATCTTCGATGTGTGAATAGATTAACCTGTGAATACATGCTTTTGAACTACTTGAGTCTAATTTGAAAATATATTAAGGTTCAGTTAATTTGTAGATGTTTTCTCAAATTGTTGTGTGTGCAGTTTTTGGTGGATTTATAGATTGATTAGGATTAAGTTTGCCAAGAACAAAGTGAAATATGTGGAATTGAGGTGCTACGCCTCTATTTTGCATTAACATGTACTTAACAGCATGATCTCAGCCCTAAAAGTCTATGCACAGGCAAATTTGTTAGAGTTTAGAAGATCTCTGACCCTGAAGTGACCCTTAGAGACCCTTAATTTCCCTTTCTCTATCTTTCCGAAAGGCCAATTCATGCAATTCAGATTTTACCGAGTTAGTCTAGATTATATTTTAGTGATAATAGAGGTGGTCTTCATGTTAATAATTATGTTTCTCATTTCTTATTGACTGCTTTCACAGTGTACTTATACTTGTATAGAAATTGACACATTTCAATTTAAATATAGATTTCAGAATATTACATTTTTGAGGAGTAGAGCAGCAGCAGACCACCACCCTATTGTGTCTCATAGTAGTGGGTTGGTACAAGTTGTACTTTTTGAAGCAGCTGATCGTGATAATATTGGTGGTTCGCCTTATGGTGGGCAGAGGTCTATCTGTTGCACGGCTGATCTCGCGAAGCTGGAAGGTTGTAAACAAGGTGAAGTCATTAGAATACCTTCTGCAAATGATAATAATTGGCCCATTGTGTTGAATGTCCATTTTAGCGGGAGGCATATGGCGACTCATTTGAAAAATACAAAGATTCAAATCACAAAGACTGGAATGTACAACCTATTTTTCATATCATGTGACCCAGAACTCAAGGGAATGACCCTGAGTGGAAGAACTGTATGGAAAAATCCTGATGGTTATTTACCTGGAAGGATGGCTCCTCTCATGAAGTTTTATGTGATTATGTCTCTTGCATATGTGTTGCTTTGTGTCATATGGTTTGTCCAGTATGTTCGATTTTCAGATGATGTATTACATCTTCAGCATTGGATCACCATTGTTATTGCTTTGGGGTTGTTTGAGACGAGTCTTTGGTATTTTGAGTATGCACACTTTAACAACACAGGAACAAGGCCTGTTGGAATTACTACTTGGGTCGTCACAATCGGAGCTATAAGGAAAACTCTTTCACGCCTTCTTATACTTTGTGTGTCAATGGGATACGGTGTTGTTCGTCCTACTCTTGGTGGCTTTACCGCCAAAGTGATGCTTCTTGGATTTACTTATTTTTTGGCATCTGAGTTGCTAAATATTACCGAGTATGTGGGCACCATTAATGACATCTCAGGAAGGGCAAGAGTTTTTTTGGTCCTTCCTGAAGCTTTGCTGGATGCATTTCTTATTTTATGGATTTTTACTTCCCTCTCAAAGACACTGGAACAGTTACAGGTACTCAATTTTTCCATTGCTGGTTCAAATTATACCAGTATATTAAATAACATTTGCAAGAAGATCCTAAAATATTTACCCTCGTCCACACATTTTGTACATTAACCTAATTTCTTTTTGTTCAGGTGAAGAGGAGTTCTGTCAAGTTAGACATATACAGGAAATTCTCAAATGCCTTGGCAGTCACTGTCATCGCTTCGGTTGCTTGGATAGGATACGAGGTATGTGCTTATGGACGAATATACATGATACATTTTGTCTGTAGAACAATGTCACTTGGTCCACTTTGCACGCTATTAGATAATTGACAGAACAATTTTAGGAAGCATCAAACTATAAACTTGGTGCAGTGTTGCATATTTCTGGGATAATTTATATTTTATAAATCCTTGTTTACTCCGAAAAATTAGTTCATAATAGTTTTGGAAGTTCATACATCTAAATGTCCTTGTCTACCTAGCAAATTTATCTAACTTGTCAATTTGTCTTGCTGAGTATGCTATGCGTTTTGAGATATCGAGTATTTTAGTTGTGGATTCTGCTGGTTGATAAATGATAACTGATTGATTTTGTTCATTTATTACTTAAGTTTGATTTTAACTCAATTTTACATTTGACTAAAAGAAGATTATTGAACGATGGTGATGGTTAATGTATGTACTGTGTATTTCTTGTAGGTTTACTTTAAAGCGACAGATCCTTTTAATGAGAGATGGCAAAGAGGTTGGATCATTAGTGCTTTCTGGGACATCCTTGCATTGCTATTACTCTGTGTTATCTGCTATCTATGGGCCCCATCACAAAGCTCTCAGCGGTAATCTTAAATTTCAAAATATTGTTACTGTACCGTATTTTGTTATATTAGTCGTTGCTACTTTGAAAGTACAGTTGCTAGGGAAATCAAAGCTTCTCTATCCAAGGCCATCCGAACCTCCATCACTGGAATTTGACATTAGGAATAATTTCCAGTACAGCCTATAAATTAAGTGGACATGCTAATGCTAAACTATCTAAAGCATTTCTTCCTTTGCCTCTTCATGCTTTAGTTTTGGGAAAAGAGCATTTTTTTCTCACATGTTACCAGTCGTCCCAGTTTTTCTTACCACCCTGTGTCTGATGCTGTAAGTTCTGGTTCCACTTCTCTCTTTTGCTGGCCTGACAAGAAAATTATTGTCATTGTGAAAATCAGTTTTTAAAAAATGAAATTTTCTATATAGCTATCATGAGGATCATGTTGACGATTTGGGTTAAACTTATGTGCCATTTATAACATGAGATTCCAATCCGGTTAATGAGAATGGAAATGAGATTTTAATACATTTTTTGTACTGAAATCTCATTCCTATTAACTAGGTTGCAATTTCATGATCAAACGGCCCTTTAAATATCATTGTTAGCCAAATAATTTAACATTTACGGAAAGCAGAATCTTAATCTATAAAAAAAAATCTCTTGTATCTCAATATGTCAGTCTGATATTTAATGGCTAACATAGTCAAAACAATAGATGAAGAGAGGAGAGGAGTGTTTCCAGATGAAGCTTGATAGGAAGTCCTTACCGTGTATGTAGGTTTTCTTTTGCCGAGATTACATTTGTGAATTTTGATCATTAGTCTGATGCCTAACGGCTAACATAGTCAAATCAATAGAGATGACCAGAGGAGAGGAGTGTTCCCAGTTAAAGCCTGAGAGAAAGTCCCTTTTGTGTAGGTTTTCATTTGACTAGACTACATTCGTGACTTTTGGCAATAAATATCATTCACTTGTTTTGTAATGTGTGCCTCAGGTATGCCTATTCTGAGAAGGGTGATGAAGATGAAGAGGAAGCTCAAACCTTGTTCAGTGCAACACCGAAGGGCGATATAAATTTAGTCAAATTAGAGAGAAGGGATAGTGGAGAAGGCACACATGATTTTGATGAAGAAGACGAAGAAGAGAGTAAGCGGGAGTGATTTAAAACTGTCGAGATTGGGGAGAATCTTCTGTATAGAGGACGCAGAGGAATTTTTGGCTGCAACAGACTTAAGAACTGCCTGCCAACTTGTGAATTTCACTTGACGAATATAGATATTTTTTTCTTCTTTCTATTTTTTAATAGTTACAGTTTACCCCATTGTTAGTTGGTAGGGCTGGTGTCGGTGGGGGTGGAGGCACATGGTTGTATTGGGTTACATTTGGTGCTTCTGAACAGAAGTGCTTATTAAAGTTAACAGTGAGTTTGTTTCGTGATTACACCTATAATCGAGAGACGTCTGTAATGTATATTACTCTTGTGTTATATAATCAATGGTTCATCAGCATTGTCACACTGGTTTATGTAAATCCTACACCGACACTTCAGTCTGAATTGTTATGTTTATATGGTTAAACTAGCTGCATTTACCAGTCCTACTGTGAACTAACAGGGATGTTGACCTCACTGCACCATAAGCTTCCAATATGTTTTGAGTTGAGGATGCAGGATGCAGAAAGACATTTAGACCACAGAACCAAAATCTTCTTCTGTTTTGTAATTTTGTTCGCCACTGATATTTGTACAATTTGGCTCGTGTTTTGCAAATTTTGTGTTAAACTTGATTGCTTTAGTCATAAATAAACGCTCCCAGTGAAACGGCGTGATGTACGATTTTGGTCCCTACTACACAAATAACCTATTTTGAAAATTGGTTCCAAGTGAGGAGCATCTAAGACTAATACTATGCAAATAGAAAATTGTGTTGTTTAGATTTTTTTTTTTTTTTTGAGACGCGAATCCTATTTTTCTTTTTCCTAAATACCATTTTATATGAGAGATACAATTGATAAATGTGTTTCTCAAAATCTAAAATTGACCAATATTTTAGTATTGTAAATTTTCCTATCTTACCAAAAAATAGTACACTTCTATCATTTTTACTTTCATAAGCATCCTAATACTTTTTTATATAAGAAAAATGTTAGAGACCCCATAATTTTTTTTATAAAATAACATGTATTATATTCTGAGTGACTATATAATAATGAATCATCTGCATTTACACTAATATAATCAATAAAATCATCTCATATTGACACATCACACTTATCACATCATTTTATAACTATAGTATTACTCTTTATATATAATTTCATATGTGATTAAATATTGCAGGTTTCTAATACGAATATTTCTATTGATTTATCAGAACAAAAAAAGTCAAAGTTTAGTCAAAGAAGGTGATAAACGATTGGTGCAACCAAGCGAAAATGCATCATTTTCTTTTCGATGTGAAGAAATTTAAGAATTTAACGTACAACGTCAATATCAATCCAAGCATGATATGATAGAGATATGCATGCCGAATCCCATTTCAATGAAAATTCAATATGCAGCACCAGGCGGCTTTGCGACAATTTTTGACTTTGCTTGTACATGTTTGTGTTTTTCATTACACTAACATGCAACCGATTAAAATTATTTATAAAATATAATTATTATATTTCAATAAAGAACAATTTTTTTGTTCTTACGTAACGTGGATAATATGAAAATGCTACGTTGCGCTACAGTGTATTTTCTGTCGGCCACTCATTCACTGTCTTCTTCTCCTATTATACATTTTAGTTTTTTTTTTTACATTTTTTAATAATTATCTAATCTTGTTTATACTACTTTTTGATATTTAAACATAATTTCTCACAATTATCATATCCATCACTCAATCCCTTTATTCTCTTACTCCATTTTTTTTGTTTTTTTTAATTATTATCTAATCTTATCATTATTATTTTGTTTATCACTCCCTTATTCAAATATTTAATTTTTATTTCTTTTCCATTTTTTGGGTTAATGTCTTAGCTTATTTTCTTATATGATAATTAAAATATATTTTATATTATTTTATTTTAGGATAAAGTTAATATCTAAAAAATAATAATAATATTAACATGTCCAATGACAATGTAAGTGGTGAAAAAAACTAATAGTATTTTATCAAGAATATTTTAAAATATATTTACATAATTTACATTTAAAATAAAATTAACTAACATTAAGCTATAAAACAAATTACCCACTTTGAAAAAAAATAAGATGCTTAACATAAATTCATCATAAAAAATAACAATCAAATTCTAAAAATTATTTCACTTTCAAATAAATGTATTATGATATTTTAAATTTTTATTCTAAATAATCTAAATCAAAGTAATATAAAATAGTGAAGAAAAGACAAAAAAAACAATTCTAACTTGCATGCTTTTATAATATAGCTAGGTTTGAAATGTTTTAATTTTATTATAGAAAAAGTTACTATATTAAATTATATATATATAGTATGTAAATAAACCATCTAGATGTTTTAATGATATCTAAATAATTATTTTTCATCAAAAATTGCCCTAATATGATTTGATATTTAAATATAATAATAATTTATGTATATTAGATTCTTAATTTGTGTAATTATATTATATAATTGTGCAAATATAATTTACTAAACTGAAAATAAATAGTTTGGAAAAAAACAAGATTAGATATTCATAAAAAAACAAGATTAGATAATCATAAAAAAAAAGTAAAAGAAACTAAAATGTAATAGGAGAAGAAAAAAATGAGTAATCGACATAGCATTAAATGAGAAATATACATCATGAAATCCTGGTGTTTTGATGATAACACTATAGCAGCAAGCTGGGTTGATTGTGTGTACTAACATTGTTTTGCTAGCTGGCAAAATAACTTTCTGTGCAGGTAGCAAGCTGGCAGAGAAATTTTGTATGCAGGCAGCAAGCTGGTAACACTTCCAGCAGATAGAGTTTCAGTCCTATTTTATAGGAAATCTTCTAGGAACTGATTTGTAAGGACTCTATCAGTTATATAAGTCATGGATATATATATGGGCTCAAATAATTTCGAATTTATTTTCATATATATATAATTCCTATATTATAGGAAGTTGTTTATAAACGTTTTATCTTTTAACAACTTCTATGGTATTGGGCTTTTCAAACCAGATTGAAAAACGTCTTTCTTAACGTTCCTTCTCTAACTCATCTGGTTTCTGAACGTTGATTTCATGAACGTTGGTTTGAATTAATCAAGGAACACAATACGTGAGACTTGGTAGTCAAGACCGTTAGTTGTTGATCGATTAATTCAAAATCATTGTTTCATTATAAAAAGACTTGTGCGGTTTTCATTCTAGCTGTTGGACTACATTCAAAAGAAAACACAAGTGTTTTACAAACTGATTTGATATATCTTTCATATACTTTTGAGCTCTAATATATATTACATCTTATATCTTGAATTAGAGTTCATAGTTTCAATTGTAATTGATTATACTTGTATTGTTCAACTTGTAAGTTGGTAGTTGCTGGTTTTGTGAGCTTGGGAAACAAGGGTTCAAGGAACTTGATAGCTAGAGGAGTTTATACTTGGGTTAGTATAGTACTTAGAGAGCTGCGTTCAAGGAACAAGGTGTTTCAGCAAGCTGCAAACAGTAACTGGGAGATCAGGGAGATATATTATTGTATCGTGTAGTTGTAATTCACTTTGATAAATAATATATTCCTTTGCCGTGTTGGTAAAGGACCAGGACGTAGACCTATAGGAGATAGGGGTCGAACCTGGCTAAAATTGCTGTGTGTTCTTTATTTTCTGCAACTTTTCTATTCTGCTTTGAACTACGTAGCTAGCTGCCACTCTATATTCTGTAAACTCAGTAAGCTGCCAGACAGCAAAAACAGACTGATTTTTGCGTTTTCAGTCACATAACTTGGTAATAATTAAAATCGATCATTGTTAGTCATAACACCTATTCACCCCTCCCCTCTAGGTGTTGATTCTCAGTTGGTATCAGAGCTTTGGTGTACTAACATTTCTGTAACAGGAAAGTACAGATCCTATAGCACACTTTTATGTAGAGGGAGAATCATTAAACACGCCACCACTTCTCAATGGGGCAGAAAATTATGATTTATGGAGACTAAAGATGAAGGTGTTCTTGAGCAGAAATCCATTTGAGTGGAGAGGTTTTAAGGACGGTCCATTCATTTTTTTGGATAATAATAGCAAGCCAAAAGATGTTGATGATCTTACCGAGGCAGAATTGATGAAAACAAGCTATGATGGAAGAGCAAGGTACACACTAATATGTGGTCTTTCAAATTCAGATTTTGACAAGGTTTCTTCATGTAGCACAGCAAAGGATATATGGGATACCTTAAAAATGCATTATAAAGCTACAACAAAATCAGAAGAAGAATGTTTCAAGTCAAAACAGCAAGCTGCCTCAAGAGACGAAAACAAAGCAAAGGCTCAAATCACTTGGAGTGAAGAGGAATTTAATTCCAATGAAGACTCAAGCGAAGATATGCTAAATATTGCATTGGTTGGCATTGATGATGATATGGTTCGAGGAAACACCGAAGAAGTCCTTGTAAATAGTGATGTATCACATTCGGACTCTGATGTTGAATCTAGTGCGGTAAACTCATTTCAGTTTAACATATCTTCTGAAAATATTATATTGGAATCACTAACCATGCAGGAACATAGTAATATATCTATTGTAGAGTTCATGGAATTAAAGAATGAGAACAATGAGCTTGAAAAGAAAAATGCTTCTCTTCGAAAGATCATTTCTGATCTTATGGCTGAAAAGACTCCATCAAGCAATCATGAAGATCTCATTTCTGATCTCAAGGGAAAGCTAACACAAATTGAGGGGTTCAACAAATTACTTCTCAAAAGAAATGATACATTGATGAAGGAACTCAGCGAGCTGCGTGCAGAAATTGAAGCAAGAGATGTATGTCTTGAGACATTCAAAATCAGAGAATCCATCTCAATTGAAGCTACTCAACAAGCTGAGAAGATAAAGGAATTGGAAGCTGAAGTTACAAGGCTTGAGAAAGGCATGGGAAAATTTGTTCAAGGAGAGGAAGTATTAAAGACTATTATGAAACAAACAAAGGTTCCTATGGATAAAGAAGGACTTGGAATGGCTTCTACATCAAAGACCAAGGCTTTTCAATATGAAGGCAAACAGGGTATACCATATAATTATGCTATGCCGTGGAAAATTTGCTACAAATGTGGAAAGAAAGGTCATTTGTCACACCACTGCCCGACAGAGAACACTAAGCCAGCAAGCTGGAACAGACAGACTGCTTCTGGGCAGCAAGCTACCATAACAAGGAGAACAGGAAATCGAGCATCCAAAGTGATCCAAATGTGGATCAAGAAATCTGAATTGAATGTTCTTTATATTTTATCATCTAACCATACTGGACCCAACAAAATTTGGGTACCAAAACGTTGAGTTGTTTGCTCTTTGTTTTGTAGGTATGTCTTGTGGTCAAAGTCAATGCAAATCAATGGATATTGGATAGTGGATGTACAAGACATATGTGTGGTGATAAATCTCAGTTCCTTAGCCTCAAGATGAAAAAGGGTGGTAGTGTTACAATTGGTGATAGCAAAACACTCCGCATTCTTGGAAAAGGAACAATTGCTCTTTGCAAGAAACTGCAAGGTATTTGCTGCAAGAGAGCAAGCTGCCAAGGAGTTTCTGGGCAGAAGCAGTCAACACAGCAAGCTACGTTCTGAACAGAGTGCTTATCAGGCCTATTCTTAACAAAACTCCATATGAATTGCTGAAGAATAAGAAGTCAAACATTGGATATTTCAAAGTATTTGGCTCCAGGTGCTTTGTGCTTAAAACTATTGATCGAGTTGGTAAATTCGATGCTAAATCTTATGAAGCAATATTTTTGGGTTATTCTTTAACAAGTCGTGCTTATAGAGTGTATAATACATCTAAACGTATTGTTGAAGAGTCTATAGATGTTTCATTTCAAGAGTCTAATGTTGATCTGTCAAGAGATGAGGAAGATATTGCAGGTGCAGGTGATGACAGTCAGCTGCCAGTGACAAATACTGTATCGCAGCAAGCTGCCAACCAGCCTGAGACAACTACAGCAGCTGAAAAGCAAACTGAAACCTCTTCTCCAGTAGATGAAACTATTGCTAAGTTGTCAAAGCTCACCTTGGAAGGTCCAAGAGGTCAAAGATCACAAGAAAAGATGCCTATCTATGAAGGTGGTGAAGTTTCTCCTCCATCCAAGCGAATTCGAGTACATGAGGAAGTCATAGCTCAACATTCATTTCCAAAGTCATCAAGAACCGAGAAGAACCATCCTCCAGAGTTGATCATTGGTGATAAATCAGAAGGAATCAAGACAAGGAAGGGTCAAGCCAACTTTTGTGCATTTGCAGCCTTTCTAGCTCAAGAGGAACCAAAGAATGTTAAAGAAGCACTTCAAGATGAGAATTGGATCATGGCAATGCAAGAAGAACTCAATCAGTTTGAAAGATGTGATGTTTGGGAACTTGTGGAGCCACCTAAAGATGCTTCAATCATTGGTACTAAATGGGTCTTCAAGAACAAAGTTGATGAATTTGGTACGGTTACTCGAAACAAAGCAAGACTAGTTGCACAAGGATACAATCAACAAGAAGGAATAGATTTTGAGGAAACTTATGCCCCGGTTGCAAGGCTTGAATCAATACGGATGCTACTTTCATTTGCGTGCTTCAAGAAGATCAAGCTACATCAAATGGACGTGAAAAGTGCATTTCTTAATGGATTCTTAAAGGAAGAAGTTTATGTCAAGCAACCCCCTGGTTTTGAGAATGAGCAATTTCCAAATCATGTTTTCAAGTTGAAGAAGGCATTATATGGATTGCGGCAAGCTCCTAGATCATGGTACGAAAGGTTAAGTAAGTTTTTGATCAAAAATGGATTCATTCGAGGTAAAATTGATCCCACATTATTTACTAAACATAATGGTACTGATATTTTAGTTGTACAAATATATGTGGATGATATTATTTTTGGATCTACTAATGATGCTATGTGTAAGTGGTTTTCTAAGTGTATGCATAGTGAGTTTGACATGAGCATGATGGGAGAGCTCAACTATTTTTTGGGTCTTCAAATTAAGCAAACTCCAGAGGGTATTTATGTGCATCAATCCAAGTATATCAAGAATCTACTTAAAAGATTTGGATTTGAAACTATCAAGCCGAAATCAACACCAATGACTCCTGCCAGCAAGCTGACAGCAAATGAACAAGGTATAGATGTTGATGTTCGCAAGTATAGAGGTATGATTGGTAGTTTATTATATCTTACTGCCTCTAGACCTGATATAATGTATAGTGTTTGTGTATGTGCGAGATTTCAATCTAAACCAAAAGAGTCTCACTTGAGTGCGGTTAAAAGAATATTCAAATATTTGAGTGGCACAATTACTCTTGGTTTATTTTATCCAATCACAAATGCTTTTGATCTTGTTGGGTTTAGTGATGCAGATTATGCATGTTGTCAAACTGATCGCAAGAGTACAAGTGGTGTTTGTGCATTTTTAGGACAGAGTTTGGTGTCTTGGCAAAGCAAGAAGCAAGCTTCTGTTGCATTATCCACTGCAGAAGGTGAATATTTAGCTGCAGGAAGCTGCTGTGCCCAGATTCTTTGGATGATACAAACACTCAGGGACTATGGCATCAAATGCGACAAGATTCTAATTTATTGTGACAATACAAGCACAATAAACATTTCAAAGAATCCGGTGAATCACTCAAGAACGAAGCATATTGATGTTCGACACCATTTCTTGAGAGACAATGTTGCAAAAGGAAAAATTGAGCTACTATTTGTTTCTACAGAATACCAGCTAGCTAACATCTTCACTAAGCCATTGGCCGAAGAAAGATTTTCTGTTCTTCGTAGGGAAATTGGCATGTGCAATGTCTAGACAGCAAGCTGCCTACAATTGTCTGGTAATATTAGCTCACTTAACATGATAATCCATGCTGATTTGAATTTTATATTATTGATAACATGTGAATAACCTTTTTGATGAATAAGGGGGAGAAAATTCAGGATAATTGCATGTGTGATTTAGGGGGAGTTTTTAGTTACTCTTTGGGTCACATGTTTTTAATATGAATTTATGCTAATGCTAAATTTTAATGTGATGCCATGAAAATATGCTTAGCTGCTTGGATAGAATGCTAATCTTTTTGCAGAGGAAGCATAATTTTAGGGGGAGTATTTTGCTCCTGAATATTGTTGTGTAATCATCAAAAAGGGGGAGATTGAAACCCTGGTGTTTTGATGATAACACTATAGCAGCAAGCTGGGTTGATTGTGTGTACTAACATTGTTTTGCAGGAGATAAAAACTTTGTATTTTCTAACAAAACATTTTGTAGCAGCTAGCTGGCAAAATAACTTTCTGTGCAGGTAGCAAGCTGGCAGAGAAATTTTGTATGCAGGCAGCAAGCTGGTAACACTTCCAGCAGATAGAGTTTCAGTCCTATTTTATAGGAAATCTTCTAGGAACTGATTTGTAAGGACTCTATCAGTTATATAAGTCATGGATATATATATGGGCTCAAATAATTTCGAATTTATTTTCATATATATATAATTCCTATATTATAGGAAGTTGTTTATAAACGTTTTATCTTTTAACAACTTCTATGGTATTGGGCTTTTCAAACCAGATTGAAAAACGTCTTTCTTAACGTTCATTCTCTAACTCATCTGGTTTCTGAACGTTGATTTCATGAACGTTGGTTTGAATTAATCAAGGAACACAATACGTGAGACTTGGTAGTCAAGACCGTTAGTTGTTGATCGATTAATTCAAAATCATTGTTTCATTATAAAAAGACTTGTGCGGTTTTCATTCTAGCTGTTGGACTACATTCAAAAGAAAACACAAGTGTTTTACAAACTGATTTGATATATCTTTCATATACTTTTGAGCTCTAATATATATTACATCTTATATCTTGAATTAGAGTTCATAGTTTCAATTGTAATTGATTATACTTGTATTGTTCAACTTGTAAGTTGGTAGTTGCTGGTTTTGTGAGCTTGGGAAACAAGGGTTCAAGGAACTTGATAGCTAGAGGAGTTTATACTTGGGTTAGTATAGTACTTAGAGAGCTGCGTTCAAGGAACAAGGTGTTTCAGCAAGCTGCAAACAGTAACTGGGAGATCAGGGAGATATATTATTGTATCGTGTAGTTGTAATTCACTTTGATAAATAATATATTCCTTTGCCGTGTTGGTAAAGGACCAGGACGTAGACCTATAGGAGATAGGGGTCGAACCTGGCTAAAATTGCTGTGTGTTCTTTATTTTCTGCACATTTTCTATTCTGCTTTGAACTACGTAGCTAGCTGCCACTCTATATTCTGTAAACTCAGTAAGCTGCCAGACAGCAAAAACAGACTGATTTTTGCGTTTTCAGTCACATAACTTGATAATAATTAAAATCGGTCATTATTAGTCATAACACCTATTCACCCCTCCCCTCTAGGTGTTGATTCTCACATCACACTGTCAACTTATTCTGTACAAGAATTCGCCTTGGGTAGACGCAGTATTTCTAGGATAATATATATGTACTCTGAATGAAATTCAATGCAAAATGATCCTTTTTTTTCCCTTGATTGGACCAGGGACCAGATACACAGGAGTATACGACTATACTGTACATTACGTGGGAATGTTCCAACTTTCCACACAAAATGGGGGACAAAAAGAAAAAGAAAATCAAAATTTAAAGGTTGGACTTGAATACTTAAGGATTTATTTTTATCTATATGTGACCTCTTGAAGATTTGTTGGATACTTCACTCTGATTATTGACACCACTAGGCAGTAATTAATTCAAATGTTGACAGTACTTTAGTTATGCGGTTTGTGATTAATATTTTCAGAAAATGATAAATTTATAAAAAAAAAACTAGTATTTTTGATAATTTTGCTTAATTGTATGGTCGGTCAGTCTTAAATAACCACAGTATAGTCCTCTTTACTGTGATGTTTGTAAAAAGAGTTGTCAAAAGTCAAAACTAAAGTATGATATGCAACAAGGATATTACACACTTTTTGATGAAAAGGAGAAGTAAAGGGCAAACTACAAAAATGGTGAAGATGCAACCAATTCAAACTTTAAGTAGCCACCCAAAAAGGCTCCCTGTGACATAATCCTTCCTCAGTGGTAACCTTTCCACTTTCCTTGCACCTCTGTGGCCTTCCAATCTTTTCCATTCCCACTTTAACCTCGACATCACTTTCGTTTCCATCCACATCACTTTCGTTTCCATCCACATCCTTGTTCATGATGTTTATACAACACATTCTTCATCTTCAAGTTCTTCAGCAATGTCATCTTCTTGATTTTCTGAGCTTAGTTTCTGCATGCAACTTTCCGAAAACCTTAGCTGTAAGCGGCCATGAGCTCGGTGAGCTTCAAAACAAGTACCAATAGATGGTGCTTCCACAACTTTGATGATTAACCTTCCGTCTTCACGATGAGGCCTAACTTGGTATGAATTCGAGCTTCTTATAGTTGTCAAGGGAGGTGGAAAACTACGCGAATTCGCCTTCTTTGCCCGTGAAACTTTCTTAATATTTTGCTGATGTTCCCTTGTTGGTTTCTCAAATCTTGATTCCAAAATGCTTCTTTCACTTGTGTCACTGCCTGTTTCACTGCCCAAATTTTCGGTACATAATTCTAAGCTCTTCTCATTAAGCCTTGGTGATGAGAATGACTCAGAGATTTTAGGTTGAGATGAATTTGAAAGAGACTGAAGGAAACTCCAACCATGTATATCAAGATTTGGGATCATGTGGCTTGTGGCCATATTATTCTCAGGAAACAAAGATTCTCTTTGTATGGATTTTGGTGCCGTCAATGTAAGCAGCAGTGTGTCTGTTTCCTTGACTTGGGAATCAAGACATGATTGTAAACCTCGATACATTACTGTTGACATGGCTAATGGAATAATGTTCTGGTTTTTCTTGCTACTTGATATATTTGGAGAAGTTGGTAATATGAAGATGAGCAAAATATGAGGCTATATATAGATTTATGGGAGGAGGGATTATTTGAGCACTCACAGTCACAGGTCGGGGAATATATTTATAGAAAGAAAAAGTTGCACAAAAGACCTCGTGCTTCATTGGTTTTTCCCTTTGCTGAACTGTACGGGTTAGGGTATCCTCATGCTCGATCCTAAATTCTGTAAAAGAATAAAAATTTCTCTGGAGCACGTGGCCTCGTAAACCTCTGCATGGTTCCACCCTTGTATAAAAGTAACAAACAAAGCCAAGGAAGGTGCATTGTAGAAGCCACGGGCTGAAATGTCAAAAACCAGCAGTCATGTTAATACATATGTATGTGTAATTTCCTGGGGTACGTGAGTGGACAGTATTAGGCAGCCCGTCTCACATCTGGATAAAATTAGGAAACAAAAGCTTATTGACTACATATTTAGAGCTGCACAAGACGTTTTTGAATATTATTTTTCTTAATATTAGAAGGAATAATTACTTCTATCTCACTATCTCAGTAATTTGGATTGATTTTAGAAACTAAATAACATTAAACTTATACAAAATAAAACCTTAAGGGGTTAGAGAAAGATCCAATTGAATCGTATATTATATTCTAACACTCCCCTCAATTGTTGAAATCCCATTTTTGGTTTGAATAGTTGATCTCGGACGCCCATCGGGACAATAATTTATCTTCATGTCCCCTCGTAAAGTGTGAGACAGAGAGTCGAACTCGTGACCCTGCTGAGCTCTTTAGAGCTTTGATACTAATCAGCTCATCTAAAACCTTTAGAGAAAGGCACCAGAGCCGATATTATACTAGCTGATAACCCATGACAAGTACCGGAACCGATAATAAAATATTAATATTAATAAATTATTAAAAAATATTATTAAAAAATAGACTTGTAGAGAATTGAATGATAAAAATATATAATAAATAAATATTATTTAATTATATAATTATATTCAATTGAACCCAGAATGAAACTAATGACTTTGGTACTATGCACCATTTAAACATTATTTTCTTTATTAATAAAGTAAATAAGCTAATGAAATTAAAATAAATAAATAAATCTTGTATAATCAAATTTGGTACTTTTGATACTTTGGTACCGCACACCATTTACACATTGTTTTGCTTATTATTAAAGTATAAATAAATAAATCTTGTATAATTACGTAGTTGTAAGGAATCAAACCCTGAGTGAAACTAAAGGTTTTTAATTAAATAAATCTTGTATAATTATGTAGTTGCGAGAAATCGAATTCGGATTTAGTAATAACTAAATGTTAACGGAGGAATTTTGTGATAACAAATTTTGGGGATTGCTGGAATAACGAATTATGATAACGGAGGATTTTGGGTTTTTGGATGTTTGGGACTGGACTTGAAAGGTGTCTCGACCTGTTAAATGTGTCGGATCCTATTCCAAGATGTCTGCGTACCCTGTTTATATATAGGGATCAAGCCAACGCAATTCTGTGATAGATAGTGTTTTTAATTTTCTGTGATTGTTAAGAAATATCTTGAGATAAGTTGATTTTATCTTTTTTAGAGTTAAATAAGCGTTGGGATTCTTTCCTGATTTGAAAGAATCGTTCGGAGATATTTTCTATAATTAATATTGGGAAATTAGGAGATAATTTAGGCAACAGAAAATATGGAGTAACAACTACCCCTAGTTCTTCAGTGCAGCTTGATGGACTGGAGAACTAAGCGTGCTTTGATCTTCCGAATTTTCCGAGTCACTGAAACAATTAGGAGTAGAAGATTAGCAAATAATATGGAGCAGATAATTACTCGTAATATGTCTGTAGATGCGAGGGAGACAACCTGATGTGGCCGTAATATGTCTGTAGATGCGCGGGAGACAACATGATGTGCCCGTAATATGTCTGTGCTTGCGAGAGAGACAACATGCGAGATGTGAGAAAAACATATGTACGAGTAGTTTTACAAGTATGGGAGAATGAGCGGATTTATGTAGATATTGTTGCGCTCCCCCTTGTAAAGTTAGGTTTGTGAATCCACTATTCAAGAGATAGAAGTAGCAGAATGTAGTAGCAGTAGTAGTGATGTCCTTCTATGTTGAAATAAGGAGATAATGTAATGTGTTGATATTGTATTCCAAGCATTGTCCCAGAGGATCTTCTCCTTAAGAGGGAAGACTCAGAGGGAGGATTCTCTTCACCTATAAGAGGGTGGACTCTCTTCACCATATAAGGGTGGACTCTCTTCACCTATAAGAGAGTGGACTCTCTTCACCATAAGAGGGTGGACTCTCTTCTTGGTGAGCTTTCCGGAAGTACGGATAACCACCCCGGAAGTACGGATAATCACCCCGGAAGTACGGGTTTACCAAGGTATTCCAATAGTACCCTCCTCATAGAAGGGCCTTCAAAAATAAATTTCAAGCAACACCTTCCAAAGAAACACCTTCATCAAAGAAGGGCCTAAAAATATCACAGAGACAACCACAGAATCTAAGAATGTCCAATGTTGGGATTCTTTCCTGATTTGAAAGAATCGTTTGGAGATATTTTCTATGATTAATATTGAGAAATTATGAGATAATTGAGGCAACCGAAAATACGACGTAACACCAAATTTGATACTTTTGGTACTTTGATACCGTGCGCCATTTACACATAATTTTAGTTATTAATAAAAAATTAAAAAGCATAAATTCTAACTCAGGAAATAATAAATTAACAAGAAAAAGTTAATTACTAGTACACTGTAGTACAAAACAATGCCATCAAAAGTGAAAAAACGAGATCGAAATCATCTTTCCACTACTATGAAGTTACTTGATTTGTTTATTAAGGGGCTAGTTCATGACCTATACACCCATATTATGCATCCCAGCACACACTTACAAGTTACATATATAATCTTTAAACTTTAAAGTATTGATGTTGTTTCCAAACTTTTCGACGTTGACACAATTTTTTTTTATAATTTGTTAATTTTCTGTTTTATATTTTATATAATTTTTTATATAGCCCAGTTCTGGCAATAACAAATTCAAAATAAAATAGACCCAAGTGGAAGAGGCAACAACGTAGACCTACAAAGCTTCAAAAATGCAAAGGCTAGATAGGCAGGCTAGATTCTTGAGCACTTTGACAAGTTGATGTGAGTTTCTAAGTTTAGAAAATGGCAGCTTCAAAGATGGCTCGTTATGGAAATTACATACTTTAGTAGCGTGTTCCAAGTACGATGTTGTGTTAAATCTATTCCCTTTACTGCTAATCAACAGCTTGCTCGATTAATTAACTGTTATCGCTGTGATTTATGTATACATGATGATTCTTCCTAGTACGCCTTTTTCCACTATGTAATCTTTTGTTATTTCAGCATCTCCAGGACTGAGATTGCCATAAAACGTCAACTGGTCCTGGTTCTTCAGTGTGTGTGTGTGTGATGTTTGTGTTTGGTGGACGGTGGTTGTCATGGCACAGATTTTCCACTCGTATATATAGGGTCGTCTATGGGATTCTAGATTCTAATACCAACTATTGTAATCTATTTGTTATTTTATTTTGATTAGTAATTACTTGAGGAAAGCTTGTTTGATTGCTCAATATATCAACTTGTGATTCCACCACTTAGTAGTATTTGACAATGTTTGCTTAGTAAGCTAAGCTAATAAGAACCCTATTGTATACCCACTATACAAAAGTGCATGCAGGCTTAACTAATTGCGTTTAAAAGCTGACTTAAATCCAAAAATATTTAGAGGGTTATATGGAATAGAATTTGGTATTAAGGGTTTGTTTGGCATTGTTACTATAGATTTTTGTGCTATTGAAAAAAATGGTGTTCATATGAGCGTTGTTGCGAAAATTAAATATTTATTTAGTGATCTTTTTTATATATGCATGTTATAATATAAAAAATAATAATGTTTTTAGAAGAATAAAGATCATGAAATTTAGGATACTTTTTCTCATGTCACGTATTTATATGTAAAGAAATATGAATAAGATCTCAGGAAAAAGATCTACCAGGTCTATTTCTTATTCTCTATTATTAGTAAACTAGTTGAAAAAACCGCGCTTCGCGGCGGCGTAATAATTTTAAAAAAAAAACTCTATCAAATAAATTACGAAAATTACTCGATCCTCGCTAATAAGCCGTCCTCCCGTGAAACACATTTTTCTTTTTAATATCAAAATCTCAAATTTATTATATTGAATATATACTTGTCTTATATATTAATTTTTATGTTACCATACTCTTTTCTAATGAGACACTCGTTCGTTGAAAAAACACTTATATAACTTTACATATTCTATTTCAAATAGAACTTTTAGTTATGTATTACAACCGCTTATTCTACTTCCAATAGAACTTTTAATTGCAAGTACTTCTTTTATATCCGAACTCTTCTCCTCTATAAATCGAAACACCTATTCTACTTCAAATAGAACTTTGGAAGTACTTCTTTTATATTTGAACTCTTCTCCTCTACAAATTCAAACACCTATTCTACATCAAATAGAACTTTTAATTATATGTCTTCGCTATAAATTCGAAATCTTCTCTTCAATAAATTCGAACTCTTTTCCTCAATAAATTCGAACATTTATTCTACTTCTAATATGTTAAAGAGTATTTAAAATCCTAAAATTCTAGAAAATTAGAAAAATAGATTGAGACGATCTTAGGGGCGCCACCTAACCTACCGTGTATCCTCCTTTATATATATATATTGATTTTAATAAGCTTCCCGTAAAATCTGAAAAAAAGACTCTTTTTTAAAAGTAAAACAAATTGTGACATTTCTCTAAATCAAAAATAGTATTCAGTGGCGGATTGTGCAATTAAGCTAAAAGAGTTGGCTATAAAATTCTTGAACCTTAATCTGTTTCTGAAGAACCGGCAAATTTCGATCGCTGAATATCTAGTAATTAGAAACTCATGCAAAAAATATGTATATATATATATAGGGTCCTATTCAACTAGAAACATGTACTAATTAAAAACTAGAAACTGCACCACACACATTTAAATACACCCTCTCACATACAACCCCACCTAATCCCCTCCATTCGTAATTATATTTTTCCCGTTAATTGGTGATCTTTTTTTGAAATCTGACTTCACTGTATTTTTTTTCATCTCGCAACAATTAGTTTGCATGCCATATTTGATATATTTCGACGATAAATCACTATTTATGCTTGCGAGAATCACTAAAATGTTGGTGATTCATGTAAGAATAAATAGTGATTTCTGCGTAAATGTAGTGATTTTTTCTCCAGACCTATACGTAAATTACAAATTTTGTACTGCAAAATCACTAAATTTATATGTATATAAAAATAAATCGCTAGATCTATGCTGAAATTACTATTTATTATTAAAGAAACCACTAAAATTTTAGTACTCCGTAATATAGCACATATGGTATGCATATTGATCGTTGGAAGATGTAGAAAAATATAGTGAAGTTGGATTTCAAAAAAAGTTCACCGATTCATGGGAAAAATCAAATTAAAAATGAAGGGAATTATGTGGGATTGTGTATGTGAGAGTGTATTTTAACTGTATGTGGTGCAGTAGAGGGTCATTAGATTAGATTAATCTAAGGGCTTAGATTAGTTTCTAGTTTCTATTTTAATTTTAGTTTCTAGTTGAACAAAAGCCTATATATATATATATAGGGTCCTATTCAACTAGAAACCTGCACTAATTAAAAACTAGAAACTGCACCACACACATTTAAATACACCCTCTCACATACAACCCCACCTAATCCCCTCCATTCATAATTATATTTTTCCCGTTAATTGGCTATCTTTTTTTGAAATCTGACTTCACTGTATTTTTTTTTATCTCGCAACAATTAATTTGCATACCATATTTGATATATTTCGACGATAAATCACTATTTATGCCTGCGAGAATCACTAAAATGTTAGTGATTCACGTAAGAATAAATAGTGATTTCTGCGTAAATCACTATTTATTATTACATAAATCACTAAAATTTTAGTACTCCGTAATATAGCACATATGGTATGCATATTGATCGTTGGAAGATGGAGAAAAATATAGTGAAGTCGGATTTCAAAAAAAGTTCACCGATTCACGGGAAAAATCAAATTAAAAATGAAGGGAATTGGGTAGGATTGTGTATGTGAGGGTGTATTTTAACTGTGTGTGGTGCAATAAAGGGCCATTAGATTAGATTAATCTAAGGGCTTAGATTAGTTTTTAGTTTTTATTTTAATTTTAGTTTCTAGTTGAACAAAAGCCTATATATATATATTATATAAAGGCTATATAGAGAATTCGCCTCAGCAAATCTGTCACTTCTACATTAGACTGTGAGAATATGTTCATCCATCCACTAACTAAAGTCAATTTACTTAAATTATGTACAAAATTAACTACAAAGTGACGAACGGGTGCGTAATGTGTGGGAATTTGCCGAACAGTTCGGGCCAAATCCTAAAGAAAGCTAAAAAGCGTTGTTTGATGAGCCTGCGTAGTATTAGGTAGTTCGGGCTTGACCAAGCCAATGATGCTTTAGTTTCAAAACAACAACAAAAAAATCTTATACGACAAAGGTAGCACAATTTACATAAGAAGATTAAGAGATTTGTTTCTGTTAGAAATTTAGAAAAATGAAGCCTTTCGATGGTTGTCATGACAAGAGGGAAGATGGGTTTTTCTCTCCAGGCAATCACCTAATTTCATGGGTTTGGTTCGGATGGTTTATCCGTTGGGCTGGTTTTACCGAGTTGTTAATTTATGGGCCTCGGGGCAACTTTTTTTTTTTTTTTTTGGGTTTTTTACTAATATGTCCTATTTTAAAATCTGATTTGTTAATATATCTCTTTTATAATTGTATTTATAAATATATCCTATTTTTAATTATTTTTTTATAATCTATTATCTATATTATTGGCCAAAATGGCTTTCTATGCCATTTATTAAATTACTTATATACCCCTATAATATATAAATATATTAAAAATGTTGTTACTAGCAAAAATTGAACCCATGACCTTTGGGTGCAAAGGTATTTTATGTTATCACCTCAACCATCATGCCAGGAGCTCATTTGATAAAATTTTGAAGCTAATTTACCCCATACTTAAATAACTCTTAATATGTGTATGTTATTTAAACTTTATTTTAAAACTCATCCATCCGGTATATATTATATTATATTACATATATTAAAGCCCAACAAGCCCTTTTAAGACTATTTCGTAATGTACTTATTATGGGCCAACATGGCTTTATATGCCATTTATTAAATTACTTATATACCCCTATAATGTATAAATATATTAAAATTATTGTTATTAGCAAGTATTGAACCCATGACCTTTGGATGCAAAGGAATTTTATGTTACCAACTCAACCATCATGCTAGGAGCCCATTTGATAAAATTTTGAAGCTCATTTACCCCATACTTAAATAACTCTTAATATGTGTATGTTATTTAAACTTTATTTTAAAACTCATTCATCCATTCGGTATATATTATATTATATTACATATATTAAAGGCCAACAAGCCTTTTTAAGACTATTTATGTAACACCCCCATCTAAAATTAAATGAGGGACTACTTATTAAACCATAAACCTGAATACATAGCACCAAAATTTGTAAAATAATTATTAAACAGTCTAAATAATTCTAGAATTCCATAATCTTAATCAATGAAATAGCGGGTAGCTCTCTTTCACACAATCCCAGATCCCCCTAAGCACCTGCCAGAAAAAGAATACGGCATGAGCCAAACGCCCAGTACGGATTTGGAATACAGTTTATAAAATAGAAAAATAGATATACATATTTGACAATTTATAATAAATCAATTATTTTTAAAATAAGCATGGCTGAAGCAACGAAAGGGGTAGGATATTTCATACCGAGGTCAGAACAGATACAGATACAAATACATATGTCATAGGGTACCGTAACGTATGCAACAAACCGGATAATGTGTACGGCATATACATCGTCACCGCCGAATCAAATCACAAATCAAAACAAACTCTGGGTGCACCCACGTATCCTGAAACAAATATCAAAATGCGCAAAAGCTCGCCTCCTGAGCTATCAGAATAGAAGGATACGCCATGACCAATCACACTGTCATGGAAGTGTCATGCCACTGGTGCCGCAATGACATGGCTGTAGTACCCCTACAGCTGGTTAACTCGGTATACCCTATATCACTAAGGGTTCAAATAGATATTTACACAATTTTCACAATCACTTGATGCACATACTTCAAATATTCTAAACATATATGTAATATGAATAATTTCTAAAATTTCAAAAATAGAGATTCAAATATTTTGTAACGGAACTGAAACAATTATTTAAATATTTCAGAACAGAACTAAAACATATACTTTAATATTTTGGAACAGAACTGAGAGAGATATTCAAATATTTTAAAAGGATATTTAAGATGCATTTTATTGAAGACGCAAAAATAGACTTTTAATCAAAATAATTTTCAAGAGTCAAAACGGATAACAGTGGAATGAACAGATTGAACCAAACAAGTATAGATAGCCCTAACATGAGTAGCGCTGAATGAAAAAGGAGAGAAATCCGTACCTTAATAATAGCAACCAACCCGTTAAATCCCTAGCTTCCATCTAATTACAAAAGTATAATTTTATAATTAATATGCATTATTAATATATATCTCTATATATATAGTTATAGTTCAATTATGTGTGCTCGTAATTTATAGCTTATCATTGTTAGTTTATGGTTACTAATATCTCGTACATGTCCACTAATTTTAACATCATCTGGTTAATCACATGTTGATAGTCTACTAGTGTCACACTAATTCTTGCTATCATAATCTAAGCAATGTAATATTTAATACATAATTGTAATTGTAATATCTTAAAGAGTAACATGTTGAAATTCTGGGATTAGCTCTCTTCTTCTATTGTAACGTTACACGCATATGATGTACATATGTAAGACCGAGCAAATTATCATACAAAAACAACCTAATATGCTTACACTAACAATTAGTTAAATAAATAAATATTATTCAGATACATACCGTGATCATGTACACTTGGGGTAAAAAAAAAAACTTGTGATCAATATTTGGCGACCATATAATCTCTCAAATTAATTCCTTCTTACAGTAATACCAAGTGCGCACACATCCCGAGGACTTCTTCCACTGATTCTCTCGACCCGCGGCTCTCTCTCTCTCGATATTTTCTTTTAGGGTTTTTGTTTTGTGCCAGAATATTGTATTGTCTAAATATATAATACTACTTTTCCTATTATGAAAAGATATTTTAAAGTTTGTAAAAACCAATGAATTATTTATTAAACTTTTTCTTTACTAATTGTATTATTATCTTTTAAATTTTTAAAAAAAATCACTTTACCTATTATTATTATTAAAAATTAGGAATATTACATATATACCCCCTTAAAAATGATTCCGTCCTCGGAATCAAACGAAACTATAATTCGGGCTTAAAAAAAAAAAAAAAAAAACAATGCGTATACTTATCGTAGATACATATTTCTAGTTCTTATGTAGCCACTCTTTTTGAATGATTTTTTTTTTTTTTTTTTGCGTAGACCTTAATCAAACAAAATGATTTCCTACATCCTAACTCGCTCCTCTTTAATCAAAATTGAATGTGTTTCCTCATCTCAAGAAAGATTTCTCTTTGCTCTTACTCAACTACAATCTCAGAATAGATGATACTTGTAATCCTTCAAAACTGACATAAAACACATTATACATGACCGATGACTCTGATAGTAACGCTAAATTACTTGTTGCTCTATTCAATATTTAGAAGATCCAATATATCTCGAGCTAATTTTCTTTTTCATACCAAAACATTTAACCATTTTCGTGTAGTCACTTTTGAAAACATATGATTACTACTAGGTCTAAATTTACTAAATTTTCTTTTATTTTCTGATTATATTTACTATTTTGATGATTTTACTCTTCCTTAATTAACCTTCTCTACCTTCTGGCAAAAATCCTGGCCAACTCTGACCCTTCAATAAATTTCCTACCGATCTCATTCCAACAAGTGCGTGCTCGATATACCTTTGACCATACAAGCCTCCAATTACGAGAAGACAATACCAATTTGCCAACAACTATTATATTCAAATTTAAGTAGTATAAAATATTGATTCTTTTCGCAAGACCATTCCTAAATACAATATAAGTTTTTTTTTTTTTTTTCATAATTGTCTCGTAATGCGGCTAAATGCAAAATACAACTCCTAATTCTACGGTTCACTAATAATAATAATATATACATACTTATAAAACTTTATTTTATTTATACTAATCATTTAGATTAACAACCTAAGTGCCTATAGATGTTCATAAGACATGTTGTAAAATTAGCTGACCCAACCGAAGCAAAATATATACAGAATATGTATTAAAGCTAAATACAAATGTAATTATCATATATTGTAAATAAAATAAAAATTAATACTTAACTCAACTTTAAACATCACTACGTGTATATAATTCAGAAACACTTAAGGTAAAGTAAACAAAGATTATGGGACCTTACATTCTCTCTCACTTAATAAAAAAATTATTTTCAAAATTAAAAATTTAATGATATTTCAATAACTCAAATAAACAGACTCATTGATTATTCAAATTGTTTTCAGAAATTGAAATCCTTTAGTAGCAATTTGTCAACTAAGATTATTTTACCATGCATAAGTTGTTTCAAAGAAATTAAATAAAATCAAGAATCAAAACGTAATATATATATATATATATATATATATATAAGTCCAACTCAACCTGTTAAATTATAACACTTCAACCTTCTATTAGATACATACAATTCAAAAATTAAAGAAAATAAGTGTTCAATCACACCACAAGAAAAGAATTCCATTATTGGGGCACGTTAAGCTAAGTTATTGTTTGTTTATAATAATTCTTCATACTAACAAAATAAAAACAATTAAAATTAAAATTATATTTATGAGTTTTAAAAGCCGATTAGGGATACCAAATGATGGTCGTAGTGTATAATACATTAAATAATATACAGATAATTCTAAATTTATTTAAATTTGTCAAAATAATAATAAATTATTAAGAATACACAACACTGATATTCCATCACTGAATCATTAATTTCAGGCGTCCCTAAAATTAATAATATCATTTCATTTAATTATTTATTTTGAGCATCCCCAAAATAAAATAATTAAATTACAAAATTTTGGAACATGAGTGCTTGAGACATAATTTGCGTAATATTGAGAGAGAAAATAATAATTTCTAATATTAACATTTTAAAAGAAATTAAGGTAACCAGTATCGAAATAATGTGATATCCTATAATCTTACAAGTAAACTACTGAAACATTTACGAGTTTGGAAAACTAAAAATAAATATATCTGTAAAAGACTCAAAATATTCCAAATGCTTGAAGTTTGCTTAATTCAGATAAGCAAACAAATGTCCGTAACAGATCTATTTCTGTACATAATTCAAAATAGAAGAATGGCCCATATACACGAAACAAGTAAAACTGTTATTCAAAAATTTAAAATAAAGTCCAAAATAATTAAAACTACGCATACGAAGTCAAGCCACAACTCACATGTCAAACCTATAGACAGTCTACGGAACCCCAATCTAAACTCATATAATCTTATCCTTGGGTAAAATCTTAAGTCAATAAAATCCTTATATAAAACTTGTTATCTCTTGTGAAGCTAACAAATTTCCAAGTCTATTTTGAGTTGAGAGTTTTATTATTTAAACAGATTCTTATATATTCGATCGCGTCTTCAAAGATTATTTGTTTTCCTTGTAAATCAATTGTTGCACGAATTAAACTTAACCAAACTACACTTGGAACGATTGATAATCATGCATCATCATCAGAAGAAACATGTCTTACAAAAATCTAACGATTTCGATACTTAAAAGTAGTAACATTCATGTTTGTGTCCCTAAAGACGTAAGACGGCTCACTAACAAAGACAAAACTCAAAAGCACGGAATTGATGCGAAAGAAAAATAACTGACCGAGTCAAATCATAATCAAATAACAGAATAGTTCCACTTCTAATAAAAAAATTTACAAAGTCAGATAGACATATGAACAATGTTCATAATAAATAGATGAGTCGAAATAGTATAAAAATATCAGAAAAGTAAAATAGTTGTCAATTGGATAAACGAATTTTTGAAAAAAAATAAAAAAAATACCCATCCTAATGTCTACCCAACCTCACAGGACAACCTAAATAGGTTTTCTACAAGAAAGAACCTAAGCTCTGATACCATCTTTGTAACACCCCCATCTAAAATTAAATGAGGGACTACTTATTAAACCATAAACCTGAATACATAGCACCAAAATTTGTAAAATAATTATTAAACAGTCTAAATAATTCTAGAATTCCATAATCTTAATCAATGAAATAGCGGGTTGCTCTCTTTCACACAATCCCAGATCCCCCTAAGCACCTGCCAGAAAAAGAATACGGCATGAGCCAAACGCCCAGTACGGATTTGGAATACAGTTTATAAAATAGAAAAATAGATATACATATTTGACAATTTATAATAAATCAATTATTTTTCAAATAAGCATGGCTGAAGCAGCGAAAGGGGTAGGATATTTCATACCGAGGTCAGAACAGATACAGATACAAATACATACGTCATAGGGTACCGTAACGTATGCAACAAACCGGATAACGTGTACGGTATATACATCGTCACCGCCGAATCAAATCACAAATCAAAACAAACTCTGGGTGCACCCACGTATCCTGAAACAAATATCAAAATGCGCAAAAGCTCGCCTCCTGAGCTATCAGAACAGAAGGATACGCCATGACCAATCACACTGTCATGGAAGTGTCATGCCACTGGTGCCGCAATGACATGGCTGTAGTACCCCTACAGCTGGTTAACTCGGTATACCCTATATCACTAAGGGTTCAAATAGATATTTACACAATTTTCACAATCACTTGATGCACATACTTCAAATATTCTAAACATATATGTAATATGAATAATTTCTAAAATTTCAAAAATAGAGATTCAAATATTTTGTAACGGAACTGAAACAATTATTTAAATATTTCAGAACAGAACTAAAACATATACTTTAATATTTTGGAACAGAACTGAGAGAGATATTCAAATATTTTAAAAGGATATTTAAGATGCATTTTATTGAAGACGCAAAAATAGACTTTTAATCAAAATAATTTTCAAGAGTCAAAACGGATAACAGTGGAATGAACAGATTGAACCAAACAAATATAGATAGCCCTAACATGAGTAGCGCTGAATGAAAAAGGAGAGAAATCCGTACCTTAATAATAGCAACCAACCCGTTAAATCCCTAGCTTCCATCTAATTACAAAAGTATAATTTTATAATTAAGATGCATTATTAATATATATCTCTATATATATATAGTTATAGTTCAATTATGTGTGCTCGTAATTTACAGCTTATCATTGTTAGTTTATGGTTACTAATATCTCGTACATGTCCACTAATTTTAACATCATCTGGTTAATCACATGTTGATAGTCTACTAGTGTCACACTAATTCTTGCTATCATAATCTAAGCAATGTAATATTTAATACATAATTGTAATTGTAATATCTTAAAGAGTAACATGTTGAAATTCTGGGATTAGCTCTCTTCTTCTATTGTAACGTTACACGCATATGATGTACATATGTAAGACCGAGCAAATTATCATACAAAAACAACCTAATATGCTTACACTAACAATTAGTTAAATAAATAAATATTATTCAGATACATACCGTGATCATGTACACTTGGGGTAAAAAAAAAAACTTGTGATCAATATTTGGCGACCATATAATCTCTCAAATTAATTCCTTCTTACAGTAATACCAAGTGCGCACACATCCCGAGGACTTCTTCCACTGATTCTCTCGACCTGCGGCTCTCTCTCTCTCGATATTTTCTTTTAGGGTTTTTGTTTTGTGCCATAATATTGTATTGTCTAAATATATAATACTACTTTTCCTATTATGAAAAGATATTTTAAAGTTTGTAAAAACCAATGAATTATTTATTAAACTTTTTCTTTACTAATTGTATTATTATCTTTTAAATTTTTAAAAAAAATCACTTTACCTATTATTATTATTAAAAATTAGGAATATTACAATTTAGTAATCTACTAATCCGCTCTTTCATCATACTAGCTTAAAACTCGTGCGATGCACGGATTGTTATTAATAATTATTATTTTTATTATTTATGTTTTAATATTCTATTAATATGCATTTGCTAAAAAAAATAAGTAGACATGTTAAACTTTTTTAAATAATTAAAATTATTAAAATAGATTTTAAAATAAATTAATAACTGTTTACCCATGATATTTTTGGAAAATGAGGGGTCTAAGTAAGGAAAAATTGAAAAAGTAACATGTTTTAGCTGAAAAGGTAAGTGTCCGTAATTAAAAGTATTTAAATGGGTTTCAAAATAAATAAGGATTTGCCCGGGATATTTTTGGAAAATGAGGGGTTTTAGTAAGAAAAAATAGAAAGAGTAACATGTTTCAGTTGAAAAAGGTAATTGTCCGTGATTCTTTTAGAAAAAGAGGGGATTTTGTTAGAAAAATAGAAAAGGTAAGTATTTTAGCTAAAAAGGTAGTTGGTTATAAAAATATTGTTATTTAATAATAATTTCTTTAGAAAATGAAAAAATAGAAAAAGTAACATGTTTCAGCTGAAAAAGTGCTCATAATTAAAAGTATTAAAATAGATTTAAAAATAAATAAGTAAGGGTTTGCCCGTTATATTTTTTGGAAAATGTGGGGTTTTAGTAAGGAAGAATAGAAAGAATAACATGTTTTTGTTAAAAAAGATAATCATCCGTGTTTTTTTAGAAAAAGAGAGGATTTTGTTAGAAAAAAATAAAAAATGGTAATGTATTTTAGCTGAAAAGGTAATTGGTTATAAATAATGTTATTATTTAGTGATAGTTTTAAAAAAAAATAAGGAAGGCTAATTAAGTAAAATCACTAAGTATCGACCATCCGTCCGTCCGACTACCAAACTTTTAATGTTTCGTCTATAATAATATAGCTTAAAACTTGTCCGATGCACGGATTATTTTTAATAATTGTTTATTTTATTATTTATATTTTATATTTTATTAATTGCATTTATTAAAAAAAATAAGTAGGCGTGTTAAACATTTTTAAATAATTAAAAGTATTAAAATAGATTTTAAAATAAATAAGTAACGGTTTGCCCGTGATATTTTGGAAAAAGAGGGGTTTTAGTAAGAAAAATAGAAAGTAACATGTTTTCGTTGAATTTCAAAATATAAAAGTAACGATTTACGTAATATTTTTGAAAAAAGAGGGGTTTTAGTAAGAAAAATAGAAAAGGTGACATGTGTTAGTTGGAAAAGGTAATTGTCAATTAAAAGTATTAAAATAGATTTTAAAGTAAATAAGTAAAGATTTGCCCGTGATATATTTGGAAAAAGGGGGATTTTACTAAGGAAAATAGAAAATATAACATGTTTTAGCTGAAAAAGGTAACTGCCCGTGATTTTTCTAGAAAAAGAGGGGAAAGGTAATTGTCAATTAAAAGTATTAAAATATGTTTTAAAATAAATAAATATATTTTATTAATTGCATTTATTAAAAAAAATAAGTAGGCGTGTTAAACATTTTTAAATAACTAAAAGTATTAAAATAGATTTTAAAATAAATAAGTAACGGTTTGCCCGTGATATTTTGGAAAAAGAGGGGTTTTAGCAAGAAAAATAGAAAGTAACATGTTTTCGTTGAATTTCAAAATATAAAAGTAACGATTTACGTAATATTTTTGAAAAAAGAGGGGTTTTAGTAAGAAAAATAGAAAATGTGACATGTGTTAGTTGGAAAAGGTAATTGTCAATTAAAAGTATTAAAATAGATTTTAAAGTAAATAAGTAATGATTTGCCCGTGATATATTTGGAAAAAGGGGGATTTTACTAAGGAAAATAGAAAATACAACATGTTTTAGCTGAAAAAGGTAACTGCCGGTGATTTTTCTAGAAAAAGAGGGGAAAAGTAATTGCCAATTAAAAGTATTAAAATATGTTTTAAAATAAATAAGGGTTTGCTCGTGATATATTTGGAAAATAAGGGATTTTAGTAAGGGAAATAGAAAAAGTAACATGTTTTAGCTGAAAAGGAATTTGTCCGTGATTTTTTTAGAAAAAAATGATAATGTATTTTAAATGAAAGGGTAACTGATTATAATAATTAAATAAACAATTAAATAAGGCAAGTAGAAATTTATAATAATATAGTATAGATAGATTGACAAATTTATAATATTAGTATTTTATGCTAGTAAATGGAATAGCCCATGATATTTTTGAGGTTTTAGAAAATATAAAAAAGAATATATGTTTTGGAAAAAAAAAACTAATCAGTCAGTCATTAATAATTATAATATTATTATTTTATTTTATTAAATAGAATTGTTCGTGATATTTTTGGAAAATGAGAGGTTTTATTTAGGAAAAATATAAAAGTAGAAATTTTAACCTTATATAAAAAAGAATATACACTTTGACTAAAAATGGTAATGGGTTGGTTATTAACAATTATAACCTTATTATGTTATTTTATTAAATGAAATTGTCTGCGATATTTTTGGAAAATGAAATGTTTTAGTTAGGAAATATAAAAAAGATATTATATATATTAATTTTAATATTTTATCTAACGGTTCTCAACGATTTGATCATAAATATCTAACGACTATGAATGAAGTGACCGGACTACAAAAATTTTGACGACCAGACTACAAAACTTTCAATGTTTCGTCTTTAATATAATAGTATAGATTAATATTAAAAAAATGAATTATATTCACACCTCCTACACCAAAAAAATTTTGAGAACCATTGGAGCATCTACAATGGAGTTAGTTAAAATGGTTGACTACAATAATATAAAGTAATATTTGGGTAAAATTTACTGAATCTGTAAGGCGTTGTACTCCAATGGGTTGATTATAATGGTTGGATATATTTTGAAAATAGTATATTTATAATTTTAAACAATACTTTTTCATTGAAAAATAATTTATAGCCCATTTTGATAAAATTTTGAAGCTCATTTACCCCATACTTAAATAACTGTTAATATGTGTATGTTATTTAAACTTTATTTTAAAACTCATCCATCCATCCGGTATATATTATATTATATTACATATATCTTAAAGGCCAACAAGCCCTTTTAACAGTATTTAGTAATTTACTAATTCGCTCTTTCATCATATTAATATTAAAAAAATGAATTATATTCACATCTTCTACACCAAAGAAATTTTCAGAACCATTTTATGAATCATTGGAGCATCTCCAATAGAGTTAGCTAAAATGGTTGGCTAAAATAATATAAAGTAATATTTGGGTAAAATTTAATAAATCTGTAAGGCATTGTACTTCAATGAGTTGATTATAATGGTTGGATATATTTTGAAAATAGTATATTTATAATTTTAAACAATACTTTTTCATTGAAAAATAATTTTTATATATTAATATCAATACTAGAGGTGCCGAAATTGGGTACAAGATAATGTGGAGTTGCTAATATGTCAATTTGAAATATTTTAATTTGTGAAAATGATGTAAATGACATTATACATTTATTTATAAATAATCAAATAATGAAACATGTCATTTTACTGTATATCTATTTTTATATCCAATTTAATACATCTAGCATTATTTTTAATACTAACACTAGCTAATTTTTTGTGTTGCCTTTAAATTAACCATGGTTAGCTTCACTAGTTCACATTTGTAAATGACACGTGTAACCTTAGCAATCAAACAATATGTATTAAAAAACAGAGGACTAAAAAGCAGTTATCACCAGAACTTAATAAAATCCTATTACTTGAATTAGGTACAGAGGTTATGCAAACTTATCCAAAGTTTTACAAAATATTGATTGTACATGATTTAACAGTTGTGTCATTATCCATCAGGCAATGCATCCAGAAGATTACAAGGTGTTTCGTGTTCTAAACTATCTGTTTAGCCTAGAATGCTTCTCTTTTTTATGCAAATTTGACAGCTCTACAAAAACAGAAAGACTTGTGTGGAAAGGGAGGATGAACAATTAAAAAACAGATATCGAACAAAATCAAATTAAGGTTACATTTAAATCAATTTAAGATTAAAAATATCAGGTTTAATTTTGCAAGGTATGATTACTTATACTTGTAAGATAAGATTCCTTAGTCTGATATCAAAGCATGTACAGCGCAGTTCGAAGAATAAATCAAATGTTTATTCAATCAGTCCAGGTTAACCACTGCTCAGCATGATTAGGAGGTAGACCATATAGCATAAGTTAATTTATAATTCAGGTTGCACAGTATTTTTAGTATCATGCAACATTAGTTAGTTTCCCCTGCAAGAGATTACATGGTAGAAATACCATTCAAGTTAGAAGTGCATGGAAATGCATACTCCGGCGAACTCACAACATTAGACAACTTTAATGTATTAGGGTATTATTATGGTCATATTTAATAGAAAATTATTCATATTTATAAATTAATTATATTTATATAAATTATATGAGTTAAAAGTTAACCATATGACATATATGTAATTGTTGAATAAAAAAGGATACATTTGTAAAGTAACCTATTAATTTCGGACATATTATACAAATTCTTTTTTTTTCCTCCTCAAAATCGTTAGAGCAATCTCAACTGGGTCCTTATTTTTGACTTCAAAATATATTAAATTAATAATTAAATAAAATATTAAGAATAAAAAATTATTTTACTTCAATAATATTTCATTATTCCTTTTATTGGTTTCATAAGTATATTTAATTAATAAAGATGGATGATGATGAAAATAATGTTAAATATTTAATTAATTAAAATCGAGTAGTATGAGATGATGCAGCAAATATAGGACATCAAAATTGCTTTCCCAGATACAATATGGAGATGAACCTAAAATTTATTGATAGAGGAGTGGATGGTTGGATCAAGTGGTGTAATTGAGATGAGACGAGCCGTTTAGTTGGAAAAAAAATGGGATTAGCCTAATACGGTCATGCTCAAGTTTAAACTTGATTAAAGAATTAAAGAATTGTTTGGTTCGGTTATATTTGGTATAAAGTGAGTATTGCTCATTCCAAATTCATATATGTTGTTTGGTTGATCATTTTTTAATTTTGATACTAATACTTGAAACCCTTATAGAATGAAATTTAATACCTTAAAATGGGTTTGAGGAAGGGGTATTAGGTATCAAATTTAATTTTTTTTTATTTTACTTTTGTAATAAAATTAAATACAAACTCAATACACATATTTTAAAATGATGTTTTTAATCTTAAATAGATTATATGTAGATTTTGAAAAAATAGATTATGCTTTATTTTATTTCATACTAACAAATAATATTTTATTTTAAAATTTATTAAAAGATTATTTAATTGGTTAAATTAAAATTTGCCAATCACGTATTTTTCTTATATTAATTTTTTTGTTTGTAAATTTTATAATGATTTAACTTCCATGTATAATGTATACTTACATATTATAGAAAAATGAGTTATTAATTATATTTTAAATTAAAAAAAATTATTCTGAGTACTAAACCAAACACATGGTATCAAGAATGATACATCAGCCTCGTACTCATACCAGCTTAACCCGATTCCTGATTACAAACCTATACCATGTTTTGAACCAAACGACCCCAAAAAAGTTTGGGGTCGAACTTGATCGAGCCTTCAATTTCAAGTTCGAAATCCAACTTGTCAAAGATTCGATATGTTTGAGATCAGTTCAAAAACTCGAATCGACTTAACCAAACATTGACACGATTATATATATATAAAGATATTAAATATTTATATTAAAATATAAAAATAATAAAGCTCGAACTCGACTCGATAGAATATTCGAACAGACTGAGATCGAGCTCGACTCAATTATTATCAAATCAAATTCAAATATTTTACGAGCCAAATTCAAATAGCTCATTAACTGTTCGACTCGATTATCCCTAGAAGAAATATTTTGAACCTAAAATCGTAAACTAGTCTAGCCAGACTTGCGTGTCCTGACAATACACGTTTTGAACAAGAACTTGTTCACCTTGGTGTTGCTTCATGTTTATCATGATCAAGTTATTATTTTAAAAAATTATGAAAATAAAGGTAAGAGAGATACTAAGAATTGTTTATCTTTTTTGTATGCAATACTTTTCTCTTCGTATTTAATCAGAATCATGTTGGGTTGTTATGGTTGTATTCGATTAGAATTTTAAATGATTTTTTAGAAATTTAAGAATACTCGGTTTTAATTTTAAAATTTGATGATATTCATTCTGTATTATAAATTGTCTTTTCAAATTTAAATTTATTAAATTAAGATTTTAAAAAGTTTTCTGAAACTTAGGTGTATTTAATTTGAATTTTAAAATTTTCATTAAAATCCTAAAGTATTCAAAAATTCTTTAATTTTTTTGAATTAAATAATAAGGTGAATTTTTGTGAATTTGCTAATGTATTTTTAAGTTCATAAATCCAACTAAAATTCATGAGATTTTGATGAATAGATCAAGAATGTTTCAAAATAGGTTAGAGTCTACGTCATTTTAAATCAATTTTGAATCCACGCAAAATTAAAATCAACAAAATATATAAATGATTAGTAATTAATCAAAATCTGAATTGAATACACATGTTAGTATTTAAAGAAAATTATATTTTGGATGTGATCAATAATTAATTGGAGTTCAACTATGATTTTATTTAACTTATTTTCCTTGCTTACATATTTGAAAATACATATAAACAAAAATAAATTTGAATACAATGTGAACGAAAATATTTTGATAAAATGGCCTAAAGTCGTTTTTACTTTCATGTAAACTCATGAGTTTAATCATGCCTTTTTCATTGTGCTAATTGATATGCTTGATAAATCGTTTTTTAAAGTAATCAAATTTTAGAATTTGATTTTCAATTTTCAGTTATAACTCAAAACATTCTAAATATTAAATTATAATCATTTTCTTAATAGATCTATGAGGTTAAATCACATTTCTCTGTTATAATGTGACGACTAGTTTATTAAGTCGCACTTCGCAGCGGCCTTATAACAATTTCTCTAAAAATTTGAAAACATTATACGAAATATATTTTTAAATAAAATAAATAATAATATTTCTAACATAAGTGTTGTTTTTTAATTTTCCGTGTCATCTTGATCATTCACGAAAATTCTGAATAAATATAAAAAATGCAATTGTTTAATATTTTCATATTTAACATTATATCGAATATTATTATATTGATTACCTTTTTTTTTTTTGAAAATTTAAATTCCAACAAAAAATTTAAATTCATAATATAACATCAATATTTTATTATAGCATATAATATGATGCTCTTAATGAACCGCTCTCCCTTTAAAAATGTTTCCTCTCAGTAGCTCTCTCGTTGTTAAGAAATTTAACCGATAACACGTTAACATTACTCTACTAAATAAATTACATGATCTCCACCTTATAATCTAAAGTAGGGTCTGAGTAGATTTGTGTAAATTAGAATTGATACGTGCAATATGTCATAATACATGCATCCTCTTTCTTTCTTTGATGATACAACTAATGTTATCAAATTCATATTCTTTGTAGTATAATAGAACTTTGTCCTCGGTGGTTCTTGTATCTTTATAAAGAAAAAAATCAAAACCAAGAATAGGTGAGAAAAAGTTCAGATATGAGAATATAAATATTCTAAAAGTAAACACAAATATGAGCTCAATAAAATAGAGAGCAAAAAACTTTGGACTCTATAAATTTGTTTATATAATCGTCTGAATTTGTAAAAAAAAGTTGACATCTTCTTGATTTTTTATAATTTATTTATATAGATTATAGAATTTAATAAAGTTTATAAATATAGGATTATAGATATAGTCAGTTGACTGTATAATTTGATTAAATTCATAATTTTTGAAGAACTTATCTTGTATAAGTTTCTCTTTTTAGGAATTATGAGTTTAAAAATAAAATTTTAATTTTTAGTATTTCAATTTTTTTTGAATTATGAGTTAAAAAAGAAATTTAATATTTTATTATTTCAAATAGAGGTGCTCTAGAAAAATATATAAATAGAATAAAGACGATTTGAGAGCGCCGGGAGATTTTCCTTTATATAAACACTCGTTTACTAAGCCGCGCTTCGCAGCGGCTTTATAATAATTTCTCCAAATTTTTCTAAAAACTATTCTAAAAAATATGTTTTAAACAAAATTATATTTAAAACATGAAATTAAGGTTTCAAAATTACCGAAATTTTGAATAATTATAGAGAAGGGTAATTGTTTAATATATTTCATTAGTTTAATATTATATCAAATATTAGTATATTAATTACTTTATTTTTCTAAAAATTTATATTGTTACTTTTATTTAAAAATACATAATACATAAATATTAAATTCTAGCATATAATATGCTCCTCCTGATGAATCGTTATCTCGTTAAACATGTTTCCTTCCACTGACCCGTTTTCTCATTGTTACCAAATTGAACATAAAATAAACTAATTACTTAATCAATTACATCATCTATTAATCCATTTTATTATATCATAAAATTTAATTCAAATCTTTTTCAAAATTCTAATTTTCATTGTTTAAAATATAGGTACTCGAGAAAAGAAACGAAAAGAAAATAAGGCTCCTCTATTTTATTTTATTATATAGAAACTTGCATTTTCTGTAAGTTTTATCTTCTCCATAATTAGAAGGTAAAATTTTTTTTTAAAATGATTTTTAATGTATATGTAAATGTTAGATATGAATATCACTAGAAAACTAGACAGAGGGGGGGGGGGGGGGGTGAATGGATAGTTTGAATATTTTTCGAATCTTGAAACTAAGAAATGTATTAGATTGTGTATGTATGAAAATGCGGAAATAAAAAGAACATAACACACACAATCACTTTAATCTACTTTTAATCTACTTTGTATAAAGTAAATCAAATACTACAGCTTCCAAAATTTCACAAGTGAAATTCTGGCTTCTAAACAAGAACAGTGTTTTCTTGTTTTCTTACAGAGAAAAGAGTGCTTGAATTATTTATGTGTATATCTCTTTTACAGCTAACTATAGGGTGTGCACAATATATATATATATATATGACCTATACAAACTAGTGCACACTCATATTTACACAGCTACCCCTAATTGTAACTCCAACTTATCCTTCCATAAGAGGTTAACTGTGTCAGGAAGGACCACTTGCTTTCTGTAGTCCTTTCTCGTATCTGTAGATGCTTGTCTCTATTCTTTCTCTCCAAGTTTTGATGTAGATTTGCCATCTGTCTTTGGACCACCTAACCATAACAGATACTTCAGTATTTGTCTCCGTTGAACTTTGATTCTGTACCTTGATTTGTCTTGTTGTAAAATGGCTAAGTGTTGATATCGTGAACTCCAGCATATTCCTTATCCTGTGACTTGTCGACATAGAGCATTTGAGACTTTGCTATATGAGGACTTTGCGATATGAGCATTTTAGGAGTATGCGATATGACATATTTCTGACTTCACGATATAGCCTTTTTGAGGACTTCACGATCTAGCCTTTTTGACGACTTCACGATCTAGCCTTTTTGAGGACTTCACGATCTAGTACATTCTGACTTTGTGATCTCAACACTTCACGACATGAGTCTTGAAGACTTCACGACATAGTTCATTTTGGACTATGCGATCTCAGTACTTCACGACATGGATATTGGGGACTTCGCGACATAGCTCATTCTGACTTCGCGATATGGGGACTTAGATAAATTTCTGCAACTTATTTCTTCAAGGCCTTATTCACATCCTGTTGCATGAACAATTTTGAACTTCTACCAGGACAATTATTTCATGGCCTATGTACATTCTAGGTGCAAGAAACTTACTAAGCTCATTATAATCTTGAGCATACATAATAAAGCTAAGTACATGAAAACAAGACAAGTACAATAGAGACCTATACTATATCCCAGTGATAAACTTCACTAGGTCATGTAGAGTGACATAGTCACAATGTGTAGGCTTGTTAATAGTGGTATTCAGACATGCCTTGAGCCTAACAATTATAAACTTAATCACAAAAGAAGTTGATTTATTTTTATTAATTTTAACATGGAAACTCATAAAAATACAAATTAGAGGTTATACTTACCTTTTATACAATTCTTTTTTATACATTTTAAAAAAGGTAATCAAAATTGACCAAACATAAAAAAATGTTCTCTCCTCTCTCTGTAAACCTACAGCCGCCCCTCCCTCTTCTATCACATAGTCCGACGGGGCTTTCACCGATTTTTCCAGTGAAAAACCCTAAATCTTTTAATTTGTTTTGTTTTCTTTCTTTCAATAATCTCTCCTTTAGGTTTGAATTTCTATCCATTTGATTTGTTTGGTTTATTTTTTAGATCTAAATTATCAGAACTTTCGGTTTTCTTTCTTCTTCGATTCAAGCGAAGCTTATTGGATTTGAGAGTGGATCGAGTATTTCTTAATATGGTTTTGTTTTTCAGATCTAAGATTTTTTATTTGGAATTCCAGTTTGCAAGTTCAGTTTGTTTTCTCTCCTTGGTGAGAGTGGGTTTGTTTCTCTCATTTGTTGTGAGGGTTGGTTTTGATTTAGTGATGGAAGTTTGTATGAGATTACATTTATGGTTGATAGCTCAAACGGATTATGGCGAAACGGGTACATATAAATATATCATCTTCAAACTATCGTTTAAGTGTCTCTTCATGAAGACAAGTGATTTGATCTTTTTTATGTTTGTTCGACTCGATCATCTTTGTAGATGTCGTATGGATTTTTATTATTGAATTAATTCCATTTTTCTTCAAAAAAAAAAGGTTTTGACTTTATTTTCTAAAAATAGATAAATATGAATCGAGCGATTGTAGAACTCCTGGGGTTTTTTCTTTATATATATATAAAGATATTGATTGAGAGAAAAAAAATCGTGCATCAAGATTATTATTCCGATAAATATTCATTTACTGAGATTCTCCCTTATCTAAAAGAGTTAAATACCAAAATATCTCAGTCACAGAAATTTGACCATCACCTACCTCCCAGTCACGGTGAATCGTCTACCATATCTGCTCAAATTTTTTACAAAAGACACGGTGTTTCGTGTACCATATCTGGTAGCTATTGCATTACACCGTGTTCCGTGTCTCCCAAACACGACATACGATATACCATGTGTCATTGCTGACAAACAAAGGCAGTCACAGTGAATCGTCTTCCGTATTACATGTAATGCGTTACACGAAACACTGTGACAGACTGTTGCTGCAGACGAAACGCCGTGACAAGCTATTGCCGTAGACGAAATACAATCTAAAATATCAAGCTAACATGTTGTAGTCTTTGTAATTAGACCTCAATTAAGATGATTGTATAGATCTCGGAGCAGATATATTTACTAGAAATATTTGGAGTTCGTGTTGGATCTAGTTTGAATTAATATCAAATAAAATTCAGGTTAAGATTGATTAAATTTGACTTGTATCAAATTTAATTTAGATTATTTCCGATTATTAATCATTTATATTTTTTAATTTGTGAAAAAAATATCTTATTATTAAATATAATATTTCAATATAATACAAATAATGTATCTTTTTCAAATAAAATAAATAACTAATTATGCTATTTTGACATAAACTTGATTTAAATATGAATTTTGCTGTTGAATAAAAGGTTAGTTAATTATTAAATTCTATAAATCATGGATTATGATCTGTTAGTTCTCCTACTATTTAGCTACGATACACATCGGCATTTAGGCATATCAACTTAGTTTGTTAGCTCTATCTAGTTTCCTAGTTTATCGGAGTTTGTTAGCTTTCCTTATCTCATGCTTTCCTTATCTCATGTATTGTACCAGAACTATATAGCTGGTACCTCAGACTTTTGTGTAACAATAAGAACATTTAATTTACTTTTATATCATGGTATCAGAGCTCTATGCTCTTGTTTATCAATTCGCCAATGATGATCTTACTTTTGGTTCTTTGATCTTATATCTGTAATACCTTTGTGTAGATACATACGTATCTGGTGTGTATACATTATCATGACAACTGCATCTTATTCTTCTGCGATGGTTGGGTCTTCATCATCACCGTCTCTATCCACCACCGCTCTTGATGTTAATCATCCATATTATTTACACCCTTCTGATAACCCTGGGATGCAGATTACAACGGTTGTTTTAACCGAGAACAACTACAATCAGTGGAGTCGTTCAATGGAGATTGCACTCTCTTCGAAGTTGAAGCTAGGCTTTGTTGATGGTACGCATATTAAACCACCTAACCCATCTGCTTTGTTTACTCACTGGTGTCGTTGCAATAACATGGTAACTTCTTGGATTCTCAATTCTGTTTCTGTTGATATTAGAAATAATGTTGTTTATATGAAATCTGCTCTTGAAATATGGAATGATTTAGAAACACGTTATGCTCAAAGTAATGTTCCTAAATTGTTTCATCTTCGTTCTGAAATTTCTCATCTTACCCAAGGAAATTTATCAATTGCTGGATATTTTGCTATGTTTCGATCTGTTCATGATGAACTTGAATGTGTTTCAACTAAGCCACGTTGTTCGTGTACTGCTTGTACCTGTAATGTGAATGCAAAACTTGATACTTATGATCAAGATATACAACTTTCTCAGTTTTTAATGGGCTTAAATGAGCAATTCACAGGAATTAGAGGTCAGATTTTAATGATGAAGCCATTACCAAGCTTGAGTCAATGTTATTCACTGTTGTTACAAGAAGAAAATCAACGTTCTATTGCAACCTCACAGTCTGTACCGTCTGATTCTTTGGCTATGTATGTTAAGATGTCTAATAATCGAGTACAAGGGGCTAAGTTTGTTAAGAAACCTTCTTAGGATTTTAAGGACTTTAAGGACAATGTGGAATGTGAATTTTGTCACATGACAGGACACACAAAAGATAAGTGTTTTTGTGTTCATGGCTATCCGTCTTGGCACAAATTGTTTGGTAAACCAAAGCCCAAACCTCGTTTTCTGCAGTCTCCTACCAAGTCTAGTGCTGCTGTTCAAATTATTGGTCTTGAAACTCAAGCTACACAGCTAAATGATGGTGGCAGCGCTTCACTACCTTCTTCTGATCTCCCTCTTTCAGCTGACCAGTGTCAGCAACTTATTCAATATTTGCAAAAGTCGATGTCTGTTGGTTCTTCTAGCTCTTCCACTGGTGCAGATCAGCAAGCTCCTCTTTGGTACTCGTCTGTGAATAGTACCCAGTTTGCAGGTACTGCCTTCCATTTTGACAACAATGTCTATCCCACTGTAAGTTATACTCAGGATCAGTGGATAGTTGATACAGGTGCGACGGATCATATCACTCTGTTCCTTAACTTACTCCATGATGTAACTGTGTTTCAATCAGTTTTGCATCTACCTAATGGTGCAACTGCAGATATTATGTATGTTGGTTCTGTTGTTCTGAGTTCAGAAATTACTCTCCGTAATGTTCTGTGTGTTCCTTCATTCACTTATAACTTGTTGTCTGTGTCCAAGTTGCTGAGTGATAATAATTGTGAAGCCACTTTTACTCCTACTTGTTGCTATCTTCAAGCTTCTGCATGGACAAAGAATCTTACGATTGCCAAAGCACATAATGGTCTTTATTTGCTCAGTCAGATGCACCTTCAGCAACATTTGATTCCAAATTCCTCTCAAGCAGTATCATGTGCTGCAAGTGTCGATACCACTTCGCTTTGGCATAATCGACTTGGGCACGCACCTGTTTCTGTATTAAAGATGCTACCAGTGACTGGTATACGGTCTACTATGTCTCCTTGTGATTGTTGTATGTTTGCCAAGCAAACTCGACAAAAAATTCCTATTAGTACTTCTGTTTCCTCTGATATTTTTGACTTGGTTCATGTTGATTTATGGGGTCCCTATCGTCATAAGACACATCACAGTTGTACTATGTTTCTCACAATAGTTGATGATAAATCTCGTTCGACTTGGGTGTACTTGGTGGTTGATAAAACTCTTGTTGCATCTGTTTTGATGACATTTATGCAGTATGTTGCTAAGCAATTTTCTAAGTCTATTAAGGTTGTTCGTTCGGACAATGGGACTGAGTTCTTGAACAAGACTCTAGCTGCATATTTTGCTCAACATGGTGTGATTCATCAAACGAGTTGTGTTTACACTCCTCAACAGAATGGCTTAGTCGAACGTAAACATCGAACTCTTCTTAATGTTGCTCGAGCTTTGAGGTTTCATTCCTCGGTACCTATCAGTTTTTGGGGTGATTGTCTCTTGACTGCCGCATATCTTATTAATAGAACACCTTCTATTCAGTTACAGGGTCTTACGCCTTATGAAATATTGTTTGAGGAAACTCCCTCTTTTCAAGACTTTAGGGTGTTCGGTTGTTTGTGCTTTGCTAAAGTTGTGCCACATCCCACTGATAAGTTTGCTCCGCGATCTATCAAAGGAGTTTTCCTTGGTTATCCGTTTGCTACAAAAGGATTCAAGGTTCTGGATCTTCAGACTAAAAATGTGTTTGTCTCTCGTGATGTTATTTTCTTCGAATCAGTATTCCCCTTTAAAGATGAACCATCATCCTCGTTGTCTCACCTTTTTCCTTGTCAGTCCAGCTATTCTGCCAGTGATGATAGTGATCCTTTGTTTGTCCCAAATTCTGATAATGAGTCGAATAACTCTGCCACAAACTTGGATGGAGCTTCTGGTACGCATGGCTCTAGTACTTCTCCGATCGAACCTGCTGTTGATGCTACTTTGCCATCTGTCATTGATCGTCCTGCTCGTACTCGGCATTTACCTGCCAAGTTCTCTGATTATACGGGGCTTCCTTCTCATCTGGTCAATCACATTCAACTTATGTCTCCCACTGCATCTGGTACTATTATCAACTCATGTTCTTTGCAAATGTATATGGCCTCCTTACCTTTTGATCCTACTTATGTCCACTTTATGGCCAACTCTACTGTGCTTCTGGAGCCTTCTACCTATAAACAAGCTGTTCAACAATCGGTTTGGTGTGAGGCTATGAATGTTGAGTTGACGGCTCTAGAGGCAACTCATACATGGGAATTACAGCCACTACCTCCTGGTAAGAAGGCTGTCAGCTGCAAATGGATATATAAAATTAAGTATCTTCCAAATGGTGATGTTGATCGATACAAGGCACACCTAGTTGCCAAGGGATTTACCCAAACGGAGGGATTGGATTACTTTGAGACGTTTGCTCCGGTGGCTAAGATGTCTACAATGCGTATCTTGCTTACATTGGCAGCCAAACTTAATTGGTTTATTAAACAACTTGATGTAACGAATGCATTCTTACATGGTCTCCTTGATGAAGAGGTGTATATGGCCTTACCTCCTGGTTATATACCACCTGCTGAGATTCAAGAACGTTTTGCTAACTTGCGTTTAGTTTGTCGTCTTATCAAATCGATTTATGGCCTTAAGCAAGCACCACGTCAGTGGTTTATTGCCTTGTCTAATGCTCTAGTCCAGTTTGGTTTTGTTCAGTTGCTTAGTGATTCTAGCTTGTTTTGCTTTCAACGTGACAAGTCAGTTACCTATCTATTGATTTATGTTGATGATATGCTTCTAACTGGGAATGATTCCTCCTTGCTTGCTGAGGTTGTAGAGTTTCTTGGCACACAGTTTCAAATTAAGGACTTAGGCTCTATTCACTATTTTTTGGGTCTTGAACTCTCAAGGTCAGCTAAAGGAATTTATGTACATCAACATAAGTATGTTCAGGATATCTTGAAAGATACTGACTTGCTTGATTCCCGATCCTCCTGCGTACCAATGGATCAGCATCATACGTTACTTGGTGATACAACCACGCCTTTTCTCCCAGATGTTTCTGCCTATCGACGTTTGATTGGTCGCTTGATTTATTTGACAATCACACGTCCAGACTTGTCCTACCCTGTCCATGTTTTGGCTCAGTTTATGACTGCTCCCCGCCAGTCCCATTGACATGCGGCTCTTAAGGTACTCAAGTATCTTAAAGGTACTTGTAATCAAGGGTTACTGCTTTCTTCGACCAAGAATATTGCTCTCTCTTCCTACTGTGATGCGGACTGGGCTAGCTGTCCTAATACTCGTCAGTCCCTAACAGGTTTCTGTGTTCTACTGGGTGACTCTCTTGTTAGCTGGAAATGTATGAAACAACTTATTGTTTCTCGCTCTTCTGCAGAAGCTGAGTATCGAGCTTTAGCTGATACTTGTTGTGAGTTGACTTGGATCGTCTCTCTTCTGACTGAAATGAAGATTTCTGATCTCACTCTTATTACTCTTTACTGTGACAACAAGTCTGCCTTACACATTGCTTCGAATCCTGTTTTCCATGAGCGTACCAAACATATTGACATTGATTGTCATCTGGTTCGGCAAAAGCTCCAACAAGGGATGATAGCTACTCAACATATCTCGTCTGTGGATCAACCTGCTGACATTTTTACCAAGGCTTTATCGTCATCTCAGCTGTCTTACCTTCTTGGCAAGTTAGGAGTCTGCAATTCTTTGGCTCCCAACTTGAGGGGGGATGTTAGTTCTCCTACTATTTAGCTACGATACACATCAGCATTTAGGCATATCAACTTAGTTTGTTAGCTCTATCTAGTTTCCTAGTTTATCGGAGTTTGTTAGCTTTCCTTATCTCATGCTTTCCTTATCTCATGTATTGTACCAGAACTATATAGCTGGTACCTCAGACTTTTGTGTAACAATAAAAACATTTAATTTACTTTTATATCATGATCCACTAAAATAATAGTTATAAAACTAAAACTCAATTCACAATTTTTCTAATTTGATTTAGATCAAATCTCATACTTCAAATTGTATTTGATTTGGATAATTTATTATTCGATTTTGATGGATTTCAAGTCATAATCTAATCGAATATTCTGTATTCTTTTGGATTCAGATAATTATTAGATTAGATTTAATTAATTTTCGGTCATTGTCGAGTTACATAATCCGAACAGAAATTGAATCTCCTTTCCCTAAATTTTGGTTTCATTTTCCCGATGAACTCTTTTTGCCACTCTACAATTACATATTTTAAGGAAAAATAAATTTATCTTTAGTTTAGCTCTAGTTTTGTATTAAATTAAAAGAATAATAATTGAAGCTATTAAATTAAGGACATGAACATGTAAAACATCTTGCTTAAATAAAATTAAATCCATATACTTTTTTTAAAATTTATAAGAATCAGTCTTAGATGAAAAGAATGATAAATAAAAAAAAAATTAAAAAATAGTTAAGAGGAATGGCAAATCAATAAAAACTTAATGTAGGTTAAATAATTAACAAACTAATTTTTATTTTAAATAAACAAAGAAAGGACTTCCTTTAAAAAAAGAAAGAAAATAAATTAGGGCTCAGCATATAATCCCAAAAAGCGGACCTCAAATACACACATTGGGTGAAGGCCTAAAATAAAAACAAAAAACTCTCGGAAGTCTCAACACAACACAACACATCTCTCCCTCTCCCTAATTTCACATAATTTAAATCCGAATTATACATAACAAATACTAAAAATTTACAAACACATAATTGAATTCCCGCCATGGCTACTGAGGTGAGTGAAGAAGACACACAGCAAGCAATCTCAATTCCAGGAATTGAAGAGACTAAGACGCTGATTTGCGCTCTCAATTTCCTCTCCCGTAATCTCCCCCTTCCCTCTCACATTCTTCACGCCGTTTCTAGAATTTATGATGATCCTCTCGGTGATGCTGGATCTCGTGCCGCGCCAGATGAGAATGTCGATGCTTCGGTGAGGAATTTTTCACTTTTATCTTCACAATTATTGATTTTCATGTTTAATTACAGGAAGAGAGAGAGAGAGAGAGTTTATTATTTGTTTTTGTGAGGTAATTATCTGTTTGTTTGAGAGAGAGAGGGTTGATTATTTGTTTTTTTGTGAGGTGAGGTGATTATCTGTTTGTTTGATCTCGATTCTACCGGTTTATGAAATTGTTGACATTAGGAGAGTTTTCGTAGTTATATATTGTAATGAATTATGTGCGTATGTATTTTGAATCTGTGGAGTCAGTTATTAATTACTGTTAGCTACGATGATTATTTGTTTGTTTGATCTCAAACTTATTGATATATGAATATGTTGATATTTCGGAGGTTTTCTTAGTTATGCATATTTTTTTTCATTTTATTGAGTCAGTTGAAAATTACGGTCAGCTAAGATGATTCTTCTTTTCTTTGATCTCGGACTTTACTATATTTGAGAATGTTGTATTTCGGTGAGTTTTCGTAGTTAAATATGTGTATTTATGGAGTCAGTTATTAATTACTTTGACCTAAGATGATGATCTGTTTGTTTGATCTTGAACTTAATGATATTTGAAATTGTTGATGTTGTGGTGAGGTTTCTTAGTTATATATATATGCATGTATATGTTTTTGGTCTTATGGAGTCAGTTAATAATTGTTGCGAGCTACGATGAATATCTGTTTGTTTGATGTCGAAATTATCGGTATATGAAAATGTTGATATTCTGGTTAGGTTTTCTTAGTTATATGTATCTTTATGTTTGATTCTATGGATACAATTTTTAGTTGCTGTGTGGAAGCGTATCTGTGAGCTGATATGATTTTGTGTTTGTTTGATCTCAATTTAATCGATATATGAAAATGTTATTAGTAGCTATATATACGTAATTTTCCCTTCGTGTTCTGTTGTAGATAGAAGTTCAGAAATTGTTTAATGCTTAATTATTGTTTTTAGAATTTGAGACATAAATGTAGTATGGCTTGATTAGATTAGGTTTAGATTTGCAGCATGCATAATCACATTTGTGATGGGAAATAATATAATTGACCTTAACTAATAAAAGTTTAGTTGAGTGTAGAGGGTATAAGTAGAATTGCTTGTAGTGTGTACTATCCCAAGGTTGAATATTTTTTAAGGCAAAAGAAGAAGCGGGGGAACGACAAAAAGAGAATGTTTTCTGCCGTTAGGTGGTAGACCTAGATTCTCATATTATTGTCGAGATGCAATAGAATCCTGTTTTTCTTATATGTCTTTTTTTACATGAAAACAACAAGAAGGAATCTTTAGGGGTCTGATTCTCATATTTTGTAGAGACATAATTGAAATATGTACTTTGTCAGTTGTCGAAAACGACAGCAAGGAATATCCATGGGTATCGATTGCCATACTTTGTTGAGATGCAGTTGAATTATGTACTTTTTTCGTTTGTCGTTTTTACATGGAACAAGTAGGATTTTTTAGGGATCTTAAATTTCATACTTTGCCCAGATGTGATACTTTTTATACTGTCAATTTCTACTTGTAAAGACTTTAACTAAAGCTCTAAGTAGTAGTCGTAGGAAGAAAAGCAGAAGGTACATAGATGATTGTTGGTGAAAACAAAAGCATTATAGAACCAGAACTGTTAACATTTTTCTTTTCTTTGTTTCTGTTTCTTTTTTGCTTAAGAGAAGAGCAATATTCTTTTCTACTAATGATCAAATGAAAAATAGCTGACCACTTCTCCACCATTATGTGTATGCAAGGAGTATATGTTTCTTCAGTGGAGCTTTCTGCTCCCAATCCTCAGAAGTCTAGTTGAGGTCATATATTTTCTTAAGTGCTTTCTTTAATGTTGCAGGGTGATTCTTTAGTTGGAGGAGATTTAATAACAGAGCTTGAGGATGCCTTGGCAAAGCAACGATCAGATTGCATGTCAGGTGTCCGATTGACAGCATTAAAGGAAAATCGTTTAAGGAGCAACATACAACATCGCAAATCCGAACTTGAAGGTTAGAATTTAACCGCTTCTTTATTTAGCTTTTTTTTTAAAAAAAAATTTATTACTAGGGACGGAAGTTCGAGGGAGTAAAAATCTTTAACAACTTATATATATTGAATATAAATAAATTTTATCCATAATTTCTTGATTTTAAATTAATATACTTAAATTATTCTAAAAATTTAGGGGCCGAATACTATTAAATTACAAAAAGAGAAAAAACTGTTTAGATGTTTTAAAACAATTTTTATAGAACGTTTGGGGGTTGTGGTGGATGCCGCACCTGTGTCCCACCCACCCCCTCCCTCCATCCCTAATTGACAGGTAATAAAAAAAAATTGGTAATGGTGAATTGCTGATATTTAAATATGCAGATAATCATGCCTCTTCTAAGGTTTGAACCCTCGACCTCTTGTTACCAAGAGAAGTGTGGTATCCAGTAGATTACATTTATGTGGCCATGTAATTTAAACGTTTCCTCTTGTGCATGTTATATGTACATTTATGCTTTTCTAAAATTTCGTGTCCAGGATAGCTAGTGTATTGAAGGGTAAAATGCATTTCCTTTATATGTTATCTAGCACATATGTTTTCGATTTGATTGTAGTTAGATGTATTTAGACTGATTCCGAGATTGTTGGAGGATACTGGCAGAATGGTCCATGTAAATTGTGTCTAAACTATCATTCGTTTATGTCTTTGACCCTTTAAAATAAATTGGTTCCATTTTTATTTTTTATTTCCCTTGATTTTGTTGCTGATGGGTCGGAAACAGAACATTTTACTTTTATTATCTGTAATTTTGACTTTGGGCCTTCACAAGACTCTGCTAATGTGGAGCCTGGTGCACTTTCGACCTTATTATAATATGTATTAAATATAAGGAAACTGGTGACCTTTTACACAGATGACTTATAACTTGAAGTTACATGTCTAGGTACTTTTAATTCATGATATTTTTACATTCTTTTCAGTCATGAAATGTATTACGTTGATTGTCACTGATGGACATGTTTTGGTTCTTCAAATAATCTTGCTCCATATGCAATATTAATAGCTTGATATCTTTTGGTTGTATATTTAAAGTTTTGATTTTATTAATATCACCAGAATCTCCTCTTTGCTGCGTTTGTTATTTTTCCCTTCTCCTTCCTTTTACTCACCCAGAAACTGTGTATCTGACTGATTCTGTCACATCCTATGAAGTTTTGCAGAATACCTTTTGTTTTCATATTTGATTGTTTGGCAGACCAATAAGCAGAAAGTAAAGGATAATGTGGAAACTGATTAACAGGTTCACAGTGTTTTAATTTTTAGCCTTTGTTAACGAGGAAACTTCTTATACCCCAAATATGAATTATTTGATGGTAAATCTTAGCTAGTTGTTTTTCATGGCAAGTATGCTGCTTCCGACCTTGCTCAGTCTCCTATATTGATTTTATAGCATGTTTCTTGGTCCATATATTCTAATAGTATATGTACAATAAATTACTTTACTAATAAACCAAATATGGAAGATTTACTTTTTAATTCTTTTAGTATATACTGCTGTCAGTCCCTCAACTGTTCATCAAGGTGCTACAGTGGACACATAAGCTTAGGGAGATGTATAGTTGATATATATATATATATATACTTTTTTTGTGTCAAGTCATGAAATGATTTTAATTAAATTACTTTTTTGTCTCCTAGCCTTTTGAAGGTCATGAAAGATATTTAGAATTGTTTCAGTTTTTAAGTCGTAGTTATTAAGGCCATCGACTGGTTGGTGAGTAACTAGTCGGGCAGTTGCAAACTATTGCACTGATTAGGAATTCGACAGGCATATTCAGTAAAAGCAATAGTTCTATTCGTCGCCTTAGGCGATTAGTTGAACGTTGGTCGACCGGAGTACTACTCGTGTCCTAATGATCTAGGTACTTGTGTTTACTATTTATTGTTTACTTTTTTACCTGTCTCCCTTCCTCACACTGAATAAATAAAAAGAATTGTTGCATGTCTAATGGCCGTGTTCTATATGGTATTATGTATCACATGTATTTATCTAGCTCATTCATATGTACTTGTAAAGCTGTTATGTGTTAATCATAATTATTATTATTATTTTGTTTTTTTTAAATAATTGTAGTAAAAGTAAACCTGCTCAGTATTTTTTTATTATTTAGTAGTAATAGTAATTACGTTACAAATTTCTAATCATCTACTTCATAGCATTACCATGAACCTTGTGGATTGCTATCGTACTTCAGTGTGACTTATAAGAATACTTGGTTGTAATTTAAGTTAAGTTTATCTTCATCCTATATTCATATATTAGGTATAAATGTATGCTAAATAATTATTATAAAACCTTATGTTTGAGTTGTCCGTGCTAGTCGTCCTATCAGTCCGCTGTTGACTCGACTCGACTTGGCATCATGATACTTTTCTTGAGATTAATAGTTGACACTGGATGCAGGTCCTCATGATTATTGTCTATAGTATTAGTTGAATCTGTATTACGCTTTCCAGTGTGGCTCAAATTGATGGTATATGTATATATTTTTTATGCAAATTGGTTATTTTTTTGGTATAAGGAATTAAATCTCATTCTGGAAAGAGGCGAATGATATCATATAGGTTCTCTTTAGATTGACATTTTCAGTTTGCCTAGGCATAAAGTGTCTAAAAGTCTAAAATAGGGAAACCTATCTTTGAAGTTTGTATTGAGGAAAAAGAACATCTGTATGCATGGAGTGCATACAATAGTCTTCATGTAAACAAGATTAACAGACTCTATCATATAGATGAATAGACACACACATACCCCCCCCCCCCCCCCCCCCCCCCTCCCCCGCTCTCTCGCTCTCTCTCCAGTGATTTTAAGATCCAGTTTCCCAGGTATAATATTTGTTTCAGGACTGGGAATGTCCAAGATTGTTCTTGGTGTGCCTTTTTGATAATTCTTGTTATTCTAGCTACAGTTTTCCTAAATATTGTTCTTCTTTTTTCGTACATCTATTATATAATTTTATCAGAAAAATGACATGGTTAAACAACTGCTTTTGGAATTTAGGATAACTTGTAAAGTTGATTATTAATATTATTTTGACAGAGTTGCCTACAAGTAGAGGCGAGGACCTGCAGTTGAAGTGCTTGCTTGAACTCTACGGGCTAAAGGTAAACTTTTGAGAAAGTAAACATTTATGTGAAGAAAGAAACAAGTTCTGAATCATAAATTATGAAATTGTAGGAAAATGTATGCCTTAAACACAATGTAGAGCTTCCTTTTTCTTAAAAATCATATTATTTAAGGAAGATGGCTAAGGAAAAAGTAAAGCAAATATGTTGCGTACTCTGTCGTCTTTCATGCAGTAAATTGATGATTATGAAGAATTAATTGCTCCTGCAGTGTGTTATATACTAGTAGCAAGTGAAGATCCATCGACATAAATGCACATGGTTTTAGTTGAATAGTTACTAACACATTGGTAATAAGGTAATTTTTAAGTTCTGTCCTTGTTGACAATGAATATATTTTCTTTCAGCTGGCGGACTTTCAAAGCAAGGTTCGCTCTGATCTGAGTACAGAGTACTGGCTTCGCATGAATTGTGCTTCTCCTGAAAAGCAGTTGTTTGATTGGGGAATGATGCGTTTACGTCGTCCTTTATATGGCGTCGGAAATGCTTTTCCCATGGAAGCTGATGATACCATGAAAAAGAAACGGGATGCTGAGGTGATTTATGTTACTTGCTATTGATTTAATATCTGCCATATCTTTGCCGAGCAATATATGGGGCAAAGAATGTATATCCTGATCCTGGAAATAAAAGAGGTTAGGAGTTGGGTCATGGAAGGGGTAGGCTTCGTAGCTATAGTACATTTTATGTATGAGGACTGAGGTGAAGTTTGTCTCAGATAATGTAGTCTGGTAAAATCTGGAATACGTTCTAAAGATCTTAATATTAAGTAGAATAGTCATGCTTGTACTGACTTAACGAGTTCTGAAGTTTGCAGATTACTGCAAGTCTGCAATCGAGGAGTTCAGTTTAAACATCATCTTTCCTAAGCACAAGTATGTGCCATTAATACTGCTCATACATTAAACCACCATTGTTTGCAGAGACTATCAAGATTGGAGGAGGAGGAAAAGAGCAGAGTCGAGAGTACGCAACGCAAATTCTTTGCAGAGATACTTGATGCAGCCCGTGAATTGCAATTACAAATACAGGCTACTCACAAGCGCCGAAAGCAAAGGAATGATGGCATTCAGGCATGCTCTATTTGACTTTTTTACTGATTCTATACATACATACATACATATATATATACATACATATATATATATATATATATATATATATATCGTAGTGTTTGATCACCTGTTACTTTATGCATTATATGAACAAATACTTGTGCAGCACCTGTGTTATACTATGATTGTTCAACCATGCTTGTTTAAACATGAAAAACTGATATAACTAATGGTAGATTAAACTTCCATTTCAGAAAATTCCTAACCCTTCTTTTTAAAAATATTAGGTTCCAAATCCTATTATCTTTCCTTTTTTGGAGAATTCTGATTAAATTTAGTTTTTAGCACAATGATTGAATTTTTAATTGCATGATAAATTAATTAAATTTAATGATCAATTTTATAATTTGATAATAACAGTTAGATTTATAATTTCATTTTCATCGGTTATTGTGATATATGGTCTAACTGGTTTTAAAATGATGATCTTTCGAAATGAAATCATAATTTAATATGTCAATAAGACAATAACCTTCTCAGTAAAGGTAAATATAATTTTTTATTGATACTCATTAAATAATAAAAGACAATGTGCTTTTAAATTTTCTACATATTCATCTCTGTTAGAGTTTGTTTATGGATTTTACATGTTTTGAAATTGTATTTTATTTGTTAGTATGATATGAATATAAATTCATTTAGAATTGATTACAATCAAGATTCAAAACGTATGTGAAATATCTCCGACTGTATTTATGCATCGTTAACTATTATCTACTAGGATATAAGATTCTAGTTGTATATTATGAACTCTAAATGAAACTAATATTATACTAGCATCGCATAGAGCCCCTGCCAATAAGTTTTATATAAATATATATAAAATTATAAAAAAAAAATTAAATTATGTTGAACATATATAAAGTATTAGAATTTAATTAATTCATACATATAAATTGACATGTGTAGAATATTATATTATCAAAAGTCTTATTATAACCATTCAAAATTTTGAATTATTTTAATCTAGTCTGAAAGAATATCTATATTTTTATAAAATAACAACTATATTTTGAAACAAATATTTTTTGTTATTTCAATTCAACCCAAAAGATTATACTGTATAATGCCGCTCAAAAGAATAACCAATCTATATTGTCATGTCTATCATCTTATTTTATAAAGTCCATATTTCTATTATAATAATCTGATCTAAAAGGCTAAATAATCTAAAATTATTATTTCTCTAGGACAGGCCCAATGGCCTAACTGACTATTTCGGTTCTAATGATATCGTATAGATATTTAATTATCTATTTTAGTAGTGGATTATATTTGCTAGTTGTTAACAATTGTTGTAAGATTCTAATAAGGAACATATATAATATAACAAAATACTAAAATTATAAAATAAATATGTGGGGTAAAACTATAGTGAACTGACATTTAAAGAGGTCGTTCAACTTTTATCTAATAAAAAGTATATAAAAACAAAATAAAGGTTATGAATGTAGTGTTAGTGTTCAATTTTGTTACAAATAACTGTGGGTGATTATGATGATTGAACGTTTTTCCCGCCGAGAGCTTCATGGTTACAACCGAAGTTGAAGTATATGGACGATGTTATGAGATTCTCACTTGTGTGCAAATCACGGTATATATGTGTCAATCACTTTTTTTCTATTGACTAGTATATCAATCATTATATTCTATTCAGCGAAAAACAAAGACTAAGTTGTACTTCTAGTTGTTAATATTGAAAGTTTTACCAGCCATTTTTTTATTGAGATAATGTTTCTAATAATTTAGAGTTTTGACAAATAATTAAACAATGTTTTTGAAAAAATGGCATAATTTTTTCAAAAGAGAATCAAGTACCTATAAATTGTTATGACAAGTACAACAATATATAATGGATATAGGATGACATGGAGTCGGCCGCAAACTTATAATTTTTACTTCTAGTCTAGCTGTTGATATATCAGATACTCTTTTTTACTCAAGAGTATAATTGATTAATTTTTATAGCAAGGTAAGTTTTTACTTCTAGTTAATAATAATTTACAACTAATATCAGTCATATTTTCTTTTCAGAACTTTTTTTTAAGATATCGAAATTAATAATACATTTTTTTATTTAATTCTTAATAAGATTTTGGTACTGTCGCGTTTCACCTAGCACAGAAAAGGCCTTTCGCCTTTTAATAGAGAGTATAGTGCTTAATGGCACGTGTATAAGTGTATTCTGTTTGGTATCTTCCAGCAATAAGTTGGTTATGATTTAGTTCTATAATTGTAATATGATTAAGAAAAATTATTTTTGTTAAATATAAGTTATACATTAGAAATAAATAAATGATAACCAAATTTTGGTACTATTGCATTCTACATACCGTCGAAAAGGCCTTTCGGAATGTATTAAAAAGTATAGATTTGGAGGACTCCTATATTCATTGTTTATATGAATTTTATTCACTGCATGTATAAGTATATAACAATGATCAAACGAGTTCTGCAGATTTGTTCAGCTACACGTCTGCAGTCACTTAAGAGCTTAAGCGTTCATGTAGTTTCTTGCAAGTATTCATTGTTATCTTTTATCATGATTAGTCATGGCATGGAAGGCAACGACAGCGTGCATCACGTGCAGAAAAATTGAGAATCCAAGCTTTAAAAGCTGATGATCAGGAAGCATACATGAGAATGGTCGAAGAGAGCAAAAATGAAAGGCTAACAATGCTTCTCGGGAAAACAAATGAGTTGCTTGTTCGCCTTGGTGCTGCTGTTCAACGTCAAAAAGATGCAGAGCATGACGGTATTGAACCCTTGACTGAATTAGAAACGGATATGCCTGATTATTCTCCATCCAAGACTGGAAAGGAAGATGTGGATATGATTGATGTGGAACCTGAACAAGATGGAAAGCCTGGTGATTTACTTGAAGGTCAACGACAGTATAATTCAGTTATTCATTCAATACAGGAAAAGGTAAATAGTTACTGTTATCGTTTTCCTCTTGCATATTTCCACACCTGGTGCTTTTGTTCATCCTGGTGACAATTTGTAGCTGTTTTTCACTGCTATAGAAGTTAGACTAAGTTGTGTTGCAATGAAAGAAAAAGAAGGCAAACAAAGTTTGACATTTAAATTGTAAGACTTTCAGAAGATGAAAACTGAATGTCTTGTTAATGATAATGGGACCAGCTTCTTTTGTGGTTCATAATTTTTCATCTACTTAATTACTTACCCGAAAACAATTTAAGGTCCAGATATACAAAAGAGCATTTGCGTTGAGTTGTTTCTCTAGCATTAACGATCATGCAATCTAGTAGCAAAATTACTCTGCACGTTTCTTTATAAAAAGTTAAGTGAGAGATGTGTCTTCACTTTATAGACATCGCAGTAGCATCTATACCCCGTATGTGATGGATGTCATTTTATCCCACTAGTTCGTCTTTTCCTGTTCAATATATGTCATCTGTAGTTTGAATAGTGAATATAAGTTCTAATCAGATTTTAAACTCTACAGGTAACAGAGCAGCCATCCATGCTTCAGGGTGGAGAACTGAGAGCATACCAGTTAGAAGGGCTTCAATGGATGCTGTCTTTGTTTAATAACAATCTTAATGGCATATTGGCAGACGAGATGGGGTTGGGGAAGACAATCCAAACCATCTCCCTGATCGCATATCTCATGGAGAACAAGAATGTGACTGGACCGTACTTGATTGTGGCCCCAAAGGCTGTACTATCAAATTGGATGTCTGAATTCACTGCTTGGGTTCCTAGGTATGCACATGAATAAATGGGTGTGTGCTTTTCTGTCAAACTGTATTTACAAAGTGTCAGTTACATTTCATTGCATTTTTTATGCCTTCATCAGACCTCAATGTTCACTTTATAACTTAGTTTCCTCTTGTTCCAGCATTGTTGTTGTTCTTTATGATGGACGTATGGAGGAAAGAAGGGTACTGAGGGATGTGTATTCAGATGAGGGGAAATTCAATGTGTTGGTTACTCACTATGACATGATTATGAGAGATAAAGCATTTCTGAAAAAAATTCACTGGCACTACATGATTGTTGATGAAGGACATCGGCTAAAAAATCATGAATCTGCTCTTGCAAGGACTATTGACTCTGGGTAATGCTGCATCAGAAGTTAGGCTTTTATTTTACTTCATACTTGGTACTAGTGCATAAATACAGTCTTTTATTTAGGATGCATCTGAAGGTTGTAAATAAGTTATTGCAAGTTAAAGTGCATATATAGAGAGATAGATATAGATATATAACTATTCAGTTTGATTAAGATTCATGTCATTTGCAGTTATAAAATACGAAGGAGACTTCTGCTGACTGGAACCCCAATACAGAATAGTTTACAGGAGTTATGGTCACTGCTTAATTTTCTTCTTCCAAACATATTTAATTCAGTTGAGAATTTCGAGGAATGGTTCAATGCTCCCTTTGCAGATCGATGTGATGTTTCTCTTACAGATGAAGAAAAGTTATTGGTCATTCGTCGTCTGCACCATGTGAGTGTTAGGAAATAGTATATCACTTTAATGTATGTTATAATTCTGACATCATAATCATTTGTGGAATGCTCAGGTTATAAGGCCTTTTATATTGAGAAGGAAGAAAGAAGAGGTGGAAAAGTACCTTCCCCAGAAGTCTCAGGTCATACTGAAATGTGATATGTCAGCATGGCAGAAAGTGTACTATCACCAAGTCACAGATGTGGGGAGAGTTGGACTTGGCACTGGTATGTAGTTCTTCCCGTATGTCTTCCTGTTTTTGCATCCTCCTACAGTATGAAGGAAGCTGATTTGGTTATCGCTCCAACGCCGGTCTAAAAGATTCAGTTAAAGCCAGTTAGGAAAATCGAGTAGTTTAATTAACTAAATTGGTTTCTCTACTTTCTTTGGTTATTACCAAGTCAAGCACATGGTTGAGTAGTTTAATTGTTCTCCTGATACATTCTGTTGTTAACAGCTCAGTGAGTTACTAATCTCTGAGATAGGTACTTTCTACACCTACTTCACTGATAACACTAATTTTCAGGTACTGGGAAGTCTAAGAGCCTACAGAACCTGTCAATGCAGCTCAGGAAGTGCTGTAACCATCCATACCTTTTTGTTAGCGAATATAATATCTGGCAAAAAGAGGAGATTGTTAGAGCTTCCGGAAAGTTCGAGCTCCTAGATCGTTTACTTCCCAAACTGTACAAAGCGGGGCACAGGGTACTCCTTTTCTCACAAATGACTCGGCTAATGGACATTCTTGGAGTTTATCTCGAACTTCATGGCTTTAAGTTTCTTAGACTCGATGGGTCAACAAAAACTGAGGAGAGGGGAACTCTTCTAAAGCAATTCAATGCCCCGGACTCTCCTTATTTCATGTTTCTCCTAAGTACTCGTGCTGGAGGTCTTGGTCTGAACTTGCAGACAGCAGATACTGTAATTATTTTTGACAGCGACTGGAATCCACAAATGGACCAACAAGCAGAGGATAGAGCGCATCGTATTGGGCAAAAAAAGGAAGTGAGAGTTTTTGTGCTTGTCAGTGTAGGATCAATTGAAGAGGTAATCTTGGCACGTGCAAAGCAAAAGATGGGAATTGATGCAAAGGTCATTCAGGCAGGACTGTTTAATACAACTTCTACAGGTCAGTTTTTTGTGACATTTATTCAGCAGCTTGAAAAATCTTCAGATGAGGTCATGCTTTGAACTTTCTAGTTTTACACATCCACTTCTTGCTCTCCCTCTTTTTTGAGTATCCTTGCCTATTGAAAAAATAAATTTGGTAATGCAAATTAAGGAAGCAACTGACATTTGAACCTAATTAAAGCGTGAAGATATCACGGTGTGTAGTCCATTTTTCTGGTGAAAACTTACCTACAGGCAAATATATATAATAAAATAAATTTACTGGTGTTATTAGTTTAAGATTTGCATAATACATTGACAATGACACTGAACTTCACGACATTGTGTTATTGTATAGTTTCATCAGTGATTACTGGACTTGTTCTGTGACTTTTGTTTGGAAATGAAGTATATAAATTATAAAAAGAATACATATCTGGTATATATATGAGAACAATTTTAGTGGCATTTTTGTAATTATCAAAAACTCATCCTGCATTTACAATTCTGCCCTTGTGTATTTATATGAGGATATGTTATAACCCTGAGGATGACCTCAGGTACATGATTCTCTCTCTCTATATATAGAACTTTTCTCTCTCTCTCTCTATATATATATTAGAGACCATTCATGTTCACGTGCTATTATTTGTGGAGACTGGAGGATCATTATATTTTATAATAAAGGTATCATTTGTATTGATATGAAGGATCAATTATATTAAAAACATGGAGGGACCATTCATGTTTATTCAAAATACATATATGCGAGGATTCGGACTTCGGAGATACCCAACTGGTGTAAATATACAGCGAGAGAGACAGATAGATATGTATACATGTTTCCATTTGGCACAAGACCTAATTCTGATCAAACATTTATTTCATTTGTTTCTTGAGTCTTTGCAGCAATATGGTTACATGCTTTAGCTTTTTGCACAAGTGTTTTCTGATGTTTTTTTTATGTTCCTGCAAAAAATGTAAGATGAGATTACTGTACGTGTTTTTTTAAATTTATATTTGAAATGGCACATTTTATTCTTTTTTATTGCAGCTCAAGATAGGAGAGAGATGTTGGAGGATATTATGCGTAAAGGTTCAAGCTCACTTGGAAGAGATGTGCCAAGCGAGAGAGAGATTAACCGTCTTGCAGCTAGATCAGATGAAGAATTTTGGATGTTTGAGAAAATGGATGAAGAAAGAAGGCAGAAAGAAAATTACAGATCTCGTCTCATGGAAGAGAATGAGGTACCAGATTGGGCATATGCTCAACCTGACCCAAAGGACACCAGGGGTAAAGGGTTTGATTATGAGAGTGCCAATGTCAGTGGAAAGAGACGCAGGAAGTCGATTGTTTATGCTGACTCACTTAGTGAGTCACAGTGGATACAGGCTGTTGAATATGGAGAACCAGTATCTAAGAGCACAGGTAAAAGAAAAATGAAGGAGCATCTTCCTCCACCAAGCCATCAACCAGTCTATAACAGTGTAGGGGGAGATAAAAAACTAGTAGAATTGAAGAGTGAACCTTTGCCTATTCCGATTGAAAGAACTCTTGAATTAACCTCTGGCATGCACCCAAGGAGGTCCAGGTCCAGATCCATGTCTGAGGTATCGAATTCCCAAGACAGTGAAGTTCCAGGTTCAGATGATGATAGTTTGAAGGGAAACATGCTTACATGGAAGATTCATAAGAGAAAGCGGTCTAACTTAGCATTATTATGACTTCCCATCTAGTTCTATGTTAAGAAATATTACCTAATGAAAGTCAAAGTGGTGGATTGCTGGGTGGTATACAAAACTTTAGTGAGGCTCAATGTCTTTTGTAGTTTGGAGCCTTTACTGCCGCAGGTGCAGCAGATATATAAACAAGACGTTTTAATTGAGGATGATTTTTACTGCCGTAGGTGCAGCAGATATAGAACCAAGACGTTTTAGCTGAGGATGAGTTGATAGCATGTATAGTAATTCAATTCATGCTGTAAGTTAGAATGTGTCGTGGCCTCCATATGATGGCCAACACCTTTGGAAATAGAATCAGAGGATTTGGGTTGCCATTAAAAGAGGACAAATTGTGAAGAGGGCTAATATTATCACCAGTTGACAAAATTAAAGATGTCTTACCAAATGCCTAATTTTGGTCACATGCAGGGAAGGAGGTTTATCTTATACTAGATAAATAGCAAACTTTGGTGATTGGATTCTTAAAAGTTAAAAATGTGATCTGGGGTGTCTCAAAACCTGAGCACACAAGTCTACAGAGCATTTAACATAGAATGCCTAGCCGTATACAAAATTTAGAGACTTACTGGACTTGCTAATACCGACTCTTGTCAAACTAAAACATATGGCAACTTTAAAGTAGAGACCGCGTTGTATTCAAAATAAAAAGTAAAAAGAATAGGAAAAATGTCAACAATATTTTGGTTTTTTATTTATAGAAGTAACTAAATCAAACATATTTGGTACATTTGATGATGTCACTTATTTTAATTGAAAATCATGTCGTCGTTGAGGATTAAGATCTCCACATCCCTTGTTTTCATTTAAAATCATATTCTTTATCCTTAATTGTTCTTCCTACTAAAATTGCATCATTTTCAATCACACGCAAATCAGTCTTCCACTTGTACCCTACACATTTCTAATTTCACGTTCATATTTTCCTTTTTGCACAACAAAAAACATGCACTATCTGTAGTCACGAATATAAATGATCGGTCAATTACAGAAATTTAAATTTTACTGTTTATTGTTTAATTGAGCCTGAGAGTATGAATTCAGTGTCAACCTACTCTCATATGCTCTTCTAAGTTAAAATCCAGAGGTATTTTGTGAACTTATTCATGCGTGATGAGTTTACAGCTGCCTATGATGCAACTAACTGAGGAATATGGATGAAACCAAATAGTGATGATTACTATCAATGCATTGTTCGGAAGAATGATCGAACAAGTAAGTTCAGCTAATCTTATGTTCTTCCTTATTTAGTGTACAAACATTAAAAGAAAAAATATTTGGAGTATATGATTATAATGATTTTTTACCCCCAAATTTTACAGGGAACCGAACCGCAACAAATGGTTATATATTAGTTCATGCCAATGGTGGCCTTAATCAAATGAGAACAGGAATGAGTCTTCAACTTAATCATCATAATTAAGTTTGTTTTTCCACCATTGGTATACAGTAATGACATTGTTGTACTTTCATCTGGCAAGAGATGCGAGAGTCTTGTGTAACTAGAGACGACCTTTACAACACTTCATAGTACTTACTCGTCTATGTAGTGCAGATATGTGGCATGGTTGCAATTGCAAAAATCATGAATGCAACTCTTGTTCTTCCTTCACTTGATCATGAATCCTTTTGGACGGATCCGAGGTAACATTTTCTCAACTGCTGGACGTAATTTGGAGTTTTATTTTTAAGTTTCATAATCTAAAAACTGAAGCATTTGTTGCATTTTGCATTGTAGTGATTTTAAAGATATTTTTGATTGGAAGCATTTCATTGAAGTATTGAAAGATGATATTGAGATTATAGAGACACTACCACCATGTTTTGCAGCAAAGAAACCCTATATAAAAGCTCCTGTTTCCTGGTCCAAGGTGTGAAACGATACTAGCTCTTAACTTCTTCTTTCTAAGTGTCTTATTTGAGTGACCATGTAACTGGAAGCATGAAACTATTTGCAGGCAAGTTACTACAGAGGGGAGATGGTTGCTTTGTTAAAAAAGTACAAGGTCATCAAGTTTACGCATACCGATTCCCGACTTGCCAACAACGGCATTGCAGGCTCTATCCAGAGACTTAGGTGTCGTTCCAATTATGAGGCTCTTCGTTACACAGATGAGATAGAAGAGCTCGGAAAGACACTGGTAAAACGACTTAGGAATGAAGACACGCCGTATATTGCTCTGCATTTAAGGTAATACAAGGACATACAGTAATACAAGAAAATGGTCACTATTTGGAATCAAATAAACTAAACATGAAATGGTCTTTGTTTGCAGATATGAGAAAGACATGCTTGCATTTACAGGATGCAGCCACAATCTTACTGCAGATGAAACTGAGGAACTCAGTGCTATGAGGTACAGTGTCAAGCACCGGAAAGAGAAAGAAATAGACAGTTATGAGAAAAGATTACAAGGTGGCTGCCCAATGTCGCCACGAGAGGCAGCTATTTTTCTCAAAGCTATGGGATATCCTTCCTCAACAAAGATATACAGTGTTGTGGGGAAATTTTTTGGTAGTAATAGCATGAATGCATTCAAATCAGAGTATCCAAATGTTTTTACTCACTCTACTCTAGCCACAGAGGAAGAGTTAGAGCCCTTTAGGCAATATCAGAATCACCTTGCTGCTTTAGACTACATTGTGGCATTAGAAAGTGATGCATTTGTTTATACTTATGACGGTAACATGGCAAAATCAGTGCAGGGTCATAGAAGGTTTGAAGGATTCCGAAAGACTATCAACCCAGACAGGTTTGTACCATTCTCACAGTTTCCTTGATTATAGTAGTTCATTTATCACTTAATTTTATGATTCATTAATTATTTTTTTAACGATGCAGATTAGGGTTTGTAAAACTGATAGATCAGTTCGATGATGGAACTATAACTTGGGAACAGTTTTCCTCCGAGGTGAAGAGCTTACACTTGTACAGGCTTGGGACTCCTTATATTAGACAGAGAGGTGAAACACCAAGATTAGAGGAAAATTTTTATGCAAACCCTTTACCTGGTTGTGTTTGTAATCGATCGGAAAAGAAAATCAGAAGCAGACAACAATACACGCGTCCAAGTCTAAATGCTGTTACAAGGAGATAGAATTGTGTTTCGTTATAGATACATGAGAACTTTTTAAATGTGCGAAAATGACTTTGAGCTGGGGCCAGTGTAGTCACGGGTAGAGGTCTCTGTGATCTTGCACAGACGCATTTTTTCTTGTTTGAGGCTTATATTTATTGTACATAGAGAAAGTGGACAAAACAAACAATATTGAAAAAGAGGCAGAAGAGGTTGGATGCTATGGCACAGCAAAGTGACTCGGAGCATTACTTACATGCCTTGCCTGCGTGCTGCAGCAATGCTAGTAGTAGATCTTCTTCTTCTTCTTTCCCCAAGTATAGATTGGTTATTCATTATTCTTTGAAAGATTTGAGTTCACTGTTTGCCAATATAGCAAATCCTCACTATTGCTTTCATATACATATATGTGTTCTGGTGTTTTTTCTGTTCCTTTAATCTTTAATTTTATTTTTGTGAGGAAGAAGAGACCATAAGGAATTTAACGGATCGTATATATGGTTATTCTATTTAAGAAAGGTCAATCACAAGAAACTGAAAAATACTCGCGCACACAATTGCCTCCACTACCTTTGGTAACTATGGACGAGGGTTATCCACTAGACTAAGCCTTGCTGATGATACATATGGTCATACTAGTTCTCATATAATCTTGAAAATTATTACTCCCTAATGCACTTAAAGAGTAGAAAAGGTGCATCATAAATATCTGAAATCTAAAAAAAATATACCACTTACTTTCTTTTCCCCAAGAAATCAAAAAATCAGGCCAATGGCTAACCACCTGCTTTACTTGGTGGGATGAGCAGCAGCAAGTGTAGACACAGCTAACAGTTTGCACTCCAGTTTGTGGCAGCTATACTCAAAAAGCAAAATAAACAGATGATGTCAAGCCTCGGTTGACTTAATAGTTGATACAAACTTGTGTAAAAATGAAACTAGCAATTAATTTATTTTGCATTTTGACATCCAATTTCTTACAAGTACCTGTGTTACCTTGAAGGTGCTGGACCACATGTTTTGACAAGCTGGTCTCCTTATGACATCTAATATCTTACAAGTATCTGTCTTACCTTAAGGTACTAGGACAACATGTTATAATAAACTGGTTTCCTTACTGTAGCCTGCAAGTCTCTATTATACTCTCACGAGTTGATACCGAAGTAACATATCGGCATATTACCCAGCATGAAACTAGACTCTGGCAGTTGAACTTCTCAAAATAAAAGATAGTCAGCCATGAGGGAAATTAATCGACCAGATTGAAAGAGGAGTACCATGTTATTCAGTACCACAGAAATGCATAAACTTTATCAGGGTTTCTATTAACTAATGATTACTAAAACACAAAAAGAGCCAACCTTATCAGGTTTATATTTTTATCAACTACGGTTCTAATCTACAACAATTGTTGTGAATATGCTGTTTTACAAATACCCACATCACCACATTGAAGGCAAGTAAACCTGTTCTTTCAGATTTTGAACAGCACTTTCTGTTGGAAAACCTCTCACTGCACTTATTGTCCACTGTGATATTATTCCTGCTGTAATTGCAAAACGGATTTGCCTCTCCAAAACATCTTGATCTTGGAACATCTCAGGTTGTGTGGTCAGCTTTCTCATTATAGCAGCCAGAACAGCATCCCCAGAACAGTTCTATCACAAGTAAAAGGGGTAATGAGTACATCTTCCGTTCCAACCACTAACACCGTCAAAAGTAGGAGAATAATAATGGATCCGAAGTGTTCCATCTGTTACAAACAAAAACTGTAAACCAGGGTGCCACAATGGAGAGACTTCCTCGCGAGTATAGTGATAATAGTCCCGCCTATTCTTGGTTTGCTCATAATCATCAGCATAATATTGAGGACGAAAATTTCTCCTTCTTACATAGTGATCTTCATCTAGCAGAAACTCAAGCTCTTGTTTAGTAATCTCAATGACATCTGCTTGTTCCCAGGCTTTCTTGATCACTTTCTTCGTCTCATCACGCGATTTCCGTAACGGCAATGGTAGATTCGGGTCGAAAAATATAAGGCTACCAGACTTTTTAGACAATGAAATTGCCTTAAACAGACTTGCGTGCATAGAAGGAGATGTAAGGACTTCTGAGTTGAAATGAAACATTTTAGCCTGCAAGTCGACATAATCACTAGCTCAATTTACTAACTAATTTCATACAGTACTCTAATTCATTCCCACTAAACTCAACAAATATTAATGGCCCGGTGTACAATAACAATAATACAAAATCATATTATGAACAATAATAAACCCTGTACAATTACATAATCCGATTATATATAGGTAATATATTTGTGGCCAGTATTCTAAAATCAAAATTTTAGCTCAAAAACAACATATAACAGTAATAAAACGCATTGATAAGAACAACATACGAAAAGAATTCAAGTCAGCGACATTTCCATACCTCTTTCAGCACATGAAGATTCAACTCAGAGCTAAGCAAAGAATCTTCATCAGAATCCTTAACACCCCGTTTTCGCCTTGTCAACAAACTTAACGCCCTCTAGTCTGCACATGTTCCTTATTCATCATCAAAACCAACTCCTGCCCAAAATCATCATCCCCAACTTTCCCAATAAAAGCAGCTCTTCCACCCAACCTCACTAACGAAATCGCCACATTGGCCTCACAAACTCAGGAGGATCCCACTGCAACATTTTCCAATCAGCATAAATTTGCTCATCCGAAACTCGAAAAGTAGGCACAAATTCCTTGTGTGCGTCCCCAAAACAGCAAACCAAGGGTACATCATTCTCGAATATCGAAAAGTCATCATCATCATCATCAAGATTGTCACTTTCTTGATCAAATTCACTTGTTTCATCTTCTTGATTCAGCTCAATTGAGTTACTCTTCTGGGGTTGTGTTTTCTTGGGTCTTCCTGGTTTCTTGGATGTTGACTTTTTTCCGGCCACGGCGTTTAGGGGGTTCAGGTGAAGTTTCTGAGGTGGAATTTTGGGGTTTTATTTTATGGGTTTTAGGGAGAAAGAAGGGTATTCAAGTGGGTTAGTGAAATGTGGGGGTTTTTAAACTTTAAAGAGTGGGATTGTTGAAAAGAGATACGTATAATTTCATATTTTTGGCTAAAGATTATTATTTGAAATTTAAATAAGCATATAACTTACTAATCTACTAGAAAACGAAGATATATAATATTAACTATTTAGGTTGTATAATATAAATATGAAGTATAATTTTTGGATGAAAAATAGTGATGACAATTTCAACAAAATTAAAAAGTTCATATTTTATAAATTATTGTAATCTAGTTTTAACAGCTTTGATATTTTGTCTTCACAGAATTATTATTACTATAACCTATTGAGATATATGCCAAATTAAAAATTTATATTATTACTTCATTAAGAGTTAAGACTATATAATACAGCTATATTTTTAACATAAATTAACTGTTTATTTACGGATACAGTGACACGGCTCTAAATGAACTGAATCGAACTTTGATTTAAACGAGCCAAGCTTTACTTTTTTCCTTAACGAGCCGAGCCGAGTTTTTTTATCACAAAAAAATGTGTTCGATCTCGAGCTCGTTAACGAATCAAGCCGCACTCGAACTTTTATTGAACAAAAATGAACCGATTTCGAGCTCTTAACGAACAGTTCGTGAACAGTAACATTTAACATAAAAAAAAAGTTCATACTCACTTGACCCAACTAATTATCAATTTCGACTCAACCCAATCTCAGTTTTCATCTATTATCCTCAAAGAATTCACGAATTAAATATTTGAATTGTAATTTTAAACTTAAAATGTTAGTAGGACTACGAAAAATGAGGCTATACATACAAAAGTTTCGAGCCGAGCTCAAGCCACACATGCTAATAGCTCGACTTGAGCTCGTTAACTTAACGCACATAATTTTGTGTTTGAGCTCGAGTTATCAACGAGCCGAGCCATTAACGAGCCGAGCTTAAGCTATTCGTTCGAGCTTGTTCGCGATTTGTTTACGACTCTAAGTTCAGCTATGTTATCTTCAAATGCACTTCGGAAACCAGTTTGGGTAGAATACTAGAATGCAAAGAACAAATACTTAGGGCATGCTTGGATTGTTACTGGAAATCGGAATTGGAATAAAAAATGGGAACAAGAGGTATGGAAATAGGGGTAAACGAGAATGAGAATGATATGGTATCTCAAGGGGGAGGGAGGGTACGACTTACCGATCTACTTGGAATGGAGTTCTCATTTCCAACTATCAAATTGCCAATCCAAACACCAACACACAGATTTGAGGTTCCAATTCCCGTTAACCAGACTTCTTACTAATGAAACAAATGCCCCCTTAGAGTCTTGGACATACAATATCAAATATAATGAGGCCTAAAAAGTATTTAAACCAATTTTAAGAGATGGTAACATTACTATCACAAACAAGACATATGAATGGCATAATAAAGGAAGTATCAACTTAGTAAAAGAAGGCAAATAAGGTGCAAAGATATTACAATCCATAACAAATTTCTTGCTCTGCAGTCTTTAGAACAGAAAATATAACGTATCATGGCAAGAACACAATAGCATGTCTGTTATGACTGGAGAAGCATACAAGTTAAGAGGTCTCGGCAGCAGGTTGAGTAACACCATACTTGACCAACAGCTTACTCAGGGCCTCAGGTGAGCAAACTTGGTACTTCACTTTTCCCGAAGAAATAAATACTTCTGCCAGTTCAAGCTTTTCAGAAGTTAGACTTGTGCTGTCCATCGTCTTGCTGAGAACCTTCAGTGCAAGCTGTACCGCCTCCTCCCTTGTGATGTCATCCTTGTAATCCTGCTTCAGCATCGATTGTGCAGCCTGGTTGTTCGCCCCAACAGCTGCTGCCTTCCAACCACCATAATTTCCACTAGGGTCACTCATGTAAAGTTGAAAGCCGTAATTTTTATCCCAACCTGCAAAAAGAAATGAAACTCCAAAAGGACGAAGCCCACCAAACTGTGTATAGCCTTGCTTGGTGTCGCAAAGTGACTGAACTAACTGCTCGACAGGCATTGGCTCTTGGTATGAAAACGTGTATCTCTGAGCTTGGACTCTAGCAGTGTTGATGAGAATATTGGCATCAGACATTATTCCAGCCACAGCACATGCAACATGATCATCAATCTTGTACATCTTTTCAGTTGATGTTGAAGTCTGGAGTAGTTTAGAAGTGACCTTCTTTTCACCAACTAACACAACTCCATCCTTTGACAAAATACCTATAGCAGAACCTGCATTTCCTATGGCCTCCATAGCATATTCAACCTGGTAGAGACGGCCCTCAGGGGAGAAGATTGTTGTACGGCTATCATACCTTCGCGACATCTAATATGTAACAAACATGAAATATATTAGACCCAAGCTACAAGGTAACCTTCCAATTAAATTATAGTCTATTGATAAACTGATAGAAGCCTGCAGACAGTAGTACTCATCTACTCGAGAACATCACTACAGGAATATTGCTAAGAAAAATATCCTTATATCTTATACAAACATGAATAAGTTTTTAAAAAGAGTCATCCTCAGCTGTGCACAAGTCCCACTTGCTAAGCAACGAATTGAACAGAGTACTGCCCCTTGATTGTGGTAGTGGGAGGAATAATACCCTCCTATGCTGGACTCGTTTTAGCTATGTACCTAATCCTACACCTATTGTAAACAGGCATGTGAATGAATTCTATCAATAACATCAGAAACTAACATAGACTAGATTGTCAGTAAAAACACTACTAGAAAATAAGTAGGCCACTAAGTCAAATATTGTGAATGGAACATATTAAGGACGTCAATACAAATAATGATCACAGAGTAACTCAACATTTTCTTGTAATTAATTCTTAACTTCATAGAAAGTGAGACACTATGAAGAATCAAATATTCCTTCGCTTGATATGCTAATTGATTAAGAGACAAGAAGTTTGTCCAGTTTTGTTATGACATGAGTGTGTATATCCAAAACAAGAAATGAGAGGGCAAAGTTTGTTCCCTTTAACTCATGTGCAAAATAACAAGTCCCGCCCTTTTGAACACAGAAGGATTATCCGTATAAGCTAAACCATCCTTTTGGGGATGAAAAGGACTGATATTATGTCATGAAACTTACAAGTGCAATAAAAAGAATAGCTACTTATTATATAATAAAAAAAATTATAGCAATCACTACTGTAGTTAAATATCTAATTTCTAAAAAAGCTAGGTCTCTGATTGCCAAACTTTTCAGTTCAACAGAAATCACTGGCTAATCAATCAGGTCCCAGCATAGGGTCGAAGTGCAGTTTACCTACAGGCTTTTCGTTCTCTGGTGCTTGTTCCCTACACATTAGGTTCTTAGGCTACATTCACTTGAAATAAATGGAGTGATCAGACTGCGGGAGGATAAAACAAAGTTTTATGAGGTAAAAAAAGGAGGTGTAAAAGGTGGATGTGGGGAACTAGAATTAAATATCTGAAAGAAATGCAATGCAGGTGAGAACATTAGAAAATTTAAAAGAAATTGAGGACTGTACGAGAAATTTGACAAAGAAGAATGAACAATATGAGAGAATGCAAATTCTCAATGAGCTGTGAAGGAGATGGGAAGCAGGAAGGAATGAGCATTCTAGTCCAAAGATGTGCGAATATATTGGATGAAAACTATTGAAATTATTCAATTTCCACTTTTTTTATACCTTCCGGTCAAAATGGAACAGCAGCTTAAACTAAATTCCATATTTAATTAGTTCACTCCTTCCGAGTAGCACGAGTTAAGGGCAATACTGTTCTTTTCAAGTTTCTGATCAGTGGCCTTAATTAAGCATATTGACGCACAATAAAGGCCATGATATAACAAGATAACCAAATGTTGAGTATCTGGACACTAGCCAAGCAATTTCGGTGCCCCCTAATAAAGACGACACAATGCCTAATTGCCTACATCTTCTTTCCAAACTAGCCCATAAAATCCATCCCTCTACACTCAATTCAAAATTACTACACCAAAATCTCCTGAACTTAAAAATCTAAAGTCACGGGTCTCATACATCTACGGAAAGTAAATTGGTACAAGATATCAAGCCCAACTGCACCAAGCCTCCCCAAATTAAAACTTGTACACATTCGTATTTATCATTATCAAATTGAGTTGAAACAATCATTCTCTTTATGATATCCACACCATTATTAACTAATTTAACAACACCATCAAACAAAAACTAGTAATTATCCCCAATTCCTAGGTTTCGTAAAATCGACAAGCTCACACACACAAACACAGAATCACAAGCTTATTCATTTACGTCACAAGGGTACAAATGAATTAATCTATCGATACAGCTCCAATATTCAAATTCTAATAAAAAACATCAACGATCTCAGTACCAAAATTACAACGAATTAATAATTACGCAGTTGAACACACACAAAGCAAAATTAGGGTTTGAGGCATACCGTTAATAGTAGTAGAATACGAAGCAGGCGATCTGGAAACTTTAAGTGAAGCAAGGGGAATGTATAAATAGATCGTTAGTAGTTGTCTTGAAGGGAAAGAAATTATTAACCCGACCCGCTCTATCTGGGTTAGCCTTTGTTAATTTCTTTTTCAATAAATTACAAAGTACTGATTGGATTTTTATATTTTGATGGCTAAATTTTTAATATGGTGGCGGGATATTATTTTTATTACTATTAAAAGGGTGGCTCTGAGTCATTTTTTTAAGAATTTTTTTTCTCAATAAAAGTGGTCCTTAATCATCTTTTTGAAAATTAAAAATAATATATGGTCATAATATTGTAAATTTAAAATTTCGTCCATTAAAATATTAAATGGGGTTAAGTTTGGTCACAGATCTATAATTAACTCTTATTTTTTTAATCAACTCTTTCTAGAGTAACATTAAATAATTCGACAAATTTGGAAATTTTGTATTAAATAATGTGGTAGATATATAGTATGTTTTAATTCGTTATCGCATGCGGGTCTCATTTAGAATGTTATCAAGTAAGACACATAAGCATCGGAGAGATCTTTACGAGAATTTGTCGAGTTATCTAAGAGTATCTCCAACAATGTCATGATAGTTGCTCATGCTTACCACATGATTGCATAAAATAATTTTTTATTTTATTTTCTTTCATATCAACTTTGACAACATTTATTTAAAAAACACTTTAGTAGTCAGCAACCTTTAAATGTTGCTTATGTGATCCCATAATTACATTTTAAATAACTCTTAAATTAAAATAAGTATTCAAAATTGTACTTTTTATACCTATATATGTGTTTTAATAATTTTGAGAATTTGCCAAAAATTGATAATATTATTTGGCAATCTTTAAACAACCTCATAACTTCAATAGGTAGGTAATCAAGAATGTCATGTCACGTCAACATTGATAACTGTTAGGGGCTTAATTCTGATGGCTACTGGGCCGATCGAAGCAGCCCATTTTCGATAGCCCGTATGAAGAGGCCCAATACCTTTGACGACCGAAGAGTCCGCTTTCCATTCTTCATAGATTGGGCCGATCCACAGCAGAAGGACCAGGTCGTGGGAAGACCCCGAGTTCCACGTTCGGAACGTGGGGATCGGAGCGAACTGGTAAAAGAGAATGATCAGGTTTATTCTTAGAGGATATACACAATTCATTATACACACATATTCTCTGTACGTTCAAGTTACCTACTTTGGACTACCAGTTACTGATTCTCACACCGGAGGTGAATCAGGGGGCCCAACCCTCGCATTCTTCTTCTTTGCAGGTCCGACCGGACGTTGTGGACGAAAACTGGTTCCAACATTTGGCGCCGTCTGTGGGACCGTACAGATTAATTGTGGGTTTTGATTTATGTCTTCTGAACGACCGCCTGGATTTGATGGAACTCCGCATCCCGGAGGCTCAACCATCACGCCCTTGATAAATCGGCGATTGAGTTTTGAATCTGAGGGGGATGAAGGACCCCTACCGACCCCCGAAGAACAGAGGGAATTGCTCCTAAGATGGAGAGAGGAGCAGGCGGCTAAGAAGGGGAAACAAAAAGTAACTGATCAAGCTGATAAGGAATCCCAGATGCGGGCTAAGAAGAAAGAGGCGGACAGGCTCAAACTCCAGGCCATCAAGCTCCGTAGAGAAGAATTAGAGTTGGAAGAGAAGGCACTGAGGAGGTCTCTCGAAGAGGTCGAAGAAACACTTGTATCGTCGGAATACAGAAGGGATAAAAGGCCGCATGACGATGAAGACGGGTCTTCGGACTCCGAGTCGCATCCTAGACGAACACGCTCCAAAACTACGATAACGATGACTGATTCTGAGGAGGAAGATGACTCGCATGTGCGAGATCGTATAAGGCGAATGGAAAAAGCCATGTTTGGAGAACGAAAAGTCAGTCATGAACCTATTGTCTCTGAAGAAATTGAGCAGTATCGACCTCCGTCAGGGGGCCAATTTCCGAAAATGAACGAGTTTAACGGAAAAGGAGACCCAGAAGATCACTGCGAAAAATACGAGTCTTTAATGACAGGTATGGGACATTGTGACGTCATGTTGTGCAAGATGTTCAAAACCTACCTAAAGGGACCAGCAACGATGTGGTATCATTCGCAAAGACCCCGATCGGTGCACTCGTATGAACAGTTAAAAAGAAGATTCCTGAGGCACTACTCCCACCTGTGCCGGAGGGAGAAAGACACTGAAGCACTGATTCATTGTCGTCAGAGACCGAACGAAGAGCTGGGAGATTACCTAGCCCGATTTAAGGAAGAAGCAGGGATGGTCACTAACCTAGACAAAGTAAAGGCTGCAGGGTTTCTAGCTGCTGGATTGGACCCCATAAAAGGTAAAAAACTTCGGTCCTCTCTCTATGATATTCCCCCTAAATCTTTAAATGATATATATGTAAGAGGAGAGGCTATCCGAAGAAAGCTGGAATCTATTGGGGGATATAAGGAGAGTCGCAGGAATGAAGGCTCTGGGAGAGACGACCGAAGGGGTCGAGGAGATATCAAAAGCAGATTGACAGATAACAGGCCCGACCGAGGGGCAGAAAGGAGGAGAGATAGAGATAGTACAGTGTTCACCCCGTTGAACGCACCTATCTCAAAGATTCTCCACGAGATAAAGGGGAAGCCGGGATTCGTCCGGCCATCAAGAATGAAAACCCCAGATTACAAGAAGAACGGGGATAAGTATTGCGAATACCACAAGGATAAGGGGCATAACACAGATGAATGCTACCATTTGAAGAAGCTTATTGAAAAAATGGTAAAGAAGGGAGATTTGGAACATTACAAAGGCGATCTGAGGGACAAGCTAGAACCCAAGGAACCTAGAAGAGAAAAAGGGCCTGAAAGGGAAGAAAAATACAGAGGTGAAGTTCGAACTATCTCAGGGGGCACGGTGTTAGAACGGTGCAGTAAGACCGCCCGAAAGAAATATGCCCGACAGGTCTACAACTTGTATCAGACCAATCCGGCCAGGCAGCCCCTGCCTATCACCTTCACGGAAGATGATTTTGAAGACGTGATATGGCCGCACGAAGATCCACTCATCATAAATCCCGTTATAGGGGAAAACAAAATCTGGAGAGTCCTAGTTGATGGTGGTAGTTCGGTCAATATCTTATATCACAGAACGTACTGCAAGATGAACTTAGGGGGCGAGCAGTTGGAGCCGTGTCATGAGGCACCCCTGTACGGCTTCGGGAATCAGCCCGTACCGATCGAAGGGACGATTACCCTACCCATCTTGTTGGGCAAAGCTCCTTACACCTTGGAAAAGGAGGCCAAGTTCTACGTGGTGAAAGTGGACAGTCCGTACAACGGAATCCTAGGAAGGCCGATACTCGGTGCTTTCCAGGCGGTAGCTTCTATCCCCCATCTGAAGTTGAAATTTCCAACAGAAAATGGTGTAGGAGAAATGAGAGGGGATCAGAAGGCTGCTCGAATCATCATGTTAGAGGATATAGAGAAGGATAAAGATGTCGAGATGACTGAAGGTGGGAAAAGAAAGAGAAACGAAGACGAAGGAAGCGGTCGTCAGATGATGAACATCGAATTAGAAAAATTCGGAGCTGATTTGTCAAACCCTATTGCGGAATCGGCAACAGAAACAGAGGAGGTAGAACTGTACGTCGGGCAATCGGGCAAAATGATCCAAATAGGCAAAAACATGGAGCCTGAATTAAAGAAAAAAGTGATTGAAGTGATCAGACAGTACCACGATGTGTTCGCATGGGGACCGGAAGACATGCCAGGTTTAGACCCTTCGGTGGCAAAACATTGCCTTAGCGTTAACCCCGATGCAAGGCCGGTTAAGCAGAAGAAGAGGAATTTCGCCATGGAAAGGCAACAAGTAATCCAGGCCGAAGTAGAAAAATTGCTGGAAGCTAGATTCATTGAAGAAATTGAGTATCCAGACTGGTTGGCAAATGTGGTGGTAGTCAAGAAGTCGAACAACAAATGGAGAATGTGTGTCGACTATACCGACCTGAACAAGGCCTGTCCGAAGGATCACTATCCTCTACCTAATATTGATCAGTTGATAGATGCAACCTCAGGCCACCAGGTACTTAGCTTTTTAGATGCTTTTTCCGGGTATCACCAAATTGCAATGAATGTCGAGGATATTCCAAAGACAGCATTCATCACCCCCAAAGGTACATATGCATACATCAAGATGCCCTTCGGGCTGAAGAATGCAGGGGCAACCTTCCAGAAAATGATCAACAAAGTTTTCAAGCAGCAGATCGGTCGGAACATGGAATGCTATGTGGACGATATGATCGTGAAATCCATGTTTAAAGACCATGCAGAGGACCTGAAAGAGTGTTTTGAAACACTCAGGAGAAATAATATGAAAATTAATCCAAGCAAGTGCACGTTCGGGGTTGCCAGTGGCAAGTTTCTGGGGTACATGGTAAGTGCCAGAGGGATAGAAGCCAATCCTGAGAAGATCAAGGCAGTGATTGATATGGAGGCGCCGAAGACGATCAGGGACATTCAGAAACTAACTGGGCGATTGGCAGCCCTGAGAAGGTTCATTTCCCGATCGGCCGAGAAAGCCCTACCGTTCTTCGAAGTTCTCCGGGGGTCAAAAATTTTTGAATGGGGATCGGACTGTCAGAAGGCATTTGAAGAAGTTAAAGAATATCTGGTCAAGGCACCACTCCTAATGAGGCCCGACCCCAAAGAGACACTGCAACTCTACTTAGCAGTGAGTGACCGAACACTAGGGGCTGTGTTAGTCAAGGAATACGAAAAGAATCAACACCCAGTGTTCTATGTCTCACACATACTCAAGGACGCGGAAACAAGATACCCCAATGCCGAAAAGTTCGCCTTTGGATTGGTGGTAGCATCAAGGAAACTACGCCATTATTTTCAAGGAAGAACTGTGCAAGTGGTTACCGATCAGCCCCTGAAAAAGATCCTTCAAAGACCGGAAGCTTCGGGCAGAGTTGTGGCTTGGTCAGTAGAGCTGGGAGAATATGACTTAGAATTTGTGCCCAGAACTGCGATCAAAGCTCAAGCACTGGCCGATTTCTTGGTAGAATGTTCATTCTCAGGACCGAAGGACTTGGCGCCCGAGGAACAGCTCATTCAGTCACCTGGGAAATGGAAGCTTTTTGTAGACGGTTCGGTCACAAAAACGAAGTATGGGGCCGGTATGATCCTGATCAGCCCAGATGGTTTTGAGATTTGTCAGGCTATCAGGTTCACTTTCCCCTTGACTAACAATGAGGCTGAATATGAAGCATTACTAGCAGGGCTCTCCTTGGCACGGAGCCTAGAGGTAAAGCATGTAAGGGTATTTAGTGATTCCATGTTAGTGGTGAAGCAATTCTCTGGGGAGTATGGCCAAAAAGATCCCCGAACGAAGGCATACACGGCCAAGGTACGTGAAAATTCACTTCATTTTGAGTCGTTTGAATTAAGCCAGGTAGCCAGAGAAAACAACAGCAGGGCGGATGCGTTGTCTAGGCTTGCCTCGGCAGAGACCCAGAACCTGAAGGGGTCGATATATCTGACCGAAGTAAAGGTTCCCTCGATCGACAAAAAGCAATGCATGGAAATACATCAAGGAATCAATTGGATGACCCCCATCAGAGCCTTCCTGGAGAAAGGGATATTGCCATTAGAAAAAAAGGAAGCCCAAAAGGTGAAGTATCGTTCAGCTAGCTACGCCTTAGTAGGGGGACAATTGTTCAGACGATCGGCTACACAACCCCTCCTCAAATGTCTGGACCCCGAAGATCAAAGGTTAGCATTGGAAACAGTGCACGAAGGAATTTGTGGAGAGCATTTGGCGGGACGATCACTAGCCTTCAAAATTCTCAGGCAAGGATTCTTTTGGCCGACCGTAAGGGAAGACGCCAAGAACTACTCGAAGAAGTGCAAGCAATGCCAGTTGTTCAGTACTGTGTCGAAGCAACCCCCAGAAGAGATGTCATCGGTCCTCAGTCCCATCCCCTTTGCCATGTGGGCTGTGGACATTGTGGGAATCCTACCCACCAGCACCAAGCAGGCCAAGTATTGTATCGTGGCCATTGACTACATGACCAAATGGGTAGAAGCCCGACCCTTGTCGACTATAACTGAAGAAGCAGCCAAAAAGTTCATGCTAGAACAGGTAATCCTAAGGTTCGGTATCCCGATGATCTGCGTATCAGATAATGGAACTCAATTCATCGGCAGTAAGTTCAGGAAGTTTCTGGCTAAATTTGGAATACAACAGAAGTTTAGTTCAGTCGGTCACCCGCAGGGAAATGGAGCCATTGAAGCGGCAAACAAGATTATCTTTGATGGTATAAAGAAGCGGCTCGGAGATTCTAAAGGTATGTGGGCTGAAGAGTTACCTTATGTTCTTTGGGCTTACCGAACAACTCCCAGGTCCTCGACCGGGGAAACCCCATTTAGATTGGCTTTTGGGACAGATGCATTGATGCCAACCGAAGTTGGAATGGAATCATACCGAACGCAGGTATTCAATGTGGAAAGCAATGAGTTCGGCCTGCGAGCTAATGTAGACATGGTAGTCGAAGAAAGAGAAGCAGCCCATCAGCGAAATGTCCGATACCAGCTTCAGGCAGCTCAGTACTACGATGCTGGTATAAAGAAAAGATCATTCCAAGTTGGAGATCTCGTCCTCAGAGAGCTAGCAACATCCATGCCGACCAAGCAAGGAAAGCTGATGCCCAATTGGGAAGGCCCCTACACAGTGGTTGAAGTGGTCCGACCAGGGACATACAAACTATCCACAATGGACGGCTCCAGCATAAAAAACACTTGGCATGCTTCACGCCTCCGTAGGTTCTACCAGTAAGCCTATCGAAAATCTTCGTTATTTTATGGTTTTGCTTTAAGACAACTTCGATTCAGCAGATTTTACTTCAGTATAAATAAAAACAGAAAGTTTATTTCCAACCTTGTTTACTCGAATTCCTTTATGTCAACTTAAGCATATTTACTTCAGCATATTCATTTTAAACACAATGGATAGTAAATGCAAAATTTGAATAGAATAAACGTAGGAGCTATGCTAGCATAAAAATTCCAAGCCCATACTTCAGGGCATTCGAAAGGGAATTGTGAGCTTGCAATTTCCGATTAATATCCTTATTAGCCCCGTACTGTTAATATTTTAAGATATATGTTCACTTTCTCAAAATATCAAAGGGACAAGCTGGCCGAAGAGGTATGACGAATGGACGTTCATCCCAAAGGCAAACCTCAACAAAAAACACTAAGGCAAAACACAAAGCCGAAGAGGTGTTACAAATAAAAAACACTAAGGCAAAGCATTAAGCCGAAGAGGTGTTACAAAGAAAAATACCAAGGCAAAACATTAAGCCGAAGAAGTATTGTAAAGAAAAGGCCAAGGCAATCAAATAAGACCTAGAGCAACTACGATCGAAAGCCAAATACAAAACGTGAATGAAAATTTACGTAAAGGCATGGTAGATCACAAAAATTAAAATAAAGATAAGCCCGAAGGCAAAAGTTGAAACAGACCCGAAGGCCAAATGTTAAATTACAAGGATAATAAAGAAGAGGCTAAAGCTAATCGGACATCTCCGACTCAGGGTCCGAGCTAACGACGGGAGGGACGTCAGGCTCCTCAGGACGCCCAATGGGATCTTCCATACCCTCCTCCAAGAGAAGCTTATGGTCGAACCCAGCAGCGTGAGCCTTGCGGATCACCTCCTCGAAGCCGGCCATAAAACCCCTGTCTTCAGACAGCAGAACAAGCTTCTGGGCTTTCTTCTCGGCTTTCTTGGAGGCCCTCAAATTGGACTTGACCCGGTTGAGACGAACAAAGGCAGCATCAAGGTCGATCTTGACGCCATCTCGATCAGTCACCACCTGAGTTAGCCTCTGCTGCAAAGAGACCACCTCTTTCTGCAAAGAGTCAAGTTGTGCCTCAGCAGCCTCCGCTCTTTCCTCGGTCAGCTTTAGCCCGCGCAGCTGTCCGTCCAAGTCTTTCATTTTCTGTTCCACAGCAGCAGCCCAAGGAACAACCTGAAAGGAATAAAAGAATAAGAAAGAAACCAACTTATCAACGAAAACTGCTAAGTACAAGGTGGAGAACACTTACTGAAGCTACGTGCCCGATCAACTCTGAACAGGCACCCAGGCCATCAGTGTTGTCATATACCGGACGATCCTGGGGAAGGATGAACGCCCGACACAGATCAACGCCAATCTCCTTAGCCGCAGTGGGAGCTGGAGTGCCAAAACTGTCCGTGGTCATGATAGACCATTCCGGTCGGTAGGTCAAAATAGCCTCCCCATCCGCGCTGCGAGGACGCTTCTGTGCAGAGGTCTGACCGATGTCGGATATGTTGAGGATCTCCACATCCACAACAGTGGTATCAATGATGTTTTCCTCAGCCACGGCCACCCGAGACTCAGCTTGGTCATTAAGGGCCGGCCCGGTAGGAGCATCAGAGAGATTCTCGGCACTCTTCTTCTTGGCCAACTCAGCGAGCTTTAGGGCATTCTTAACTTGAGCCCTTTTAAGCATTTCCGACCGAGAAGACACTGCAACAAGAAAAATGAGTGTCAGTAAATAGCATAAATCAGCGATGCATAATCAAAAAGGACGAAGAAAGCAAATAGAAAGACAGTCTAATATGTTACCGGTACCCCATAGCGCGCGAAGCCAAGTTTTGTCTCTGCTAACGGTTAACGAGATACGGTTTGGTTCCTGGGGACGGCAAAGCCGGGCATAATCTGCCCTATCCTCGTCATTCAGTTCAGGAGCCGTGATGAGGGCAGGATCGATTTCTCGCCATACCGAATACTTCCTCAACTTATGACCACTGATATAGAACCAATGGTCGTGTGTGCCCCTATTACTGGAATTGGTGACGCCCCATTCTGGTCGGCCAGTCCTACGAGATAGCTGGTAGAACCCAACGCTCTTCCCGTTCTTTCGGAAGTCGAAATGATGTAGCAGAAGGGACAACCGAGGCCTCACTCCCGCCTTCAAACATCTGTCTTGGAAAGTGTTTATGTGAATGAAGGTGTTAGGGTCTAGCTGGCCTAAGGCTACGGAGGTGTCCCTTAAAAGCATCTTCAGAACGGGAAGGAGGGGTAGGCGGAGCCCGCAGAAAAATGCTCGTTCAGACACACCCAAAGCGACCCCCCCAAACACCTCGTCTACGGCCGGGGTGTGGTAAATCAGGTCGGTCTCATCTGCTGCCCATGTTCGGAAAAGAGAGCTTCCGATGTCGTATTTCTCCGCCATCTTGTGGACTTCGGCCTCCGTCATCACGGAATTGAGATTGGCCGAAGCGAACCGCGAAGCACCGAAGTGCGCCATAGCCGAATAGAATGGTCCGTATTCTACGGGTTGATCCATAACCTGCAGAGAATGCAAAGGAAGGAGGTTAGCCTTGTACTCGGGGGAGGTATAGGACAAAACGATCTAAGAGAAAAGATGAAGGAAAGACCGAGTACAGAGGGCCAAACTCGAAAGAAAGAAATTCAGAAGGGTACGAAGAGGAAAATCTTGAGTTCAGAAAAAAGTAAGAAGGGTGTTCTAGGAGTATGACGACTGACCGAAGGGTGTTCATGTTCAACGAAATACCCAGGTATACATCTACTGTTAAAAACACTCGCCACTCTCGGGTTTTCTTCTTAATCACAACATAAAGGGACAGCACACTAAAATAGTCACCGTAAAGCACTAAGGTGACTTAGGGAACGCTGGGGATATACTAAAGTCGCAATATATATGCAATATATGTACACGCATGCATAAAAGGCTATATTGCAAATAAGTAACCATCAAAAGAAAAGGGAAAGTTCTATGCAAATTACGAAAAGGAACAGTAAAGGAAGAAATTACTTACTGGTAATAAGTGTTGGAGAAATTGGTCGATTCCTGGGTATAGATACTTGCGCTCCTATGTTTTGCTCGCCGGAAATCGCAAAAATGAGAGTGTTTGAGAGAGAAAAGCTTTGGATTTTCTATTAGAAACGGTAAGAAGATACAGAAAAGGGCGGTTATACGTGTATATACAATGTCGTTTTGAAATGGATGGCCAGGATGAGAGCCATTAGAATTCACGGCTGAGATCCACCTGGAGAACCGTGTAACTCCCTTGTGTAATTATTACAACAGCTGTCTGTTGCTGACATGGAATGGACTTTTGACATATCCGGCTGACATTTTGATCGCTCTGACAGAGACCGGTCCTAGAAGTTATTCGAAGATGGAACGAATCTTTGGGCCTCCGACCGAATATTCTTCGCACGGAGTCCAGGGACATGTTAGGGGCTTAATTCTGATGGCTACTGGGCCGATCGAAGCAGCCCATTTTCGATAGCCCGTATGAAGAGGCCCAATACCTTTGACGACCGAAGAGTCCGCTTTCCATTCTTCATAGATTGGGCCGATCCACAGCAGAAGGACCAGGTCGTGGGAAGACCCCGAGTTCCACGTTCGGAACGTGGGGATCGGAGCGAACTGGTAAAAGAGAATGATCAGGTTTATTCTTAGAGGATATACACAATTCATTATACACACATATTCTCTGTACGTTCAAGTTACCTACTTTGGACTACCAGTTACTGATTCTCACACCGGAGGTGAATCGGGGGGCCCAACCCTCGCATTCTTCTTCTTTGCAGGTCCGACCGGACGTTGTGGACGAAAACTGGTTCCAACAATAACATTATCGTAATCCCTATTAGAAATGCTCTAACTTTTTTTCCGAAGAAATATGTACCAGAAGTTTGAATTTCTATAATTTTGTTTTGTTGCTACCTTGCATACAGGGTGTACAATAAATAATTCGAATTTATACCAATATGATAAAGTATTGTACAATATATCATTTTTTCTAATTGAATAGTTTATAACCTATCGTACACGAGTTAAATATGATCCATTGACATTTGATATCATTTTTATGTGAATTATATATATGATGATTTATTCTAGACAAATATAGTATTATTAGAATAAAATAATCATGAATTAAAAATTTAAATATATGATATTGTTTATCAAGTATAGATGTTGATAATTGTTTCATTGAATAAATCTTGTATTGTGAAAATTTAAATCTATGAAAAATGTTCAAAAGAAAAACATTATAAAGCGGCTATTTAATTAGAAATGTAATAGGCTAAAATTTTAATTTGTATTCGGATTTGAACCGAATACGAATTATAGATCATATTCGGGTTTGAACCGAATACGAATTATAAATTATATTTGGATAGGATCGTTTTATAAAAAGTAACATGAGATCAATTTTGAGCGGGTATATTAGTGCTCATATCCAAGATTATATTTTATCTAATGTTTTATTTTTTCATCAGATTTGAAATCATTTATTTTTTATTTTATTTTTTCAAAGGGTAATTAATTCAATAATGAAAATTTATACGACATTTACAAAAACAATCGAGTCGAACAAATAAAAACAGATCTTATCGCTGATTAATCCAGTATTCATGGAGAGACAATCAAATAATTTGTTGAAGTTGATATAGGTACATGTACCCGCTTCAGCACAATCAATTTGACCTATTAGTAATTACAATTTCATAAACATCTTAATCACTTATTCAAAATCTTGAAAATCCTGCATATCTAATATCTTAGACATTAAATTACACAAAAACACACCAAAACACACCAAGTTCTTGCAAGGAAATGATAAAACAAAACTCACCAAGAAGAAATTTAATTAAACAAACAAAACAATCTAAAAAGACAGAAATTCTTACTCAAGGAGGAGTATTATTGAAAAACTAAACCAAACCAAAAAAATTAACTAATTTGGGGTTTTTCACAAATAAAAACGGATATGAGATATGTACATCTCTTTTATTTAATTTATAATCTAACGACTATAATTAACTCCAAAACTACAAGTTATAAATATTCTTACTTTGCTTATAATAATTAATACGATATAAATATGAATGTAGATAATATAGGGTCATGTTCCTTATAAAATCCATAACGTTAAAACCCTTAGAACTATTATTTATATTTTAGAATTATATATATATATATATATATATTACAATATAGAGTTCAGGGGCAAAGTTGTCCAGAAATATAAAATATACAATTTGAACGTAGCTAATATTTGATTAACAATTATAATCAAACATCAATATCGATAACAAAATTCTTCATTAAAATCACAAAATCTAACCAATATTTTCATCAATTTTTGAAAGAAAATTCAAGTTATGGTATAAACATACTATGAGATAACAATGTTCAACAGCAGAACATTTACATGCAAGTAAGTTCAATTGTAGAACTTTATAATTCATGCGCTTGACTTAAAATTCAGAGTGCATAATTTTTAAGTTCAGCTTGAACATTAAAGGCATGGTATAAATATAATATGAGATTACAATGTTTAACAAGAGAACATTGGTAAAAAAACAAGTTCAGTTGCAGGACTTTGTAAAAAAAAGTATGTTCAGTTGTAGAACTTTAAAGTTTATGTGCATAATTTTTAAAGTTCAGTAGCAGAATACCGTATTTTTACTATGTAACAAAATAGGTTCAGTAATAGACCTCTATTAACTCAAAAATTCTTTTTTTTGTAAAAAATGTTTCAATAAAATAAATTAAAAATAATTAAAAATAAAAAATCATCCAAAAATGCGAGATTAAAAAATTAATAAAAATAGATGAGTAACTGATTAAATTTTCTTATTTAAATTAATTGTGTTAATAGTGTATTTATCCATATTACCCTCACAAAATATTTGTACTTAAAAATGAAATGAATCTGGACAGTTGATTTAAAGACAATCTAACGACTAATAATAGTTCTATAGTTCTTTTTTAGTATTGGGTTCTCTCTTGATCATTACCCGATAATATATTGTGTCTGAAATTTTATACGCGTAGAAAAACATACTATTCTTCCCTCACTTCCTTCAACGGGTATATTAGTGCTCATATTCGGTGTATGATTTGAACATGCAAATATATCAAAATACATTAGAAATACTAAAAATTAAAAAGTTAGGAAAGATGTTTCGATTGTATTGGAACACGCATGTTCATGTCTTTGAGCCCGTTTGGCTAAACTTAAAATTATTGCTTATGACTTAAAGTTGCTTAAAGTGATAAGTAAAAAGTGAAAATTTTAAGTTAATATATATTTCGGTAATTTTGTATTATATGTAACTTATGAGTTATTAAAATAGTAACAATTAAAATAAATTTGATAAATAATACATTTGAATGATAATATTAACTTTTATCAAATAAAATCACTAAAATAAAATAAATCGTTCAAAAAACTAGCTCTTACCAACTTCTGGCTTTAAGTTATTTTTTATAACTTTAAGTTATTTTCTGACTTATTACACAAACATACATTTTTTAACTTAAAATCAAAAATCATTTTAAACCACGGCTTAAAGTTGGGGCCAAACACCCTCTTTGTGTGCTTTTTTACTTTTGTCTTATAATAAATGTTCTAAATCATTTAAAAAAAAAAAGCATATTAACTGGTTTTTTTAATTAATTTTTTTGATCTTATATACTTGACCAGATTGGAACAGTTCAATAGATATTTTGTATCGGGATATCTTTAAGAATGTATATTTTACAACTTATCTATAGAGTATTTATATTTTAAGTTACAAATTATTCACATATGTAGTAGCAATAAAATTGGAGAAAAAGCCATAATGTATAAGGCGTTTAAAAAATAAGTCGTGCATAGAGTGTTTACCAATTCAACTTATAACTTATATGTTTATAAGTTGAATGTTAGTAACAACGTACATTTTCCTTAACTTATTGATTTATTGCTTGATTTCTTTGTCTTTTAATATTTCATATTTTTACATTTATGTTTTTAAATGTTTTTTTAATTTAAAATGTATGTATTTAGCTCATTATATTTAATAATTATTTATAAAATGTAAATTAGTAAATTTGTAACTAATATATAAGTAAATTTATCCAAACACCTAAGAATTCATTCACTTATCACTTATATGACACTTATTCATTTTAAGGTATAATTTAACTTTTTTTAAGATATCCCAAACATGCACTTACTATCTTCGTCACATAATACGTGTTCTAAATTATTATTTTTTAAAAAGACACATATAAAAACAAAAAAATCGAAAAAAGAATATTTACAATTATATACGCGTGAAATTGCGTGTAAATAACTTGAAAAAATCCAAACATTAATCACGGGACGAATATCATCATATGAACACTTTATTTTGAATAATAAAAGACTAGACATGCATGCAATTTATACTATGATATTAAAAATGAAACATTAAAAATCTCACGTAAAACTGATCACTCAATCAATAATGTCAAAAAGAAGCTTTAAAAATCACATATAGATAATTAGAGCACCTTCTTTTATCTCATTTCCTAAAGAGTAATGTATAAAGAGTAACTAAAATGATAACTAAATTAGAACGTATGTTTAACAATTTTTTAATTCCAAAAACTCTCTGTCAGGAATTAGAACGTATGTTTAACAATTTTTGGTGGAAGTCGAGTTCTAATGAAAATAAAGGGTTGAACCGGCACTCGTGGAATAACATGAGTTTACCAAAGTGCAATGGTGGTTTAGGTTTTAGGAACCTTTATGGTTTTAATATTGCGTTGTTAGGGAAGATTGTACAATCCTAATTCGTTGGTGACTAGATTGTACAAAACCAGGTACTTTCCTTCTTCTCATTTTTTACGAGCCACCAAGGGACAAGGGTCCAACTTTATATGGAGTGGAATTTTTATGGCCAAGACGGAATTGTTTAAAGGCTTTAGATGGATCCTTGGAGACGGTAAAGAGATAATTGTTGCAAAAGATCCATGGTTACGAAAGAAGAAAGATTTTTGTGTGGAACAAAGTCATCTTTATGAAGGTCAAAATGAGGCAGTGGCGAGTTTGTTCCTTTCTAATACGAAACAATGGAATGTCAACTATGTGTAGGAGCATTTTCTTTATGAAGATGCAAAAGAAATTTTGGCAGTTCATATCCCCCAACGTAATATTTCTGACAGAGTGGCATGGATTGGAGCTTCAAATGGTATCTACACTGCAAAACTGAGCTATAAGTTCTGGTATGATGTTAATTTTGGAACTTCAAACATCCCTCAAAGTCAAGGTTGGAGTAAAGTTTGGAGAATCGAGATCCCTCACAAAATGAAGATTTTCATTTGGCGTTTTTGTCGTAACAGTGAGCCAGTGCGAAAAAGATTGAGTGCTAAAGGTGTTACGCTGCCTATTACCTGTCCCATGTGCCAGATGGTTTCAGAATGGAAGGAGACAGTCAAGGCAAAGGTAAGTTGTAACCTCAAGGGAGATCATAGTCATAAGAAATTGGTAAGCAAGTGGTTATCACCAGAGGCTAGTGTGTTGAAAGTTAATGTGGATGCCTCTGGGTCAGGAGTGGAAACGTTCTCCATTGGCATTGGCATGGTTCTGAGAGATCACTTTGGCACCTTTATTGCAGGCAAAAATCTTAGGCTCCCATCTCCAGCTTCGGTGTTTGAAGCTAAAACAATAGGGGTTGATGAGGCTCTGTCATGGACCAAAGAGCAAGTTAGTCAGGATGTCAGGGTTATGGTTGAAGCATATTTGATGTTAACAGTGCAAGCCATTGAATGTGTTGGTAAAAAACTATCTGGAGGTTGGAGAAGTAATTGAAAGCTGTCGCTTGAAGTTGCAACAGTCACTGGAGATCTCCATTCATTTTGTTCGAAATCAAGCTAACAAGGTCGCCATGAGATAGCTAGAATTCCTTGTGTAGCTAATTGCCATAATTTTTTTACGTCTCCTCCTACGTGTTTGTTGAAGACTATTTTGCAAGATTTTTCGTATTAATGAAATTCCATTTTTTTCAAAAAAAATGATAACTAAATAAAATGATTATGCAACAAAAAGAGTATTCTAATAGAGTATTTGGCCACGCCCGTCGTCGACGCGCCAAATTGATAATAATAATGTTATGCTCTACTATGTTCGCACTTAACTGTGAAATATAGCAAATGTGGCAAGTAGGGATCAAACCCAAGGGAATAGTGTTCAATACTAGTACAAAGTAAATTGGTGGGGGGTTTTTGAGTTGGTTGTGGTATTTTATCAAACACCTTGCATACAAGAAATAAATTGCTAGAGAAATGCAACTAAGTTAATTGCAATCATCCAAATTTATCAACACAACAAGGCACAATGAGTTAATTAGCAAGATAAAGAGATATTTGACCCAAGGATAATGGAAAATCAAGTACTTTAAACCAAACAAGTTCAAGCAAGATATACCCAACTCTACCTAACCAAGATAATTGGCGAAGCACACAAAATCTTATTTCTCTTCTAAAAACACTAATTTAGTGAAGCACATAAATTAGTTCTCTTGATACTAGCAACCAATATTAAAGCAATACTAGTTTAACCTAATCAAGGAATTAAACAAAGAGAGGTTAGGACAAATCCAAGGATGATGAGCTCAACCTAGGTACTTGCACTTAAATCTTGAGGATTTAGGTACAGTAAATCTTGTGCTACTGTAATGAATGTACTAACAATTACGGATTAGCACAAACAATTAGCAATTGAAATTACAAGAAGAGTAAGGTGAAACAACTTACAAATCTCCAAGCAAATTCATGAACAATACAACACAAGTATTCAAGATATAGTGAAAAGATCTTACTTAAAAAGAAATGGGTTTAGTACAAGAAATCCTTCCTTGAGCCAAATAAATGAAGTTAGTTACTCATAATCAATGCTAGATTACAAGTAATAAATGCTTCCTCTAACCCTAATTGAATGTTCTTGGTGAGATAAAGATGAGATAATGTTGAGATAATGGATATGATAATGTTTGGCTCTCAACTACACAATTAATACATCCATTAGACAAGAGGACAAAATAGTCAATATGCTTCCAAAAAGTTCCAGCATGACTTGTACGGCCTGATGAACGGCCGTGCAGATGCCCGTACAAATGGAAACTCAAACTGCAACACTTCGTACGGCCTACTGAACGGCCGTACAGACGCCCGTACAAATGGAAACTTAAACTGCATCACTTGGAATACTCCGTATGACCTACTGAACGACCGTGCGGACGCCCGTACGAGACAACAATCTCCAAAATCATGCATTATGAACCTCTCGGCATCGCAATCCAACATCATCTAAATTCCCTCTTGAATAATCTTTGCTTTCAAGCCCACAATAAACCATCTTTTGAACAAATAATCATGTGGCACTGAAAAAGGGAAACATAACAAATATAAATAAAATGCCTATGGAACCGAAAGAAAACCAAGAGAAAGAGAGAAAAAACGTGTATAAAATACACGTTATCAGTATTCCACTCAGAGAAACCAAAGCTATATTACTCCCATAGAGAAGTACCCTTAAAGAATGGCTATATCACTTGGTTCTCAGTAGAAATACCGGAAATTCTCCTATACAAACCGACACTTGCAAAGTCTATATAACTATGCACAAAAAAATATAATTAAAATTCTACCGTAATGCACTGCCACCAGTGTTTACTGTTAGCCTCTTATACTTTCTTTCACCTTATTGTGCAGGGAAACTTCGTAAATTTATGTTTGAAGACCAGTCCACTAGATACTAAGTGGGCGTTTGGGGTATAAGCAAAAGTTGACTTATAGCTTAAAATGAGTAAGTGCTTTATAAGTGATAAGTAGAGCTGAGCTTATAAGTCCTAGAGTGTTTGGTAAATCAGAACTTATAAGCAGTAGAGTGTTTGGGTAAATCAGAACTTATAAGTTAACTTTTTTTTTATTATTTTTAAAATATTTTATTTTTTAATATATATAAATGGATATCAATGGATAGATCTCGATGAGTAGAGAAATTTGATATATACATATCAATTTTTTAATGAACGGATCAAAAGATATATGGTTTTGAAGATTTGAAGGATATTATATATTGCGTGTATCGAGAATAAGTTATAAGTTATAAGTTGAATGTTAAGGATTCTTAACATTCAACTTATCCATTTTAAGTAGCCATAAGTTGGTTTCACTTATTTTGGCAAACACCCCCAATAAGCACTTTTGGGTTTATAAGCCATAAGCTGCAACTTTAAGTTGCAGCCAAACAGGCCCTAAAATAGGTGAATCACTTGCAAGTAATTGACTCTTTTAGTCTTATTGTTTAACCAAAACTTCGGATACAAATCCGTTTGTTTTGCTGGAAGATATTTTTCAGAAAATATTTTCTGAGCTTTCCGGTATTTGTTTGGTCTTTGAAAAATATTTTTCAGGAAAAAATATTTTGTGTATTTGTTTGACGTTTTGGAAAATGTTTTCCAAATTTTCACGTGTTTGCTTGGTTTTCAGGAAAAGAAAATATTTTTCAAGAGCAGAAAATTTGTTTAAGAAAAATGACGAGTTTTTGGAAAATGACTTCTTTTTTTCCAAACGGGAAAATATTTTTCAAAATGAACAATTTCTCACTTTTATTCGTAATTTTTTAAGAATTTTTTTTTTTCAGAGAAATTTTTCCCGGGAAATTTTTTCCAAAAAAAATTTTCGTGAAAATTTTCCTTTTTCGTGGAATTTTTCTCAGTTAAATTTTTTTCGAGAAGATATCCCGGAATTTTTTTCCCGTGAAACTTTTTTCTCAAGAATTTTTTTCGGGCTCAAATATTTTTCCAAGAAAAACTTTTCAAGAAGTTTTTGGAAAATGAATGTTGAGCATTTATTTTCTCTAGAAATATTTTCCAGTAAAATATTTTATGAGAAATATTTTCCAGGAAAATAGCTTCCGTGAAAAAAAAATTCAAGAAAATATGTTTAATGGAAAACATTTTTCAAAATTAAGTTAGTTTCCGGCAAACAAACGGAGCCTTACGTGAATATAATCCTTATTAAATTCAATAGTTATCATTTATTAATTTTAAAATATAACAATATTTATTAATTTGATTGTCAAAAACCAAAATTTTGGATAATATCACTCTTATGTTTGTTATATATAAAAATGTAATTACTCGTAAACATTAATGTTATTTGTAAAAAATATTAAAAAAAAATCAAAAATGATAAAGCACACATTATAAAAAATATCAAAAAAAATAATTCAAAATTGATAAGCACAAGAAAAAAGGCATCGGATTTTTTGAAGTACTAATAATTACTCTACATTATAAATCCTACATTGAAAAGTAAAGAAATTACATTGCAATTCCCCTTGTGGCTTGTCCTATATTCCTAATCCTATTCGATATAGAATCGAACGGCAGAATGCACACCACCGACACGGAATCACGATCCCTTTAGGATTCTTAACCCTACTCTCGCACCTTATAAATACCCCGCATATCCCACTATCAAACCTCAAATTCTTCTTCTTCTTCTCCTCTTCCTTCCATCACATCACATTAGAGAAAGAAAAAAAAGAAAGACATTTTATGTTATTGTTATGGAGGGGATAAAAAAACCAATTATTATCCGTGAAGTGTGGGAGGGAAATCTTGAATTTGAATTTTCACTTATTCGCATGTCAGTGAAATCACATCCGTTTATCACTATAGATACCGAGTTTCCAGGTACAGTTGTTCCTGACGTCAAAAACCGCAAGTTCTATGATCTTAAACCGGATGAAACTTATTCTTTGATGAAAGCTAACGTGGATGCTTCGAAACTGATTCAGCTTGGTATTACTATGTGTGATCAGTATGGTAATCTTCCGGGTTTTGGGTCTGGAGCGTGTTTCGTGTGGCAGTTCAACTTTCGGGAATTTGACGTAGAGAAAGACTTGCAGAATGTTAGTTCGATTGAGTTGCTTAAGCAGCATGGAATTGATTTTTCGGCGAATAAGATGTATGGTGTTCGTTCAAAAGATTTTGCTAGGCTTTTTAGGGGTTGCTTTGGACCGAATTGCACTTGGGTTACGTTTCATGGTGGATGTGATTTCGGCTACTTGATAAAAGCCTTGACAAACTCTGATTTACCTAGAGATTTGGGAACATTCCGTAATTTGTTGAGCCACTACTTTGGAAATTCAATGTATGATGTTAAGGCGATGATGGAGCCTTTCCGTTTCCGTGGTGGTTTGGAGTCGTTGGCTGCGTGTTTTAACTTGGTTCGTGTGGCTGGAAAATCTCATCAGGCTGGTTCTGACAGTTTGCTGACCATGCAGCTCTTCATGAAGGTGAAACAATGGTGTATTTATCGTCGCTATGCGACTGTATTGAGACCTTGCATGCCCTATGGTTTGAATCTAGAAGTGAATAGGCGAGTTATAGTCTGATTATTCATGCTGGAAGTACACTAAAAAAAAGTACATCAGTTTGCAAAAAAAGACAAATATATTGCAGTTTTATAATGTATGATTAACCCCTTTTAAATTTCTCTATGAAAGTATTTAGGATTTATATATTGATTCTTGTGAATTATTTTAATTCAGTCTATGTTGATGGTTCGTTGAGGTGTGTTTGAAAATATTAAAATTTTTATATATTCTCAAATTCTGATGAATTATAGTATTCTATTGTGTTTCAAACTTATTTTTTCCCTCCCCTGTTTTGCACTCACATGCTTGCTAGCACTTCCACTGTAGTCTGTAACAGAGAACTTGTTGAAACATATGTAATTCAAGATTTCTTACATTCTGTTTGAGAGATAAAATAGATGACATCACTCCTCTGTAATCTTTTTCAGTAAATAATCATGATAATTAACATCTCGCTACTGTTTATATATCCAATTTTCTTGCTGTAGTAGCATAATCATCAAAGAATTATTTTAAGTGTTGGCTGGTTGATGCCAGAAGATATTTTCCTGCCCCGACTTTCCTTGGCCACAGGGGCAATTGATGAACTCATTGGACTTCTCCAGAGTCCAGGTTCACCAGTGAAATTGTTCAAATTTAGTGCACCTAATTTAGGGTGTTTAATCTAAATGGTAGTTTGTTTTACCTGATAAAGGTACTTTCTTGACTTGCTATTATTAAGTTCCTTGCAAGGCACAACGAAAACTCCAGCCAGCGCTCTGCATCATTTAACTCAGTATGTAAAGTGAAGTGGCTGCTGAAGATCATACCTTTGTAATCTTAGTCCTTGTTGTACTCAGAATGTTTGATCTTCACCTCATAAAACTAGTATAGGAAAGAAGCCATATAAGAAGGGAAAAAAAGGGGAAGAACTTGTAAATATCTTTTTGTCTGTGTTCCCAGGTTTCTCCTAAAAAAGAAAGGCGATGATGGGAAAGATTTCTGTAATGTTTTATGTTCAATTGTTTATTTTTAAAATTTTCCACTTCTGCAAAGAGTATTTTGAATAGAAAGACGAATGTTCTTTTCTTCCCATTCGGTGGCTAAACTAGTGTAATAGATCAATGGTACCTGAAAGCCGCGTAAGGAAGCAACAAAGGTTGTCAAAGTCTTCGGTGCCAATTATAGATGTGATGTCCAGGTTTAAATCTTGCTAAACTTATATGTTTCTTCCCTATAACTTTTGAAATTTAGTAAATACTATAAATTTATCATCCAATCTATTAATATGCTACGTCTGAGTCCAGCTTGTGTAAATCCTATGTCCACCGCCTGGAGGTATGCATCATGTGTCACAGGTGTTTAAGAAATACATCTTATGGATTTGGCGGAATCATCTCTCTGTTTTTCAAAGCCATCTTAAGTTGTTTTTCTTCTACGTTTAGGTAATTAGGTAACCTGTTGGTGCTTATTGGAAGGTTACCAGGGGTATGTGTTTTTCGTATCTTCATTTCTGCTCAGCTAATAGGACAATGACTATCAATATGTAAGAAGGTGGATCGAGGTGCTTCAGGAAACCATAGAAATTTGCGAAATCATTCTATTAGGCTTCTACACATGCGTTTTTAGAAACTCTGTATTTAGAAGTTCATATTGCCAAATGGATTTGTTCGACCAACCTATATACATACTACCACTAAAAGTAAAGAACAAGGCTTCTCTATTGGATTAATTCTCCCCATTTAACATTTATTTTTACATAAGAAAATACTCCCAAGTCCCAAAGGAATTACAAAGGGACACTGCCCAGCTAGGTTCATGCTTGTTAGTGTGTAAACTATAAAGTTTAGTATCAAAAATTTGCTTAGACTTGCCTGTTTTCATATATGGTATCCTGAAAAGTCAGGAACAACCAATCTTTTCATTCGTTTGTAACAATCGAGGATCTCTACTAGCTCTTCAAGGCACCAAGATGAAGTGGCATAGTTTTCCGAGAAGACAACAATGTAGGTCTTGGATTCCTGAATAGCTTGAGGCAATGCACGTCAGATTACTTCTCCGCTTCTTAGCTCAGGATCATCCCTAAATGTTCGAATGCCAGTGCGATGCAAGGCTTTGTACAGATGATCTGTAAATGTATATCGTGTATCCTTTACCTCTCAAACTCAAGAAAACATCCCACAGAATAGGAGGTGAAGTTGGAGTAGAAGATAATGGGGTTTGATTAAAACTTGTACAAGCCATATTTTCAGAAAGCTTCTTTCTTTATTTTGTCCACAAGAAACTTTTTTGTCCGCAACTTTTGTGTGTTCCCACAAATATTATGTTACTAGCCTATAACCCGTGCAAGGCACGAACCTTAAAAAATAATAAATTAAAAAAATTAATGTATACGGAAAATATTAAAATAAAAGTAAAAATTAATATGATAAATTATAAAATGAGAAACTTAAATATTAATTGGAACATAAAAAAATATAAAAAAATACAAATGGGGCTGATGAAGATAAATGAGGTATTATTAATATTATTTTATAATAAAATAAAATTAATAATAAGGACAAATATAAAAGCTAACATGTTTTAATTAAATAAATTAAGTATCCGTGATATTTTTAGAATTTTTTTAATTATATGAATTGTATTTATTAAAAAAATGTATTGACATGTTAAAATAAGTAAGTTTTTTTAATTATATTAATTGTATTTGTTAAAAAAAATACGTTCACTTGTTAAAATAGGTAAGTTTTTTTTAAATAATTAAAAGTTTTAAAATAAGTTTTAAAATATATAAGTAAGAGTTGCACTTGATATTTTTGAAAAATAGAGATTTTAGTGCTAACAAATATAAAAGGTAATATATTTTAATTTAAAGGTAATTACCCGTGATATTTTGGAAAAGAATTAGATTTTGTTAGAAAAAAATGTTTTAATTATAAAAGACAATTAGCTAGTTAATATTTTTATATTATTTTATTATTTATTAAATAGAGTATTAAAATAGAGAAGTAAGGATTGCACCTCATATTTTTGGAAAACATAGATTTTATTAATAACAAATATAAAATGTAATATGTTTAAATTTAAAGATAATTGTAATGATATTTTTGGAAAAAAAATAGATTTTGTTAGAAAAAAAATATTTTAATTGTAAAAGTCAATCATCTAGTTACTATTTTGATAACTTGACAATAATACAATTCCATTAAAGATTTGATTTGTAGTAGCTTTCGTTATCCTTGAAAAAAAGTATATTTGTAGTAGTGTATCCTAAATTTAAACAAATTAAATCCCACATTTCCATTTTTTTGATTAGATTTCAATATTATTTGATTTTTATGTAGTAAAATATAGTGAAATATTAATATAGAATAAAACTTTCCTGAATTTTGATTATATTATTAATTTATTAATTAGAAAAAGTACCGAAAACCAAAAACCGATCGTTAACCGAAAACCAAAACTTTTAATTTTTCGGCTTTAATAATATAGTATAGATGACTTCAGTAATTTATTATTAAAATTTTGTATTTTATTTCGAGGAAACAAATGAATTTTATGAATATATTAGTAAATTTACGTACTTTTCAATCAAGTGAGTTATATTTGTTTCGTCATTTTTATTCGAGGCAATTTTAAAATCAAAATCAAACATATTGTAACCGATCCAATGATTTTTCATCTGAAACCAAACCGTTGATTTCGGTTGCAATTTCAGTTTCAAATTTTAAAAATAGAAGACTTTCGGTTTCAATTTCAGTTCCGATTTCATCATAAAATTGCACCTGTGCTCTCCCCTGCTCGAAACATTATTACACCAAAAAGTTATTTGGACGTAGTAATCAAAATATCAAATCAAATAATTACGTTTTCCACGTTACGGAACCTACAATTGCCGACTTCTATCTGGGTATGAACCTATTATTCATTTGTAGAAAATGTTGAATAAATTATTATATACTAGATGCTTGCACGGGCGGAGATAATTTATTAAATTAATTAATAATTTTTAATTTATTAAATTAATTAATATTAAAATTTTATTCCTAAATTCTATTTTGAAGTACTAATAATATATTATAGATTAAAATATAATATTAAATTCTAGAGTAAAGTGCACATTGTGTACCTGCACTTTGTGTGTCACACCGCTTGGGATACTGAACTTTAAAAACCCTCACTTGCAATACCAGTCTTTCAAACTTTTTACAAAAAACATGTACTCCCGTCAATTCTCTCTAACTCCGTCAATTTTTATAAGGGCAAATCAGTCTTTTAATCAAAACCGTTAAGACTCCTTTAATCATTAGCTATTAAACCTATTTATTAATAAAATCTAATATGACTCTAAATCAATAATACACACACTCTACACACACATACAAAACGTCGTCTCTGTCTCTTCACCCCTCTCCTGACCTACTGCCGGCAAATCCGTCGCCTTTCTTGACGGCCCACCGCCGCCACACACACTCTTGACAGAAAATCATACAACTACGGTGGCCGTCTCTCTTGGCGATATCAGTGATGTTGAAGATTGGAGACGCTTTACGGAGGCTGGATTGTTAGACAAGGCCTTTATGGAAAAGAAAGATCATCAAGCCTTACTCGAAAATATTCCAAAAATCGAACAAGAGTTAATTCAGATTATGTGTTTAATTTTGTTATGATGGTTTTATGAATTGGTGAGTTTGTTGTAATTGGGTGTTTTTATTGTTCGTTTGCAATTTTAAGAGTATCAATACAATATGGGGCTATTACTGATTGAAAAGAGAGAATAGAGTTCGAATTACGGAGATTTGAGGGAGGCGTTGGCAGAGACGCAAGGGTGTGAGCAAGTATGGACGGAGTTTGGGTTGAATTGTAGGATTCATCGACGAGGTGTAGTGATTGGATGACAACAGGCCAAAGTTATGGTTGAGAAATTTTGCTAGACAGTCGAGTAAAGATGCATAAATGTGTTGCTGCTTGTGGTGTTGGCTCTATCTTGTACTGGTTTCTTGTACCGGAACAGTCTTAGTGAACAAAGGTTTTAGTGGCTAAATCCATGGCATATATTGTATCTATTTCTTTTATTTATTCATTAATGTTTTTTAAATTTTTCTTTAGCTAAAAAGCAATTGAGATTAATTGAAAGACTATTTTACCCTCACTCAAATAGACGGAGTTAGTGAGACTTAACGGAAACATGCATTGTGTAAAAATTCTAGAAATTCAGTATTGCAAGTGGTAGTTTATGAAATTCAGTATCCCAAGCGGTCTGACACACAAAGTGCACTTTACTCTATATTCTATGTTATATAGGACTGGAGTTCTATGTGAGATATGACTTTAGGGATGAAACCAAAACAAAAAAATGGAACTAAATTTAGTACCATTGGATTTCGCTTATTAATAAAGGTTATAGATAAAATTTATTAAATTAATTGATATTAAAATTTTATTATTTTATATTGTAATAATAATAACTATTATTATTATTTAAAATAACTGACGAAGTATCTTAATTTTATTTTGAAGTACCGAAGTATTGATAATATATTATAGATCAAAATATAATATTAAATTCTATGTTATATAAGACTTTAGTTCTATTTGAGATATGATTTTATTGGTGAAACAAAAACAAAAAAATGGAACCAAATTTGGTACCATTGGACTTAGCTTATTGATAAAGGTTATAGATAGATATGATTCTATTACTGATAATATATTTTAGATTAAAAAATAATATTAAATTCTATGTGATATACGACTTTAGTTTTATGTGAGATAGGACTCCAGGGTGAAACCAAAAAAGGATGGAACCAAATTTGGTACCATATAAAAAAGGGGTTTCGCTTATTAATAAAGGTTATAGATTCATATCTAGCACGAATATGAACACATCTCTAATTTGCAAGGAAACAGTTGCACATAAACTGTGACACGGATACCAGAATAAACTCATTTTCACTGAGCACGACTTCGAAGATATAGTATTGCAATTGAATTTCAAATCCCTTGTACTCTTGATCCTATTTCTAATTTTCAATAGATAGAGGACATAATCATTTTTATGCTCTTTTTTTACTTGGCTAAATTAAGTAAAGGGGCATTTATTTTACCTTGGATATGAGAAGATAACCTTAATAGTTTGTACAGTGGGAGATAACTAACAAAATATATTCAATCTGTTGAACAGTTTACTTTCAAAATACTTTCACCCCTGACCCTGTCTCAATATAACGATGCAAACACAGTAACTGAAAGTATTATCTAAAGTAAGATCAACAATACCTTTTCATTTCGATTATCTGAAGATGAAACAAGAGGCATGCCAAGTAATTTTATATTCTTCTCACCACTAGAGTTCAAAGAATGAGAAATAAGTTCCAGGTTTTGTGAAAGTATTGTGCGATTGGGCCAGTTGTAATCTTCAAAATCCCCCAGCTGTGGCAAATGCCATTTAACACAGGTCCTCCATTTTGAATGCCTTTTACTTCTGCTACATAGATTTAACTTGGTCTAAGCACTCCTCTAAATCCTCCATAAACAGTCTGCTTTGCCAGAAGAGTGTAATCCAAATATCTATGCCCCATTGGCCACATCCATATCTACCACCCCGTCAATTCCCTTAAAAACAATTCGTAACTTCCTCAAACATGATTGTTTCGTGCCACTCTTCCCCGCAGCTCCAGTCACATGGACAACATCTTTGCCACATTTATCCATCAGCTCATACAGCGGTTTGTCCAAGTTTGAGCGAGTCATCTCTTCTAGTACTGCAGGGGCCTGCATGTACAAATTCTTGCCCCTGTATGTAACACTAACTCTGGACAAAAACAGCTTCGGGTGATCTTCTAGTTGATCAATAAACTGTTACAGCCAACACAAAGTAAGAAAACCACATAGCCAAACAATAAACTGAATTCAAAGAAGAGGCAAGTATAGGTTGTAAGCTAGCACCCAAAGGAGAAAGCATAAAAAACTGAAGTTACTCTCCGACGGTCATATTACTAGGGTGGGATTTGGGAGGTGCTAACTCATTGCAGGTACACCTAGTAAGAGAATTTTAAAGCAGACATACACTTGGGAGACAAAAACATGTAATAAAAATACGGAAATCTGAATTTCAAAAAATGGAACTTCGACAAAACAAACATGTGAATTATATTGAAGAACTTCTTGCACAACGATAAAACAATAAGCAAGAACTTCTTGCTCACATTTGGAGCCGTATCGCAATTTTGCGAGGACAGACAAGTAATAATTTGCAGGGTTCCAAATTACTCACAGGATGAAATTTCAGATAGAAAATGCATCTCAAATATACTTCCAGCTTAAACAGAGGAGCATTTATTAAGGATCACAGTGAAGGACAATTGCTAGCCATTAACCTCTTCAAATATTTTAGAGATGGCATATGATAGCGCACAAATATCAGTAATTAAGCTGATTTTATCATTAAAATTTGTATGACAATCTGCCAATTCAGATTCCTTTTTTCTCATGAAGAAGGTGCACTTTCAAACTGAAGATCGAAAAAACAGAACTCTGGGGGCTCTGGTGAGAAAGGATTCTTTTAATTTAGTAAATGTCGGGGACAAATTGCACCATAGTTAAAAGAAAAAGTCAAGAATACAAACAATATACCTTCTTCAAGGTAACTGAACTGTCCAGCTGAATAAGAATTCCAGGACCACAAACAAGACAATCCTTGTCCCTCACAAACTCAGTAACCTTAGTATGCAGACCTTCAACACCATTATACCTGCACATATATCAAGTGAAGATTAGCGAATATGCAAAGGTTTCTTTTTTTCCTTTCTCAGAGAAGGAACCTTGGAATTGAATGTTGACAAACTATTAATTTTGAAACAAGGTAAGATGCTTCAAGTAAAAAAACTCCAAGGAGAGTAACTTGGTTAGCCCAATAGACCAAGTACAAAAACAGTCCCTCGCCAAAATTTCACAAACTTTTGCTCAAACACACCAAAATATAATTCCAAGAGATATAGAAGGTGTAAATTCTTTGAATGGAGAATAATTGGACAAGGAGATATGTACACTTATTTATAACATTTAAGCTTTAAAACCTACTTACGTGTTGTTTTCTGAGTACTCAGTAGAGTCAGTAGACTACTCTTTATTCATTAAATTCTCTCTCTTGAGGACACAGTGGACTGCTCTTTATTCGTTTCCTCCCTCCCTCACACACACACACACACACACACACATTATAACTAGTGGTTCTAGTTCAAAACCATAATTGCCTACGTGGTGGGCGAGGGGAATGATTGACTTGTAAATAATTTGGCGTGCAAGTTGCAACTACTTGAGGATTCTATTGGAAATTACTAACAGCTAATGTACAATCTTAACTCTCAATCAGTTACCCTCACATGCATAATAAGGTATAAAATTCAGGACATGCAAAATTTAAACATGGACTAATAGTATTACACAAGGAAAAACAACTATATGTTGCCAATTGTAGCATCCCACATCGTGAGATGTTTGCACCAACAAATTATTAAGATTAATAAGCCGGAGAAAAACAAAAGAGATAGGGCATTTATGATCTTGCTTTCACCAAGGAAAAAGCCCTCAGTCAAAAACCACAACCAAGACAAAATAATGTATTTTGGGACAGTAAAAGAAGGTTGACGATTTCAGGAAACACTAACTAAACCTATGGTTATGCAAATAAAAGAAAGTTGACATACGTTAGGTAATTAGATAACGTTTTACTGCATCCGGATGCAATCTTCAAGGTTTCCAAAGCACATGCAGCTGATATAATTGCATTGGTGGAAGCTATCGCAGGAATAATGTTCTTTACCACACCCTGTAACATGAAGACAATTAATGCTGAACTTGACTGTAAAAACTTTCTCATGATCTACCTGTACAGAATGAAAAATTCCTAGAGACACCTGAGTAAGAGTATAGGTAACCCCCGGAATGCCAAAAAGCTCAGCTCTCTTCACAGCCTGATTATTTAAAAAACCTCTGTAATAACATAGAAGAAATATAAACAAAAAAAAAGGATAGACGTTATATAGATTCACTTATAAACCTCGGAATAGATCCACTGCATATGTTCCGGGTCATCTGGATCAAAAGATTTACTACCACGGACCTGCAATCATGTAACAGATAGTATCATTGAGAAGGGAGGTCTGTTTTTCCATTAAAATGAAGGGTGAAATCTGGTAGACAAAGTTGAGAAACAGAAATTTACCTCATCCCACTTAATCAGATGGGCATACTCAATACAATGAGCTGCAGTTCGAGGGGTTTCCGCAAGGGTGCACAAAGGAAACTTGACTTGCGGAGGGAAAAGCCAAATGGTACATTCGAAGCATGGTGTGACCCCTGGCATTATAACCCTTGCATGGCCCTTAAACCCTTCAGTTCCACCATCTACCATAGGTTTCATTGTTTCTTCCTTTGGATTATCGTCAGCATCATACTCTGAATTCATGAAACCAAATGGACAAAAACAAAATCACAGGGTGTTGAGGAAAAGGCAGTTCATATACTGATATTAATGCCTTTGAGGGAATAATATAAAGGGGGCATCTTAATAGTATTTGACTTCTGTTTACATTATTCCTCTTTTTATACGAACTTCCAAGCATTTTTAATTTTTTTGATCCTTGAAGTCCTTTTATGCTTAGAAATGAGAAATACAATACGCTAATGACTAATCACCCTGTTGTACGTCCAGTGGTAATAACAAAAAATATGAATAATGCATAATATTTAGTTCAAAAAACTATTCTTTGGCAGAGGGGAAAGGACCAAATTGAAATTTTAATATAAAAGGATTATCCCTTCAATATAGGTTCAGTTTGTCTACGATAAGACTAAAAAAGAACCAATTTTCAATCATATTGAACGCACAGTGCACCTATTGCTATTATCTAGTTATACTGTAGTCATGAAAAGTGTGAACTTAAGAGCTACAAAATTAGTAACAATAAATATCGAAACATAATTGAAGAAAACTTCAATTGGACACATGTTATGCATATATTTTAATGACACGAGGATCTCAATAGCAAACCTGCAAAAAGCAGACGCACCTAAAAAACTACAAGCAACAGAATTTATGTAGCTTCGTGCCTCAACAGAATCAAGACCAAGAGCGATAATACTGAAATCATTGTAAAATTCTAGCTCTTTATCCTCAATACGACAAAAATGTGGCACAATATTCACACCACTAACTCTCTCCATGACTCGTTTTGCAGCCACCTCAGCCTTTGGCTTTCCGACATCCCCAAACCTGCATATGCATAAATTACATAATCATATAATAATTGGCTTATATTTCAGAAAACTTAAAAATAAGACAATTACTCTTCCAACAACAAATGATCATTTTAAAGTATCTTCAAAAGTTAATACATAAGAATTCCAGGTATATACTAAAACAACAACAAATATCACAACGGGCTACTGATATAAGTATCATCCCTATTCAAGTCCTCAACGAAAGTGCAAGAACCGGACGGAAATAAGAAACATTATCACACGATTAGTACACTGTAATTGTTTCTAAAACACCAGAAAACCTAAGAAATTCTAATTATTCTCTTTGCATTCACTAAAAAATAAACCACTTCCAGCCAACCTATCAGTGGTACTAAATTCTAATGCAATCCCGGATATTACGAAAACCCAAGTACAGATAATAGTACAATACCTTCACTAACAATCAAACAGATTTCGCTCGTGTCTATTTCAAACTACGTAGAATAATCTCTTATTACTACCTGAATAGAAACTGGCGGTTCAAATTAGAGACATCAATCCGGTCCATATCGATAACTTCAAGATTCTTGAACCCCGAAAAGGCCAAATCCTTGAGCAACTCACAGCCCAACCCACCAGCACCAACCACCAACACTTTAGCATACTCTTGAAGATCGTTCCTCAGCTACAAACTCAGCATCATATTAGAAAAAAGCTCAAAAGTGAAAATGCACACAAGGTGTTTGTGAAAAGTCCTGAAAGAAAAAAACTCACATCAGCACCAGGTTCGAAAGTGGGGCCGACGAGATTGCCGGGACGAAGGAGGAGCTTGTCGAGATCACGTGATCTGGTGTTGTTAAGCTGCTCCGCCATTAGTGTTGCTCGAGCAGATTAGAGTGTGGGTAGCTTATGTCTTACGCTTTTTTGTTTCCCATGACTTTCTTTTCTGCCTACATATAACAAGGCGTTTCCCGTTTAACTATGTCTGTAACTTTATTTTTTTACGGTTATTTTGATTTTTCACATATATATTACTTTATTGTAACATAAAACCCGAAACTACCGTTAAATCTCGATAATGAATTTAATTAAAACCGGAAAATTTTATTCATAATAAAATGTATAAAGCTATTATAACTTCATAATTTTATATATATTTTATTCAATATATATGTTATCTTTACGTGTTGGATGAATCCATAATTCCTGAACAAAAAGTGTTCGAATGTATATTTAGCAAAAAAAAAGAAGTCTCGAATAGAGTTGTTTTTTTATCACAGTAGTAGAAGACATAAATGTCAGACTCTATGAGGAGAAAGATTGAGCACTTGTTTGTTGATCAAGAATTTTAACCGGTAAACATCACTAATATTAACTGGTAATAAAATGTTTAGATTAGATTAGTAGATGTTATCATGTCGGGAAAAAAGAGTTAGTAGATGTTAAATGGGTAAGTAATATAATAAAATGGTGAAATTAGATTAATAGATGTTAAATTTCACCAAGAAAATGATTTTAGATTGAAATTGCTGAAATATTGAATTAGAGATTGGACACCAGAAGGAAGCCATTCTCGAACCCTTAAAACAAGTAGCTGATATAATAAACTGCAAAGATAAGCATTGCATAGTACTTGTAAGTAATACAAAAGTAATTGTAGACTAAGTTCACATGGCACCCAGAAATTTAAACACAGTGTGTTAACACAGCTAATTATTACACTCAGATCCTTACTTTTGCAGTCAATTCTATATTTGCCTAAGATTCTTCAGGTGGTGGTTGAGGTTGTTGTGGTCACATCTGTGGTGGCATGTAAGGGCGTGGCTGCTGCCCATAAAGGGCTGGATCCACAGGCTTACCCATGTACATACCTGGAGATCCGACCTGGGCAGCATGCTGTGGCTGCATGTAATAGTATGGAAGGCCTTCAGCTGGACCTCCTACAGGAAGGGGCCCTCCTGGGATTGTTGCAGCAAGAACCTCATCTTTTAAATCTTCCCTTGGAACGATATCAACCAAGAAATCAAATATATCGGTCCTAGTTATGGCTGCCGCAATGTCATTCTTTTGCAGTGTCCTCCTTTTATTCTCCTCTGTGATTCCAAGAACGTAATGTCAACTCTAGAATAAACATCTCAAAGGCCCGGGCAAATATGACTGGAGCTTCAGCTGATATCATCCTTACATCCTCATCTGTTTTCATAATCTTCTTAATCCTAGCCAATGGTAAACTATGATTTTTAAAATCAGTTACCTGCTCAATTTCTTGGTACTGGCTAGCCCAAAAATTCTGGAGTTGTTGCAGCAATTACTGTTGCTGCTGCTGGTGGATATGCTGATACGCAAGTTGGTGCTGTGCAAGCTGAGCTGGAGAAGATGGAAGACCTGCTGTCTGTGGAGACTGGATTGTACCAGCTGATGCAGGAGGAGTCCCCATCATTTGGTTTAGCTTGATAGGCGGGCACACCATATTGCATCTGAGCTGAGCTTCCGATCCCCATACCTGGGGGCTGTCCATGCCCTTGCTGATCCATTATCCGGTTTTAGGAATGCTATTTCACTAAAAACACAAAGAGATTGAATCATTAGCACAAGTACAATGTATAATACAGTATATTGATCAACGAACTTTAAACATGTTTTTTGAACAAATGAGGTCGCACATGTACATCTATACTCCAACCACATACGTACACAAATAGATTGCAAAGCTCCTACGTACAAGTAAAACTCAAGTAACAAAATATGACCATATCACTGAAAAGGAGAAGTTGGGCGGACGCTTCTCCATCAATTGGCCGAAATAAGCAAAAGCGGCTACAGCTACCTAAATTGTCACATCTATGATTTTATACATTGTCCCTAAAACTTCAAACCTAAGCACGCCTTAACGGATTTCCCACACAATATGCACATAGCAATAGATTCGCCAACATGTTCTTACCAAATATCTACTTATAAACTAAACATAAACTAATAAACCTAAAATATTGCACAAATGCACCATTTATCTTGTAAGAAGCAAAGTTATCATCAGCATTCAGCATAAAGAAGCAGCTAAATTACCCGAATCTAAAAATCATTAACAGATACCAGAACCACGCAGATTCTTTAGTTAACTTAACCTACAAAGGATTATTTAGCATACTCACATTCCGAAACATATAGCCAGAATCCACAGAACAAAAAAATCATTATCATTTCAGCAAATAATTCATTAACAAAACTATAACCACCTCTAACATAACTAAAAGAACAGAGAAAAGAAGCACCTTAACAGCCAAGACACTTTGAGTTTTCGATCTTGCTTAAAAAATGATACCCCTGTTAATCAAGAAAAAATAATTCAAATTAGTATAGAATGTATAGAATAAAACATGTACCTATATATGAATTGATATGGGTTACCGATGAGCTCGCGAGCAATCATCATACGAAAACGAACCAACTACGAGGCAAGTAGCTCTGTCTTTCTTTGGGATATATAAATTACTTAACTTTATTACCAGAATTAGTGACCTAAACACTAACCATTTACCTTAATTATTTGAATTAAATTCTTTTTGCTGCCGCACTTGATGTTAAAATCAGACCGTCTCGAATTAAATTGAATCGAAATTAACATTACACACATTTACGATCCGTGAATATTTTTTTTTTATCAGAATTATGATAGTAAATGAGCTGATTTACGATCCCGTTATTTGTGTAAGATAATTTAACCATGGATATGTTCATATAAGTAGAAAAACACAATTAATCTCTAAGACTATCAGCAAAAGATTTTTATATCAGGTTGATGAGAGTCGTTTTCTTCTTCTAATCATAATTTCTTCCTTCCCTCTTCTCAATTTCTTTCTAATCATTTGTCTAGCAAAGGGATTGGATTTTACCTTCCTTCTAGTGACTCCATCTGTGGTAATTTACTGAATATCTCTTCCAGTGAACTCATTTCTCAATCCGTAATATTGATATTATGAGAACAAAGGATGTGACTACAGTCTGCAAATCTATACTCTTTATTAATAAGCAAAACAATGTGAAAATGGCGCGCGGTACTAAAAAGTACCAAAGTACCAAATTTGGTTTTATTTACTTTAAATTCAATAGTTTCAAGGAGCGTTAGATTCTTTGCAGTTACGTAATCATACAAGATTTATTTACTTTAATTTCTTTAGTTTTATGCACGGTTCGATTGTCTATAACTACATAATTAAATAGTTATTTATTTAATATATGTTTTTATCATTCAATTCTCGAGAAATACATTTTTAAATAATATTTATTAATAATTTATTAATATTAATATTTAATGTCGACTCATGATCGGCCCGTGCTTGGCACGGGTTATAAGCTAGTACAAGTTTAAGAGACAACTTGTCATTGCAATTAAATTCTCTCTTGGCCCTGTTCATTTATGATTCTTGTCTATGGGTAGAGGTGGCCACACGGGCGGCCGAGCCGGGCCGTGCCGGATTTTAGGCGTGCCGAGTTGCTGGAGAACGGGGATGGGAACGGCAAGGCTGAGGGCGACGGGGCGGGGCGGGGCGGGGCGGTTCTGCGGAAGGGTAACTCGCGCACGGCTCGACGGTTCAGACGGTTCAGGCGGTTCACCCGGGACGGGCGGTTCACAAGGGGCGGGGCGGGCGGTTCACCTACTGACTATTAGTATCTATCATGTATGCATGTAACAAATACTTGAACTAATACTATTTTATCGCCTACCAAACACTTTCTCCCACGTGTTAAGACATATGCCTTTTATTTTAGCCTTTTGTTCCATTTTCGTTAATATCTTCTTGCCATTCAGGTCAGCTGCATTCATTGTTGTTAATAATAAATTAATAATAATTAAATTGGTTGAAAATATCCAATATATTATTATATTAAAATATTTGCCTTTGTCATCTTTTGTAGTTTAAAAACCACGACAGGGGTGAAACAACGGAACAATAAGGTTGAAACCAACACGCGCGTAAAGTAGAGGTGGCCACCTGACCCATTCCCTAGTAATACTTTTAATACTTGAATTAATATGCACAAACTAAAAGTAAAAAACTCAAAGGCTACATAACGACTTGGTTCAACGGTTCACGGTTGAACGGTTCACGGGCCGGTTCCACGGCTGTGACGAGCCAAGCGAATCCGCGTGCCGTGCCGGGCCGGTTAACGGTCACAGATTTTGAGCCCGTATATGCCCCGTTTTACTGTACGGTTCGTGCCGGTTTTGATTCGGCTCGTAACGGATCGAGTTAGACGAGCCATTTCGGCGGGGCGGTTACGGGTTAGCCGGCCGTAACCGCCCGTGTGGCCACCTCTATCTATGGGAGTGAAAATGTATGTCATGGAATTCAACAATTGTGAACCTTAACAACAAAAGCAAATCAAAGTATTCAAGAAAATCGATTTGGTGCTTTGAACTTTTCGGAGTGTGACAACTCAAGAGAGGACTCTGTTGTTGATAATGACTTTCATAATATGAATACTATAAGGTACGAGTCCGTTATCTGTTTCAACCTCTTGGTTTCATGAGATTAAACCTTTAGACATATTACATTTTTTCTTAATTTCTATGTATAACTAATTCAAAAATTAACCGATTTTAGTATTTGATTTTTAACTAATATAGATATGTGATTTTAACTAAGTATAGAATTTACCTAAAGAGTTTAGTACATTTTATTCCTTGATGAAAATGGTTGCATGTTTTTATTTATTATCAACAACGTGTGAAATTACAAGAAATGTGATACAAAATAAAGTAATTAACAAAATTTGTTGTACAAAATATATACATATTATATATAAGCGGGTGTTGTACGATCACAAAACTTGCAGGCTATGATAATACATGTCATGAAGACATTATTTGCGTTATTATTTAGTTTCATGTTCGTATACTTTCACACGTATCAAAAATCAAATCAAACATGAAATTTTTGTAACACAAACCAAATTGTTGAGTCTAATAGGGAGACTTAGAAAAATGAGAACGGTGAAAGAAGGAAGAAAAAATGTAAATTGTTATACATTTACAAAGTGTGAGATATATTAAAGTTAATAAAGAATAACATGTATTTTAATTTTAAAATATTAACTAACGAATAATGAGATCCCTACATATAATATGTAACTTATATTCGATCAAATTTTAATATTATATCCTATGTATCGTTACTTGACTAATTCTAATAAATTATAATAAAATAACTGTTAGGCTCAAGACATGTCTGAATACCACCATTAACAAACCTACACTATGTGACTATGTCACACTACATGACCTAGTGAATTCTATCACTGGGATATAGTATAGGCTCTCTGTACTTGTCTTGTTCTCATGAACATTAGCTTGACCATGTATGCTCAGAATTATAATGAGCTCAGTAAGTTTCTTGCATCTATAATGTACATAGGCCATTGAATAATTATCCTGGTAGAAGTTCAAATTGTTCATGCAGCAGGATGGAGATGAATAAGGCCCTGAAGAAATAAGTTGCAGAAATTTGTCTAAGGCATTATATAGCAAAGTCAGAATAAAGCTATGTCGTGAAGTCACCAAAATACATGTCGAGAAGTGCCAGATCGCATAGTCCAATTTGTACTATGTCGTGAAGTCTTCAAAACTCATATCGTGAAGTGTTGAAATCAGCAAAGTCAAAATGTACTAGATCGTGAAGTCCTCAAATAGCCTATTCCGCGAAGTCCTCAAATTGGCTATGTCGCATAGTCCTCAAATAGCCTATGTCACATAGTCCTCAAAAAGGCTATATCGCGAAGTCCTAAAAAAGACTAGATCGCGAAGTCTTCAAATGGCTTATGTCGCAAAGTCCTCAAAGGCCATGTCGCGTAGTCTTCACAAGGGACATCGCGAAGTCAGGAATGAAGTGGAGTTCACGATATCAATACTTAGCCGTTTACAACAAGACAAATGAAGGTACAAGATCAAAGTCAATGGAGACAAATACTGAAGCATCTGTATTGGTCAGGTGGTCCAAAATACAGATGGCAAATCTACAGCTAAACTTGGAGAGGAAGAAGGAAGACAAACAGCTACAGATAAGGGAGAGGACCACAGAAAGCAAGTGGTTCTCCCTGACACAGCCAACCTTTTATAGAACGACAAAATGGAGTTGCAGGAGGGGTAGATGTGTAATTAGGTGTGTGCACTAGTTTTGTATAGGACAATATATATATTGTGCACACCCTACTGTTAGCTGTAAGTGAGCATATCATAGAATAATATTGAAGCACTTTTTTCTCTGTAAGAAAAGCAAAAACACACTGTTCTTGTTTAGAAGCCAGAATTTCTCTTGTGAGATTTTGGAAGCTGTAGTATTTAATTTGTTTAATACAAAGTAGATTAAAGTGATTGTGTGTGTACTGTTTATTTCATTCCGTATTTTCTTACTACACAATCTGTTACAGCAATTTAGTTTCAAGAAAGCGAAAATCTATCAAACTATCCATTCACCCCCCCCCCTCTGTCTAGTTTCCAAGTGGTATTCATTACTAACAATAACTGGTACTATTTAATATATATAGTATAAATGGTATCTATTTAATTGAAAAAATACAAGAAACTATTGCTAGATTTTATTACCAGAATTTTTTTGGTGCTAAGATAACGTGCTTCTAGTGCAATATTTCATAAATTTATTATATTTTGAACTAATTAAATGCTAAACCATTTTGTGTTATTTTCACCACCATTAAATATTAATGATATTCCATCTTTCTACTTCTACCTATTTGGTATTGTAATGGAAAAGACTAAATTGTATATTCTTATTTTGATAATTTTTTAGAAATTGTTTTGGTCAAAAGATTTTTCGGACATCCTAACCGGTATCACGTCAAACCGTCTCAAACCCAACATGTGACATGTTAATCGTACTAACTGAACAAGCCACATTGGTGGCCCTTCAACTTGGAGTAGGAAAAATTTCTCACGCACCCAGGTATCGGACCTTGAATGCTTTGGGCAATAACAAGTGCTCTCACCAACTCAGTTACACTTAATGGACTAAACGGTACACTTAATTATCGCGAAAATACTTGACCACTAATGATTAACTTTTATGTACTCCATTTGGTGAGCTTTTACAATAAACTCTGATATAACATATATATCAATCACTCTTTACATCTAACGAATACCGTTATGAGTAAGATACAAAAGATTTAGAGTTTAATAATATATGAGATTAGAACCATTACCAATGGGTCACCTTAAATACATCGAAGCGCACATAACATATTAACAAGAAAATTTAGTTAACTATAAAAAATTACAAACGAAATTATAAATCATCTTGGCCCATCCCGAAAACCTTTTGGGCCCATCCCAAAATCCCCAAGTCTGGTTCCATTCTAAAAATCGTACAACAATGCAAGCAGGCTATGGATATTTGATGAGGCGACGAGGATATAAGTGTATCGCCGAAGATTTGGTGCAATACATACGATAGGTACAATCTATAGATCATCTTACCATGTGTTTAGGGTGTGAGTAGGTGTAATTTTGTGGATTGAATAAAATAGATATAATCGATAATCATATCACAGCGTGTTTAGGGTTTCAGTGGTTGTAATTTCATCTCTCTTAAAACTATATCGGTTATGGCTGAAGAGAAACATGTTTGTGTTAGAGAAAAAGTCGAAGATGTCATATTAGGTTATCTCTACATTTATAATGAAATGATTTCATTTGAATTCTCGCTTAACTCTGGTTTTAGTCATGACCTAATTGCTGAAGGTCTTGACGTTCTTAATGATTCCGGATTCATAACTCGTCAGGTTACATCTCTTACTCTATTCTCGACTCATAAAATATTCACATTTGGCTAACATTCTATCGATTTAGTAAGAAAATATATCTAAAGTTTCATAAATGGAACTCCCTAATAACTTCACACTACCAGAAAAATCGCTCTGAAGTTGAATATGTATACATCTTCAGAACCGCTAGGGTGTGCACGATCAAATCCAATGTCAATCAACCCGAACATTATTTTCTCTCCGATAGCACCATGTTGCATCCACTCTGAACAAAAAGAACACACACTACGGTGCATACAAGAATGTTAAATTTGGGTCTTACTAGTGGTTATAACAATATTCAACAATTAATCACTCGTCCACCTAAAATATCTCCTTCTTCTTCACTTTACATCAGACTTTACAATAGGACTGAGTCCAGAACCGGACCGAATACACTAAAAATGGAATTATAATTTTTTTTCTGGACCAAACCGGATCGAAGTTACATTATGGACTGAATTAGATCCGGATCAAAATAATGCTATTCGGTTCAGTTCTTCCTTAAAGAACCGATTTTTTTTCAAAAAAAAATTGCGTCTCAAATAAAATAATTTGTTTAGATCTAGGAAGTGAGTTTAGAGCGGTTATGGTTTGCTATTTACATATCAAAATGAATACTAGTAGCTTGGTAGGTGGAAAGCGGAAACTGAGACATACATATATAAAAAATACATATAAGATTAATATATATATATATATAATATTTATATAATAAAAATATTCGATCTATTCAGCTCGGACCGAATTTTTTTAAAAGAACTAGACCGAAAAGTTAGAACCAAACCGAACAGAAATTATATGATTCGGTGTTTCGGTTTTGGTTTGTTTCTGCTCTACTTTACAACACACTTTGATTGATAAAAAATTCAAAGCATATGAAAAAGTATCAGAGTTCGCACAAACAACCACTAAATTCACAAAAGAAAAGTAGGTAGTATGAGTTAAAGAGCAAATATTTGATGACACTAATAACATAATTTTACAAAATAGCTAAATTGTGTATGAAAAATCCTACGAATTTTGATAAAAAAGGAAGATAAAAAATAAGAATAAAGTTCTTGAGAGAGAATTACAAAAACTTTTTGGAGGCTCCAAAAATTTATGAGAAAAACCCTAACTCCAAACGTAATAGTCATGATATTACAAGGAAGAAGAGAGTACCGTTGGGCCAAAGGCCACGGTCAAACATCCAGTTGGGTTCAATCAAGTACATTATTACTAGTTTTAAAAAAAGGGTACATTATTACTGCACATCCTAACCCCCACACACCTCAAGAAAAAGGTCTCAACCCACTTTTACCCAAATACTAAAATAAATAAATCTTGAAAATAAATATAGTTTACCACATACTATAAAAGATTTAGAACTATGCAGGTACTTTACTTCAAAGTTACCAACACATAATCAGATAACCAAAAAGTTGAGAATGAACCTCATGATTCATTCATGATATCATTCATGATAAAAGTAAGCAGTTTGTAGTACTTTAATTTGAAACTTTAAAAGATACATGAAATGTTTCTATTTCTGTGTCCATTTGACTATGCATCTCTGTGCACTTCTTCAACATTACTGAACTTAAGGAATAGTTGATGTTGTGATTTTTTAGTTTTCTCTTTGAATTATGTGGTTGAAGATGGAGATGGATCAATGTGGAAGATATTGTCATCAGAATCTTAACAAGCATTTGGGCTTCTGTTCAAAAGGTGAGGAGTTCTTGATTGTTTATGGATACATGCTGAAGGGAAATATTAAAAGATACGCTTACAAAGGTGAGCACTGAGAACTGCATGTGGAGTTTCGATTGTAAATAATTAATTGTACTATTATTCATTATCCTCGACTAGAATATTGATAAGTAATTAAGGGAAATTTGATAACACTGGCATTTCTTTATTCAATTTCCCAACAATGTATTATGTACATATACAAATTTATTTTTGCAGATAGTGAAGAAATAGTTTCATGGTTTGACTGGCTCAAAAATATTGATAGGAATAGCTTGGCATCTTGATTTTCTCCATTCCTCAGAGGATCATTTTTTTGGCGAATTGACGCCTTCTAAGATAATGCTGGATGAGGTCCACTAAATTTTGTAATACATGTACTATGACTATATCTATAATAATTCTCACAGAATGCTAGTCAAAGCTTTCCAATAATTTGTTATCTTGCAAAAAACTAATCATATTTGTTTATTTGTTTGATTGTTTAATTATTTAAATTCTTACCAAGTAAACTATCTTATATTCATACTCCAACCAATCAGGTCGGTTAAGCTTGAAGAACGATGTTTATGCTCTTGGCGTGGTGTTACTAGAAATACTGACAGGAATGCGGGCAACTACTGTTAACGGGAGAAATAAGAAAAAAAATTTGGCGGATAAGACCATGTCTTGTTTAACTTCTCAAAAGGGTAGTTTTAGCACGTAGTCAACCCAGAGATTTTAGAGCAAAAGTACTGTTCAAAGGGTTTACATTCAGTTTTAAGAAATGTTCCAGCACTGGAATTAAAATGTCTTGATGTTCACTCTGAAAAGCGGCCCTTAATGAAACAAGTTCTGGAGACCTTAGAAAAAGTGAAGTGTGTTGAGTAATTGGTGTTGAGATTGTTTAAAGATCATATTGTAACATATTTTAATGATGCTGAATAATAATAGATACTCTTCATTATCTCTTCCCGAATTTGTTAATCATTTTTATGCGAAAACATTTTTGGATGAACATATGCTTCTGTGCTTCCACCATTATATGTTCTAAGTGCTTGTCTAAGTTAGTTTATCTGTGATTTTGGATAACATATCTGTAAATAGGGAATATATTAAGATATGAATTAGATCAAAAATCAGTTCCTAATTTAAACAATCATCTTTAGTTTAACTATTTCGATGAAATGAGATGGGAGTGAAAAATTGATAGGAATGCAAAAAAAAATGGTAAGGTGTTGCGAAAACGGAGCCAAAAGTAGCAATGAACATTTGTTACATTTTTTCCCGTATCTCCTAGACTTGATAATTACCGTATTCAAATCTAATTCATATTTTAGACCCATTGTTCTAATTTAATTTTAACTAGCATGATAGCACGTGCAAATCACGTGCCCCAATCACGGGCCCCATTTATATTCATAAAATTTTGTTGTTCTGATTTTTTAAAATAGATTATTCGTAATTTTTGAAACACTTTACGTCATTAGTGTGGTATATTTGACAAAAAAATAAAATTTTAAAATACACAGAGAGAGCAAGATAGGTCATTGAAGATTTGAAGTTGAAGCTAAGTGTTGTGGATTAAAAAACGAGCTTGTGTATTTAATGCTAAGGTTTAATGAGCTTTCGAGCTTTAATGGCTGCACTCGTGTTTCCGGACTAAATTGGTCCTCACAAGATGCCTACGTATCTCAAATCGTTATTGAGAATCAAGCCAAAGACGTAGTTCTGATTGTAGGATCAGGGGTCCTTATATAGGCGTCTGGAGCCTCGTATTTATGGTACGTTTGAGAGACTTAACGGATAAGTCTTCTTATTGATAACTGATAATGATTGTATTGCTTGGCGGGCAAGTCTTTTCCTTGTTGATAAAGGCCGTGACTCATTGATTGCCTTTAATTGGGATTCTGGATCCTTCTTTGACCAATTTTCCATAATTTGGACTCTATTTATGAGCTGTATATTTTCCCTATTTATTAATTACGAAATTAATAAATAATCAGGGATTTGAGCATTAAATATCGAGCCTTTCCATTGGACAGTCAATTATATTTCTATAATTACTTTTATATCCATATCATTTGCCCCCCCCCCAACTTCTGGGAAAATCTCCTCGGGGTTTTCGTAGAAGTTACAACGTGTTTTTCCCCAAAAGTTTCTATTTTTTAGGGTATTTTTGACCTCAGATTAGGTCATTTTCGACCAGGAATTTGACCTGGAAACAGTACAATTTCGACCAGGAATTCAGTATAAATTCGACCAGGAATTCAGTGTAATTTCGACCAGGAATTCAGTGTAATTTCGACCAGGAATTCGACCTGGAACAGCGGTGAGGTCGAAGCTGTCGATCAGGAATCCCAGGTCTTTTTTCGACCTCACTTGTTCGACCAGGAAGCCAGTATAATTTCGACCTGGAATTTCGACCAGGAATTCGAGCTCAAACGACTGTGAGGTCGAAGCTGTCGACCAGGAATCCCAGTTCTTTTTCGACCTCACATGTTCGACCTCATTTTCATATATCCTCGACCTGGAATTGTTGACTTCAATTCATAGGCTATTGTCGACCTCATGTGACGACCTCGTTTCTAATATACCTTCGACCTCGATTAGTCGCGAGGTCGAAGCTGTCGACTTCGATTCAAAGGCTATTTTCGACCTCGATTAGTCGACCAGGAATTACATGTATTTTCGACCAGGATTCCCAAGGTCATTTTAACCTTTGACTTTCTGGCTTTATCTTCGACCTCGTTCCCTTTTGCTTTTCGACCTCGATTTAGTGTAAGGTCGAGGGGTATGAACTCGTTTTATGATGTATTTTCGATCTCACTCAATCGACTTCGTTCTAGGGTCTTTTCGACATCACTTTTTCAATTTTTTGACTTGTTTTTGGTGCGAAGTCGATGGACACGATCTCATGTTCACGTGTACTTTCGACTTGGATCGTGCGACCTCGTATTAAGGTTTTTTCGACCTAGATTTTTAACTTTTTGAGAGCGAGGTCGTTGGATACGACCTCGTTTTCTTGTATATTTTCGATCAGGATCGTGCGATCTCGATTTTTTGGGGTCTTTTCAACCTTGGATTTTTTGATTTTTTTCCTTGGCTTTATTCCAAGATTCATTCTTGCACTTTAATTAGCCTAACTGGGCTTTAAATTTTTCAAGCCGTGGGCCTTTAATAATATTTGGGCTTCGAGTTTGCCTGAGTCTTAATTTATTTGGGCTTTTGCCTTTGTAATCCATAAATGGATTTATGGGCCTTACTGGCTATAGACGGTTGCCATCCCTTAACCGGTTGAGCTTCCGGTCATTTTCATTATAAAAGAGTGAGATTTCTCATTTCACTCTCATTTCATACTTCTTTCTTTCCGAAAATTTCTCTCTAGTATCTTAGTTTTTCTCTCTTTCATTCCGTGGTAAGGCGATTCCCGGCGAGTTTTTGTGCGGCGGTGTTCTTGATTTTCTGGGATTGATCTTCATCCCTTGAAGATTTCTGGGTTTTCACCTTCATACTTTGAAGATTTCTGGGCTTCTTTGAAGATTTCCTGGGAATTCCTTTGAAGATTTGAAGATTTGAAGCTTCTTTGAAGATTTTTCTGGGATTTTTCGAAGATGTCTGACAAAGCTGCTCAACGTCTTCAAAGAATGAACAAAGCTTCTAAGAGAGGTATCAAAATTCGTTCCCCTCATATGTCTCTTCAGGATATGATCTTAGAGCGTAGTGATGAATATCCTCATGTATCGCACTTAGATTCCTTTGATTGTAGCAATAAGTTTCATGAAATCGATAAAATTAGGGACTATAACAAAATGTATAGAGTTAAGTCCCCTTATAGATTAGTTCCTGCCGGGCCAGGGGACCGTTCTTGGCGTCCTGATGCTTTATGCATTTACAAGGATGCCATTGTCGCAGGACTCAGGTTTCCCTTTCATGAGTTCATTCCCAGGCTTTTGGCAGATGTTGGGATTAACCCTTGCCAACTTCCTCCAAACGCCTGGAGAATCATTATGTGTTTCATTGTTCTTTGTTTGAAGAACAAATTTCCTTTGTCTGTAGCTTTATTTAGGAGAATTTTTCAATTTAAGAATAGTTCGGCTGTTACTTTGGGTTGGGTTTATATCAACCACCGTCCTTCCACTCCCCCCATATTCCACCCTAAATCCATTCCAGATAATAACCTCAAATGGAAGGAAGAATTTATGTATTTGATTTGGGAAGGAAGGGATTGGGGCACCCTTTTTCGTAGTTCCTTTAGTAGGGTTTCGGATGGTAGCCCTAGTGATATCATCCTAACTGATGAAGAGGCCCATGCATATGCTGAACTTACAAAGGATAACTATGCCACAATGGCTTGGGTGCTCCTGGATGAGTTCCAGCTTTAGTCCTTGGGACTTTCCAACATTTCTGATAAGGGTAATTCTCACCTCATATCCTTCTTTATTTATTTAAGATTAACTTATACCAACTGTTTCTTTCCTTGTATCTTTTGCAGCTGCGATCTTTATCAATAAGACCAATGAGCCTGAAGATGGGGAGACAGCAAGGATGAAGAGGGCACGTTTGGGAGGGAAGGATCCTCGTGCTTCCAGTATTCCAGCTTTCATAAGGCCTCATGTGGACCTTACTGAGGATGCTGAGGGCCCTGCCTCGGGCAAGAGTGCAGTTTGGCGCCCCAACTGGGGTCTTAGGAAGAAGGACACTGTGGTGGGAGTGTCCAAGCATGCTGTGGAGTGGTCTTATCACTCTCTGACTCCTTGTGACTACAAGGATTTTGTCTCCAACTCCACCATTGAAGGGGTGGAGCATGCTGGATCCCAAGCTATGGCTGCTGTAAGTATTTCTCTCCTTCTTTTCTTTGTAGTCTTTAATGTATTTCAAGTTTAAGTATTTAACTTATAACTTGCTTGCAGCTTAATGCCAACTACCAAGGGGCTCTCTTTCAAGCTAAGTCTTGGCGCTCATCTTCTGAGGCCAATCAAGGCAAGTTTGAGAAGTCCCAAGAGGAGGTGGGCTCACTGAATGCTACCTTGGCCAGGAAGGAGAAGGAGTTGGCTGACTCTCAGGCTGAGCTGGTGTCTTTGAGGAAGGGCAAGGATGACTTCATCGACGAGTACCTTGACTCCACGGAGTACGAGGACTTGATTGATAAGCATGACGAGCTCCTCTTCCCAGTTCAGTATACTAAGGGATGGGATGACGCTCTTTCTGCTGTTTTGGAGAAGATGCCTGGATCTCTCCTTATTTCTGATTTTCCAAGCCCTCACCTTCCTACTCCTTTGGAGGTGGCTTTGGCTGGAGAAGACGAGATGGAGGAGGATGACAGGATCTTAGACCTGGATCACCTTTCTTCACTTGGTCAGACTGCCGGGGCTGATGATGCTGCCCTTCACTCTAGAGAGGATGATGAGGAGGAGGACGTGGACAAGGCAGATTAGATGTAGTTTCTTTTGTAGTTTTTGTTTATGGCCTTTCTTGGCTTGTACTAGTATTGATGTACTTTTGGCCTACGGGCTTAACTTAACTCTTATTTAAGTTTTTATTTATATCTTGTGGCCGTTCATGGCTTGTGTTGTTTTTCTTGCTTCTTGAATGTTTGTGAACACTCATAGTATATAAGCTTTAAAACATGAAGATACTGAATTTATTCATAACTTGAAAATGGGATCAACCCTTACATAGTATCCAAGTTTAAGAACTTGGGTTGGTTTTATCAAACCTTATTCATAGTAGTGAGTCCTCCTAGGAAACACCTTAAACATAATAAACTTTCAAATTGGAGGCATGCCAAGTCCTTGGCACCTCATGCCCTTCAAGGGTTTCTAGCTTGTATGAGCCTCGACCAAATACGTTCTTGACGCGATATGGTCCTTCCCAATTTGGGGCCAACTTCCCTTTTTGTCCAACTCCGGATGCTTCAATCTTTCTGAGAACCAAGTCTCCTTGAGGAAAGAACCTTTCTTTAACCCTAAGGTTGTAGTAAAAAGATGCCTTCTTTTGATGTTCAACTATCTTGGCGTTTGCCTCATCTCTAACTTCATCAATTAGATCTAAAGCTAGCCTCAAGCCTTCTTCATTTTCTTCTGGTTCATAAGCCTCGACTCTTGGAGATGTGTGAGTAATCTCCACTGGAACCACTGCCTCTGCCCCATATGCCAACAGGAAGGGGGTAGCTCCAGTGGTGACTTTACAAGTAGTACGATATGCCCACAGTATGGGAAGCAATTCGTCCACCCAAGTGTTTCTGGAGCGTTCAACTCTTTTCTTCAGTCCATCTAGGATAATTCGATTTGCAACCTCAGCTTGCCCATTAGCTTGAGGATGGGCAACAGAAGTGAAGCGCAACTTGATATCATTCTCATCACAATACTTTTTGAACTCATCGTTGTTAAACTGAGTTCCATTGTCCGTAACCAGGACTCGTGGAATTCCATACCTGTATATCACATTTTCCCAAAAGAAATGCATCACTTGTTTGGTGGTTATTTTGGCTAATGGTTTAGCCTCAATCCACTTGGTGAAGTAGTCGATTGCTACTATCAAGAACTTTCTTTGAGCACTCGCCATTGGAAATGGCCCGAGTATATCCATTCCCCACATGGCAAAGGGGATAGGTGAGTTAATGGATGTCATCATCTCTGGTGGTTGTCTAACCACTGGTGCATGTTTCTGGCACCGTTCACATTTCTTCACATAGCTTTTAGCATCAGCAAGTATGCTTGGCCAATAGAAACCTAGGCGGGTGACTTTATGAGCAAGGGCTCTGCCCCCCAAGTGTTGCCCACGGATTCCTTCATGCACTTCCTTTAGGGCCAATTCTGCCTCTTGAGGTCTCAAACATTTCAGATATGGAATGATGAAAGACTTCTTGTATAGGAGTCCCTCAATCAGGGCATACCTTAGTGCTCTCACATACAGCTTTCGTGCTTCTGAGGTATCGTTGGGTAGCCACCCAGTTTCCAGATGAGCTTTGATGGGATCCATCCAACAGCTACCAACATCAATGGGTGCTACCAACTTTCCGTTGATGCTTGGGGTCTTCAAGACTTGGAAGTATACACTCCCTGCATAGTTTTCAATTTCAGAAGAAGCAAACTTAGACAGGGCATCAGCCTTCACGTTCTCTTCCCTTGGAATGTGCTCCACATAACATTCATCAAATTGAGTCATGATGGCCTTGACAAGTTTCAAGTACTTGGCCATGACTTCGTCTCTGGCCTCAAATTCCCCATTTACTTGGGAAACCACTAGCCTCGAGTCTCCACATACTTTCAGAGTTTTGACCCTCAAGGCTCCAGCCAGCCCTAAGCCAGCTATCAGAGCTTCATACTCAGCCTCATTGTTTGTCGTTGGGAAGTCAAGTTTTAGTGCATACTCTATGAGAAATCCATCAGGACTTTTTAGCACTAAACCGGCTCCACTTGATTTTGTTTTTGATGCTCCATCAAAATAGAGCACCCAATATTCTTTGAAATCCATTTCTTGATCTTTCTTGTCTTCCACCATTACTTCCTGCCCCCCGACTTCTTGGTTGTCAATGGTGCATTCAACCATGAAGTCAGCAAGTGCCTGAGCTTTTATGGCCGTTTGAGGCTTATACTTGATGTCGAATTCGCCCAATTCAATGGCCCATTTTATCAATCTTCCACTAACTTGAGGGCTATGCAAGATGTTTCTCAGAGGCTGATCAGTCAAGACCTCTATCTTGTGAGCCTGGAAGTACGGGCGTAGCTTCCTTGAGGCCATTATCAAGGCTAAGGCAAACTTCTCAATTGTTGAGTAATTTATTTCTGCCCCATGTAGAATCTTACTCACATAGTAGATAGGTTTCTGAACCTTCAATTCTTCTTTTATCAAAACGGCTCCAAGGGCTGTGCTAGAGACCGCCAAGTACAGATAGAGAATTTCCCCTGGCTTGGGTTTTGCTAACAGCGGTGCCTCAACCATGTATTTCTTCAGGGCCTCAAAGGCCTCTTGGCTCTCAGTTGTCCATTCAAAGTTTTTCACATTCTTAAGTGCTTTGAAGAAAGATAAGCACTTTTCTCCTGACTTAGAGATAAATCTTCCCAATGCAGCCACTCTTCCCGTTAGTTTTTGGACATCCTTGACAGTCTTTGGTGGTTCCATGTCTAGAATTGCTTTGATTTTGTCAGGATTGGCCTCGATTCCTCTCTTGGAAACCATCAGGCCTAAAAACTTTCCCGAGCCTACACCAAAGGCACACTTAGCTGGATTCAACATCATCTTGTGGTGCCTTAGCACTTTAAATGCCTCTCGGAGGTGCTCAATGTGATCGGTCTTATCGAGGCTCTTGACTAACATGTCATCTACGTAGACCTCCATGGTTTTTCCAATTAGGTGTCCAAAAATTTTGTTCACCAATCTTTGGTAGGTTGCCCCTTGGAGATGTCATCCTTGTGCATTTTGATTTGGTTGTATCCACTGAGGCCATCCATAAAGCTGAGCATCTCGTGTCCAGCTGTAGCATCTATCAATGCGTCAATCCTTGGTAAGGGAAAACAATCCTTAGGACATGCATCATTCAAGTCAGTGAAGTCCACACACATCCTCCATTTTCCATTGGCCTTTTTGACCATTACGGGGTTAGCCAACCATTCTGGGAATTGGATTTCCTCAATGAACCCGGCCTCTAGAAGCTTTTCAACTTCTTGTTTAATGGCCTCTTGTCTTTCTGAAGCAACATTTCTCTTTTTTTGTTTCACCGTCTTTCTTTCAGGATCTACATTCAACTGGTGAGTTATCAATTGGGGATCAATCCCTGGCATGTCAGCTGCTGTCCAAGCGAAAACGTCATTATTTTCTTGAAGAAAAGTTATGAGTTTGCTTTTCAATGGCTCAGGTAGTAGCGCTCCAACATATGTCACCTTCTCTGGCTCACCTGGGACTAAGAGAATTGGGACCAAGTCCTCAGCTGGTTTCCCTCTTCTGTCCTCATTGTCACTTGTATCCATATCTTCAATTGGGAGAACCTGCCCCCCCCCCCCCCCGATTCCATCAGGCCTTAACGCGGCTACATAACAACTTCTAGCCATTTTTTGGTCTCCCCGTTCTTCACCAATCCCATTCCTCGTGGGGAATTTAATTTTCAGATGGTAAGATGAGGCGGCGGCCTTAAACGCATGAAGACCCGTCCTTCCAAGGATTGCATTGTAGGTCGAATTTGCCTTTATAACTATGAAATTCAACATCTGAGTAGATGTATTCGACCCTTGCCCCATTGTCATTGGGAGTTGGATGGTGCCTTCCACCTTTGATTCCACTCCATTGAATCCATATATGGGCATATTCGAGGGTGTTAACTGAGAATCAGTGTAACCCATCTTGATAAAGGCATCGTGGAACAAGATGTCCACTGAGGCTCCATTGTCGACCAGGACTCTCTTTGTCTCGGAATTGCCAATCACAGGTATGATGACTAGAGGGTCATCGTGGGGGAACTTCACCCCTTCCAAGTCTGAATCATCAAAGCCTATTGACACTTCTGTTCTGGCACGCTTTGGTGCTTCTCCAACCACAGTCATTACCTCTCGGGCATAAGCTTTTATTGAGTTTCGGGAGGACCCAGCAGCAGTTGGCCCTCCGAAAATCATGTTGATTACTGGCCCTCGGGGCTTGGGATTCCGATCTCGATCGTTGTCCCTTCTGTCATAATCCTTCCTTTCATAATTTCCCCTTTGGCTCCCTTGGCTTCCATCCTTAGTGAACTTACTGAGTTTTCCTCTTCGTATCAGAAATTCAATCTCGTCTTTCAATTACCTACAATCGTCGATGTCATGACCGACTTCTTTGTGGAACCGACAAAACTGATTTTGGTTCCGTTTGGACAAATCAGCCCTCATTGGCTTTGGCCATTTGAGATCTTCTTCCTTGGCTATCTCCATCAGAATTTGACTCCTGGGAGTATTCAATCTTGCATATTCTGTAAACTTTGGCCCAAAATTACCTTTTTTAGGTGGAGAATCAGAATCCTTCGACGTTCTGGGAAACTTTTCCTTGACGTCGTACTCCTGAACATCCTTTCTTTTCTTCGAGCTTCCACTGTCGCCAGTGGTGGGTTCATACTTTCTCATGCTTTCCTCAGCCTTGATGTACTTTTCGGCTCTTTCTTGGAGCTTCAGCATGCTCTCTGGTGGATGTTTAGCCAACGACCTCCCACTACTAGAAAAACTGCAATAGACATCACTGCTTTAACATCGGTCCTTATTGTAACCGATGTAAAAACATATATTAACATCGATTTATAGAAAACCAATGTCTTTATGTTATTAGGACATCACTTCATTAACGAACCGATGTCTTAAGTACACTTTAAAAAAATTCAGCTCGCGCCCTCTCCAATTTTCCCCCCCGTAGTCAATATTTTTCCCCGCTTATTACCAAATATACTTCCCCCCCCCCCCCCCAAATATACTTTCCCCCCTTAGACAAAAATTTTTTGTCCCCCCCCCCCCCGCTTTTCTTCAGACAAAACAAAAAACTAAATACTAAAAATTAAAAACAGAATTTCTCACCTCTCTACTCTCACCCCTCACCTCTCTCTCGACTCTCACCACCCCTCACCTCTCTCACCACTTTCTCACTGCTCTCACTGCTCTCACTGCTCTCACTGCTCGTCTCACTTGTCTACACAACTCTCACTGCACGAAAGCTCTCGCTGAATTGGTTTGTTTGAAGCGCGAAAGCTCGAATTGGTAAGTGCTCGAAGCCCCATTTGTATTTATAATAAGCATTTGTAAGCATGTATTTGAAATCGAAACCCTAATTTAGTTTTAAACTGGGGGTTTTAAAATATCAAAACCCTAATTTTTAAAATTGGGGGTTTGTAAAAATCGAAACCCTAATTTTTTAAAATTGGGGGTTTGTATTGTATCATTTAGTATGCTCTCTGATAAGCATTTGTTATAAGAATGTATTTGTTATAAGCTTTGGTTTGATTTGTACAATTATTTTGTTAGATGTATGCTCTACCGGATGACAGTTTTTGTTATAACCATGTATTTGTTATAAGCTTATTCCTGTTGTATGTGTTATTATGAATTATAAAACATTGTACTTGCGAGTGCATGAAATAAAGTATGACTTGTAATACACATATTGCTTGTGCATTTATTTTGTAATAGTGAGCAATGTAATACATATATTCAGACCTCCATTGGATGTTATAACTTGTGTCTATTGTGGTACATATGTCACTCCCATGTTCTTTCGACAACTGGAATGCTTGTGTCCTCTGTTATACATTGTAGTATAAAGATAGGGCATAGTACATAATATTTAATCAGTGGTGGTTATTAAATTTTTTAGTGACATATCAGGTGGGTTGAAATGGATAAGTCCTGGATCAAAGCCGATAGGGATTCTTTACAATATGAAATTGGTGTCGAAAACTTCTTGATATTTGCGGAGGAAAATGCGAAAAATCCTAAGAAAATTTGCTGCCCATGTGCACGCTGCGTTAATTTTAAAAAGTTTTCGGTAAAAATAATTAGAGGTCATTTATATGAATCTGGTTTTAGTTTTGGGTATATTGAGTGGATTTGGCATGGAGAAGAGTCTTCTAGGAGTACTAAATCATCTGTTGGTAGTTGTCATGTTTCGAAGTCAACACCTACTACGCAAACAGTTAATGTGTGTGAGGCAGCCTATAATAAAGGCGATCACGATGTTGATACAGGCGATTTTAAGAGGTTTGTGGCTGATGCAGAACAACCTCTGTTTGAGGGAAGTGAGTGCACTAAGCTAGAGTCAGTTTTAAAATTACATAACTGGAAATCTAGATTTGGCATTAGTGATAGTGCATTTACTGATTTACTTGAAAATATTGGCTCATTCCTTCCTAAAGATCATCTTTTGCCACCGAGTTCATATGAAGCGAAAAAAACTTTAGCTGATTTAGGACTTGAGTATACCAAATTCCATGCGTGTCCGAATGACTGCGTGTTATACAGAGGTATTAATGAGCAGGCTTCAGAGTGTCCTAAATGCCATTTGTCCCGTTGGAAGGTTGGGAAGGATGGTAAAAATAGGGTTAATATACCAGCCAAGGTCATGTGGTATTTTCCAATAATCCCCATATTTAAGAGAATGTTTAAATCTGCTTCAACCGCTGAGTTAATGACTTGGCATTCACAAAATCAAACTAAAGACGGGGTCATGCGTCATCCATCTGATTCACCTTCGTGGAAAAATATTGATTATAGGTGGCCTGAATTTGGTAGTGAGGCAAGAAATATCCGTTTAGCATTATCGGTCGATGGCATTAATCCACACAACAATGGTCTAAACAATAGGTATAGTTGTTGGCCGGTGGTCTTAGTAACATATAATCTTCCTCCATGGTTATGCATGAAGAGGAAGTTTATGATGTTAACGACATTAATATCTGGCCCGAATGAGCCTGGTAATAATGTTGACGTTTATCTACAACCACTTGTTGATGATTTAAAGAAACTGTGGGAAGACGGTGAACCAGATGTATACGATGCGCACACCAAGTCCTTTTTTACTCTAAGGGCAGTTTTGATGTGGACAATAAATGACTTTCCCGCATATGGAAATCTGTCAGGCTGCATCAACAAGGGTTATAAGGGATGTCCAATATGCGGTGATGATACTGTAGCTAAATATTTAAGTCATAGTAGGAAAATGTGTTACCAAGGTCATCGTCGGTATTTACATGAATATCATCCTTATAGGAGGCAAAGGGCAGCTTTTAATGGGGAACAAGAATTTGGGCACGCAGCTGCACCGCTCAGTGGAGAAGAAATCTTGGCTCAACAACAAGAAATTAAATTTAGTTTCGGGAAGGGGGGGAAGTCAAAGAAGGTAGAGTATGCATGGAAAAAGAAATCAATTTTTTTTGACTTAGAATATTGGAAGTTTCACTATGTTCGTCACTGTCTTGATGTTATGCATGTCGAGAAGAACGTGTGCGATAATTTGATTGGGACACTACTTAATATGAAGTTTAAGACTAAAGACAGTGCCGCCTCTCGTCGTGATATGGTTGACATGGGTGTAAGGGTTGATTTAGCTCCTAAAGTAGGAGATAAGAAAACCTACTTACCCCCTGCAGCTTATACTTTGTCCAGTGTAGAAAAAAGAAAAATCTTGTCTTCATTGTTGAAGATGAAACTTCCATATGGACATGCATCAAACATTAAAAACTGTGTATCATTGATCGATATGAAGTTGTATGGGCTGAAGTCCCATGATTGTCATATCCTCCTCCAACAGTTACTCCCTGTTTCCATTCGTTCTGTGCTTCCAAAAAATGTGAGGGTTAGTATTATAAGATTGTGCTTCTTTTTTAACTCTTTGTGCAACAAAGTTGTAGATGTGTCGAAACTCAATAAACTGCAATCAGATGTGATTTTGACCTTGTGTGAGTTGGAAAAAATATTTCCACCATCCTTTTTCGATGTCATGCTTCATCTCACAGTCCACTTGGTTAGGGAGTTGCGTTTATGTGGACCGGTTTTTTATAGATGGATGTTTCCATTTGAACGGTTCAATAAAGTTTTAAAAAGTTATGTACGAAATCGTTTTTATCCGGAAGGTTGCATAGCAGAAAGTTATCTCAAAGAAGAATCAGTAGAATTCTGCACGGAATTTATTAGTGATAGTGGCACAACTGCTGGTCTTCCGAAAGATGAAGGTAAGCTTTCCGGTCCCTTATCTGTTGCGACAATGAAGGCGGTGGAAGAAAAAGAACGAGATGAAGCGCATCTTCATGTTCTTCTCAACAACCCTGAAGTGGAACCATATGTTAAGTAAGTTAAATTTAAAATTATCTTTATTTTTGTTGTGGTTATTTTCATTTGTAATTACTCTTATGTAATGAACTTACTCTCAGAATGCATAAGGAGTATCTAGAAGAGATTTATCGAGGAAAAAAGAAGACTGTTCAGTGGCTGTTGGGAGAGCACAATCGGCTCTTTGCTGATTGGTTTGAAAAAAAAGTTAGTTTACATTCTTCTCCGATTTTAATACTGTTTAGTATATTTTTTAAGTTGTTAATTAGAATTAATTTATAATGTGTTACAACTATGTGTGTAGGTAAGAATTCAAATGATGGAGGATCGTGAAGTTGTTTCCGAAACGATTAGATGGTTGGCAGGAAAACCATCATTTTCAGTCCTGACATTTGAAAGTTATCTTGTTGATGGGGTTCGATACTATACAAAAGAGCGAGATAATTCAAGGGTTGTTCAGAATCGTGATCGAAAGATGTCGGAGAAGATGCATAATATGGAGTCAGAGCTTGCTCAATTGAAGGCAATGATTAATTCCCAAGCCACTCTTCATTCACCAATGTTTTCCGAGAAAGCAAGTGCTGAACATATTCTTCCAGTAAAAGAAAAGATAAAACCACCAAGTGCAAAAGGATTAGTGTTGGATGCCAATGATGAAGATTGTGTTGCCTCTGGGACTCCTCCTCCACCTCCTGAAAATCTGGTAAAATAATAGATATGAGTATAGTCTAATTGCAAACACGTTTCTAATATTAGTGAACTTTAACTTTTATTTATCAAATTTCTAGGCTGGTAAACAATGTGAGTTGGCGGTAAACACCATAGAAAACAAGGTTGCTTTCGGTGTTGTTTTTCCCCCTCATGGCGATTTCGCTGACACAATTCATGGAAAGCCTATGCCGCCTGGATGTTTACGTGTCTCTGTTGTGGGTTTCATCAAAGAAGAGGCACTACTTCCGGTGCCAGTACCCGGTGAAATGGAGACCGTCCTGCAAGCTGTTGGTTCTCATGTAGCATGGCCCGAAGAATTTATAGTCTACCCAACTCTTACTGTGGTATGATTTACCGGATAATAGTACATTTTCACTTTCCATGCATGCATGAACTGAAGGTATTTTTATGGTTTGATTAATTACAGAATAAGAAAAAAGAATCGGTGTCTTTAAGGAAGAAGGGTGAGAAAGGTGAGTTGCAGAAGGGTGAGTTGCAGAAGCTGAAGGCCATGTTTTCTGATGCAAAGCCTACTGCGAAAGTGCCCAAAGGCTTTAATTTATTGTTTAAACATGCAACAACCTGGATGAAAAATTATGGGATGTCAATACAAATTTCATGTCGTAAGGAGGTGTTTGGACATGAAAGAACCATTTTTTTGTTACATGAGAATATCCTAGCATTACTGGAGTACGAAATGATTGGCCAAGCCGTAATCTCAGCTTATATGCTGTAAGTGCATTTTTTTTTGTTTATAAATTTCCTCATTCTATATGTTCCATTTATAATGCTTTTTTTGTTGTAGGAAATTGCATACTTTGTTAAGTGAGACAGATGAATCGGATACATTTGCTTTTGTTGATCCGGCATCGACATTTAACCTTAACAATGAATTTGAAAGCTACATTGTAAACCGACTAAAAGAGGGTAATGCTGATCGTATATTCTTTTTGCCGCACAATCACAAGTAAGGGCAATGTTTAGAAAAGTTAATTTGAACACTTAAATTCTTGCGATTTGTAGCTTTGATAAATACCAGCACTTGGATCTAATTTTCTTAATTTATGACTGTGATTAATTGAAATAGTATGCATTGGATTTTGACAATTATTTGGGATAGTGAGATTTACATTCTCAATCCATTGCCTCATCCACTCCAATTTCCAGCACTAGAAAAAGCATTAACAAGGTAACATTAATTTAAAGATTTTGATTAGTTTAGAAGCATTCCTCAGTTTTGACATGGAGTAATTTGTTTACTTTTGCAGCGCATTGAAATCTTTCAATTCTGAAACTGGCAGGGGCAGCAAGATGCCGAAAGTAAAGTTTCTCAGTGTAAGTAATTTTTTATTGCGTTTAGGTACTGCATAATTAAAATTGTTGGTTAATTTTCCAAGATGCCTGATATGTGTCTTTTTTTTAATTGAAACAGGGATCTCCGAAACAGCCCGGTGGCCATGAATGCGGTTACGTTGTAATGCGCTACATGAAAGAAATTACGGAGGATAAAGGATTGACTTTTCCCACAAAGGTAAACTTTTATGTATCTCTATTTGCCGGTGAAATGTCTATAAGTACGTAAGTTAGTATTCTCGGGTATAACAGGAATATAGTAAGGTATCATATGAAGGAATTATGTTTGCGCTAAATGGTTAGTTTTTTTTACACTTTGTAGTGGTTGAACAAGACTCGAAGGTCTTACACTGATGTGGAGCTGGATGAGGTGCGTATTGAGGTTCTCCAGTTCATCCAAGAACATATATGATAAATGTAGTGGTTGAACAAGAACATCCAGTTCACTACTAGTGTATGTCTAACTTTCTAAGGGTTTAACTTTCTAAGGGTTGCTGGGGAGTAGGTACTTGTAAACATTTCAGTTTATTTTGGCGGATTCAATGTGTAGTACTCTGATGCTCTGGATAATTATGCATGTTTTGGATTATGGCAGTTAGGGATGTTAGGATTGTGACTGTTGGCAATGTTTGAATTGTGACTGTTGGGAATGTTTGGATTAATGCATGGTTGTGACATTGGTAGAATGAGTGGATTATGTTTATTTATTTTTCTGGGCAGTAGTTTCTATAGTAAAGTGTTTTTGTAACAATATAAAAAACAACATCAGTTTTAAATGTCAAACATACGAAAAATAGATGTCTAATAATCACAAAAACATCAGTTATGTATTGCGAAAAAGATGTGCCATAACAAATTAGACATTAGTTGAAAGGCAATAATTGATGTCTAATAACTACATACACAACATTTTATTACAAAAAGTAATGTAATAAAACCATTTACACATCTGTCAAAACTGATGTCTAAGGACATCTTACACATCGTTTTTCTTACAATAAAAGCGATGTGATAAAACAATTTAGACATCAGTTAAAACTGATGTCTAAGGAAACTTACACATCAGTTTTCTTACAATAAAAACGATGTTATAAAACTATTTAGACATCAGTTAAAACGGATGTCGAAACATAGCATTTACATCTCTTTTCCTAAAGCGCAATGATGTGTATAAAAGTTGAGACATCATTTTCTTGACAAAACATGATGTATATGTCGAATAATGCTCTGTGTACCATATGTTTAATTGCATCTAATACTAATATTATAACTTATAAAAGTGAGGCTCATGCATTTGAAACAAAAATATTAGTCATAGACATCAGGAAATATAATAACTACTGATGTTTAAACCTTCCTACACATCGGCTGGAAACCGATGTCTAAAAGTCGGACTTTTAACATCACTGACAAAGACATCAGTCCAAAATATACACAAACATCGGTCAGAAACCGATGTCTATTAGCCACTTTGTCATCTATGTCACTTTGTCATCTATTAGCCACTTGGTCAGTAGTTCCTTGTTGCAGGGCTATCATAGCCACTTTGTCATCTATGTCCGGTACTTTCAAAGCCTCCCGAGTGAATCGATTGATGTAGTCCCTTAGGGCTTCATTCTTTCCTTGACGTATTGCCATGAGCGATGCAGAGCTTTTCTCATGTACCCTTCCACTAATGAACTGATTGATAAAAGCCTTACTCAGTTCTTTGAATGATCCAATAGAGTTGGGAGGTAGACGGCTATACCAACGTTGGGCCATGCCTGCCAAGGTTTGCGGAAACGCCCTACACTTGACCGCATCGTTGGTTGGCTGCAACAGCAGTGCATTGGAGAAAGTCCTTACATGATTTGCGGGATCCCCCGTTCCATCATAAGCCTTGATTGTCGGCATCTTGAATTTTCTGGATATAGCCGTTTTCATGATGTCTTGTGTGAATGGTGGTGTAGGATCGTCAGGATCTCCTAGGGGCAACAGAACACTAGGATCACCCCTTGGGGCATCGGCCCTCTTGGTCCTTCTTGCCGGGGGATCCAAGTTGATTATCGGGATCCCTTCAGTCATTCGGCCCCGAGATTGAGCGACCTCTTCTTCAGCAAGGAGTTTTTTGAGCCTTGCAATCTCTGCCTCATGGGCTGCAAGTTTCTCCCTAGTAGTTTGGGGTTGTTCCCGATTGGTCTGGGAAGAACGTCTCCTTCTTGGGGTGACATCCTCCCCAGTTGTATAACCCTCATCCTCAGTGTATGGGCCCGAGTAATCTTGAACGAAAGGGGTCTGGCGAGTTTGTTGATTTTGGGGTCCCAGACCTTGAATATAAGGGGGCACATATGCCTCATGGTAGATTGGATTAGTTCCACTACCGCCCGCCATGGGTCGAGGGGGCATGTCATAGCATGGCATCCCCAAAGTCTGATTCGCGTATTGAGGGAGATCAGTAGTATGGAGTTGAAGGCTCCTTGGTGCATTCATGAGCAACGGGGAGGTCGTAATCGGTTGCTGGTGAACGGTCTCTTGTGGATTAGATCCATGAATGACCATCTGCAGGGGATTCGTCCCTTCAACCGAAATTGGGATTTCCGGTCCTTGAGTATTGGTGGGGATATTCGCCCCTTGAGTGCCAGTAGTCGGCGGTGGTTGGTCAGCCTCGGAGGTGACTGGGCGATCCTCAGGAGTTTGAGTATCCCGAGCTGTTCTTCGTGTGTTTGCCATGGTTGATGTTGTCTTCCCACAGACGGCGCCAAATGTTGTGGATTAAAAAACGAGCTTGTGTATTTAATGCTAAGGTTTAATGAGCGTTCGAGCTTTAATGACTGCACTCGTGTTTCCGGACTAAATTGGTCCTCACAAGATGCCTACGTATCTCAAATCGTTATTGAGAATCAAGCCAAAGACGTAGTTCTGATTGTAGGATCAGGGGTCCTTATATAGGCGTCTGGAGCCTCGTATTTATGGTACGTTTGAGAGACTTAACGGATAAGTCTTCTTATTGATAACTGATAAGGATTGTATTGCTTGGCGGGCAAGTCTTTTCCTTGTTGATAAAGGCCGTGACTCATTGATTGCCTTTAATTGGGATTCTGGATCCTTCTTTGACCAATTTTCCATAATTTGGACTCTATTTATGAGCTGTATATTTTCCCTATTTATTAATTACGAAATTAATAAATAATCAGGGATTTGAGCATTAAATATCGAGCCTTTCCATTGGACAGTCAATTATATTTCTATAATTACTATTATATCCATATCACTAAGTTACAAATGTGATGAAATTCTTAGTTTGAGCGACAATTTGAGCATTGCAGATAAAGAGAATATGTTGTTGAAGGAGCAATTATCAGCTTGGAAAGGAAGAACAAGGAAATAATGGAGGTTTTGTTGAAGAAGGAGAATGAACTGAGAAAACGAAAGAAAATGTCAAATTTGTTTGAATGGCTTGTTTTGTCATTTGGTTTTTATATATTTGTAATTGAACTATAATTCAATGAAGAATCATTAACTTGTTAAGTTGCTATTCATTTATGTCATCCAGTCAATGCATTCAATTTTTATAACATACAATGCATAATATACATAACTAAACCTTGTTAATCAGAGCAGGGCTTGAAGATTTGTAAAGCCATAATATTAATTTTTAGGAGCAAAAGATTAACATGGCATTAAGAGTACAACCACATGTCTAAAAACACCAAAAGCAAACATGAAATCAGAGTACCAAACATGACTACCAACTGAGATTAAAGTCTACAATAACCCTTCTAGTACAGTTGCAAGCACTTTCTTTCTGCTGCACTCATTTTTTAATTTGCCTTGGGGCTGTAAATTTCTTTCCTTTCCTTGATACACTCCCACTTGAAGTCCTTGTCTGTGAATTGGAAAGTTGACTTGATTTTGATATTTGCTTCCCTTTTCTCTGATTTTGTGAAGTTGTAGTAGGGGGTGTTGAAGCAGGTGGAGTACAACCAGTCACATGACCTCTACTCTTTCTTGTTCCTGGTGTAGGCATCTATACAATCACAGTTTTTAACACACAACTATTAACACTCCATAATTAATTTACTATGTAATTAACAAACAACTATTAATATTCTAACTATAATACTTACAAATTTCATTCCAGCTTTAGTTTGAACATGTGCTTCTGTCTGAATATCATCACCTAATCTGATTAGCACTTGCTGAGATTCTTGTGAATGTGCTTCTTCTTCCATATGTTGTAGCATTTCATCCATCAAAGATGTTTCACCAGTTGCAACCTCTTTACTTTGTAATTCAACCTCAATATGTGTTTCATCAGGCTCAACTACTTGGGCTTTTCCTTATTTTGTCCCCATATTTATCAACAAGCCATTTCACAGACACAAGCATATTTTGGTTACTCCACATACAACTATGGTCATCGGTTATTGTCTTTATCTGCCAACTTTGGGTACTTTCAATATATGTGACCCACATTTTAAAGGGACACCCTTTTGCACATCCCACTTGCACCCTTTTTAAATCATCAACTATGTAGTTATAGGGTCTACCAGTCTCCATTGAACTACTCCTAATAGCATTCTTAAATTGTTTTTTATCAACAAATGTGAGACCTACCTTCCACTGTATGTCTTTGGCTTGAATATTTTCATTAAAAGTTTTAACTACCATTTTCCCCTTATATGAGTCAGGAGGTGTAGCATAGCATACTTCATCATCAGATTCTTCACTAGTGTATCTATCTAAGTCACTCTCATGGAAACTATCATCAGATTCTTCACTACTAGAAATTTCATTTTCAAGTTCATCCATTTTCTTTCTTTCAATCGTACTAGTTCTCCTAATTTCTTCAAATTTTGCATCACTATAGCTGTGAAAAATCTCATCATCAATTCCTATTTCATTATCAGAGTCCACATTTGGAGGGGTTACATGATATACATATAAAGTTGCTACATTTTCACTAAGTTTACTACGACAAACAAGTTCACCAATCGAATCATTATTCACCAACTTTATACCATCTTCAGTTATATAGTATATCAAATCATATTCTCCAATGACATCACTCACACATACCTTAAGATCTTGAATAGTCATATTCTCCAATTCAACATTGTCATACACCTTGCACTGAGGTCCCGTATAAGAAAATACTTGAATATGTTCCATAATTTAGCTTCACTTGATAGTAGTTTCTGTAAGAATCCAATTATTAAACAAATGAATCACAATCGTAAATAAAAAATCCCTAAAAGGAAATGATTTTGTTCGAAGTAAATAAACCCCAATTCCACATTTAAAAAGATAAACCCTAATTCAGAATAGGAAATTCGAGTCCTAATTTAAGTTCAAAAATTACCATATCAAGATGATGTTTATCGTGTATCTTCGTTGTCTTCGTTGTTTTCGCTATTCTGATCATCTTATTCCATTGTTCGAATCTTTTACCCAGTGTTTATGTCGTTAGTTTAGATGATTGATGTGGATGTCGTTCTAATTTGGGGGTTTAATTTGTTGTGTATAAGTGTTTAATAGTTTGGGTCGGGGTTTTAGTCTTACTATTCGGGTCAGGCTTGTTGGGTTATCGGGTAAAAAACCAACCTGGCAGTCTACATGTACAATTTTAACGTCCCTCCGTTAAAAGTCAACATAATTTAATGGCTGTGCAATTTTGTTTCAGTGTAATGATCTGATTGCAAGTTTAAATTAAACCAGTTAGTCGACTGCTAACTTTATGTGTACAATGACCCAATTGCAAGTTGAGAGTGAGTTTAATTATGATTAAGCCATTTAACCCTATAATGATATATACACACATATGTATAGTGTGTGTGAGTGGGAGATAGAGAGGGAGTGTATGTTTAAACACTCATCACTCTATGTTTTGGTAGTGGTGCGTGGGCGCGGTCATGGTGACGTGGTAGTGGTGATGTGATAGTGATGGTCGTAGTGGTGTTAACTATGTGTTGCTAGTGGTGATGGCGATAGTAATGTATCCATAAAAAATGAATTAAAAATTTATTAGTCGACTTATATATAGATTTTACTACAAAGTGATTGATAATATGAAATCTATTATATATATAATAGAGCAACTAGGGGGGTTGTGTGAGACAAAAAAATCAAGGTGAAATGACAATTATACCCTTTATTTCATGAAATGTCATTATTACCCCTTCCTTAATTATTTCATATTAATTCTCTACTATTATTACATATTAATATTGCACATTAATTACTAATCTTCATTAAAGTATATTAATTGTTTTGTAATTAATACTTATCGTTTATATACATGATTTTTTAAATGATATATATTTAGAAAAGTAATAAAATATAATTTTAAAAATTAATATTATTGGAATAAATATATACATAACATAAATTTATAATATCTTATGGTTACTAATTTGACATGATTTCATGTTATCTTCGTTGTGGTCGAAGTAATTTGCGAGAGAGTTATTCATTGTCAACTAATTAAGAATATGTATGTAAAATTATATATATATATATATATATATATATATATATATATAGTTAAGTTCTATGGATACCACCTTTTTTTTTTGGAGACCTGGAGACCACATACGTTCTGCAATCTAAATTTAGCAAAATATAATATTTTATAAATTATGTTCTATGAAAATAACTATTTTCATTTAAAATCTTTAAAATTATATATGTTTTGCAACTAAAACATAGCTAAACATATTGTTCTGCAAAACATGTTCGGTTTGCAGAACATTCATGTTTAGTTTGCAGAACTTACATGATTTTCAAGATTTTCAATGAAATAGTGATTTTCATAGAATATACTTTGCAAAACAGTACGTTTTGCAAATTTTTGATTACAAAATATGATCTATTTTGCCAAATTTAGATTGCAGAACATATGTGGTCTCCAGGTCTCCAAAAAAAAGGTGGTCTCCATAGAACTTAACTATATATATATAATTTTTAAAACAAATTATGCAGTAAAGAAACATCACATACTTAGTAACTCGAAAATCAACAACAACCTTTTCACGTCTAAATCACTGATATTTATCACACGAACTTACAATTAAACAAATACAATCCAAAAAAAAAAAAGAGGAATATTAACTTTACAAGAACTGCTGCTAACTTAAATTTTCAAATATCTTAGTAATCAAACCATCAACACTAATTAAAAATACTGTATGTAAGTAAAGTCATATTGAGTTTCTTAAAGAACAAATTATGTAGTAAAGAAACATCAAATATTTACATACCCAAAAATCAACAACAAAGTATTCATATCCAAATCATAGGCGTGTATCACGAACTTCTGATTAAAAAAATAAAATATAATAAAAAAGGATAATATTAACTTTACACGTTCTAACTTCAATTTTCAAATATCTCAGTTATCAAATCATCAACACGAATATATCACAAGCAAAAATACCGAAATTAATAACAAATTATAAAATATTCTAGAATAAACCCGTGCCTCGCACGGGTTATAAAGCTAGTTAATAATAATATGAAAGCAGCTCTACAGTTAATCCAACAAATATATAAATGAATATTACATGTAGCCTTATTTCAAAAATTCACTTCTCTTAATCTTAAATTCATTTGCAACCTAGTTACTTATTTTTCGAATCAATATTCTTAAATCCAACCTTTTTTACATTCCCTAAATTCAACTAATCCATTATCATTACTTGTATATTATATATAATAATATGGTATCATATTTATTAAATATCTATCTTTCATTAACATAGATATAATTACCTTTTATAATTGTTTGTATTGCATTTATAACATAATTTATCACGTTGTATTCTAATCAAACTACACATTTTTTTTCAATTGTTTAATTGACAATCAATACAGTGTTTATGTCTCCGATGCAAATTATTTCATTTTTTCTCTTATGCAAAGTGTATATTCATCCTATGAGAGTCGTACAAATCGATTTTAATGTAAGTGTAATATAGAAAAAAAATTAATCAAAATTAGCTACAAATTTGGTTTGTATCCATGTAAATTGTGATATATAATCTATTAAGTATCATATTTCAATAATACGTGTAGATGTTTTAAATCTATAATTTTTAATATAATATTTGTAATCTATTTTTCTAATAAACATTTCTAAACTAACTATGTGTTTTATCTAAATATTTATATAATAATTAATATGAAGTTCAAATCTCATCTACAATAATTTTTGTCTTGTTTCTATAATTATCCTTTTCCAGTTTATTAAGATATTTTACCCGACAATAATGAGAGTAGGCGTGTAATCGAGCCGAGTTAGACACATCGAGACTCGAGTTCAAGCTCGACTAAATTTTTTTGTCAAGCTTGAACTCGAGCTCAAGTTCAATTGAGCCATTAATTTTAAACTCGAAACTTGACTCATAGAAAGCTAGATATGTTCGAGTTCAATTTGAAATCTCGAATCAATTTAACCTATTTTGATAAAAGTTTGAATATAAACGGTTCGGCTCGGGTTCCACTCGAATTCAACTCGATAAAAATATATGAATTATACAAAAAATATTAAAAGTTCGATTAGACTTGACCTCACGAATCGAGTAATTTAAAACTCGAACTTAGCTCGATGAAGTACTTAAATAGCTCAAACTCGAGTTCGACTCGAGTACTATCAAACTGAATTCAAATATTTTGTTAGCCGAGATCGATTAAATCGAAATCTCGAATTGATTTAACCTATTTCAGAAAAGATTTGAATATGAACGGTTTGGCTCGATGAAATATATGGATTAATAAAAATATTGAACATTTACATTGAAATATATATTTAATGTTCGTGAGATTATCTCAGAAAAATTTGTTTGAGCTACCATTATAAAGTTACCTTATATTATGCACACATGTATATATTTTCAGTTAGAAAATTATTCACTTTCCTTAATATGTAAATAAGGAATACATTAAAATGTGGATTAGATCAAAAATCAGTTCCTAATTTAAACAATCATTTTTAGTTTAACTATTTCGATTAAATGAGATTGGAGTGAAAAATTGATAGTTAATAATAGTTTGTTACAAAATAGCTGATTTGTGTATGAAAAATTCTACAAATTTTGATAAGAAAAAAAAATAAAGATAAAAAAATAAGAATAAAGATCTTGAAAGATAATTACAAAAACTTCTTGGAGGTTTTTTATCAAAGAAAGAAGAGAATATAATTTATAGATAGATTGTTCGAAACCCTGACCGCAAACGTAGTTATGATATTAAAATATGAGGTCATATTTTAGCCTCACTATTCTAATTTAATTTTAATTTCTAATCTTTATTAGATATTAATTATTATTAATCTATTAATATTATTATAAAAAAAATAGAAAATTATACTTGTTTGTAATTTGTATTTGTAGTTATTAATAATAACATTTATAAGTTTTAATAAAAATTAATTATATTAACAAATAATAATTAGTGTGTAGCACCAGTTTTCTAAAAATGATCGGATTTTTCAAAAATCGCCGATTGTATACAGTATCTCAGTCGATTGTTCTGATTTCCAAAATCTGCAACCGCACGGATAAAATATTGTTGGTAGGACAAAAATGAAAATGAAAAAAGATAGGAGCAACCAAACATCCCCAAAATTAGAATTAGGGTTTGTCATGGAGAGGACTAGACTCGATCTAGGCAACATTGTTTGTGATGAATCTGAGTGGAGTTGCATCAACAAACGTAAAAGATTGGATGAATCTGAACCTTATACTCCTTTCATCGTATGTTTCTTAATCAATCTCTAATTTTCATTGATTATATTGAATTTGTGTGTTTGTAATATGCTTTATTATTATTATTGAACATGTAATTCTAATGTCTGCAGGATCCTGGATATAATTTGATGTTCTATCTCTCTCAATATGCTGTTGATGAATTCAATCTTGATCAGCTTTCTCGATGCGGTTTTAAAAATAATTCGGTTAGTTTGTCTCTCTTTAAATTACTATATACAACTGTTGTATAAATCGCTAATTACCAACCGGTGACTTTCATTATTGTATGATGTATGACGTGGATGTTTTCGGGTGATACTTAATTACTTACTGCTCTCCGTTTACACACAGGTTGAATTGTATGAGAAAGTGGATGTTGTCGACGCATTTAAATCACACTCTGCTCTTCAGGACACCCAAACTTACCTCATCACTTTTAAAGCTTACTTGCCCTCTAATAACACAGCTCAAACCTTCGAAACTAAAATTATCTTCAGGTCTCGCCGAACTACAAAGATAGTCGTTTTGTTTGTTAGGATCAAGGGTCATGACGATCCCTTTCAATCACAACAAAATCTCTCCGAAGAACCTGTTCTAGATTATTTCTCCGATTCTGAAGACATTGATGAAGACCAAGTCTCTCAACTAAACCCTGCCTTTGTAAAGAAAGTCCCTAGAAAATCCCCCCCTAAGATAAGCCTTGAAGATGATCTTACTTACCGTCCTTGTCCCAACCTCAAATACATGCGTCGACCCAGCAAGGGAGTCAAGGAAGGCTCACCATTGAGTAAAGAGATTGAATGTTTTAAAATTGACGTGAGCAAGTCTGGTGTATGTTTCCTTATTCATATCTCATTATGGATTTACTGTTGTCTCTTGATCATATAGTCTGACGAGTTTCTTTTGTTACTGTAGGGTTTTGAGGTTGGACACTATCCACTCATGGATCAGGCTGGGATTCCTGGTACTTGGATATGTAAATATTACGACATAGAAAACAAACCTCTCCCTGACTTGCTTTTGACTAGACTACTTTATCTCTCTCAGTTGGCTGTTTGCGTCTATAACATGAAGCAGGTTTGTCTCTAAATCTCTATTATTTTATTTTTATTTTTCAATCAGTTTTTTCAAGTTTCTTTCAGTTTTAACCGCCTCCCACCCTCTCGAGTTTAGCGGTAATTGTTATTACTACCTATTTAATCATTTTATACTACATTTATATGCAGGATTCACATTTCGACAATGTCAAGGTGCTCAAGACAATGACCTATGGTTCAGGGGTTACAGCCTACAATATCACCTTTGTAGCCTCCTTGAGTGATAAGAAAGCCGTAATTTTTCAAACAAATATGTCTACATCTATCGCTCTCCCGGTTGCAAAGATTAAGATTAAGTTTGTTAGGATCAAGCCCAGCTGATTGCTGGTAATTCTATCTTCCTGACACATTTTTTATCACCTATATATTATCCTGTTTTCATTCTTCCTATTTTCCATGTTCCGCTTGCTTTGGAGAGTTATGTAGAATTATGAATAACAAAAGTCAAATCACAAAATAGTGGATACGATGGCTGCTTTATAATCCATCCAGCCCAGGGTTAAAAGTGGAAGACCTCCACGTTTTATAATTTAACCTTTAAATGTTATAGTGTCTGAAATAGCAAAATGATATTTGTTCAGGTGTCTAGAGTATGTGATTTTAATGTAGTTGATTGAATAATTGTTTGTTATGTGACGAACATCAACTGCTGTTTTTGTCATTAACAAGTTTCCCAAACCAAATCAAGTAATAGAAAGCATACAGTAAAATTTGGAGCCTTCGATGTTGAATGCTGTTGATCTTGCAATCTGAAGCAGCCAGCTGTATTCGTTGGATGCAAAGATGACTGTTTGTCATACTTGACTTAATCATAGTTATTGTATATTTGTAGCTCAAATATAACACTTGGTTACATTAATTTCAAATCTAGATCTTTTGTCTTGTTGATGGAAGTATTCGTCAAGCCCAGCCCTATAGTGTAATAGAATTGTTATATAAATTGTGTTCTTGGAGCTCAGCTCTTATCTAAACTTGTGATTTTGTAATTAACAGAATAAGAACATGCGTGTTGTGTGTTGGAAGCCTGGTAAGCGCCAACTATGATTTAACAAATGTATTACCTACAATATAAATATGATTTTTTTGGAATTTTACCTTGTCTGTGCATGGCTCTTCTCCTTTATGTTTCAGAATGGTAATGCAATTGTTAATATTTTCTGTGGTAACTCTGATAGTGACTTGTTCATGTCGAATAATCTGCTGTTATTATTAGGTGAAGGACAAATTTGTTATTATTAGGTGAAGGACAAATTTGTTAGGATCAAGCCCACCTGATTGCTTGTAATTCTATCTTCCAACACATTTTTAATTATCTATATATTATCCTGTTTTCTTTTTTCTTATTTTCCATGTTCCTCTTGCATTTTATTTATGTAGAATTATGAATTGTACTTACGTGAAAGTAGAAATGCCCTCCTAATTGTGGGATTGCGTGGGTGGTTCGTAAATATGATTTGAATCTTGGATTAAAAAAAAAAGAAGCAGACCAAGCAAGTCCTTGGACGCTTCCATTTCTCCGTGACTCCGGCAGTCCAACAGGGACAATGATTTTATAGTGTAGCGGTAGCTTGCCTGTTATCATGATTTTTACATATGTTCGACAAAGGCAAGTAACAAAGTGGTGAAGTAGACTTTGTATGTCAGATTTATCACATTTAACCATAGAATTAATAGAATGGATCCATCCAGCCCTGGAAATATAAAATGTGGTAAACCTTCACGTTTTATATAATTAATCATTTAGTTTTAGTCTATAAAATAGTAAAATGACATCTTTCTGATTACAACTTGGTCCAGTGTATGTGTTTTAAATCTAGTTGATCAAATAATTGTTCTGTGACAAACAGAAACTACTGTTTTTGTTAGTATTAACTAGTTCCCCAAACCAAATCAAGTTATAGAAAAGCTTCGCGTAAAATTTGGTGCATTCAATGTTTTATGGGGGTGATCTTGCAATCCGAAGCTTATTTGTTGGAAACGGAGGTGACTGTTTGTTCATTTCCTATTATTATTATTATAGTAACAAGTTTGAAAAGAGAGAAAATGAGTGGAAGAAAGAGAGGGAAAAGAAGTGAAGAAAAGGAGGGAAATAGGAAAGTGAATTTTTTATTGATGAAAATGAAATAGGTAATGACTAGTGTTTACTTATTAATAGGTAATGAGATAGATGCCCTAGTAATTTAAGTAATCACTTGGACATTGTTGGAACACCATTTTTTCCTGGATTTCCTAAATTTGAGTTTAGGACAAAATATAAGTGAGCTATTGGACTTGCTCTTACCTACAATTTTTCAATATCAATTTTTTTGACTCCTACTTTGTTTGTGCATGGCTCTTTTCTTTTAGATTACAGTGTGGGTATTGCAATTGTTTATATTCTCTGTGTTCATGTTGAATAATCAGCTGCTCATATTAGGTGGAAGACAAATTTTTTATATATTTGTTCTTGCGGCTTGTACATCATTGTGTTTGATCTGTGATGTCCATGTATATTTGCGTGACCAGGGTTTTTCCTGCAGAATATGCTCATCTTGTATGGGGGAACTGCCTGAATGAAGTCATTTGCTCATGAATTGTAGTTTGTTTAATTTTCTGGATTGAAAGTGCAAATGGACTGTGCAAGCATAATATTCTTTTTTTCTAACTTGTGAAAAGCCGAAAAATTTGTACAGCTTATTTGTATTATAGATCTTATTACTAGCTGGTCTTATTGCTTGATTTCTTTATTTTTTCAATACCTTATATTTTCATATTAATATTTTTAAATGTATGTTTAATTTAAAATGTATGCATTGAGATAATTGTATTAAATTCAATACCTTATATTTTCATATTAATATTTTTAAATGTATGTTTAATTTAAAATGTATGCATTGAGATAATTGTATTAAATAATTATTTTTTTAAAATTAATTTTACAAACACCTTACTAATTTATAAGTTAATATTTATCTGAACACCTAGATAATCATCAATACTATTATATAAAGGAGAAGACGAGGGCTGTGAGGTGGCGCTCTCAGATCGTTTCGTTCTATTTTTCTAATTTTCTCAATTTTTTGAATTAATAATATTAAATATTCGAAAAAATCTCAATTTTAAGATTATTGTCTTTAAAATCTTTACTAACGGAGGAAGCTAAATATATAATTTTAAGATTTTTGTAATATTCTCTTAAATTTTTTATTATAAAATATCTCAGTTATCTTTTAAATGTTTATTAATAGATAAAATTAAATATAAAATTTTAATATTCTTGCCTTTATAATATTCGATAAATTCTCAATTTCCTTCTTACTATTTTCTAACGCAAGAAACTAAATATACTATATTAATATTTTCCTAAATATTCTCTACTAATCTAATTTATTTCTAATTTTTTTAATACAGTCTTTCAAGTAAGAAAGCTAAATATGTTATATTAATATTTCCCTAAACTTTCTGTTCAAGTCCGATCAATATCTTTATCAATACTATTATATAAAGGAGAAGACGGGGGCGGTGAGAGGGGCGCTCTCAGATCGTTTCGTTCTATTTTTCTAATTTTCTCAATTTTTTGAATTAATATATTAAAAATTCGAAAAAATCTCAATTACCTTTTAAATATTTACTAATAGAGGAAACATATAATATTTTTGCATTTAAAATCCCTACTAATGGAGAAAGTAAATATACAATAGATCTTTACTAATGGAGGAAATTAAATATCACTAATGAAAGAAACTAAATATTCAATTATAATATTCTTGCCTTCAAAATATCGAAATAATAGGCCGAGCAATGTGATTTTCATGTACATTCAATTGTGAATTGATTTAAATGTTTATGTATGTACGTTATTAGTTTTGAATTTATAGTTAAAAGTTGATACACCTGTAAACAAGGTAACTCGAAAGTGGAGAATTCATCATGTCTTCAAAAACAAATTTTATCATTGTTTTTTAACGTTTAGATAGTTATTGCTTTAATTTTTATGAGAAAATATTATATCTTTTAGTAAAATATTTTATGTAATTCATACACGAAAATTCAAAGATACAAATTTTATATTAAGAAATTTATAGTGTATGTATTTTGAAAATATCATGTTAAGATTTATTCGACTGAAGAATTTATTTAGTGTGTGCATTTTTAACAAAATTCAATAAGTCGGTGCATCTATAACAAAAGTCATACAAGAATAAGAAACATTGAGAAGAGGTCATTAATTCTTTTTTTAAAAGGAAGAGGTTGTTGTTGTTTTTGTTGTTAATAAAAAATTCTCCCAACAAAAAAAAAGGATGTTTATTCATATTTTTTGATTTTTTTTCTTATGGGAGTAGATTTGGAGGTAATGAAAATTTTAATAGCTCTGAAGGTATAATTGTAGTTTTTGATTAAACGATCTAGAACTTTATATATATATATTGAGAAAATTTAGAGATATTATTATAAAACCGCGCTGTTTATAATAATTCATAAACTTATCTATTATATGATTATAGGACATTATTCATTTTAAGATAAAAGTTACATCATTAAAGATATCTCAAATATGCACATGACACATATATCAATAATCAATGCTCTTTACATCACGGGTCATCTTAAATAAACTGAGACATACAGAGCACATCTACAAAAAAATTTAATTGACTATCAAAAATTACAAAGAAATTATAAAAATTAGAATACGTTTGGCTATCCTGCTAGTTAACAAATTTATCCGTCAATTTTCTTTTTTAAATTGGTTCTAGATTGAGATTGAATTATCAACAACATATTACCAAAATTAGAATTAAAATTTAAGATTAAATAAAATGGAGCTTTTAAAAGTAAAAACTTAATTTCTCGAAGAAAAAAGAGGAAGTAGCCTAAGCCATTTCTAAAACCCAAAAACCCTCTGGGCCCCCCGCCCAAAACCTCAAGTCTTGTTCTATGATGTTTGATGATGAGGCGCGATAGATGATGCGCGATAGATACATGCGATAGATACAATTAAGTAGGTATAAGAATAAGTGTGTTTGGGGTTTCAAATTTAAAACTATATCGATTATGGATGAAGAGGAATGTGTTAGAGAAAAAATTGAAAATGCAATATTAGGTTTTTTGTTTGTTTACGGTGAATTGAATTCATTTCAATTCTCGCTGAACTCTGATTTTAGTCATGACCTAATTTCTGATGGTCTTTGGTCTTTGGACAGAGTTGACTAGAGTTGACTATACCTGAGTTGATTTTGTTATAATTCTATGTTAATTTATTTTAATAAATTGGAGAACGATGTCGTTTGATTGAGCATAACTCTGTCCCAATACGGGGTCGTTTGGTGAGAAAGGGGTAATATATAGTAGAAGGACACGTGGTAGAGAATAGGGAGATAAAAGCATGAGAGAGATCATGTGTTTACTTTTGTATTTTCCTTACTTTTCTCTGTAATTGAACATTTCCTTTCAGTAATTTATCAATTCCAGTATTTCCTTTGATTTTGTTTGAGTTAATTTACTTTTCATTATCGTTGAATTATTATCATTGAATTGTACTGTTTGGCTACAAGTGGTATCAGAGCCATCAATCCTTGGCTTAGAACGATGGCAGACAGAACACGAAGCAAAGTTGCGACGGTAGATGAGAAGTTGGGAACTAATGAGTTGAAAATTAAGGAGGTCCATGAACTTCTGATTCAAAACAGAGATGGCGTTAATATGAGGTTTGGTACTATGGACGCGAGATTGGAGAAGGTTGAGCACAATTTAGAGGAGATTCGCTTATTGTTGGTTGGATTACAGCCCCCAAAATCAGTGGGTAACTCGGTGTTAACTCAGATAGAAGGGGCGAGTCATGGCGAGTTCACTGATGTTGGATCTACAAATCATTCACAACCTCCACCGGGGTTTTCATCTGGTACTCCTACAACTCTACCATGCTCTATGCTTTTTACATCTCCTCACACAGTTATTCCTACTAGCACCTTCTCTACAAACCCAGTTACACAATTAACATCTACTGGGCTTAGCAATATTGGGGGATCTCAAGCACCTCCATATGCTACTTATGTTTATAGTCCACCGTATTATACCACAAGCACTACCACATACACCCACAATTCTCTACTGCTAACTTACACCAATTGTACATGCCTCCGCCTACGAGTTTCCCGTATATTACTCACCCTCCACCATACTCCCACCCGAGTCATAACCCACCGGTCACACCTACACCTCACCATAGATATGAATTCTCCAATTTTAACCCCATACCTAAACTCGAATTCCCTAAGTTTGACGGGATAGATCCTAAAGGGTGGATAATTCGTGCGGAACAATACTTTGAGTTTATACATATTGAAGAGACAAGGCAAACTAAACTAGCTGGGATGCACTTTGAGGGTCGGGCAAATGTGTGGTTTTGCTTTTATCAAGCAAGTAGGGGTAATGTGCATTGGCGTGCATTTGTGACTGATGTCATTACTCATTTTGAGAACCCGAAGAATCGTGATGTAGAAGATCTATTCAACAAATTAAGATAAACGGGGTCAGTGGCTGATTATGAGGACCAATTTGAGGAGCTGTGAGCTATGGTTATGTCTAAAAACAGGGGGTTCAACGAAGAGTATTTTGTCTCTAGTTTTGTTAGTGGATTAAAGGACATCATCAATGACACAGTTAAAATGTTTCGTCCTCAAACACTGAATGATGTGGTTTTCTTGGCTAAACAAGAGGAGGCAAAGGGACTTCGCACCTCTACTTACAACTCTATCAAACTCATGCCTAACAATATATCATCCGTCAAAAAGGATAATAGCCTGCCTACGGTTGTGAATCATGTGTCAAACTTTAAGTCCCCTCTCTACAAGGAGCACAAACGAGCAAAATCTACTATCAGTAGCAAGGAAATCATGGAACGCAGAGCCAAAGGACTCTGTTTCCATTGTAATGAATCTTATCACCCCGGACAAGAATGCAAAACCAAATTGTATTGTATACTGGGCGAGGAAGATGGGGACGATGTTGATTCAAAAGAAGTTTTGGAGCCTAAAATAGGGTTGAGCATTCGGTCGGTTCGGTCCAGAACCGGACCGAACCAAAAGAACTGAGAACCGAAATTTGTAAGTTTTATGGACCGAACCGGACCGAAGTTCTATTCTGGACCGAACCATAACCGAACCAAAATAATTCGGTTAGTTCGGTTCGGTTTTGAGAACCGAAATTAATTTAAAAAATATTTTTGGTTATAATTTAAATTCTCATATGAATACAAAATAAAGGCCAAACTTAAGTTATAACTTAAAAGTTACATCGAATGAACGAATAAGTACAAAACAAGAAGATACTAGAATCATAGATAATATCAGCTAGCATATGCAAATACGAAACCTTAACTAGCAGTGTATCTGGTAGCATGAAACATGCATGCCTAGTTATTTGTTAAAATCTGCGATATGCACCAGGTCTGCCTGTCTTCATTCTTTTAAATTCTAGGATTTCTAGTTTTCATTTAAAATGTTTGTAATGTTAACAAATTTGGTTTTATCTGCCTATGCAGATAACATACCAGATAACATACATGTGAGTAACTGTGGCTAGATTATGAACATTTTGAATTTTAAACAGCGAGTCTTGACTATGATTGATATACGGTAATGGAAATGGTATACATACTATACATATAAAATTATAAAATATATATAATAAAATAGTTCGGTTTTTTCGGTTCTAACCGAATTTTTTTTGAAAGAACCGGACCGAACCAAAATTAATTTCGGTCTATTCGGTTCGGACCGAAAAAACCGAAATTTCAGAAAATGAGAACCGAACCGAAATTAAACGGTTCGGTTCGGTTTTTCGGTTCTGGTTCGGTTCTGCTCAGCCCTAGCCTAAAATGACAGAAGTACAACCCCTTGTGGCAGAAATCTCCCTTAAAGCTCTTTCGGGGAGTAAGGCAATCAGTACCATTCGAGTTCAAGGAAAAATTAAGAACATAGTAGTTCACATCCTTATTGACAGCGGCTCAACTCATAGCTTCATGGACTCCAAATTACTCAAGCAATTGGGACTTAAGGCCGAGATCATCTCCCCACTGTCAGTGACAATAGCCGATGGGTCAACCACGGTGGTGGATACAGCTTGCAAAAATCTCAACTACTCTATCCAAGGGCATCAGTTCAGGTCTGATCTTCGGCTCTATCCTTTGGGCAACTCTGATGTTATTTTGGGGGTCGACTGGCTACAGCAGCATAACCCAATCACGTTTGATTTCAATGCATTGAGTGTGACTATCAACAAAGGGGAAATGCCTGTATTGTTAAAGGGTGATAAGAGTGAAGGAAATATTCTCGAAATATCTGGGAAGAAGCTACAAAAACTCTTTAAGTCAGCTAAACCCACCCCACACGGGTACATATGTATGATTCAGTCTCAGGAAGTGTGTCACAAGGCAGAGACTACTGAACTTACCAGAGAGCTCCTGTCATTGATTACTGAATTTCAAGATGTCTTCCAAGAACCCACGGGGTTACCACCAACACGACAACATGATCACCATATTCCTTTGTTGACAGGAAGTCGGGCAGTAAATCAACGGAGTTATCGTGTCCCTTTTGTTCAGAAAAACGAGATCGAGAGACAAATACAAGAAATGTTGAAGTCAGGTATTATTCGCCCAAGTACAAGCCCTTTTTCCTCACCTATAATACTTGTTAAAAAGAAAGATAACACTTGGCATATGTGTGTGGATTATCGTAAGCTCAATGATATCACCGTCAAGAACAAGTATCATATCCCCATAATTGATGAGTTATTGGATGAATTGCGAGGTGCTTGTTGGTTTACCAAGCTAGATTTGCGATCGGGGTATCATCAAATTCGAGTGGCAAGTGCGGATGTCCATAAAACCGCTTTTCGGACTCACCAAGGGTTATACGAGTTCTTAGTCATGCCATTTTGGCTAACAAATGCCCCAGCTTCGTTTCAGTGTTTGATGAACGATGTCTTCCAAGAGCAGTTGTGACAAAATGTCTTGGTCTTTTTCGATGACATTCTGGTGTACAGTCGTAGCTATGTCGATCACTTAACCCACCTGGCAGTAGTGCTATTAAAGATGCGACATCACCAATTATTTTCCAAGTTAAGTAAGTGTACTTTAGGGCAACAACAACTAGAGTACGTGGGTCACATTATTTCTGCTATGCGTGTTGCTACGGACCCAAGTAAAATTGACGTTATGCAGAACTGGACAACACCCACTACAGTGAAGCAATTACGCGGATTTTTGGGCCTCACGGGCTACTATCGTCGTTTTGTTAAGAATTATGGTGATATTTGTCGACCCCTTACATCTCTACTGAAGAAAGGAGCGTTTGTCTGGACCCAGCAGGCCGATGAAGCTTTTCAGAAACTTAAAGTAGCTATGGTCTCCACTCCCGTGTTGGCACTCCCAGACTATAATCTTCCTTTCATTATCGAGGCTGATGCAAGTGGAAATGGCATAGGGGCCGTACTAATGCAACAAGGGCGACCAATAGCATACTATAGCAAGGGTTTGGCACCGAAACATCAAGCATATTCCACTTACGAGAAAGAACTGTTAGCAATTGTGAAGGCCACAGAGAAATGGCATGGTTATCTTCAAGGCCATCACTGCATTATTCATACCGATCATCAAAGTCTCAAGTACTTACTTGAACAAAGGCTGACCACATTATTACAACAAAAGTGGCTAGCCAAACTATTGGGGCTCGATTATGAAATAACATACAAGAAAGGTCGCGAAAACACTTTTGCCGATACGTTGTCTAGGCTACCTGAGAGTGTACCAGTAGGTACTGTACTTGCAATTAGTTTTGTCCATCCTTGATGGCTCTCAAATGTACTCGAAAGCTACACAAACGATAAAGACTCGCAAGCTATAATCCAAGGCCTCACCTCTGGATCAGTTTCTTTCAAGGACTACTAGTACCAAAACGGCCTCATTAAGATGCATAATAAAATCTATGTGGATAGCACTGGGGATGTGAGGCAGAAAATCTTGGGGGAATTACATGATGGGCCGAGTGGGGGTCACTCAGGACAAGATGTGACATACAAATGGGTGGTTCAATTTTTCCAGTGGCCAATAGTAAGAGCCGATGTCATCAAATTTGTTCAGCTATGTGATGTGTGTCAACGCATTAAGACAGGTAACCAGTTCCCACAAGGGATATTACAACCACTGTCCATCCCTGAACAAGTTTGGGAAGACATTTCGTTAGACTTCGTGGAAGGGTTACCGAGATCCAATGGTAAAGATTGCATAATGGTGGTAGTTGATAGGCTCTCTAAAGTGGGTCACTTCATAGCCCACTCTCATCCTTTTACTGCTACCACAATAGCTCAATTGTTCTTGGATCACATCTTTAAGCTACATGGGTTGCCCAAATCGATGATTTCAGACAGAGATAAGGTGTTTGTGAGCTCTTTCTGACAGGAGTTATTCAAAACTATGGGCACTCAGCTGCGTATGAGTACATCTTACCATCCACAAATGGATGGTCAGACAGAGTGACTTAATCGGTGTCTTGAGCAATACTTACAAGCTATGGTCAACCAGCGCCAAAAGCAGTGGGCTAGTTGGTTGTCACTTGCGGAGTGGTGGTACAACACAAGTTACAACAGTGCTATATTGAGAAGCCCGTATAAAGCATTGTATGGGGTCAAACCTCGCCAAATCTGCATTCCTGCCTCACATCATTCTCCTGTTGACACGGTAGAGGACTTCCAAATAAAAAGGGAAGCCATGAATCATATGATCAAGGAAGCCATCACCACTGCCCAGAATAAGTATACTCACTATGCAAATAAGAAGCGAACAGAGGCCACCTTTGAGGTGGGTGATTGGGTATACTTAAAATTGCAGCCATATAGGCAGCTTTCTGTCGCCATCCGAAAACACATGAAGTTAGCCCATATATTCTTCGGGCCGTATCAAATTCTTGAAAAGGTGGGGAAGGTGGCGTACAAATTGGCTCTACCTGCTGGGAGTCAAGTTCATCCAGTCTTCCATATCAGCTTGCTAAAAAAAATAGGCTTCAAATACACGGTCACTACTGCACTACCACGATTGGGTGAAGAGGGTCAGTTTGTGGTTTACCCGACCAAGCTGCTCAATAGAAGGATGGTTAAACGAGGAAATGTCGCAGTAATCCAATGGCTCATTCAGTGGTCCCATTCAATTCTGGAGGATGCAAGCTGAGAGGATGCTGAACAGATTCAAGGACAGTACCCTGATTTTATTCCATGAGGACATGAATTGTTTGAAGAGGAGAGTATTGTAACGAAGTTGACTATACCTGAGTTGACTTTGTTATAATTCGATAAGTTAATTTATTTTAATAAATTGGAGAACGGTGTCGTTTGGTTGAGCACAACTCTGTCCCAATACGGGGTCGTTTGGTGAGAAAGGGGTAACATATAGTAGAAGGACACGTGGCAGAGAATAGGGAGATAAAAGCAAGAGAGAGGTGTGAGAAGAGCTTAGTTTGGATCATGTGTTTGCTTTTGTATTTTCCTCGCTTTTCTCTGTAATCGAACATTTCCTTTTAGTACTTTATCAATTCCAGTATTTCCTTTGATTTTGTTTGAGTTAATTTACTTTTCATTATCGTTGAATTGTACTGTTTGGTTACAGTCTCGATGTTCTTTCTGATTCTGGATTCATAACTCGTGAGGTTATATCTTGCTTTATTCTCGGTTCATAAAATATTCGAATTCGCCTAGTATGTTATGGATTCTGTACGAAAATATATCTAAAATTTCCTACATTATATTACAGGAAATTCAAGTAGAAAGCCGGGTACTCACTGATGCGGGAAGGAGTGCAGGATCTGTAGTACCACTAGCAAAAGAGGTAAAGATGCTCATACTTATAATATGTAAAGGGCGTTTGGGTGGCTAAACTTTGTGTTTCTATGATTGAGCTTCTAGATCCAAACATATGGACTCTAAGCTTAAGTAATCATAATTGATCAATCACACGCACAAATTAAATTAGGGGGGACGGAAAAAAATTAAAAATATCAATCATCCAGTTTATTCTCGGATTCGGACTAGAAATTACAATGGAGTTCCGCCTACTTAAAACTGATCCCATATAGTTTTTTCAAGATTTCCAAATATTAATGAAGTTGTTGAAGCTTGTATGTCATATGTGTATAGATGGAGCTCTTGTTTGAATTGTACAATAGAGTGAAGGAACGGATCAAAATAATGAATTTATACCTACACAAGAGGAGCATAAGTATCTTTGAAGTTTCTTGAGACTTTTTGTAGGATTTGCTAGACAATGTCAGTCTTATCCCCCTCATATGAGTGCTTAATCGAGATTCATCAATGTTCGGGTTTGATTTGCTAGCCGTCAATTCGACCAAAAATAAAACATACAATAGTAAAACCGAGAAACCAGAAATCTTGCCTTTGATAATTCTTTCAATAATAGACAGTAACCTGACTGTTATATAAAGTTTAGTACATTATCTTAGCTCCAATATCATTAAGGAGAAATTGTGTCTACTTATTATTATGCGTAATTACTAATTACTAGTTGTGTTTACTCATAAAACTATACACTTGCTGCTGCTATCCATTTTTTCGGGTAAACTATGTAAAATCAAGAACAAAGAGGTTCTTCATTTACGTGATACCGTGAAGACCTTGGGTATATTTCTTTAGTATTTTTTTTTGACAAAAAAACATGAGACATTATTTAACATTACAAACTTTTAATCATTACTTTATTCAAATACAAACATTTGTATACCTTTAAACATTACAACATTAGTGTTAACGTATAATTAATTTCTACCATGTTAAACAATTTGGACATGAAGAATCAGTTTATAAATAAAAAGTCCTGGAGAGCTGATGACCACGTCGCTTCCCACTTGTTAATTCATCATAGAAGTAGAAAAGATGGGATGGATGCACTCTCACTAATTTGTGTGTTGTTAAACTTGACTATTGTGTTTAACCACGGTTGTAGGCTTTTTGATTTTGGACAGGATGATTAAAATATCTAATCAGTTTATAATTGACTATTGTGTTGTTACGTGACGTGGTGTGTGACAACACATGCCTTTAAGTACTTCAAAATTCAAAAATATTCAAATTATAAATACGTGTTGACATATTAAAACTTGTTTACATTTGATCTCAGGGCATGCATATAGATGATGTCACTGCTCTAAAAGATCTAGCGGATAAGGAATTTATCACATCACAGTAAGTATTTGTCTACATTTCAAGTTAGTGTATAACATCTACATTATATTTTCTTTTGGTTGTAGCACATATCCTATAAAACTCTATTTTGATGTATATGCTAATTCGATTTGATTATTGATGTATGTTTTTCTTATGTTTTACAGGATATGTAAAGGCTACTATGTGAAGCAAGGACCTAACTTTGTTAGAAAAAGAAGTAAATCTGATTTAAATCAAGATAACATCTTTAGGTAAATTAAGTGAAAGATACAAGTTTGTATATGAAACATTACCGTGTGTATTGTTTGTTTTAAAATGTTATAAGCATGTATCTTGTAAATATAGGTTGACATAGTATCTTTCTAAAAATTGTCATTGTGGGGAACATTTTGTACAAACCTTTAAATTTGAAGATTTAAAATATATTTATTAGTTGGGTAGTCTAAAACATTAGTTGTTTTCATCATGACTTGTCCGTATAATCCCAATATATATATATATATATATATATATATATATATATATATATATATATATATATATATATATTATCATGTGAAATGCCCTCAATTGAGGTTTTTTTGTGGAGTTGCCTCAAGGTTTGGCTTTGTTAATGCAGTGAGCTTGCCACTCTTGACCCGGATTCAGAAGAATATTTTCTCGCTTCCATTTGCTTGATTGTACAGATTCAGTGGGTCGATATGTTTGTCGGTATTGACCCCCAGGTACCAATCATGTATCTCTTGTATATGTTCTAATTAATAACAGTAGCCAGTTGTAGTGAAGTTCCTTTGCATTCATTAGTTGTTCTATGATTTTAGAAATTTGTTATTTTCTGTTGTTAGGTATCAGGGTCAAAAATAAATAGACTGTACTCAAAGCCCAGGGCATATATACTCAATGACAGATGGTTCGATGTCACCTATCTGATGCTTGATTCTGCTAATTCAATTTTCTTCAAAGTATCTATCGAAGGTTATTTGCACGCACAATAATCAATATATATATCAATATATATCCTTGGTTCAATTAGGAACTAATATATAGAAGTAACTTAGTAACTGAATATAATCGTTAGATTAAACATATATGAATGGTTGAGATTATAAAGACAGATCGCATCCTATAATTTGTACAGATGCTGACTTTTCTTTTCTCGACATGTTTTACTTACATCATTGGTCACAATATGTTTTGACATTGTTATTCATTTTACTCATTCAACATCAACCAAAAATATCTGGTGGGGATTTTTTATTCTTTAAATTCATTGTAGGAGTCATGTACTTGTTCATATATGTTATGTATATCAAAAAGATACAGAGCACCAATTTACTTTTGTAACCCATGTTCTGTAAAAGATAAATATCTGTAGAGATGCTAAGTTTTGTAGTGTTTTGTATTATATAAAACAAAAACATGTCCTGTAATTTTGTTCTCGTATGTTTTGGTATGGTACGTTCTTAGATGATATGTTCGGTAATACAGAACACATTTATATGTTCTGTAGTCTTGCACACAAAAATACAGGATACAAACGTATTCTGTAAATTTTTTTAATGTTCATTATTGTAATACAAAAAATCTAGCACATGTGTGTTCAATAGTTTAATACAAAAAATTATACGTATGTTCTGTGATTAGAAGGGAAAGAGGATGGTGTAGGGAGTATTGACGAATGAGAAAAAAACTGGCTTAGGAAAAATGTACAAAGAAATAGAAAATATGAGAAAAGAATAATGATAAAAATGGGTTAAATAGGAGTTAAGATGAAAGAATAAAAAAAGACGGTAGTAAAAGAATTGGGTGAAAAAAGTAGGAAGGATAGTTATTGATAATGGGCTTACTAAATCCTTATCATTAGTTTAATTTTAATCCGAAGGCTGGTAATTAGTTATTAAGTTACTCAACAAACTTGGTTCCCCATAAAGAAGTCTTCATATATAGATATATATTTAATGCATCATTAATTCGTTATCAAGAATATAGTTATATGGATTCTTCGCTCAATTCGATTGCATGGTTATATTTATTCATGTTTTGTTAATCTTGTTTATGCTAATTTGAATTAATTAATCTTAAAGAGTTAGTTTTAAATTTTAAATGTCATGTGATTATATATTGTACGGTTCTATGAGGCAATGTAGCTTACATGATAACTAACTTGTTTACTTGCATCTCAGATCTTTTGAGCATCTTTACCGTCATTTGCAAACTTGTTAAGAAGACAGAGAATCCTTGCAATCTTGATAATGAAATGAAGATGGTGAATGTACCAAGTCAGAAGGCTACTCAGGAGCTAAATATGTAACTTGTCTTGATATTTATTTTTTTTACTTTTTTGGGTGTAACAGTGATGTCACATAACTGTGATTTTTAATTTTTCCAGCTTGAGAACTCTGTTTGACGTATTCCAAACTCGACACCATCAAATCATTGTATTTGAACAATTGAAAAGTGTGGCTGCTTTTGGGTGGGAGTTCACTGAATGTGTAGTTATGGTTTTCAAGAATATAAAGATGGAAATCAGTATTGAAGATAGAAGAAATTTCTTTCTTTCCATGTCGAGCCTTTTAAAAGAAAGTGGAAGGTATCATTTTAATTTGTTGCTTTTGCAGAAAATTATGTTTTTTTATGCTCCAACATCATGTCATTTATTTGCTTTCCATCTGTAATTCATTTCTTAACTTTTTTCATACAATTTTTCAGGTCAACTAAGGATTCTTTGATCTTTCTGTCAAAATACTTAGATACCTTTTGCTATGAAAATGCGCTGAATATTACCGAACTTAAAAAAGTAGTTGTGCAAGCTATTTTTGAAGTTATTCAAACGTTAGGCGTGTTTACGGTATGATAGTATATGCATAGAAGAATGCCACGTATTATATCACAATTATTATCAAAGATATGTTGTGATGTCTGGCTCATTTTCAATTAATTGTGAGAATTTAATAAGTTTTTTTTAGATTAAATAGCTATTAAAAAGTATTGGTGATGTTAATCAACATCATTTTCACGTGTTGCGAGTTTGTCATCTGTAAGTTTCTTGTATCATCTAACTGTTTTTTATGCTTTAGTAAGTTGCTTAAGCCAAGATAACTTATATAATAAATTATATAACCAGATGTAAGAAATATATATTTTAATGTACAGTACATAAATAATTACAAATGTTCTTTTGCTGTTGTGTTCAATTATAATAAGCTTTGCCTGAGGTGAATTTCATAATTTGTTAATCACTTGTAGTGCGAGCTCCATGATATGCCAGTTGTGGCTCAATTAGATGAAGATGCTGAATATGGGTTAGTGTACCAGCTTCTAAAGATCTTCCTTACTCAAGAAATCTATCCATACATGGCGTTTTATGAGAAAAATTCCGAAGTTCTAATAAAACATGGTAATTGTCAATATATCTGCCCTGATTGTTTGTCACTGTTAAAGTCATATGTTTTATCTATTGAGATCATATGTCATTTATGCTCTTTTAATCCTTTCTCCTGAATTTTTATAGGTCTTGTCCACGAGGACTGTGTGAAGAAGATGAAATTGCTGTTATTAGTAGAACAATGTGACCTTACTGACCCTACGTTTCATGTGATTCCTTATTGTCAAATCGCAGAGTCTCTGCAGGTACGTGGTTTCTCCCCTGCCTTGATTCCCTAATGTGAGTTTTTGAATTCACTAATTTCAAGTTCCCATCTTGTTTGCAGATTGATGAACCTGAAGTGGAAACATGGGTTAATATGGCCATAACCGCTGATTTGTTGGACTGTGATGTTGATTCTATTGAAAAAACAATAACTGTGAGGTGCAATACCGTTATCTATCTCACTATCCATTGAATTGATACAGTAACATGTAATGATCTTGTTATATTCCAGTGTCCTTTTTCGACTAATTATATTTCATCATCTATGTAGAGAAAGAAAGACGCGAGTGTCTGATATAAGTAAATGGCCAGACATATCCACTAAGGTAATACAATTTTCTAGAGTTATATCCTTATCTTTCTGTTGGACTCTTGATTCATATTTCTAACTCTTAGTTGACATTCTTACTATATGACCTGTAAGGGCTCATGTTTTGCTAAATAGTTTGTGATTATAAGGGATGAATGCTTAAATGTTGAAGTAGCATACGCTTTTTGTTTATTTTTATTGGATTCCCAAGTTGATATATTGTTGTACCTTAGACCTTATTTGTGACCGCAATTCTTTTGTGGGTGTATGTAGTCTTCCTACAATGGGTGCCCTACTGACCTATACCTTTATCACTACCATATTACTCCCTCCTTTCCATTACATGTCCATTTTCAAAATAAATTTTGTCCCTTAATACATGTCCATTTCTACTTCCAAATAAAATATAGAGCCAGTCTTCCAAAATATCCCTTTTAAGTTAACAATTGAAGGGTATTCATAAAATATTTAACTAACAATTTTTAATATGCGTAATTATTTCAAAATGGACATGTAAAAAGGGACGGAGGTAGTACAATATATAAAATATTGTATTATATGAAAGAAGAAAGGAAAATATATAATTTAGAATTAAATAAGAAAACCTTTTTATTTTATTAATTGATATGTAATGCTTTGTTTGGTTGGAGTGAATGTAATAGTGATGGAATGTAATGAAGAAATGTAAACAAAATTAGAACAGATAAAAAGATACATGAGTAAAAAAAGTGAAATGAGTCTGTACAAATTTCAATGACGAGAGATTTATGAAGAAAATGAGTAAGAAGGAGATGAATTTTTTTTACTTAAATTGTTGTTCACATGGTTTGGTAATGGAGGTAAGAATGAATATTATGAATGTATACCTATAGAGTAGTATGATATCATTACATCCCGCGAGCGATGGAGGAAAGAATTAAATTATAAATGTATACTTACAGAGTAGTACAATATCATTACATCCCCTGGGGGATGGAGGAAAGAATTAAATTGTAAATGTATACCTACAATATAAACAAAAAATAATGTGTCTAAGATAATATCAAAGTAATTTTGAACCACATAATTTATTATGTGTAACTAAGTTAGATCCCTGGGATGAAAATGAAGTTAATTTAATTAATTTTGATATCTTTTCGTTCCTATTAACTGGTTCTCATAGTATTTTTAGTGTTTAATTGTTCAATTGACAAAGTGATTTTGATATATTATTGTTACCAGATTTATTTTTCATAACATATGTTTGCTCTATGAAGTTTTGATAGGTTATTATTAGATAACAAGTTTCATAGTACAGTTAAACCTTTTTAAAGTAATACCCTTGGTACCAGAAAAAAATATTACTTTACCGAATTTATTACTTTATCGATATAATAATATTTTATTACTTTATCGATAAAGTAATATTTTATTACTTTACCGAATTTTTATGTTTACGCATTACAATACATTATATTTAAAAATAAGAATCAATCACATGCAATATATTTTAAATGCTATTAGTATTGCTAACATGGCTTGGAATATTGATGTGAAAACAACCACAATAGCAATTTGTTTTACGCATTGCAAGATTCGTTTAGAAGAAAATGATGAACAAGAACTTGGTGAAATAAATGAAGGTATCGAAGGATAAAATGAAACTATCTCTAATTTACGATATAGAAATGAGATGGATGTTGAGCATCTCTTAAATTATCCAAGCGAGAATGATGCGGTTATGGAATCACCTACGGAAATCATTGAGTCGGTAATGAACACTGATGAAGGGATTGATCTTGAACCGGAAGATAGCAATGTCATTCCAAGCGTGTCATTCCAAGCGTGTCATCAAAGGAAGCATTTCAAGCAATCAACACTTTGAACAATTACTTGTTACAACACGAGCAAAACATACCAAGAGTAATTTATGTTTTACATAATGTCAATGATGAGGTTAATTTTGGCTTTGGTGGAAAGAAGAAACAAGCTACTATAGATTCATATTTTAAAAAGAATTGAATTTTGTAACCTATATACATATATATAATTTTGGAATTATTACTTTAGATATTAGTTGGGCCCTTAATGACTTTCTATTTTTTTATGATCTTATGCTTTTAGCGAGAATATTACTTTACAACATTGGCCCAAGTTGGGACCGACGAAATTTATTACTTAAGCGGGGTTATTACTTTATCGGATATTACTTAATCGAGGTTTAACTGTATATGTTTGTCTCGTTAATTGATATATCTTATTTATGAAGAAAAGAGAATTAATTTTAGGGTGAGTTGATAGTAATTGTGATTGATTAATGGATTCAGATTCCTAGGTTTCCTTAATCGATTTTAATTGTTAAATAGGTTAAACAAATCTCATCTCAAATCTTATTTGTCTAGTTCGCCTGAGTTAATTGTTAGGGTTTCGAAAATTCATATTCTCTGTGGATCGATCTATGATTGCTACAACTAAACACTGTGCGCCTGTAGTTTACATTATTTTTACACATCACTGTTGATTTTTTGTGTTGTCCATTTGGGATGCGCAAGTATGATCTGATGCAGTTGGTTGCTGAGACGCTGAAGAGTGTGTTTGCTTTCAGGGCTATTTACTTTAGCTTTGAGAATATTGTGCTTCGTGCGAATTTAGCCCAAAATGGCTCATTGATTAGGATGAATCGCTATGTGAAGAATGAGTTTCTTACTAATGCTTCTGGGATTGGTGGTGAATTGAATGCTTATAATATTCAAGGACCTTGCATCCTGACTCAACCTGTTATAGAGGACATGCTAGGAAGGCCATTGAACTTTTGTAAAAATGAATACAAGAATGATCAGCTGCTTCATTTGCTTGTGAACCAAGGTGTCGTGAAATTAGTGGTTGGTAATGAGCTTGTTGTGGTGCTTGCTGTAAAGAGGGTCTTGCAACAGGGAGAAATTGATGTCTCTGTTGGAAGACACGAAAATGCAGATGCTTATAGTGCTGTAGTTGGTAGTGTTTTGAAGCTACAAGGAAATGTTGTTGCTCATGTGAAGTGGGATGTGAACTCGGGTAAGGCCGGGACTAAGGGTTCTACTCTTGCTGGTAAACAAAAGATTGTTTTATCCCGTCCAAAACAAAACTATAGTGCAAGAAGTGGGTGTAGCAACAGGGCAAGTGGTGACATCAGGATACATGAACATGGAAGTAATTGACGCAGAGAACAAATCCTCTAGGAGTGATTATTGCTCTGTTCGGAACATCATTGTTGATGATGTTGTTGCCCTTTCCTGAAGCTCAAGTGATCCAGTGGAGGATTGTTAGCCTTGCTTAGCTTTATATTTTATTGGTGGTTCATAAATTTTGGTTTGTAATATGATGATTGTTGCTCATTCTTGCATAAGCGTGAATTATCTATTTCATGGAGCCGGGTTTCTGTCATGGATTTTCGTTTATTATTTATAAAAAATTAGATGTGTTACAAAAAAAATTTATATCATTCTTAAATAAACAATTTATTAGTTCCTAATAATTTAGTATATATTAATTTCCGAAAATAATTTTAATATATATTATTCATTCAGTTTCATATTATAAAAAAAAAATTAAACTCGTAAAAATATAAAAGAGAGCGAAAAAAGAGAGTATATATATCTATACTATATTATTAAAGACGAAACATTAAAAGTTTTGGTCGGTCGTCGGTCGGTCGGTATTTGGGCCGGACCTATCTATAATTTGGGTCGGGCCTATATATAACCAATTTATTTATAACCAATTGTTTTTTTCAGCTAAAATACATTACCTATTTTATCTTTTTTTTCTAACTAAAATAACTAATCTTCTAAAAATAAAATAGGTAATATATATATAAAATTGTACTATTATTACATATTTATAATTGATTACCTTTTTCAGCTAAAACACATTATATGTTTTACATTTTCTAACTAAAACAACTCATGTTCTAAATATAACACATGCAAAATAAATATGTAATGATAATATTGTTATATATAATTATTAATGAATAATCACTTACCCTTTTCAGCTAAACACATAACCTTTTTTATTTTTTTTAACTTAAACAACTAATTTTTCTAAAAGTAACACGAGCAACATATATATAGAAAGGTAATATAATTTTCAATTTTCTAATTTAAACAACTAATTTTTTAAAGTAACACGGGCAACATATATATTTATACTATCAATCAATACTATTATATAATATACGAAACATTAAAAGTTTGGTTTGTCGGTATGGTACGTTGTGATTTTACTTAATTGCCCTTAACTATATTTCGTGTTTTTACTTAATTAACCTTACTTATTTATAGAAATATATTATTAAATAATAATATTGCCTATTTATAACCAATTACCTTTTTTTACCTAAAATACATTATTTTTTCTAACAAATTCCCCTACTTTTTCAAACATGGCAATTACCTTTTTAACTAAAACATGTTAGTTTTTCTATTTTTCCATACTAAAACCCCTCATTTTCCAAAAATATTACGGACAAACCTTAGTTATTTATTTTTAAACCTATAATATTATAATTATTTTTTAAAAGTTTACCTATTTTAACATGTTTACTTATTTTTCTTAACAAAATCAATCACTAAGAATATTAAAATATAAATAATCAAATCTATACTATTATATTAAAGACGAAATATTGAAAGTTTTGTAGTCTGGTCGTGAAAATTTTTGTAGTCCGGTCACTCCATTTATAGCCGTTAGATATTTTTAATCAAATCGATATTTAATAAAATAACATAATAACTAACTCATTGCCATTTTTAGCCAAAGTGTATTTTTTTTATATATATTTTCTAACTAAAATTTCTACTTTTCTATTTTTCCTAAATAAAATCTTTTATATTCCGAAAATATCAAGAATAGTTCTATTTAATAAAATAAAATAATATTATTATAATTATTAATTACTAACTGATTAGATTTTTTTCCAAAATGTATATTCTTTTTTATATTTTCTAACTAATATTTCTCCTAACTAAAACCTCAAAAATATCACGGGCTATTTCATTTAATAGCATAAAATACTAATATTATAAATCTATCTATGTATACTATATTATTAAAGACGAAACATTCAAAGTTTTGGTATCTGTTTTTTTACGGTACTTGCCTTATTTAATTATTATAAAAATTATTATAATTAGTTACCCTTTCAGTTAAAATACATTATCATTTTTTTCTAAAAAAAATCACGGACAATTTCCTTTTCAGCACATGTTACTTTTTCTATTTCCCTTACTAAAATCCCTTATTTTCCAAATATATCACGAGTAAACTCTTACTTATTTATTTTAAAATCTATTTTAATACTTTTAATTGACAATTACCTTTCTCATTTTTTTCTAGAAAAATCATAGGCAATTACCTTTTTAGCTAAAACATGTTATATTTTCTATTTTCCTTAGTAAAATCCCTCCTTTTCCAAATATATTACAGACAAACCTTCACTTATTTATTTTAAAATCAATTTTAATACTTTTAATTGATAATTACCTTTTTCAACTAAAACATATCACCTTTTTTATTTTTCTTACTAAAACCCTTTTTTTTCAAAAATATCATGGGCAGATCGTTACTTTTATATTTTAAAATTTAACGAAAACATGTTACTTTCTATTTTTCTTACTAAAGCCCCTATTTTTCCAAAATATCACGGGCAAACCGTTACTTATTTATTTTAAAATCTATTTGAATACTTTTAATTATTTAAAAATGTTTAACACGCCTACGTATTTTTTTAAATAAATGCAATTAATAAAATATAAAGTATAAATAATAAAATTAACAATTATTAAAAACAATTCGTACATCGCACGGGTTTTAAGTTATATTATTAAAAACGAAATATTAAAAGTTTGGTAGTCGAACGGACGGACGGTCGATACTTAGTGATTTACTTAATTACCCCTACTTATTTTTTTTAAAAACTATCACTAAATAATAACATTATTTATAAGCAATTACATTTTCAGCTAAAATGCATTACCCTTTTTTATTTTTTTCTAACAAAATCATCTATTTTTCTAAAAAAAACACTGGCGATTATCTTTTTAAACAAAAACCAGTGTTCTAAAAAACGCAAAGCGGTCAGAAGCGGTGAAAGGACCTTCTAGCGCTTAAGCGGCTAAGCAGACGCTTAAGCGGCTAAGCAGACGCTTAAGCGGAATTTTAAGCGGGTCACTAATCGGATTAATAATATATATTTTTAAATTTTTAAATATAATATTATTACATGTAAAATTAAAATTATGTAATAATTAAGTAATAAAAATTTAAAGATAAAACATTTTTAATCAAAAAAGGTATTTTAAAATTTTATGATAATTATAGTCATATTATAATAAACATTATTATTTTAAAATTAAAAAAATAGCAGGTCAACATCATTTTAGAACACTGACAAAAACATGTTGTTCTTTCTATTTTTCTTTACTAAAACCCCCCTTTTTTCAAAAATATCACGGGCAAACCCTTACTTATTTATTTTAAAATCTATTTTAATACTTTTAATTATAAGCACTTTTTTCAGCTGAAACGTGTTACTTTTTCTCTTTTTTTCATTTTCTAAAGAAATTATTATTAAATAATAACATTTTTATAACCAACTACTTTTTCAGCTAAAGTACGTTACTTTTTCTATTTTTTCTAACAAAATCATCTTTTTAAAAAAAAATCAGAGGCAATTACCTTTTTCAACTAAAACATGTTACTCTTTCTATTTTTCCTTACTAAAACCCCTCATTTTCCAAAAAAATCCCGGACATATCCTTACTTATTTATTTTGAAACCTATTTAAATACTAATTTAAATACTTTTAATTACGGACACTTATCTTTTCAGCTAAAACATGTTAATTTTCTATTTTTCCTTACTAAGATCCCTTATTTTCCAAAAATATCACGGGTAAAGAGTTATTAATTTATTTTAAAATATATTTTAATAATTTTAATTATTTAAAAAAGTTTAACACGCCTACTTATTTTTTTTAGCAAATGTAAATTAATAGAATATTAAAACATAAATAATAATAATTATTATTATTATTAACAATCCGTGCATCGCACGGGTTTTAAGCTAGTATATATATATTATTAATTTATTATAAAATATTAGTCAAGAGACATGTTTATGCTCTTAAGATCGAGAAGGGAAAAAACTTCTAAACTTTTAAAATTTGGAGCTCTAATTTAAACATCAATCTTTATTTTTTAACTTTAAAAAGTAATAAATTCTTGATAATGTTTTAATATCATAAAATTAAGAGACACATCTGTAGCTTACGAATTTCATAAATAAATTATAAATTTAACATTGGACAGACTTTTAAATTTCTTTCAAAGAGAAAACTGAGTTTTAAATTAGGGCAAAAAGGCACAGACCTCCAATCAGTTCATTAAAATTATTATATTTCAGATGTTCTGGTTTTCTTTTACCTACTTTCTGATAAACAAAAAATATCTAGGCAATTGGTCGGCAGAAGATATTTTTTTAGTAATGGAGACGACCCACCCACCCCGCTCTACTTTTCGATCTTGCGAGTATTTACGACTTCACAGCTTCTTTTGACGAATATTTGTGAAAAAAATGAGGATTTTAGCTAAAATTTTATGGTCAAATTATAATTAAATTTGATATTTTTGTTAAGTAATTCGTTTATCTAAAACCTTAAGTTACTATAGTAAGACACTTTACAGGATTTTATATTGTTATTTTAACAAATTTCAGTTACAATTTGTACATTCAGTTGTAAAAGTATACTAGCCTCTAACCCGTTTAAGGCACGGCAAAATAATAAACTAAAACATTTAATATGAACGGGAAATATTAAAATAAAAGTAAAAATTACTATGATAAATTATAAAATGAGAAACTTAAATATTAATTGGAACGTAAAAAATAATATTAAAAAATACAGATGGGGCTGATGAAGATAAATGAGGTATTATTAATATTAATTTATAATAAAATAATTTTAATAATAAGGAAATATAGAAAATCTAACCTGTTTTAATTAAAAAAAGTAATTGCCCGTGATATTTTTAGAAGTGTTTTAATTATATTACTTGTATTTATTAAAAAAATACGTTAACATGTTAAAATAAGTAATTTTTTTAATAACGACAAATAGGAAAACTAACATGTTTTAATTAAAATAAAGTAACTACCTATAATATTTTTAGATGTGTTTTAATTATATTAATTGTATTTGTTAAAAAAATACGCTCACTTGTTAAAATAGGTAAGTTTTTTTAAAATAATTAAAAGTATTAAAATAAGTTTTAAAATATATAAGTAAGGCTTGCACTTGATATTTTTGGAAAAGAGAGATTTTAGTCATAACAAATATAAAAGGTAATATATTTTAATTTAAAGGTAATTGCCCGTGATATTTTTGGAAAAGAATTAGATTTTGTTAGAAAAAAATATTTTAATTATAAAAGGCAATCAGGTAGTTAATATTTTTATATTATTTTATTATTTATTAAATAGAGTATTAAAATAAATTTTAAAATAAATAAGTAATGATTGCACCTCATATTTTTGGAAAATAGAGATTTTAGTGATAACAAATATAAAAGATATTATATTTTAATTTAAAGGTAATTGTCGTGATATTTTTGGAAAAGGAGTAGATTTTGTTAGATTTTTTTTAAATTACAAAAGGCAATCAGTTAGTTACTATTTTTACATTATTTTATTATTTATTAAATAGATTATTAAAATAGATTTTAAAATAAATAAGTAAGGATTGCACCTCATATTTTTGGAAAACATAGATTTTAGTAATTAAAAATATAAAATGTAATATGTTCTAATTTAAAGATAATTGTAATGATATTTTTGGAAAAGAAGTAGATTTTGTTAGAAAAAAAATATTTTAATTATAAAAGTCAATCATCTAGTTACTATTTTGGTAACTTGACAATAATACAATTCCATAAAAGATTTGATTTGTATTAGCTTTCGTTATCCTAAAAAGAAAGAAGTATATTTGTAGCAGTGTATCTTAAATTTAAACAAATTAGATTCCACATTTCCATTTTTTTTATTAGATTTCAATATTATTTGATTTTTATGTAGTAAAATATAGTGAAATATTAATGTAGAATAAAAATTTCCCGAATATTGATTATATTATTAATTTATTAATTAGAAAAAGTACCGAAAACCAAAAACTAACCGAAAACCAAAACTTTAGATGTTTCAGCTTTAATAATACTAGCTTAAAACCCGTGCGATGCACGGATTGTTAATTGTTAATTTATTATTATTTTTTTTAAATTTTATTAATTGTAATTGTGCAAAAAATAAGTAGGCATGTTAAAATAGGTAAACACTTTTAATTAATTAAAAACATTAAAACATATTTTAAAATAAATACGTATGGGTATGCCCGTTGTATTTTTTGAAAATGAGGGGTTTTATTAAGAAAAAATAAAAAATGTAACATATATTTAGTTTAAAAAGGTAAATGCCCGTGATATTTTTTGGAAAATAAGGTTTTAAAATTTAATAATTAAAAGTATTTAAATATGTTTTAAAATAAATAAGTAAAGAGTTTTCTGTGATATTTTTGAAAAAAGAATGGATTTTAGTGAGAAAAATAGAAAAATTAAATTGTAAAAGACAATTTCCTGTGATATATTTAGAAAAGATGATATTTTGTTAAAAAAAATATATAATGTGTTTTAACTGAAAAGGTAATTGATTATAAATAGGTATTTGATTATTTATATTTTAATATTTTTAGTAATTGCATTTGTTAAGAAAAATAAGTAGACATGTTAAAATAGGTAAACTTTTAAAAATAATTATAATATTAAAATATGTTTAAAAATAAATAACTAAATGTTTGTCCATGATATTTTTGGAAAATGAGAGGTTTTAGTAAGGAAAAATAGAAAAACTAACATGTTTTAGTTAAAAAAAAGGTAATTGGTTATAAATAGGTAATATTATTTTTTAATAATATATTTCTATAAATAAGTAAGGTTAATTAAGTAAAAACATGAAGTACAGTTAATTAATTAAGGGCAATTAAGTAAAATCACAATGTACCATACCGACCAACCAAAGTAAGGTTAATTTAGTAAAATCACAACGTACCATACCGACCAACCAAACTTTTAATGTTATATATATATATATATATAGAGGATGACATTCGAGAGTGTTATATAATAGAGTAACCATTACATAAATATTCATAATACATATTTTTATCATATTTTTTATTAGATATGATTATAAATTTCAATTATTAAATCAAAAAACGAAATTAAACTCTCTTTTTTAAAAAAATTGAAAATTAGTCAAATAGTCCAAAGTGATTTTACAGCAGAATCAAATCTATCCAAAATAATTCTGCAGCAGAATCAAATTTAAAATCAATGTTTTTATTCAAATTTTAAATATTAATTTTTTATAAAGTGTATATGCTAATATTCTACGTTAGAATCAGATTATATATTTTATGTAAAGAAAATTAAAATTATTTATGAGATTCTATAATAGAATATATGATTTTCCCCGATTCTATCTATATAAGATGGTTCTCTTTAGAACAATGACCTATATATATATATACTAGCTTAAAACCCGTGCGATGCACGGATTGTTAATTGGTTATTTTATTATTATTTTTTAAAATTTAATTAATTGTAATTGTGCAAAAAATAAGTAGGCATGTTAAAATAGGTAAACACTTTTAATTAATTAAAAACATTAAAACTGATTTTAAAATAAATACGTATGGGTTTGCCCGTTATATTTTTTGAAAATGAGGGGTTTTATTAAGAAAAAATAAAAAATGTAACATATATTTAGTTTAAAAAGGTAAATGCCCGTGATATTTTTGGAAAATAAAGTTTTAAAATTTAATAATTAAAAGTATTTAAATATGTTTTAAAATAAATAAGTAAAGAGTTTTCTGTGATATTTTTGAAAAAAGAATGGATTTTAGTGAGAAAAATAGAAAAATTAAATTGTAAAAGGCAATTTCCTGTGATATATTTAGAAAAGGTGATATTTTGTTAGAAAAAATATATAATGTGTTTTAACTGAAAAGGTAATTGATTATAAATAGGTATTTGATTATTTATATTTTAATATTTTTAGTAATTGCATTTGTTAAGAAAAATAAGTAGACATGTTAAAATAGGTAAACTTTTAAAAATAATTATAATATTAAAATATGTTTAAAAATAAATAACTAAATGTTTGTCCGTGATATTTTTGGAAAAGGAGAGGTTTTAGTAAGGAAAAATAGAAAAACTAACATGTTTTAGTTAAAAAAGGTAATTGCCCGTGATATATTTAGTTAAAAAAGGTAATTGGTTATAAATAGGTAATATTATTTTTTAATAATATATTTCTATAAATAAGTAAGGTTAATTAATTAAAAACATGAAGTACATTTAATTAAGGGCAATTAAGTAAAATCACAATTTACCATACTGACCAATCAAAGTAAGGTTAATTAAGTAAAATCACAACGTACCATACCGACCAACCAAACTTTTAATGTTTCGTCTATTATATAATAGTATTGATAGTATAGATTTCATCAACTAATTTAAAATTTCTGCTTTCGCAATAAAAAAATTCAAATTGAAGAAATTTTTTGCAAAAAATATGTGATTTTTTAAAGTTGTTTATTAATGAAAATTATCTTTTGATATAGTTTTATTTTGACTTCATATTTGCAATTATTAATACTGGAGTCAAATTCTGATATTAGTCGATCATATATCTTTCTACCTTCCTCCTCAACTCAGACTGTATAGAGTATAAACTAAGATTAAAATTTAGCAAAATTCAAGAATTAAAGATCTCTAATTAAAGTATGTCCACTTAGATACTTTAGTATTTACGAGGAAACATAATAATATTAAATTTACTGGAAAACCGAAAATGTATCAGATATTTTTTCTAGTCAACCTTTGGTCTTGTGGGCTTTGGAGAAAGCAGGCTTGCATCGCAAGTATGGGCTAACATATTGAAGAAAGAAAAACGTATGGGTAATGAAATGTGTCTTAAGTATCTTGAAAGATCCGCAGAAAAAATAAATTATTTGGAATTTGTTTTTAGATTTTCTGAGATGAAAATGATTTCCCGCGTATCATAATCTAACCAATCTTTTTTTACAAGCTCGATAATTTTCTTTAATTTTTTATTTTCAAAATACAAACCATAAAAGATTTTGCGGCCAACAAAGATAACAATAAACTGAACAGAGAAAGGCATCTAATCTAACCAAAACCAAGATAAAAGAACTACTTAAAAGATCCACACGTAATAATTTATTAAACACAAGAACATTTGTTTACATTGGTGAAGATTAAGGAAAAAGAGTGAGGCATAGCAGATCTTGAAACAAAACAAAACAAAAGCACTGCTAATTAAAAGAACATCCAAAAGTTTCACTACAACTATGTTACAAGCCTCTCAAACACCCTATATCTACATGGCTCCCCTGCTCAAGGAGTTCTACTTTGTGACTGCTGCAAGAACTGGAACCCCTTCCACCTGAATTTAAAGTAGCAAAATTATTATGGTTGAGGATTATTTAGAAAATTTTGTGTTCTACGTTTTTTTTCCCATTTCTTTCAGGATCTTCGCGGAAACAACACTCTTATTTTTTTTGAGGTGGATTATATGTTACAACTTACAATCACCTAAAGTATGCATCTTCATAATGGAAGTCATTATCGAACAACCAACACCTTTGTTTTCTAAGACAATGGATTAGTGGAGCTGTCAACTAATTAAGATCCACCGAATATGAATAAGAATAATATGTGAGCAAGTGACTAGGTATTACCATGTAGTTAGCACCCCAGATCTCTTCCTCAGTGGCAGGAACAGCAGTGATCTTGTTCTTGGGATTCTCGTAACTCCTCAATTCTCCGTCATCAGTTGAGAAAAAACACCCTGTACATTCCCATTCCAATCACATTTATCAAACAAATTACTAACAATAAGCCAACAAGTAGAAAACAAATTTAATTTACATAAGTTGCAATAAGATGCTTAGGACAGCCCACCTTGTGGGAAAGATGCAAGTGACTTGCCACAGGCACCTTTGAGCAAATCAGAATCATTAGCAATCGCAACGTAGCCATCGGCTGTGATTCCCCAATACAAAGGAACCTTACCAGATTGATCCTGCCACAATTACACCAGCCCATACTATAAGCACAAAAGTCCACATGTTTAAAATTTTAGGTTTCACTTGTCAGAACAGGTGACCAAATTTACTGATTTTTTTGTATGTAATTTAGTTAGGAAGTTGAACTACTTACAGCTGCAACAAACAAAGTGGAGGTGGACTTGTCGAAGACGATGAAGGCGAAATTACCATCAAGATGGCTCACAACATGGTTAGGAGGATAAGGTGCGCGATCACGCAGAGTCTTGTAAGCCTCAATCACCAAAACAACCTCATTTGCAGACTTACCAAGTCCGTATTGTTGTTTCAAGCTACCTAAATTGTCTAGCGCACCCTCAAACAGGCAGAATATTTCATCCTTAACCGCAAACGACCTGCAAATTCGATATTTAGGCATATGGGAAGTTACTTTTCAAGAATCCAGCCTGCGAAAATCAGTCTATATTATTATCATTAATTCGATTTCATTTTAAAATGAACAATTTATTGGTAAAAAGACAAGTGACTAACAAGCTACGCATCCAATGATTTCAAACAGCAAAAAAGGAAGTGGTGATGGAATCCAAATCCGAATCCAATACGGAATCTGCTGTAGTTGTGTTCAGGTGATGTCAATATCAGGTAGCTAGAATATTCAGATTACGATAAAGAGGGGGCAACCACTCAAAAATATTGGACCCAAAACTTGTGATCAGGGCCTACCAATCCTATCCTATCCTATCCCTTCCTCAACATTATAATTATTGCAGACAATAATTCCGACCATCTAATTATCAAAATAAATAAATAAAATAAAATAACAATTCTGACCATTAACGTAACAGGCAATATCCATTTATATGATCTGAGAAAGTATTGAAACACCTTTGTTAATTATGTGCGCAAGAGCAAGGTAAATTAATGATCTCTTGGACCACTAAAATCTACTTGGCTTCTCTTACGACATGTACTTGTCAACTTACTCGGAGGGGATTTCTGATCCTCTTGTTATATTTATAAAATTACGATATTTATCAAAAAAAATATATACAGTTGATCAGATGTTGTAAATTTTTGATACTGATCATTTCTGCATATCAACACTCTCATTAAGCTACCTCTGATTGTAGTCTGGATCAAGATCTACGTGATTATTTGCAACTTAAGTTACCTCTGATTAAGCTAAAAATGCATAGGAATGATAACTTCTCATTTTTTTTCCGTTTATATTTTTCTTTTTTTAATATAGAGTCGCACTCCAGGGAGAACGGGTAATATACCTTGGCCTAAAAACGGACTGATTGTGGTGCGTATAGGCAAGTTGAGCATGATCACCAATCTGCATGGACACAGCAGATGCATCACTCCCCAAAAACCTCTTCAGCAGCGCCGTCGATGTTATCTTCGGAGACGGCGTTCGGCTTCCGGCAGCAACCAGCTCGTCCGGTGGTGAAACTATAGAGCTACTAAACACAGCCAACATGTTTAATATATTTATTTATTAAGAACACTCACTAAACTAGTATTTGGTTTGTGTCTATATATCTATAGATTTATAGATAGATTAAAGACGTTACTACTGTATATATAGTGTTATGCTCCTAACAACTAACATAAATATAATAAATACTCAATAAATGAAAGGGTTGAACATGGGAGAAAAGCTCTGAACGGGGTTGGTTTTTTATAGGAAGAAGACGAGGGTCATTTGGTCATTTCGCTCTACAATTATTATGATTTTATTCACTTTATTTGTTTTTTAAACTGACAGTGGGACCATTTGTCCATGAAAAATGAAATGATATAGAAAACTTAGAGTAGGACCCAATACCAGGCGATGATTCCGTGTGCCTGATAGCTAAGTAGATTTCCAAGTTCCAACTTCTATTTTCTCAAATAAACTAGTTTACACAGTAGCGTTTTGCAGCGATTTTATAATAATTTTGAAATAAATAATTATATTTCTAACATCAGATTTCTGTTGAATTTTTCGTATCGTATTGATCATTCACAGAAATTTTGAATAAATATAGAAAAAGACAATTATTTAATATTTTCATTATTTTAATATTATCTTGAATATTATTATATTAATTACCAATTATATTTTTTTTCAAAACTTAATTTCTAAAATACATAGCATAATATCAGTATTAAATTGTAGCATATAATACGCTGCTCCTAGGGTTGAGCAGAACCGAACCAGAACCGAAAAACCGAACCGAATAGTATAATTTCGGTTCGGTTCGGTTCTAATTTTCTCCAAATTCGGTATTTTCGGTCCGGACCGAATAGACCGAAATAAATATCGGTTCGGTTCGGTTCTTTCAAAAAAAATTCGGTCCGAACCGAATAGACCGAAATTTTTTTATTTTATATTTATATAATTTTTATAGATATAATATATTAATTTTATATGTATGTATATATTCAAAATTTTGCATGGCTTATTTTTGGTTCGAGATTTGAAGTTTGAACTATTATATTTACATTTCATACTTGTATTTCATTAGCTAATATTTTTATTTTTAGAAAAATCATATTTTTTGGCTTTTTTGGAAATATAAATTTTTTATTTGAAAAAATTTCGGTTCTTTTATGAAAGAACCGAACCGAATAGCATTATTTCGGTTCGGTTCGGTTCCAGTCCAAAATAAAACTTCGGTTCGGTTCGGTCTGGAAAAAAATGATAATTCGGTTCTCGGTCTATTCGGTTCGGTCCGGTCCGGTTCTGGACAGAACCGACCGAATGCTCAGCCCTAGCTGCTCCTAATGAATCGCTCTTCCTTTAAAGATTTTTCCTCAGACTGGACCACTATCTCGATATTAGCAAATTAACAAATAACACACTAATCTATTAAATGAATTGCATGATTTCCAAACTTGTTTGTATTCTTGATATGTAATACAATAGTTACAAAAACTTGTCTTTATAGCCTTGAAGATAAGTTTTTTTTTTTGAGGAATTTTGGACCAAAATCAACATTCAATAACGATCAGATATACTACATTGAAAAATCAGAGGAAATTCGAAAAAAAAACATACAAAAAGAGAAAATAAATATACCAACACTTTTATCAAGATATAAAAACTAAATTAGATGGCGTAAAATCTTCACATTGTAGTCTATAGTAGGGTCTGAGGAGAGAAGATTTGTATTTGATATGTGCAAAACGTCATTATACATGCATCCATTTTCTTAATTCGATAATACAACTCATGTCATCAAATTCTTCATTCTTTGTAGTAGAATAGAACTTTCACCTTGGTTCATGTATCTTTCTAGAAAGAAAAACCATCAAAATCAAGAGTAAGTGAGTAAAAATTCAGATATGAGAATATAAATATTCTAAAACAAACACAAATATGAGTTGTAAACTACTAATCAATTATCTCTGAAAGCAAACACAAATATAGGTTCATGTATTAACATCTTGTTTCGGGAACAAACTAACCATAATCAACTATTAATCAATCAATTAAAACAGATAACATTATTTCTATGAGTTGTCATACTAAAATTAATATTAATATATGAATCAATGATAAGTTTAGAATCACCATCATACTGGACCAAGTGCTTCCTTTTTAGAGTAACGCAAAAACTTCATGAAAAGGATTTGTTAAAACAATAATACTCGTTAGAGCAAACAAAAGAATTATAGGTAAAATAAATAATGAATCCACATATATAGAATTTTAAGTATACCTATGTTGTAGTACTAAATTTCAAATTTTCATGTAACATTATACCACCATTGTGTATGTCGTCTGCAAAATTAATACATAACAGTAAGTGATTAGGATATAAAAGTTTTCCTATTACCTAATATTCTCGTAAAAATGATGTTATGAGATTTGAAGAAAGTTGTTGTTGTGGAATAAAAAACATGCTTGTGAATTCAATGCTAAGGTTTAATGAGCTTCGAGCTTTAATGGCTGTTCTTGCGTTTCGAGACTAAATCGGTCCTCACAAGATGCCTACGTATCTCAATTCGTTATTGAGAATCAAGCCAAAAACGTAGTTCTTGGTGTTGCCCTCGGGGCTATGGCGGCAGGGGCACACCAAGGACGTAGTGACTTGTATGTCCTTATTCGAGGATGAAGTCTAAAACATAGTTCTAGGGGTGCCTTTGTGGCTTGTTGCGCCTTCGAGGCGTTGTGACGTATGGAGTTGTGTCCAAAACGTAGTAGATGACGTATGGAGCTGTGTCCAAAACGTAGTAGATGACGTATGGAGCTGTGTCCAAAACGTAGTTCTGATTGTAGGATCAGGGTCCTTATATAGGCGTCTAGAGCCTAGTATTTATGGTATGTTTAGGAGTCTTAGCGAATAAGTCTCCTTTTTGATATTGGATAAACATTATATTTCTTGCTGGAGAATTCGTTTCCTTGTTGATAAAGGCTATGACTCATTAATTGCCTTTAATTGGGATTCCGGATCCTTCTTTGATGAATTTACCATATTCTGGACTCTTTTTATGAGCTGTATATTTTCCCTATTCATTAATTACGAAATTAATGAATAATTAGGGTGTCGGGCCTTAAATATCGGCCTTTCCATTGACTTGTCAATTATATTTCTATAATTACTTTTCTAAACATATCATTTGCCCCCCAACTTCTGGGAAAATCTCCTTGGGGTTTTCGTAGAAGTTATAACGTGTTTTTCCTTAAAATTTTCCAATTTTAAGGGCATTTTCGACCTCAAATTAGGTCATTTTCGACCTCCTTTTCGACCAGGAAACAAGTCATTTTCGACCTCAAATTCGACCAGGAAACAAGTCATTTTCGACCTGAAATTCGATCTGGATTTTGACCTCGATTGGAGTGAGGTCGAAGGTTTCGACCTCGATTTTTAAGTCTTTTTCGACCTCGATCCAGCCTTTTTTCGACCTTGATTGGTCCCAGGTCGATGGTTTCGACCTTGATTGGTCCCAGGTCGATGGTTTCGACGTCGACTTCCCAGTCATTTTCGACCTCGGTCATTCGACCTCGATCCCTTATACTTTCGACCTCGATTTACAGGTCATTTTTGACCTGGGTCATTCGACCTCGATTCCTCATACTTTCGACCTCATTTCGGCGTGAGGTCGAACGCTTAGACCTCGTTTTCTAGGTCATATTCAACCTCATTTTGGCGTGAGGTCGAACGCTTAGACCTCGTTTTCTAGGTCATATTCGACCTCATTCTTTCGACCTTGAATCCTTCTGTTTTCGACCTCACTTGGGTGTGAGGTCGAGGGGTTCGAGCTCGATTTATAGTGTATTTTCGATCTCAATCAATCGACTTCGATCTAGGGTCTTTTCGACCTCGAATTTTCAATTTTTTGACTGGATTTTTGGTGCGAAGTTGATGGAAACGACCTCAATTCCTCGTATATTTTCGACTTCGAGCCTTCGATGTCGTTTTAAGGTTTTTTCGACCTCAATTTCATTATTTTTCGACTTTATTTGGGAGCGAGATCGTTGGAATCGACCTCGTTTTCCCATATGTTTTCGACCTCGGTCGTACGATTTCGATTTAATGTCTTTTCGACCTTAAATCTTTGATTTTGCCTTGGCTATATTTCAAATTTCATTCTTTTCTTGGGCCGTAACTAGCCCAATTTTTAATTGGACTTAAATTATTCCAGCCTTGGGCCTTATTGGGCCTTTATTGTTTGGGCTTCGAATTTGCATGAGACCCAAATTATTTGGGTTTTAATCTCTATAATCCATAAATGGATTTGTGGGCCTTAACTGGCTATAGACGGTTGTCCTTCCTTAACCGGTTGGGTTTCCAGTCACTAGGCGATTCCTGGCGAGATTTTCTGTTGAATCTCATCGTTTTCTGGGTTTCTTACTTGAAGTTTTGAAGAATTCTTTGAAGATTCTGGGCTTTCTTTGAAGATTTTGGGTTTAAAATGGCTGATCGCGCTTCCCAACGTCTATGATAATGCACTAGGATTTCATAGAAGTTATACCGGTCTTTTTCGAGGCTTGGGGTCTTTTTATCCCTTACCTGGGACTTACTACCCTTTTTTGGGGATTTTAATATACACTAGTGTTTCACGAGTATCGTCTTGGTGTAAAGTGTGGAGCGACCTACACATTTACGACGATTTTGCCTTATTCGAGGCTAACTTGACATTTGCATAAGCCTTTTATGTCTTATACCGTCTTGTTTTGGCTTCAAGCCTTTCATTGAGCATATCGAATGATGGGGTTTGGACTGAGTGTCTTAGGTTTCTGGGGTTTCAACCCTTCATTTGCTTTCTAGGAAGCTCATGATTTCATCGAACCTTATTTCTATTTGTCCTAGTAGTGAGTCCAATCAGGACACACTTTAAACATAATAGACTTTCAAATTTGAGGCATGCCAAGTCATTGGCACCTCATGCCCTTCGAGGGTTTCTAGCTTGTACGAGCCTCGACCAAATACGTTCTTGACGCGATATGGTCCTTCCCAATTTGGGGCCAACTTGCCTTTTTGCCCAACTCCGGATGCCTCAATCTTTCGGAGGACTAAATCTCCTTGTCGAAAGAATCTCTCTTTAACCCTTAGGTTGTAATAGAAAGATGCTCGTTTCTGATGCTGAACTATCTTGGCATTTGCCTCATCTCTAACTTCATCAATCAAATCTAAGGTCAGCCTCAAGCCTTCCTCATTTGTTTCTGGCTCATAAGCCTCAATTCTTGGAGACGTGTGAGTAATCTCCACTGGAACCACTGCCTCTGCCCCATATGCCAACAGAAAGGGGGTAGCTCCAGTGGTGACTTTGCAGGTAGTACGATATGCCCATAGTATGGGGAGCAATTCGTCCACCCAAGTGTTTCTTGAGCGTTCAACTCTTTTCTTCAGTCCATCTAGGATAATTCGATTTGCAACCTCAGCTTGCCCATTTGCTTGAGGATGGGCGACAGAAGTGAAGCGCAACTTGATATCGTTCTCATCATAATATTTCTTGAACTCATCATTGTTAAACTGAGTTCCATTGTCTGTGACCAGGACTCGTGGAATTCCATATCTATATATCACATTTTCCCAGAAGAAATGCATCACTTGCTTGGTGGTTATCTTGGCTAATGGCTTAGCCTCAATCCACTTGGTGAAGTAGTCGATTGCTACTATCAAGAACTTTCGTTGAGCACTTGCCATTGGAAATGGCCCGAGTATATCCATTCCCCACATGGAAAAGGGGATTGGTGAGTTTATGGATGTCAACATCTCTGGTGGTTGCCTAACCACTGGGGCATGCTTCTGGCACCTTTCACATTTCTTTACGTAGCTTTTAGCATCTGTTAGTATGCTTGGCCAGTAGAAACCTAGACGAGTGATTTTATGGGCAAGGGCTCTGCCCCCAAGTGCTACCCGCAAATTCCTTCATGTACTTCCTTCAGGGCCAATTCTGCCTCTTGAGGTCTTAAACATTTCAGATATGGAATGATGAAAGACTTCTTGTATAGGATTCCCTCAATCAGGGTATACCTTAGTGCTCTGACGTATAGCTTTCGTGCTTCTGAAGTGTCGTTGGGTAACCACCCAGTTTCTAGATGAGATTTGATGGGATCCAACCAACAACTGCCAACATCAATGGGTGCTACCAACTTTCCGTTGATGCTTGGGGTCCTCAGGACTTGGAAGTAAACACTCTCTGCATAGTTTTCAATTTCGGAAGAAGCAAATTTAGACAAGGCATCAGCCTTCACGTTTTCTTCCCTTGGAATGTGCTCTACATAGCATTCGTCGAACTGAGTCATGATGGCCTTGACAAGTTTCAAGTACTTGGCCATGACTTCATCTCTGGCCTCAAATTCCCCATTTACTTGGGAAACCACTAGCCTCCCACATACTTTCAGAGTTTTGACCCTCAAGGCTCCAGCCAGCCCTAAACCAGCTATCAGAGCTTCATACTCAGCCTCATTGTTTGTCGTTGGGAAGTCCAGCTTTAGTGCGTACTCTATGAGGAATCCATCGGGACTTTGTAACACTAAACCGGCTCCACTTGATTTTGTTTTTGATGCTCCATCAAAATAGAGCACCCAACATTCTTTGGAGACTATTTCTTCAACTTCCTTGTCTTCCATTATTACTTCCTGCCCCCCGACTTCTTGGTTGTCAATGGTACATTCAACCATGAAGTCAGCGAGTGCTTGAGCTTTTATGGCCGTTCGAGGCTTATACTTGATGTCAAATTCACCCAATTCAATGGCCCATTTGATCAATCTTCCACTGACTTGAGGGCTATGTAATATGTTTCTCAGAGGTTGATCAGTCAAGACCTCTATCTTGTGAGCCTGAAAGTATGGGCGTAGCTTTCTTGAGGCCATTATCAAGGCCAAGGCAAACTTCTCAATCGTTGAGTAGTTTATTTCTGCCACATGTAGAATCTTACTCACATAGTAGATGGGTTTCTGAACCTTTAATTCTTCTTTTACCAAAACAGCTTCAAGGGCAGTGTTGGATACTGCCAAGTATAGATAAAGAACCTCTCCTGGTTTTGGTTTGGCCAATAGTGGTGGCTCAGCCATGTATTTCTTCAAGGCCTCAAAGGCCTCTTGGTTTTCAGCTGTCCATTCAAAAAATTTCACATTCTTAAGTGCTTTGAAGAAAGGTAAGCACTTCTCTCCTGACTTGGAGATGAATCTTCCCAATGCTGCCACTCTTCCAGTTAGTTTCTGGACTTCCTTAATAGTCCGTGGTGGTTCCATGTCTTGAATTGCTTTGATTTTGTCGGGATTAGCCTCGATTCCTCTCTTGGAAACCATCAGGCCTAAAAACTTTCCCGAGCCTACACCAAAGGCACATTTAGCTGGATTTAACATCATCTTGTGGTGCCTTAGCACTTCAAATGCATCTCGGAGGTGCTCAATGTGATCGGCCTTATCGAGGCTCTTGACTAGCATGTCATCTACGTAGACCTCCATGGTTTTTCCAATTAGGTGTTCAAAAATTTTGTTCACCAATCTTTGGTAGGTTGCCCCTGCATTCTTAAGTCCAAATGCCATGACTAAGTAACAGAAAACACCAAAGTCAGTGATGAATGATACCTTGGAGATGTCATCTTTGTGCATCTTGATTTGGTTGTATCCGCTAAAGCCATCCATAAAACTTAGCATCTCGTGCCCAGCTGTTGCATCTATTAGTGCATCAATCCTTGGTAAGGGAAAACAATCCTTAGGACATGCATCATTTAAGTTAGTGAAGTCCACACACATCCTCCATTTCCCATTGGCCTTTTTGACCATCACTGGGTTAGCCAACCATTCTGGGAATTGAATTTCCTCAATGAAACCGGCTTCCAAAAGCTTTTCAACTTCTTGTTTTATGGCTTCAAGCCTCTCTGGAGCAAAACTTCTCTTCTTTTGTTTTACCGTCTTCCTCGCTTTAATTTCCACTGTTACTTCCTGCCCCCCCCCCGATTCCATCAGGCCTTAGCGCGGCTACATAACAACTTCTAGCCATCTTTTGGTCTCCCCGCTCTTCTCCAATCCCATTCCTCGTTGGGAACTTGACTTTCAGATGATAAGATGAGGCAACGGCCTTAAACGCATGAAGACCAGTCCTTCCAAGGATCGCATTGTAGGTTGAAGTTGCCTTTATAACTACAAAGTTCAGCATTTGAGTAGATGTATTCATTCTTTGCCCCATGGTCATTGGGAGTTGGATAGTGCCTTCCAATTTTGATTCCACTCCATTGAACCCATATATGGGCATATTCGAGGGTGTTAACTGAGAATCAGTGTAACCCATCTTGATAAAAGCATCGCGGAACAAGATATCCACTGAAGGATGACTAAAGGATCATCGTGGGGGAACTTCACCCCTTCCAAGTCAGAATCATCAAAACCAATTGACACTTCTGTTCTGACACGTTTCGGTGCTTCTCCCACAACAGTCATTATCTCTCGGGCATAAGCTTTCCTTGAGTTTCGGGAGGATCCAGCAGCAGTCGGTCCTCCAAATATCATGTTGATGACAGGCCCTCGGGGCTTAGGGTTACGATCTTGGTCGTTGTCCCTTCTGTCATAATCCTTCCTTTCATAGTTTCCCCTATGACTTCCTTGATTACCATCTTTGGTAAATTTACTGAGTTTTCCTCTCCGTATCAGAAACTCAATCTCGTCTTTTAGTTGTCTACAATCGTCGGTATCGTGACCAACTTCTTTGTGGAACCGATAATCTTGGTTTTGGTTCCGTTTGGACAAGTCAGTCCTCATTGGCTTTGGCCATTTGAGATCTTCTTCCTTGGCTATCTTCATCAGAATTTGACTCCTGGGAGTATTCAATCTTGCATATTCTGTAAACTTTGGCCCAAAATTGCCTCTCTTTGGTGGAGAATCAGAGCCCTTTGACGTTCTAGGAAATTTTTCCTTAACATCATATTCTTGTGCTTCCTTTCTCTTCTTTGAGTTTCCATTACCACCAGTAGTGGGTTCATGCTTTCTCATACTTTCTTCTGCCTTGATGTACTTACCGGCTCTATCTTGGAGCATTGTCATGCTCTCGGGTGGATGTTTTGCCAGTGATCTCTTAAAGTGATCATCAGTAGTTCCTTGCTGTAGGGCTATCATAGCCACTTTGTCCTCCAAGTCTGGGACTTTTAGAGCCTCTCTAGTGAATCGATTAATGTAATCTCTTAAAGCTTCATTCTTTCCTTGCTGAATTGCCATGGGGGATGCAGAGATTTTCTCGTGCACTCTCCCACTTACGAATTGGTTGATGAAAGCCTTGCTTAATTCCTTGAAGGACCCAATAGAATTGGGAGGCAAGCGGCTATACCAACGTTGTGCCATGCCTGCTAGGGTTTGTGGAAACGCTCAGCACTTAACCGCATCATTGGTTGGCTGCAACAGCAGTGCGTTGGAGAAGGTTCTCACATGGTTTGCGGGATCTCCCGTTCCATCATAAGCCTTAATCGTCGGCATCTTGAATTTTCTAGAGATGTTGGATTTCATGATGTCTTGAGTGAAGGGTGGTGTTGGATCATCAGGATCTCCGAGGGGCAACAAAACAGTGGGATCACCCTTTGGGGCTTCAGCCCTATGGCTTCTCCTTGGTGTTGGGTCGAGGTTGATTACCAGGACCCTTCCTTGATTTTGTGTCATAGCGGCTTCTTATTCGGCCAGTAGCTTCTTGAGCCTTGCAGCCTCGGCTTCAAGGGACGCAAGTTTTTCCTTAGTAGTTTCTCGATTGGTTTGGGAGGAACGTCTCCTTCTTGGGGCAACTTCCCTCTCGTCTCCTGTTGAGTAATTCTCATCCTCGGTGTATGGACCTGAGTAGTCTTGAAAAGGAGTTTGCTGATTTTGGGGTCCCAGACCTTGAATATATGGGGGCACATATGCCTCATGATAGATGGGGTTTGCACCGCTACTGCCCACCGGGGGTCGAGGAGGCATACCAAAGGTTGGCATACCGAGAATTTGAGTCGCATATTGGGGAAGATCCGTGGTGTGAAGTTGGAGACCACGTGGTGCATTTGCAAGCAGCGGAGTGGTTATGATTGGTTGCTGGAGAGTGGTCTCTGGTGGATCTCGTCCATGAACGGCCATTTGTAGGGGATTCGTCCCTTCAGCAGTAATTGGGACTTCCAGTGGTGATGATGGGGGCGTCTGCCCTTTCAGCGCCAGTGATTGGTGGGGGTTGGCTCCCCTGAGTCTCTGTTGCAGAGGTGATTGGGAGTCCGTCAGAAGTTTGAGGATCACGAATTGTTCTTCGTGTGTTTGCCATGGTTGATGTTGTCTTCCCACAGACGGCGCCAAATGTTGTGGAATAAAAAACGTGCTTGTGAATTCAATGCTAAGGTTTAATGAGCTTCGAGCTTTAATGGCTGTTCTTGCGTTTCGAGACTAAATCGGTCCTCACAAGATGCCTACGTATCTCAATTCGTTATTGAGAATCAAGCCAAAAACGTAGTTCTTGGTGTTGCCCTCGGGGCTATGGCGGCAGGGGCAGACCAAAGACGTAGTTCTCAATTCGAGGATGAATTCTAAAACATAGTTCTAGGGGTGCCTTTGTGGCTTGTTGCGCCTTCGAGGCGTTGTGACGTATGGAGCTGTGCCCAAAACGTAGTAGATGACGTATGGAGCTGTGTCCAAAACGTAGTAGATGACGTATGGAGCTGTGTCCAAAACATAGTTCTGATTGTAGGATCAGGGTCCTTATATAGGCGTCTAGAGCCTAGTATTTATGGTATGTTTAGGAGTCTTAGCGAATAAGTCTCATTTTTGATATTGGATAAACATTGTATTTCTTGCTGGAGAATTCGTTTCCTTGTTGATAAAGGCTATGACTCATTAATTGCCTTTAATTGAGATTCCGGATCTTTCTTTGATGAATTTACCATATTTTGGACTCTTTTTATGAGCTGTATATTTTCCCTATTAATTAATTACGAAATTAATGAATAATTAGGGTGTCGGGCTTTAAATATCGGCATTTCCATTGACTTGTCAATTATATTTCTATAATTACTTTTCTAACCATATCAGTTGTTTAGTTTTTTTCTTGGTATAAATAGTCGTTTGTGTCAAACTTGATGCGCAAGACAATCCATATATTATTAGAAATTAAATATTGATGAAATTAATTTTTTTTAGGGAAGACTTCTTTTAAGGAATTATTTTTTTATTTCTTTTTTGCTATTTCTAACATACAAAAGCAAAAGAAGAAAGTTTGAAGTTAAAATTTAATAATAACATAAACTATTTAAGCTCTATATTAGGGTGGGGAGAAAGTTTAGGACAATAAAAGGTAATTAAGATTTTTTTTTAATTTTAAATATCTATTAATTGAAAACATTAGAAAAATAATTGAGAGACGTCACCTCACCATCCAAAATTGTATGTTTAGTTTCCTTAATTAGTAAATATTTAAAAGACAATTAAGATGTTATCTAATCAAAAATTAGGAGATTAGTAACTGATTGCCTTTTATAATTCAAACACTTTTTTTTAACAAAATCTACTCCTTTTCCAAAAATATCACGGACAATTATCTTTAAGTTAAAACATATTAGCTTTTATATTTGTTCTCACTAAAATCTTTTTTTTTTAAAAATATCAGGTGCAACACTTATTTCTTTATTTTAAAACTTATTTTAATGCTTTTAATTATTTAAAAACGCTTACCTATTTTAACATATCAACGTATTGTTTTAACAAATACAAATAATATAATTTAAAAACTTCTAAAAATATAACGAGTGGTTACTTTTTTTAATTAAAACATTTTATTTTTTCTATTTATCCTTATTATTTGCTTTTTATAATTAAAACATTTGTTTCTAACAAAATCTACTCCTATTCCAAAAATATCACGACAATTACCTTTAAATTAAAACATTTTACCTTTTACATATGCTCTCACTAAAATCTCTCTTTTCCAAAAATATCAGGTGCAACCATTACTTATTTATTTTAAAACCTATTTTACTACTTTTAATTATTTAAAAAAAGCTTATATATTTTAACATAACAACATATTTTTTTGACAAATACAATTAATATAATTAAAACACTTCTAAAAATATCACGAGCAGTTACTTTTTTTAATTAATACATGTTAGCTTTTCTATTTGTCCTTATTATTAATATTATTTTAATAAATAATAAAATAATATTAACAATGCCCCATTTATCTTCCTCAGTCCCATTTGTATTATTTATTTATTTATTTTCTATGTTCCAATTAATATTTAAATTTCTCATTTTATAATTTATCATATTCATTTTTATTCTTTATTTAATATTTTTCTTTTTCATTAATTATTTTTAGTTTATCATTTTTTAATCTCCTTTGATGGCCCGTGCCTTGCACGGGTTATAGGCTAATAATATTAAAGCCGAAACATTGAAAATTTTGGTTTTCGATTTTTGCTCCTTTATTCTATTTAATAAATAATATAAAAATATAAAAATAGTAACTACCTTATTGCATTTTATAATTAAAACAATTTTTTCTAACAAAATCTACTCCTTTTTCAAATATATCACGGGTAATTACCTTTAAATTAAAACATATTACCTTTCATATTTGTTATCACTAAAATATATTTTCCCCAAAAATATCAGGTGCAACCCTTACTTATTTATTTTAAAACCTATTTTAATACTTTTAATTATTTAAATAAACTTACCTATTTTAACTTTTCAACGTATTTTTTTAACAAATATAATTAATATAATTAAAACACTTTTAAAAATATCACAGGCAGTTAATTTTTTAATTAAAACATATTAGTTTTTCTATTTATCCTTATTAAAAAAACTTACCTATTTTAACATGTCAACATTTTTTTTAACAAATACAATTAATATAATTTAAACATTTCTAAAAATATCACGAGCAATTGCTTTTTTTTAATTGAAACATGTTAGTTTTTCTATTTGTCCTTATTAAAATCACGGGCAATTACTTTTTTTAATTAAAACTTGTCAGCTTTTATATTTGTCCTTATTAAAAAAACTTACATGTTTTAACATTTCAACATATTTTTTTAACAAATACAATTACTATAATTAAAAAAGTTCTAAAAATATTATGGGCAATAATTTTTTTATTAGAAACATGTTAGGTTTTCTATTTGTCCTTATTATTAAAATTATTTTAATAAATAATAAATTAATATTAATAATAACCAATTTATCTTCCTCAGCCCCATTTGTATTCTTTATTTATTTTTTCTATGTTACAATTAATATTTAAGTTTCTCATTTTATAATTTATCATATTAATTTTTATTTTATTTTTTAATATTTTTCATTTCTATTAATTTTTTTAATTTATTATTTTTTTAAGGCTCGTGTTTTGCACGGTTTATAGAATAGTATATCATTACTCTTAAATGTATAAATACAGAGGCAGTGAAAAATCATCGTGAAAAGTTGGTCAAAATATTTAAGCTCATGTTGTGAGAGAAATTTGGTACAACACAATTAAGAGAATCTCGCTGGAATATTCGCAGAACGTGTCCTTGGCTATCGGACGGAGCTGTAGGTTTGCAACTGGAAACCTGAAGCTCGTTAGAGGTACATAATAGTAGAAGTATGTCTCCGGGAGCTGAGTTGACAAAACCACCGGTTGAAGTGGGCGGCGTAAGTCCTACACGGCCAGTCAATTCACCGGAATATGTATCACAGAGAATACACGAGCCTTATTCGTGTAGAGAGTGAAAATCCGAATCATTTAGTCAAGTGCCTACATATCCTATTTATAGGAATCAAGCCCCATGTAGTTCTATTGGGTTTATACTTCTTCCTTGCTGTGAATTCGGCCACTCTAAGATAATCCATCTTAGAGTTATAGTCGAATTATGTACGTCCAGCCGAGCTTTCCAGTGTCCTAGTCCACATCCATCACTAAGTCCTGTAAATCCTCATGCACGTAATGTATATCCGAAACAATCAATACAAGTCCTATATTGATTGCACTTGCTCCATCCAACACGTATTTGTTACGATCGGAACTCCTTTCCTAAGAGTAATTCCGTACTTCTAAACAATAGGAAATAGAGTCCTTATCCAACTAGCATTCTGCCTTCCTGAGGTTCCGACTACTCGGCACCTGAGACCAGTCCCGAGGTTCAGACCACCTGAACCTCAATACCCTTCACCTGAACCTCGATACCTTTCACCTGAACCTCGATACCTTGAACCTGTCTTGGTACCCTGAACCTATCATGGTACCCTGAACCTAAACCATGGTGCCCTGAACCTACACCTCGGTACCCACAATCCTAACCCAATACATCACTATTGGACTTATAACAGATATGGGCCTCATGTGAGATTTTGGGCACAATAACTACCCCGGTTCCTTGCAGTATTGAATACAAGAGGAACCAAAACCTTCCACTCATAAGCTCTAAGTCACATAAGTCCGAAAAATAAAGCAAGCTTCACATATTTTGAACCTCTAAGCTTACGCGAGAAAACTCTATGTAAGAAACAAGAGATTCAAATAACGACAGCATCCACTTTGCTCTTCGGTAAACAACCGTTAACCTTATATCCAGCTATAGGTACGCAGCTGAACATCATTCACACGAATGAACTTTAAAAAGAATAATCCTCCGTTATTTTCCCGAAAATCAATCCTGTGTTTTAATTTAGTCCCAATAAAAAATCTCAACTTATTTACACATTATCCCATCAACTAGAATTCAAATTCAAATTACCATTCTACAATCCTTTTACATTCCTCCTAGAAATCTGAACCATTCATTAACCCTTCATATTTTCATTTTCGTTTTTTTTTCTACAGCCAATCAGAGGACGCCACCTGGCGCGGCTGTTCCTATTCATGTGTGTACTTAAACACATACCCCTCCATCTTTTATTTTCTTTTATTTCTCAACACAAACTCTACACTCCCCACTTTCTCTCTCCCGACAAACAGCTTCAAGGAGGTTTGATTCTCCGGCGATACCCAAATTTTTGACGATCCTCAACCTGCAACACTCCACAAGGTATGAATCTATCTTCATCCGTCATTTTTAATCCCTATTTGCCATTGCATGTCGTCCTTGAATGTGTTCGTCTTGTATATATATACGTATACACAATCATATATGCGCGCACACACACGCACTCATATCATCTGCTCAATCGAATTGAAGTCTAAGATGCCATGTATACACTCCTTTTTGAACCATTACCGCACGATGTTATTCTTTGTGTTACCATGTAATCAAATAGAAATAAAAAAAACCCTTTAAACTCGTATCTTTTTTCCATGAATCGCATACAACAGCTTATCCACCCGTCTTCCTGACGATCCTTGCTTGTATGTCCAATTGATAATATATACTGTATACATCCAGGGATATTAGCATCGATATTCAATTAAGAGGATTAATAATTGAACCCCTTTCCTTTAGCTTTAGGTTTAAATCTCTGCATACGTAAACTTTTTCCCGAGGTGAAGACCCCTATGAACCTATATCTGTCCTTCAGGTATAGAGACGTCTTTGGAATTCATAACCCCCAAATCCTTGGAATTACTCAGGTCACCATTTGTTCGACCTAAATCCCCAGTGACAATTCACAAAGAACCCCAATCGGACACCCTTGTAAACTTCACGGTTTACTTGTCCTCTTGCTTGTCCAATTACGAAGAAATCTGTTGGCCGTTAAGTTACCCTGCTCCATCTTTTGCAGATGTCAGGAAGCTCAACTGCGGCCAGCTCTCAACAGTCGACCGCCCAAGAGGTTCAAACTCATATTGACCTTCTAGATTCCGATACCTCATTATCCAGAACTCCTTTGCCAAAGTTACCCACTGTTAAGCTAGTTAGCACCAGAACCCGTTCCAAGTTTAAGGTGTTAGTTCCCAATAAAGCTATTACATCAGTTCGCACCAACCTTTTTTCTCACAAAATTAAAGATACAAAACCAGTAATCATTCAGCAGACATCCTCCGAAAACCATCCAATCCCAGAAACCAAAACCTTGCTACTCTCCAAGTATCATTCCCTTGAGGAAGAAGTTTCATCTGCTAAGACTAGAACCTCTGTCCATCCTGAACCTAGCTCTGAGGTTGAGGTGGAAACCTCGGTGGACGAAGAAGCCCCTTCTGAATCCCAAGGCATTATCCTAGCCTGTGAAGAGCTTGATACCTCAATGAACGTCAACAGATTGAAGCTCCTTCTCCAAAAACATCAACCCAACTGTCGTTTGGTGATACCTCCCCCTGGGGAAAGGTGTCATCGTTTTGATAACTTTGAACCTGACCAATAGATACCTTGTGCCGTATTTTTTGCTACGTTTTTCAGAATGGATTTGTCCATCCTTCTGCATCCTTTTATTCATGATATTGTCACCTATTACGATATTGCTCCGCTTCAAATGACTCTAAACGCCTACCGAATGACAATGTGCATGTTCATCCTTTATGACCAACTGTTTGAGAAGAAAATGTCTGCCCGCGAGTTTGGTTTCTTTTACCAGCTCAAACAGACGGGAACAAACTCTGGTTTCTTCTATCTCTCTGCCTGGGGCATCCATGATGGCCAGTGCATCAAAGGGAACAGGAAGGGGATGACCGATTGGTTACCCAATTTTTGTACTACTACGATTGTCCAACTTATAGAACTGAGTTTAACAGAAATCCTAGTAAGTACCTTGCGCGTAACTCCAGTATTCCTTGTTTTTTGAATAATTTGGATGGTACGATCTAACTCACACCTAATCCTTATATAGAGATTCCAAGTAAGACAGCTCTTAAGGGTCACTCCTTAGAAAGAGCTCAAGAAGCTTTGAAACTATCAGCAGCACTAGGGGATGGTGCTAGTCTACTGACGAATCAGAACCTTATTAAATGTGGCTTTATGTCAAATGAGAGAACCATGAATTTGATTTCAATAGAGGACTCTGAAGCTGGAGCCTCAAACAGAATAGGTTTTCAATCGTATCTTTATGTTTTACTGTATTTTCTTCACATCCATGCCATGTTCGTATCACATTTATATGTTTAATTGCTCATTTGGTAACCCTTGACCTCACTTGCAGATATGGCTTCCGATGTGCCGTCCTTTGTCAACAAAACAACCAGCTATGATGATTTCTTTGGTGACGAAGAAAAAGACCTGGTTCCTATTGAAGCTACTCCTATCTCCAAAATGAAATCAACTGCCGCCTCCCAAGACAAGTCTACTACCTCTTCCAAAAGAAAACTGTCACTGACTGCCGTTGCTGACTCTGCCAAAGGTTTAGGTCCTCGTTTCAATAAAAAAACTCAAGCCTTCTACTCCTGGAGCCTTAGGTGAAGGTTTGAAACTTTTAATTCGTAAGTTTTTTACTATGGTTGGGAACCAGATCCCGGAAGAGGCAATCGCCGAGTGGGATAAGCTGAGCCTGTCCGAAGCTGCTAAGGCCACCACTTGGTGTGAAGCTCAAAGCTTCTTTCACACCTTAAAACGGGGCGAGGAGATAGTAGCAGCAGCTCGGGGCGACCAGCGGCTATCTGAAGAATTAAAACAACTGAAGAATTCCCTCAAAGAAAGTGAAATCGAGAGAAAGAAGTTAGTTGATGCCAGTAAGAAGCTTAAGGCTTCCGAGGCTAAGCTACTGAAAGAACGTGACCAACTAAACGCTTCTATAATCAACATTGACGCCGAGAAGGATGCTTTAAAAGCCTCTTATACCAAGAAAGTTCAGGATTTCAAGAAAAAGTTAGATTCCCTCAACATCACCATTGCCTTGGAGAGATCAACTCGCGAAGCCGCCAAGCGTGAAAAGTTTGAAGCCGGGTATAGCCGAGGGGTGAATGATTACATCGAGTCCACCTATGATCATTTCACCTGAACCTCGATACCTTGAACCTGTCTTGGTATCCTGAACCTATCATGGTACCCTGAACCTAAACCATGATGCCCTGAACCTACACCTTGGTACCCACAATCCTAATCCAATACACCGTTACTGGACTTATAACAGATATGGACCTTAAAGCTCATTATCGGTTATATTTAACACAAAATAAAATGATGAAACTAACACCTACAAATACATGTACAAAGTACAAACAGAATCGAGAAACCCATCACAATACAAGAAGACGAAGTGACTGTACTATAAGTCTGCAATTTTTCTTTCTCTTACAATTTTTTCAAAATGCAAAGAAAATTTTGTAGATAAAAACAAAGAAAAATTCTTTCCGAATCTTTAACTTTCCTTGTTTTTTTAGAAAATGTATTCGAAAACAAATTGAAGAAATCAATTTTTCCTTTTTCTTCTTTCCTTTCCAAATAAATTTTCTGAAATACATATTACGGAGAACCCAGAAGTTCACAGCTAAATATTGCAGCTGTTTGTTTAATTACCCCCTCCACACATATAAAAAACAAAATACACTTATAATAAATAGAAATATTAATTATTTAAACAAAGTGTCGTTTTCTTACCGAAATGTCCCGGCCGGACGACAGTCCAATTTTGATATTTGAGTTTGAATAACATAAACAGATACGTCAAGTAACGTATGTCCTCATCAGACATCAATTAATGCATCGCTGGTTGCATTATTCGAGCCTTTGATGTGTTTTTTTTTCTAACAAGAAAAACTAATAAAAGGCTTATAAAAACTAATATCAGAACTCCTGGTGTTCGACAATCAGCGAACATGGATAAAATTATTATTAGAGTAAACTGTGTGAGCCCGATTTGTTGACATGGTTCATAAATTACGAGAATATTGAGGATAGTAGTAAGTCGAACTTGTGATTCATTTTAAGGTGTCAGTGAAAGACACTTTTCAGGATTATATATTATATTTTAATACTCTTCCTTGTGAGAATATTGGGTATGACAGAGAGTCGAACTTTGGACCTCCTGTCTGCCTGAGTTCTGATATCATGTTGAGTAACCAATCGTTTTAAAACCTTATGGTATCAGAGAAAGGTCCCAAATGAATTTTATGCTATATTTCAACACACTCCCTCACTCGAAAGTCCATTTTTGGGTTGAAGAGTGGATCACGAGCGCCTATCTTTGGGCATTAATTTGTCTTCGTGTCCCTCATAAATTATGAGAATATTGAGGGTGACATGGAGTCGAACTTAAGACCCTTGTCGACCAGAGCTTTAATACCATGTTGAGTAACCAACTCATCTAAAAACTTAAAGTGTTAAAAAAAGACTAAAGAAGACACTTTTCATGATCATATATTAAATTTTAGCACAATTTATAAATATATTTGAGTATTTATATCTTTGTAAATACCAAGCTGCATTAAAGAAAAGCAACAAACTAGTGGACGGATGCAACTAAAATATCCAAAACTGTGGATGGACCCAGCATTTTTCTTGGGTTCTGATAGCAATGGTTTATCTCAGGATATAGTCATTATTAATTTGTACAATAATTGGTAAATTTATACAGCAATGTACTCAAATATTTCAAACAATATTTTTATTTTATTTTTTGGCTGAGTAAACTGGGATAAGATTTGGCTGACTTTCTATATAAAAAATAGTATTTGTTAATGAGTAAAAAGTTAAAATTTTAAAATTTTCTTTATTTACTTTTTACCTTTTGTGAGTAATAAAAATATAAGAAATAATATTAAATCAATGACTTAAAATGTAAGGCAAATGAGCTATGATACCCCTATTCGGTCATTTTTTAAAAATGAATAAGGCAGTTTACGGAAAGAAAAAGCGGGATGTCTTTATCAAACACCATATAATAAAGCAAGGCTTAAACAAATTATTGATCGGAGTTTGTATACATCTCAAAATTGGAGTGCCTTTCTTAGTCATACAAGAGCAATGGTTCCATCTTCCATGCGTGTCTTTGGAGTATCTTTTTCTATTCATGACTTCCTTTGATTTACTAAATGCGCACGTATCTGAAGAAAGTGAATGTGATCATAATTTCATATTAATTGTTAGGCAATATCATCACGCATCTTAACTTTTTTCTTAAAATTAAGCAGCGATTTATATTTGAAAAATATTACGCGCACAAAATTGGTTTCAAAATGTCACGTGTCAGTTCTTGATTTGTTATAATAATATTAAATAAGAATAAATTCCCTTATATTCACACTAACAACATCAATTAAAATATTTCATATTACCAAATTACTTATGACACATCATTTTGGTACAATTTTTTGTAGTTAATTTTGAACACATAGCACTACTTTTTATATTTTGTTGCCTATATAACTGTCGGAGGATCCTCTTCATTTGCTAGCACATGAAATACGCATTTATAACATCTCCGATAAACTCTCAGATAAACTCTTAAATTTAAAAATAAAGAGCATGATAAGAAAAATAAGTTTCAATAGACTCTTAGTTTTTCTTAAAAAACTTAAGATTTTATTCTATCTCCTCAATTTTAAGAGCTACTAATATAAACTTAAGATTCTATTCTATCTACTAATAAAAACTTAAGATTCTACATGACTTTTAACTATTTTCTACTAATAAAATATTTACTTGCACATGCTGGAATTTAAATGTTTGTCATAATTATATTTGAAATATGATTAAAATATAAATTAGGAGTGAATATAAAGAATATTATTGAAGTTGACACAAATATCTATGTCCTAAGAGCATATTGATTCTATTATATTTAGGAGTTAAATTATAAGAAATTATTGGAGATGCTCTTACAAACTATTTGAATTAATTTCTTATTTTTAGTCTTTAATTTTTTCGGTTCATATTAGTTCTTATTGAACTAACTACTTCAATCAAAGAAAATGAACCATTCAATTTGAAATAATTATCAAAAAACTTCTGACTTTAAACTCCATTTTTAACTTTAAATCATTTTTTCACTTATTACACAAATAAACAAATTATAACTTAAAGTTAAAAATAACTTTAAACCACCGTTAAATGGTAGCCAAACAGCCACTCGCACATCTTTTCCTCCCATTACAAAATTTTAATAATTTGAAATTACTCGCAAAAAACAGAAAAAAATGTGATTGTTCATTGAATAAATGGTACCTTTTTCCAAACTTTGAAACCTATTTAAGGTCCAATTTTGCTCTATTTATTCAATAAATAACGTTTTCAATCGTTATGTGGAACATATTACGTCAACCAAAATAATTACAACTAAAAAGCAAGTCGGCTTTACTGAATTATGTGATTTGTTATGGATTACGTTATCACTAAATTATAGGCGTTAAATATTCGAACCGTGACTAGGTGCTTACTCACCACTCACCAGTCACCCCCTCTCCTCCCTCCTCTTTACTGAAAAAGAATAATAGGGTTCATAACATATTTAATTTAATTTAATTTGAAAAAAATGTTCATGATTTATGTCTACTTTTGTCCTGATCGTTTCGACTACACCTTGTAGTTTATTGTAACGACAAACCACTCGAATTAGGATGCAAAATATTTCTTAATAGAAAAGTAACAAAAGAAGAAGTCGAAGTTAGGAATACTTTTTTTTCATTTCTTCAAGTATAAATTTTACTAGCTTAAAATCCGTTGTTTTTAATAGTTGTTATTTTATTATTTATATTTTAATATTTTATTAATTGTATTTGTTTAAAAATAATTAGACATGTTTTTTAAAAATAAATAGACGCGTTAAAATAGGTAAATTCTAATAAATAATTAAACACATTAAAATAGGTTTTAAAATAAATTGGAACGACAAATATTTTTGAAAAAAGGAGGGGGTTTAGTAATAAAAAATAGAAAGAGATACATGTTTTAGTTGAAAAAGGTAATTTTCCGTGATATTTTTGGAAAAAACTGGAATTTTGTTAGAAAAATTACAAAAAGTAATGTATTTTAATTAGTTATAAATAGGTCATATTACTATTTAATTATATTTTTTATTGATAAATAAGGGTAATTAAGTAAAACATGAATTACAAAAATTTGTATTGGCCGACTAAACTTTTAATATTTCGTCTATTCTATTAGAAGAAAGTATAGATTTTATTTTATTGAATGCAATTACCCGTTATTTTTTTGGAAAATGAGAGTTTTTAGTTAAGAAAAATTTTAGTTAGAGAATACAAAAAGAATATATGATTTGCCAAAAAAAGCTAATTGGTTAGTTATTAGTAATTATAAGATTGTTATTTTATTTCATTAAAAAGAACTACCCGTGATATTTTTGAAAAATGAGAGATTTTAGCTAGAAAAAATAGAAAAGTAAAAATTTTAGTTAGAAAATATAAAAAAGAATATACACTTTGGATAAAATATGTAATTGGTTAGTTATTAACAATTATTATTTTATTTTAATAAATGAAACTGTCTGTGATATTTTTGGAAAAGGAGAGGTTTTTGTAATCAAAAATAAAAAACTTATATGTTTTAGTTAAAAAAGGTAATTGCCCGTGATATTTTTGGAAAAGTAAGGAAATTTTCAGAAAAAATAAAAAAAGTAATATATTTTAGGTGTAAAAGGTAATTGGTTATATATAGGTAATATTATTATTTAATAATATTTTTTATAAATAAATAAGAGTAATTAAGTAAAAACACGAAATACAATTACAATTAAGTAAAATCACAACATATCAAAAAATATTTAGTATTATATCCATTGACTCTCATTAATTTAATTTAAAAATCTAACGGTTTGAGATTGGATGACCAAACTATGGACGACCAGACTACAAACCGACTACAAAAACTTTTAATGTTTCGTCTTTAATATAATAGTATAGATAATATAGATAGAGAGATAGATTTATAATATTAGTATTTTATGCTACTAAATAGAATAGCCCGTGATATTTTTGAGATTTTAGTTAGAAGAAATATTAGTTAGAAAATATAAAAAAAATATACGTTTTGGAAAAAAAAGCTAATCGGTTAGTCATTAATAATTATAATATTATTATTTTATTAAATAGAACTGTTCGTGATATTTTGGAAAATGGGAGGTTTTATTTAGGAAAAATAGAAAAGTAGAAATTTTAGTTAGAAAATATAAAAAAGAATATACACTTTGGTTAAAAATGGTAATGGGTTAGCCTTATTATGTTATTTTATTAAATGAAACCGCCTGCGATATTTTTGGAAAATGAGATGTTTTAGTTAGAAAAAATAGAACATATATTGTATATAATAATTTTAATATTTTATCTAACGGTTCTCATCGATTTGATCAGAAATATCTAACGGCTATGAATGGAGTGGCCAGACTACAAAAACTTTCATGACCAGACTACAAAACTTTCAATGTTTCGTCTTTAATATAATAGTATAGATTTCATTTTATTTGTTCAAGTGATCATTTCTAACGTACACTCGAATAACGTCATCCAAGTCCTAACATGAGTGAGTATTAAGAACATCTCCAACTCATACTTTTTTTGTGTAAAATTTACATATAAATGATATAAAAATTACACTTTTCTTAAAATTATTTTCAATTTACTTAAACTAAATATTCTACTAAATTAAAAAAAAAACACACAAATGAGAGCCGCTCTCAACCTCTTCCTCCTTTTTCTAACCCTAAAGTGAATGATGGTGAAGTTGAGATGGAGGAAAATCCCATCCCTACTCACCCTTATTTTGTCATCACTGCTAGTCAATTAAGGCTTAAATTGATTAAGAATTGTGCCGAAAGCGTGACCTTGAATTTGGCTTCTCCAATTACACATGAATTTGTGACTGCATCTCCCATGTCTAGTAAGATGCACAACTTAAATTGTTTTCAATTTAATTTAGCCTACCTAGAGGTTGAGTATATATTCTCGAATTTGATTATTATTAGTGATGTTCTTGGACTTTTGATTGGCGATACTTTCTCTTATCATTATGTTCAATTTTATGGTACTGATTTGGGTTGGGTTGTTGTTATGGACTCTCCTTGATAGTTCTAAAACTATTGCACTTCAAGTGTTTGATCATTGTTGTCTGTAAGAAACTTGTTTGTTCAATTGTCTATGAACTTGATCAAGCTGGGTGTTGGAACCAGTTTTCTGTCGGGTCGGACTCCGAGTATCCCTTCGGGTTAACCTGTCAAAAGAGAAGAATGCGAGGGGTTTGGCCCCCGATTCACCTCCGGTGTGAGAATCAGTTAGAGGTTCCGGTAAGGTTTAAAATGAACGTGCAAGTATTTGTGTGTTAAAAATGAGTATATCCCCTAAATATGAAACCTGTTATGTGCTTTTATAGGCACTTTGGTACCGGCTCGCCCGGATTCTTCGGGGGCAACCGTCCACATACGTGGTCCTGTTCTTCCGCCTGAATAGTCGGGTGACTTGGTCAAGCAACGGTCAGATCCAACGGACCTAGCCGAAGGAGTGGGCTGTGACCGTTCGGCCCAATTACTACTCGACCCAATCACTATTCGGCCCAATCCCAGTTGGGCCCCCAACATGTCCCTGGACTTCGGTCGGATGTTAATGCCTTCGGAGTCCTAGCTCTTCACTTCTCTTCGAGATAGATTCCAACGGTTTCGTGTCTATCCGTTGTGACACGTCACCTAGAGAATCGTGCCGTAATTAATAATGACAGCCGTAATTTCTTGAGACTAGTGCTGGATCATCACCGTTGAATCCCAAACGACTTTGATCGTACGATCGAGATTAAATGTTCGCGTTTTACTGTCCAAACGTCACATATCCTTCCGTATAAATAAAAAAATTCCCCCCAAACATCGTTACTTATACATTCAAAAGCAACTCCATTTTGCCAGTTTCTTTCCAGCCCGTCCGTTTGCAGTTATCAACGATTTCCATTGCCTCAAGTTCAAATCCTCCTCAGGTTTTTGTCACAAGTAAGTTTTATGTATCCTTTTGCACGATTCACCATTTTGTATTTAGCCTGCACGTCTTCCTTACTGAATGTGTTTATAACTGTTAGGCGTAAGAGTATTTTTGTTTGGATATATATGCTTGCGAAAATGTACCCGTAATTAGGTTTGTAGACGAACCAGTAGGTAGATTTATCCTAAGAACAATTTCCGAGACCAATTTGTCCCTAGAACTATCTTCGTTGTGAATTTGTCCTTAGAACGGTCTTCGGGGTGACTTTGTCCTTAGAACAACCTTCAGAGTGACTTTGTCCTTAGAACAATCTTCGGGAGGCGCAGTGCCTTAGAGATCCCTCTTTAGACATTAGTGAATTCCCGACCGGTCCCAGCCCTCTGTACTCGGCTTTTCTACTTTTCTTTTCTTCTTTATTTGATCATGTCCGAGTACACGGCTAATTTCTTCATCTACTGATGCAGGAAATATGGATCAGTCGCCTTCTGGATCTGGACAATCACCCAGATCTATATCCCCGGAAAGGTACCCATTCTTTGACGCTGATGAATTTCCCGGGCAAATCATCCTACTCGGCTATCCGAAGAGCGCGTAGCCAAGTTACCCAAAGAATACGAGATCCCGATGGGCGCTTGGCACACCTACCTGCCCAGGGCCGCCGACCGTATATGGTATAATCCTCCCGTCCCAAAGGGTTACGGGAACGTGGCTACGGGAATCTCCGAAGCTGCCCTAAAATGCGGTTTTCGGGTCCCCATGCTCCCGTTGGTCAAACAACTATTCGCCCAGATGGGGATCGCCCTGGGCCAGATGGATCCCAACGGGTTCTTGCACATGAACGGCTTTCAATGCCGAAGTCTCGCAGCTAACGTCAATCCAACTCCCGCCCTGTTCTGGCATCATCACGACTTCCGAAAGAACGGTAAGAGTAAAGGCTTTTACTCTATCGCCCGTCGCTCCAATAGGGTAGAGTGGGTAGAAACAAATTCCAATAATAAGGGCAGCCACGACAAGTGGTGTTATATTTTGGGCCCGAAGATAGGGGCTCTGTCTCAATGGCGTGTGGTCGATCCCACTGTTCAGGTGGTTAAACCCGCGCTATCTGGTGCCGAATTGCATGAGTACAAACGTTTATGCAACTTTGACATGGGTCGAATCCCTTTAGAGGACCTTCGGGATAGGCAGTGGCTTTTCGCCCTTTGGGGTAATGGTAACATACTTCACCCTTTTTATTTTTTTTCTATTACTGTACTCCTATCTGCCTGCTGATACTTTTGATTATAATGTTTAACCCTTTTCTTTTCTTCTTACAGTGTCTTCTCGTCAAGCCATCGTTGAGCGGAAAAGGGCTAAGTTTGAGGCTGAGCAGGCGGCTCTGGCGGCTAAAGCGGCTGAAGCGGCCGGGGCGGGTGCTGCTTCAAACGATGGTCGCCAGGAGGGCGATAAACGGACACCTGAGCAATCGGCCCCGACATCTCCCTCTCCAACCGACCATGCGGAGCAGGCGACCGGGTCTACTCAGGTTAGAAAAAGGGCTCGTCGGGGGGACGTTATAAAAACATATGTCCCTCAATGGGCGGTACTGGAGTCCGATGCGATCGCCACGGCTGACCCTAAGACGATCAAGGAGATAGCTCCTGATTTGTGCCGGGCGTTGGTGCTTCCGGCTGATCGTCCTGCCTACGATCAGTTGGGCATCGCCGATGCTTGTGCCGACCTGATGGCCTTCCTCTCCAAGGTAAGCAAAGTTAGTTCGCCTTTTAATTTCTTGTCTTTTCCATTTTTTAACCAAGTTCCCTTTCTCTTTTTTTAGGCGACGCCGATGGCAGCTATCATCACCGATAAGGTGAAGGATATGCAGGGCAATTTCGACCAGCTTCAGGAACTGGAGGTCCGAGCCGTGAGATCGGAGAATGCTCTTCGGCAAGCTGTCGGCGATGTGGAGAGGCTAGAGGGGCAGGCTACGGCGTTAAGGGCCGATCGGGAGGCGATGCAGAAGGAGGTCGACCTCCTCCGGGCCAGGCTAACCAAACGCAACCTATCCCTGAAGGCTTCTAGGAAGATGGCCCAGAAGGAGACCAAGCTTCGGTTGAATGCCGAGGAGCGTTGTTACCAGATGGGACACGACGAGGTCGTGAAGAGGGCTGCTGCAATGGGCTTAGAGTACCAAACCTTGATAGAGCCCGGCTTCTCCGATACAGTTGGTCGCCCAGACGAGGACGAGCCTCCGGTCGTGTCTTCCGGCGAGGACGAAGAGTTATCCGATTAGGGACCCTTTGTTATCTTGTACTTTATTTGGCCTTCGGGCATTAAACTCTTGTAGCCTTCGGGCATTTGATGTACTTGTTACTTTTTAATGGATTTTCCAAATTTCTTGTCTTCTATGTCCTCTTTGGTGCCGATTGTTGCCTTAACACTTTTAGTAGTTTTATGTTTCTTCGGCTTCGGCCTTGACATAGAGATAGTTAACAAAATTTATGTGTTTTTCGGTTTCATCTTTGCCTTAACATTGTTAACAAAATTTATGTGTCTTCGGCTTATCAACTTCGCCTCAACACGATTAACAAAATTTATGCGTCTTCGGCTTATCTTTGCCTTAACATAATTAACAAAATTTATGCGTTTTCGGCTTATCTTTGCCTTAACATAATTAACAAAATTTATGCGTCTTCGGCTTATCTTTGCCTTGACATAATAAACAAAATTCATGTGTCTTCGGCTTATCCACTTCGCCTTAACATAATTAAAACAAGTTTTAAGCAAACTAATGTGTCTTCGGATTCATTTTTGCCTTAACATAAAAGATAAAATTTCTTTTATGTATCTTTAGCTTTATATTTCGCCTAAACATAGTCTGGATTCCCCCAAATTTTGGATATTCGGATATCTAATTGCCAAATTTAATGAAATATTATTCGAAAAGTTGTGCAATAAATGTCCGACTTATAACATTTAAAATATGGAACTGATAGAATAAGTGGAAAAGGGAAGCATGTATTTTATTGATAAGCTTATTCACTTCTACATGCTTTTAGAAAAGAGAAATCAGTACAAAGTAGAAATAACAACTTGAGTGGCGAGCACCTTATGTTCGGTCGTATTCCTTTAGATTGGCTGAAGACTATTGGTAGTACCTTCGTAATCGGGAGGCGTGCCATGTGTTCTTGATCGGATCGCCAGACACGGTTGCTAGTTTGTAGGTACCGGGTCGAATCACTTCAGTCACTTTATATGGACCCTCCCAGTTAGGCATTAGTTTTCCCTGTTTAGCTGGCATGGAGGTCGCCAATTCTCGCAGCACCAGATCCCCCACCATGAAGGTTCTTTTCTTCACTCCGGTGTCGTAGTATTGAGCCGCCTGAAGCTGATATTTCAGGTTCCTTAGGTGAGCCGCCTCTCTTTCTTCTTCCAACAAATCCACATTGGCCCGAAGGCCGAATTCATTTGCTTCGACGTTGAATATCTCCGTTCGGTAGGAGTCCAGTCCGACCTCTACGGGAACCAGGGCGTCTGTCCCGAATGCCAACTTGAAAGGCGTTTCTCCGGTCGATGAACGTGGGGTCGTTCGGTACGCCCACAACACCCAGTTTAACTCTTCTGCCCAAAGCCCCTTGGCGTCTCCCAGTCGCTTTTTTATCCCATCGAAGATGATTTTGTTTGCAGCTTCGATTGCTCCATTTCCTTGGGGATGACCGACCGAGCTGAATTTCTGTTGTATTCCGAAATGTGTCAAGAATTTTCGGAACTTGTTCCCGATGAATTGGGTCCCGTTGTCGGATACACAGATTTTCGGGATCCCGAACCTGAGTATGACCTGCTCCAACATGAACGTTTTTTCCGCTTCTTCGGTTATGGTCGCCAGTGGTCTTGCTTCAACCCACTTGGTCATATAGTCGATCGCCACGATGCAGTACTTAGCTTGTTTCGTGCTTTTGGGTAAGATTCCAACGATATCTACAGCCCACATGGCGAAAGGAATGGGACTTAGGACTGATGCCATTTCTTCTGGTGGTTGTTTCGGAATTGTACTGAATAACTGGCACTGTCGACACTTTTTTGCGTAATCGGCGGCATCTGCTCGCAAAATCGGCCAATAAAACCCTTTCCTGAGGATTTTAAAAGCAAGTGACCGACCGGCAAGATGTTCTCCACATATCCCTTCGTGAACTGTTTCCAAAGCCAGTAGTTGTTCTTCGGGATCCAGACATCGAAGAAGAGGTTCTGTCGCCGACCTTCTGTACAGCTTGTTCCCGATAATGGTATAGCTTGTTGCCCTGTACTTTACCTTTTGGGCCTCTTTCCGGTCTAGGGGCCGAGTACTTTTTTCCAAGTAGGCCCTGATCGGGGTCATCCAGTTGATGCCTTGGTGGATTTCCATGCATTGTTGCTTGTCGATTGAAGGGATCTTTACTTCAGTCAGGTAGATGGATCCTGTGAGGTTGTGAGTTTCGGCCGAAGCCAACCTTGACAATGCATCGGCTCGGCTATTATCTTCTCTTCCCACTTGGCTCAACTCAAAGGATTCGAATGAGACCGATGAGTCCTTTACCTTTGTGGCATAAGCTTTTAGTCGAGGCTCCCTTTGTTCGTACTCTCCTGAAAAGTGCTTCACCACTAACATGGAATCACTGAATGCTCGTAAATTCCTTACCTCGAGATTCTTGGCCAGGTTTAGTCCAGCTAACAGTGCTTCGTACTCGGCCTCATTATTTGTTAACGGGAAAGAGAATCTTATCGCCTGGCAGATTTCGAACCCATCTGGGCTTGAAAGAATTAATCCTGCCCCACATTTTGATCCGGCTACCGACCCATCTACGAACAATTTCCACCTTCCTGGCGATCGGATCAACTGCTCTTCGGGAGCTAGGTCTTTCGGTCCTGAAAAATGGCATTCGACCATGAAGTCTGCCAATGCTTGTGCCTTAATGGACGTTCTGGGGATGTACTCCAAGTCATACTCCCCCAATTCGATGGACCAGACCACCACTCTTCCGGACGCCTCCGGCCTTGTCAAAATTTTCTTCAGGGGTTGATCGGTTATGATTTGTACAGTTCGCCCTTGGAAGTAATGACGTAGCTTTCGAGTCGCCATTATAAGGCCATATGCGAACTTTTTTGCATTTGGATATCTGGTTTCCGCATCTTTCAACATGTGGGAAACATAGAACACCGGGTGTTGAGAATTTTTATGTTCTTTCACCAATACTGCTCCAAATGTTCGGTCGCTCACTGCCAGGTATAACTGTAATGTTTCCTTCGGGTCTGGTCTCATTAAGAGAGGTGCCTTGGTGAGGTATTCCTTCACGTCTTCGAATGCCTTCTGGCAATTTGGTCCCCATTCAAAATTCTTCGAACCTCGGAGTGCTTCAAAGAAGGGTAGTGCCTTTTCTGCCGATCGGGAAATAAATCTTCGCAGGGCCGCCATACGGCCGGTCAACTTCTGTACATCCCGGACTGTCTTCGGTTGTTCCATGTCGATTACTGCTTGTATCTTTTCCGGGTTCGCCTCAATCCCTCGAGCACTAACCATATACCCCAAGAACTTTCCACTAGAAACTCCAAATGTACACTTGTTCGGATTAATCTTCATGCTGTGCTTCCTTAGTGTTTCGAAGCACTCTTGGAGGTCCTTCATGTGGTCTTCGAACTGAGATTTAACGATCATGTCATCTACATAGCATTCCATATTTCTTCCGATTTGTTTGTGGAAGATCCGGTTGACCACTCTTTGGAATGTGGCCCCTGCATTTTTCAGGCCGAAAGGCATTTTGATGTAGGCGTATTTTCCTTTCGGAGTGATGAATGCTGTCTTCAGAATATCCTCGACATTCATTGCTATCTGATGGTATCCTGAAAAAGCATCTAAAAAGCTAAGTACCTGATATCCTGCAGTGGCGTCTGTCAGCTGGTCAATGCTGGGTAGCGGATAGTGGTCCTTCGGACAGGCTTTGTTTAGATCGGTATAGTCAACACACATTCACCATTTGTTGTTTGCTTTCTTCACCACTACCACGTTGGCTAGCCAGTCTGGGTACTCGATTTCCTCAATGAATTTTGCTTCTAATAGTTTTTCCACTTCGGCCTAGATGATTTTCTGTCTTTCCATGGCGAATGTTCTCTTCCTTTGCTTTACTGGCTTTGCCTCGGGCTTAACATTAAGACAATGCTTCGCTGTCTTTGGATCCAAACCAGGCATGTCCTCGGGCCCCCAGGCGAAGACGTCGTGGTATTGTCTGACCACTTCAATCACTTTCTTCTTCAGGTCGGGCTCCATATTTTTCCCGATTCGAACCATCTTTCCCGAACAACCTGCATATAGCTCCACCTCTTCGGTTTCTGCTGCTGGTTCGGCAATTGGGCTAGATAGATCTGCCTCAAACTTTTCTAACTCGATGTTCATGGTTTGGCGACTTCCGCTAGACTCGCCTTCAGTCCTCTTTCTCTTACCCCCTTCGGTCAGCTCAAAATCATGATCTTTGTCTAGATCGTCTAACATGATGATTCGGGCGGTTTTTTGATCGCCTCTTATTTCCGCGATGCCATGTTCAGTCGGGAATTTCAATTTGAGATGAGGTATCGACGCCACCGCCTGGAAGGAGGTGAGGGCTGGCCTTCCGAGAATAGCATTGTAAGGGCTTTCTACCCGAACCACGTAGAATTTAACCTGCTTTTCCACAGTATATGGAGCTTTACCCAAAATAACAGATAAAGTGATGGTACCTTCGATAGGGACTGGCTGATTCCCGAAGCCGTAAAGAGGTGCTTCGTGGCAGGGCTCCAGCTGTTCGCCTCCAAGGTTCATTTTGCTATACGTCCGATGATACAGAATGTTCACCGAACTTCCACCATCTACTAAAGCTTTCCATATTTTGTTTTGGCTGATCACCGGGTTGATAAGCAAGGGATCTTCGTGAGGCCAAATCACATCTTCATAATCATCTTCGGTGAACATGATTGGCATCGCCTGCTTGGCGGATTGAAACTGGTATAAGTTGTAGACCTGCTTTGCATACCTTTTCTTTGCCGTCTTACTGTCTCGTCCTAGGGTGCTTCCGCCGAATATAGTCTTTACTTCGCCCCTGTACCTTTCAACCTCTTCGGGCTCTTTTCGTTTGTCTTCCTTTGGGGCTAGCTTATCCCTCAGATCTTTGACAAATTTATTCAGTTCTCCCTCCTTGATCATCTTTTCTATCAGTTTTTTTAAATGGTAACACTCGTCAGTGTTGTGACCCTTGTCCTGATGATAATCGCAATACTTGTTGCCATTCTTCTTATAATCGGGCATCTTCATTCGTGCTGGGCGAATGAAGCCAGGCTTTCCTTTTATCTCATGGAGAATCTTCGAGATTGGTGCATTCAGAGGGGTAAATGTTGTGCCATCTCTATCTCTTCTTCGTTCGGCAGCTTTATCGCGACCCTTCGCCTCATCTCGCCTATCATCGAATCTTCGCCCTGAATCGTACCTGTCATGCCCTTTTCTCCCCCCGTCTTCTCTCCTGACTTCTTTATACCCCCCGATGGATTCCATCTTCCTTCAGATGCTCTCACCCCTCAAATATATATCATTTAGGGATTTAGGGGGAATATCGTAAAGAGAAGATCAGAGTTTTTTACCTTTGATGGGGTCTAGTCCTGCTGATAAGAACCCAGCGGCCTTTACTTTGTCCAAATTTGTCACCATTCCAGCTTCTTCCTTAAACCTAGCCAAATAATCTCCCAACTCTTCGTTCGGCCTTTGTCTACAGTGGATCAAAGCTTTGGTGTCCTTCTCTCTTCGGCATAAGTGCGAATAGTGCCTCAAGAATTTCTTTTTTAGCTAGTCGTAAGAGCATATCGACCTAGGTTTCATTGACCTGTACCACATGGTAGCTGGACCCTTCAGATACGTCTTGAACATCTTACAAAACATGACGTCACAGTGTCCCATTCCCGTCATAAGGGACTCATACTTCTCGCAATGGTCTTCAGGATCACCTTTCCCATTGAATTCGTTCATCTTCGGGAATTGTCTTCCAGGGGGAGGTCTATACTGCTCAATTTCCTTCGACACTACTGGCTCGTGACTAATTCTGCGATCGTCGAACATCGCCTTCTCCATTCGGCTCAGCCTGTCTTTCATGCGAGGATCTCCTTCCTCGTCGGTGTCCGATCGTACAGTCACCTTTGAACGGATCCTTCCGGGGTGTGATTCAGAGTCCGAAGACCCATCTTCATCATTATGCACCCTCTTGTCTCTCTTGTGACTGGTCTGTACCAGTATTTGTTCTCCGGTCTCCACAGCGCCTTGGAGAGCCTTTTCCTCAGCATCCAGCTCAGCCCTTCGCCTTTTAATTGCTTCCAGCTTAGCGAGGTCCTCCTCCCTCTTCTTCGCCCTAGCTTGGGCTTCGGCTTCCAGCCTTTCCTTTTCCCTCTGCTTTCCTCCTCTGGCAGCAGCTTCCTCGCGCCATTTAAGAATCATGGCCTTTTGCTCTTCGGGAGTAGGCATTGGCCCCTCCTCCAACTCATCATCGAAATTCAGAATTCGATTAATAGGAGGCGTAGTCGTAGAGGGACCTTGGCGATGAGTCTCAACAAAACCGAGGGCCCTATCTTCAGAACTATCAATTGCCATCGTTCTCAGCTAATGTCACAAATTTGCTTACACGTTCCCACAGACGGCGCCAAATGTTGGAACCAGTTTTCTAGTCAGGTCGGACTCCGAGTATCCCTTCGGGTTAACCTGTCAAAAGAGAAGAATGCGAGGGGTTTGGCCCCCGATTCACCTCCGGTGTGAGAATCAGTTAGAGGTTCCGGTAAGGTTTGAAATGAACGTGCAAGTATTTGTGTGTTAAAAATGAGTATATCCCCTAAATATGAAACCTGTTATGTGCTTTTATAGGCACTTTGGTACCGGCTCGCCCGGATTCTTCGGGGGCAACCGTCCACATACGTGGTCCTGTTCTTCCGCCTGAATAGTCGGGTGACTTGGTCAAGCAACGGTCAGATCCAACGGACCTAGCCGAAGGAGTGGGCTGTGACCGTTCGGCCCAATTACTACTCGGCCCAATCCCAGTTGGGCCCCCAACAGTGGGTTTTGCCTTCTTGATAAGTTCTCTGTTCCGGTCCATGTGCATTCTTCATTGCTCCTAAGCATTGAGCAATTCTTGTTAGATCTGATATTTTTTCAAGTGTGTCTTAGCACGAGTTTTGTCACCTCTATACCTTTTTCCTATTGGATTTATGGTTGAGACAAAAGCTATGTTCTATTTGGTTTGAGAATCGGTAGTCTTCTCGAGATAATCTTAATTGGATTAGTGATGAAGATTGTTAGGATCTTCTTATAGTGGACACATTGCATGAACTTGGTGTATTTTACTGCGCTTTTGATTTGTATTTATGTTCATACTCAGTGGTTTGTGGTTCCTTTTGCGGAGAGAGAGAATATTGTTGTCTTATCCATTCTGGATTTCCAAGAAAACTTTATGAATTTTCAAGAGAACTTTATTAAGTGGCACCTTGTTGTGGTAGTGCTTAGGAAATCTAGAGCACGTAGGATGAGGGTCTTGGATTCAATGGCCTGGTCATTAGTTCCGATTCGTGAGCAATTGTATTTGAAGTAGGGATACATACTCCATGGGGTAGCGACATCATCCAAGTCACATAGCAAAGATGAAGTTGTAGAATTTAGTTTCTGCGTACGTGAGGGCCAATGAAAAAGAAGAGTTTGTGGCAATAGATAACAATTGTGGATGCAAGCAAGTAATTAATTTCTTTACTTGTTTGTAATTTTCTTATGAACTTGGGTTAATCCCGTTGTATTGCTCCGTGAACTTGTTAAGGTTTGGAGTTTGTTCCAAACTTACTTTATTCTACGCCTCGGCATATTAGTTGTATTATATGATAGGATCCCTAAACTTCAGTTAACAATTAGTATAAACAGCTGTATATACTCATATATCCCTAATTTGTAGCTAACAATTAGTATTAGAGATATTAGCTCCCATATCTCAACTACTGATATAATCTCTCCATGATTGTATCAATAACATGCTATATAAGCAGCCCTCTTGTAATTGTTCTAATATCAATACAACAATAGCAATTATACATTATAACATGGTATCAGATTAAACCTGTGTCATATCACTCACTCAGGTCATCTTAGCAGAAAACGATGGTGTCTCCTCCCTCATCTCCCCATCATTCTGAACATGCTAATGATGATCCCAAAAACAATGAAACACCAGAAAAATCCACACCAGTTTCATTATTCAAGCAGATTGATCCATATCTCATTCATCCTAATGACAGCCCCACTGCTGTTTTTTACTCTCCTCTTCTCAATGGTGACAACTATCCAAGTTGGGCCCGCGGTATCACCAAGGCGCTGAATGCGAAGGGTAAGCTTGCCTTCGTTGATGGATCTCTTCCTCCACCAAAAGATCCGGCAGAAAAGGCCTACTGGAAACGCTGCGATGATCTTGTTGTTAGCTGGATTACGACCTCGTGCGAACCAGATATTCGCTCTTCATGCCTGTATGCTGACTCTGCCTACACTATATGGAAGGACTTACATGTCAGGTTCTCTCAAGCAAATGCTCCTAAATTATTTCAATTAAAAACTGCAATTTCTAACTTGAAACAGGACGAAAAGTCGGTCACTGTTTATTACACCCGGTTGAAGACATTGTGGGATGAACTGGACTCTCTTAACCCACCTGAGACATGTATTTGCGGAGCTAGTAAGTTTTTACTCGAACAACATGCACGAGATCGGGCAATGGAATTCCTGCAAGGTCTGCATGACAAGTTTGCTCCAATACGGAGCCAAATTCTTCTGATTGAACCGATTCCTACTGCAGAAAGAATGTTTAATCTTGTCAAACAAGAGGAAATGCAGCAGATCATCAACACCAGTACTGCTCCTCTCGTGGAATCAGCAGCTCTTCAGGTTCATGGTCATTCTCCTCGTTTTCGACCTTCAACTAAAAGGCAGAGACCATTTTGTGACCATTGTCATCGTCATGGCCACACAAAGGAGCAGTGTTATCGTCTCCATGGATTTTCTGATCGTTCTTCCTCTCATCAGGCTCACAATGTTAAGCCACATGTAGCTGCTGTTGCTGTCCAACCTGTTCCATCACCACCTACCCTTCCCATCCAGCCTATTGCTGCTGCACCTACTCCAACTTTCACTGCTGAACAGTACAGTCGTATTCTCGCTTTACTGGACACTTCACACGGTGAAGATGATGCCTCGGCCAGAGTTAACTTGGCAGGTACAATTTTAAATCAATCTTATTCTCCTTTTAAAATTCCCTGGTATATTGACTCAGGTGCCACACATCACATATGTTGCGATTTATCTATGTTCAAAAATTATACACTCGTGGATCCTCAACTACAAGTTCAACTACCTGATGGTAATTATGCTACTGTTTCTCACATCGGCGATGTTCAGTTCTCGCCTGATTTCATTTTACTGGATGTTTATCATATCCCAGCTTTTAATTTAAACTTGATATCGGTCACACAATTAACTAAGCATTTACATTGTGTTGTTAATTTCTCATCCACTTCATGTTATTTTCAGGACCTTTTTTCGAATAAAATTATTGGGCGAGGCTCTCGTACTGCTGGCTTGTATCAACTGCAGCCATTTACTCGAATTAATTCGGTTAATAAATTGCCAATGAATCTATGGCATAATAGACTTGGACACCCAAGTTCTGAACGTTTTAAGTTATTATGTAAATCTTTTGACTTTATGCATTTTCCTTCAGAATTTCATTGTAATGTTTGCCCAATGGCAAAACAAACGCGATTATCGTATAATAAATCTTCGATTTCATCTACTACTTCGTTTCAATTAATTCATGTTGATATATGGGGACCATTCTTTCTCCCTAGCATAACCGGAGCTCGTTATTTTTTAACTATAGTTGACGATTTTTCTCGTTGCACTTGGTTGTATCTTATGCAATCTAAGTGTGAGACACTCAAGTTTCTTAAATATTTTCATGCATCTATCATTACTCAATTTTCTAAAAAAATTGACACTATCTCCACCGGATCAACTCCTATTCATCTACATGTCTTACAAAAGATTAGGACGGACAATGGATCCGAATTTCTTTCCAAAGATTTTCAATCTTGGCTCTTTACCAATGGTATACATAATCAACGCAGCTGTGTTTCCAACCCCCAACAAAACGGGGTGGTTGAGAGAAAGCACCGTCACCTACTCAACGTAGCGCGCACTCTATGTTTTCAAAGTAATATTCCTCTCACATATTGGGGAGAATGCCTATTAACGGCAGCTTATCTCATTAATAAAATACCAACACCCCTTCTTCACAATAAATCACCTCACGAAGTTCTTATTGGTAAGCCACCAGATTATACTAAGCTTCGTGTTTTCGGGTGCTTATGTTATGCTCGAAATACACATGTTTTACATAAATTTGATGCTAGAGCTCAACCAGGCATCTTCATCGGCTACCCATTTAATCATAAGGGATATAAAATTCTTGATATTAAAACTAAGAAAATATTTATCTCTCGGGATGTTATCTTTCATGAAGATCTTTTCCCATTCCGAGATGCATTACCAGTCCAAACTGATTTTCTTCTCTCTCATGACTCTTCCGAGTCTTTATATGATATTTCTGATGATAATCCAATACAAAGTTCAAATCATCAAGCTTCCTCACCTCAAGTGAGCCCACATATTTCTGATCCCGACCTTCCCCCATCTCAATTCCTTGATGGAAATCATTTTTCACAAAATATGGGGAATTCACCGGACCCTCCTTCTTCTCCAGCTATAGAATCTCCATCACTTTCACCCTCTTCCTCAAGTAGTTCATCACCTGAGGTCTCTCCTCCACCAGCTCGACCTGTACGTACTCATCGTGCTCCAAGGTGGATGGATGATTATCAATGTAAACTAAATCTTTGCACCTCATCATCTCAATATCCTCTCACCACTTCTATTCCATTCCATCATGTTCCTTCCGCTCAACAAAAAATCTTAGCCTCCATTATTAGTGTCGATGAACCACGCACCTTCACTGAAGCTATGAAATCACCGGAATGGAAAGAAGCTATGGCATCTGAAATAAAAGCATTGGAATCCAATAATACATGGACTCTCACCACTCTTCCACCAGGAAAGAAAGCAGTTGGTTGTAAGTGGATTTATAAACTTCAATATAAAGCAGACGGTTCCATTGAAAGATACAAAGATCGACTCGTAGCAAAAGGCTACACCCAACAGGAAGGCATCGACTATCATGACACATTTGCCCCTGTTGCGAAGCTTGTCACAGTTCGTGCTCTTTTATCTGTCGCCGCTGTCAAGCAATGGCCTTTACATCAACTTGATGTTAACAATGCTTTTTTACAAGGTGATCTATTAGAGGAAGTTTACATGCGTCTACCACCTGGCTTCCAACGAAAAGGAGACATGCGTGTTTGTCGCCTTAATAAATCAATTTATGGTTTAAGACAATCATCTCGCAAATGGTTTGCAAAATTCTCGTCTGCACTAAAAGAAGAAGGTTTTTCTCAATCCCGTGCTGATTATTCTCTGTTTACATCAGTCACTTCTAATAGCTCCATTTATGTACTCGTATATGTCGATGATATAATTATTACTGGTGATAATCCTACTGCAATATCTTCTTTAATCTCTAGGCTTGAGTCACGATTTCCTATAAAGAACCTAGGCCCACTTCGTTATTTTCTGGGCATTGAAGTATCCAGATCATCTACAGGCATTTTTCTCTGTCAACGTAAATATATTTTAGATATTTTAAAAGATTCCGGCTTGACCAACACAAGGCCATCTCCTTTCCCTATGGAACAACATCTCAAACTACTTCCATCAGATGGTACTCCTTTACCAGACCCAAGTCAATATCGTCGCCTAATTGGTCGACTATTATATCTCACAGTTACTCGTCCGGACATTGCATTTTCGGTAAACTATCTTAGTCAATACATGCAACATCCACGAACTTCTCATATGGATGCTGCTTTTCGTGTCCTACGTTATCTTCGAGGCACAATCAACCATGGCATATTTCTATCTTCTTCCAGCTCCTTACAATTGCAAGGTTACACCGACTCAGACTGGGCTGGTTGTCCCACGACTCGTAGATCCACAATAGGATACTTCACTATGCTCGGTGCAAGTCCTATTTCTTGGAAGTCAAAGAAACAACCAACCGTCTCTCGTTCTTCAGCAGAAGCAGAGTATAGAGCTCTTGCAAATCTCACCGCTGAATTACAGTGGTTGCATTATTTATTTCATGATCTAGGTATTTCTTTCACCAGTCCCATTCCAGTTTATTGTGATAATCAAGCGGCTATCCACATTGCTGAGAATCCCGTTTTTCATGAACGCACTAAACATATTGAATTAGATTGTTATTTTGTCCGTGAGAAAATTATCTCTGGACTCATATCTCCTTCTCATATTTCTACTCGTAGCCAGCTTGCAGACATCTTCACGAAGCCATTAGGTGCGGACCAATTTCGACGACTAGCCAGCAAGTTGGGAGTGTGTCCTGGAAGTCCTCCCTCTCCAACTTGAGGGGGGGGGGGGGTATTAGTTGTATTATATGATAGGATCCCTAAACTTCAGTTAACAATTAGTATAAACAGCTGTATATACTCATATATCCCTAATTTGTAGCTAACAATTAGTATTAGAGATATTAGCTCCCATATCTCAACTACTGATATAATCTCTCCATGATTGTATCAATAACATGCTATATAAGCAGCCCTCTTGTAATTGTTCTAATATCAATACAACAATAGCAATTATACATTATAACACGGCAAGAGGCGATGTACTCCTTAATATCCAAATATATAAAAATACAATGTGTTAAAAAAAAAAAATGTTCTACTAAATTTTTTCTTGTATTGTAGAAATGATTTTACTGTTAAAATACAATATAATAAAGTTGAATGGATATAAAATTAAAACAAATAATTTTATATAAGTATAAGGACATTGTTAGAAAGAATTTACAAAAATTCCAAAAGTTACACCAAATCTGATGATATGATATCAAAGTTATGTAATATATACAGTTGGAATAGAGAAGAATTTTACGCAAAAGTAAAATAAAATTTAAGTTAGGTTAAATATGATCTGAATTTATTTTAATTCTTAAAACCCCGCTTCCCGATGCAAAATAAGAAAAATCTTTGGAGTATTACAAATATAATTTTCACATGAAATTGTTAGAAGGTTCCTACTCCACATCCTGCAGTCCTAATTTCTATCATACAAATTCCCACAATTGCTTTATAGGAGGGAAAACTTAGTATTAGTCGAATCTCTACTTGTTCAAACTCCAACCAACATCAACACTAACTTTGTAACAGGAAAGTAATAAACTGGTCTGTGGGTAATTAGTCACTGTGGGGTCCTTATAGTAACGTGTGAACGGCAAATTACTAAGTCAAGGAAAATGAAAATCAGATAAAATACGAAAATATTAAAAATATAAGTGGTGCGCAGGTCGATTCTACCAAAGATGAAACTGATGGACAACTACATATTCACACCCACTACTGCTATGCCGGAAGAAGAGTGGTCCAAATTGCTATCATCAACATAATTAAATCAAAAAAATTTGGCAAGTGTTGGCCAATTTTCGTTCCATTCCATTGATCTTGGGCAGAATTGCTAGACTCAATGTGACAAGGTTGATGTAGATATGTAGAAATAGATAACATATATACTTACTCCATATTCCTCGATTCTTTACGTTAAGAGATGGGGTTCGGCACATATTTTAAGACTCTTTTAATATATACTTCGATAAATTATTTTAATTTTTTTCTTTTTCTAAATAAAAATATAATATTTAAAATTTTATTTAGAAAAAGAAAGTTTGAAAAATAAGTTACATATTTATACTTTATAGGAGTCTTAAAATGCGTGTCAAGCAGTGTAAAAAAATTATAAGAAAATGAGAGGGACAGAGAGAGTACACATTATTCTTACTTAACGGGCTTAATGTTGGTGTAATAATGCTAGAGACTCCAAAATCGTTCTTCAAACTCATAATTGATGAGATATCTTGGATCTTTTCTTTTAAATGAGAGGAACCCTTCATATGTATAAATATGAATTCCATAAATAAAAATATAACATGTATCATTCAAAAATAAATTTGAAATTCAATTCTGTATATGTAACACTATTCATCTAGAATTTACCACGTATACAGGAACAACATTGTTTCCATTTTGCTTCTAGTACCATCTTTTCATGTGTCCGTTTCGTTTCACCTAAAAATTTAGGGGGAATTTAGTGCGATGTATGGTTTTCGAACCTTTTTCGAATCCTATTGAATTTAAAGATGAATCGAGTGTGTGCTTTAATTTATGAAAAAAAACGTGTAGAAAACTCAATTTGTGATTAGGTGAATATGGGATAAAAATAAATTATACCAGAAGGTTTTTATTTAAGAATAATGCTAAAGGTACCGAATTAATTACCGAAATAGTTACAAAATGATACATGTCATTATATAATTGACTATAAATTAATGGACCCTCCGGCATTCATATCATTTTCACCGATTAAAACATTTCAAATTGACACATAATCAATGTCACATCATTTTGTACCCAAATAACGAATATAAGAGATATAATGCAAATTATTAGAAAAATCTGTATATAATACATTGTAATTTTTGTTCAACAGTACTCTGTTTTGATCCTGGTTAGCTTAATATTTATTATGTGCCACTCATCACGTAACAATATTTGAAGGTTTGAAGCTTTGAGCACACATGAAAGAAATGAGTTTGCTGAAATTTCTATGATCAAGCAGTTGGTCCGAATGAGGAGCCTGTTTGCGTAATGTCAACGTGATTCAATGTGCTTTTGGTCGCTCCGGTAATCATCAACTTAAACTTTAAACATCAAGAAGACAAATTAGTCGGTAACGTAGCAGCAGGCGAAGCAGCAATCCTATAATTAACTTTGCAATGCAGACATAGAACACGATAACATAGTGCGCCCAAGACAGCTCCAATGGTTGGTGCTAATATATAAATCCATAGATCATCAAACTTCCATGATATTATTGCAGGTGCCAGTGATCTGGCTGGATTCATTGATGCTCCTGATACAGGTCTGATAAACATTTCCAAAGTACAAAATTTAATTTACGAAATTTGAAATAAAAAAACAAAAACTACAGCAGTAAATAGTTTGGCATGTGAAACATACCCTGTGATCAACACTCCAAGTCCAATGGCTACTCCAGCAACAATTCCAGCTACTGGTCCAACCTAAACGGAAGCGAGTAATTAGTAAGTATCTGAAATTAATTCCAAACAAAGGTCATAGTATGATAGTATTATGAAATTAGTAATAGGATGAATGTTTACATACTGTCTGAGCTTCATTGATTGTTGCACAGGTTACAAACAATATTATGAAGGTCACGATGAGCTCCACGAAGAATGCTGAAACATGTCCTTGGATTGGTTTTGTCATCATTAGTTCTGCTTTTATGCCATAAACCAACTTCCCCACGAACGCAGCTACCACAGAACCAACTAATTGTGCCACTATGTAAAGTGGAACCTTGAACAAACATTAGACATTGTAATGCGAATCAATAAACAGTTTTTAAGTAGTTATCTTATGTCTTATATATGTTGTTCTCGTACTTGTATTTTGTTATTTGTTAAAGCTGATTGCCCTTACGAAAACAATATATCTACTCCTGTGCGTACATCTTACCCTCTGCAGACCCTTCTGTAGCGGGGTAGCCTGGTTGTGTTTGATTCGGTTTTGTTTAACTAGTTACCGCAAGTTGTAGGAGAATGGTAAGTACATACCTTGGACCATGGGAAGGGACCAGAAGCTGCAAAAGCAATTGTAACAGCAGGGTTTATATGAGCTCCAGAAATGCCTCCTATAGAGAAAACTACTACAATTACTGTCAAAGCTGCTGTCACTGAATATTCCAGTAGTCCTACTTGGCCATGCATTATTTGCGTAATCGCAACGATACCACATATACAGAAAACTAAAATGAAACTCCCCAATGCCTCTGCTACAATCTGCATGTCAAAAGGAGCAAATATTTGAAACAGCAAGCCTTCTTAAAAACAAATTTACATATTCAAAGTGATTTATAGGAGTAGCTTTTTCTGTATAGTCTACTTACTATACGAGCGAGAGTTGGATCTATTCCAAAAGGTAAGGTGCAAGAAAAGAACGCATTTCTTTTTAAAACAGTATCTGGATCTCTTAAACTTGAACTAGACCCACTCTCTTGATCATACTTAGATTCTCCGCTCGATGATGCATCATTCGAAAGATTAGGACATGTTTTATCATTATCGATTAACTGTTTCGTCATCAAAATCCGCGGAGGTAAAATGAGAGGATAATGTTTAACAATTGGCTTAGGCATCTAAAAACAGATACATGACACAAGAGAAACAGAAGTGAAGAAGACTACGCATGTACGCAAAATGGTATTTTCCAGAGAAATATATAGAAAATTTGGGAGGGTGAATGTGATACTGGGCATCAGTTTGTTATTAAATCCACAAATGTGGGTTTAAGCAAGTGAGACGTTTCTGGCAAATTGTTGGTAAAACACGATACTTGCGTTGCTTCTTAAAAGAATATTTGCTCATGCTTCTTTGGTGTTGTTGAGTTATAAGTAGATAATAATCGGTTTACCACCTTTCATGATCTGTTTTAATAACATACCATGGTAGTTCTATAAGATCATCAATCCAATACCTACCAAATAAATAACAAGTTCTGAATTCAGTTGAGTAACATGTCTGATGAATTTTTTTAGTAATTACCGGTATTAATTAAGAAGTATTAGTAAAGTTCTTGTTCGTCATCAGATGTCCTCACTCCTACAAACTGCTTTTTGCTTGTACAAAAAATTCGATGCTATCACTTTCTGAACCAAAAACTCTGCTGGTTTTATATATTTGGTCTTAAAGAACAGGGTAGGAGCAATTAGCAACTGAGAAAAAAACGATCAAAGACCACCTTAATAGTCTAAAATCATTTTAAGCAAAACCCTTCTGTTGTATTATTAGATGTAATATGAAGTTGATAGCTTTATATCGCAGATAGGTATTTCAACAAATTTGGCGCTTCCCCTCAATCGTACGATTGAATAGACAACCAGCTCATGTATGCCGTAAATGTATGCTCTAAATTTTGTTCAGTTTGGATTGAGAAGTCGTTTCTTTCCGTCTTGCTCTTTTACCCGAATGTTTTCCAGCATAAATTTTAGGTATTAATGACATTCCATCACATGTGGTCTTGTTTCAGTACTGCACCCTATTCGTTAGATTTGTATCTGTTAACCCTCGGATAGGTTAGACACTACATAAAAATCTTATTTTTAATGCCTGGATTTTGAGAGAAATAACAAAATTTACTTTAGTACATGTATATGACTCAAAATAGGTAGAAGTTATGCTTTTCCAGCAAATTTGAAACTGGCACATGCCTGTTTACGGTGTAAGAGTGAGCTGAATCCCAACTTAGAAGCTGCAACATCAACCTCCAGTAAGTTCTCTTCAACTTGATGCCCCCCCAATCACTATCGAAGCTTTAGTACTGAATCCTCCCTCCACAAATCCTAAACACCTTACATCCTTGTTTACCCGAACCATTGAGTTTCCACCATAAATCCTCCAGTACACGTCCTTGCTCTGTGACACCAGATCAATTGTTGGCACAGCTGGACTAGTATACGCAGTGCCTATGTTCTTGGAGCTAAAACATGCTCCGAATGGTGATACGGACGGAACTCTAGGGACATTTAATTCTTTTACAAATGCATTGATTACGTCTTTGTAGACAGTGGCGGATCCAGCCACCATGGTGAGTGGGGGCAAAAAAAAATTACACACAATTGAAGTAATTTTTTTTTTTTATCAAATATGCATAACGTTTATATATGATAAGTGTATTAAACTGATTTTCTTGAATTCATTACACAGCAGCCAGTACTTTATCTCAGCATACAGGTCCTGATAGGCTATGTTAGCCCGGACCTATACAGGTCCCCGGACCACTCTCGAACCCGGATTCATGTTCAAGTCATGGCTCACCAGGTAGTCCAGATTCATACCTTGAGTTAGGGCTCACCTATTGATCCGAACTCATATGGGAGTCATGGCTCACTTACAAATCCGAACTCATATTGGAGTCCTAGTTCATCAACGGGTCCGAACTCAAGGTGGAGCCCGGACACACCTACAAACCCGAACCCACAGTTAGAATACGGCTCAATCCCAAAGTCTAATCCATCCCTGGCGACAAAGGCAATAACTCACATGAAGACTGCGCATTGGTACATGACGTGGATAGGTCATGACTGATGGCCACACCTGGTGACGACACGTAAATATTCCCAATGATTGGGATAATTATTTCCTATTTAAACCACACGCCAGCAGGAGCCTGGCACACGATGCCACAATCCTTCACCTGGACACGTGCAATCCATCAACATCGCCCAGGTGTCCTACCTACCTAGGATTCAACGCTCATGATTGCAGGTACAACCCCTAAACCCTAATCCTGGGTCTATATATAGACCAAGGAGGAAAGGTGTAGGGGTTACATTCTCTTTTACACACCAAGCCTACATATACACACACAATACATACACCCTCCATATTTAGATTTCTCTATAGTCCTGTCTTTCTTTCCAAAGCCGTTACTTATTCTCACGCCGGAGGCGCCGCCAGGGTCCAAACCCCCCTCCGGTGTTGTTTTGCAGAGTCCCAACCGCAGCGACACCGCTTCCAGGCGTGGGATCGACCGGGAAGGACTGGATCGGGATTTGGAGTTATCATTTGGCGCTAGAAGGAGGGGGAACCCTGTCTTGTGGTCACGGTGCCGCTAGACTCACCATCATCAACAAGCTCCTTCATCTTTGAAGGAGTCCTAGTTAAATCCAGTAAGATCTAAGCAAACTCCTTCGTTTTTACATCTAAACATGAACTCTTTAGCCCATTTCTCCAATGTATGAATGTTTTAACCTTATTTAGCCCAGATCTGTTTATTTTTAGCCTTGTTTAGCATTATCTAGCTCTCTTGCTCCCGTTGTTGCTTAGATCTACATTGCTCTCTTATAGATCTGTCTTTAAAACCAATTTTCTTGCTTCGAAAAACACCAAACCCAGAAATCACATGCATAAATTGTCTCGTTCTCCTTGATAAACCCAGATCTATCAGAAATTTACTTTGATTTTGAAAAATTGTATTACCCCAAAAAAGTTGTATACATTATTTGCTCTTGAATCATGGCTCGATGTAGCAAATCTGTGTTAAGACCCACAACCAGTACCCCAAGGCAAGAACCACCCACAAATTTGAACCCGATTGTTGGTGAAGTACCCCCAGTCCTGACTCTGGCATCGCAGATAATCCGGCCTGATGACGCCCGGGTTGAAATTGAGGTTAACAAATTCAAGTATACGGATATCAACATGGAACCCGGTCTCATGGAAAACCTGACCGGGGACCAGCTTGCTGATGCAATTCGGATGTATAAAGAAGCTCGGCTAAATGAAGTTGATCAGGTTGAGAACTCACATGACTCTGGAGACTCCCACCGATCCCGCGCCTCAGTTTTCGACAGAATTGGAGGCAAGGACAAAGAAACCCGAAAAAGGACCCACCACAGGACCAACAGTCAAAACCAAGATACCGAAGCTGAAAAGCTCAGAAAGCTAGCTGACTTGAGGGAAAGGATCCGAAATGAAGAGCAAGCTAAACTTGACCTCAAAATACAAAGAAGAATCCAAGAGGAGGAGGCCCGGATTATGGGCAGAAGTCATGAAAAAAGGAGAACCCGGGCCCCTAGCCTCGACATAGTCTCAGATGATGAACCCCAAGAAGACTTGATGGACATGATCCATGAGCTCCAGAAAAAGGTTGGCCAGGACTCGGGGATTGACATTGGGGATACGTTGACACCCTTCAGCTACTCGCTCGAGGCGACACCCAGGCAGAGAAATCTCAAACATTACAACTTTGATTCCTTTAATGGTTTGGGTGACCCTGAGGAGCATATAAACTATTTTGAACAAATTGCAATGATATATTATTACAATGATCTAACCAAGTGCAGGTTCTTTGCCTCAACCCTCAAGTCCGGAGCCCAAAGATGGTTCAGCCGAATCCCTTCTCGAAGCATCCACAATTGGAAGCAGTTTCGGGAATCCTTCTTGAGACGCTTCTGAGCCAATAAGACCCACGAAATGCACATGTGCCACCTAGAGACAGTCCGGCAAGCCCGGGGAGAGGCATTGGCCACTTATATGAAACGCTTCCAGGAAGCCATCAACAACGTGAGCAACCTGGACGAGCGGGAAGCCCTTACAATCTTCCGAAGAAACCTGGATCCTGACAACAATGAAAGATATGTCCTTGACCTCATCCATAAAGAACCACAAAGCCTGGCGGCGGCCTATTCTATGGCAGCTCGGTTCATCAAAGAAACAGATGTCCTCCAAGCAATGAGGATGACTAGGCAGGGCATTTCTCCAACCCGAACTCAAGATCCACCCAAAAACAACTACAATCATCAAGACAAAAAATTCAAACCAAATAGACAAAGCAACTACATCCAAAGCTCTCAGCTTGCACTACCAGCATCAACCCCGGACTCCAGACAGAAAGATGAGTCCGGACAGCCTAAACCCAGGCGTGAGCCCAGACCCGAACCCTCTTGGACTCCTCTCAACCGGGCTCGCGCGGACATTCTGAAAGAAGTGCGAGATAAGCCATTTTATTACCCTCCCAAGCCAATGCTCACTTCCCCGGAAAACCGATCAGTCTATAAGCATTGCGACTACCATGAAACCCATGGGCATACAACAGAAAATTGCCTCTCTTTGAAATTTTTTGTGGAAGACCAAGTAAAAAAAGGCAACATGGGGCAGTACATAGCTCGGCGAGTGGCTGACCGAGGAGAGGGATCCGGAAAAGACAAGAATATTGTGAATGTGGTTATGGGCGGATCCAATTCACCTCCAAGAAGCCCGGACTCAGGAGACGAAGTAATGATGGTGCAGGCCTGTCCGGAACAAGTAATAACCTTCAGCAAGGATGACTTTGAAGGAATCAACCCCAACCACAACGAAGCCTTGGTCGTGAGCCTTGACATAGCAGAAAATGAGGTTAGGAGAGTCCTAGTTGACAATGGGTCTTCTGTCAATATCCTGTTCAAACACACAATGGACCGGATGCAGCTGGGTAGCATAAGAATGAACGATTGCAGGGAAGATCCCCTCTATGGATTTGGAAACAATTTGGTCCCCATTCAAGGAACCCTTTATCTCCCAGTCCTGTTCGGGACCTTCCCGAAGCAGGTAACCAACATAGTAAAATTCTATATCATCAACACACCATCATCTTATAATGTCATTCTGGGAAGACCAGCCCTTACCAAACTCCAAGCTATAACTTCAACACCCCATCTCAAATTCAAGTTTCCCACTCCCGGCGGCATTGGAGAAGTCCGGGGCGACTATGAAATGGCCAGCCGTTGCTATGGGCAGGCTTTGGTAATGGCAGAGACCGTCCCAGAGAATAAAAGGAAAGCAAACTCCTACCATAAAAATCTGAGCAGGAAGAAGCATAGATACAACAAAAAGACTGAGCCCGGTAAGGGTGTCCATAACATTGAAAACCCACCAGCCTAGGTCTTCCTTGACCAGATTGTACAAGCCCGAGTCCAACAGTATGTTTCTAAGGCAGAAATGACAAAAGTGGAGGCTGCTGTTGAGCTCAAATCGATCGAACTAATAGAAGGGAACCCGGATAGACAAGTCAAAATTGGAACCGGGTTAGACATGGTGTTCAAGAAGGAGTTAACTGAGTTGCTTCGAGAATATGCCGATGTATTTGCTTGGAGCCCGGATGACATGCCTGGGCTCCAGGAGTCTGTTGCTATGCATAGCCTGGATGTTGATCCTAGAAAGAAGCCGGTAAAGCAGAAACGAAGGAACTTTGCCCCGGAGAGACAGAAAGTGATTGGTGAGGAAGTTGAAAAGCTCCTAAAGGCCGATATTATCTGCGAGATAAAGTATCCGGAGTGGCTAGCCAATGTGGTCTTAGTCAAGAAACCAAATGGAAAGTGGCGAATGTGTGTGGACTACACTGACTTGAATGCTGCATGTCCCAAAGACCCTTACCCGCTTCCCAGCATTGACCAGCTCATCGATGCGACAGCCGGGCATGTCATGCTGAGTTTCATGGATGCCTTCTCCGGTTATAATCAAATAAAGATGAACCCAGCTGATATAGCCAAGACAGCATTCATAACACACCGGGCGGTCTACGCCTACAAACTTATGCCTTTTGGATTAAGGAATGCCGGATCTACTTACCAAAGGGCAATGGTAGAAATCTTCAACAGTCAACTGGGGAGAAATCTGGAATCATATGTCGATGACATGATAGCAAAGTCAGCAACAGTCCAGACACATATGTCTGATCTGAAAGAATGTTTTGAGAACTTAAGGAAGCAAAAGATGAAACTGAATCCGGACAAATGCACTTTCGGGGTTGGAGCGGGAAAATTCTTAGGTTTCATGATTAGCCAAAGGGGAATCGAAGCCAACCCAGAAAAAATCAAAGCAATAACTGAGATGCAAGCACCCCGGACCCAGAGAGACATACAGAAACTTGCAGGATCGTTAGCAGCATTGCGAAGGTTTATTCCTAAGCTCGCAGATCGTTGCTTGCCTTTCTTCAACTTGCTGAAGGGAGCTCAGAAAAAGAAAGAAATTGTCTGGGGCCCGGATTGCCAACAAGCTTTCGACTCCCTCAAAGAATACCTAGCCGCACCACCAATCTTAACCAAACCCGAGTCCGGGGAGCCTTTAAGCATTTACTTGTCTGCAGGTACCCTGGCTGTGGGAGCAACACTAATCCGGGATCACGACGGTGAGCAGAAGCCGGTTTATTATGTGAGCCAAGTGCTCAAAGATGCTGAAACCCGTTACCCAAACCTCGAAAAGTTTGCTTTCGCTCTCTTCACTGCATCCCGGAAGCTGAGGCATTATTTCCAAGGGAGGGAAATCAAAGTTATAACTGATCAGCCACTCAGGAAAATTATTCACAAACCTGATGTCTCGGGGAGGTTGGTTAACTGGGCTATTGAGCTAAGCCAATTCTCCCCAACTTTTATCCCAAGAACATCTATCAAATCCCAAGCTTTAGCCGATTTCATTGTGGAATGTTCTTTCCCCGAACCTGTTCACATTTCAATGGAGACAGAACCCGGGGAGGAGTCCACACTTGATCATGAAACCTGGATTTTGCATGTAGACGGCTCATCAACCAATGAGAGATCTGGAGCCGGGCTCATACTCAGTTCCAAGCAACGAACAATCAGGCAGAGTACGAAGCTCTTCTAGCCGGACTCCGTCTAGCCCGAAGTTTAAAGGTGAAAAAGCTAAGGATTTTCAGCGATTCTCAGATAGTGGTCAAGCAAACGACCGGAGAGTACGTGGCAAAGGACCCAACACTGGGAAGGTATCAAGCCTTGGTTCAAGGTTTCCTAGCTATGATACCCAAATTTGAAATTTGTCAAGTAAATCGAGAAGACAACACAGAAGCTGACATCCTATCTAAATTAGTCTAGAACTCGGCTGATTTGGATAGCTCAGTTTACTTTGAGGAACTGACTAAACCAACAATGGATCAAGAGGAAGTCATGGAAATTGATGATCAACCCAGCTGGATGACGCCAATAATTTTGTACTTGGAGAAGGGAGAACTGCCTTCTGAGAAGAGTCAAGCTCAAAGACTCAGGAATAAAGCGGCAAAGTTCTTTTTGGAAGAAGGGATACTCTATCGCCGGACTTACTCGGCACCAATTCTAAAATGCGTGGGACCGGTTGAAGCTACCTATTGTCTGCAAGAAGTTCATGAGGGAATTTGTGGAGACCACCTATCTGCAAAGGCCCTGGCTCACAAGATTATAAGGCATGGTTATTACTGGCCTACAATTCATAATGACGCTGTGGAGTTTGTGAAGAAGTGCAAGAACTGCCAACTTTTCAGCAATGTCCCACGACAGAGCCCGGTCTTACCATCCTCAGTCCTGTCTCCTATCCCGTTTGCAGTTTGGGGTATTGATATCATGGGTCCATTTCCCCGGGCTAAAGGCGACCTGAGATATTTGCTTGTGGCAATTGATTACATGACCAAGTGGGCTGAAGCTAAGGCAATGAGAACAATCAACCAACAGGATTGCATCCGGTTTATGGACAACATACTGATGAGGTTCGGGCTACCAATGGTTCTAGTTTCTGATAACGGGCCACAATTTGTGGGGTCCGATTTTGAAGGCTACCTGAAAGAAAGAGGAATCAAGCATAAAAAATCATCTGTTGCGTACCCAAGAGGAAACGGCCAAGTTGAAGTTACAAACCGGATTTTGCTTAGAGGAATTGAGAAGAGGTTACAAGAAAGTAAGAATAAGTGGCCTGAGGAGCTGCCAAATGTATTATGGGCATACAGGACTAGTCCCCGGACTAGCACTGGAGAAACCCCATTCAAACTCGCCTACGACACCGAAGCTTTACTACCAATTGAAGTTGGGAATCCCTCCCACCGAGCGATAAATTTTGAAGAAGTGGCTAATGAAGAAGGTTTGCAGACTAACTTGATCTTGATTGACGAGGTCCGGGATCAAGCTATTGAAAGGATGGAGAAATACAAGGAAAAAACTAGAGAGTACTTCGGAAAGAAGGCCCGGGTTAAAAACTTTCAAGTTGGAGACCTGGTCCTTCGTGATACAGAGGCCTCTGATCCTACCAATACCGGAAAGCTCATGCCAAAATAGGAAGGACCCTACAAGATAAGGGAGGTACTCCGGCCTGGAACATACAAGTTGGTTCATATGGATGGTTCTGAGGTCCCCAATACTTGGCATGGCCTTAGACTCCGAAAATTCTACCAGTAAGAAGATTGCAGCGACCGGATAAAGAATAAGGAGCTCCCAAAAGCCCAGATTAGAATAAGAGCTTTGTATTCCTGACTTTTCTATAAATAAAACCGGTCTCGTTGTTTTGTTTTGTTTTCATATTATCATGTATTTTTTAACTTACAGTAAAATTCAATTTCTTGTAATAACCCTGGCTCAGAGCTATAGGCAAACAATGTAGCCAGGGTCCCCAGCAATACGCAAGCTAACAACCCTGGCCTGGAGCCATAGGCAAGTAATGTGGCCAGGGTTACCAGCCATATGCACTCATAAACTTAGGAACTATTCCTAAGTACCAAAATATATAAGCCCGGCCCGGACTAAGCTATGAGGTCGGGCTCCCAGCAATAAGCAACCTAACAACCCTGGCCCGGAGCCATAGGCAAGTAATGTGGCCAGGGTTACCAGCCATAGGCACTCATAAACTTAGGAACTATTCCTAAGTACCAAAATATATAAGCCCGGCCCGGACTAAGCCATGAGGTCGGGCTCCCAGCAATAAGCAACCTAACAACCCTGGCCCGGAGCCATAGGCAAGTAATGTGGCCAGGGTTACCAGCCATAGGCACTCATAAACTTAGGAACTATTCCTAAGTACCAAAATATATAAGCCCGGCCCGGACTAAGCCATGAGGTCGGGCTCCCAGCAATAAGCAACCTAACAACCCTGGCCCGGAGCCATAGGCAAGTAATGTGGCCAGGGTTACCAGCCATATGCGATCATAAACCTAGGAAATATTCCTAGGTACAAAATATATAAGACCGGCCCGGACTAAGCCATGAGGCCGGGTTCCTAACACATGCAAATTCAAAGTATGTACGCAAACATGGAACTTCTAAGAGAGCGAAGAAAGAAAAAGCAAAATAAATTACCAAGGTTATGATAAAGATAGAAGCCCGGGTTGTCCATACAACCCGGAAACATTTCCAATGTTAAGAGAGACAAGTCAAAAGAAAAAGTAACAGTTACATGGGAATATAACCCCAGAAGGCAAACGCAGTTGCATCAGTTTATTCCGGAACGCGATTAGTTCATTTGGATGGCTGAGGAGAATCCGACCCTGCTGGAATGATAAATGGATTCGGACCATCAAAAGGCATGGGCTCCCCAAGGCCATCTTCAATGTCCTTCTTGGCCGCAACAAAGTGGTCTATGAAAGATTCCCAGCAAGCGCCCGGATCAGTCTTGAGATGCTTCTCAGCAACAACAAAGGTCCGGTAAATCTCAGGAGCACCGGCGTCAACAATAGCTTGGTCATAAGCAGCAGATTTCTGAAACTCGGCAATAATCTCCTCCTTTGACTTGCTAAGCTCAGCCTGCAGGTCATCATATTTATCTTTCATAGCCCCGGATTCTTCTGTAGCGCTCGTGACTTGGGCCTTCATGTTAACAACCTCGGAGCTTAGATCGGCAACCTTACTCTCATAAGTCGTCTTCAAAGAGGACAACTCATTTTCCAGGCTTTGATTCCGGTCCTTCTGCTCCTTCAACTCTTGATTCAAGCTTTCCAATTCATGTACAAAAACTGTGGCAGCCCCACTGATCAACGCCCCGGATTGCGAATAAACATTTTAGTGACACGAACATTAATAACTCGAATTCGTAAGGAAAAACTATACTTACATGACCCCAGTGTCCAATGGCACGCTTCAGAACAGCTATAACCCCGGACTGTTTCATTTCGTCAATATCTTCGTCCGTGGGGATTTCAGATGCCAAACTGGCAAGCTTCTTCAAATCACAGCTTCCAACCATGACCGGTTGTCCATCAGCACCTTTACCTTTGTCATCAGCGGTGATTTTCTCCACAGCAATTCGGGGCCTAGAGGGGGGTTTCCGGCCAACACTAATTCTCCTTTTCTTAGTGGTCCGGTCATCAGGAGTACCAATGTTCTCCATATCGATAGCTTCAGTATCAGGGGCGGGGTGGTTTAAGCCCGGAGCAGCAGACTCAGCACCGCCCTCTTTCAAAACACTGGAACCGGATCCCTCACCAGCCTTCTTCACCTTGTCATTGTGTACCCCGGAAATTTTCCTTAGAGCCAAGGAATAAGTGTTGTAAGACATGATATCCTCCAATCCCTGATTGTAGTGGGGGAAACCTGAAATAACACAAAAGTTAACAAGAGGCTCGGGCTATAAACCAGTAGAAATACAGTTGTGAATCAAAAACAAACAACTTACATCCTAGTTCAAAGAGTTTCTTATGATCCATAAAGGTATCCCGGGTACATTGAAAACCAAGAATCCCACAAAACTTACGAATTCTTCTCAAAGCAGAACTGGTTAACTTAACTGTTTCAAATGCCTTGGTTTCCTTATCTAAAACAATATGGGGCATGCCACCAAGATCCCAGCCCCTCAACATCAAAACCTCCCCGGACCAACCCTTCAAGGTACTTTGTTGAATCACAGGCTGGGCAGATCCTGACGGAAATCCACATTCCTTAGCACGAAACCGGAGCTCGTAAAGAGGTTTCTTTTTAGACCGGACTAATTGGAAAAGTTGATGGAAAAGTCTGAAGGTGGGGATATATTCGGATTTCTCGCAGCAAGCCAAGAACCAAATAACCCATTTAATCCCGTTAGGGGTCACTTGCATAATCGAGATTTCATATTCATATTTAAAGAGGTGTTTTACAAAATTGTGACATTGTGGATTCCAGCCGGACCGAAGATGTTCCAACCAAACACCAATATACCCATCGTCACCCCGGTCATATATGTGCTCATTGGTTCGGGCCATCTCCATTCAATTTCTGGCCCGAGTTGGAAAGCAGCCCGGATGGCAACATCCATTTCCTCTTTGGGAAGATCCACAAAAGTCGTTTTGAGTGGGTTAGGAGTTCGGCCAACAACAAGCTGCGCGCAAGCCCGGTCCATAATCTCTTTATTAACAGGCCCAGGAATTCCCCTAGCACCATGGTTATTGTTATAGTGATGATGGAGGTCTTGGTAATATAGATTATGGTTATAGTCAGAAGGCTTCTTAACAAACATATAATCGGTATCATGGTAAAAACCTAAGGAAGTTATAAGACCTCGGCCCGGGGCTAGCACTCTCTCGTTCAATTGAGTTACTACTGGGGGATCCAAGCTAGTAGACATTATGCACCAATCTAGATCTACGAGTTCAAGGTATTGATTTTGGCTAGAGGAGGACGAAGAGGAACAAGAGAAGAGTGAATTACTACTATGGATTTCAGAGAGTGGAACAAGCACTCTATTCGCACGCCTCTCTTTCCGAACCATACACCTATTAAGAATCCGGATTAACTATGGTTAGTTATTCAGTTCTATCTTTCAAATATTACATGATTGCATACATGTTAATGTTTGTTAAAAAATAGTAAGCCTCATGTGTGATGATAGCCCGGAAGATCCCAAGCAAACAAAGTCATATTTAGCCCGAATTCAAATTGAAGCCCGAACTAGAACCTAAACACCATATGAACCATATAACCCAAACCTGGACTAATATCAAAGTCATAATCACAGAAACATCACAACAAAACGCCACAAACATTATACAAGATCAATACCATGACACTCCCAATTTATAAAACACCCAAACCAAGAACACCAAGAACACGAAACAAAAACCCAGAAATTCAAAACCGCAAAATCGGTATACTTGCAACACATACAACCAAATCATGACCAAACAAGCCTACACAAGTTACTATAACAATAGACAAACAACAATATCAAAACCATTCAAGAAACTCCTCAAAACCCCAAATTAAAGTGGGAGCAGTTCATGCAAAAGAGGGGAAATATGGAATAACAATTAACAGAATGAAAGAAATAGAGCAAGACCAAGTACTTACAAAAAGCGGGAGGATGCAATAGCTTCACACCACAAGATCGAAGGGCGCCTGAGAAAGAAAAAATGAAAGAAAAGATGAAGAGGTGTGGAAATGTAAAAAGAAAAGAGAAGATGAAAGAGAGTCTTTTATAAGCAAATGAAAGATAATTCAACAAGGACAAGTGGTACATCTTGATTGGTCACGAAAATCGAAAAAGTAAAAAAAAGTAAAAAAAAAAAAAAGAGACAGTGTAATTAATATTGACAGCGGTGGGACACAATTACCTAGAAAGAGTGGGATAGCATCTTTTCGAAATAAAAGGGGGGAAATGAGAAGAATCGGTTCAAATTCCAGCGTTGCAAAATTCAGTTGTAGCCCGGACTTAGCACTCCTGCAAATTCACTCTCAACCCCGGATTGCCATCCTTGATAACAATACGGGTTGGGGGGCAACAATCAAGCCGGAAATTTTTTCTAAGTAACCCAAAGCCCCACAGCTTTGGACTTGAGAGAGAATCAAGGCTCACTCTCAACCCCGGATTGCCATCCTTGATAACAATCCGGGTTGGGGGGCAACAATCAAGCCAGAAATTTTTTCTAAGTAACCCAAAGCCCCACAGCTTTGGACTTGAGAGAGAATCAAGGCTCACTCTCAACCCCGGATTGCCATCCTTGGTAACAATCCGGGTTGGGGGGCAACAATCAAGCCGGAAATTTTTTCTAAGTAACCCAAAGCCCCACAGCTTTGGACTTGAGAGAGAATCAAGGCTCACTCTCAACCCCGGATTGCCATCCTTGATAACAATCCGGGTTGGGGGGCAACAATCAAGCCAGAAATTTTTTCTAAGTAACCCAAAGCCCCACAGCTTTGGACTTGAGAGAGAATCAAGGCTCACTCTCAACCCCGGATTGCCATCCTTGGTAACAATCCGGGTTGGGGGGCAAATCAAGCCGGAAATTTGTTCTAAGTAACCCAAAGCCCCACCACAGCTTTGGACTTGAGAGAGAATCAAGGCTCACTCTCAACCCCGGATTGCCATCCTTGATAACAATCCGGGTTGGGGGGCAACAATCAAGCCATAAATGTTTTCTAAGTAACCCAAAGCCCCACAGCTTTGGACTTGAGAGAGAATCAAGGCTCACTCTCAACCCCGGATTGCCATCCTTGGTAACAATCCGGGTTGGGGGGCAACAATCAAGCCGGAGATTTTTCTAAGTAACCCAAAGCCCCACAGCTTTGGACTTGAGAGAGAATCAAGGCTCACTCTAAACCCCGGATTGCCATCCTTGATAACAATCCGGGTTGGGGGGCAACAATCAAGCCGAAATTTTTTTCTAAGTAACCCAAAGCCCCACAGCTTTGGACTTGAGAGAGAATCAAGGCTCACTCTCAACCCCGGATTGCCATCCTTGATAACAATCCGGGTTGGGGGGCAACAATCAAGCCAGAAATTTTTTCTAAGTAACCCAAAGCCCCACAGCTTTGGACTTGAGAGAGAATCAAGGCTCACTCTAAACCCCGGATTGCCATCCTTGATAACAATCCGGGTTGGGGGGCAACAATCAAGCCGGAAATTTTTTCTAAGTAACCCAAAGCCCCACAGCTTTGGACTTGAGAGAGAATCAAGGCTCACTCTCAATCCCGGATTGCCATCCTTGATAACAATCCGGGTTGGGGGGCAACAATCAAGCCAGAAATTTTTTCTAAGTAACCCAAAGCCCCACAGCTTTGGACTTGAGAGAGAATCAAGGCTCACTCTAAACCCCGGATTGCCATCCTTGATAACAATCCGGGTTGGGGGGCAGCAATCAAGCCAATAAATTCGTCCAAGCTACCTATTTAGGAGTTTATACTCCCCCATCCAGAAAATCTGCATAAGGGAGTGGGGGGCAAATGATAGGCTATGTTAGCCCGGACCTATACAGGTCCCCGGACCACTCTCGAACCCGGATTCATGTTCAAGTCATGGCTCACCAGGTAGTCCAGATTCATACCTTGAGTTAGGGCTCACCTATTGATCCGAACTCATATGGGAGTCATGGCTCACTTACAAATCCGAACTCATATTGGAGTCCTAGTTCATCAACGGGTCCGAACTCAAGGTGGAGCCCGGACACACCTACAAACCCGAACCCACAGTTAGAATACGGCTCAATCCCAAAGTCTAATCCATCCCTGGCGACAAAGGCAATAACTCACATGAAGACTGCGCATTGGTACATGACGTGGATAGGTCATGACTGATGGCCACACCTGGTGACGACACGTAAATATTCCCAATGATTGGGATAATTATTTCCTATTTAAACCACACGCCAGCAGGAGCCTGGCACACGATGCCACAATCCTTCACCTGGACACGTGCAATCTATCAACATCGCCCAGGTGTCCTACCTACCTAGGATTCAACGCTCATGATTGCAGGTACAGCCCCTAAACCCTAATCCTGGGCCTATATATAGACCAAGGAGGAAAGGTGTAGGAAAGCCCCTAAACCCTAACCCCTGCATCCGCCCCTGTTTGTAGATTGAAGTTTCTAGAACTGTGTACTCATCCACAGTGCTGATCTTGGTTCCTCCATGACCGTCAGTTGAGTCGATTGATAACAATGTTGGATTCATACCGACATCTTTTTTGTTAATTTTGATAGAATTAACTCTGATCTAGTACTCGGAGGAAAGCTCGCCTTTCACTGCAAACCTTGCACGACTTATTGCATTGATAAGAAGTGAAGTGTAAGTAAGAGGTGCAGTTGAAGAATCAAATTCTCCGAAATATATAGCACCATCTATTGAAGTTGAACTCACACCAAACTTCCTTTTCAAGCACACAGTGAGTATTTTGTCCTTCCGAGCCCTACCATGCCAGTGACACCAATAGCAAGTTTTTTCTAACACACCAGTATTGCTACAAACAAATAGGAATTTCGATAGGGTGACAGGTGCCCCTCCGACCGCAGATTGGACAGAGAGGGCATCTGTACCTACAGTTCCAGTTGTGCTAAACCCATAATACGAGTTTTCCGGGGTGAGAGTGCAGGTGTTGTTGCTGCAACCTGGTGTAGGTTCTGAACCGTAACAGTGGTCCATGCAAAGAGTGGACTTAAAATAGTTGCATGGGCCCGATTTGCAAAGCACTGGATGGTATGATGTAGTTGTGAACCTTTTTCACAGTCAACCCACAAGTACTGAGCACCAAGATCAATTGTTAGTTTAACACAAGAGGTGTTCTTTGTTTGATTTCTGTGGTATACTGGAGAGTTGATGGATCTTTCGAGACATGTAGAATGAGGCCTTTGGGGCGAAAACTTGGAGATTGGGCAATGGAGGAGCTTACGAAAAAAAGACTACAAATGAGAAAGTAACGGATAATACTTGTCGTAAAAGAAGCCATTATTACCAAATGAGAAGAATGTGAGATTGAAGGTGTGGTTTAGGTTGTAGAAGCTCATTGGTCTTTTATACTAGCTAGCCTAGCATAGTCAAGAAAGCACCCAAGCCAAGAATTTAATTAGACGCTGGTGAAGGAACTGTTGAAATATAGCATAAGATCCATTTGGGGCCTTCCTCTAACACCTTAAGGTTTTAGATGAGCTGGTTACTCAACATGGTATCAGAGCTCTGGTCGGCGGAGGTCGCAAGTTCGACTCTCTGCCACCCCCAATATTCTCACAATTTATGAGGGACACGAAGACAAATTAATGTCCAAAAAATGGGCGCCCGTGATCCACTCTTCAACCCAAAAAATGGGATTTCGAGTGAGGAGGAGTGTTGAAATATAGCATAAGATCCATTTGGGGCCTTCCTCTAACACCTTAAGGTTTTAGATGAGCTGGTTACTCAACAGGAACAAGCATTTACATCTATGTTGAATTTGTGTGTTGCTAAAAGCGGGCTTACCAGGATCATATATTCAACATAGTCTTACTTCCATGCCCTACATATCTTGAGTTGAGTTGGGAAGCTAGAATAAGATGTCACTCTTAAAATATTTTCCCATTTATTTACTTCAGTCTCCCCAATACTGTAAGTCTGTAACTTGGCCACGACATGGAGAATAGGCAGGATGAATTCTTTTCTTCCTATCCGTGTAATTTAATCTGTATATATTTGATTAATGAAAATTGAGTAGCGATCAACTTCAAAACGTTGTCAGCCTGTTCTTATATGAGTCCGTTTAATTTATCATATTCGTAATATTGAGTAGATATAAACAAATCATTTCTGGGATCGGTTATGACATTTTATCAGACAATATCAGACATGTTGAAAGTACTAGTTTACCCGAACCATCGAGTTTGCACCGTGAATCCTCCAGTACACGTCCTTGCTCTGTAGCACTAGATCAATTGTTGGCACAGCTGGACCAGTATATGCAGTGCCAATGTTCTTGGTGCTAAAACATGCACCGAATGGTGCCACAGATGGAACTCTAGGCACATTCAATTCTTTTACAAATGCATTCACTACCGCTTTGTAGATTGAAGTTTCTAAAACTGTGTACTTATCCAAAGTGCTGATCTTGGTTCCGCCATGGCCAGTGGCATTAATTGACAACAATGTTGGATTAATACGGACAACTTTTTGGTTGATTTCAATAGACTTAACTCCAATGAAATACTCAGAGGAAGCCTCGCCTTTGGCGTAAAAGGTTGCAGTACTTACTGGATTGGTGAGAAGTGGAGTATAAGTAAGAGGTGCAGTTGAAGAATCAAACCCTCCAAAGAATATAGCCCCGTTTGATGAAGTTGAACTCAAGCACATGCCAAACTTTTTTTCCAAGTTAAAAGCAGAAAAGCATTGTGTCGGCAAGTTCAGTGCATAAAGCCAGGTATGGAAACACTCGAAATGCAGGTATGGAATCAAGGAATCCACATGCTATGGCAAGTCATAATATTATTAGTGATACAAGAAAGCTACAATCTAATTCATCAGATGTTACTTTGAAGTAGTTTATTTCATATTAGAACTTCTTGTACGCCTCCTTATCGTGTGTTTTATGAGAGTATTTCTCTTGCGGGATTGTACTCTATTTTGAAGGAAAATTGTTTCTTATTAACAAAAATTCTGTTACCGAAAAGAAAACATATTGGTAACCAGGTTTTATATGCCATGTCTGTTTCACAAACACAATATAACTTGAATAATTAAGTTAGGGCATCATAGATGACGCAATTCTTGTTCAATTACTACTGCAGAAGAAGGATAAAACATTAAAAATAACATCATTTTCTTGAAAACTACTGGGCATGTGATATGTCTTGAAGGTTGCACCACCTTGTCAACTCATGCCCTTGCTGCAAATCTGAAGTTGGCACAGATCTGTTTACGGTACAGAAGTGGGCTGAATCCCAATTTAGAAGCAGCAATATCAATCTCCAACAAATTCTCCTCAACTTGATGACCTCCAATCACTATCGAAGTTCTAGAATTTAATCCTCCATCCACAAATCCTAAACACAAAACATCCTTGTTTACCTGAACCATCGAGTTTCCACCATAAATCCTCCAGTACACGTCCTTGCTCTGTAACACTAAATCAATTGTTGGAACAGCTGGACCAGTATACGCGGTGCCAATCTTCTTGGCGCTAAAACACGCCCCGAATGGTGCCACGGATGGAACTCTAGGCACATTCAATTCTTTTGCAAATGCTTTTAGTACGGCTTTGTAGATTGAAGTTTCCAGCACTGTGTACTTATCCACAGTGCTGATCTTGGTTCCTCCATGACCTGTAGTACCGTTGATTGACAACAATGTTGGATTTATACGTACAACTTTTTCATTGATTTTGATAGACTCAACTCCAATGAAGTACTCGGAGGAAGCATCGCCTTCCGAGTAAACTCCAGCAGTGCTTACTGGATTGGTAAGGAGTGGAGTGTATGTAAGCGGTGCAGTTGAAGAATCGAACTCTCCAAAAAATATGTTGCCGTTTGATGAAGTTGAACTCAAGCACACGCCAAGCTTCCTTTTCAAGCTAAATGCAGCAAATAACTGTGAAGGCATTGACATTTTTGTCCTTCCAAGACCTGCCATGCCAGTGACACCACTTGAAAGTTTGTCTAGTAGCAATGTAGCACCACAAACAAAGAGGAAATGTGGTATAGTGACAGGTCTACCGGAAGCAGATTGGACTGCGAGGGCATCACAACCTACGGCTCCGCTTGTGGCTATGGGAGCATATGTGTTTTCAGGAATTAGAGTACACGTGTTGTTGGTGCAACCAGGACGAGCTGGGGAATAACACTCGGTCATGCAACTTGTGGACTTGGCAAATGAGCATATGGCCGAGTCGCAAAGGGCAGGACGGTAGGATGAGGTGGTGTAGTCTTTCTCACAGTCAACCCAGAGGAACTGAGCACCGAGATCAACTGCTAGTTTAACAGGCACAAGAGGTGTTCTTTGTTTGATCTCAGTTATGTATTGGAGCGTTGACAGATCTTTAGAGACAGGAAGAATGAGGCCTTTAGGGCGAGTTGAAGTTTTGGCTGTTGATGAAGAGATGAAGAGGAGACTACAAATGAGAAAGAAATGAGTTGCAAGTGTTGAAGAAAAAGCCATTCTTATATACGCAAGAGGAGAAGCGCTAGCTAGTGTGAGATAAAAGGGTGGGGAAACTCGGTCATTTATAGTACTTAGTCAAGAAAGGCACCCAAGCAAAAATTAGGGGGCTTTTGGATACATGATGAGAATGGGATGAGTTTAAGGTTTCGATTCCCGTTAACTTGAAATTCTTTTGCTGGACGCGGATGATGGACAACTAGTATAGTTGTAGCCCACTTATCAGAAACAATCTGCATATGTTTAATCATAATTTCATATTAGCGCTATGTTCAGTAGTCTTAGTAAACAAAGGTAACTTGGTAAGACTCCTGACAGAAAGCTCAAGCTGTTGAGTTGTTAAGATTCTTGTGTTTCTAACCACGCTTAAAGGGTTCTTGTCATTTTGTTACATTTATCTTGGCAAAACATATAAAATTACCACTTGCCTGAATTTTAATCTGATCATCTATTGCAATTTGCACTACATCAAGTTGAGCATAATCTATTCTTATCACATTGAATCCGCAAACAGTCATTCTCGATTAAAGATGATAGAAAAAAGAAACAAAATGTAGTCAAAATAAAGACATGAATGAACTTATAATTGATCAGATTAAGCATCCAAGTACAATAAAGTGGCTAGCTAGTCTTCAATGTCGCAGGACCTTATTAACTCACGCCTTTGCTGCAAATTTGAAGTTGGCACAGGACTGTTTACGGTACCAAAGTGGGCTGAATCCCAACTTTGAAGCTGCAAAATCAATCTCTAATAAGTTCTCCTCAACTTGATGCCCTCCAATCACTATCGAAGTTCTAGAATTTAATCCTCCATCCACAAATCCTAAACACGTAACATCCTTGTTCACCCGAACCATCGAGTGTCCGCCGTAAATCCTCCAGTAAACGTCCTTGCTCTGTAGAACTAGGTCAATGATTGGCACGGCTGGACCCGTATATGCAGTGCCAATGTTCTTGGAACTAAAACATGCCCCGAACGGTGCCACGGATGGAACTCTAGGCACATTCAATTCTTGTACAAATGCATGTATTACGGCTTTGTAGATTGAAGTTTCCAACACTGTGTACTTATCCACAGTGCTGATCTTTGTTCCGCCATGACCTGTAGTACCGTTTATTGACAACAATGTTGGATTTATGTGCACAACCTTTTCGTTGATTTTTACAGATTTAACTCCGATGAAGTACTCGGACGAAGCTTCACCTTCGGTGGAAACTCCTGCGGTGCTTACTGGATTAGTGAGAAGCGGAGTGTAGGTAAGAGGTGCAGTCGAAGAATCGAACTCTCCGAAATATATAGTGCCTTTGGATGCAGTCGAACTCAAGCACACACCAAGCTTCCTTTTTTTAAGCTAAATGCAGCAAAGAATTGGGAAGTCATTGACACTTTTGTCCTTCCAAGACCAGCCATGCCAGTGACACCACTAGAAAGTTTGTCTAATAGTAACGTAGCACCACAAACAAACAGGAAATGTGGTATAGTAACAGGTTCACCGACAGCAGAGTGGACGGAGAGGGCATCGGAGCCCAGGGTTCCACTTGTGGCAATGGGAGCATACGTGTTTTCAGGAAACAGGGTGCAAGTGTTATTGGTACAACCAGGACTAGCTGGAGAGTAACACTCAGTCATGCAACTTGTGGACTTGGCAAGTGAGCACGGGGCCGAGTTGCAACGGGCTGGACGGTACGATGAGGTGGTGTAGCCTTTCTCACAGTCAACCCAGAGGAACTGAGCACCGAGATCAACTGCTAATTTAACAGGCACAAGAGGTGTTCTTTGTTTGATTTCTATTATGTATTGGAGAGTTGACGGATCTTTAGATACGGAAAGAATGAGGCCTTTAGGGCGAGTTAAGGTGGTGGCTTGACATGAAGAGATAAAGAGGAGGCTCAGGCCACAAATGAGAAAGATATGAAAGATAATGGTTGAAGAAGAAACCATTTTTGTTTATGCAAGAGGAGAAAAGCTAGCAAGAGAACTAAAGGTGTGGTTTATCAGCTGTTGAAGCTCTGTCATTTATACAAGCCCCATTGGATACTAGTCAAGACAAGGCACCCAAGTTAACAATAATTAATTAGTTACTTAAAATTCCCTTGTACATTCATAATTCCATGATTACAGAAAGCTGAAGCTCAGTTGTTAAGTTTCTTGTATCTGTAACCTTACCTAACGAGTTCTTGTCATTTTCCAACATTTACGGAGCCTACTTGACTGAATTTAAAGCAATGGCAGGAGGGAGAAGGAAGATATTGATAACACTCAAAGTGGAAATTCAGAGTATCAATTAATATGTTTTTGTCCTTACTATAAAAGACATTACTAAAAAGTTATCATTATTCAGAGAAGAGTCATCGTCTGCATGTCTTCAAAATCGCCAGAATTCAGATAAAGGAAATATAGATTCCCCAGGATAAGAAGGTAAGGACACATGCTAAAAATAGGATAAGAAAATCTCTATATCAGGTTCAGCATGACATACATATGTTGATGTCACATATTGAATCCACAAACAGTCATTCTTGATTCAAGATAACTTTTTTTTAAATTGTAACACTATTTCGAAATGTCGAATACATATGTTTACGTTATAATAACCTTCTAATTGACAATTCAGTTGGTATGTATTATAAAAACCTCTTCATCTCCAATGAAGTTAATTATATTGGTAGATTAAAATTATAGATAAGGAGTGATAATATTTTTACAGGTTATATAATTTTTTATTTTTGACATGTCAATTAAATTTTCAACTAAGAGTTCGATGCTCTAAACAACCCGATTAATTGCACTTTCCAAACCTACAAGTAATAAAGTCAAACTAAAACAAATTCATAAGCAATTAAATTTAACAAAATATAAAAATAAAAGTATTTATGTTTGGAAGCCAATATAGGTACAATTGAAGTTTCTATGATTATTTATATGTGTACTAGATGATAATCCGTGGGAAACACAGACATTAAAGAATTTTTTAAATTTAATATCTTATTATTACTTTTTTTAATATTTTTTAACTATTAATTATAATATTTAAAAATCCGAACTTATATTTGTTAGAGTTACGTTTTTTATGTAATTAATAGTTAAACTTATCTTACATGTTAAAGGAGTAGTAAGAAAAATTAAAGAGCATGTATCACGACTTAGTCATGCAGAAAAAATGAATAAGTTGCCAAAAAAAAAAAATTGCATACAGGATTGGCAGCCGGGGAATCAGAATCACTGAATAATTGGGACCAAAATAAATTATAGCTAATTTATAGAAGGTAACTGGGGTTAAAGTAATATTAATTTATGCTGATTTTCAATAAAAAATGTGGTTTTATAAAAAAATCCTACTAAACTTCTTAGCTTAACCTGAATTTCAGCCTCATCAATTAATTAGATAGTGCATTATCATGTGAATGAACGCCAAACATTTCTATTTAATTTATTTAAAATATAATACAAGTAAATCTTAGCATACATACATAAACACTACAAACTCACTACTGGAGTAATTAACTACCTACTTTTATATCATTTCTAACTCTTTAATTTTCTAACACCTCCAATTTTCTATCTTGATTTCCATTAATTTAGTAGAAAATAGTAGAAAAATGAATAGATAATTGTTTCTAAATTGAGAGTAGTGAATTTATAATGTTCATGCATGTATACTAAGATTTATTGATATAAAATATATACAGCCTACAAGACACAAGATGCAAAAATTGACCTTCAACTTAGCGGGCGTTTGGGGTATCAAGCACTTATAGCTTAAAATGAGTAAGTGTTTTATAAGTGATAAGTAGAGCTGAGCTTATAGGTCCTAGAGTGTTTGGTAAATCAGAACTTATAAGCAGTAGAATGTTTGGGTAAATCAGAACTTATAAGTTAACTTTTTTTTATTATTTTTAAAATATTTATTTTTTAATATATATAAATGGATATCAATGGATAGATCTCGATGAGTAGAGAAATTTGATATATACATATCAATTTTTTAATGAACGGATCAAAAGATATATGGTTTTGAAGATTTGAAGGATATTATATATTCCGTGTATCGAGAATAAGTTATAAGTTATAAGTTGAATGTTAAGGATTCTTAACATTCAACTTATCCATTTTAAGTAGCCATAAGTTGATTTCACTTATTTTGGCAAACACCCCCAATAAACATTTTTGGGTTTATAAGCCATAAGCTACAAAGTTGCAGCCTCTTTACATGTAACGAGCATGCCTCTCATTTTCCTTTTATTGCTTTTTCATGTGACGAGCAAGCTTTTCTTTTTTCTCTCGTTGCCCGTTACTCTCTCCAATGTAACGAGTTAGCCTATCTTACCCTTTATTGTCCGTTATCAACTCACTCGTCTACAACTTACACGCATTTATATTCTTTATTAAAAACAGAACATAGTATGTGTATAGCTTAATTATCTTAATTTAATTAGCGTCATTCCAAATTAATAAATATAATTATTAGTATTAAATTAAAATTAAATTTTATATACCCCTCTTAATGATATGATATATCATGTATATCGTAATATACATGTAATTATTAACTTAATATTATTCATTTAATTTCAAATTTATATAATTATTACAATTAAATTAAAATTAATTATCAATAATAGTTTAGTTGTATACAACGAGTCTACCAACTATCGGGAGTCTTCCAACTAAAAACATTATAGGACGATATACATATAATTATTAATTTAATTAGCTTAATTTCAAATTAATATAATAATAATTATTAAATTAAAAATAATCATATTAAAAGCAGAAATCCCCTCTTAATTGTAATTGTACGGTGTGTCATGTATACTGCGGTATACATATAAATATTAGCTTAATATAATTCGCTTAATTTCAAACTAATATAGCTTAATTAGCTTAATATAATGAGTTTAATTCTAAGTTAGTATAATAATAATTATTAAATCAATACACTTTATCAAAAGTAGAAACACCCGCTTAGTGGTATGTCATGTATACTGTGATATACATATAATTATTAGGTTAATTAGCATAATAAAATTAACTTAATTCCAAATTAATTATATTATTATTATTACTAAATCTATACTCCCATTCGATATGGTATATCATGTATACCGCGATATACATATAATTATTACCTTAATTAACTTAATATAATTAGTTTATGAAGAAGAGAAACTATTTTTTGTTGGAACACAATAGTATCAGAGCCAACTTTTGGTTATATAATATAATTAAATTAATTAGTTTCATTTCAAAATCGAGTTCGATTTGGTGCAATTACATAAGATATTTCATTTGATAACATTGTATAATTGACTTTTTCATTTAGTACTACTCGAAATTTTTAACTTCGAAGTGACACCATTATACTTTTGATTTCATTCACACAATACCACTTCGTTAACCAAACGTTAATCGATCGTTATAAGATTATGAAATTTTCCATTTAGTACCACTCTGAAATTTTCGACTTTCAAGTGGCAGCATTTTACTTTGTGCTTCAGCTCCAAAATACCATTTTTTTAATGGATATAATGAATATGTTCAAAATCCTTGATTTTATACCCCTCAAAATATTGTTGAGCATCTCTTTGCCCACCAAAAGCCAGGAGTTTGAACATATCCCTCAAATTTATCAAATTCATTAACATAGTGATATTTTGGAGTTGAAATCCAACGGTGCCACTAGAAAATAAAAAATTTCGGATGGTACCAAACGAGAATTTTCATAATTTTATAAAAGCCGTCCCAGAAGGTAATTTTAATGTGGCTGATTTCTCTTCTTTTGCAATCAGTTTCGCTACAGCACCCGCAGTTCTACCTAATTGTCCACCCCTTTCATGTGTAATTTCTATGTTATGTATGGATGTGCCTAAGGGCATATCAGTTGAAGTAGATTTTTCTTTTTGATCAATCAAAATTCCTTCCCAAACTGTGTGATTTATGCAGCATGTCGAAGAATGGTGTGGTATTATGTGGATGAAGTTAAAAGTACAATGGTGCTACTTGAATATCAAAATTTTTGAGGGTACCAAATAGAAGAGACAATTGTACAATGGTATCTGGTATCATATAAAATATCTTTTACATAATTATTCAAGTTATTTATTTATTTAAATTCAACTTATTTGATTTCACTCGATTCTCTATAATTACATAATTAAATAATATTTATCTATTATAGACTTTTATCTTAATTTCATATTTTAATTCTCTACTACTACATATTTAAAAAATACTTATTACTTATTAATTATTCTTATTCTTAATGTTGCCCAGTAATTAACAATTGTAGAAGGGGGGTTGAATACAATTGTATAAGATTCTCGACTTTAATAAACACAAATATGAATAATAACAGCTTTATTGATTCTGATATAAAACTTTTACAAAATTTTCTCAAGAAATCCTTATGTTCTTGAAAGCTGCTAGGTTACAATATACTCGTGTATGTGATTGATTACAAATCAAAACCTAAACTGTGTTTATATACTACACTGCTCTATCGATTACAAGATAAGTCCAAATCAATTACAAACTATATTGAAACATATCCTAACCGACAGTTGCATTCCTATTAACTAGGAACCGACAAAATAAACTTCCTTATTTAACTGGACTCTATAATTAACTTGAAGTAGTAATCCTGATCAGCTTCCAGTCCTGATGATAATACTGATCACAGTCCTGATAGCAATCCTGATAGCAATCCTGATACTGACACTCGTGCAATACTGATGATGTCAGCAATCCTGATCAATTTAGTCCAGATCCTGATGATCATTGAATCCTGATCTAACAATCTCCCCCAATCTCATACTTTGTAAAATAAAGTATAGATTCCTAGATTCAATGATTCCAAAAACTTATTTACAAAATGTACAAGAAACTATAGCAGCAAACTTATCTTTTTAGATTCTTTGGTAGAACAGATTCATCTTCAAGAAATTGGATAACAAATTTTCTTCTTTTTCTTCAAGAAGTTGAATCAGCATGTCCTTTATATTTTTGAGCTCTTCATCTTCCTCATTTATCTGGTAGGTATCTGCTCTAAGATTCTGAATTGAACTTCTTTGTAGATTATGTTCTTCAACCATGAGATAATCAATTTCCTTCCCATCATGATTAAGAGTCAATTGTCTCATGCCATAAGACATTTCTTTAACAGTATTGCCTCTTTGCATTTCAACATCTTGATCTCTCAGATTTAGATACATGGAGTATAATCACCATTATAGTTCTTTCATTCATCAAATCTTCTCCTTATGATTGACAGAATCATACCAGACCATTCCTTGCACACTTCATTCTTCCATTTGAGCAGATAATGAACATATTTCAGTTTCTTTGTTGTTTTAACCAGCAGCTCTTGAATGGATATCTTCTTCACACTTCCATTTTTCATGAAGTACAGAAGCTTCTCTTTCTTTTCAACACCATCATGACAATCTAACACTATGTCCACAGCTTGTAAATTGTTCAGGTGTTCAGAAGTTAAATTACCTTCAATATCAGTCAATGAGTGAGGGTCAACATATGGCATGTTCAGAAACTCAGCATCTCTGTGACCTATACCTCCTCTTGAATTGTGTGGCATTTGCTTTAAGCTTGAAAACATTTGTAACCAGAGTGCTTTAGATTTTTGTAATCCAGAAAAGTCTGCAACACTAGAAACATTTGTTATAATTCCACCTGACTGATAATTGACAGGTCTATCACACCTTAAAGTGTCTATGTGCTTCCACTTCTTATCCTTTTCTTTCTCAAGAACATAGCTCTTATCTATCTTGTGTTGTTCTCTTCTTGAGTTTCTCCACAACAGTCTGTTAGAGTTTTTCATCTTTTGCACATAGAGATTTAAATCTCTATTTGTTGTTCTTGTGATTTCTCTTCTTCTAACTTCTTCTTCTTCATCCATTTCTTCATTATGAGAGTCAACCACAGTAGATAAAATTAACAAATCAACCTCTTGTAGAATTTCAGATTCATCAGGACCTTGAGCAATGTCAGGATTAGAATCTGGAATTTGAATTGTATTAATGATGAGAGTTGATTGTTTTGGTCTTCTCCTCAATTGTGGTCCATCATCTCTTTCTTGATCTTCTTCCTAAATGATAGTCCTGATAGCTAGAGTATCAGGAGCTATTGGAGTTTAAGAAGCATAAAAAATTTCTTCAATTCTTACTCCTCTAGACCTTGTCTATCTAGGTATTGTTTGATTTGACCTTCTCCCTCTTCTTGCACCTCTCCTACCTCTACCTCCTTTTCCTCTAACTGGAGTAGGGTTGTTAAAGCTTTCCATGATCTCTTGCTGTTGTATCAGAAATTCTTCTTGAGATAGATCAGGATATTCTTCAGTTGAAATTGAGAGTGCTTTCCTTGAAAACAATTGTTGAACTCTCTTATCAGTGTGATAAAAAGTAACAACATCACTTCCTTTTGTCTTGAACTTCTGGAATAGGTTAGCAACATCCTCAGGATTTTCAATTAGCACATCTTCATTACCTTAAGGAATTGTAGAGAGTGTTTGTCCATGACCAGGCATCAGGATTGGATCACCTGTCAGGATTTGCTCTTCCGTCAGGATATGAGATTTCACTAAGGTTCTAACTGTTCTAACTCCAGAATCAGAAACATTAGTTGACTGCATGGATTGACTTTGAGAAGTTTGTCTTGTAGACTTCACCATTGCAGCATGAGAGGTTTCCCCTTGTCTTACCATATCATCACCATCATTTCCAGTATGATCATCATCATTATCTTTTCTCAATACTAGATCAGGTGTACATTTTGACTGACTTACCTTCTCCCCCTTTTTGGCATCGGGATTTGATAATAAATTCAAAATCAAATAGAGAGAGGCTTGAACATCAGTTACCTTAGACTCCAAAGAATCAATTCTGTTGTTTATGGAAGACTGTGCTTTGATAAGATCTTTGACATGAGAATCCACTACTCTGAGTTGAAAAGCAGCAGGTGTCTTTGCCAAACTCTGAGAAATATCATCCCTCACCAAGATATTTGCAGCCTTCACATAATCAATTTCACCCTTGAGGCTCTTGCTTAAAAGAGTTGTAGCCTTCAAGTGAGTCCTAATATCCTTATTCTGAATCATATTTGCAGCATAAGAAGCATGTTCCAATGCACATGGGTAGCTGACAGGATCAACAGCCCTGTACCAGTCATTATCCCATTCATGCCTTCTTAGCTGTTCAGCAGGATCAATTGCAGAAGGACCAGAAAAGTCTTGTCTAGAATCTTTTCCTGTAGTAGCCTTGCCAGCCATGAAAGTGCTTGAAGAACCAAAATTAGTTCCAAGACTAGATTTAATTGCTGTAGCAAGCTGATCCTTCTCAATATCCTCCTCCTCCTCCTCCTCCTCATCATCATCATCATCATTATCACTGTCATCAGAATCATCATTATCAGTAGGATCAGGAAGAATAATACCTTTAAGCTTATCCTGATGATCTGTGATAGGAGCTTTCATTGGCCTTGAGCTTAGTGGTTGGATCAGGATTGGCTCAGCATCCGGAGCAACACTGTCAGGATTTGATTGGCATGCATCAGTATTTGCTACCAATGGCTCTGGTGGAGCCTGAGGTTCATAAGCTGCTTCAACACTTTGAGCTGAAGGTTCTTGTGTACTTCCCTCATTGACAGTGTCCTCGACCAATCTCTCAATAACCTTTGCACCAGAAACCCCTTGAGCATTGTCAGGAAATTCCTTAGAAACTGTAGCTGATTTGGCTGCATCCTCACTTTGAGAGGATGGTTCTTGTGGGGCAGGAATGTTGATGTCTTCATTCTCCCTTTGAGAAAATGGTTCTTGTGTGACCATTCTTTCAGCTCTGCCTTCACTCACACTTTGAGTACGTGGTTCTTGTGTGGCTGGATCTTCAGTAGCTGCTGAACCACTTTGAGGTTCAGGTTCTTGTGGGCTAGATCCTTTCAGTTTCTTTTGTCTCTGAAAAACTTTCTCTTCTGCATTCCTCTTTTTCTCCAATGGATGTGTAAACCCAAGCTTGGAAGCAGTCTCAACAACCTTCTCCCAGGAAATTTCAACAATTCTTTTAGATGGAGAGGCTGGAGAATCAGAGATAGAGACAATCTTGTTTGATGCTGCATCAGGGCTACCAACGTCAGGATTTACTGGAGCATCAGGATTTGATGACTCATCAGGAATTGAAGTGTCCTATCCATCAGTATCCTGCTTCTTTAAAGGAATATGATACCTGCTTTTAATCAATTTTCTTTTCTTCTGTGGCTTAGTAGATGGTGCCACAGCTTCACTTGCAGTATCATCAACTTCCTTGTTCACCTTAAACTTGGAGGATAATGGCATAGTATCCTCATAATCATAATCATCCCTTAGAATTAACTTTCTTTTAACAGAAACCTCCTCAACCTTATCAGCTTTCTTCACCAGGACCCCTTGTACACCCCCTTTTGACTTCTTTTGAGTGAGTGGTGTAGAGGAAAAATCTTTTGATCCTGATTGCCTTCCAAACATATCAGATCTAGCTGATTTCTTTAATGTTACAACTACAGTCTTTTGAGAGACAGTAGAGGTGGTTGTAGAGTGTTTGGACTGTTTGGGTGGGATGCTTGTGTCAGGAACAAGGTGTGATTGGCCTTGTCCCATAACATCAGAAACTGATCCATATTGAGTAGGCATTTTCTCTTTCAATAAAAGCCCGACCTCATCAAGAATAAAGGCATTGCCTTGAAAACCATTTGCCTTATCACTGTTGACTAAGGACTTCACATTGTTTTCTATAATTCTACAAATGGGTAAAACTACATCCTCTTCAAAAGTAGCATTAGGACATAAGTGATTAGAAATTAGCTGGAAAAATCTTAGAAAACAGACAGAGCCTAACTTATCTGATTTCCTATCACTTAAAGATTTTAAAACAAAAGTACCATAATCAAACACTGTAGAGTGGATTAGAGAATACCCAATTTTGAGATATCCTGATGGTAGAGCATCAAAGTTTGATGTCTTGTTCAGGAAACAACGACTTATGGTGTTGAAGAAAAAATTCCACTCCTTCTTTAGCTTTGTCCTGAAGAGGTTTCCATACCTCTTAACTTCCCCATTGTAGCCCAACTTTGTAACAAACTCAAAGAGCGTCGAGTCTGTAACATTATCAGGAACATTATCACCCAGAATTGGCAAATGAAGAGCCTCTTCCACAATAGCAGGAGTTACATATTGAGTAACCCCATCAAACTCGAAATTCATCATGATTGAGCATGGGCGACCTTTGTCAAAAACAACTGTGTTCCATACCTGCATCACTGACTTAAAAGAAATACTTGCAGGTTCTGTTAGTGCATACTTCAAAGGACTTGAAGCAAGAAAATCTTGAATAATATGGAACTCATTGGGTAATTCCTGATGGTCTAAAACATCCACAAAATTGTTAGTGGCAAAAGTAACACCACTAATTACTGTTTGTTTGTTCATGAATGATGATGACACCATTGATACAATCTAGAAAACTTGATAATTGAGATTTAAAATTTAGGGTTCGTGAGCTCAGAAAGAAGATGAATAGCAAAAACTGATGATGAGAGAGTAATCAGTAATTTGGAAAATCAAATGTATTTTGTTAAAACAAAATATTACTCTCAATTACAGGTGGCAAGCTGTGATTTGTGCACAAATAATTAGTGGACCAAATTACGTGCGTAATTAAACATAACTGCACCGCTTTTTATGTGTATGTGTATATATCTAGCAGTGTGACACACGCGCGCATACAGTTGTCCAACTAAAACTCAAACGTTTCTCATCAGTTACTGACGAAAAATCAGGCACAAATTAAGCAATGAAATACTGACCTGTCCATCAGGATTAACCAGTTGACTTCCTGTCAGGATTGTGTCCTATCAGGATTTGATCAAAATTACATACCTTACTGAATGACCATCAAGGTTTGATATTCATCAGGATTTCCTCTCTGTAGCTTTTCTCAGAAATTCTCAAAGGTCATCATTCCAAGTTCATTCACCAACTTGTTGAAAATAGCTTCAGGCAGTGGCTTGGTGAATATATCAGCTAGTTGTTGATCAGTAGGAACAAAATAAAGTTCAATTGTTCCTTCCAGAACATGTTCTCTTATAAAATGGTACCTGATACTGATGTGCTTAGTAAGATAATGCTGAACTGGATTTCATGTCATTGCAATAGCACTTTGGTTATCACAATAAATAGGGATGTTGGAGTATGACATGCCATAATCTAACAACTGATTTCTCATCCACATTATCTGAGCACAACAACTTCCTGCAGCAATGTACTCAGCTTATGCTGTTGATGTTGAGATAGACTTTTGATTTTTACTGAACCAAGAAACTAGTCTACCACCCAAAAACTGACAACTTCCTGAAGTACTTTTCCTGTCTATCTTGCATCCTGCAAAATCAGCATCTGAGTAACCACACAAACCAAAATCTTATTCCCTTGCATACCAAAGGCCAAGTGAAGGAGTGCCTTTGAGATATCTGAAAATTCTTTTAACTACAATCAGATGAGGTTCCCTGGGATTTGCTTGAAATTTTGCACAAAGACAGGTTGCATACATGATATCTGGTCTACTTGCAGTGAGATACAACAGTGAGCCAATCATTCCTCTGTAGTGAGTTACATCTACCTCAGCACCTTGATCATGATCAAGTTTGGTAGCTATAGCTATGGGAGTACTTGCAGTAGCACTATCTTGCATGTTAAACCTTTTCAATAAATTCCTTGTATACTTTGACTGATTGATAAAGATGCCATCATCAGTCTGTTTAACTTGAAGACCAAGAAAGTAACTCATTTCTCGCATCATGCTCATTTGATATCTTGACTGCATAAGCTTTGAAAACTTCTCACATAGCTTATTGTTTGTTGACCCAAATATGATATCATCAACATAAATCTGAACTAGAAGCAAATCCTTACCATGATTCAAATAAAAAAGAGTTTTATCAATAGTACCTCTTTTGAATCCACTTTCCAGTAAGAATTGAGCTAAGGTTTCATACCATGCTCTTGGAGCTTGCTTTAGTCCATAAAGTGCCTTATCTAATCTGTAAACATGATTTGGATATTTTGGATCAATGAAACCAGGAGGTTGTTCAACATAGACTTCTTCCTCCACTTCTCCATTTAATAAAGCACTTTTCACATCCATATAGAAAACCTTAAATTTCTTGTGGGCTGCATATGCCAGAAAGATCCTGATGGCTTCTAACCTTGCAACAAGAGCAAAAGTTTCATCATAGTCGATTCCTTCTTGTTGAGAATACCCCTTTGCAACTAGCCTTTCTTTGTTTCTGATTATTACTCCATCAGAATCAGTCTTATTCTTAAATACCCACTTTGTACCAACAATTGACCTGTTCTTTGGTCTTGGCACCAGTTTCCAGACTTCATTTCTTTCAAATTCATTCAACTCTTCTTGTATTGTAGTAACCCAATCAGCATCTTTAAGTGCATCTTCAACTTTCTTAGGTTCCTCCTTGGATAGAAAGTTATGATAGAGACATTCATTTGTTGTTGCACTTCTTGTCTTAACACCTGCATCAGGACCCCCAATTATCAAATCTATGATTTCTTGTCCATTTCCTTGCTGGTGGTAAGTTATTTCTTGAAGTAGATGCTCCCCCTGGATTGGTGTTGTCTTGATTAGAAGAATTTGAATTAGTAGAAGCTCCCCCTGAATTGTTGTTGTCTCCTCCTGATGGATTATCAGGATTATCACTTGAATCAGTATCCGAAGAATCCTGTCCTGATGCTTGCGTAGATTCAGAATTAGTAGCAGTTTGCTGTTGCTCCCCCTCAACATTTGCACTGTTAGTAGCATCACCAGTATTTGCATCATCAGTATTAACACCATTAGTATTTGGTGCATTATCAGGATTTGGTTACCCATCAGTATCTGATGGAGTGTCAATATCTGATTCTTGTTCTTCATGTTCCTTGGTAGCTTCATTTGCAAAGATCAAACTATCATGAGAGTCTTCAGCAATTCCAGTTATCTTCTTATCATCAAAAGATACATGTATTGACTCCATGACAGTCCTTGTTCTCAAGTTGAAAACTCTAAATGCTCTAGAGGCTGGATAGCCAATAAAAATTCCCTCATCAGCCTTGGTTTCAAATTTCCCTAACTATTCAGGATGAGTTCTAAGAACAAAACACTTACAGCCAAACACATGCAGATGCTTCAGACTAGGTTTCTTCTCAGTGTCTGTTTACACCATGTCTGTTTATCAGTGTGAGATTTTGAGTTACACCATGTCTGTTTATCAGTGTGAGATTTTGAGTATAGCATGCTGTATTGACTGCTTCTGCCAAGAAATATGTAGGCAGTTTAGCTTCTTCCAACATAGTTCTGCCAGCTTCAATAAGAGTTCTATTCTTTCTTTCAACAACTCCATTTTGCTGGGGTGTGCCAGAAGCAGAGAATTATTGAATTATTCCTTTGTATTTGCAGAACTCTTCCATCTTTGAATTCTTGAATTCAGTACCATTATCACTCCTCAGAATCTTGACTTTATACTTTGTGCCCGTCTCAATCATTCTCACATGGTCCAACAGTATTTCAGGAGTCTCATCAACAATTATAAGAGTGTACCTTTTCTTATGGATGGACATTATATTGACTGGTCCAAATAGATCAAGATGCAGCATGTGATATGGTTCTCCAATAGAGGATTCAGATTTACTCTTGAATGATGTCCTTCTCTGTTTAGCTTTTTGACATGCATCACAGAGTCCATCAGGAGTATACAAAGCTTTAGGCAATCCTCTCACTAAATCTTTCTTAACCAACTCATTGATGTTGCTAAAGTTGAGATGAGAAAGCTTCTTGTGCCAGTTCCAAATTTCATCTACTGATGCTTTACTGATGAGACAAGTAGATGAGCCATCAGTATTTGATTGAATGTTGGCTTCATATATGTTACCATGCCTGTAGCCAGTGAGTGCAACCTTTCCTGATGATTTGCTGACTACTTCACAATGTGTGGAGTAGAAGTTGACATGATAATCTCTGTCTGTGATTTGAATAATACTCAACAGGTTGTGTTTTAGTCCCTTCACAAGAGCTACTTTTTTAATGATAACATTTCCAATTTTTATATTGCCATATCCCAAAGTTTGTCCAATGTTGCCATCTCCATAAGACACAGTTGGGACAGCTTTCTCTTCAAACTCTGATAGCAGGGCTTTGTTTCCAGTCATGTGTACAGAACATCCACTATCCATGACTAACACATTTTTCTTTTTAGCCTGCAATCAAACAAAAATACACTAGTTAGTATTTTTAAGAACCCACACTTGTTGGGTTATCATTCCATGCATTTTATTAATTTTAGCAGCAGAAGACTTTTTGACTTTAGCAGTCCTGACAGGATAAAATCCATCAGTATTTGCTTTGTCAGTATCAGTATTAACAGATGCATGAACCACCTTGACATTCTTAGATTTACCAGAATTTGCACTTTTATTAAACTTAGGTAAATGATCATAAAAGTTATGGTACAAATTATGGTATTATTCACAAGTATAAATAGAATGCCATTTACTGCCACAATAAAAACAAGACTTCTGTGGTTTATAAAATACTGATCTATTCCTAACATCAGACCTAGGAATCTCAGTAACCTTCTTTTTACTCTTCCTGCAATCAATAGCAAGATGATTAGAGTTACCACAGGTAAAGCAACATTTTCTAGGTGCATTAGGGATGAACTTATAATTATTCTCTTTATTAATCCCAACTTTACCATTCCTGTTTCTTTTGACAGTAGGTGTCTTTTATTTTCCTGTTACTTCACAAACTTTATCCTTAAGTTGTTTCTGAGACAATAAACCTACATTTTTCTTTTCAGTTTTCTTGACAAGTTTAGACTTAACATTAGAGACTGGTTGAGCAGAAGTAGATCCCTTTTCAAAGGTAGAATTGGGATCATTACCAAATACAAATTTAACATGCTTAAACTTTGATTTGGTCTTGTCTATAACATGTCTATAGGTCATTGGGTTAACTGTCTCATCTATGACAACTTTATGTTTCAATTTCTTATCTTCATCTGACTTATATCCTAGACATTCTTTCCAATTCTTAGAAGTATTGATTTTATGAAATTTCCTTCCAGAATCTGTCCAGGTTCTGATTTTCTCATTAGCATACTCAAGTTCCTTTTCAAGAGCAGTACATTTAAATTGCATCTCAAGTTTCATGTGTTTAGAATTATCACACTCTTTTTGTACCTCTTGCATAAAAGAAAATTCAGCTTCTAAATGCTCATTTCTTTTCCTAAGTTCAGACATCTCAGATAAGATCCTAGCATTTTCAGCAGACTGACTTCTAAAGCTAATATGCAATGACTTTAGAAAACATCTTAACTCAGAGACATTATTTGTATCAAAATCAAAAACAGTACTTAATACCTTTTCATCAGGAACAACAGTTTCATCAGTATTGGCCATTAGAGCATAGTTGACCACCTCAGTATCAGATTCTGAGGAAGAGTCCATCCAATCCTTGCTTGAAGTGATGAGTGCTTTAGCCTTCTTGCACTCAGTTGCAAAGTGTCCCATTCCATTACATTTGTAGCATCTAACCTTTGACTTGTCAAATTTGCTACCCTTGCTGTCCTTCTTCATGTACTTGTCTTTGTCAACATTGAAGGTCTTTTTCTGGAAGTTGCCTTGTCTTCTAGCCTTTCTGAACTTCATCTTCTTGAAGCCCTTGACTATTATAGCAACCATCTCCTGCATGTCAGAGTCAGTGGAGTCACCATCAGTATTGGCATCAGGATTACCATCAGTATCTGATGATGAGTCATCAGGATCTGACTCCATTCTTGATTTTCCTCTTGAGACCTCCACAGCTTTTCCTTTTGATTTTGCCTCAACTTTCAAGGCTACAGATTTTGCCTTGCTGTTTTTCTTGTTCTTTCTTTGTTGAACCTCTAGATCATAGGTTCTTAGCATCCCATAAACCTCATCAAGAGACACAGTGTTTAAATCATACTGATGCCTAATGATAGAAGTTTGAGTATCCCATTCTTCAGGTAAAGCTCTCAGAAACTTGGTGTTTGAGTCCTCAGTAACATACTCTTTGCCAACTAGAGATAGATTATTCAACAAAGTCAGAAATCTATCATACATGTCAGTAAGGCTTTCATCAGGTCTAGCATCAAACTGTTCATACTCTTGAATGAGTAGAGCCCTCCTGTTTTTCTTGATAGATGCAGATCCCTGACATTGAGTTTCCAAGGTGTCCCAAATTTCTTTTGCTGACTTGCATGCAATCACCCTGTTTGACATGACAACATCAAGACTATTATGCAGAATATTCATTACCTTTGCATATCTGAGAACATGAGCCTTCTCTTCTGGAGTCCACTCACTTTTTACCTTGACCACGTAGTGTTCAGGTACTGTATTTGTCTGACCAACAAGTCTCGTAGGGATACATGGTCCATCATTGATCCTGTCCAAACACTCAGGATCTATTGCTTCCAGGTACATCAACATCTTTACCTTCCATGTAGGATATTCAGATTTCTTCAGCATGGGAATTTTGATACTTTCATATTTGAATGTCGACATCTTAGATCGTATCTGATTTAAATTAAATCAGTTTGCTCTGATACCAATTGTTGCCCAGTAATTAACAAATGTAGAAGGGGGGTTGAATACAATTGTATAAGATTCTCGACTTTAATAAACACAAATATGAATAATAACAGCTTTATTGATTCTGATATAAAACTATTACAAAACTCTCTCAAGAAATCCTTATGTTCTTGAAAGCTGCTAGGTTACAATATACTCGTGTATGTGATTGATTACAAATCAAAACCTAAACTATGTTTATATACTACACACAGCTGCTCTATCGATTACAAGATAAGTCCAAATTAATTACAAACTATATTGAAACATATCCTAACCGACAGTTGCATTCCTATTTGTTAGGAATATGTTGTTCTTGATGATAATTATAAAAACACTTAGTAGATTTTGTGTTAAGTCAATTTTGTAGCTGTCAACGGAATGGTATGCTTTGCAGCTTCCGTTGACAGGTAGCTCATCAACGGAATGAGTCTCATCAACAGAATGAGTAATGTAGCAATTGCACTGTACAATACTTCACTAGTTGATATGCAATTGTTGTAGGTACTAGATAGGTTTTCTAAGTCATGTTGACTAAGTACTAGATAGGCAAAATAGGTTGGTTAATTGTTAATATAATGTGCCTTGTAATTTTGCCTAAGTGAAGACATGTCAACGGAATGGAGATTACACTATCAACGGATTGAAGAATGTACCATCAACGGATTGAAGAATAAAGCTATCAACGGAATACATCTCACTACTATCAACGGATTACTATCACTTTTCTGAACAGTTGACAAAGTGATAGTGACAGTTTTCTGACATATCAAAAGATGATGTAGAAGTGTACTTTGCATTGGGAGCCATCAAAATGGTTACTGGGAATGAGGAAACATTCCATTTACCAATTAAGTTTTTGAGTGGGATCATAATAAGCATGAAGACAAAAGACAAGATCTCCAAGGACCATTGGACAAAAGGAATGAAAAGCAAGCTGTTGGCGGTTACCTTTAGTACTTTTTAGTGTAGCCAAAAATAGCATTGTAAACTTGGGATATATAACCAAGTGTAGCAGTTCATTTTATTGTAGGAAGTGAGATATAATAATTTTGTATTAGCTTTCTTTGAAGAGCACTCTCACTCTACATTTGTAACTGAGCAGCTGTGCTACATTTGTAACACAGATTATTCCCACAATAAAAACACCTCAGTTGGATCCTCAAAATATCCAACTGAAATTTATATTTGCTTGTGTGTTTTATTTTCTCTGTCAAGTTATTTAAAAGTTGTTTTAAGTTTAGAAATATCTAGAATTGTATTCAACCCCCCTTCTACAATTCTGTTAGGTCATTTGGGATTAACAATTGGTATCAGAGCGAGCTTCTAACATACAAGGAGTTTAAAGATCAAGGCCAAAACAGAAACCATGGTGAAGAAGGATGCAGGTGTAAAGATACCAGTTCTAGATAAGGACAATTACTTTCACTGGAAAGTAAAAATGCATCTACATCTCATGTATATGGATGAGAGATATGTAGACTGCATTGAGAAAGGTCCACACGTTCCCATGAAGTTTGCATCTAGAGTTGGACTGCCAGATGATGCTGAAGATGTGGAAATTCCAAAGCCTGTCTCAGAATGGACTGTTGAAGATGTTGCAGAAGTCCATAAAGATAAAAGAACCATGAACATTCTGTTCAATGGCTTGGAGCAAGAGATGTTTGACAATGTTATCAACTGTACAACTGCAAAAGAAGTATGGGACACTGTTAGAACACTCTGTGAAGGAACTGAGCAAGTAAGGGAGAACAAAATGCAACTCCTCATACAACAATATGAGCACATTGCTTTTCTTTCAAGAAAATTTTCTAAGTTGAAATTCAAGAGAAACTCAGAAGCAAGGCCACCAAGGAGAGACTTTCAACCTAGCAAAAATAATTGGGTTGAAAAGTCTAAGTCTAAATGTTTCAACTATGGAATGATTGGTCACTATGCTGGAGATTGCAGAAAGCCTAGAGCTGAGAAGGGCAACATGAAAATTGAGCATGTTGATTATAAAAAGAAATACTTTGAAATACTTTCATGTCTCATGAGTATGATTGGGCTGGTAATGATGATGATTCAGATGATGATGTTGAGTATGTCAACTTGGCTCTAATGGCTAACAATCATGAGCAGGAAGCAAGTTCCTCTAGCAACCAAGTAACAACTACTAATCTTTCTGAGCTTTCTAAAGAGGAATGCAATAGTACAATTAATGAAATGTCTAATGTAATGTATAATTTGCGTGTTACTCTTAAATCACTTACCAAAGAGAACTCAAGAATTAAAGAGACTAATTTGTTCTTAAGTGATAGAAATGCCATGTTAGAAGCACAACTCATTGAGTTTGAGAAAATGAGGTGTGTTAGTAGGGATGCTAAGCTGGAACTTGAGAAAGTGTTAAAAAGGGAAGAGATTCTTAAAACACAACTAGAAATAGAACAGAGATTGATTGCAAAATGGAAAGATTCCAGGAATGTTGCTAGCAACATCATTAATGTTCAAGGTATGGAATCTTTCTGTGAGCAATCATGGAAAAAGAACAAAGAGAAGCTAGGGTATGTTGTTGAAACCTTAGAATCAGAATCAGAGTCAACAAACAACAATGATCATTCGTTGAAGGTTGATACGTCAACGGAATGCAAGCTTCCATTGACAGATGAACCATCAACCGATCATGTTGTTCCGTTGACAGAGGAAAAGAAAGAAGAACTCACTAGACTTAATAACAAGTATGGTCCTGTCACCAAGAACTTTGTTCAAGGTGAGTCTAGTAAATCAAAGAAAATTGAGAAGCCTGTTGAGAGAGCTAATGTAGGTCACTTGTCTAACAAGCAATTGAAAGACAAGTTAGAGAAAATTCAAGTTGAGGTTAAGGGCAATAAAAAGAATAACATAAATGGCAAAGTAGGGATTAACAAACATAACAATTACACACCTGATAAGTATGCTCCTAGAAAAACATGTGTTAATTGTGGCAGTGTTAGTCATTTATCTGCTAATTGCAAATCTGTTAAGAAGCCTACTAATGTGAAAATGCCTAAGCCTGCAATGAATGCCTCTAAGCCTGCAATGCCTGTTATGCCTAATATGTTTGCTCCATATGCACAATTTCAAAATCCATATGCTAGCATTCCACTTGTGCCTAATCCATACATGAATATGTTTAATGTGCCACAAATGCCATGGAATGTGAATAACATGTTTGTTCCTCCAAATATGCATGCTATGAATGAAAATGTGAGCAACCCTCGGAAATCAACACCAAAGGCAAAGGTTGATTTAACTCAATCTGAGCCCAAGGTGAAAAATAATGTGAAGAGAAAATCAAAGGCTAACAAAACAGGACCCAAGGAAACTTGGGTACCAAAATCAACTTGATTTGGTTTTATTGTGTGCAGGGAGACAAGAGGAATCTTTGGTACTTGGATAGTGGTTGTTCAAGACACATGACTGGTGATTCTACCCTGCTCACAGAGTTCCAGGAAAGAGTTGTCCCTTGTATTGCTTTTGGAGATGACAGCAAAGGCTACACTAAGGGATATGGCTTGATTTCAAGAGAAAATGTCATCATTGATGAGGTTGCATTGGTGGATGGTCTAAAGCACAATTTGCTTAGTATCAGCCAACTTTGTGACAAAGGATTTTTAGTTACTTTTTCAAGAGAAGCCTGTTTTGTTTCTAAAGGTGGATACAACAATGTGGTAATGACTGGATTCAGAAGAGGGAATGTGTGCATTGCTGACTTTAGTAGCACAAGTCCAGACACCATCACTTGTCTTTTCAGCAAGGCAAGCAAGGATGAAAGTTGGCTATGGCACAAGAAATTGTCTCATTTGAATTTCAAGGTTATGAATGACTTGGTGAGGAAAGATCTTGCTAGAGGAATTCCACAGGTGGAATTCTCCAAGGATGGTTTGTGTGATGCCTGTCAAAAAGGGAAACAAAAGAAGGCATCATTCAAAAGCAAGACAGAGTCATCATTTGTTCAACAACTTGAGTTACTTCATATGGATCTATTTGGCCCTGTCAATGTCATGTCCATTTCAAAGAAGAAATACTGTCTTGTGATTGTTGATGATTTTTCTAGATTTACATGGACTTTCTTTTTGCACTCAAAAGATGAGGCAAATGAAATCATTATCAATCACATCAAGATAGTAAACAATCATCCTGATTTCAAAGTAAGAAGGATTAGTAGTGACAATGGGACAGAGTTCAAGAATTCAACTATGAAGATGTTCTGTGAAGAAAATGGCATTTTGCATGAATTTTCAGCTGCAAGGACACCACAGCAAAATGGTGTAGTCAAAAGGAAAAGCAGAACACTCATTGAAGCTCCGAGGACAATGCTAGATGAATCAAAGTTACCAACTTATTTTTGGGCTGAGGCAGTTAACACGACTTGCTTCACTCAAAATATTTCTTTGATTAATCAAGCCATGGGAATGACCCCTTATCAACTACTCAAAAGAAAGAAGCCACTATTGGATTTTCTTCATGTCTTTGGATGCAAGTGCTTTGTTCTGAGAAATCAAGCTGAGCATTTGGGGAAATTTGAAGCAAAGGCAGATGAAGCAATATTTGTGGGATATGCAGCAGGGAAAGCTTACAGAGTCTATAATCTCAGAACCAACATTGTTATGGAATCTGTACATGTTGTTTTTGATGATCTCAGAATTCAAGGTCTCTGTGATGAAGGTTTCCATGAAAGTCTTTCTTTTGAGAATGAGGAAGGAGATCAAGTGAATCATGTTAAGGCTATTGAGAAACAGCCTAAAGTTGTTGTGTCTAGCACAGATGAAAGCAGTAGTGAAGATTAAATTGCTGCATTAAGATTGAGAAGAATAGCTGCTAGCAGACCAATTGGTCATTCCGTTGACAATCATGGTGGAGGATTCGTTGACAGTCAAAATGAGCATTCCGTTGATAGTCAAAATGGGCATTCCGTTGACAGTCATAGAAATGCTTCTAGGAGTGATCACTTAGGGACAACAAACTCAGGAGGAGTTTCTCAAGGACAAACATCTAATCAAGGCAATCATGATCATGAAGCTACATCTTCTAGAGCTAATCTACCTCCCTCAAGGAAATGGAATAAAGATCATCCCTTTGAACTCATCATAGGTGATGTTTCTTCAAAAGTCCAAACTAGAAGAGCAACTCAAGAGGAATGTTTATATAGTAGCTTTCTGTCTCAAGATGAGCCAAAGAAAGTTGAGGACGCACTTCTAGATCCAGATTGGGTTTTAGCTATGCAAGAAGAGCTAAACCAATTTGAGAGAAACAAAGTTTGGAAGCTGGTGCCCAGGCCTAAAAACAGGAGTGTTATAGGCACAAAATGGGTGTTCAGAAACAAGATGGATGAAAATGGCATAGTCACAAGGAACAAAGCTAGATTGGTTGCTAAAGGCTACTCACAGGAAGAGGGAATTGATTTTGATGAAACTTTTGCTCCTGTTGCAAGACTAGAAGCAATAAGAATTTTCCTAGCCTATGCAGCCCATGCCAATTTTAAGGTCTACCAAATGGATGTGAAGAGTGCTTTTCTGAATGGGGAATTGGAAGAGGAGGTGTATGTGAGTCAACCTCCTGGTTTTGAAGATGATGATTTTCCAGAGTACGTGTACTTTCTCCTCAAAGCACTTTATGGTTTGAAACAAGCACCTAGATCCTGGTATGACACACTTTCACAGTTCCTCCTTGAGAATCACTTCACTAGAGGTACTGTAGATAAAACTCTTTTTCATAGAATTGTGAATGGCTCTACTATACTTGTTCAAATTTATGTAGATGACATAATTTTTGGGTCTACAGATGAAAAACTTTGTCAAAAGTTTGCCAAGCTTATGCAAAGTAAATATGAAATGAGCATGATGGGAGAATTAACTTATTTCCTTGGTCTCCAAGTGAAACAAGTTAATGAAGGCATTTTCATTAGTCAAACAAAGTACATTCATGATTTGTTAAAGAAATTTAACTTAATGGATTGCTCTCCTGCCAAAACTCCCATGCCTACTACTACTAAACTTGAATTGAATACTAAGGAAAAATCTGTGGACATTTCAAGTTACAGAGGCATGGTAGGCTCACTTTTATATTTAACAGCTAGTAGACCTGATATTATGTTTGCTACATGTCTATGTGCTAGATTTCAAGCTGATCTTAGGGAATCCCATTTAGTTGCTATTAAAATAATTTTCAGATATCTCAAAGGAACACCAAACCTTGGCATTTGGTATCCTAGAGAATCTGGCTTTGAACTAATTGGTTATTCAGATGCAGATTATGCAGGATGTAAAATTGACAGGAAAATCACAACTGGCACCTGTCAATTCCTAGGAAATAAGCTTGTGTCATGGTTTAGCAAGAAACAAAACTCAGTTTCTACCTCCACAGCTGAGGCTGAGTACATTGCAGCTGGAAGTTGTTGTGCACAAATTTTATGGATGAAAAATCAACTACTTGATTATGGATTAGGAGTTGAGAAAATTCCTATTTTCTGTGACAACACTAGTGCCATTGCCATTACTGAGAATCCAGTGCAGCATTCAAGGACCAAGCACATTACATCAAGTACCATTTCATTAGAGAACATGTTATGAATGGTACTGTGGAGTTACATTTTGTTCCAAATGAACAACAACTTGCAGACATCTTTACCAAGCCACTTGATGAATCAACATTCTCAAGATTAGTAAGTGAGCTAGGTATGCTAAATTTCTCTTAATTATTTATGAGATTTTTGCAAGTTAAAAATTGCAGCCAGAAATTTGCTATGATTTTCTGTGGATTAATTTTCTCAGAAAAAAAAAGGTGAAATTTTGTCCAAGTCAAAATTACTATGTCAACGATTGTCTTAATCCGTTGCCAGTCTTAGCATTTTTCTGGGTATTCCGTTGACAGCTCTTTTATGTCAACGAAATGCAGATTTATCAACGGAATAGGCTGGATCTTATACGCCCATTTCTAATCCGTTGATATAGCGCTGTTAATCTAAACCGTTGATTTGCACGCCTTTTTACCATGATCTATGCATACACCCCTGTAGGTATAAATCATGGTCATGTTTTAATTGTAACAGTTAAATTTTTAAGCCAATCCAGTAATTTACAATTATTATTGGACTTAATTTTTGAGAAATTTTGGGGGAGTATTTAAGCAATTTTGCTTTCTTTAATTCATTTTTATCTTACTCTCCAAATTTCCAAAGGCTTTCTCACTTCTTCTCTCTCAAAGCAAAACACAGTTTGAACTCAACTCAACTCAACAATGACGCCCATAGTTAAACTTATTTCTGCTGGAGGGTTCATTTATGAGAAGAACAACTCCATACCATTTGTTGACAAGGAAAGCTCGAACGAAATCTTTCACAAGATGATGGATTTCTTGGTGAACTGCAAGCTTAGTTATGCTATGTTTCACTCCACTCCACTTTATCATGCAATCATCGAGGAGATTTGGACCTCCCGCGAGTTCAGTGAAATTAACTGCACTATGCAATTCACACTTCAAGGTAAAGAGTATATTGTTAATTCAGATGTTTTGCAAGCATGCCTTCATATTCCTGAGAATAACTACTTAGCTTTACCCACAAATTCTGAAATTGTTAACATGCTTAACACTATTAATTACTCTTTGTCAACTGTGAATTTGGGTAAGATTATTAGGAGAGGTTTGGTAAAGGAGTGGAGCTACTTAGCAGATGCTTTTATTAAAGTGTTTTCTGGAAAAATCAGTAATTTTGATGCTTTAAGTAACTCCATTCTAATTTTGTTTGCCATGCTTCTCACTGATAAATACTATAACTTTAGCACCCAATTAATGTATGAACTTGGTGCTAAGTTGGGTGATAAGAAAACTAGGAAAAATAATATTTATTATGCTAGATTTCTAATGATGTTGGCCAATCATGTTAGTCCAACACCATTGGTTATCTCTAACCCCAATTCCAAGTTTGACTGTTTTGTTCAAGAGAAGAGGGTACTAACAGACATCTTGAGGCTCAATCACAATGGTGATGTCCCAATGGTGTACTTGCCAGTCATTGAGGTAACACTTTCTCAACCTGTTAATTTAAATGTTACTTCAATTTCTGCTACTACAACTGCTGTTGTTGCAATGGAGCCTGTAGCTGTGACCCAACAGGCTCCCGCCCCTGCAACTAGACCTAAATCTAAAAAGTCTAAATCTACCAAGCCAACCTCAGGTGCTTCTCAAAAGGCACCTGTTGTAAAATCCACTACACAGCCTAAGGGGAGTGAAGCAGGTGTGGTGAGTGGTGAGGGAAGGGGTGAACATCAAAGAAACCCCAAGGATAAGGTGGGAGAGGTGAATGTTGCCCAGACTAGCCCCATTGTGTCTTCCCAACAAGGCACAATAAGTAACATGGATATTAGCTCAAGTCTAACTACATCCTCTCAAAAGGGTGTAGTTATTGAAACAAGCTCTCCTCCAAGAGCACACACCAAAAGGGTAAGGGACACATCTAGCCCCCAAACATCTATTTCCCACTACCAAAGAAGGGTGAAACAGAAATCCCAGGTCACACAGGGTGCACACACACCGGAAGCAACAATTCCAGTTTCTCAAATTCAGTTTGATGTAGCCCCAATTATTACTCTGGGGTTATAGTCCCCCTCCTTCAATATTAATATTGAGACAACTCCACAAAATTCTCCTTCACACTCATTAGATGTGGATATGATCCATTCATCTATTACTGATTATCCATCTCTATTCTTGGAGAAGCCCCACTCTGAAATTGGTGGTCATCACTTTTTAAGTGATTTGTTGGGCCGCCAATCATCTCTTTCTGAAACTACAAGAGGATCTGTGGAACCATCTTTAAAATCAATCACCACAGATTCTACTGTAATTTCAATTTCTCAAACTCCTTTAATGACTTCATCAACGGAATTATCTCTTCCGTTGACAAGTGTTTCTCCATCAACGGAATCCATTCCGTTGATAGTTCAAACTACCATTCCGTTGATAGCTCATTCAGCACCAATTATTGAAAATCCAGTTGTTCACACAACTAGTGCAGATGACCTAGTGGTAGTTGAAACACTTTTAGGATTGAAAGGGAGTGATTCTGAGAGGCTGGTTGCAGCCAGGCAAAAGGAGAGATTGAGAGTTCCACCTTAGTAGGTGAAGGTGAGGGTGTGAGAGGTGTGAGAGGTGTGAGCCATGGGGAGCCCATGATGCAAGAAAATAGAGGAGAGAGAGAAGGGACTACATGAGCTCTAAGGGAGGAAACAACCATTGCAAGTGAGTTAATGGAGGTTAGTGAGGGAGAAAGAGAATTGTCTTTCCAAGAGCATTATCAACAAACTCTGGATAGCATTTCTCTGGATCCTGAAACCTTTACTCACCCTGTGCAAACATATCAAATCATGGCTCAACAAGGCAATGTGGAGGCAGAGAGGACATTAAATCTAATTCATACAACTGCATCCATGATTTGGGCTAAAGATGCACTTGCCAATATGTCTCCAGGAGCTGGTGGAAGTGATCATTTTGCTGAATCTTCAAGTGATGATGATAGTCTTGTTGCTGATTTACAAGAGGTGGCTACTACTACACAGACTGGGACATCTGTGATGCCTCCTAAGCCAAGATGGCTTTAACAAGATTCACTTGGATTTCATGATTTGGATACTGCAATCACAAGGCAGTATAATGAAGCTTACTTGGCTCATGAGTCTGCACCTCAAAATGAAAAGAAATTCTACAAGGCAATTTTGGACTCTCTAGAAATCCAGAGGCTCCAAATGCTACAGACAAGGATTGAGGCCAGGGAAATCAAGGACACCATTGCAAGATTCAAGGACTCCGCTGATAGGAGGTTTGATGAAAGACTTCCCCTTCTCACTGTGACCAAAATGGACAAATTCTTCAAAAGGGATCATGAGGTGGCAACCACTTTGAAAACCCTTACTGATAGGGTGGACAAAGTGGAAGCCACATTAACTCATATGCAACAAGCACAGGAGAAGCAAACTCAGTTATTGACTCAGTTAGTGGCAGCTCAAGGTCTCCCTCTCATCACTCTTGATGATAACAAAAAGGGGGAGAAATCAAAGGAGCTTAATATTCAAGTCATAAAAGTTATGGTCCCAGCCATTTCTTTACCACAGGAGCCACTAGCTATGGGGGAGTATATCAAAAATAAATTGGATGGAATTGACCTGATTCAACGTGCATCTCTGAGACTACAACTTGCAGAACAGATAAAAGAGAAAATGAAGGATATAGATGCACGGGCTAAGAAGATAGCTGAAAATGCAAGAAATAAACATCCATCAACGGATCAAGCTACTTCTACATCAACGGATCTCAGAATTATAGTGTCAACGGATGAGCCCATCCCATCATCAACGAATGCTATGGTCTTAGTGTCAACGGATTTGGAGCCACAGATTAAATTCTCATATGATCTAAAGCCTCTTCTATATGGAGTGATTCCTGGTCCAAGGAAAGAAAAGGGACAAACTTCATGTATTAGAGATGATGACCCAACTACTTTTCCAAAATGCTTATCTCCAAAATCCCTAGCTAAACCAAAGGGCAAGAATATTGCTAGGACCTTCTATCCTCCTCCATTTCCAGATGAGCTCAAGGTTCTGAGTAAACTTATTATAAAATGCAAGGAAAGCAATAAGCCTGAAATTAGGAATCAAAGAGCAATAGTCTACATGAATGGGCAAGAGATCTGTGTTTGGGATGGTCACCCAAATTTTGCTGAAGCTAAAGCTGAGGAATCAGCTAGGGCAGACATGCAAGCTCTTGCAGTTGCCCAAGCTCTAGATGAAGAGGAAAGATTGCAAGAAGAAAGAGCTAGAGCTGAAGCTGAGCAAGCAAAAGGAAAAAGAAAAAGTACAAGGCAACCTAAAACAAGAGCTAAAAGAAACTTGGCTTTTGATAAGGATGATTCTCAAAGCACTGTAACAGATGCACCTGTAACAACTGTGCCTTCAACTTTTTCTGATCCAGGTTTTGGAGCAAAATTAGCTTATGACCCTGAACATCTAGTCAATTTTCATGACCAACCAATTGAGCCAAAGGAGGAGCCATTTGAGTTTGATGAAGCTAATTTTCCCAAATTTCTGGTTGAAATGGAATCAAAGAAGAAATCAAAGCAGAGGGCTACTAAGGCTAAACCAGTTTTTGTGAGAAGGCCACAGGTTGAAAAACCACCTACAAACCCAGAGGACTTTATCTACATTGCAGATATAAGGGAGGAGTCAGACTTAAACCTATATCTTGATGACTTGGTGGAAGTGAGAGGAATAGGAGCCACTTATAAACTACCAGAGAGATTAGTGTTTGTCTACAAAGGTGGAAGGGAACAGATTTGGCCTCTACACAGAATTCTAGGAGAGGATTATCAAACTTTGCTAGTGGTGTTCAAGTGCTTAAAGAAAGATTTTGGGTTCACCAAAACTGCTAAGTCTGAGGTTGTCTCCAAGATTTGTCAAATAAAAGCTAGCTGAACAAGCCTGATGCACTTCCCAGAGTTCTAAAGGTCCCTCAAACAGGAAAGAAATTTCATCTCCAACCCTTTTGGATGATGGAATTCAGAGACAAGGACAACTGTAGGAGATTCTTCATAATAGAGGACCAATTGGAAAAGGCATCTAATGAAACTCTAAGATTTATTCAATCCAAGTTGGGTGAACAAGATGAAGAAGAGAAGATTTTCTACAGGAGGCTCCAAGCTCAAATTGAGGAGAACAATGCTAAGAAGGGGAAGAAAACAAGTCCACAGAGACAAAGATGATAAATCTGCTTAGGCTAGAGGAGCAACTCTGTGCACCTGTGTTGTAAGAACTTCTACTTTGTTTTCAATAAATTTTTAAAGTATCATGAAGCTCAATACAATTTCTACTTTTGTAATTTGTAATTTGTTTAAGTGTTTTTGTTATCATCAAGGCTCTTGATTTATGGATGTTATTCTATCAGTCATAAATTGGGGGAGATTATTAGGAATATGTTGTTCTTGATGATAATTATAAAAAAACTTAGTAGATTTTGTGTTAAGTCAATTTTGTAGCTGTCAATGGAATGGTATGCTTTGCAGCTTCCGTTGACAGGTAGCTCATCAACGGAATGAGTAATGTAGCAATTGCACTGTACAATACTTCACTAGTTGATAGGCAATTGTTTTAGGTATTAGATAGGTTTCTAAGTCATGTTGACTAAGTACTAGATAGGCAAAATAGGTTGGTTAATTGTAGATATAATGTGCCTTGTAATTTTGCCTAAGTGAAGACATGTCAACGGAATGGAGATTACACTATCAACGGATTGAAGAATGTACCATCAATGGATTGAAGAATAAAGCTATCAACGGAATACATCTCACTACTATCAACAGATTACTATCACTTTTCTGAACAGTTGACAAAGTGATAGTGACAGTTTTCTGACAGATCAAAAGATGATGTAGAAGTGTACTTTGCATTGGGAGCCATCAAAATGGTTACTGGGAATGAGGAAACATTCCATTTACCAATTAAGTTCTTGAGTGGGATCATAATAAGCATGAAGACAAAAGACAAGATCTCCAAGGACCATTGGACAAAAGGAATGAAAAGCAAGCTGTTGGCGGTTACCTTTAGTACTTTTTAGTGTAGCCAAAAATAGCATTGTAAACTTGGGATATATAACCAAGTGTAGTAGTTCATTTTATTGTAGGAAGTGAGATAGAATAATTTTGTATTAGCTTTCTTTGAAGAGCACTCTCACTCTACATTTGTAACTGAGCAGCTGTGCTACATTTGTAACACAGATTATTCCCACAATAAAAACACCTCAGTTGGATCCTCAAAACATCCAACTGAAATTTTATATTTGCTTGTGTGTTTTTATTTTCTCTGTCAAGTTATTTAAAAGTTGTTTTAAGTTTAGAAATATCTAGAATTGTATTCAACCCCCCCTTCTATAATTCTGTTAGGTCATTTGGGATTAACACTATTAACTAGGAACCGACAAAATAAACTTCCTTCTTTAACTGGACTCTATAATTAACTTGAAGTAGTAATCCTGATCAGCTTCCAGTCCTGATGATAATACTGATCACAGTCTTGATAGCAGTCCTGATAACAATCCTGATACTGACGCTCGTGCAATACTGATGACGTCAACAATCCTGATCAGTTTAGTCCTGATACTGACGCTCGTGCAATACTGATTGTTTTAAATAATTTAATTTTTTATTCTTAATCCGTGCTTTGCACGGGTTATCGGCTAGTATATATTATTTCTTAATCAATCAATGAGGTGTGTTTGAAATAGAAAAATGTATACATTCTTACCTAAAAGTCCCAAAATTATTATGATGCATAATAGTTATGTTAAGTAGGCAAAATTGAGTGAAAAGATTGGAGGTGTGCCTCGATATGGAGTTAGAGGTGTCCTTCATTTGGGCTAGAATCTTTTTCCTTTCCTTCTTGAATCAATTAGATCACTTGTTAGTCTCAAGACATTGAATATCGAGACTAACAACATTGAAGAACTTTTCCATATTTCTTCTCGTGCATATGAGTGCGAGTAAGCAGATCCAATGGGTATTTAGTCCGAGTCAAAACTGGAGTAGTCTGATAAAGATGATTTGTATTTCATCTTTATTGATTTGTAAAACTATGTGATCTAGAGATTTAAGAGAGAGAATTAAAAGAGATCGAGAGAGATAAGGAGAATGGAGATGAGAGACTTCAGAAAATGTATTTTCTTGATTGAAACTGAATGAATCCCCAATTATAATTGCATCTGAGTTGTTATAGTCCACACATTTCTCAAACTAACTTTCTCGCCCAAAGTCACTGACTTAAAAAATAAAAAATAAGAAAAATAGATTATATGAACTAAAATAGAAAAATGGACTTCTTTGACCTATAACATAGCATTCCCCCTTAAGAGACTTGTCCTCAAGTTGATAACTCAAGGAAGAGGAAAATCTGTAAATTGATTACAGAAACGTTGTGCATCTTCCCAAGTAGCATGAGCTGCATCATGGCCAACCCACTATACCAAATATTCAACTTTAGCAGTATTCTGAAAAGGCCCAATCCGCTTATCCAAAACCATACTTGGAAGCTTTTCAGAAGTAGAAGACAACCAAATGGGAATATCAGTAGTCACTGGAATTGTACCCTTGAATTGTTTGAGCTGAGACACATGGAATACATCATGAATCTTAGCAAAAACTGGAAGCCTCAATTTGTAAGCCACTTGTCCTATTTTGTTGGTAATCTGAAATGGACCATAATACTTAGGACTAAGTTTAACATTGCTTCTTACTTGCACAGAACCCTGCTTATAAGTAACCAACTTCAACCATACCCAATCCCCTACACTAAACACTCTTTCACTCCTGTGTTTGTCAGCATAAAGTTTCATCAATCATCATTTCCCTCATTTATAAGTCTCTATCCAACTCCTTATGCAGAGATTCACCAGCCAAGTAAGGTAAGTGTAAAGGTGGAGGCTGATTATAAACCACCTCATAAGGAGTAAGCTTGAGTAGCAGTGTGGTAATGGGTATTAAACCACCACTCTGCCAAAGGAAGCCACTTTCTCCAACTCTGAGGATTATTACTGCACATACACCTCAAATAAGACTCCAAACACCTGTTAACTACCTCCGTTTGTCCATCAGTCTCTAGATGATAGGCTGAAGATATCAAAAACTCTGTGCCATACAAACTAAACAGAGCTTGCCAAAATTGGCTAAGGAAAACTGAATCTCTATCAGATACTATACTCCTGGGCCACCCATGCAATTTGAAAACGTTATCTAAGTAGGTTTGTGCCACAGTAACAACAATATAAGGGTGAGAAAGTGCCATAAAATGTGCACATTTACTAAGTCTATCCACTACCACAAAGATAACATCTTTACCATCAGATTTCGGAAGACCAGTAATGAAGTCCATAGAAACATCAATCCATACCTCTTGAGGTATTGGTAAAGGTTGCAACAATCCTGGATGAGCAATAGTTTCATACTTAGAAGCTTGGCATACCTGACATAACCTCACAAACTGCATGATTTGCTTAGTCAACCCTTTCCAGTAAAACACTTGTTTGATTCTTTTCACAGTTAAGTCCCTACCTACATGACCTGCCTTAGGAGAAGAGTGATACCACCTAATCAATTGCAACTTCAAATCACCATTAGGTCAAACCACAATTCTATTATTTCTCCTCAATAAGCCGTTCTGCCGTTGATACCCTGGAACAGACAAGTTATTTACCAATTGTTGAATCTTATCCTCCCAAATAGAATCCAACTTATAACTAGCTCTTATTTTCTGAGAAAGATCATAGGACACCACATATAAAGCCAAGCATAATATGTCAGCACCATCTCTTCTAGACAAAGCATCTGTCACAACATTTTCAACACAACTCTTGTAGTTAATTTCATAATCATACCCCATGAGTTTTTGAAAGACGTGTGTCCTAAATCCAATCATGGATGATGAGTTAGGAGATACTTTGTTCAATCTGATTCAAGTTTGTTTAATTTAATAAAATGGTAATATGTTTTATAACGAGCTTTATCTATTTAAAGTGTTTAAATTAGATGATCCATAGTTTAGAGTAAAGCTTTAATGGATTATGATGAGATCATTATAATGAGACCTTAAAGATGATAACTCTAAACTTAAATAGTTCCTGGTCGTAGGATAATTAATTGGTAGTTAATTAATCCGCAAAGATCGGTACATACTATGCTTGCTTCACTGTGAAGGATGTCTGTTCTCATAGGCATTTGTGTGGTGACACTATAGCTAGTATGTAGGTGCTTATTAGGAATAAGTTCACTGAACATGACTCGATCAGTTGAACAACTAATGGAGTTCACTAATGTGTGAGTAGTTGTTCATATAGTGATGGTTGTACAAGTGTCCTTTGACTTGAGATCATCATAGTCATCTTGTGTACACTGAACTATACTTTGGTTTAGCTCTTAGTCTCGAGGGACAATAATTAGTGCTCTTCTGGGTATAGGAATTTGTGCACGAAGATAGTGAATGATCAATAAAGGATCTGCCCCTTCCAGTGAAGGAAGAGAATGTCCTATGTTATTCCATTTATGCTAGTTCAGGAATCTCTGGCCAGAGTGAATGAAATTAGAAAGAAGTTTCTAATTTGCATTAATCGAAACTAGGCATAGTGAATAGGAAAGCATATGATTAAATTAGATAGGCTTGACACGAGATCCATGCCTTGTATTTAATCGGGATATTGTAGGGTAGAAGGAATTGATTGTACTGTAACTAGTCACTAACAGGTTCTTGGTATTCTAAGCAGTGAATTCATATTATCCGGATAGTCGCGATATGTTGAGAAGCATCCCTCACGATGTAGAATAAATATAATTAATCAGTTAATTATATTTAATGAATTTTAGAATTCATATAATTAATAAATAAAAAGTTTATTATTATTATTTATTTCTACTACCGGCTTAATATTGAACCTACAGGGTCACACCATAAAAGATTAATTTATTGATGAAGGTATTTTGAGAGAGCAAGTTATTTTCTAAATAGTTTAGAAAAGGAAATAATGATTAAAATAGTTTTAATTATTATTAAAGCATTTTATAAGATAAAATGTGGGGTTAATATATATATATAAAGATATATTAAAAAAACCCTAGGAGAGCCCTATAAATAGAATGAGATAGTTCATTCTAAAGAACTTGAGTTTTTGTGAAAACCTAGTTGCCCCCCTCTTCTTCTTCATCTCTCTCTCTCTCTCAAAAGAAGAAAAACTCCATTTTTATAAAAGCTTAGTTTTATAAAAAGCTTCATCGAAGGATTATTCTTGGTGGATACCGGTAGAGTGCTTCACACTCTGAGGAGCAACTGCTAGAATCCATTTTATAAAGCTTCGATTTTCAAGGTATGGTTACGATTCCCCTCGATCTAGATTTTATATGTTTTTTTCTATATGTGCGATACATGGTTTTTACGGAAAAATTGTTATATCATGCTTCCGCTCATCCGTAAATTCCTGTAAATGGTATCAGAGCGAGGTTTTGCATATAGAGATTCATATAAAAAAATTCAGATTTTTTATGCATGTATGGATTTATTATGATTTTTGCAAGTATATTTAGATTTAATTATGAATTAATTCGAAATATTGTTTGCATGAGATTTTGACCATTGATCTGGGTTCTACAAGTGTTGTGGATCATCTAGGTATTTTTTTCATAATTTTGTGATGTGTAGATTATTTGTTATGAATTGTTTAAAATTGTTTTAATTAAAATTCATAAAATAATTATGCATTTTGAAATATATGAATTAAAATTTGCACAAGGACCCCATAGATACTTGCTTATTTTGCTTTTGTTTGATTTTAGAAATCATATTATTTTGCTTTTTTATTAATTTATGAATTAATTGTTAATTAATTTATTAATATTAAAATAAATTAATAAATAACAATAAAGGCATTGATGGCTAAGGAGTTACAAAGCTAGAGGAGTTACAAAGCTAGAGGAGTTACAAATAATAAAAAAAAATACTGTTCCTCTGCTGCTCCGCGCGCGCGCGTGGCGCGAAAATGCTGGGAAGGGGGGGTAACGCATTCGGGGAATATGTTACAGGGATGTAACGCATTCTGGAAATGTGTTACAGGGCTGTAACCCATGAGCGTCATGCGTTACACAATTAATAGCATTTAATTGATGTAACGCATTCCAGTAATGCGTTACATCCCCTCTGTCCACATTAAATTTGATTTTTTGGGAGTTTGTTAACTCCGTTTTGGGTGTGCAATATACCGTTGGATTCGTTTTTCCGAGACGGATCTAATGGAGTGGTCAAATATTTTTTATATAAAAGTTTGGAACTGTTTATATTCCCGGAAGTGTTTTAAAGCATGTACTAATTGTTTTAATTGCTTTTAAATACTATAATAAATCCATACATCATTATATCATTGTATGACATGATATTACTTGCATGCTTACTTGTTTATTTATTTTTATATATGAGATATATGCCTATATTTACCATGCGATGATATATTTAGGTGAACTTAAATCAAAATAAGGCGTGCTCTAGAAAATCTAGAATAGGAATCGTTTCTTGCCTTAACAATAATATTATGAGTACAACCATGAGATTCTTATGTTTATGAAACATAGAGTGAAATACTCTTTTGATGTTGAAAATGAAAATTTCTGTCTAGTCTGTTGGGTTTTAAGCGGGACCGATGTGACCCCTCCAACACACTGGAAATTTTTCATTTAAATATCATAATTGTATTTTGTTCAAGAAAAAGAGAATCTCCTAGTAATATGATTATGGTTGCAACATAATATAATCCCTCTTAATTAAAATTTATATCAAGTAGTAAATGGCCAATGGCACAACGGGCTTGTGTCGGTCATAGCCTTCCAATATAATAGCAAGTAGAGTTCTTATATTGAGACATTGTCGTTTCGTGCTACAGCCGAGGGCTTTGTTTTGAGATTAAGAGATGCTTGTCTATCACATGAGATGTGTATGATAAATTAGGTTTCAATTGTCGTTACGTGCTACAGCCGTGGGCTTTTGGAATTCTAATTTAATTATGCAAGATGTTGGGTTTGACTTGACTTAGAATATTGAGTGAGTCGTGCCACAGCCGAGACTCAATGATTCAAGAGGCTAAAAGATAATAAGGAATAACATGAGATGTAGTTGACAAGAGTTGTCTTCCTATGGAACATCACATTGCGTTTTGTGCCACAGCCGAGGTGATGTGATGGAAAATAGGATCCTTATTCTCACTAACATTATGAATGTTTAGTTATACATATAAAGGGTTGTATAACTTAAATAAAATAGTGGGAGCCACCAATGAATAAAGACCCGATTCATATGGTGTTGTAATAATAAAATTGAATCTTTACTTAGTAGTTATGTGTATTCACTAATAGAATTATATATATACTATAATTTCTGCACTATCACACATCGTAGTAGAATAACACGTTGACTTATCCCGAATATGCTGATAAACTTTGAAACTTGAGAAATGTTCTCAAGAATGAAAAGTTAGACGAAATGTTTAACTCGTTAATACAAAGTGTCTTATTTGTGATTCACATGGAGATGTGTATGAGACCAAGTGCAAGAGGTCTAATAATGAAAATGTTGCAAAGTAAACCAAACTGATGTCTATGAGCTTGAGACTGTGCAAACAGTATGAGCACAAGGACATTCAGGGCTACCTTGTTGCTTCTATAAGAGTTGTAGAATGTGATAAATAAGACGATGCAATATAGGATATCGAATGAGCTATTCCATAATAGTTATGTTGAGGGTTGATCTCACTACAAGAAAAGGGTCAATAGACATCGGTCTCTGGCCGATGTCTATGTTGTTTGCCAACCGATGTCTTAGTCGGTGATGTCTATCTTAGACATCGGCCAGAAACCGATGTCTGTACTTACATACACATCGGTTTGCCCAAAAAAAAACTGATTTAGATTCTTCTCTTAGACATCACTTTGTTCCGATGTCTGTTTTGGATTTAGACATCGGATTTTATAAATAAAAAGTGATTTCTATTTATTTCTTAGACATCAGATATTGCAGAAAAAATGTGATGTATATCTTTGTGTTAGACATCAGTTTTGCCACAATAAAATTGATGTATATGTAGGTCTTTGACATCAGAATTTGTTAAAAATTTCGATGTATTTGTTACCATTAGACATTAGTTTCTGAGTCTATATTAAATAAACCGTTGTCTTTCCAAGCGTAAAAAATAATTAAAAACTGAACCATTTACAATATATATCCAACCATTTATATTACACCATTTAGAAAATACATCCAACCACCAACACATCAATCCTCGAAACTAACCACACTTCCATCATCATCGTTATGCAAAATTAACTACACATCCATCAACATTCAATCGACAAAACACACTAAATAACTACAAAGCATTTGCAGAACTGCATATAAACTAGCAATTCAATCCGTAAAATAAATCATATTTATCAAGCGTTGTTAAACCAAATTTGATTTAAACCAAATTTCTTATACAAGCGTTGAATACTCACTTCAAAATAATCTACTAAAATTTGGGAGTAATGCCCTAGAGGTCCAGCGTAAATCTTGTCCACCTCTCTTCATCAAGAATAGCTTCATCAAGAATAGCTGTAGGGCAAATGTTATAATATCTACAATTAGCAGCAACTCTATACATACAGAAGAGTAGAGAATGAGAAGACATATACCTCATCAAATGCTTCAAAAATATCGCAATTAGCATTTCTCAAGGAGTTTAACTCAACCATATGAAATAGGAAACTAAACTGAAAATATTTGGCGACTTACTACTGAAACCACTATTAAGAGCTCCACTAGTCCAATATGTTTCTGTCTAATGAAGACTGATCCTACTAACTGACCTTCAGATAATTTAAGACTGATCAAGGAAAAAGCTCTACTCTTTCTTTCTTTTAGGGAATATGTGTCGTACTTGACAGTTGAGACATCACATTAGAGAAAACTGAATGTCATTAATGCTACACCAATTTGACCTTAAAATTAATAAAATGCTTCTTGGTCACCATAAGTAGGCTGATAAGATTAATAAAAATGCTTCTTGGTCACCATACATGTATTGATAAAATATATCATAGTTGTTTTTGTTACTTAGCAAGGAAACCATAATTACTATCTGCAAATGTAACAGTTCTTGATTCTAGAGTATACATTTTATCTTGTGACCATAAATTTATATCCAGATGTTGAGGAATATGATGTAAGTCATATGAATACATCTGCAAGCTCATAATTGTAGATATTACGAAAAAAATTGATTCTTTGTATACACAATTTAAGGTACGATGGAGAGAAAGCAAAACCTATATAATTAGATGCTACAAGCAAAATTTGTCTCATACTGTAGCAGCAGTTCCTTCTAACCTCGTGACTTGCTATCTGATTGTGTTGATAAGAACTGTAAACAATTTCACCTGCAAGCGTGAACATCAGATATTTAATACATGTTCTATAAATTCTTATATAATAGGGTTATTGGGTGTGTACAAATTAAATATAATGTCAATCTTACACTGGTTGTAGAAAGATGTCAACTACAATAGTAAATAACTTGCACGTAACTCATACTGCAATATCTAGCCAGCTAGCTGCCATTGCAGCAGACAGAATACTCAACACTCAGGATCCTCTTCAACAGAATTCCATGCACACACGTTACCTAGCTTACTTCATAATAACCTTAAAAAAGTTAATAGCACCATGAATTTACTCATCTCCACATGAACTAATTCTTCGACCTCATTTGGTTCATTATAATCTTTCTCCACAGATAAAGGTGACTCGGAACTCTTTCTTCTAAACATGGATTTGAATGCTGAAATACCCTATTTTTTTGGTGGTGCCAGAGGACTCTTTTCTGGAGCTTGTAAGTCTACCACAATGCAAGTCGTGTCCTCTTTAAGTCCTTTCACTCCTACAGCTTCCTGTTGATAGGACAAAAATGTCAAAAGTGGGTTTTTGACTAATGCAGATGAGTTAATCAGTGTAAAAATTAAGCAAGTAGAGGAAATCAATCAAATCGTAACAAACTCTAAATATACCTTCACTATCTGAGAAGCTGCGGCATCTGGTTGCATTCCTCGACTACACTGCAGAGTTGACTCCGCAGATAAAGCATCCCAAACTCCATCACTTGATATGATGAGCCTACCACCACAGGAGGACAGCTGCACATATAGCAGAACGATATTCAAACAGGCAGAGAGGATCAACAATTTTTATGTGTTTCCTTGTTAATTAGATGCAGTATGTATTTAATTTCTTTTTTTCCTGGATGGTATGTGCATGAATGTGTATGCACTGGAATACAGGAAGATCTATACTAGTCAGCTAATGACCTTGCTTAAGATAGAATGAAGAGATGTCTATACAGACAAAATATGGAATCCTTAGGTATCTAGAAGAAGACAAGATCAGCATTCAGCAGAAGATCCTTTGTTGCGCCCAGGAAAGAAAACAAGAACTTGAAATTCTTAGGCTTGGACAAACACGAAACAATCTGAGATACATATACACGAAATCTGTCACTTATAGTTTGTCAACAACTAGTAAGTAATAATATACACGAAATGCCAGCAAATCCAATGTTCTACCCAGACATACTTGGAGAAATTTATAGTTTAATTTGCTAATACTTAGAGTTAAACCTGCTATTATGGGAACGCATGCCTACTACTGGTCCAGTGATCCAAACCCATCAGGCGGCCATAACTGCAAATCAAGCAACATTTGGTTAGTAAATCCTAATACTATGAATAGTAATTTATAATTACAGAGTTTAGAAAGTTTGAGAGAGATGCCTTCAAGCAATTATGAAAGCAGTAATAGTTCATAAGCACGGTACATGAATGACATTTTTATCACCTCAAGATTCATAGCCTGACCGCAAAAAGAAACAGGAGGTGATATTTACAAACAGAAAGAACTTATTTAATTTGTGTAATGCGTGAATCTCATCAAGGAAAAGGCATTGACCTCCGCATTCATAAATCCCCTTACCCCTCATTATAAATGGATTATACCCGTAGTTAGCATCTGCCAATACCCTCTCAATAATAGAGGCTAAATTTGAAATAAAATTAATATACTTTATCCAGATATCGGACTAAATATACAAGAAAGAAGTACTTACTCTACAAAAAACTTTGCAATGGATTAGACCATAAGGAACAGGCCCAAAATGCCGGGAATCTTTAGATGCATAAATGTTATCTCTTTGAATCCAAACATGCCCCTTTGGGACCTACAACTCAAACCAAACATTTCCAAATTAATGAAATTACTTTGTATTTGCACAAAACAGACAGAGATATTTCTTCAGGCTACGAAAAAGGTATAAGTAACAGAATAGTATATATAACAGATTATGAAGAAATTCAAAGGCTAATAGAAGATCGGATTCAACCTCCAATATCATAATACATCTGACTACTTTACGATAGGAAACGTAAGCAACTATTACAGAAGCACCCAACTGCTTAGATGATCCATAGTCCATACATCACATTTTCACTTGTCAACCTCCGTTCATGAAAACAGAATTGCTTCATTAACAAGTTGTTAATAATCAACTCCTATACTTGAAGAAAATTATTCTTAAGAAGTTAGAGCTCATATAGCTAATACAGTAATAATTCTGTTACTAACTCACCGCATCTTAATTGAACTTTACCATACTCAAGTTTTGCAATCTACTTTAAGATTGTAATTTTTACACATTACGAGAATTAACTAAAAGAAAAAAAGGGATTTTATAGATAATCCTGAATCTTTTGTATAAGTAATCAGGAGTAACAATGTATATATAAAAATATATATATATATACAACATATGTAAACAACATGAAAGAACATTGTTAACTCACCTAGCTTTAGTGATACAAATTTTGTGACCCAATTTGTCCAGAACATCAAAGTGTTCTTCTTGTTCCTGCTTCTTTTCGACCATATTCAAACACCACCAACGACAACTATAATCACAATCAAAATCAAACACAAAAAATTAATAATAAAAAATTAGGGGTAGAAACCCTAGATTTCAAATTAGAACCAACTAAACCAAATCATACCAAACGTGAGTTGTAATAGCGTCGAGTGTGGACGATGAAAGAATCAGATCTTAAAGAAACCCCCAAATTAAAGATAGAGAAATTAGGGCTTACCAATTTGGAGGTGAATAGAGCATGACGGAGGTGAATGGTGATGGAGGTGAGTGGTGGTGGAGACGAGAGAGAGAGAGATTCAATGAGGTGAGAGACGAGAGAAAGAGAGTCGGGTGACATTTGTGAAGAGGGGCTTAGTTTTTAGTCGGGGGAAAAGTATTTGGCAAGAAGGGGAAAAATAATTGGTATAAAGGGGGGAAAATAATTGGTGTAAAGGGGGGAATTGTGAAATTTTTAGTAAGGGGAAAACAAAAACTGAAGTGGGCGCGTTGAATTTTTTTAGTTGAATTTTAGACATCGGTTCTAAAATAAGTGATTTCTTCAAACAACAAAGACATCAGATTAACGCGGGGTGATGTTATTATATCTTTTAACATCAGTGGTATTAGTAACTGATGTCTAATGTGTGATGTCTATTGAACATTTTCTTGTAGTGTCTATGAATAATCATAGACTCAAGGCAATCATTTTGATTGATCGTCTAGGGTAGGTTGGTTTTGTCATAGATGGAAGCTAAGTCGAGATATGATCTTGAATTAGCTTCCGAATACGAACTCGCAAATTTGTTGTGAACTCTTACATGAAAAGGTTGGATATCAGATTGTCTGAAATCTACTTCATGTTAAAGATTGTTGAGACGTATTTCCTTCTTAGAGAGCTTTGTTCTTCAGACTGGTAACGGTTCTGGAATCAAGCAGTGGGAGATGAACCATACCATCAAGAAGAAGTTTGTTAGTGAGTGATAACATAATTAGTCAAAGGCTAAGTTTGACTCCAAAAAGCAAAAGAGTTTGTTGCCACCTATCAAAGGTGGGTTATTGGAAGATCAACTACAAGAGTTGTCTTGTAGAGTTGAAGAATTAGAGAAGTTTAGTGGGACTGAAACTTCTCATTTTGAAATAGGGACTATGGAATAGAGGTAATGGAAATCCAAAGAACTATAGGCTTGTTTGCACGAGTGAGAAGAGTATTCGCTTGTTGCATGGTGATGGGTTACAAGAACCATATGATTATTGAATCACATTATGCATGCGAAACTCGTCTCACTAGAAAGACCACTATATCTCTATTTTCATGAAATAAAGAGATAATGAGCAACAAACGTGTTAAAATTAGTACACATAATTGTATGTGCACCAGTGACAACACATGCCAGAAAAGGATTCACACGCTTCATTAGAATTCACGGATATGATCCGGATTCAGATATATGTATTTGGTACAATACAAATTCGAATCTTTTGGAGTGTTTCAAAATGAATAATAATGAAATACAAAACAAAACAGCAAGTGTTGGGACTCTTTGATAAGATCAAAAAAAAATATACACTTGAGTGAGTGTTTTGAGGTTATCTCAAATCTTAAGTTTAAAGCTTCACGTTGGACAGATCCTGAGATTCTACAGGTAGATGGAATGTACGAAGGAGCGAACGAACTTTGTTAGACATCGTTCGGTTCATGTTAAGCTAAATTGATCTTCTAATATATGTTTAGAGTTGAATTTTATAAATATCAGTATATCTGCTGAATATAGTATCTTCTTAATCTGTTCCTAAGTTGTCATATGAGATATGTAGTGCAAGGAACACAAGTCTTAAACTTGTTAAGATTTGGGATGTCTAGCTTATGTCAAAATGTTTAATTTGATAAGCTAGATGGTAGATCCAAAATGTAAGTTTGTGAGATATCCTAATGATAGTCAAGGATGTTGGTTGAATATTCTACTGAATATAGTGTGTATGACATACTGCCTACTTAGAGGAATTGTTCATTCTAGAAGGGTTCAGTGGGAGGAAGGTTGAACTTAACTAAGTTCAAACACCACAAATTACAAAGGTTCTATAGGAAGAACATTTTCAGACAGGATAACTTTTTGTAGGTTAGCTTAAGTATAGGTCTTGATATTTTATCACCAACCTGAGAGGTTGACCGCCTTGTCATTAAGAATGACAATGAGGTGTCAATTATATGATAATGACCTTATGACCTATACTAAAGCTATGAGTTATGACTTGGAGAAATGGCATAGTACCATGAAATCTGATATAGATTCCATGTACATCAACCAAGTACAGACTGTGGTTGAGGACCTAAAGGTGTCATAACCGGAAGGGTACAAGTGAGTCTATAAAAGGGAGATTGGAGTGATTGGCTGGGTAAAGACCTATAAGTCCTTGCTTATTGTGAAAGGATTCAATCAAAGCAAAGAGATTGACCTTGATGAAAAAAAAAATCACATGAAGTAGTGCTCAAGTCTATTCGGATTTTGTTTGCGTTTGCGGCTAGTAATGACTATAATATCTAATAATGGTCGAACGGTCGACCCTCATCGATAGGAAAATTGAAGAGATGTGTAGTTGACACAATTAGAGGGATTTATTGCTATGAGTAGCAAATCTATGGTCTAATAGCCACGACAATCCATTTATGAATTGAAGCAAGCTTCTCAATGATCGAACATCTGTTTTGATGAGACAATCAAATAGTTTGATTTTATCAAAGACAATGATGGATCATGGATCTACAAGAAGGTTAGTGGGAGCGTGATGACATTCCTAATAATGTATGTGACATACTTATGATAAGGAATGATGTATCGACGCTAAAATTAGTCAAAGTGTGGTTATCTAACATATTCTCTATAAATGACTTGGGAATGGATTCCTATGATATAGGAATGATAATTTATAGGATCAACCAAGTGTTGGGCTAAACCCAAAGTGTGTACATCATTTATATGCTAAGATGTTTAGCATAAATAACTCCAAGAAGTTACTTGAATTGTCAAGTCACGGAGTTACTTTCTCCAAGATAGTGTCTTTCTACGACATCTGAGGAGAAATGACGTATGAGTAAGATTTATTATGCTTCAGCAAATGTATCTATCAAAATACCGGATGTACTATACAAGACTTGATGATCGCTAACTCACTAGGCGAGATAAGCGAGCACTAGTCTAGTCCTTGAGAAGCGCGATAGTAAGCTGGAAGAACGTCCTTAAATACTTTCGAAGAATTAAGGACATCTTTCTTGATTATGGTGGGTCCAAAATGAAAATCGAGTGTTATAAACACTATGATTTTATTAGGACAAATGTGATAGAAAATCCATGTCAAAATAAGTGTTAATTCTGAATGGATGAGCGGTTTGTTGGAAGAATTCCAAGCAGCTTAAGATAACTGATTCCGTAGTGGAAGCACTATATGTATATAGCTATAAGTGAAGCTGCAAAGGAGATTCTTTGGATAGCGAAACCTGTTTTCGCTGGTTAGACATGGTTCCTAGAATAAGATTTATATTGTTGTATCGGTACAACATATGGTAGTAGCGCAGGCTATGGAACATAGGTTTAATCAGGGATTCAAGATCCAAGTTGCGGCACTTTCATATGATATATGAGATCGTTGAAAGTAGAGATGTTTAAGTCAATATTGACTTGACACCCATAACAACATAGTAAAGACCATTTACTAAACCGTTATTTGAAAATCGCTTTGTTCTCTATTAGGAGAAGTTGTGTATGAGATACCAAGGTGATTGGTTTTAGTACAAGTGGGAGATTGAAAGACGTGTGTCCTAAATCCAATCATGGATGATGAGTTAGGAGATACTTTGTTCAATCTGATTCAAGTTTGTTTAATTTAATAAAATGGTAATATGTTTTATAACGGGCTTTATCTATTTAAAGTGTTTAAATTAGATGATCCATAGTTTAGAGTAAAACTTTAATGGATTATGATGAGATCATTATAATGAGACCTTAAAGATGATAACTCTAAACTTAAATAGTTCCTGGTCGTAGGATAATTAATTGGTAGTTAATTAATCCGCAAAGATCGGTACATACTATGCTTGCTTCACTATGAAGGATTCCTGTTCTCATAGGCATTTGTGTGGTGACACTATAGCTAGTATGTAGGTGCTTATTAGGAATAAGTTCACTGAACATGACTCGATCAGTTGAACAACTAATGGAGTTCACTAATGTGTCAGTAGTTGTTCATATAGTGATGGTTGTACAAGTGTCCTTTGACTTGAGATCATCATAGTCATCTTGTGTACACTGAACTATACTTTGGTTTAGCTCTTAGTCTCGAGGGACAATAATTAGTGCTCTTCTGGGTATAGGAATTTGTGCACGAAGATAGTGAATGATCAATAAAGGATCTGCCCCTTCCAGTGAAGGAAGAGAATGTCCTATGTTATTCCATTTATGCTAGTTCAGGAATCTCTGGCCAGAGTGAATGAAATTAGAAAGAAGTTTCTAATTTGCATTAATCGGAACTAGGCATAGTGAATAGGAAAGCATATGATTAAATTAGATAGGCTTGACACGAGATCCATGCCTTGTATTTAGTCGGGATATTGTAGGGTAGAAGGAATTGATTGTACTGTAACTAGTCACTGACAGGTTCTTGGTATTCTAAGCAGTGAATTAATATTATCCGGATAGTCGCGATATGTTGAGAAGCATCCCTCACGATGTAGAATAAATATAATTAATCAGTTAATTATATTTAATGAATTTTAGAATTCATATAATTAATAAATAAAAAGTTTATTATTATTATTTATTTCTACTACCAGCTTAATATTGAACCTACAGGGTCACACCATAAAAGATTAATTTATTGATGAAGGTATTTTGAGAGAGCAAGTTATTTTCTAAATAGTTTAGAAAAGGAAATAATGATTAAAATAGTTTTAATTATTATTAAAGCATTTTATAAGATAAAATGTGGGGTTAATATATATATATAAAGATATATTAAAAAAACCCTAGGAGAGCCCTATAAATAGAATGAGATAGTTCATTCTAAAGAACTTGAGTTTTTGTGAAAACCTAGTTGCCACCATCTTCTTCTTCATCTCTCTCTCTCTCTCTCAAAAGAAGAAAAACTCCATTTTTATAAAAGCTTAGTTTTATAAAAAGCTTCATCGAAGGATTATTCTTGGTGGATACCGGTAGAGTGCTTCACACTCTGAGGAGCAACTGCTAGAATCCATTTTATAAAGCTTCGATTTTCAAGGTATGGTTACGGTTCCCCTCAATCTAGATTTTATATGTTTTTTTCTATACGTGCGATACATGGTTTTTACGGAAAAATTGTTATATCATGCTTCCGCTCATCCGTAAATTCCTTCAGTTTTGACAACCAAAATTGTTGAAAAGGAGTAGAAATTTTCTGTTGTAACAACCATTTCAGGCTCTTTTGACCTGTCCTAATGATAAAATTATTCACAGAAACATATTGTTCCCATTTCTAAACATCAAAGACTATAGCCAATAGTTCTTTCTCATAAACTGATAGATTTTTCCACCTTGGCCCTAAAGATCTACTAATAAAAGAGATAGGATGGTTATCTTGCATAAGTACTGCTCCAATACCTCTTTTAGAAGCATCTGTTTCTATTATAAATGTTTTAGAGAAATCAGGAACTGCTAACATTGGTGCAGAAACCAAAGATTGTTTTAATTGCTTAAAAGCTACTTGAGTATCCTCAGTCCAATTAAACACACCCTTCTTAAGCAAATCAATCAATGGCTTACTAATTAGTGCATAATTCTTCACAAATTTTCTATAGTAACCTGATAAGCCTAAGAAACTTCTTACCTTCTTTACAGTGGCTGGTACTGGCCATCTTTCAATAGCAGAAATCTTGCTTGGATCAGTTTCAACACCATTCTTGGAAATAAAATGACCAAGATACTCTATTTTATCCTAAGCAAAAGCACACTTGCTGCCTTTGGCATTAAACATCTTGTTGGACTTCATTAGATCAAAAACTAACTCCAAATGCTTGTAGTGCTCTTCCAATGATTGACTATAAACCAATATGTCATCAAAGAAGACCAAAACACATTTCCTCAACAAATGTTTAAAAACATGATTCATTCATTCCTGAAATGAAACTGGTGCATTTGTAAGTCCAAATGGCATAACAAGAAACTCAAAATGCCCTGTATGAGTTTTAAAAGTTGTCTTGTAGTCTTGTACACATCCTCAGATTTGACCCTCATTTGATGATATCTAGTCCTCAAACTCAACTTACTAAACACCACAACACCCGATAATTCATCTATTAGCTCCTCAATGACTGGTATAGGAAATTTATTTTTAACTGTCCTGTTATTCAATTCCCTATAATCCACACACAACCTCCAAGAGCCATCTTTTTTTTCCCACTAAAACCACATGTGATGCAAAAGGGCTAGAACTATTATGTATTATACCTTTATCCAACATTTCTTGAATAAGTTGTTCTATAATATCTCTTTGCTTTATAGGGTACCTATATGGCCTAATATTGACAGGACCTGCACCTGGTACTAAAGGTATAGGATGATCAAATACTCCACTTAGTGGAGGCAAATCTGTTGGTTCTTCAAATAACTCACTATACTTTTGTTTTAAAACTTGAATTTCTGGTAAATCAGCCACTTGAACTCCATTGAGTACAATGTGTTTTAACTGGACCTCTGAAGATGCTTGAGGAAAAATCTCTTAAATTTGTAAAAAGCATAACTGAGCTGCATTTTTAAGGATCTTCGCAGTAGGTGCCTTGTCCACCACTTTAAGTTTCTGTTGAGGAATACTCTCCAATTGACACCCTAATTTCTTAGCTATATTCACATCCAAAAAATTGTGAGAACTCCTTGAATCAATGAGAATATGTAATACTGCCCCCTTACATCTGCCTTTAACCCTCATTGTATGAAAACCATGATTACCAGTCAAAGCATTAACTGAAATTTGTGGTTCAGAAAAATCAAAATCTGCCTCTAAATCCAAATCACATAAAGCTGTACCAACTAGAATCTCCAGTGACTCCCCTGGAATTTCCATAGTGAATAATTATGCCTCCTTAAATTGACATTTATGGCTTCTATCATATGGTTTGTCACAGTAATATCATAATCCCTTAGCCATTTTTCTGCTCTCACATATGCAGGAACATGTCTAAAGGTTTTGACAGGTTTTTGAGCACCTCTAGTTGTCTCTAAAGTTTTGACTGGTGTGGGTAACAATGGAGGCTTAGTGTTTGCTAAAGCAGGTCCTAGTTTTGCAGACCACACAACAGACTTCACCCCAGTCACTCTCAAAGTTTCTTCCTGTAACCTTGCAAACTCAATAGCCTGGGCAATACTAGTAGGTTTAAATGCTTTAACAAAAGGTTTAACATCAGGTTTCAACCCTCCCACAAAGCTATCCAACACATATGACTTAGGTAAATCAGGAGTATTATGCAACATCAAAGCCCTAAGATCTTCAAATTCATAAATATACTTTTCGAGAGAATCAATTTGTTGCAATTTATTAAATTGTTCAACTACATCCGCTTCATTATCATCTCTAAAACGAGCACTCAAATTGATCATAAAAATATTCCAATCAACATTCTTACAATTTGCCAAATAGTTAAGGACCCAATTTTCAGCCTTATATATCATATTCAACGAGGCTAAATCCACTTTTTTATCCTCTGGAATTTTACACAGATTAAAGTATTTACAACATTTCTTGATCCATACTTTAGTTCCCTAACCATCAAATTTGGGAAAATCAAGTTTTGGCGTAAACCCTAGGGGTCTCAATTGAGTTCCTACTTGCGCAAGATGATTATTGTGAGGAGATTCGTTCGAATTTTACTTGAACCAGGTAGAGCAGAACTCTTCAATTCACGCATAAGCGTCATCAATTCAGTGAATTGCTTGTTGTGCTCATCAAGCCTCTTATTTTGTTCTGCAATTTTCTACTCTAAACTACGGATATGATCATCCATGGTGGTCAAACGACGTGTTTTTGGTTCCAGATTGATGTATATACCCTAGGACGAATGCTCTGATACCACTGATAAAGATGATTTGTATTTCATCTTTATTGATTTGTAAAACTATATGATATAGAGATTTAAGATATAGAACTAAAAGAGATCGAGAGAGATAAGGAGAATGGAGATGAGAGACTTCAGAAAATGTATTTTCTTGATTGAAATTGAATGAATCCCCAATTACAATTGCATCTGAGCTGTTATAGTCCACACATTCTTCAAACTAACTTTCTCGCCCAAAGTCACTGACTTAAAAAATAAAAAATAAGAAAAATAGAATATATGAACTTCTTTGACCTATAACATAGTCGATGTTGCCTCATTGTTTCCCGGAGCTTTGTGCATTAACTCCTTATATATAATAAGCGTAAGGGAGATCTTATCCAAAACTTTGGTCGGTCACTGTACTACCAAAAGTATATGATCCGTTAGATTATAAAAAAACTCCTTATATATAATAAGCGTAAGGGAGATCTTATCCAAAACTTTGGTCGGTCACTGTACTACCAAAAGTATATGATCCGTTAGATTATAAAACTATAAATATTCAAATAGATGAGGACCGTTAGATATAATATTAAAAATTGTATTTGATTAATAATAGAATAGTATTTAAATACTAAAAGGTGTATTTTGATAATTTAAACCAATTATAAATAGGTTTTCTATATTGAATAGAAATCTTTATGTAAAAAATCGTAATTATCTTTTCTCTTTAGTTTATGGATAGTTCCAGTTAGATAATAATTATTAAACCATCATTAAATTAAATATAATTTTGTTAGCTTTGCGTGGGCTGTAAAATTGTTAAAATCTGTTGTCTAAAACTAGAGATAGAGCCCAAACAGTAAAGTGATTATCTAAATTTTAATTTTTTTTTAATTTAAACCAATTATAAATAGGTTTTCTATATTGAATAGAAATCTTTATGTAAAAAATCGAAATTATCTTTTCTCTTTAGTTTATGGATAGTTCCAGTTAGATAATAATTATTAAACCATCATTAAATTAAAGATAATTTTGTTAGCTTCGTGTGGGCTGTAAAATTGTTAAAATCTGTTGTCTAAAACTCAAGATAGAGTCCAAACAGTAAAGTGATTATCTAAATTTTAATAATTTTTTTTGTTATTGTAGCACCAATTTAATTTTTTTTCCTAATTCTTTTAAATTTATAAATTTATAAATTCTATGTTTATTTCAATAAAATATTAAAATCAATTTAAGAAAAAATTAAAATCGATCTGGTCCGTGTACGACCACTATACGACCAAATTAATTATTACAGTTAGATCTTAAATAGATCGATGAGAATTGTTAGATCTAATATTAAAAAGTGTATCTGATTAATAATAGAATTATATTTAAATACTAAAAAGTGTATTTTGATAATTTAAAATTTTTCTATGTAAAAATTCTTAAATATCTTTTCTCTTTAATTTATGTATAGTTCGAGTTAGATAATAATTGTTAAACCAAATATCAGATAACAATTCATATCGATTACAATATTAAAAATTATCAATATAATGTTCATGTATATCATATAATAATGATACATGTGGACCCTGCGTTATAAGAGACTTAGGAGAACTCATGTACATGAATAAATTTAAACATTTTTTTTGAACATAACAATTTAGTTAATCCAAATTATAATTATATTATTTTACATATAACAAATATAAAAGGATAATATTAAAATATTGAGGGTTTCATATTCATAAACAATAATTTTGAATATAATACTTAACCATCTTTTCTTGTCGGTTTATGGGTAGGTCAAGTGGTCAAGTTAGATAATAATTATTAAATCATCATTAAATTAAAGATAATTTCGTTAGTTTCACATGGGTTGTAAAATCGTCAAAATTCAATTTCTAAAACTCAACCCAGATAGTAAAGTGAGTATCTAAATTTTAATAAATATTTTTTTATAATTGTAGCACCAATTTATTTATTTATTCACTAATTCTTTTAAATATAGAAATTTTATCTTTGTTTCGGTAAAGTATTAAAATAAATTAAGAACAAATTCAAATCGATAAAGACTATAATAATATGAGAATAAAATTTTATATAATCATAACATAATTTTTATTATGTTTAATAATTTTAAAGTAATAATGTATTTTAAAATTTTATATACACTATAAATAAAACCGAAACATTAAAAGTAAAAGCAGTTAGTAAAATACTTATATCACTATGTACTTGATATCCTTATTATATTAAACTCTTTTATATAATAACATTATAGCGATTTATCCAAAATTTTGACCGTGACAACCAAATTAATAAGGACTATTAGATCTTAACTAGATAAATGAAAATCGTTTGATCAAATATTAAAAAAGTGTATTTTATTTATAATCGGATTATATTTAAATTCTAAAAAGTGTATTTTGATAATTTAAATCAAATATACCAAATATAAATAAGTTTTCTATATTGAATAGAATTCTCCATGTAAACAATTCGTGACTTTCTTCCATGGACAATTCCAGTTATATAAAAATTGTTAAACCGTCTTTTAATTAAAAATAATTTAATTACCTTCACGTGGGGTGTAAAATCGTCAAAATCTGATTTTTAAAACACAAGATAAAGCCCAAATTAGTAAAGTGGGTATTTAAATTCTAATAATGATTATTATGTCATCATTATTTTAATGCCAATTTAATTACTTTTTTCTAACTATTTTAAATTTAGAAATCTATGTTCAAAAATTCAAATCAATCTAAGAAAAATTCAAATCAACAAAGAATATAATAATACGAGGATAAAATTTTATAAATTTGTGCATATTTTTAATCCTATTTTATTAAGTTTTATATCATAACTTATTAAATATTATTTATTATTAAATAATAAATTATACGCAAATGGTGATTTTGTTTTATAAGAACTCATAGAGACCTAATTTCATTGTTAGCAGGACTATATTCATATTTAAAAATACCGTATTTTGAAATTTTAGACTCAACTACAGGATAGGCCTAACTTTTAACCTATATACATTGTAAATTATTAAATTCGAAAATTTAAAAGTTTGTTAATCAATTAGTATAGTACTTTTTTAAAAAATCATACTTTATAAAAAGTATTATCAAATAACCCATGTCTGCAAGAAAAAAAATGAAAAAAATTCTTATTTTTCAAAAAAACCTGTAAATTTTAATATGTTGTTGGTAGATTCAAACCTTAGATCATTCTACGTGATAATTTTACGGTTATATCTAACGTTTCTCAACAATTTAATTTCAAAGATCCAACGATTATGGATTGAGTGATCAAGCGATCAGACTTATAAGAAATCTTTCATTATTTAGTCTTTAATATAATAACATAGATATTTACGGGATATACTATAAAAAATGAATTTTATACAAAATTTTGATCGTCACGGTGTACTACTTTAAAAGAAGAACTATTACAAAAAAAATTATATTTTAATTGATAATTTATTTTCTCAAAAGTTCAAAGTTCCCGCATCATTAACATATTACAAAAAAGAGTATATTATATTTTAGCAATAAATATTTAAAGATATATATATTAAAAAAAATAATGATGTTATCCTGGTAGTTTGGTCCTAAATACCGCCAAAACATTCTCAACCGTTAGATCACATACTTTTAAAAATAGACGATCAAGATTATATCATATAAAAAGAAGTTATTATCTAAAAATGATATAAGTTAAAAGATATTATATCAGGATTGGATTTTCTAAAAAGTCAAAACATAAAAATAGTTGTAATTAAATAAGGAAACTCATTTAATAAAAAAATAATAAAAATCGTTTAATGTTAAATAGATAGGTGAAAACCGTTAGATTTAACATTAAAAACTGTATTTGGTTAATAAAGGGTATTCTAATAATCCAAACTACATATAAGTAGATTTCCTAAATCGAATAGAATTTTCAACATTAAATTTCGTCACTTTATTCTCTTTTTAGTTTTAGAATAGTTTTTAATTGAAAAAGAACTATTAAACCACAACTAAATTATAGATTATTTTGTGAATTTCATGTGGACTCTAAAATTGGCAAAATCTAATTTTGATAACTCAATATAAACAAATATTAAATTGAGCGTGTAAAATATAATAAATATCAAATTTTTAACTATAATTTTTTTGGCTAAATCTTTTTTAACAATAATATAATCATGTAAACTAATAACTTTTAAATATTAAAATATTCATAAATAAATATAATTATAAATATTAAAAAAACAATCGTGTGTTGCATGGGTAATAAAAATATATTTATAAATAAAATTTAAGTAACCGTGCATTGCACGAGCTATAAGCTAGTATTAAATAATCGGTTAAAGCCCTTCTTGAAGTCGTACGTCATAGTTCATCATTTGAAGTATCAGATTTTAAGTTACAATCTATCAAATACTCAATACTTCACTGAATTATAACAGAATTATAACAGAATTATCCAACTATCTAAATAATTTATAGATAATAAATTATTTATCATTTATAAGACATTTTTTTTAACTTTAAGTAAATAGTAATTTTTCAAGATAGTTCCCTAGATTACCTCTAGATCACTATTGTTGTGTAGTTGAAATAAATTAAAATGGAAAGAACTAAATCAGATTTAAACTATAAAATATGTGATTGTTTACATTTTTCGTTCTTTTCTACTTTATATTCGTAACCGTCGAACTACAGTTCAATTGCTCCATTTTGAAAGTGATACTATATTCCTCCGCACACAATTTTTTTATCAATTCTCATCATAAAAAATTTGCACACACCCTATATATTCATTCTTAAATTTTCCTCTAAACTCTATTATTTCTCATTAATTTTACTAATTTCATTTTATTCTTCCTAAACAAACACAACATATATGTTTATTCATTACAAGTTCTAACATATTCACGCTTTCATTATATGTGTATTACAGAACAAATTTCTTGAATATCACAGTAAAATTACTTTTTAAATATCATATATGTTGTGATTAAAGAACATTATAAAGCATTTCGTATTGTAAAAAACAATTGTTCTGTTTACTATATAACTAAGATCTTACTCAAATGAGAACACTTAAATGATAATTACATGAGAACCGATGATTAGTATAACTACGTTGGTGATTTTTCATTATTTATAGCCGATTTGTATTGATTTTCTGGTGATTTGTTGGTCGTGTGGGAGAAGATGGACGGAGCCGATGGCAGTGTGGTGGTTTTTTAGTTGTTTGCGATGGTTTTTTTTTTTGCTGTGTCGATGTTCCTAAACTCGTAATAATTTTCGGGGTCCTCGGATGTGGCGGTTGGGGGAAGGGACGTTGAATTGCAATGACAAACAATCAAATCACCAACATAATTGATATAAAATATCGATTATTTAAAAATTATTGAAACTATAAGCTGTCGTGCTCCAATGAAGTTGACTATAATAATTTGTCTTTTTTTAAAAATAGTATGTTATTATTATTTCAAATTGTTATAAATAGAATATATTATTTTGATATGTTAATAGATGATGTTGAATATTGCTACAAATCTCTAGAGTTTCAACAAATATAGCCAATATAGTGAGGTTGACTATAATTTTTGCTAAGAGGAATGAACCACTGGAACACAATTTAGTTAACATAATCTTTCACTACACCAAAAATGGTCTTTTCCTACCGTCGAATCGGCAGAAAAAGGCCCGAAATTGGTAGGAAATGACCCATTTCCTACCAACGCATGTTGGTAGGAATTGCTTAAGTCGGAAATGTCATTGGTGAAAAATGCTAATGATCGGGTCAACGAGGGCCCCACACGCTGAAGCGGATTGCCAAATGTCAGATGCCACGTCGGTGGGACCCTTCCAGGTCAGCTGCCACGTGGCGGTAGAAAATAGATTGTGCAAAACGACGTCGTTTCTTCGTTGTCAGACACGCTGACAATTTTGACGTGGCATTGTGGGTCCACATGACCCATTTCCTACCGTCGAATCCCATGGGTCATTTCCTACTGTATGCGGGGACGGTAGGAAATGACCCTTTGACCTGAAAATTGGTAGGAAATACTCGGTAGAAAATGTTTCGGTAAAAAATAGTTGGTAGAAAATAGTTGGTAGCAAAAGCCAATTTTTGGTGTAGTGTTTATAACATATATTTATGACATGTTAAATATACTTTTAGCTAAAAGATTGCTCATGTCGGAGATGCTCTAAGGATTCTTATTTATATATACAATTTATGTTACAAATAAATATTATCTCGAACAAAATTTTATTTATCAAAATTATTCATTTATTTAATTTAAAACAACCCTATTATGTTACAACACAAAAGATTATTCGTTTACAATATTATCCATTTTATGAGGTTTTTCTGTCTTTATTTTCAAAAAGAACAAATTCCACCCAATAATACTTTATACTACAATAGATTTAGGTACCAAACACTTCTATATGATTCAAATCCACATAGATCCGAATTAAAGTACATTCACATCTCATAAGGTAAAAAAGCCACTTATTTCAGGGGAATTAGAGTTATTTTAACAAATTTAACAAACAACTTTATTTTCCAAAATGTAACATGTGATTACTGACGAGTCCAAACAACTTTTATGTTGTTGACGAACACAAATTTCAAGCGCTGGCAGCTGCAAAATTGTAGTTAGCACAGATCTGTTTGCGGAACAAGAGTGGGCTGAATCCTAACTTAGAAGAAGCAATGTCAAACTCCAACAAGTTCTCCTCCACTTGACGCCCTCCAATCACAATCGAAGTTCTAGGGTTTTTCCCTCCATCGACGAAAGCTAAACACATAACATCATTACTAACACTAATCATCGAGTTTCCGCCAAATATTCTCCAGTACACGTCCTTGTTCTGCATCACCAGATCAATCTTAGGCACGGCCGGGCCTGTATAGGCAGTGTCAATGTCCTTGGAGTTAAAACATGCTCCAAAAGGTGCCACGGACGCAACTTTAGACACATTCAGTTCCTTGACGAAGGCATTTACTACGGCCTTGTAGATTGATCTTTCCAAGATTGTGTATGGCTTCACAGTGCTGATCTTGGTTCCTCCGTAACCATCAGTGGCATTAATTTCCAATAAACTTGCCTTTATTTTGATGGCTTTTTCGTTGATGTTAATTGATTTAACTCCAATGAAGTAGTCAGAGGAAGCTTCGCCTTCGGTTGAAATGCCTGCAGTACTGACTGGATTGACGAGGAGTGGAGTGTACGTAAGAGGCGCTGTCGAAGAATCGAACTCTCCCAAAAATATAGCTCCGTTTGATGAAGTTGAACTCAAGCAAACTCCAAACTTCTTTTTCAAGCTAAATGCAGAGAAAAACTGCCAAGCCACTGACACCACTAGATAGTTTGTCCAACATATCTGTTGAACCACAAACAAACAGAAACTGAGCCACAGAAACACTTGCACCCGCAGCAGATCGGACAGACACAACGTCTGAACCTAGGGTTCCGCTCGTGCCACTTGATGTGATTGGATTTTCGGGGAAGAGAGTGCAAGTGTTATTAGTGCAACCTGGCTTAGCTGGGGAGTAACACTCGGTCATGCAACTGCTGGACTTGGCAAGTGAGCATTGTGCGGAGTTGCAACGGGCAGGACGGTAGGATGAAGTGGTGTAGCCTTGATCACAATCAACCCATAGGAATGGACCACCGAGATCAAGGGTTAGTTTTACGGGAACAAGAGGTGTTCTTTGTTGGATTTGTGTGGTGTATTGGAGAGTTGATGGATCGGTTGTCACCGGAAGAATGAGGCCGGTGGGACGAATAGGAGTTTGGGCTGATGATATGAAGATGAGACAACTAAGTAGAACAAAGTGAATGAACATTGAAGAAGATGTAGAAACCATTGTACTAGTGTAGTTCGAAGAGTAGTTTGAAGGTGTGTTCAAAGAGTAGAAGGTCTCACTCCTTTTATACTAGTGTGTTTTGTTCAAATTGCTCATTTTATATTAGGGAATTTGTGTAATATGTCCCAAATTAATGAGGTAGTTTATGAATATATCCTTTTTTATTCACTAATTATAAATATGTCCTATAGTTAATTTTTAACTCATCTATAACTCATATAACATAATTAAGTTATACATATAAACATTTGTCTACTAAATACGACTAGAATACCCCTAATACAATATAAATAAATAGGAGACTAAATTCTGAAGATTATTTTGATATTCATTCTTAGGAGCCTTGTTACGAACAAGTGTTAAACATTTTCACAAAAATGGTGATTATATGTCCCATCTTAAAAACTTATTTATGAATATATCCCATTTATAATTGTATTTATAAATATATCCTAGATTCAATTTTTTTCATAATTTTAAGTTAATCATGGTTAACTTTAGTACTTAACATTTTTAAATGACATATATAACCTTTCACTCAAACAAATGATTTGGCAATTTTGCATATAATAAAATGTAAAAATGAGTCCCAAGTTGCTGCAAGCTTTTCTTCCAACGAAAAGCACCAGTGCATAACCATTTTTGTGAAAATGTTTAACACTTGTTCGTAACAAGGCTCCTAAGAATGAATATCAAAATAATCTTCAGAATTTAGTCTCCTATTTATTTATATTGTATTAGGGGTATTCTAGTCGTATTTAGTAGACAAATATTTATATGTATAACTTAATTATGTTATATGAGTTATAGATGAGTTAAAAATTAACTATAGGACATATTTATAATTAGTGAATAAAAAAGGATATATTCATAAACTACCTCATTAATTTGGGACATATTACACAAATTCCCATAAAGTTAATACCGATTCAGGATATCTATACTCTTTATTAATAATAGATGATAACCCGTACGAAGCACGGCTAGTTAATTTATTTGAAAATTTAAATTAATTATACAACATATATAAGGTACTAAGGTCATAATAAAAGAATTAGAATTACAATACAAATTTTAGATGGTCACGAATATAAACAATCATTTATTTTACTTATAATAATATAATGGATAATGCTACGTACCCGAATTGAATCCCAAATATGTTCTCAAATGACACATGACGTATTTTTATTTGTGTGATTCATATGTATGCACGATGGGCCACTCATTTATGAGAGAAGTGCCAAACTGCCAATAATATTTTTACAACTCATCATTCGTGAACGGTTTCGAAACAATTTTGGGGACTTTAACATTTTCCAAATATAATACTATTTACCCACTTCTTATTGTGCAAATTTTGCGTATATTGATGAGAAGCTAAACATGAATTATCGCATTCAGGCTCCATTAAGATATACAGTAAAACCTCAATAAATAAATTCTGATAAATTAATAATATTTTCGTTCCCCGCTTGGGTCAATATGATAAATTAATATTATTGTTAAATGCATAACATAATAAACTTTAAAAAAATTCTTAAGGCCCACTAAAAATATAAAATTATAATTCATTAAATATAATGATTTTTTTATATATTACACGTAAGTTTTGGATACTCTTTAGTTAACTTTAGTTAAAATCTGTTGTCTAAAATTCAAGATAGAGCCCAAACAGTAAAGTGATTATCTAAATTTTAATAAATTTTTTTATTATTATAACACCAATTTAATTTTTTTTTCCTAATTCTTTTACATTTCTAAATTCTATGTTTATTTCAATAAAATATTAAAACCAATTTAAGAAAAAATTAAAATCGATCTGGTCCATGTACGATCACTATACGACCAAATTAATAATTATAGTTAGATCTTAAATAGATCGATGAGAATTGTTAGATCTAATATTAAAAGGTGTATCTGATTAATAATAGAATTATATTTAAATACTAAAAAATTTATTTTGATTCTTACATAATAATTGTTAAACCAAATATCAAGATAACAATTTATATCGATTACAATATTAAAAATTATCAATATAATGCCCATGTATATCTTACCAACAATGATACACGTGGACCATACGTCATGCGCATGAATAAATGTAAACACTTTTTTTTCGGAAGTAACATAACAATTTGATTCATCCAAATTATAATTATATTATTTTACATATAACAAATATAAAAGGATAATATCAAAATATTGAGGGTTTCATATTCATAAACAATAATTTTGAATATAATACTTATATTAAAATGTGTATTTGATTAAATGTAGGATTCTATTTAAATACTAAGAAGTGTGCTTTGATAATTTAAACCAATTATAAATTGGTTTTCTATATTGAATTGAATTTTTTATGTAAAAATTCTTAACCATCTTTTATTTTCGGTTTATCGGTACGTCAAATGGTCAAAGTTAGATAATAATTATTAAACCATCATTAAATTAAAGATAATTTCGTTAGTTTCGCATGAGTTGTAAAATCGTCAAAATTCAATTTCTAAAATTCAGAACCCAAATAGTAAAGTGAGTATCTAAATTTTAATAAATATTTTTTTATTATTATAGCACCAATTTATTTATTTTCCCACTAATTCTTTAAAATATAGAAATTTTATGTTTTTTTCAATAAAGTATTAAAATTAATTAAGAACAAATTCAAATCGATAAAGAATATAATAATATGATAATAAAATTTTATATAATCATAACATAATTTTTATTCTGTTTAATAATTTTTAAGTAATAATGTATTTTAAAATTTTAAATACACTGTAAATAAAACTGAAACATTAAAAGTAAAAGCCGTTAGTAAGATACTTATATCGGTATATACTTGATATCCTTATTATATTAAATCTTTATATATAATAAGCATAATAGGGATTTATCCAAAATTTTGGTCGTCCGTTCTTTGTACAACCAAATTACTAAGCACCAATAGATCTTAACTAGATAAATGAAAATCGTTAGATCAAATATTAAAAAAGTGTATTTTATTAATAATAAGATTATATTTAAATTCTAAAAAGTGTATTTTAATAATTTAAACCAAATATACCAAATATAAATAAGTTTTCTATATTGAATAGAATTCTCCATGTAAAAAATTCGTGACTTTCTTTTCTCGGACAATTTCAGTTAGATAAAAATTGTTAAACCATCTTTTAATTAAAGATAATTTAGTTATCTTCATGTGGGGTGTAAAATCGTCAAAATCTGATTTTTAAAACACAAGATAAAGCCCAAATTAGTAAACTGAGTATTTAAATTCTAATAATAATTATTATGTCATCATTATTTTAACGCCAATTTAATTACTTTTTTCTAACTATTTTAAATTTAGAAATCTATGTTCAAAAATTCAAATCAATCTAAGAAAAATTCAAATCAACAAAGAATATAATAATACGAGGATAAAATTTTATAAAATTGAGCATATTTTTTATCATATTTTCTTAAGTTTTAGATCATAACTAATCAAATATTATTTATTATTAAATAATAAATTATACGCAAATAGTGATTTTGTTTTATAAGAACTCATAGAGACCTACTTTTATTGTTAGCAGGAATATATTCATATTAAAAAAAAATCGTATTTCGAAATTTTAGACCCCGCTACAAAAGTGACCAAACTTTTTTAACCTACATTGTAAATTATTAAATTCGAAACTTTAAAAGTTTGTTAATCAATTAGTATACTACTTTTCTGAAAAATCGTACTTCACAAAAAATATTATTAAATAACATATGTCTGCAAGAAAAAAATGAAAAAAAGTTCTTATTTTTCAAAAAAACCTATACATTTTAATATGTTGTTGGTATATTCAAAACTTAGATCATTCTACATGATAATTTTACTCTTATATCTAACGTTTCTCAACAATTTAATTTGAAAGATCCAACGATTATGGATTGAGTGATCAAACAAAGCGACCAGACTTATAAGGAATCTTTCATTATTTAGTATTTAATATAATAACATAGATATTTACGGGATATACTATAAACAAATTAATTTTATACAGAATTTTGATCGTCAAGGTGTACTACTTTATAAAAGAAAAACTATTACAAAAAAATTATATTTTAATTGATAATTTATTTTCTCAAAGTTCAAAATTCCCGCATCATTAACATATTACAAAAAAGAGTATATTATATTTTAGCAATAAATATTTAAAAAAATTAAAAATTAAAAAAAATTATAAATATTAAGAAAAATTAATGATGTTATCCTGATAGTTTGGTCCTAAATACTGCCAAAACATTCTCAACCATTAGATCCAATACTTTTAAAAATAGATGATCAAAATTATATCATATAAAAAGAAGTCATTATCTAAAAATGATATAAGTTAAAAGATATTATATTAGGATTGGATTTTCTAAAAAGTCAAAACATAAAAAATAGTTGTAATTAAATAAGAAAACTCATTTAATAACAAAACAATAAAAATCGTTTAATGTTAAATAGATAGGTGACCGTTATATTTATCATTAAAAACTGTATTTGGTTAATAAAGGGTATTCTAATAATCTAAACTACATATAAGTAGATTTCCTAAATCGAATAGAATTCTCAACATTAAATTTCGTCACTTTATTCTCTTTTTAGTTTTAAAATAGTTTTTAATTGAATAAGAATTATTAAACCACAACTAAATTAAAGATTATTTTGTGAATTTCATGTGGACTATAAAATTGGTCAAATCTAACTTTTATAACTCAATATAAACAAATATTAAATTGAGCGTGTAAAATATAATAAATATCAAATTTTTAACTATAAATTTTTTGGCTAAATCTTTTTTAACAATAATTTAATCATGTAAACTAATAACTTTTAAATATTAAAATATTCATAAATAAATATAATTATAAATATTAAAAAAACAATCGTGATAAATAAATATAATCATAAATATTAAAAAAAAACAATCGTGTGTTGCATGGGTAATAAAAATATAATTATAAACAGAATAATTATAAATAAAATTTAAGTAACCGTGCATCGCACGGGCTATAAGCTAGTATTTATAAATGAGAGTAGGGGTGTTCAAAAAATCCGTCAAACCTTGAATCCGGACGGGATCACAACAATCTGAATCAACAAAACCGAAACTGTAAAATCCGTTTTTAATGGTTCGGTTAACCGAACCGTTTACACATATATGGTTTCGTTGTGATTTCTAATATATTAAAACTAGTTAAACCAAACCGGACCGTTTATATAATAATATGTTAAAAATTCTAGTACATAATTATAAATTTAGACTACAATATATAATATATACATGTACATATATATAATAAAAAAAATTTATTTACTTTATAAATATATTATTGAGTTAGTTGTTAATATGTTGTAGTTTTAAGCTAAATTAATATATTACATTTTTTTTTGAATTCAATATTACATGAACGCAATAAGTAAATTTAATGTTGCTAAATCTATACTATATTATTAAAGCCGAAACATTAAAAGTTTTGGTTTTCGGTTAACGGTCGGTTTTTGGTTTTCGGTACTTTTTCTAATTAATAAATTAATAATATAATCAAATTTTGGGAAAGTTTTATTCTACATTAATATTTCACTATATTTTACTACATAAAAATCAAATAATATTGAAATATAATCAAAAAAAATGGAAATGTGGGATCTAATTTGATTAAATTTAGGATACACTCCTACACATATACTTCTTTCTTTTTAGGATAACGAAAGCTACTACAAATCAAATCTTTAATGGAATTGTATTATTGTCAAGTTACCAAAATAGTAAATAGATGATTGGCTTTTATAATTAAAATATTTTTTTTCTAACAAAATCTACTTCTTTTCCAAAAATATCATTACAATTATCTTTAAATTAAAACATATTACATTTTATATTTGTTATTACTAAAATCTATGTTTTCCAAAAATATAAGTGCAATCCTTACTTATTTATTTTAAAACCTATTTTAATACTCTATTTAATATATAATAAAATAATATAAAAATAGTAACTAACTGATTGTCTTTTATAATTAAAAAAAAATCTAACAAAATCTACTTCTTTTCCAAAAATATCACGACAATTACCTTTAAATTAAAACATAATATCTTTTATATTTGTTATCACTAAAATCTCTATTTTCCAAAAATACGAGGTGCAATCCTTACTTATTTATTTTAAAATCTATTTTACTACTCTATTTAATAAATAATAAAATGATATAAAAATATTAACTAGCTGATTGCCTTTTATAATTAAAACATTTTTTTTCTAACAAAATCTACTTCTTTTCCAAAAATATCACGGGCAATTAACTTTAAATTAAAATATATTACCTTTTATATTTGTTATCACTAAAATCTCTATTTTCCAAAAATATCAAGTGCAACTCTTACTTATATATTTTAAAACTTATTTTAATACTTTTAATTATTTAAAAAAAAACTTACCTATTTTAGCAAGTGAACGTATTTTTTTTAACAAATACAATTAATATAATTAAAACACATCATCACTAAAATCCCTATTTTCCAAAAATATGAGGTGCAATCCTTACTTATTTATTTTAAAACTTATTTTAATACTCGATTTAATAAATAATAAAATAATATAAAAATAGTAACTAGCTGATTGCCTTTTATAGTTAAAACGTTTTTTTCTAACAAAATCTAATTTTTTTCCAAAAATATCACGGGCAATTACCTTTAAATTAAAATATATTACCTTTTATATTTGTTATCATCAAAATCTCTCTTTTCCAAAAATATCAAGTGCAACATATATATTTTAAAACCTATTTTAATACTTTTAATTATTTAAAAAAACTTACCTATTTTGTTTTCTAACAAAATTTACTTATTTTCCAAAAATATCACGGGCAATTACATTTAAATTAAAATATATTATGTTTTATATTTGTTATGACTAAAATCTCTATTTTCCAAAAATATCAAGTGCAACCCTTACTTATATATTTTAAAACTTATTTTAATACTTTTAATTATTAAAAAAATTACCTATTTTAATAAGTGAACGTATTTTTTTAAAAAATACAATTAATATAATTAAAACACATCTAAAAATATTATGAACAGTTACTTTTTTTAATTAAAACATGTTAGATTTTCTATTTGTCCTTATTAAAAAAAACTTACTTATTTTAACATGTCAACGTATTTTTTTAATAAATACAGTTAATATAATTAAAACACTTCTAAAAATATCACGGACAATTACTTTTTTTAATTAAAACATGTTAGATTTTCTATTTGTCCTTATTATTAATATTATTTTATTATAAAATATTATTAATAATACCTCATTTATCTTCCTCGGCCTCATTTGTATTTTTTTTATATATTTTTTTATGTTCCAATGAATATTTAAGTTTCTCATTTTATAATTTATCATATTAATTTTTATTTTATTTAATATTTTCCGTTCACATTAAATTTTTTAGTTTATTATTTTTTAAGGCTCGTGCCTTGCACGGGTTATAGACTAGTATATATAATAATGCATATATGTAAATATAATATTGAAATATGTTAGATTTTACGTTATATTTATTTAAATCATATTTTTATTGTAAGTTTAACAAAAAAAATTATTATGAAGTCCAAACCGTGGTTCGGAACCGGACCAATCCGTTCTTTTATGGTTTGATTTGGTTTGGTCTTGGCATCTAATTGGTTTAGTTTGGTTTTGATTTTTTAAAAACCCCCTTATACCGATTTGGTACGGAAAAAATAGGAATCCGGAACAAATCAAATCGCAAACACCCCTAAATGAGAGTATGCAAAATATTAATGAAGAGTTAATTATTTTTCTTTTAACGGCATAAACAATTTGTAACTCAGAGCATAATTAAAGCTGAAATTAGAGCAATAATCATTAAGCTAAAATTAGAGCAATCCTAAGCTTAACATAATAACTTTTATTTAATATTTTTGCGGTACATTTTAATTTTAGCTAGGCTATTTTTGCAGTACATTTTGCTTACTATATTTATGTGAAAAGGTGTATTTCGGTTTCACATTTATTTATTTATTAGAAAAGTACATTTTATTTCTAGTACATTTATTAGAAAATATTTCTAATATTTTCACATATTAGAAAAGTATATTTATTTATTAGAAAAGTACATTTTGCTTAATTATAAAAGTATTATTTCTAGCTGTAACATTTTCTATTTCTAGTTAGCATATTCATTTATTTCGAAACCGGCTTTCAATATTTAAGGCATGTTTGGCTAATTGATAATAAGCTAGCTTATAACTTATAAACCCATAAAAATTTATGGAGGGTGTTTGTCAACCCAACTTATAAACCAACTTATAACTTAAATGTTCATAACACTACAAGAAATTCGTCTAAATTTGACTAGAAATTTTTTGTCGAATTTAATTAAACTCGACTGATTTCGGTCAAATTTAACTAAATTCGACAAAAAATATATTTGTCGAATATGCCCTTGTCGAATTTAGAAATTCAGTCGAATTTAAGAAAATTTTCAACCAATTTTTGTCGAATTTGATAATGCTAAATTCGATCGAATTTTGGTCAAACAATAATTTCGACCAAATATTTTAAAATTTGGAAAATTTTAAATTCTGGTAAAAATTTCAAATTTTCGAATTTTAGCGCCTGAAATTCATTAAATTCGACCAAATGCGGTCGAATTTAGTATGCTAAATGTGACGGAATATAGTCAAAATTACATATTAAATTTGACCAAATTCGGTCGAATTTAATGAACACCAGTTTTTTTTTAAAAAGCAGCAGAATATGCTGCTATATGAACATATTCAACCCATTTTCTGCTCTACGAATTCAACCCATTTTCTGCACCTCATAACTAGTTTTTGCATACCACAATAATGGACATATTAATAATGTTATCTTTTATTAATCTTAAAATTATTGTAAATCTATAATATACAATTCTCAATATCACAATTTTTACTCTTCTTAAAACATATTGAAAAATAAACATTACCAATAACTACTCTACTCATAAAATATCCAAATGTGAAAAAAGAAAAACATGATTTAGTATATATACTTATATTAACGTAAATAGTAAGAGTAATCGGAAATGAACTCATCGGAAGTGGAGGTGAACTCGTCGGAAGTGGAGGAGGTGAACTTACCGGATGCGAATAATGTAATTAAACTTTGTTAGATGATGTGTTTGACTAAATATATTTTGTTAGAGAAATAAGAAAGGAGTAAGAGTATAAGAAATGTTTATAAGAAAATAGGATTGGATGAATGATGATTGAAAAAAAGAAAGAGATGGTTGTAATTGTAGGTTAGGATGAAATTGTCATGAAATGAAATGGAAGGTCTATATTGAATTTAAAGAGCAATCCATGTGCTTTCTCCTAAGCCAATGGAAGTGTGACACATGGCATAAAGAAATTAGTTTATTCTGAAATTCACTATTTTCAACAAGATATGGTCGAAAATAAAACACGGATAAATTCGATAAAGTTTGGTCGAATTTAACTAAATTCAACTGAATTCAGTCTAATTTACTATATTTGACCGAATTCAGTTGAATTTAAGATTAAATTCGACAGATTACTAGGTTTTTTGGTCGAATTTATTATAAAAAATAAAGATTTATTATAATTTTCAAGAAATAAATAATGAAATTATTTTAAATTTTGGGCATACTCTTTAATTATCAAAATCTTCACATCCGTGCGATTTGATTACTTAAAATAAATTTTAAAAAATTAAAAAATCTAACCCTAATACATACCCCAAACCTAAAATCTAAACTCTAAACTCCATATTCTACCGAACAATCTTGTTATTGTAGCGATTTAAGAAGTTTTTTTCCCTCTTCATTATTGTTTTCTAACTTTTTTTTATTGAATGTAATATGTCTTCTTCGTACTCTCATATTTTCTTTATATTTTTTCAGACTAATTAGATATTTATTTATTCTTAAAAAAATATTAACGAATAAGAATTAAATATATTTTGAACAATCTAAATTTTTACGTGAAATGTGTGTCATCCTTATATATATATACTATCAATACTATTATATAATAGACGAAACATTAAAAGTTTGGTTGGTCAGTATGGTACGTTGTGATTTTACTTAATCACCCTTTCTTAAAATTCGTGTTTTTACTTAATTAACCTTACTGATATGGTCAGAAAAGTAATTATAGAAATATAATTGACAAGTCAATGGAAAGACCGATATTTAAAGCCTGACACCCTAATTATTCATTAATTTCGTAATTAATGAATAGGGAAAATATACCGCTCATAAAAAGAGTCCAAAATATGGTAAATTCATCAAAGAAGGATCTGGAATCCCAATTAAAGGCAATTAATGAGTCATAGCCTTTATCAACAAGGAAACGAATTCTCCAGCAAGAAATACAATGTTTATCCAATATCAAAAAGGAGACTTATTCGCTAAGACTCCTAAACATACCATAAATATTAGGCTCTAGACGCCTATATAAGGACCCTGATCCTACAATCAGAATCACGTTTTGGACACACCTCCATACGTCATCTACTACATTTTGGGCACAGCTTCATACGTCACAACGCCTCGAAGGCGCAACAAGCCACAAAGGCACCCCTAGAACTAAGTTTTAGACTTCATCCTCGAATAAGGACATACAAGTCACTACGTCCTTGGTGTGCCCCTGCCGCCATAGCCCCGAGGGCAACACCAAGAACTACGTCTTTGGCTTGATTCTCAATAACGAATTGAGATACGTAGGCATCTTGTGAGGACCGATTTAGTCTCGAAACACAAGTGTAGCCATAAAAGCTCGAAGCTCATTAAACCATCGCATTAAATTCGTAAGCTCAGATTTTATTCCACAACATTTGGCACCGTCTGTGGGAAGACAACATCAACCATGGCAAACACACGAAGAACAACTCGAGGTCCTCAAACTTCTGATGGACTTCCTCTTACTTCTGCAACAGAAACTCAGGGGAGCCAACCACCGCCAATCACTGGCACTGAAGGGGCAGATGCCCCCATCACCACCACTCAAGGACCGGAAGTCCCGATTACTGCTGAATGGACGAATCCCCTACAAATGGTTGTTCATGGACGAGATCCACCAGAGACCACTCTCCAGCAACCAATCATAACCACTCCATTGCTTGCAAACACACCACGTGGTCTCCAACTTCACACCACGGATCTCCCCCAATATACTACCCAAACTCTCGGTATGCCAACTTATGGTATGCCACCTGGACCCCCGATGGGCAGTGGTGGTGCCAACCCCATCTATCACGAGGCCTATGTGCCCCCATATATTCAAGGTCTGGGACCCCAAAATCAGCGAACCCCTTTTCAAGACTACTCAGGTCCCTACACCGAGGATGAGAATTACTCAACAAGAGATGAGAGGGATGTTGCCCCAAGAAGGAGACATTCCTCCCAAACCAATCGAGAAACTACTAAGGAAAAACTTGCGTCCCTTGAAGCCGAGGCTGCAAGGCTCAAAAATTTATTGGCAGAAGAGGATGCCACAAGGACACAAAATCAAGGAAGAGTCCTGGTGATCAACCTCGACCCAACACCAAGGAACAGCAGTAGGGCTGAGGCCCCAAGGGGTGATCCTACTGATTTGTTGCCCCTAGGAGATCTTGATGATCCAACACCACCCTTCACTCAAGACATCATGAAAGCCAACATGTGAGAACGGGAGATCCCGCTAACCATGTGAGAACCTTCTCCAACGCACTGCTGTTGCAGCCGACCAACGATGTGGTCAAGTGTAGGGCGTTTCCCCAAACCTTGGCAGGCATGGCACAACGTTGGTATAGCCGCTTGCCTCCCAATTCTATTGGGTCCTTCAAGGAATTGAGCAAGGCGTTTATCAACCAATTCGTAAGTGGGAGAGTGCACGAGAAAAGCTCTGCATCCCTCATGGGAATTCAGCAAGGAAAGAATGAAGCCTTGAGAGATTACATTAATCGATTCACTATAGAGGCTCTAAAAGTCCCAGACTTGGAGGACAAAGTGGCTATGATAGCCCTACAGCAAGGAACTATTGATGATCACTTCAAGAGATCATTGGCCAAGCACCCACCTGAGAGCATGTTAAAGCTCCAAGACAGAGCCGGCAAATACATCAAGGCAGAAGAAAGCATGAGAAAGCATGAACCCACTACTGGTGGTAATGGGAACTCAAAGAAAAGGAAGGAAACCCAAGAGTACGATGTTAGGGAAAAATTTCCTAGAACGTCAAAGAGATCTGATTCTCCACCAAAAAAGAGCAACTTTGGGCCAAAATTTACAGAGTAAGGAAGATTGAATACTCCGAGGAGTCAAATTCTGATGGAGATAGTAAAGGAAGAGGATCTCAAATGGCCGAAGCCAGTGAGGGCTGACTTGTCCAAACGGAACCAAAACCAATTTTGTCGGTTCCACAAAGAAGTTGGTCACGACACCGACGATTGTAGGCAATTGAAAGATGGGATTGAATTTCTGATACGAAGAGGAAAACTCAGTAAGTTCACCAAAGATGGAAATGAAGGAAGTCACAGAGGAAATTATGAAAGGAAGGATTATGACAGAAGGGACAACAACCAAGATCGTAACCCTAAGCCCCGAGGGCCAGTCATCAATATGATATTTGGAGGACCAACTGTTGCTGGGTCCTCCCGAAACTCAAGAAAAGCTTATGCCCGAGAGTTAATGACTGTGGTTGGAGAAGCACCGAAACGTGCCAGAACAGAAGTGTCAATTGGCTTTGATGATTCCGACTTAGAAGGGGTGAAGTTCCCCCACGATGACCCTTTAGTCATCGTGCCTGTGATAGGCAATTCTGAAACAAAGAGAGTCCTAGTTGACAATAGAGCTTCAGTGGATATCTTGTTCCACGATGCCTTTATCAAGATGGGTTACACTAATTCTCAGTTAACACCCTCGAATATGCCCATATATGGGTTCAATGGAGTGGAATCAAAAGTGGAAGGCACTATCCAACTCCCAATGACCATGGGGCAAGGAATGAATACATCTACTCAAATGCTGAACTTTGTAGTTATAAAGGCAACTTCAACCTACAACGCGATCCTTGGAAGGACTGGTCTTTATGGGTTTAAGGCCGTTGCCTCATCTTATCATCTGAAAGTCAAGTTCCCAACGAGGAATGGGATTGGAGAAGAGCGGGGAGACCAAAAGATGGCTACAAGTTGTTATGTAGCCGCGATAAGGCCTGATGGAATCGGGGGGCAGGTTCTCCCCATTAAAGACATGAATACAAGCGACAATGAGGACAGAAGAGGGAAACCAGCCGAGGATTGGATCCCAATTCCCTTAGTCCCAGGTGAACCGGAGAAGGCGACCTATGTTGGGGCATTGTTGCCTCAACCATTGAAAAGCAAACTCATATCTTTTCTTCAAGAGAACAATGACGTTTTTGCTTGGACAGCGGCCGACATGCCAGGTATTGATCCCCAATTGATAAATCACAAGTTGAATGTGGATCCTGAAAGAAAGACGGTGAAACAAAAGAAGAGAAATTATGCTCCAGAAAGGCAAGAGGCCATTAAACAAGAAGTTGAAAAACTTCTAGAGGTAGGATTCATTGAAGAGATACAATTCCCGGAATGGTTGGCTAACCCCGTAATGGTCAAAAAGGCCAATGGAAAATGGAGGATGTGTGTGGACTTCACTGACTTGAATGATGCATGTCCTAAGGATTATTTTCCCTTACCAAGGATTGATGCATTAATAGATGCTATAGCTGGACACGAGATGCTCAGCTTCATGGATGGCTTCAGTGGATACAACCAAATCAAAATGTACAAGGATGACATCTCCAAGGTATCATTCATCACTGACTTTGGTGTTTTCTGTTATCTAGTCATGGCATTTGGACTTAAGAATGCAGGGGCAACATACCAAAGATTGGTGAACAAAATTTTTGGACACCTAATTGGAAAAACCATGGAGGTCTATGTAGATGACATGTTAGTCAAGAGCCTCGATAAGGCCGATCACATTGAGCACCTCCGAGAGGCATTTGAAGTGCTAAGGCACCACAAGATGATGTTGAATCCAACTAAGTGTGCCTTTGGTGTAGGCTCGGGAAAATTTTTAGGCCTGATGGTTTCCAAGAGAGGAATCGAGGCTAATCCCGACAAAATTAAAGAAATTCTAGACATGGAACCACCATGGACTGTCAAAGATGTCCAGAAACTAACAGGGAGAGTGGCAGCATTGTGAAGATTCATCTCCAAATCAGGAGAGAAGTGTTTACCCTTCTTCAAAGCACTCAAGAATGTGAAAAACTTTGAATGGATGACTGAAAGCCAAGAGGCCTTTGAGGCCTTGAAGAAATACATGGCTGAGGCACCACTGTTGGCAAAGCCCAAGCCAGGGGAAATTCTCTATTTGTACTTGGCGGTTTCTAGCACAGCCCTTGGAACCATTTTGGTAAAAGAAGAATTGAAGGTTCAGAAACCCATCTACTATGTGAGTAAGATTCTACATGGGCCAGAAATAAACTACTCAACGATTGAGAAGTTTGCTTTAGCCTTGATAATGGCCTCAAGAAAGCTACGCCCATACTTCCAGGCTCACAAGATAGAGATCTTGACTGATCAACCTCTGAGAAACATCTTGCATAGCCCTCAAGTTGGTGGAAGATTGATCAAATGGGCCATTGAACTAGGGGAATTTGACATCAAGTATAAGCCTCGAACGGCCATCAAAGCTCAAGCACTCGCTGACTTCATGGTTGAATGCACCATTGACAACCAAGAAGTCGGGGGGTAGGAAGTAATAGTGGAGGATGAGAAAGATCAAGAAATGGTCTCCAAAGAATGTTGGGTGCTCTATTTTGATGGAGCATCAAAAACAAATTCAAGTGGAGCTGGTTTAGTGCTACAAAGTCCTGATGGATTCCTCATAGAGTACGCACTAAAACTGGACTTCCCAACGACAAACAACGAAGCTGAATATGAAGCTCTGATAGCTAGCCTAGGGATGGCTGGAGTCTTGAGAGTCAAAACTCTGAAAGTATGTGGAGATTCGAGGCTAGTGGTTTCCCAAGTAAATGGGGAATTTGAGGCCAGAGATGAAGTCATGGCCAAGTACTTGAAACTTGTCAAGGCCATCATGACTCAGTTTGATGAATGTTATGTAGAGCACATTCCAAGGGAAGAAAACATGAAGGCTGATGCCTTGTCTAAATTTGCTTCTTCCGAAATTGAAAACTATGCAGGGAGTGTATACTTCCAAGTCCTGAGGACCCCAAGCATCAACGGAAAGTTGGTAACACCTACTGATGTTGTTAGTTGTTGGATAGATCCCATCAAAGCTCATCTGGAAACTGGGTGGTTACCCAACGACACTTCAGAAGCACGAAAGCTGTATGTGAGAGCATTAAGGTATGCCCTGATTGAGGGAATTCTATACAAGAAGTCTTTCATCATTACTTATCTAAAATTCTTGAGAACCCAAGAGGCAGAGTTGGCCCTAAGGGAAGTACATGAAGGAATTTGTGGGCAGCACTTGGGGGGCAGAGCCCTTGCTCATAAAGTCACACGTTTAGGTTTCTATTGGCCAAGCATGCTTGCTGATGCTAAAAGCTACGTGAAGAAATGTGAACGGTGCCAAAAGCATGCACCAGTGGTTAGACAACCACCAGAAATGATGACATCCATTAACTCACCTATCCCCTTTGCCATGTGGGGAATTGATATACTCGGGCCATTTCCAATGGCAAGTGCTCAAAGAAAGTTTTTGATAGTAGCAATCGACTACTTCACCAAGTGGATTGAGGCTAAGCCATTAGCCAAGATAACCACCAAGCAAGTGATGCATTTCTTCTGGGAAAATGTGATATGCAGATACGGGATTCCACGTATCTTGGTCACAGACAATGGAACTCAGTTTAACAACGATGAGTTTAAGAAATATTGTGATGAGAACGATATCAAGTTGCGCTTCACTTCTGTCGCCCATCCTCAAGCAAATGGGCAAGCTGAGGTTGCAAATCGAATTATCCTAGATGGACTGAAGAAAAGAGTTGAACGCTCCAGAAACACTTGGGTGGACGAATTTCTCCTCATACTATGGGCATATCGTACTACCTGCAAAGTCACCACTGGATCTACCCCCTTTCTGTTGGCATATGGGGCAGAGGCAGTGGTTCCAGTGGAGATTACTCACACGTCTCCAAGAATTGAGGCTTATGAGCCAGAAACAAATGAGGAAGGCTTGAGGCTGGCCTTAGATTTGATTGATGAAGTTAGAGATGAGGCAAATGCCAAGATAGTTCAGCATCAGAAACGAGCATCTTTCTATTACAACCTAAGGGTTAAAGAGAGATTCTTTCGACAAGGAGATTTAGTCCTCCGAAAGATTGAGGCATCCGGAGTTGGACAAAAAGGCAAGTTGGCCCCCAAATTGGGAAGGACCATATCGCGTCAAGAACGTATTTGGTCGAGGCTCGTACAAGCTAGAAACCCTCGAAGGGCATGAGGTGCCAAGGACTTGGCATGCCTCAAATTTGAAAGTCTATTATGTTTAAAGTGTGTCCTGATTGGACTCACTACTAGGACAAATAGAAATAAGGTTCGATGAAATCTTGAGCTTCCTAGAAAGCAAATGAAGGGTTGAAACCCCAGAAACCTAAGACATTCAGTCCAAACCCCATCATTCGATATGCTCAATGAAAGGCTTGAAGCCAAAACAAGACGGTATAAGACATAAAAGGCTTATGCAAATGTCAAGTTAGCCTCGAATAAGGCAAAATCGTCGTAAATGTGTAGGTCGCTCCACACTTTACACCAAGACGATACTCGTGAAACATTAGTGTATATTAAAATCCCCAAAAAAGGGTAGTAAGTCCCAGGTAAGGGATAAAAAGACCCCAAGTCTCGAAAAAGACAGGTATAACTTCTATGAAATCCTAGTGCATTATCATAGACGTTGGGAAGCGCGATCAGCCATTTTAAACCCAGAATCTTCAAAGAAAGCCCAGAATCTTCAAAGAATTCTTCAAAACTTCAAGTAAGATACCCAGAAAACGATGAGATTCAACAGAAAATCTCGCCAGGAATCGCTTAGTGACTGGAAACCTAACCGGTTAAGGAAGGGCAACCGTCTATAGCCAGTTAAGGCCCACAAATCCATTTATGGATTATAGAGATTAAAACCCAAATAATTTGGGTCTCAGGCAAATTCGAAGCCCAAACAATAAAGGCCCAATAAGGCCCAAGGCTGGAATAATTTAAGTCCAATTAAAAATTGGGCTAGTTAAGGCCCAAGAAAAGAATGAAATTTGAAATATAGCCAAGGCAAAATCAAAGATTTACGGTCGAAAAGACATAAAATTGAAATCGTACGACCGAGGTCGAAAACACATGAGAAATCGAGGTCGTATCCATCGACCTCGCTCCCAAATAAAAACGAAAAATTGAAGATTTGAGGTCGAAAAAATCTTAGAACGAAGTCGTACGACCGAAGTCGAAAATATACGAGAAATCGAGGTCGTATCCATCGATTTCGCACCAAAATAAGGCACAAAAATTAAAGATCTAAGGTCGAAAAGACCCTGGATCGAGTTCGAAGGCTCGAGGTCGAAAATGGCCCAGAAAATGAGCTCGAGGCATTCGATCTCGCACCAATTTGAGGTCGAAAGTATGAGGGATCAAGGTCGAATGGCTGAGGTCGAAAATGACCTCCAAAATGAGGTCGAAGGTATGAGGAATCGAGGTCGAATGACCCAGATCGAAAATGACCTGCAAAATGAGGTCGAAAGTATGAGGAATCGAGGTCGAATGACCCGGGTCGAAAATGACCTGTAAATCAAGGTCGAAAGTATAAGGGATCGAGGTCGAATGACCGAGGTCGAAAATGACTGGGAAGTCGGGGTCGAAACCATCGACCTGGGACCAATCAAGGTCGAAAAAAGGCTGGATCGAGGTCGAAGGCTCGAGGTCGAAAAAGACTTAAAAATCGAGGTCGAAACCTTTGACCTCACTCCAGTCGAGGTCGAAATCCAGATCGAATTTCAGGTCAAAAATGACTTGTTTCCTGGTCGAATTTGAGGTCAAAAATGACTTGTTTCCTGGTCAAAAAGGAGGTCGAAAATGAACTAATTTGAGGTCGAAAATGCCCTTAAAAATGGAAAATTTTGAGGAAAAACACGTTATAACTTCTACGAAAACCCCAAGGAGATTTTCCCAGAAGTTGGGGGGCAAATGATATGGTCAGAAAAGTAATTATAGAAATATAATTGACAAGTCAATGTAAAGACCGATATTTAAGGTCCGACACCCTAATTATTCATTAATTTCGTAATTAATGAATAGGGAAAATATATAGCTCATAAAAAGAGTCCAAAATATGGTAAATTCATCAAAGAAGGATCTGGAATCCCAATTAAAGGCAATTAATGAGTCATAGCCTTTATCAACAAGGAAACGAATTCTCCAGCAAGAAATACAATGTTTATCCAATATCAAAAAGGAGACTTATTCGCTAAGACTCCTAAACATACCATAAATACAAGGCTCTAGACGCCTATATAAGGACCCTGATCCTACAATTAGAATCACGTTTTGGACACAGCTCCATACGTCATCTACTACGTTTTGGGCACAGCTCCATACGTCACAACGCCTCGAAGGCGCAACAAGTCACAAAGGCACCCCTAGAACTACGTTTTAGACTTCACCCTCGAATAAGGACATACAAGTCACTACATCCTTGGTGTGCCCCTGCCACCATAGCCCCGAGGGCAACACCAAGAACTACGTCTTTGGCTTGATTCTCAATAACGAATTGAGATACGTAGGCATCTTGTGAGGACCGATTTAGTCTCGAAACACAAGTGCAGCCATAAAAGCTCGAAGCTCATTAAACCCTCACATTAAATTCGTAAGCTCAGATTTTATTCCACAACACTTACTTATTTATAAAAATATATTATTAAATAATAATATTACCTATTTATAACCAATTACATTTTTCACTTAAAATACATTATTTTTTTATTTTTCTAACAAATTTCCCTACTTTTTCAAATATATCACGGCCAATTACGTTTTTAACTAAAACATGTTAGTTTTTCTATTTTTCCTTACTAAAACCCCTCATTTTCCAAAAATATCACGTACAAACCTTTAGTTATTTATTTTTAAACCTAATATTAATTTTTTTTTAAATTTACCTATTTTAACATGCCTACTTATTTTTCTTAACAAATGCAATTACTAAAAATATTAAAATATAAATAATCAAATACCTATTTATAACCAATTACTCCTTTTCAGCTAAAACACATTATAGATTTTTTCTAACAAAGTCTCTCATTTTCTAAATATATCACGGGAAATTCCCTTTTTCAATTTACTTTTTTTATTTTTCTCACAAAAATCCAATCTTTTTCTAAAAATATCACGGACAAACTCTTTACTTATTTATTTTAAAACGTATTTAAATAATTTAAATTAAAAGTGTTTAGCTATTTTAACATTGCTACTTATTTTTTAACAAATACAATTAAAAACTAATAATAAAATAACAATTAACAATCCGTGTGTTGCCCAGTAATAATCTATTGTAGAAGGGGGGTTGAATACAATAGTATAAGATAATCGACTTCTTAATGTATATATCACAAATATGAAAGAAAGATAACAGCTTTATTAAATCTGATATAAAACTGTTACAAACTCTCTCAAGAAATTCTGATGTTCTTGAGAGCTGCTAGCTTACAAAAACTCTCTCAAGAAATTCTATGTTCTTAAGAGCTTCTATTCGATTATGTTCCCCTTGTGTGTTGTACATAAATCGAAACCAAAACTGTGTTTATATACTACACAGCTTCTCTATCAATGATAAGTCCTAATCAATTACAAAGATTGAAACCTATCCATAATTGATAGCTACATACTACAAACCAGGAACCGACAGAATAAACTTCCATGTTTAACTAGACTCCAAATATAACTCGAAGTAGGAATCCTGATCAGCTTCCAGTCCTGATGATCAATCATGATCCCAGTCCTGATATGTATCTTGATCCTGACGACCATGTAATCCTGATGACGTCAGCAATCCTGATCAGTTGAGTCTAGCTCCTGACGATCATTGAATTCTGATCTAACATCGTGCATCGCACGGGTTTTAAGCTAGTATTATTAAAGACGAAACATTAAAAGTTTTGGTCGGTCGGTCGGTATTTGGGCTGGGCCTATCTATAATTTGGGTCGGGCTTATGTATAATCAATTTATTTATAACCAATTATTTTTTTAGCTAAAACACATTACCTATTTTATATATTTTTCTAACCAAAATAACTCATCTTCTAAAAATAAAATAGGTAATATATATATATATATATATATATATATATATAATGGTAATATTATTACATATTTATAACTGATTACATTTTTCAGCAAAAACACATTATATGTTCTACATTTTCTAATTAAAACAACTCATCTTCTAAACATAACACATGAAAAATAAATATGTAATGGTAATATTGTTATCAATACTATACTTACTATTATATAATAGACGAAACATTAAAAGTTTGGTCGGTCGGTATGGTACGTTGTGATTTTACTTAATTGTCATTTCTTAAATTCGTGTTTTTACTTAATTAATTAACCTTACTTATTTATAGAAATATATTATTAAATAATAGTATTACCTATTTATAACCAATTACCTTTTTTCACCTAAACTACATTTTTTTTTATATTTTTTCTAACAAATTCCCCTACTTTTTCAAATATATCACTGAAAATTACTTTTTTTTAACTAAAACATGTTAGTTTTTCTATTTTTCCTTACTAAAACCCCTCATTTTCCAAAAATATCATGAACACACATTTAGTTATTTATTTTTAAACCTATTACTATAATTAATTTTTTAAAAGTTTACCTATTTTAACATGTCTACTTATTTTTCTTAACAAATGCAATTACTTAAAATATTAAAACAGGATAAATATTTATTCCCCGTCACTGCCCCATTCCTCATTTAAGCGGGGCGGGGTAACCCCATTTGGGGCGGGTTAGGGGTGGGTTCCCCATTTTCCCCGCCCCATTGAGAAGCCTACTGGAAAGTGTCTTCTTTTGCCTTTCTTTAACACCTTAAATTTTTAGATGAGTCGATTACTAACATGGTATTAAAGCTCTGGTCAGCAAGGGTCTTAAGTTCGACTCCCTGTCATCCCCAATATTCTCATAATTTATGAGGGACACGAAGGCAAATTAATGCCCAAAGATAGGCGCCCGTGATCCACTATTCAACCCAAAAATGGGCTTTCGAGTGAGGGGGAGTGTGTTGAAATATAGCATAAAATTCATTTGGGGGCCTTTCTCTGATACCTTAAGGTTTTAGAGCGATTGATTACTCAACATGGTATCAAAGCTCAAACAGGCGGGAGGTCAAAGGTTCGACTCCCTGTCACTCCCAATATTCTCACAAGGAAGAGTATTAAAATATCAATACTATTATATAATAGACGAAACATTAAAAGTTTGGTTGGTCGGTATGGTACGTTGTTATTTTACTTAATTGCCCTTAACTGTATTTCGTTTTTTTACTTAAAAACCTTACTTATTTTACTTAAAAGTGATGCACTTCTTTTGGGAAAATGTGATATGCAGATATGGAATTCCACGAATACTGGTCACGGACAATGGAACTCAATTCAACAATGACGAGTTCAAGAAGTATTGTGATGAGAATGATATCAAGTTGCGCTTCACTTCTGTTGCCCATCCTCAAGCAAATGGGCAAGCTGAAGTTGCAAATCGAATTATCCTAGATGGACTGAAGAAAAGAGTTGAACGCTCCAGGAATACTTGGGTAGACGAATTGCTCCCCATACTATGGGCATATCGTACTACTTGTAAAGTTACCACTGGAGCTACCCCTTTCTTGTTGGCATATGGGGCAGAGGCAGTGGTTCCAGTGGAAATTACTCACACGTCTCCAAGAGTTGAGGCTTATGAACCAGAAGCTAATGAAGAAGGCTTGAGGCTAGCTTTAGATCTAATTGACGAAGTTAAAGATGAGGTGAATGCCAAGATAGTTGAACATCAGAAACGAGCATCTTTCTACTACAACCTAAGGGTTAAAGAGAGATTCTTTCGTCAAGGGGACTTAGTCCTTAGAAAGATTGAAGCATCTGGAGTTGGACAAAAGGGAAAGTTAGCCCCAAACTGGGAAGGGCCCTATCGGGTCAAAAATGTATATGGACGAGGCTCGTACAAGCTGGAAACTCTGGAAGGGATTGAAGTACCTAGAACTTGGCATGCTGCAAACTTGAAAGTTTATTATGTTTAAGTGTTTCCCAAGTGGATTCACTACTAGAAATAAGGTTCGACGAAACCAATCCAAGTTTTTAAACTTGAGTATTATGTAAGGGTTGATCCCATTTTTAAAGTTATGAATTCCATATTCTTATGATTTCATTATATATGCAATGCCTCATGATAGACATGTGAACTAAGCATGCAAAATCAAGAAAAGCTAAAATAGACTTACTAAGAAAGTTAAGTTAAAACCCCGAAGGGTAAGTTCAGAAAAGAACATAAATAAAGATAAAAGCCACGCAGGGCCAACCTATGCTATATCATCCTGAGGAATCTCCTCTTCTAAGTTAAGGGGAACATCATCCTTAGCAGCATCACCCAAATCTCCATCTCTAACTGGCTCAGAATCCAGAAAGAGCTCAGAATCATCAATGGGCTGAGAAATGGGGATGGCAGTATCCATGATAGTGTCCTTGGATGCCCCAGATAAATCAGGAACGGGGAACTTATCCAAAGACACTCCTTCGATCTTCGTTCCCAGCTCTTCAATGATGGATTCCCAACAATCCTTGAAAGTGCTAGGAAAGTTAGCATCATACTCAGCATTAAGGAGATCATCAAACTCCTTAGATGCTCTGTACTCAGCAATAACATCCTCACGACCTCTTTGGAGTTGGGCCTCCAGCTGCCTAACCCTCTCCTTCTCATCTACAAGCTCCCTCTCAACTCCTCTAAACATCTCAAAGTTCGAGGTAGAGGAAGCAAAATATCTGTCCCTGTCCCTCTCAGCAATCAGCTTTTCAGCTCGAACTGCCTTCAAGTTGTGAAGGGCAGCTTGGTGATAGGTGTTAGCCTATAAAACAAAGGCATATATTTTAAAATGAACAATTAAAAGAAAGATTAAACAAAAGTGAAAATTACTTACAGAAGCAAGGGCTTGGGCCCCAAGAAGCTCAATCTGAAGGTCCTCCGAGGATTCCACGACATGGGCCACGTCCCGTGGAGTGACCACATTCCTAGACCACTCTGCCGCAGCCCTGGAATCACCAACTACGGTATCCCTGTTAAGCAAACCCCATTTTACCACAAATGGGTTGGGATCCTCGTCAACAAGTACAGGCCGCTCAGCCAAAAAAGCAGGCACCTTCTCCACAGCAGGGGATCCATCAACGGCTTTCTTCCGCTTGGAAGGCCTATCTATCTCCACGATCACCGCCTTAGAGGCGTGATCCTCCCTCCTCTTGAAAATAGCATTCAAGGCAGTTTTGGCTGGAAAGAAAAAACAAGCGTTACAATCATATTATATGACAACAAAGAATAAAAGAAAGAAAGTTAAGTTATATACCCCGAGGCTCAAGGGTGCTAAGCCCCATAGCTTGAAGGTTATCCTCAGAAATTAGGAGATTGCAATGATGCAAGCAATCATCCGTCAGGAGTTGAATTGCCGCAAGATCATCTACCCCTAATTTGAGGGACCTTAAAGAACCATCCGTAGCCCTTGTGAAGTTAGGACAAAAATAATTGTTCCAATCATCCCCATCTAAGTAAATATAAAACCACTCTTTTTTCCACGAAGGAAGAGAGTCGGGAGAAGAACCAGAAACGAAGCAACTACGGTTTAAGGTTCGATATTGAATCTTAACCCAACCTATATCATCTGGAGCATTTACAAATTTAAAGAGATATCTAAATACGGATACACTAGGTTCTACCCTATGTTTTATGCATTGGGCCAAGAAGCAGTATATGAATCTCCACCCATTGGGCATTAATTGTGTGGGACAGATTTTGACCTCAGCTAATAAACGAAGAACAAACGGGTGAGGAGGAAGGTGAAAGCCAGAATGAAAAGTTTCCTTGTACATCCTAATGGCCCCAGGCTTAGGATAACAGGCCCTATCATTTGGGCCAGGAGCTACGGCCCTATAAGGGGCCTTTATGCCGAAAAGAACGGAAATATCATCAACTCTACTCTGTTTGTATTTAGAAGGAATATTATGGGCCTCTAAATGAAGAAGATTTGGGAAAGCATCCCCAAAATCAGAAAGTAAATCCCTAAGGGAAAAAACATTTGCATGAACTAGAGATTTTGGAGGTGGATTACCTCGATTTGCTCTGGCAGGGCGAGAAGGTTGAGATAACTGGGATTGAGATGAGCTTGAATCCGCCATTAAAATCCTTCCGAAGAATGCCTGAACCCAGAAAACTTGGTGGAGAAGATGAAGATTGAAACGGAAACTAGAAAATGCACGGTGGCTTGAATGCCGGAAATCGCTTTACCACGGAACCCTAGCAGAGCTTTTCTAAGGAAAGTTTCTGAGAAAATTTAGTAGAATGATTTTGAAGTGTGGAAAATGGAAGTTCTACTCCACTCAATTTATAGAAGTAATAGCCGGTGACAACGTTCCAATGAACCGCCTATAGACGGTATCTGGACCTGGAACAGGTCATTGGGCCTATCATAGGCGGGAAGCCCAAATAAATTCAAAATTTGAATTGCAAGTTCTAGAAGAACCTGGAGAATCGCTAGGCGGGAAGCCCAAATAAATTTGAATTGGAAGTTCTAGAAGAATCTAGAACATTCAACATATAAAAATATGTATGGTTTAAATATTAACCAAACAAAGGAAAAAGACCCGACACAAGGCCCAATTTCGAAAAACTTATGTTCAATGTTCCCTTGGCGTTCATACCAACGTCAAGAAACTTATTAAGGAAAGCTTCTAAAAAGCACGCCCAGGAGACATTGTTGCTAAGCGTGGCAACCTAGAATGTCTCTTAGGCGGGGATACCAACGCCAAGAAACTTATTAAGGAAAGCTTCTAAAAAGCACGCCCAAGAGACATTGTTGCTAAGCGTGGCAACCTAGAATGTCTCTTAGGCGGGGATACCAACGCCAAGAAACTTATTAAGGAAGGGCCTCAAAAACCCACGCCCAGGAGACATAGTTCCTAGGCGTGGCAACCTAGGACGTCTCCTGGGCGGGGGTATGCACGCCCAGAAGCTCTTTGAGCCATTCTTTCAAAAACCCACACCCAGGAGACATAGTTCCTAGGCGTGGCAACCTAGGACGTCTCCTGGGCGGGGGTATGCACGCCCAGAAGCTCTTTGAGCCATTCTTTCAAAAACCCACGCCCAGGAGACATAGTTCCTAGGCGTGGCAACCTAGGACGTCTCCTGGGCGGGGGTATGCACGCCCAGAAGCTCTTTGAGCCATTCTTTCAAAAACCCATGCCCAGGAGACATAGTTCCTAGGCGTGGCAACCTAGGACGTCTCCTGGGCGGGGGTATGCACGCCCAGAAGCTCTTTGAGACATTCGTTCACATACCCACGCCCAGGAGACATAGTTCCTAGGCGTGGCAACCTAAGACGTCTCCTGGGCGGGGGTATGCACGCCCAGGACACATAAATAAAGGAAAAATAATTGTTATTAATTATTTTCCAGGAAAGTGGAGCAAAAATTCGTGTAAAATAAGATCTCGAATCTCGAAAAATGACAATTATAACTTCTACAAAAAACCTCGAGAAAGGTCAATATAATTTCTACGAAAGCTTAAAAAGTTTTCCCAGAAATTGGGGGGCAAATGATATGGACAGAAAAGTAATTATAGAAATATAATTGACGGTCCAATAAAAAGGCTCGATATTTAATGCCCAAATCCCTGATTATTTATTAATTTCGTAATTAATAAATAAGGAAATTATACAGCTCATAAAAGAGTCCAAATACGACAATATCTTCATAAAAGGATTCAGAATCCCAATCAAATATTACGATGAGTCACAACACTTATCATATGAGGATAATACTTGCCTGCCAAGCAAAACACTCCTTATCAGTTATCAATAACGAGACTTATCCATTAAGTCTCCTAAACATACTCTAAATACAAGGCTCCTGACGCCTATATAAGGACCCTCGTCCTTCATTCTAGAACTACGTTTTATTGACTTGATTCTCTATACAGCAGAGATACGTAGGCATCTTGTGAGGACCGATTTAGTCCCGAAACACAAGAGCAGTCATAAAAGCTTGAACGCTCATAAACCCTAGCATTTAATTTACAAGGTACGTTTTTTAATCTATAACAATTTGTGTGTTATTAATTTTTGGATTTTATTTATTTGATTTTATATGCTCAATTAACTATTTTTATTTTATCTTGATTTCTAAAAAAATCATATTTGAATGTTTTTCGGCACACACGAAACTCACAAAATAATATTTAATTTAGTGACAGTTTAAAAAAAATTCCCAATTGTAAATACCTTGAAACTAAAGAGAAAAAATTTGTACATTAAGAACTTTTATTGAACATATTATCAAAATAATCTTTGTTGTATTTGAAAATAGTTTTACAAACAACTAAATACAATTTTTAATATTACATCGACGGTTTTCATCTATCTATTTTAACATCTAACAAAATAATCTTTAATTTAATGATGGTTTAACAATTTTTTTACAATTAAAACAATACCAAAAATAAAGATGTGACAAATTTTTATTTTGAGAATTCTATTCAATTTAAGAAATTTTCATGTATTTGATTTAAATTATCAAGATATATTTTTTAGTATTTTAATATAATTTAACTAACAACCAAATACATTTTTTCATGTTCAATCAAACGATTCTCATCTATTTATTTTAAAATCTAACGATCATTATTATTTTGATATATAATAGTTGTAATTATTTAAAATCCAATTCTAATGCTAATACTTCCACTTTTGACTTATACCTATTATATATAATAATTTAATCTTTATATGATATAATCTTGATCGTTTATTTTTAAAAAATATCCAACGATTGAGATTGTTTTGGCGCTAATGAGGATCAACCAAAGTTTTGGATAATATCTCCATTACGCTTATTATATATAAAGGATTTAATATATTAATGTAATATTAATATAATATAATATTAAAATTAAAATTAAAATTAAATAATTTTTATTAATATACATGTTTATTAAATAAATATTTTGAAAATAAAAATATATATAACCCATTAATATATAGTTTATTTCTATATATTATTTAATTAAAATTTTATAAACTCTTCTCCATTATGAATACTAACTTATAAGCCGTGCGTTACTTTTAAATATTTTCATTATTTCATTAATTTTAATATCTCGTGCAATGCATGAGTTACTTTTAATACTTTTATAATTATTTTTTAATAATTTTTTAATCATTATAAATTTTTAAATAAATTTAATCGCTTAATTTTTTTTATTATACTGTGCTCAATTAACGAATACTAAGTAATAAAATCTGGTTCTAATACTTAAATTTTAGGTAGAGAAATATTAAAATATTGAATTTTAAAATGCTTAAGTAGAGATATTTTTTACAGATAAATTCTCTCTATCCATTTAATATTACACCTTTTGTTTTTATGTTTTGGAAAACACTTCACAAAATTTTCAAGATAAGGCCTTTATATTATCAAGATATACATGTCTATATTTTAACTTTTTATTATTACATTTGATGATATTCGAGATTTTAGTATTTTTTGTAATAATATAAATGAAATTGAAAATAGTGGTTAGTTCTTAAATTTCATAATTACTTATCGTTAGTATTGTTTTTATCTATATATATTTTGTAAATGGGTGTTGTCCTAATAACATGTGTCACAAAATCGGTATTAAAAAGATATTTAAATATTATATTTTATTGTTTACATATGTTTACTTTTTATAATATTATGTTCACTATTTTATTTTATATAAAATTATATAATTTTCTGTCAATTTTTTTAAATATTTCATATTGATAATTACAAAATTAATACTGAAAGAATATCGCGAATCGCGGCTTAGTCGATAATATTACAAAGGAGAATTACCTCCCATTTATATGGCACTCCAAAATCTCTCCAATCTATTGTACTAATGTTTTAGGATTTTAAATTTTAAATATCATAAAATAGAAAATTTCTTAATTAATTTAAATTCTCAAAACTTTTCTCGACAAGTCAAATAATTATCTGTATATAAGCATATTTGTGTGCATTCATGATAACTGTTTAAATATTTTAATTTTTTTTTCTAATTGGGGTTTTGTTAGCACGGAACATACACAAGTATATTTTTTTATCAATTTTTTTGTTTATGAATACTAGCTTAAAACCCGTGCGATGCACGGATTATTTTTAATAATTTTTATTTTTTAGTTATGTTTTAAGATTTTTATTAATTGTATTTGTTAAAAAAATAAAGTAGATGTGCTAAAATAGATAAACTTATTTAAATAATTAAAAAAATTAAATATATTTTAAAATAAATAAGTAATGACTTTCGATGATATTTGTTGAAAAGAAGAGCTTTTATTAATGAAAAATTGAAAAGACAACATGTTTTAGTTATAAAATGTAATTGCCCGTGATATAGTAGACATTTTAACATATTTAAACTTTTTTAAATAATTAAACGCATTAAAATATTTTAAAAATAAATAAGTAAGGGCTGTCGTTATATTTTTTGAAAAGGATAGGTTTTAGTAGGGGGAAATAGAAAACGTAACGTGTTTTACTTGAAAAGAATAATTGTTCATAACATTTTTGGAGAACGGGATGATTTTGTTAGAAAAATGAAAAAAGTAGCTGAAAATGGTAACCGGTTATAAATACGAACAAGTTTTAGTTAAAAAAGCTAATTGTCCGTGAAATTATTGAAGAACAAGAGGATTTTGTTAGGAAAATAGGAAAAGTATTGTGTTTTAGCTGAAAAAGTTAATTCGTTATAAATTGATAATATTATTATTTAATAATATTTTTATTATATATAGTCTCATTTTTTTGAGTTAATGCTCTCATATCGCTTCGTTCTATTTTTCTAATTTTCTCAATTTTTTGAATTAATAATATTAAAATTTTGAAAAAATCTCAATTACTTTTTAAATACTTACTAATAGAGGAAACATATAATATTTTTGCATTTAAAATTCCTACTGATGGAGAAAGTAAATATACAATAGATCTTTTACTAATGAAGAAAACTAAATATCACTAATGGAAGAAACTAAATATTCAATTATAATATTTACCAAAACGTTACTGTATTTTCTATTATATTACATAAAAAAGAAAGTTTATGAGGGCAGTATGTTAAGATTGTAATTTCTTTAAAAAAAAATATTATGAGAATATTTTGATAATAATAGAGGAAAGTTCAAAATAATGTAAGGTAATACACTTTTTTTTTCTAATTTATATATTTTGAAGGCAAGAATATTATAATTGAATATTTAGTTTCTTCCATTAGTGATATTTAGTTTTCTCCATTAGTAAAGATCTATTGTATATTTACTTTCTTCATTAGTAGCGATTTTAAATGCAAAAATATTATATGTTTCCTCTATTAGTAAGTATTTAAAAAGTAATTGAGATTTTTTCAAATTTTTTATATTATTAATTCAAAAAATTGAGAAAATTAGAAAAATAGAACGAAGCGATATGAGAGCATTAATTCAAAAAATTGAGAAAAATAGAAAAATAGAACGAAACAATATGAGAGCGCCACCTCACCGCCTCCGTCTTCTCCTTTATATAATAGTATTGATATTTTATGTAATTCATACACGAAAATTCAAAGATAAAAATTGTATAGTAAGAAATTTATAGTGTATGTATTTCGAAAATATCATATTAAGATTTATTCGACTGAAGATTTTATTTAGTGTGTGCATTTTTAACAAAATTCAATAAGTCGATACATCTATAACAAAAGTCATACAAGAATAAGAAATATTGAGAAAAAGTTATTTTTTTTTTTAAAGGAAGAGGTTGTTGTTGGTTTTGTTGTTATTTGTTTTGACAAAAAGAGATCATTATTAATAAAAAATTCTCCCAGCAACAAAAAAGATGTTTGTTCATATTTTTTGATTTTTTTCTTACCGGGAGTAGATTTGGAGGTAGCGAAGATTTTTAAATTTGAAGGTATAATGGTAGTTTTTGATTGAACGGTCTAGAACTTTATATATATATATATATATATATATATATATAATTCAAAATAAAACTTAATTTTATATTAGAAATATTATTTTATTTGAAAACGTATTTTGTAGAATATTTTTTGAGAAAATTTAAAGATGCTATTATAAAGCCGCTGCGAAGCGCGCCTTAGTAAACTAGTTTTAAGATATAAGTCAAATTTTTAAGATAATCCAAACACATTTAGTATCAAAATAATCATCATTATAAATGAGGTCATTCACGTGACTAGTGCAATAGATACCCCATGACGCTATATATACAACTCTTGATCGAATGTTAAAAGACTTGCTAAGAGAGAGCATGTGAGTCCACTGCATCATGTCTCGCGAATACATTTTCTCTCCTGCATTGCTTTAAAATAAATTTATAAATTATGTTTCACCCAACATCTTTTCGTCTGTTTCCCCCGAATATTCTTGGACGTGTGACTTTTATAGTTTACAAAGAGTAAAGAAACTGGGAAAAAGATATTTTAAGGAGGTGTGCCGTGTACATAATTTGCGTTTTGGTTTATGATAACGTAAAATAAAGTTGAAACCAAACGAGGATAATTATGTAGTAACGTTTGGTTCTGTGATTATATTCTTAATTTGGCTAAATTTGATGATTATGACAGATTCAGAAAGTAGTTTTAAGGATTATTTTTTTACAAGTTGACATGTTTCTCCAGGCAACAGCGCGCTGAACATTCAAAGACAAAGCAGGGGTCGTTTTAGAGTGGATACATACAAGATAAAAAAAAATATTATGGAAAGACAAATGAAAAAGCATATTCTTGTGCTAGTTTAATATGCTCTCTACATGCTCTGGCCTTTCGTTGAGGAACTAATTGACATTACATTTGAAACTTCAGTGATCATTTTTACCTGTAGTCGTGGTATTTGTGACAGAATTAAAGAAGTTAGCTAATACCTTAAGCTAATAAGCTTAAATGTGTTCAGATGGAATTTAACTATTAAATTCTACATATACAAAGATAGAGGAGATTTCTGTATGTAACTAGCTAGCTAGACCATAGCTTGTTCCATAGAATCAACTTAGCAAATAGTGTACCAGTCAAGAGTCTCAACTTCAGCAGGGTCTCTCGTGCCAACAATGTCTCCCATATCAACGGCATCGTCCTCTCTCGGCAAAGGTTTCAGCATCGCCCTCTTGGATTTGGACAATGAAGAATATCATCATATGAAGCAATCTTATTGGAATAGGCTTATCTTCATTACATGCATCACCTATTACTTAAATACTCTCCAAATTAGCATCTATCAAAGCGATGACCAAGACAAAAGGATAATGTGACAGTCTCTCATCCTTATCAGCGTCACGAGGCCTCACCTATTTCTACCCCAATATTAGAAATTTTTCAGACTTACAGAGTGAAGGACATTGCATATTCAAAAGGACCTCGTCTGACTATAGAAGCCTAGGAATATTAGTAGCTTGTGGTTGGACGTCGCTCTTTTGAGTCAAAGAAGAAATATACAGAATTACTTTGAAGAACAAATACAAGGAAAAATTGGAGGAACAACTACAAATATAAATCGGAGAAATTGGAATAACGGTCTCAAGATTTAGCACTTCATGATATCACGAGGTAAGGAAGAAATACATTAGCAGCTGGAAGCGACACCTTGGGTAAGGCTCGTCTTTGAATTTTTTCTACAGATCAAGACTTAGTTTCTTTTACAAATACTTGTTTCAAAAAACTAGGGGTAGTTGTTATGCCCAAAAATTAGTCTCCTCTTACACGGAGGTGTCACCCTTTGTTGGTCCGGAGAAGAATATCGCAGGTTCTATAAAAGAAGGAAAGTTCAAGAAGAGGTATCAATTGGGCCTAGCCCACTTCATGAAAGGCGTCGCCCAATCATATAGCCTCGCTCGTTCCTATTATCGGGCCTAGCCCAATGGAGGATTAAGCATCGTCTTGTTTACACATAGTAACAAAAGATCCTAGAAGGAATATATGAGCCCCACTTAGAATAGGCTAGCCTACTGGAGAGAGGAGACATCATCTTTGAGCCTCGCCTCTTTGTTCTCTTTAGCCTCGCCCATTTCTGAAAAAGAACCTAACATGTGGAAATTTATGTGCCTCGCCTATGTGAGCTCAACCTACAAATGAGGAGGACCTCCTTTCTGCACCTCGCCTATTTAGGCTAGCCTCCAGATCAAGGGAGCCTCATTTCTGCGCCTCGCCTATTTAGGCTATCCTCCATATGAGGGGATCCTCATTTATGTGCCTCGCCTATATGAGCTAGCCTACAGAAGATGGGAATCCTTATTTCTATGCCTCGCCTATTTTGTTATTTGCAACGATCGTTCTAGAGCATAACTGATGGATGATGTTTTCTCATAAGCAAAACCGCCCCGCCTCCTTGAGGAGTCTCGCCTAGATTTCTGGAAAAAGAGGGGGAACCTCCCCTTGCATCTATTAGGAGAATCATGGAAGTTTAAAGGTTATGCCTAAGTCATCTATTTTTACATCGCAGTTATGAAGGAGGATTCGACCCCACCCAGGCTAGTGGGCATCCCCCACTAGGGGGGTCAAAGGGAGTCACCCATTAGTGATCAAAAGGCTAGCCCTCTGATTTAATATATTTCTCCGTGGATCCAGAAAAGCGCTGACTCTGATAACCTTGGGTCAATGACTTGACCGGCACACACCGAGAAAATAGTTGGGTCAATAAGCCCACAATGATTCATTAAAGGCGGTGGCCCCAATTTCATGGGCTAGCCTAAATAAGTCTGTAATCGACGGCTAGTTCTTGGAGACTCAAGAGATGCACAGAATAGGGTACTAAATTATAAATATTTGAGAGTACAAATCCCTACAAGTGAAGTGAAGAATGAACAACTATCTATCAGTTACATGACACGTCAATAATAAATTGTAAATGGACTGATTTGGAGATTGACTCGAACGCTATATATAAATACTGTCTTAACAAATGCAAGATGTGATCGACTGCTAAGTTTTGCCTCATTATCAGTTAATGGTGACTTGACTGTAGAGATAAGACCAATCATGACGAAACAGTTTTGCAGATATATCACATGGGTTTGGGAGTTAGGTCAAATTACAATTCCTAGTAATTCTTTGGAATAAACAGAAACATGAACAGTCTTAAAGCATTCTGGAAGATAACCAAGATCAGAATTTGAAGACTTTCAAAAGGCATTTCCTGAAATGACTAAGCAAGATAAATGTGTGTGTGACAAGGCTTTACCAGAACGGTAATTGTTAATAATATTGTAAAAATATTTTAACATAATGAGTGGCATAGTATCAATGTGAAGAACACAAGTAGTTTTTTGCTAAGTTTTTAGAGAAAATATTTTTGTAAGCAAAAATTATTATACCTTGTTTGCAACTGTGAATTCATTTTCACGGATTCTTCGAGGAATATAAATTTAGTTTTATATGTTAATATCATTAAGCTCATGTTAATAAGAAATTAAAAAAAAATTGTACAAACTTTAAAAGATATTTAAAAAATTGTATAGCATTTGATATTGTTGCTCCAAATTACTTAACGAATTGCAAGTGATATACATGTTGAGATAACAAAAATCATACATGCTTAATTATACAATTTCAAGTAAGTACTAAATTACATAAATATTTAGATTGTTTATTGTTTTTTGAACTATTGTGATAATATTTTTTATTATAGTAGAAGTAGAATGACTTTTCCATTTGGTTGAAATTGTTTATAATTTGTCTCGTTCTTTCGTTTAAGGGATTAAATCCCGTTTGGCATTGCTGTTGTGACAACAATAATAGTTTTTTTTCTGAAAAACATGTAAAAAAAAATTGTTTGGTAAATTTCAAAAGTTATTTTTCTGAAAAGCGTTTTTGGCTGAAAATCTACTTTTAGAGAAATCATGTTCTCCCATGCTTTTTGAAAAAAAACTGCTTTTCAAAATCAAAACTCGCCAAAAACAATATTTTTTTATATTATACCCCAAAACATACACATTTATCAAAAATATTGCCAAATATTTTATTTTCACAATAACACTTATTTTAACAGCAGTTTTTAACAGCAATCCCAACCAAAGCCTAAATCAATTATCCATCATAACTGAGATGGCAAATTTATTTGTTTATCTCAATTTTTGTCATTTTTGAGTTCGTTTTTTTTAATTTAATTTACATCTTCATTTGCTTTTGCTCATTGGTATTTCTTTTATTAGTTACACTAAAATTTTCAGACTTGCACATCTTCTTATACAGTAATTGCAATCTATCTTGTCATAATGGCTTATTATATCCTATATATAATTAGCATAAGAGAGTTAACATGGTTTGGTCGTCAGGGCTAAAACTGTAATTTCAGAATTAATACTACTAAAAAGATCATGGTTCGATTCCCTTCTATTACAAAAGTTACTTATATTGTATATACACTACCAAGATAAGATAAAAGAATATTACACATAAAAAATATTCTCGATAAATTTCTAATATTAAATATGATAATTTTATTTGAATTTAAAAATATAAACATAAGAAGTAGGTTTGTAAAAATATTGCAAATGATAAAATAATTATAAGAGTTGTCTCGATATAGAAGTTAGAAAACTTACACAAAATGATCAATAAATTACAATTATATAATTAAATATTATCAAAAAATTAAAAGTTAAATATATAAATATTTCATACCGAAACTAATAATAAGAGAATTTAATATAACAATTAAATATGTTTTCAAAAAAATGATAATGATCCGTGCATCGCGGGTATAAAGCTAGTCCTCAATAATTTTAACTACTAATTTTACATTCTCGGCTAAGATTTAAAAGGAAAATTTAGATAAATCAGTTCTTTATAATGCTATGTTATATCTAATTATCTACAATAATTTGAAAAAAGGCACTATTTTGAAAGATGGCCTAGGACACCCTAAGACAGGCCCAGATATTAGGTAAACTTTTTGGAGTGGTTATTTAAAGAAATTGGTCAACTCGGCCCAGTATCTGTGTAAAATTTAGGTCGAGTTATTTGGGCACAGATACATGGGCTTAGGCATTTCAATACTGTTCTTACATTTTGCACTTGCAGAAAATAGAATTTAATACATCGGCTGTGGCAAGTGAGAATGAATTAAAATCTGCCACTAAATTATCAACGAATTTTCTATTACTTAATTTTCTTTAAAATTTGTTTATTCGATTGGTTTTGCATCAATTTGTCTGTTGGTGAAAAGTTGCAAATATCTTCCGAAGAATTATTTGAGCAATGAGAAAAACAAGAAACGTATGATTAGATGAACAAAACCAAATAGATAGAGTCCAAATCACTTGTTGAATGGGAACAGTGCAGGGTCAATGAAACAGATCTATCAGTTGTTGGGCCTCCCTTGTTTGAATTATTTAAACTGGGCCACTGCTTGATTTGTACAATCCAACAGAAATACTATATCAACTCCATACGTACGTACTACTTTTTGAATAAAGTTCTAGAAACCCAATTCTATCTCAACCTTCTCCCCCCACCCACCCTCCTCCATATGTTGCTTGTTTTTATCGTGTGAGTTAATTCTGTCAATTCATGTTCAAAAAGAAAAAAAAAACTATATCATACACATACAGCTAACACAGAAACTAGTTATCCTCTTGCTCTCAAAAAAATATTTGGATCAGAATTTGGAGCAATTAATGATCTAAATTTGAATTTTTGAATCACAATTACGGAAAATGGCCTTACGAACCTTAAATATTTTCAAAATTAAATGACAGAGTGTAACATGCCTGAAACTAAAACATATTTCATACATATCAAATATCAATGACCGAAATAAGCGAAAAAATAAAGTGGTCCTGGAGAGAATAAAATGGTGAGACGAGGAAGACTATTTTAAATACATTTTGCGTATACTGAATTCCCAACCTCCGTGCAGCCAACCATATTCCCACAATTTAATTACACCACCCAACAACTAGCCCAATATTTTATTTTTAGTCATTTTGGCTAAGGTTATCAAACTTTGTACTTAATTATGTACTAATTAATCATCTATTAATATACAAGTTAATACCAAGACTTGTTAATCTGATTAATTAATATAAATACTGTTTGAAAACACATATTAACATGTGTTATGGGACTGACCAGTGACCACCGGCCAACCCTCAATTATTTCCCTTGTACATTTGTCATAGATAACAATATATGAATTATTTATATATTTTTATAGTAATGCTCCTCGTACTGATAAATGGATCTGATTGTGTTTTTCAATTTCATAATTTAACAACATAAATTAATAAGTTTACATTTATTCAGCGATTCGATTATGACGATATAAAAAGCTAACTTGACTTTCATGCCTTAAAATATGAAATATTTTATACATTTTATTCCGCTTTGTGCGTACCGTAAATACGAAAATTTGATGCAGTTTTAATACATGCACCAATGAAAAAAAATAATTGATTTGTTAAATGAATTGACGAATTAACGAAGTTTAGTTATGCAATAATGATTTTTTTGTTCGACAATAAAATTGAACTCCGTCAATCCTTTAGCTACTCCATAACAAATTGACGGAGTAATTGATGGATTGATTGTCATCAATTTGATTGATGGACCAAAAAACATTGTTGCATTGATAAAATTTCATCAATTCATTGATTCGTTAGACGGATTAACTACTTTGATTTGTACTGCTGCATAAAAAATAACAAAATAGTTAATTTTATTTGCTTAGTAATAAACTCCATCAAGTAAATTAACGAATTAACGGATTGAATGCCGGAAATGAGTGTGGATGCTCTAAGCATTTAGCCCGTGCAATGCACGGGCATACTTTAAATATGAGTAAATTGTTTATTTTTTCGGCAAATTTTTGTAAGTCGGCGTATTAGAGTAGCAATTGATGAGTTATACGACATTAAAATTAGAATAAGTTTGTATTACACTTATATACATGATTTTTTTTTGTTAGCTTGTACTGATTTGGAGCGTATTTGTATCGTAACAAATATAATACTTAAGGCATGTCAGAAATTATGTATAGTTTGATTTAATAGAGATAAATAATTACAATTCACAGACATGCTTTAATTTATAAATTTCTTAATTCATCAAAATTTACAATAAATCTAAATGATACTATAATAGTATGAGATATGTAATGTGTAAGTGTATATGGTCATATATTATCATAAATATAAGTATTTATATGTATATATATATATATATAAGTATTCAGATAAATGTTGTATGTATATATAAGTATGCATATTAATTTGCAGCATTTAATAATATGTAATAAATATATATGCATAAGTATGCATATTAATTTTGTAGCATTTAATAATATGTAATAAATTTATTGATGTTAAAAGACCAAAAGAACCCTAAAAATGAATAATATAAGTAAGGGTAAAATGGTCCATTTGATTTATAAGAAAAACCCCTTGTTGTGGTATTATATATATAATAGATTTATAAACTCTCTACCGCTGCCCCTTCCCCCTTCCCCTTTTTCTTCCTTAACGTGGTCGACGGGGACTTCCATCGGTTTATGAAAGGCATATGTCTAGTCCTATTTGTAAACACCGAGGATTCTACTCAACTTTAATTAAGATGTAATAAGTAAATAATAAAAATCAATTGTCACAGGAATCTCAGAAGGTTATATCTGTCAAAGAATGAAGATTAAAGTCATCTACAGACTTGAAGTGATTCTACATTGAAAGAAGCTCAATTTATTGATCAAGCCTCAATGAAGTATTCAAGCTCAGTGGATTTATTAAAGTGACAGAGATTTCAAGTGGTGACAGAAAAAGATACTGATTACGGAGTTCTTGAATGAGAAGGAAGTGAATCACTGCTTAAAGTTAAATAGATAAAGAACAGACATTGTCGTTAGTCACTCATGAACCAGACAGTACATCGAGTGTCAACGTACTATTTTGTTTGTTATTTATCTAAGTTTTAAGTGATTCTGGATTTATTTGAGAAGTCAACTAATTCTATTTATTCTCTTATAAATAATTAATATTATTAAGTATATTATTTATTAAATTAATTCTGCAAAGAATTAATTTAATACATAATTTATTTAGTTAATTATTTAAATTAGAATATATTTGAACTAGGAAGACTTAGATTTTGTACTAGGAAGACTTAGTTTTTAAACTAGGAAGACTCTCAAGAGAGTCTTCCCGATTGTCTTCCTAGGCAAATTTAGAGTCTTCCCGAATGTCTTCTTAATACAATGTTTGTTTTCCCGATTGTCTTCCAAGGCAAAAAGGAATGCTTTTCTGCTTGTCTTCCAAGTGCAATTTGTATTCTGTAAAATGCAATGCACGTGGGTTACAAAAGAAAAGAGGATTGTTATTAAAACAGGGCAGTTGACATTACTCTTAGTTGTATGAATTCATTACAGAAGTAAAGACAGACTAAAAACATTTCATTTCTCTTCATTACTTCTCTCAACTGTCAAGCTACAAAATTCGCCAGAGATTTAATTCTTGATTGTTCTTCAACATTTAATTCATAAGAATTGTATCTCTTGTACTGCTTTAGCTTTCTAGCGGATCATAATCCCTAGATTTTATATCGAACTACTTTTTAGTATTCGATCCTTTTTATTACAAAAATAGATAAATTCATGTCGAATTTATTCTAGATTTGTTTTATTAAGTTCTTTGTAATCAGTGATCAAAGTTGTAACACTCCTCAAGTTTAATAGAGTTTCTATTTAACTTGAATATTGTTTCAGTTTTTATTCCGCATTAATTTGTTCTAAATTGTTTAATCTTAAACGAACAAATTTCGATAAAACGGTATAGTTTGTATTCAACCCCCCTTCTACAAACTTATCAGGACCTAACAATTGGCATCAGAGCCTTTTGATTGATATACAAATCAAAGATCCAATTGTTTTGAGATTTTTCTTTTAAACTCTGATTTTTTATCTTATTCCTAAAAATCTCAAAAGATGTCTACTACACAGAAAGTTGGTACTGTCAAAATCCCTATGTTCAGCAAGGAGCATTATCCAATGTGGAAGAAGAAAATGCTTCTATTTCTTAAGGTTGCAAATCCTAAATACATTGATGTGCTGAAGAACGGTCCCAAAGTCCCTATGATTATTGAGGGAGGACTCATTGAGAATAATGTTGTGACTAGGGCTGCCAGAATGTACCCTAAAGATCCCAAGGAGTACACTCCTGATGAGAAAGAGGATGTTACCTTGGATTCCTGTCTTCAGTTGATCCTTATTGATTGTCTTGATCCAATCATGCATAATCATGTTCTCAACTGTGATACTGCTAAACACATTTGGGCAACTATAGAGATAATCAATGAGGGGACAGAGGAAGTTAGGGCTAAACACATTTGGGCAACTATAGTGATATGCTGGAGATTCTCACCTCACAATATGAGCATTTCAGATCAAACCCTGGTGAAGGTATCTCTCAGGTTTTTGAGAGATATAACAAATTAATAAATGATCTGAACCTCAATGGGAAGCACTACACCAACAAGGAGATTAACAAGAAGTTCCTTCTTACACTTCCACCTCATTTGGAGCACAAAATTTCTGCCATTAGAGAAGCAAGAGATATGAATGAAATTGCTTTGGAGAGATTGTATGGTGTTCTGAAGACCTATGAGCTGGAGCAGATTCAACAAAGGGAGCTGTATGGAACTGGGAAGATTGTTGGTACCTCTACTGCATTGGCTGCTGAAGTCCCACAGAAACTGGAAGTGAAGCATGTTCAACCTTCCAGTTCTAACATGAATGTTATTGATGCTGAATATGGATTAACATCCATTGATCAATCTGGTGGTGACTTCTATTCCTTAGAAGAACTTGATCAGCTGGAGGATGGTGATTTGGCTTTGATAGTCAGAAAGTTTGGGAAGTTCAGATTCAAGAGGAATCCCAATCTTAAGTTCAGACCCAGGTTTCAGAGAGGTGGTTCTTCATCTTCAAGTGGCACAAGGGGTGGCTACAAAACTGGAACTGTGGAAAGGAGCGCAATCAGATGCTACAATTGCAATGAGTTGGGTCACTTTGCTACTGAATGCAGAAAGCCAAAGCAAGTGACTAGAAACACATTTGATTCTAGCAAGAAGAACAAGATTGGGAAAGCTTATGTTGCTGAAGGAAAGAGTTGGGATGACACTGACAGTGATGAAGAAGCAGGTGAGATTGGGAACCTTGCTTTAGTGGCTAAAGAGGCAAGCACTTCATCTGCACACATGTCAGAGGTAATGTTTACTGATACTGAAATGATTCGTCATCTTGGTGGCACCTTAGAATGTGCTCGCACTGAAAATGATAGAATAATTCTTTTGAACACAAATCTTGAAAATGAGATAAAAGAATTAAAACTAGTGCATGTTAATCAGGATGAACTTGTTGAGAAAATAGCTTTTCTTGAGAATAGGGTTAAATGTTATATTCAACTGGAAACCATTCTTAAGAAAGAGATTAGTGAGCTCAAGACTAAAGCTAATGCCTATTTTAGCTCATGTAAGACGGCTAAAGAGATTCTCAATAAGCAAGCTGTTGGTAATCATGTCAGTATAGGGTATGATTATAATGAGGCTATTGGACTGCTTGGAATTAATTCCCCTTGTAGATACAAATCTGAAGGAAAGGTTGTTCCATATATACTTAAGGGTATTGAAACACCCTTCTGTAGGGAGTCTGAGGCAGAGCCTATGAATGAAGACTCTATCATCTTTGCAGAGGAGATTCGTGAAGAAGATATTGCTTTGGAATTTGAACAATCCAAAAAGTGTATATCTGATATTCCAGTCAAAGTTGCTACAACTAAAAAGACTAAATCAGATATCCATAAGTTGGATCAAAACAACTGTAGAACTAACATGCCTGCTGTTAATTCTTCTCATAAAGCATGTGGTGTGAGTAATTGCATGTCTTGTGCTTTTAATGTTATGTATGCTTTCTTTAATAAAAAGCATGTATCTAGTGATAAGACTGCTCCACGTCAACATGTTAATAATAAGAAGCATGTTAAAGCAAAGACTACTAGTCCTCCTCAGACTAGAGTGGATTCATTTATCCCTAAGCCTACTCAGAAATGTGTTAAGGCTGGCTATAAATGGAAACGCTCTTATGTGAAAGAGGTTGAAGTAGTTGTAGTTAAAAATGTTGTTTTGCCTGACAAAGGCCAATTCTTTAAGTATGCCGGACCCAATCAAGTGTGGGTTCCGAGGAAGGACTAATCAATCTGGTATTGCAGGGAGTTAAACAGGTAAGCCGTGTTATATGGGTTCTTGACAGTGGCTGTTCAAGGCATATGACCGGAGATAGAGCCCTGCTATCAGATATGGTTGAAAAAGCTGGCCCAGTAGTAACCTTTGGAGATAACAGCAAGGGTATTACGAAAGGATATGGCTGTTTGAAGTACGGAAATGTTATCATTGAAGATGTTTCATTTGTGGAAGGTCTGACGTTCAATCTTCTCAGCATCAGTCAGTTCTGTGACAGAGGATATTCTGTTTCCTTTGAAAGAGAGAAGTGCCAGATCCTTCACAAGAAGAATGGAAAGCCTGCTCTTCAAGGAGTGAGGAAAGGTGATTTGTTCATAGCTGATCTGAACTCGGGATTCAAAGATGAAGTTAATTGTTTTTATGCTAAAGCTTCATCAGATGATAGTTGGCTATGGCACAAGAAGATGTCTCACCTTAACTTCAAAACCATGAACTCTTTAGTCAAGAGGGAATTGGTTAGAGGTTTGCCTCAGATGGAATTTACACAGGAAGGACTGTGTGAGGCATGCCAGAAAGGAAAGTCAAAGAAAGCTTCTCACAAGGGCACTGATACATCATCAATAACTGAACCTCTTCAGCTACTGCACATGGATTTGTTTGGTCCAGTTAATGTGATGTCCATGTCAAAGAAACAATATGCACTTGTGATTGTTGATGACTATTCTTAATATACATGAGTTTTATTCCTACATTCCAAGGATGAGACCCCATTCCTGGTGATTGGCCATGTGAAGTTGATTGAGCTGGATTCTAGATTCCCTGTTAGAGCCATAAGGTCAGATAATGGTACTGAATTCAAGAATGCCATTCTAAATGACTTTTGTGCTGATAAAGGAATAACAAGACAGTATTCTGCCCCTAGAACTCCTCAACAAAATGGAGTAGTGGAAAGAAAGAATCGTACATTGATTGAAGCAGCTAGGACTATGCTAAGTGAGTCTAAACTTCCAACGTACTTTTGGGCTGAAGCAGCGAATACAGCTTGTTATACTCAGAATCGAACTTTAATCAACAAGGACTTAATGAAGACTCCGTATGAGATCATGAACAACAAGAAACCAACTGTCAAGTACTTTCATGTATTTGGAGCAAAATGCTTTGTGCTTATAGATGACAATGTTAAACGTGGCAAGTTTGATGCAAAGGCACAAGAAGCTATTTTTGTTGGATATTCCAGAAGATCTTACAGGGTCTACGTGGTTGGCAGTCACACAGTAAAGGAAAGTGTCAATGTTACTTTTGATGACACTAAGTTCCCCAGTATCCAAAAAGAAGACTCATCTGAAAAGCTGAAGTTTGATAACTTGCCAGACTCAGAATCAGATGATGAAGCCCCACCTGAAGTTATTGCTGGTGATGATAATAATAATGATGATAATGATCATGGTGATGGTGGTGGAAACACTGGTAACAATGGAGATACCACCAACACTGGAGAAGAATCATCAAGGCAATCAAGCAACAACTCAGGGGGAGCAAATGAAGGATCAGCTAGTCACTCACAACATCAAAGTGAATTTCAAGGTGAATCATCAAGATCAAATCTTCCAAGACAGACTGTTTGGAATAGAGCTCATCCTTTTGAGCTGATCATTGGTGATCCAGATGTTGGAGTTAAAACTAGAAGAGCTTCTCAGAATGAATGTCTTTTCTCAGCATTTCTATCTAAAATGGAGCCAAAGAAAACTGAGGAAGCACTGACTGATCCAGATTGGGTGATTGCTATGCAAGATGAACTCAATCAGTTTGAACAACAACAAGTCTGGAAGCTGGTACCCAGGCCAAAGAACAAGAAAGTAGTTGGTACAAGATGGGTATACAGGAACAAGCTAGATGAGGATGGCATTGTTACAAGGAACAAGGCAAGACTGGTTGCACAAGGGTATTCTCAAGCGGAAGGCATTGATTATGATGAAACCTATGCACCAGTGGCTAGACTTGAGGCCATCAGGATGTTCTTAGCATTTGCTGCTTATTCCAATTTTAAAGTCTATCAAATGGATGTTAAGAGTGCATTCCTGAATGGTGAACTTGATGAAGAAGTGTATGTGGAACAGCCCCCTGGCTTTGAAAATCAGGAGCTGTTGGACTTTGTGTACTTTCTCTTCAAGGCTATCTATGGTCTCAAACAAGCCCCAAGAAAATGGTATGACACTCTCTCTGGTTTTCTTTTAGAAAATGGTTTTGTTAGAGGTATCATAGACAAAACTCTTTTTTCAAAGAAACACAAAAATGATATGATATTAGTCCAAGTCTATGTGGATGACATCATATTTGGGTCTACTAATGATAATCTCTGTAAGAGATTTGCTGAGCTTATGCAGAGTAAGTTTGAAATGAGTATGATGGGTGAGCTGAAGTTCTTTCTTGGATTACAAGTAAGTCAAAGGTCAAATGGTATATTTATTTGTCAATCCAAGTATCTCAAAGAACTCCTCAAGAAGTATCACATGGAGGATTCAGCATCAGCAAGGACTCCATCTTCAACAGCAATCAAACTTGGAGCTTCTGACAAATCTATCAAGGTAGATATTACAAGCTACAGAGGTATGATTGGCTCCTTACTCTATCTTACTGCTAGTAGACCAGATATTATGTATGCTACATGCTTGTGTGCAAGGTTCCAAGCGGACCCTAGAGATGTACATCTCGTTGCTGTGAAAAGAATCTTGAGATATCTTAAGGGTACACCTAATCTAGGTATCTGGTACCCTAAAGATTCTGGTTTTAATCTTGTTGGATATATAGATTCTGATTATGCAGGTAGTGTTGTGGATAGAAAGAGCACCTCTGGGAGTTGTCAATTCCTAGGAGGTAGGTTGATTTCCTGGTATAGCAAGAAACAGCAAACAGTTTCTAATTCAACAGCAGAAGCTGAATATATTGCTGCTGGAAGCTGTTGTGCTCAGATCTTATGGATACGGAATCAATTAAAGGACTATGGCTTTGCCTTAGACAAAATTCCCATATTTTGTGATAATACAAGTGCCATAGCAATCTCCAACAACCCTGTGCAGCACTCGAGAACGAAGCACATTGATATCAGGTATCATTTCATCAGAGAGCATGTCATGAATGGAACTGTGGAGTTACATTTTGTACCCACAGAAGAACAGACTGCAGATATATTCACTAAATCTGTTGACGAATCCACATTTATCAAGTTAGTTGGTAAATTGGGTATGTTAAACAGTCTTAGTGATTAACAATATCTCTGTCATGTTTGTTCTTTTAAAATTCATTTTCACTTGTCATTTAACTGATATTTACTGCCAATTCTCATTTAATAGTACATGCTTGTGTATTTAAATAGCTCTACATATTTTATTTTCTTTAAAAATATTTTTCTCATATTTTTGAAGTAGAGAAATGTATTTTTATTGAAAATATATTTATTTAGAATTATTTAGGTATTTTTCAGATTGTAAATATTGTTGTTTGAATTTTTCTGCAAGTTTATATTAATTTTATGCATTTCTAATATTCTGCATATTTTTCTAGGATTTATGGAATTTTCTGTGAATTTTTCTAGAATTTTATATTTTTTTCATGCATTTTTCTAAGTTTTTCAGCATTTTCTGTATATATTTGAATTAAATTCTGAGTTTTTCTGTAAGTCTTCCCAGTTTTACACTAGGAAGACTACCGGGAAAACAAGGGATTTTTCTGTTTTGTTTTTTGTTTTTTCTAATTTATTTTAAGTCTTTTCCTAAGTCTTCCCAGTTTTTTGAACTAGGAAGACTACCGGGAAGACTTAGAATTAATTATTTATTTTTCTGTTTTTCTTTTATTGATTTTCCGGAAGACTTTCTAATTTGTATTAGGAAGACTACCGGGAAGACTATCCTAAGTCTTCCCGATTGTCTTCCCAATACAAATTTAAATAAAAACGGTTCAAGTCCTTTTCTTTTACAGTTTATTTATTTTATTCATATATATATATAGATACACGCACATATTCAATTCTGCCTTTACAGTTTATTTTTTTTCTTCTTTCAGTTGTTGAACTCACCCCATTCGAATTCTCTCATTTCCATAGAATCTTTGCATTTGATCCACTCTTGCTCAAGTTATTACTTAGCAAAACTAATCTTGTTCTTTAAAAACAAGTCTTTTAGTCGAATTGCTGTCAATTTTTTGTTTAAAAATCAAAATCTTTCGACTGGATTGTTCTTGAGTGTGCTAAGTAATTCTCTTGTGTGTTTTAGTGATCTTTGTGTTTCTGTGGATTGTGAACTGTGTGTGTGGTACTGTGTGTGTTCTTGAAAGTTTTGCCCGTTCTTTTGCCCAATTCAGTTTTTGCATTTCAAAAGTTAAGTTCGAATTTTTAGGATTTTTAATTAAAAAATTTAGTTAATTTTGATAAAAGTTGAATTTTCTGGATTTTAAGTATTTTTTTTAAATTCTAAAAATCCCTAAAATTTTAATTTTATTTTAAGATTAATTAAATTTTGTGTTTTGTTTTAAAATGGATCCTAATAATTTTGAACTAGTTTTAAATAATTTTGTTGGGTATTTTGATCCGGCTAGGTGTAAAGTGGAACGTTTTAGACCGTGGATTCAATTTTTAAATAGCAATACATGTGTTAGTTATGCTATTTGTGCCAATGCACTTCTGAAAATTGATCCACTAAGGATGTTGTGTTCAAGTGTTGTTATTGCTGAAGATTCAAAATCTTTTTCTTTCTATATCATAAACCAGCAATATACAGTTACTTTTGATTTATTTTGTGATGTGTTGCATTTTCCAAAGGACAGGTTTGATCCATTACCCACTGATGATGAGTTAACACAGTTCTTTGTGAATATTCATTATCAGGGTCCCTTTCAAATGGTGAAATTGTCAAAAACTTTTGTTGTAAGAGAATGGGATCTGTTCTTTGATACTATAGCTAGGGTTTTTGGTAACTGCACAAAAACAAACTTTCATTGCATTACCAGTCTTAATCAATATATTGCCTATGCTATAGTATTTGGTCGTAGATTGAACTTTGCTGAGATTCTGTGGAACCTATTGCTCAACAGGCTTGCTCACTCTAGGAGAGATTCTGATAATGGTGTGAAAGTAAGGTGTTGGTACCCTCGCTTTCTAACTCTTATCATTAATCATCTTCTCACTGCTGAGCAGGTAGAACTGTTTCGAGAAGCTAGATTTGAAACCTCTCCAACCACAGACACCAAATTCTACACCAGACTTGACATCTCATCCAAATTCCTCAATATACCTGTTCTTGTTTCACCATTGATGAGTCAATTCATTAATCTTCCTATCTTTGGTGAACAAGTTCCCGAACCACATCCAGTACCACTACAGGTAGTTATTCCTAACTTTGGTTCTTCTTCTGGTACTTCAAGTGAAACCCAAGTGGTTGTTAGGGCTGACCCAGAGATTGTAGAACCACAGTCTCTGACCCAGGTCATAGAGCCAAACAGAGAGTCAAACACTCCTGAAACACAATCTGAGCCTAATGTTCAACCCAGTTCAAGAAAGGTTAGTGATATACCTGAAATGAGTGTTCCCACAGCTCTGTCTCCACCCTTAAAGAAAAGAAAAACCTATAGGGAGACAACTGTAAGCCCATCTGTATCCTCTCAAAAGGATATGGACATTGATATGGCCACTACACAGACTCTGGAGACATCCTCTCAACAGGATGAATCTATTGAAATTCGCCATAGGGTCATGGCATCTTGTACTGAGTCAAGCACACTCCCATTACTCACAATGGGAGAAGATATCCATATAGATGACACTCAGGACACCATGCCAGGAGAGCACTTTACTTTTGACTTTGAAACAGAGCCTACCATAGTTACGGTAGAAGTGCCTTCACAGGCATCAGAGGGAAAATCTGATTCTTCGCCACCAATAATAGAATCATTTTCTCCCCTCCCAGAGGGAACATCTCTGGCTCCCCTAAGGGATTTTTCACTCGCAGTTTATACTGGAGAAAGTGAAAGGAAACTTGATGAGTCTGTCCCTGAAGAAATTCAGTATACAATGTCAAATATTTTGACAGACTCATTCAGGGATCGGGAATTGCGAACTCCCATTGCACCACCACTGACCTCTCTTGAAGGGGCTAGGGTGATTTTTCCTGCAGGTACATCTACTGAGAATCTTGACAGACAGTTAGTGGTGAGAGATATGAATCAAACACCGAGTGAAACACAAGCACGTGAGTTGAGTGAAACACCACTGAGAGCAATTGAGGTGAGTGCACACACTGACACAAACACTGCTTTGTTGAACCAGCTAGCTGCTCTACAAAGGAAGTTACAAGAAACCCAGGCTGAGAACAATCTTCTTAAAGCACAAGTGGTTGCTCAATCTACCACCTCTGTATCAAATCAGCTGGGTACTGTGAAAGATGACCTGGAAGGATTGAAGAATAATTTACTCCCGAGGCTGAATTCAATCCAACAATCTCAAGTACTGGTGGCTTCAGACATCTCTGATCTTACTACGTCAAATGCTCAGATATCGGAGAGTGTCAAGGAGATTGCTGCTATTTCTACCAAGGTGGACTTTATTCTGCAAACATCTGATGAAAACCAGAGGTTTAATGAAGAAAGGATGTCTAAGTTAGAAGGAGGAATGGAGCATCTAAATGAAGGGATGAAGCACCTATACAATATGATCAAGAATTCACATCAACCTACTGAAGATCAAAGAACATTCTTTGAGGGAGATGATGATGAGGATGATGATGCTGATGAAGGAGGAGATGGGAGAGAAAGAGGAGAGATAAGGAGAACATCTGAGGTGAATCCTAGGGCTTCCACAGCTCAAACTGTAGAGGATTCCTCAACTAAGGGGGAGAAGGAGAAAGAAGGAGGAAATAGAGAAGCTGGAGGAGCTTCTGGAAAGGATAAGGGAAAAGGTAAACAATCATTGGAGGATACTGTCTTTGATGATGCCTACTACTACCATGGTGAACAGGATGACTTCCATTACGACACATCTGGTGATCTGGAGAAGACCATACCTGAAGAAGCTTTTGGTGAGGAGGAGGTTGAGGAGGCAGCAAACTTTGAGGATTGGGAGGATGAAGCTGATCTATATACACCTGACCCTTTGTTTCAGAAGGAGTTGAAGAAACAGCAAGCAGAGCTAAGGAGAAAGGAGGATGAGAATGCCAAGGTCTCAGACATCATATCTCAGAAGCTGAAAATTCAAAAGGCTGAACATGAAGACAAACAACGTCTTCATAGTATTCATGTCAAAGAAAGGAGATTGGATGTGAGGATGAAGCAAGGAAGCAAGTGGGATAAGGCAAGGGAGATGTTTGATATCCCTCAGAGAGGCACAAACAATGATGCTACTTTTCTGAAGCTGCTTGAGAAGATCAGAATGGTTAATCCAGACAACTCATTATATATGAAGGCATTGAAGGAAGATATCCTAAGGATTACGTCTGCATTTGATCAAGTGAGGCAAGAACTGTTCATTTATGTCTCAAGTGCTCTTGAAGGGTCATTCACCATTTCTCTTGACCTCCTACAAAGAAGATCTCTATCTGAATTGTGGATTCTGATGAGTAAAGTAAAGAGATCTTCTTGCTTGAATGAGCTTCTATATGACCGGCTTAGAGATTCTGCTATGAAGGCCAGTCCTCAAGTTGTACATTTTCCTTATGAAGTCAAAATCTATAGAGGTACAACTTTAGAAACTGTGAGACTGGATCCTGATTCCATGAAGCTAGAGACTGCTATGCAACTGGTGAAGTTGGAGAATCTTCTTAGAACTTCTGGGTTTGCTTCTGTAGAGAAGTCTGAAGTTGCTAATATGATTTCAGACTACTGCACGGAGAAAATTCCAAGATATGCTCAAATGAAGAATAGATTGAAGAAGATCACCAATCAACCAGTAATGCCAAGTGGTGTGGTTTCTGAAAGTGATCGTGTCCTTGACAAAGATCTTCTAGTCACCTTACAAGAAGCTGAAGAAGGTGAAATTAGAGACTAAAGGCATGATAGGTTTAGCTCATTTGTAAATATTATATGTTTAGAGCTAGGTAAATCAAGATAGGGAAATGTATTCATATGTTCAGTCTAGAGGAACATCTATCTTGTATTTATCTTTACTGTTTGAATCTGGAATTTGTTATATTTAATCCAGAACCTTTTATTATTTGCTTGGCTCTTAAAAGTCTTATCTTTTCTTGTTTTAGTTGAGTTATCCTCTAGAGGTATTTGGTTGTTATTGTCTAACAAACAAATAGGGGGAGATTGAAAGGCATATGTCTAGTCCTATTTGTAAACACCGAGGATTCTACTCAACTTTAATTAAGATGTAATAAGTAAATAATAAAAATCAATTGTCACAGGAATCTCAGAAGGTTATATCTGTCAAAGAATGAAGATTAAAGTCATCTACAGACTTGAAGTGATTCTACATTGAAAGAAGCTCAATTTATTGATCAAGCCTCAATGAAGTATTCAAGCTCAGTGGATTTATTAAAGTGACAGAGATTTCAAGTGGTGACAGAAAAAGATACTGATTACGGAGTTCTTGAATGAGAAGGAAGTGAATCACTGCTTAAAGTTAAATAGATAAAGAACAGACATTGTCGTTAGTCACTCATGAACCAGACAGTACATCGAGTGTCAACGTACTATTTTGTTTGTTATTTATCTAAGTTTTAAGTGATTCTGGATTTATTTGAGAAGTCAACTAATTCTATTTATTCTCTTATAAATAATTAATATTATTAAGTATATTATTTATTAAATTAATTCTGCAAAGAATTAATTTAATACATAATTTATTTAGTTAATTATTTAAATTAGAATATATTTGAACTAGGAAGACTTAGATTTTGTACTAGGAAGACTTAGTTTTTAAACTAGGAAGACTCTCAAGAGAGTCTTCCCGATTGTCTTCCTAGGCAAATTTAGAGTCTTCCCGAATGTCTTCTTAATACAATGCTTGTTTTCCCGATTGTCTTCCAAGGCAAAAAGGAATACTTTTCTGCTTGTCTTCCAAGTGCAATTTGTATTCTGTAAAATGCAATGCACGTGGGTTACAAAAGAAAAGAGGATTGTTATTAAAACAGGGCAGTTGACATTACTCTTAGTTGTATGAATTCATTACAGAAGTAAAGACAGACTAAAAACATTTCATTTCTCTTCATTACTTCTCTCAACTGTCAAGCTACAAAATTCGTCAGAGATTTAATTCTTGATTGTTCTTCAACATTTAATTCATAAGAATTGTATCTCTTGTACTGCTTTAGCTTTCTAGCGGATCATAATCCCTAGATTTTATATCGAACTACTTTTTAGTATTCGATCCTTTTTATTACAAAAATAGATAAATTCATGTCGAATTTATTCTAGATTTGTTTTATTAAGTTCTTTGTAATCAGTGATCAAAGTTGTAACACTCCTCAAGTTTAATAGAGTTTCTATTTAACTTGAATATTGTTTCAGTTTTTATTCCGCATTAATTTGTTCTAAATTGTTTAATCTTAAACGAACAAATTTCGATAAAACGGTATAGTTTGTATTCAACCCCCCTTCTACAAACTTATCAGGACCTAACAGTTTATCTCCGGTGGAAAGCCCCAATCTTTTTTTTTTAATTTTATTTTTTAATAATCTTTTTTTTTATCTAAGATCTTTTCATTTGGATTTTTAGTTTGCAATTTCAGTATTGTTTTTCTCTCCACGGTAAGTGAGTGTTGTATTTTCTCATTTATTGTGAGTGCTGGTTTTGATTTAGTGATAAAAGTTTGTATGAAATTGCAATCATGGTCGATAGCTCAAACAGGTTACGATGAAGCGGATGAAGTGAGTAAAACGGGTATATGTAAATATATCATCTTCAACAAATTGCTAAACTATCTCTTCAGGAGGATAGACAATTATTTCGATTTTATGTTTGTTCGACTCGACTATCTTTGTAGATGCCGTATGACTTTTTATTAATGAATTGATTCCATTATTCTTAAAAAAAAAAGTAATTGATATGGATAGAAAAGTAATTATAGAAATATAATTGACTGGTCAAATAAAAGGCCGATATTTAAAGCCCAATACCCTAATTATTCATTAATTTCGTAATTAATGAATAGGGAAAATATACAGCTCATAAAAAGAGTCCAAATTATGGCAAATTGGTCAAAGAAGGATCCAGAATCCCAATTAAAGGCAATTAATGAGTCATAGCCTTTATCAACAAGGAAAAGACTTCTCCGGCAAGAAATACGATGTTTATCCAATATCAAAAAGGAGACTTATTCGCTAAGACTCCTAAACATACCATAAATACTAGGCTCCAGACGCCTATATAAGGTCCCTGATCCTACAATCAGAACTACGTCTTGGCTTGATTCTCAATAACGAATTGAGATACGTAGGCATCTTGTGAGGACCAATTTAGTCCGGAAACACGAGTGCAGCCATTAAAGCTCGAAAGCTCATTAATCCTAGCAATTAATATACAAGTACGTTTTTTAATCCATAACATTTGGCGCCGTCTGTGGGAAGACAACATCAACCATGGCAAACACGCGAAGAACAACCAGAGATTCTGATACTTCTGAAGGCCTCCCTATCACCTCCGGGGCTGATACTCATGGGAGCCAACCACCGCCAACTACTGGCACTGAAGGGGCGAATATCCCCACCAACACTCAAGGACCGGAAATCCCGATTTCGGTTGAAGGGACGAATCCCCTGCAGATGGTCATTCATGGATCTAATCCACAAGAAACCGTTCACCAGCAACCGATCACAACCTCTGCGTTGCTTGTGAACGCACCTCACAGTCTTCAACTCCACACTACTGATCTCCCTCAATACGCGAATCAGACTTTGGGGATGCCAAGCTATGGCATGCCCCCTCGACCCATGGCGGGCGGTAGTGGAACTAATCCAATCTACCATGAGGCATATGTGCCTCCTTATATTCAAGGTCTGGGACCCCAAAATCAACAAACTCGTCAGACCCCTGTCATTCAAGATTACTCTGGCCCATACACTGAGGATGAAGGTTATACAACTGGGGAGGATGTCGCCCCAAGGAGGAGACGTTCTTCACAGACAAATCGGGAGCCACCCCAAACTACTAAGGACAAGCTTGCGGCCCATGAGGCAGAAGTCGCAAGGCTTAAAAAAGTATTGGCAGAGCAAGAGGCCGCTAGAGCAAAAACGACTGAAGGAATCCCGATAATCAACTTGGATCCACCAAGAAGGACCAAGAGGGCTGAAGCCCCAAGGGGTGATCCTAGTGTTCTGTTGCCCCTAGGAGATCCTGATGATCCTACACCACCGTTTACTCAAGACATCATGAAAACGGCTATATCCAGAAAGTTCAAGATGCCTTCGATTAAAGCGTATGATGGAACGGGAGATCCCGCTAATCATGTGAGAACCTTCTCCAATGCACTGCTGTTGCAGCCCACCAATGATGCAGTCAAGTGTAGGGCGTTTCCCCAAACTCTTGCAGGTATGGCTCAACGTTGGTATAGCCGTCTACCTCCCAACTCCATTGGATCCTTCAAAGAATTGAGTAAAGCCTTCATCAATCAATTCATAAGTGGAAGGGTGCATGAGAAAAGCTCTGCCTCACTCATGGCAATCCGGCAAGGACAGAATGAAGCCCTGAGGGACTACATCAATCGATTCACTCGAGAGGCTTTAAAAGTCCCAGATTTGGAAGACAGAGTGGCTATGATAGCCCTACAACAAGGAACCACTGATGACCACTTCAAACGGTCGCTAGCTAAACATCCACCCGAGAGCATGCTGAAGCTCCAAGATAGGGCTGGGAAATATATCAAGGCTGAAGAAAGCATGAGAAAGTATGAGCCCCCTGCTGGTGGTAGTGGAAACTCGAAGAAAAGAAAAGAAACTCAGGAGTACGACGTCAAGGAAAAGTTTCCCCGAACATCAAAGAATTCTGACTCTCCACCCAAGAGAAATAACTTTGGGCCAAAGTTCACGGAGTATGCAAGATTGAATACTCCCAGGAGTCAAATTCTGATGGAAATAGCCAAGGAAGAAGATATCAAATGGCCAAAGCCAATGAGGGCTGATTTGTCCAAACGGAACCAAAATCAGTTTTGTCGGTTCCACAAAGAAGTCGGTCATGACACCGATGATTGTAGACAACTGAAAGATGAGATTGAGTTTCTGATACGAAGAGGAAAACTCAGCAAGTTCACTAAGGATGGGAGCCAAGGGAGCCAAAGGGGGAACTATGAAAGAAAGGATTATGATAGAAGGGACAACGATCAAGATCGAAATCCCAAGCCCCGAGGGCCTGTGATCAACATGATATTTGGAGGACCAACCGCTGCTGGGTCCTCCCGAAACTCAAGAAAAGCTTATGCCCGAGAGGTACTGACTATTGTTGGAGAAGCACCGAAGCGTGCACGAACAGAAGTATCAATAAGTTTTGATGATTCTGATTTGGAAGGGGTGAAGTTTCCCCACGATGATCCTCTTGTCATAATACCTGTGATAGGCAACTCTGAAACAAAGAGAGTCTTAGTCGACAATGGAGCCTCTGTGGATATCTTGTTCCACGATGCCTTTATCAAGATGGGTTACACTGATTCTCAGTTGACACCCTCTAATATGCCCATATATGGGTTCAATGGAGTGGAATCAAAGGTGGAAGGCACTATCCAACTCCCAATGACCATGGGACAAGGAACGAATACATCCACTCAGATGCTGAACTTCATAGTTATAAAGGCAACCTCAACCTACAATGCGATCCTTGGGAGGACGGGTCTTCATGCGTTTAAGGCTGTTGCCTCATCATACCACCTGAAACTCAAATTCCCCACTCGGAATGGGATTGGTGAAGAACGGGGAGACCAAAAGATGGCTAGAAGCTGTTATGTAGCCGCGTTAAGGCCTGATGGAGTTGGGGGGCAGGTTCTCCCCATTGAAGATATGGACACTAGTGACAATGAGGACCGAAGAGGGAAACCAGCTGAGGATTTAATCCCAATTCCCTTAGTCCCGGATGAACCAGAGAAGGTGACTTATGTTGGGGCACTACTGCCCGAACCATTGAAAGGCAAACTTGCATCTTTTCTTCAAGAAAACAATGACGTTTTTGCTTGGACAGCGGCTGACATGCCAGGGATTGATCCCCAACTAATATCTCACAAATTGAATGTGGATCCAGAAAGGAAGGCAGTGAAACAAAAGAAAAGAAGTTTTGCTCCAGAGAGGCTTGAAGCCATTAAGCAAGAAGTGAATAAACTTTTAGAAGCTGGGTTCATTGAGGAAATCCAATTCCCAGAATGGTTAGCTAACCCCGTGATGGTCAAAAAAGCTAACGGGAAGTGGAGAATGTGCGTCGACTTCACCGACTTGAATGATGCATGTCCTAAGGATTGTTTCCCCTTACCAAGGATTGATGCTCTGATAGATGCCACTGCTGGGCACGAGATGCTAAGTTTCATGGATGGCTTCAGCGGATATAATCAAATCAAGATGCACAAAGATGACATCGCCAAGGTGTCGTTCATCACTGACTTTGGTGTCTTCTGTTTCTTGGTCATGGCTTTTGGACTTAAGAATGCTGGAGCAACCTATCAAAGGTTGGTTAACAAAATCTTTGAGCACTTGATTGGAAAATCCATGGAGGTCTACGTAGATGACATGTTAGTCAAAAGCCTTGATAAGGCCGATCATATTGAGCACCTCCGAGAGGCTTTTGAAGTGCTAAGGCACCACAAGATGATGTTGAATCCAGCCAAATGTGCCTTTGGTGTAGGCTCGGGAAAGTTTTTAGGCCTGATGGTTTCCAAGAGAGGGATCGAGGCTAATCCCGACAAAATCAAAGCGATTCTAGACATGGAACCACCAAAGACTGTCAAGGATGTCCAGAAACTGACGGGAAGAGTGGCTGCTTTGGGGAGATTCATCTCCAAGTCTGGAGAGAAGTGCTTACCCTTCTTCAAAGCACTCAAAAAAGTGAAAAATTTTGAATGGACAACTGAAAGTCAAGAGGCCTTTGAGGCCCTGAAGAAATATATGGCTGAAGCACCACTGTTGGCAAAACCCAAGCCAGGAGAAATTCTCTATTTATACTTGGCGGTTTCCAACACAGCCCTTGGAGCTGTTTTGGTAAAGGAAGAAGTAAAGGTTCAGAAACCCATCTACTATGTGAGCAAGATTCTACATGGGGCAGAAATAAACTACTCAATGGTTGAGAAGTTTGCCTTAGCCTTGATAATGGCCTCAAGAAAGCTACGCCCCTACTTCCAGGCTCACAAGATAGAGGTCTTGACTGATCAACCTCTAAGAAACATCTTGCATAGCCCTCAAGTTAGTGGAAGATTGATCAAATGGGCCATTGAATTGGGCGAATTCGACATCAAGTATAAGCCTCGAACGGCCATAAAAGCTCAAGCACTTGCTGACTTCATGGTTGAATGCACCATTGACAACCAAGAAGTCGGGGGGCAGGAAGTGACTATGGAAGATAAGAAAGATGAGGAAATGACCTTCAAAGAATGTTGGGTGCTCTATTTTGATGGAGCATCAAAAACAAAATCAAGTGGAGCTGGTTTAGTGCTACAAAGTCCTGATGGATTCCTAATAGAGTATGCACTAAAACTTGACTTCCCGACGACAAACAATGAGGCTGAGTATGAAGCTCTGATAGCTGGCTTAGGGCTGGCTGGAGCCTTGAGAGTCAAAACTCTGAAAGTATGTGGAGACTCGAGGCTAGTGGTTTCCCAAGTAAATGGGGAATTTGAGGCCAGAGATGAAGTCATGGCCAAGTACTTAAAACTTGTCAAGGCCATTATGACTCAATTCGATGAATGCTATGTGGAGCACATTCCAAGGGAGGAAAATGTGAAGGCTGATGCCTTGTCTAAGTTTGCCTCTTCTGAAATTGAAAACTATGCCGGGAGTGTATACTTCCAGGTCTTGAAGACCCCAAGCATCAATGGAAAGTTGGTAGCCCCCATTGGTATCACCAGTTGTTGGATTGATCCCATCAAAGCTCATCTGGAAACTGGGTGGCTGCCAAACGACACTTCAGAGGCACGAAGGCTATACGTCAGAGCATTAAGGTATGCCCTGATTGAGGGAATCCTATACAAGAAATCTTTTGTTGTTCCATACTTAAAGTGCTTGAGACCTCAAGAGGCAGAATTGGCCCTAAAGGAAGTGCATGAAGGGATTTGTGGACAACATTTGGGGGGCAGAGCCCTTGCTCATAAAGTCACTCGTCTAGGTTTCTATTGGCCAAGCATACTTGCTGATGCTAAAAGCTATGTCAAGAAATGTGAACGGTGCCAGAAACATGCACCAGTGGTTAGGCAACCACCAGAGATGATGACATCCATTAATTCACCTATCCCCTTTGCTATGTGGGGAATGGATATACTCGGGCCGTTTCCTATGGCAAGTGCTCAGAGAAAGTTCTTGATAGTAGCAATTGATTATTTCACCAAGTGGATTGAGGCTAAGCCATTAGCCAAGATAACCACCAAGCAAGTGATGCAATTCTTCTGGGAAAATGTGATATGCAGATATGGAATTCCACGAGTCCTGGTCACGGACAATGGAACCCAGTTTAACAACGATGAGTTCAAGAAGTATTGTGATGAAAACGATATCAAGTTGCGCTTCACTTCTGTCGCCCATCCTCAAGCAAATGGGCAAGCTGAGGTTGCAAATCGAATCATCCTTGATGGACTAAAGAAAAGAGTTGAACGCTCCAGAAACACTTGGGTAGACGAATTACTCCCTATACTTTGGGCATATCGTACTACTTGCAAAGTCACCACCGGGGCAACTCCATTCCTATTGGCTTATGGAGCAGAGGCAGTGGTCCCAGTGGAAATTACTCACACCTCCCCAAGAGTTGAGGCTTATAAACCAGAAACAAATGAAGAAGGCTTGAGGCTAGCTTTGGATCTAATTGATGAAGTTAGAGATGAAGCAAACGCCAAGATAGTTGAGCATCAAAAGAAAGCCTCTTTCTACTACAACCTAAGGGTTAAAGAAAGGTTCTTTCGTCAAGGAGACTTGGTTCTCAGAAAGATTGAAGCATCCGGAGTTGGACAAAAAGGGAAGTTGGCCCCAAATTGGGAAGGACCATATCGCGTCAAAAACGTATTTGGTCGAGGCTCCTACAAGCTAGAAACCCTTGAAGGGCATGAGGTGCCAAGAACTTGGCATGCCTCCAACTTGAAAGTTTATTATGTTTAAGGTGTTTCCTAAGTGGATTCGCTACTAGAAATAAGGTTTGATAAAACCAAACCAAGTTTTTTAAAAAAAACTTGAGTATTATGTAAGGGTTGAGCCCATTCTTCAAAGTTATGAATTATATACTCCTATTCATCATGTTTTGAATGCATTACATACTGACAGATATGTACAAAATGCTAACTAAACATGCAGAAGGCAAGAAAACAACACAAGCCATGAATGGCCACAAAATGTAAATAAAACTAAACTTACAAAAGTTTAAGTTAAGCCCGAAGGCTGGAAATACATAGAAAGAAAATACAAAGCCATGAACGGCCATAAGTAAACTACAAACTACGGCTGCGCTTCACCATCCTTGACTCCTGCATCTGTCTCCTCCCCTGAGCTAGAACTGGAAGAATGCTCACCAGCATCCTCAGCATCATCAGCAGAAGCGTCACTGAGGGGTGATGAATGCTCTGGATCTAAAATCCTAGCATCTTCCTCCATATCGTCAACTCCAGCCAAAATACGCTCCAAAGGAGTAGGAGGGTGAGGAGCAGGAAAGTCAGCAGCATCAAAGACTCCAGGATGTTTGGCCAAGATAGCCTGAACAGCATCCTCCCATCCTGAAGTATGCTGGACTGGGAAAAGGATCTCGTCATGCTTTTCGATCAAGTCCTTGTACTCCTGAGAGTCAAGGTACTCATCGATGCAATCATCCTTGCCTTTTCTCAGCTCAACAATATCAGCCTGAGCGTCAGCAAGCTCTTTCTCCCTCCTGGCAAGAGTCTCCTTAAGAGACTTCACCTCCTCCTCGGACCTCTCCAGCTTGACTCTGTTGGCCTCAGAGGAGGTACGCCAAGCCTTAGCTTGGAACAATACCCCCTGAAAGTTGGCATTTGCCTGCCAAAAGATAAAAGTTAGGAAAATATAAGCAGAAACTTCAAAGAAATAGCTAAGGTAAAGAAAATTACCGCAGCAATAGCTTGAGCCCCGAGATGCTCAGCACCCTCAAGGGTGGAATCTGCAACGAAATCCTTGTAATCACAAGGGGTAAGAGAATGGTACGACCAGTCCACAGCATGTTTGGACACCCCAGTAATGGTGTCCTTCTTCCTGATACCCCAGTTGGGGCGCCACACTGAGGACTTGGCAGACACAGGAATGTCCACCTCATCCACAGAAGGGATCAAGAAGCTGGGAGCATTGGCTTTCCCCCTTGGATCATCCCCAATCCTAGCCCTTTTCATCCTGGATGTCTCAACATCCTTGGGCTCATTGGTCTTGTTGATAAAGGCCGCAGCTACAAGAAAAGCCAGAAAATGGTTAACAGAAGATCACCAAGAAAGAAAAATAGACATAATAAAAAGGGATAAGCAAAAATACCCTTATCATGAACAGTAGAAAGCCCAACGGACTTGAGGACAAACTCATCCAGTAGCTCCCAAGCCACGGTAGTCCCATTATCCTTAATAAGCTCTGAGTAGGCATGAAGTTCCTCCTCATTCAAGACAATGTTACCGGGACTACCATCAGAGACTCTCCCAAAAGATGTACGGAACAGGGTTCCCCAGTCCCCTCCTTCCCATATAAGATACATGAACTCATTTTTCCATTTGGGGTTATTATCTGGGATTGACTTGGGGTGAAAAATGAAAGGGAAGCCTACCCTATGGCTTATATACACCCAACCCAAGTTGTTGGCGGAGCTATTCTTAAACTGAAAGATCTTTCTAAACAAAGGTACAGAAAGAGGGAAGTTTTTACGAAGGCATAAAACCATGAAACAATTAATTATCCTCCAGGCATTTGGAGGTAATTGACAAGGATTAATTTGAACATCTGCCAAGAGTCTAGGAATGAACTCATGGAATGGGAACCTAAGGCCGGCAACAATGGCATCTTTGTAAATACACAAAGCATTTGGCCTCCAGTGACATGAACGGTCACCGGCACCGGCGGGAACTAGCCTTAAAGGGGCCTTTACCCTATACATCTTATTATAACTTTTAATTAGATCTACTTCGTGAAACTTATTACTACAATCATACGAATCTAAAGCAGACACTGACGGGTATTCGTCCCCACGTTCATTAATCATATCATGCAAAGACATGTATTTTGAACGAATAGGAATGGGGGTACCTCTTTTTGAAGCAGAATTCATCTTTTGGAGGCGTTGGGAAGCTCGATCGGCCATTTTTAACCCAGAAAATCTTTAAATCTTCAAGAAATTTGCCCAGAAAATCTTCAAAAGAGCCCAGAAATCTTCAACAAAAAACCCAGAATCTTCAAAGAATCCCAGAATCTTCAAAGAAATCTTCAAATATTCAAGCAAAAACCCAGAAAAACGATGAGGTTAACCGGAAAAGCTTGCCGGGAATCGCTTTGTGGTGGAACCCTAGCAGAGCAAATTGTAAGAAATTTTGAAGAGAATTCTGCAGAGTAACGTTGAGAAAATGAAATGTGAAGAATGAGTATAAGCAAATGAAAACTCACCCTTATATAGGGATGACAGCCGGTCACTGGGCCGGTTGAACGAAGGGAAACCGGCATTAGCCGGTACGGCCCATAAAAGGCTAAAGGCCCAAATCACTGAGTTTGAACAGTGAAAGTCCTTGGGCCTAGTTAAAGCCCATTACAAAAACAAACCACATTTTCGATCAAAGTTCTGACCAAAATAAATTCGAATAAAGCCCAAAATGGCTCCTGTATTCGACCAAAAATCTCGTCGAAAGGCTAAAAGCCCAATTATTAAAAAAGGCTAAAAGCCCAATAAAAAGATGAAAGCCCAATTGCTAAAATAAATCCTTGGGCCCAAATGAAGCCCAATATATGTGGGCTCTAAAAGTCTGTAACGAACCAAGTATTCGACCAGAATCCTGGTCGAATGAGTTCGAATAGACACCAAAATTGAAGTCTCGATCGACCATGTTCCTGGTCGAAACCACTCGACCAGGCACCAAAAATGGAAGTTAACTTCGACCACAATCCTGGTCGAAATCATTCGACCAGGAGGCAAAATGGAAGTTAGCTTCGACCACAATCCTGGTCGAAATCATTCGACCAGGAGGTAAAATGGAAGTTAGCTTCGACCAGAATCCTGGTCGAAACCATTCGACCAGGAGGCAAAATGCAAGCAAATTTCGACCAGAATCCTGGTCGAAGGAGTTCGACCAGGAGCTAAAATCGAGGTCAAATTCGACCAGGATCCTAGTCGAAAATGACTTGAAAAATTCTAAAATCAATTTATCTTCCAGGAAATTGATGAAAAATCCCGATTCCTATTTTGGGAAATTATAAAATTGGTTTAGAACCATGTGTTCGTCAAACCAAGCTACAATACGGAAGAAAATTTCGTAACTCTCGAATGAAATAACTTCTACGATAATCCAAGAGAGATTTTCCTAGAAGTTGGGGGGCAAATGATATGGATAGAAAAGTAATTATAGAAATATAATTGACTGGTCAAATAAAAGGCCGATATTTAAAGCCCAATACCCTAATTATTCATTAATTTCGTAATTAATGAATAGGGAAAATATACAGCTCATAAAAAGAGTCCAAATTATGGCAAATTGGTCAAAGAAGGATCCAGAATCCCAATTAAAGGCAATTAATGAGTCATAGCCTTTATCAACAAGGAAAAGACTTCTCCGGCAAGAAATACGATGTTTATCCAATATCAAAAAGGAGACTTATTCGCTAAGACTCCTAAACATACCATAAATACTAGGCTCCAGACGCCTATATAAGGTCCCTGATCCTACAATCAGAACTACGTCTTGGCTTGATTCTCAATAACGAATTGAGATACGTAGGCATCTTGTGAGGACCAATTTAGTCCGGAAACACGAGTGCAGCCATTAAAGCTCGAAAGCTCATTAATCCTAGCAATTAATATACAAGTACATTTTTTAATCCATAACAGTAATTTATAAAAAAACACGGCTCACACCCGGTTAATGAATTTATAAGACTTTGTAAAAGTAAAAAAATTGAAAATAAATTTATGATTAATTTTAAGTATTTTGTTTTGTCGTTTCTCAAATGAATCAATTAACTATGTATTTTGATGGTGGAGGACACGCGTATTGTGCACAAATATGAAATGCTCGCAAGTTGTAACAGAAAGTTTCACACTTACGTTTACCAAAACGCCGTTCATGATTTCAGAGTCACGGGCTAACCGCCAAATTGTGCCGTTAATTATCTCCGTCATGCTCTTACTTTTTCACATTTCCTCTTTCACCCTCCCTCTTTATTTCTTTTTACATTTATGTCCTTAATCTATTTTGTTGGCTCGGCGCGGCTCAAGGACTAGGCTAAAAAACCTCAGCTACTCAACTCATTCTTATACAAGATTTTTTTCATATTCCTTTATTTTTTTTTATTATGTGATAAATTGAACCTAAGCTTATTTAGATATAGAATCAATTCCTGGCTAAACCTTCTAAGTTAGTACCATTTGTTACTCCTCCGTCCCTCTCAATTCTACGGGACGACATAAAGATTAAGAAAAAATGTAAATTAATAGAGAAAAGCAAGAAAAATGAGTAATGTGGTGGATCAATCAATATTTAATGTATAAAGTGGGTATAAAGGGGGAAAGTAGTGAATATGATTGGATTTTATATTATAAAATGTTACTATTTTTGGTATGTAAAAAAATGAGAGGGACGTACCAAAAACGAAAGTGTAAAGAAATGAGAGGAACATAGTAAGTATAATTTGACTGATATTTTGGTTAATTAATGTCATAATTAAATTGCACTATTAAAAAATCAAAAGGTAATATTCTATAATAAAGAAAAAGTACTCGCAATAAACAAAAAATATTATGAGTATATGAAACAGTTTTAATTTATGCTTACTCGGTATTTCATTGTACAAAATTACGTTTCAATAACTAAATATGAATCACTTTATATATTCTTAATTAACTACCTAAATTTAAATATCAATAAATTCAATATATCTACTGAAATTCCGACTCAAAAGAATAAATAATAAATGTAACCATTAAAATTAAAATCTCACTATCTAGAGAATGAACTAGAACTCTAAAAAATGTTGCTAATAAATAATAAAGTTTAGTTACACACTGGAAGTTACTTACTATTGAAAGTTGTATTTCCCTTCTATAAAAACTTCAATAAATTTGTTTGGTTGAAAGTAGAAATTGTACTTCTTAGGTATTTATTTTTCTATATTTATGAGTTGTCAACTAGTATTATTTTTACTAAAAATTATTTCAGTGTTTATTTTGTGTTTTTTAATATGTAAAGCTTAAAAGAAATCATGCAAAATTATATATCTTTTCAGTTTATTTTTATTATTAATAAGTCTTAACACACATAATTACTAGCATTATAGTTTGTGAGTTTAAATTTTATTTATTACAATTAATTATATTAATAAAATTATAAGTGTGAATTTCTAAAATAAAATTTAAAATACACTCTTTGTATGCATTTTGATCATTTTCATATCTAAAAAACAAAAAGAAACTGAAATGAATCGTGCTGATAAAAAATAGAACTTAAATGTTAATATCTTTAATTGCAAGTTCTTACATCAACTAAAATTTAAATATCAAATATTATTGCGTTGGTTAAAATTTAAATATTAAGAAATATAATTAACATCTGAACTAAATTTCATGAAAAAAGGAATAAAAACAAAAAACAAAAAAATGGTGAACAAGATTGAAGGTTAAAAAAACTGAAAAAAGGAGAAAAAAAATGTGAAAATGTAAGATATAATAATAAAGTTTATTAAGAACAAAGTAAATAAATAAAGAAATAATTAAGGATGATTTAAGTTTTTTACATTTTTAAATAGATTCAGAAAAAGTTTAAATATTATTTTCATAAATATATATTAGGCTTCATTTATAATTTTATTAATTATTGTTGTGTTGGGAAGTTTAAATTACTCAGATGAGGTGGATAAGCAACTTACTATGTTGTATAGGTATTTATACTCTCAAGTAAGTTTGAGTGCTATATTTTGTGCAATCAAACAACTACCTCATACAACTGCAACCAAACGACCTCTAAATATTGCATAGGGATTTCTTTTATGAATGGCCAAATGAGAACACTACCGCTTTGTCAAGAAAAATAAATCGAAGAGAAAAGGCATACAAAGACTATAAAATCAGTGCAAGAACTCCGTTCAAGGTTTTGTTACCATTTGAAGAACCAAGGTGTTCAATGTTTTTGTTACCATTTAAAGAACCTAGGATGATAGTCATTTTTAAATGAAATTGTTACCGTTCTCTAGTTTTCAATAAACTTATCGTTTTATATTTGTAAATTTACTTGGAAAACGGAACCCAAAATACAAATAGATGGCATAGAGCTAGGTGAAGAATACGTACAAAATGGTATAATGAGGGTGAACTTTTGGGAAGAGGGGAATCGGTACTTTTGGTTCTGTGTTGAGGGTGAAAGAATATCTTTCTAGAGATATTCTTCTTTAGACAAAAGTCATTCTTAAGCATTCACCTGCAACACAAATCCTATTTTCTTACTCCAATCTCCTTAATTGATTCACTCAATTACTCATTTTACAACACTCTCTTTTTAGGAGTTTGTTTTTGAAAGCAAACTAGACTACTTGATCAATAATTATTAGCTCAAAGGATAAATATTCTCAATAAATATCTTGATCATGTTTGGAAGTCTGAGAAAAAATGATAAATTTAATTAAATTAAAGGTTTCAATTAATGAATTGTTTAATATTAATATCTGATAGTTAGCAGATTAAAATAATGATTTGAACGAAATTCGTTAGTTTTGAAAAACTCCATAAAAGAGTTTTTTTTAATCAAAAGAGTCTAATTAAAACACAAACAACTAATTTAAATAGCCATTTATCAGATATTTTGTTCAAAATAATTAAATTTAATCCATTAATGAAAATAATTAATTCAATCAATTAGTTAAACAATTAATTCAAGTCATCATCATCAATAGTTACCGCTAATTGCCAAATAAAACCCTTAAATTCAATGGATTGGTACCATCAGAATGATGAAGCTTAGAACTGAAGATTGTTGAAAAGAGTAAGCAATTTAATTTAGTCTTTGACTGTGATTTAACTTGTTTACTCACACAGGCTGACAGGCATGTGTAATTGTGGGCCATCACAAGGTAAGGTGGGGGCCAACGTTGCATGTGATTTACGGAGTGTATTGTTTTTGTTTGACAAAGAGCCATGTGATATTCTGCTACATCCTGTGTGAATTAGTACTAGTTATACTTAGATGAGTACAATTTAACAAATATAAAAATTAGTAAACTCCTTGGAGGCAGAGCTTTGAACGTAGAATTATGCTACAATTCTCTCGATTTTCTCACAACTCCCCTCCTACTTTTTTGACTTATTTCATCCACTTCATTTCTTTAATTTCTGACTAGTGCTGCTGATTTTTTTAGTATTAGGTTACACTCCTATTCCTGCTACTATATTTTATACTACTACTCTTCAATCTCTTTCATTCTTGAAACCAGGAAAGAATATAATCATACTTGCACCTACTGATGCATAACATGTCTGTAGATTTTATCTTCATTTAACCTAACATGGCAATGTCCGATATTTGATTTTAAATTATAAAAGTGAGTAAAAAATGCTGAGCTCAAATGTTAACTCAATGTACATTCTTCGAATCCGATATATTTATCTAAATCGAACTCTCTATTACCATGTAAGTAACCTGCATATCTAAAACGTTTTAGAATCCTGTATTTCGTTTTAAACTATAGAAGTAAATAAATGTGCTAAGCTCAAATGGTAACTCTGATACTGTTAAAAGATTCTTCAAAATGTACATTCTTTGAGAAAGGTTACAGTTTCTGAAACAGGCAAAGACTATACAAAATACTCTTACAGAGTTACAGTGCGTAATTGTAAAATGGTCCAACATTTTGTAATATTCCTACAGGCTACGCTACATGCACACCACGAGAGTGGACATCATGTCGTTCAATGTCAACTTTTATACTTCCGAGTATGTACTTGTTCAATCTTTTGCCAAACAATACAGCTAATGAGCTGCACAAGTTCTGAAGTTTTATTGATGGTGGTGTGCAATTTAAATATATACATGAATAGCGGCCTGAGAAAATTGCAAGGGTGTATATTGGACCGCCAGTTTCACACTTATTATTGTGGAGAAGTGATGACTTGAATTGCCATGATATTATTTCATGATTTACGTTCTATATTTTAGTGTCAGGTTTATACTCATCTGACATAATTTGACAAGATATGATATATAATATCAAGAAAGAATATTCAAAGCGGTTGTCTATTATTATCACTTGGAAAACGAGGATTGTGTTTTGATACTGGTCAATTGATATACATTATAAGTATAGACTAATATTAAATTATTTTAGAAACTTAGCCCTGTTTGGCATTGTTGTTGCACACAGCAACAACAGTTTTTTTCTGAAAATCAGTTAAAATACTGTTTGGTAAATATCAAAAGCAGCTTTTCTGAAAAGCTGATTTTAGAGAAAGCATGTTCCCCATGCTTTTAAAAAAAGTTGCGTTTTAGCTGTTACCGGAAGCAGCTACTGATTCCAACATCAAACCTTACCAACAACATTAATTTTTTATATTATATCTCAAAACATGCATATATCAAAAATATTACCAAACAGTTATCTGATTTTCTTAACAGCACTTATTTTAACAGCACTTTTTTCAACAACACAATAATTTTTAACAGCAATCCTAGATCTTTTAAATGGTAAAAAAAAATTCATTTAAAATTCGATTTGATAAGAAAAACTCGATAATAAATGAAACACATACCGATTTAGATCAATTCTAGTAGTGTTATGAATTAAAAAATGTACTTGTAAATTTACTGCTAGGGTTTAGGAGCGCTGCTCTTGTGTTTCGTGACTAAATCGGTCATGCCTACGTATCTCAATCAATGCTGAGAATCAAGCCAGAAAACGTAGTTTTAATGTGAATGATCAGAGTCCTTATATAGGCGCCAGGAGCCTAATATTTAAAGTATGTTTAGGAGACTTAGCGAGTAAGTCTCCTTTTTGATAATGGATAAACATTGTATTTCTGGGTGGACAAGTCTTTTCCTTGCTGTAGGATAAGGACTATGACTCATTATTTCTTTTAATTGGGATTCTAGATCCTTCTTTGAGGAATTTATCATATTTTGGACTATTTTCATGAGCTGTATATTTTCCATATTTATTAATTACGAAATTAATAAATAATTAGGGTTTCGGGCCTTGTTTATTGGGTCGTGTTCTCGGACCAATCTGGACCTAATTAATAATTCATTAATTACATTGTTAGATATAATTGCTAATGATTGTTTTATCAGTGTTTAAGAAACAGGTACTCATCAGAGTTTACTTGAAGCCAGTCAGAGTTTATTTAAAGTCTGACGGGATGAGAGTTTATTTTAGCTGTCGGTGCTAACATGAAGATTCTAGAAGCAATATATTCTGAAGATGGAAAGAAGCAGAATATATTGAGATAGCTAAATAAACGGGACAGAAGACAGAAGCAATCCCAGATTGATATAAATTGTATAGCTGATTTATAGGATATCAATTAGAGATTGATTATGTAGCTATGTACTATATAAACACAGATAGGTTAACCCTAAAAGGGATGCGAATACTGAATACATTGTTCTTGTAACCTAGCAGCTCTTTGTGATTCTTTAACATCACTGAGAGAAGAGTTATTTATATAATTCAGTTTATTGATCATAAACAGTGTTCTTAATTGTTCTTCTCATACATATATTGATTATATATTGTGTATTCGGCCTAACAATTGGTATCAGAGCCAAGGCTGATTAATATATACAGTTTATCGATCCAAACACAAGTATAATCATGACTTACAACTCTCAGGAAGGTTCAAATGCAGGTTCTAATGCTCAGAAGGTTCAACCTACTTCTGTGAGTCGATATGAGACTATCAGGGTTCCAATTCTGAGACCAGTTGAATATCCAATATGGAAGGTGAAGATGACTATGTTTCTGGAAGCCCCAGATCCAGAATACCTTGATAGAATCAATGATGGTCCTCATATGCCAACTAAATTGTCTCCTGTTATAACTGGTCAAGAACAAAAGACTGTTCCAAAAGAGAAGAAAGATTTGACTCCTGAAGATATCTCATCAATTGCAAAGGATGCAAAGGTTAGACATCTACTCCACAGTGCCTTAGATAATGTTATGTCTAACAGAGTTATTGGCTGCAAAACAGCCAAAGAAATTTGGGATGCTTTAGAAGTCAGGTGTCAAGGAACAAGTGCTATAAAGAAGAACAGGAAGACTATTTTAACACAGGAATATGAACACTTTGACTCTAGATCTGATGAAAGTTTGACAGATACATATGACAGATTTTGTAAATTGTTGAATGATTTGTCCCTGGTTGATAAAGAATATGAACTTGAAGAGTCAAATCTCAAGTTTCTTCTATCCCTACCTGAAAGATGGGATTTAAAGGCGACAACAATCAGAGACAATTATGATCTTGCAGATACAGATCTTGATGAAATCTATGGGTTGCTTAAAACTCATGAACTTGAAATAGAACAGAGAAACAAAAGATCTGGAAAGAAGACAAAATCTGTTGCTCTTAAAGTTAAAGAAAAGCCTGTCAAGAAGGAATCATCAAGAAAGAAAACCAAAGGAAAGGCTTTAGTCATTAAATCTGACAGTGAGTCATCAAACTCTAATGATGGCTCAAACACTGATGATGAAGCTTCTGATTCTGAGGATGATGAGAATGGCTGCTTTAATGGTAAAGACCTTCAAGAAGATGGGATTCAAGAACTTCAAGAAATGAAAGAGATTCTCAAGGAAAGATTCAAATTCTGATAAGAGAAATTTCAGAAAGTCTGATGGAAAATATACCAAGTCTGGAAAGAAAGACAAGTCTGAGATCTAGTGCTACAAGTGTAAAGAGATGGGTCATTATGCTCCAGAATGCAAGAAAGGAAAATCTGAGAAAGCACTCATCACTAAAGGCAAGGACTGGGCAGACACTTCAGACTCAGATGAGGGAGTCAATTATGCTCTCATGGCAACTGTTAAAGATGAAGCTGAGTCATCTGGAAACAAGGTACCCCTAACAACTTATGCTTATGATACTGATAATATATCTGAATTAAGAATTTATCTTAAAAGCATACATGTTAGTTATAGGGATCAGACTTTAGAAAATGAAAGAATCAAATCTGAGAATCTAGGTCTTAAAGAGAGGAATAAATTTCTTGAAGAGAAACTTGTTAACATGCAACAAGTTCAAAAGGAGAGAGATGATGCTGTTTATGTTGAACAAGAGTTGCTTAAAAGATATAGGCAAATAGAATCTGAGTTGGAAAAAAGAGAGGAAAGTAATTAAAACCTGGACCAATTCTGGAAAAGACACACATCAGGTTTTTCAGACAGATACTGTAGGTTTAGGTTACTGTGAAGAAGATGAACTTAGGTTTAAAGATAAAGTTAAAGTGAAACCACAACTTAAACCTGTGAAATTTGTTCCTGAATCCAGTAAGCTAAAGTCTGTAGTTGTGAAAGAAGCTGTTATGGAGCCAATTGAAACTTGTGAAAAACAGGTTAATATTGGTTCAATAACAGAGAATAAGATTGAGATAGAAGCTGTTAAAGAACCAGTAAAAATCTGTGATAAACAGGTTAATGTTGGTTTAATGATAGAGAAACAATTCAAACATAAGCTTAAAGAAGTACAGTCTGTCAACAAACAGAAAATGTTTAAGAAAAATAGGAATGGAAAAGTAGGCATTAATAAAAGAAATGATTATCTGCCTAATTCTGCTGCTCCTAGAAAAACATGTCATAGTTGTGGTAGTACTAACCATCTTGCCAGGTTTTGCAAGAAGAACAAAGATATTAACTTTTTACCCTCCACATCTGGAGTAAAGAATGATTATGTTAGGGTTAGACCACAGACTTTATGCACACACTGTGGGAGCACTTGGCATTCCATTTATACTTGCAAGAGTTATCATGCTATTTATCACAACTATTATGAGCTAAAACCCAACTTGAAATGGGTTAGAGCAAACTCTGTAAGTGTAAAGTCTGACAATGTTAGTTTAAACTCTGTTGATAGTGATTCCGCTGCAAAAGCTAACAATGTTAAGAAAGCCAAAGGATCCAAGCAAGTCTGGATCCTTAAATCTAACACTTAGTGATGTTTGTGGTTGCAGGGCATAAAAGAGAGCACTCTTATCTTGGACAGTGGATGCTCAGGACATATGACTGGAAATAAAGCCCTGTTATCAGACTATGAAGAGAAGGCTGGCCCAAAAGTTTCCTATGGAGATGGCAACATAGGATGTACTCTGGGATATGGTAATATCAATCTTGGAAGTGTCATCATCAAAAATGTAGCTCTTGTCTCAGGACTCAAGCATGATCTGCTTTCTGTGAGTCAAATCTGTGACAGAGGATACCATGTAGATTTTCATACTGAACATTGTGAGGTTATCAACAAATCTACTGGGAAAGTTGTTCTAGTTGGACACAGACGCAATAACATTTATGAAGCAAGTTTGATAACAAACTCTGAAGGAAAAGTTGTGTGTCTGTCTGCAAAAATGTCAAATGAAGAGAGTTGGAATTGGCACAAGAAGCTCTCTCATCTAAACTTGAACAACATCAATGAGCTAATTCGAAAAGATCTTGTAAGGGGACTTCCAAAATCAATACTCAGCTTAGATGGTCTGTGTGATTCTTGTCAAAAGGCCAAGCAAAGGAAGTCATCTTTCAAGAGTAAATCTGAATCTTCGGTTGTGGAACCTTATCATCTTTTACATGTTGATCTTTTTGGTCCAGTGAATGTAATGTCAATAGGCAGAAAGAAATATGCTTTGGTAATTGTTGATGAATACACCAGATACACCTGGGTGTACTTCTTAGCAAAGAAGGATGAAACTGCCCTAACTTTGATGGATCATGTGAAGCTATTGGACAAAGGATCACAGTACAAAGTGAAAATTCTAAGGAGTGATAATGGTACTGAATTCAGAAATTCTGAAATGGAAGCTTTCTGCAAGGAAAGAGGAGTAAAGCAAGAATTTTCTGCACCTGGAACTCCACAGCAAAATGGTGTAGTTGAAAGGAAGAACAGAACCCTAATTGAAGCTGCCAGAACAATGCTTGATGAAGCAAAATTGCCAACTTATTTCTGGGCAGAAGCTGTTCAAACTGCATGTTTTACTCAAAATTCAACACTGATCAACAAGCATGGGAAAACACCATATGAGATGGTGAAGAATAAAAAGCCAAATTTGAAGTATTTTCATATTTTTGGATGCAAGTGCTTTGTGTTGAAAACTCATCCTGAACAGTTGACCAAGTTTGATTTAAAAGCTGATGAAGGAATTTTTGTTGGATACCCACTATCAACTAAAGCATTCAGAGTCTACAATCTGAGAACTAAAGTGATCATGGAATCTATACATGTGTCATTTGATGACAAGAAAATAACTGGAATAGAAGATGAAGAATATCATGATCAACTTCGCTTTGAAAATGAAGATCTATACTCTGATGATGTAAACTCTGATGCAGCAAATCCAACAAACTCTGACGAAGCATACTCTGATCCTCTACTGGTAAACACTGAGGAAGTTTCTCTGACAGAACAAAATAGAGAACCAGTTGAGGGGGAGCGTGAAGAAACTTCAGAAAACACTCAAAGTAATGACACAAATTCTGAAAGTGAGTCAAATGTAGAATCAAACAGAAACTTTGAGCCAAACTCTGAAAGTTCAAATACTGAACAGTTCAATTCAGGGGGAGCCTCAAAGAATGCAAATGGTCAAGAAGAAAATCAGAAGAGCATGGATCAAGGGGGAGGATCTAATACTGATAATAGAAGCCAATTACCAACAGCAAGAAGGTGGACACAAGCTCATACACCTGACTTAATAATTGGAGATCCAGAAGCTAGTGTAAGAACTAGAAGTGCTACAAATAATGAATGTCTGTTTCATGCATTCTTATCTCAAACAGAGACCAAGAAAGTGGAAGAAGCTCTTCAAGATGCTAACTGGATAACAGCAATGCAAGAGGAGTTAAATGAATTTGAGAGGAATGAAGTCTGGACACTTGTACCAAGACCAAAGAACAGATCTATTGTTGGTACACAGTGGGTTTTCAGAAACAAAACAAACAGTGATGGAGTGATTACAAGGAATAAAGCTAGACTTGTGGCTAAAGGCTATTCACAGCAGGAAGGAATTGACTATGATGAAACCTTTGCTCCAGTTGCAAGATTGGAGGCAATAAGGATTTTTCTGGCCTATGCTGCTCACAAGAAGTTTAAAGTCTTTCAGATGGATGTGAAAAGTGCTTTTCTCAATGGGAAACTTGAAGAAGAAGTGTTTGTTGAACAACCACCAGGGTTTGTAGATCCCAAACATCTAGATTATGTCTACAGGCTTGATAAGGCATTATATGGACTAAAGCATGCACCTAGAGCATGGTATGAAACTCTGGCTCAATTTCTTTTAGAAAGTGGGTTCACTAGAGGTACAATTGACAAAACCTTGTTCTATTTTAATTTTGGTGATGATTTGCTGTTAGTTCAAATCTATGTGGATGACATAATTTTTGGGTCTACTAATGACAAACTTTGTAAGAAATTTGCCAAGCTTATGCAGTCAAGATATCAAATGAGTATGATGGGAGAGCTTAGTTATTTTCTAGGCTTACAGGTCAAGCAAACAGATAATGGGATTTTTATCAATCAAGCAAAATATACCAGAAATCTTCTCAAGAAATTTGGTATGCTTGATAGTTCATCTGCTACAACTCCCATGGCTACTGCAACAAAGCTAGACAAAGACACAGGAGCCTCAGTAGATATGACAAACTATAGAGGAATGATAGGGTCTCTTCTTTATCTGACAGCAAGTAGACCAGATATCATGTATGCAACATGTCTTTGTGCAAGATTTCAAGCAGACCCCAGAGAGCCACATCTAACAGCTGTAAAGAGAATTTTCAAATATCTCAAAGGAACCATAACTCTTGGTTTGTGGTACCCTAGAGAATCAGAGTTTAAATTAATTGGTTACTCTGATGCAGATTTTGCAGGCTGTAAGATAGACAGAAAAAGCACAAGTGGAAGCTGTCAATTTCTTGGTGACAGATTAGTTTCTTGGTTCAGCAAGAAACAGAAATCAATTTCCACATCCACAGCAGAAGCAGAGTATATTGCTGCTGGTAGCTGTTGTGCACAGATTTTATGGATGAAGAATCAATTGTTGGACTATGGATTAAGGGAACATGTGGAAGAAGGAGATATTGAGCTTCATTTTGTGTCTACAGACCAACAGCTTGCAGATATCTTCACCAAACCTTTGAGTGAAGCTACCTTTACAAGACTGGTAAATGAACTTGGAATGATTTCTGGTTTTGACTAGAAATACTGGTTAGATTCAAAATCTATACATGATTGATTTTATGCTCATGGTTCTTTGCATGTGTTAACTGTTATTTGTACCAGTATGTTAAACTCTGATAGTAAACTCTGATAGTAAACTCTGTTAGTAATAAAGTGTCAGTCATATTCTGTCGGTTAAAGTCTGATGTTAAACTCTGATTGTGATTTTTGTCTGAAACACATGGACCGATGAAGAAAATTGTATGAAGCATGACTCTCAGTAAGTAATTATGAATCCTTCTGAATGATATAAATTCTGATTTCAAAATGTGCAGAAATTTTACACAAGCATGATATTGTCTCTATATTTATAGCATCTCTTAGTTTATTGATCCTATACACTGAGTCTGTATTAGCTGTTTGAATTTTCTCTCATAAATTAATTGTATTAACTGATGAAAAGTCTAAACTCTGATAATTATTTGCAAATATTTCACCCTCAAATCAAAAGATGCCAAAAAGAGCACAAATTCCTTTGAGATCAAGTTGTGCCTAGGAAGACCCAGGAACTTATTGTATGAAATAAGGGCTAAAATTTTTGATTTTTGGTGACTAGAGCCAACCACTGATTACTGGAAAAATAAAATAAAATAAAAATTTATTAAAGGGGGTGTAAATAATAATTTTTAGGTACAGAGTTTAGATACTATCAGATTTTGTGTTATACATGAGAGTTTGGGCAACCAGTTTTTACTGATTTATTTTGTGGATTTTATGCACTTTGAGATGATCTAAATATTTATATTCAGTAAACTCTGTTAATTCACACACAATCATTCACACCTGTACAGTTTGTGAAAAGAGTTTATTTATAAAGAAGAAGGATTGGTAAACACTGATGAACTGTGTACTCTACGCCGAGGTAATTTAATTTTAATCTCTGATGATTAAAATAAATTTTGTTTGTTTCAGACATATTATGATTTTGAGAAAAGACATTTGTTTTGAAAATTCAAAAAGAGTATGATTGGACAGCTGTTCAAGAGTGTATTAAACAGAAGAGAGAGGTTGCGTGTCTAGGAAAGTGTAAAAGGCGGTAATTATTGCTATTTTTACTGCGCATGCGCATTGGAAACTGTCAATTACTGCTGCCAGTCATTGCATGTGTGCCACGTGTCCCACTCACACAATTAACGGAGTAAGACAGTTGTGTATTAATGATTAAAAACTGTTTAGTTTTTAATTTTGAATTTCATATTTAAACAATACACACACATACGTCTAAACCTTTCACATCTTACTCTAATTCACTTCTATTGTCACACACACATATTCACAAACACTTTTCTGCTTTCAAACTCTTTCGTGCTTTTGCATCTGTTTCTTTGTTATTCTTTCAAATCTTGCTAATGGCAACTACAGCGTTTGTTTCTTCTGGGTTAGAGTTTGTTCCTAACAACTATTCTGCTCCTTTGAGTAATGAGAACGCACCGGCGGCGTTTCATTTGTTACAAAGTTTTCTTGCTCAATCTCCTATTGGGCGTGCTCTTGTCGAACCAGGGAAGCTGTCTGCAGTTCAAATCAAAAGCTTCCGGGAAACTGGTCTTTATGATAATGGTGGAGATTCTGGTACTCCATCAATTGTTTTGAGTTTGAAGAAGCCGAGTATGTTATTACTCCTAGTACAGTTCGTGCAGCTATGGGATTTCCTGACCTCAATGCTTACACTATTGATGTTGGTGAGGCTGAATTATTGAGGATGATGAGGGAAATTGGTTATGGTGGATCTTTAGCAAAGATTGGTCAACTGAAGCGACCGTTCTTGAGGAAAGAGTGGAGCTTTTTCTTCGACTGCATCACTAGAACGTTCGGTAAGAAGTGTACAAACTGGGATGCCATACCTACTGAAAGTCTTCAAATTGGGTATTCTCTGATCTATGGTACTTCTTTTGATTATGGTAGATTAGTTCTTAGCAATTTGGGTGATAAGATGACAGAAAATATGGGAGTTGTTTACTTTTCAAGATTTTGTCAACTTTTATTTACTGCTTGTGTTGCTGGGGTGGAAATTTCTGATGAAGATGTGATTCCTTGTTTTAAATTGCACAAACGTATATTCTCTGATCTTATTAATAAGGATGTTAAGAAAGGGGTTGTTGGAAAATTGTTGCTACCTGCTTCTGTGCAACAGTTTGTAAATGATCAACTTAATTCACAAACACAACCACAACCACAATTACAACCAGAACCTCAAACTCTAAATACTGAACCTCTACCCTCTACTTCTCAACAACCACAATCTGGTGGTAGAATTAAGAAAAGAGTCTTCAAGAGGAAAGTTAGAGCAAATAGACCAAAGTCTGATGATGAAGATGATGCTGATCATGAGGTTCTTCATCAAAAAAAGAGGAAGTTGGTAGCCAATTATCTTTTTGATAATTTGGATGAAGCTGTTCCTGAAGCTGTCCAGCATGAAGCTCCTGCAGTTGTTGTTGAGGAGTCTACTGCAAATGCTGATATTGAGGACAGGGTTTTTCTAAACACTGAAGCTCCTGAAGTTATTGTTCAGGAGGCTACTGAAGATGATGCAGCAACTACTGAGCCTGAGATGGCACAAGCTGATAAAGAAGCTGAAGTTTTTGAGCAAGATAATTTATTTGCTGATTTTGAAATTGAAGCACATCCTAGTATCAGTGTTTGTGATACTGAGGATGTGGCAGCTGATCAACCCACCCAAATTCTAGATGAATCTCTTGCAACTCATACAGAGATTCTCTCTGTCAATAATACAATTCCTGAACAGGGTGAGGAGGTTGATCAGGTAATTGAAGCTGTTGTCAATAACTTGGATGAAGCTACAGCAGAGAAATTGAATGACATTGTTGCAGAGTCTATTCCTGTCGAAACAGAGGTTCTTGTAAACTCTGACATTCCTGAAATTGCAAAGATAAATGCAAACAATGTAGATGAAGAATTTGTTGAAGCTGTTGCAGAAAATGTTGAAGAAGCTGCACAGTTAAATACTGAAGCTACTGCAGAAGCTGCAAACTCTGAACATTCTCTTCATGCCAACTCTAACATTAATCTTGAATTTTCAAACTCTGATGAATCCATACCTTTTCTAAGGGATCCTACAGCTGAGCATATCAAGGAAAATGTCAATGCCACTGAAGCACATTATAGAGATATGTACTATGCCAACTGGTCAGGGGCAGATTGTATTTTCTCCAAGCAAAGGACTGCTGATTTTATCGCTTAATGTGCCAAGGAGATCACAAATTCTGAGCTTTTATCACATTTTAAGGCTACCATTGTTCAAGTCAAATCATTGCACAATCGCTTTGATGAGACTCACAAGGTAGTTCTTGGATTAAGTAATGATATAGCTCTTAAAGAATTAGCTTTGAAGAAAGACAGAGCTCAGTTTTCATCTTTGATCAAGGATCAAGAAACCATCAAGCAGAGGCTAACAAATGTTGAGAGCAATCAGGCTGAACTATCTACTAAGATAGATTCTATTGCTGCCTCACTGGAGTTGCTGACATCAGTGCTTATTCTTGATGATGTCAAAAAGGGGGAGAGAGTTTCTAAAGACAAATGCAAAAGGACTCCAACCTTAAGACTGAGGGATGATGCAAATGATGGTGGAAGCAGAGGAGCAGAGCAAAGGTCAAAATCTTCTCAAGAGCAAGGGAGACTTAGGTCAAACTCTGCTAGACAGACAAACTCTGATATGATAAACTCTGGTGCTATTGGTTCTGGTACTCATGCTCAATCTTCTTCAAGACTTAAGAGTCTAGTGATTTCAGCTAATCCAATAACTGATGAAGAGATTGCATCCAAGCTGTTTTTAGATGAGCATGATGGTGAAGTGACAGTTGAGGATTTGGAAGCAGAAATGAAGATGCTATCTGAAGAACATAGAAAGAAAGTTGCTTCTGGAAATTACAAGAAGAAAGCTGTAAAAGTTCCAAGAAAGAAAGAACTAGGTATCTCTATCAAGGAAAACTCTCAACAGAGCATGCAATATTCAAGAAGGCCAACAGATATTATTTCTGGTAAGGGCAAAGGGAAGCTGATAGAAGATATAGTAACAAAGAAAAATTATTCAACCTCTGACATAGCTCAAGTTGAATCTGTTCTAAATCAATCAACCACTGACAAAGCTCAAGTTGATGATTCTTCTAAAGTTGTGACAACCTCTGACGTTGCTCAAGTTGTGCAAACTCAATTATCTACACAACTCCAAGGATTCAAAAGACCTATACTGCCTGAAACTCTGAAGCCAGAATCTGTGAATTTTCTTCAAACCAGAACAGTACTTGGAAAAGAATCTTATGATAAGTCTGGTTTGGATTCACATAGAGAGAAAATGATAAATAACAGACCTCTAGATCAAACATCACTGACAGAACCTGGTGTTGGGGTTACTCAAGAAAATCTTGACAAACTAGTGTCTGTTCAGATGATTTACCACAAAGGGTTAAAGAAAGAGTTTCTGTTATACTTTATGTCTGATGGAAGAGTATACAGAATAGGAGAAGCTGATGTTCAAATGAAGCTATGGGAAGAGCTTGAGTATGTTCTATATCTTCTCAAAATCAAAAATAGAAGTACTCACAATGCTGCTCTAGTTCTAAGAGAAAGGATGCTGAAAACAAAAGCTATGCTTGGAGGAGGTGTTTCAAGTGCATATATTCCTAAGTACAGAGATGCTTATGGAAAGATTGTTGAGATGAAGAGAAACAGTGCTAAGTTCAAGACAGCACTGGGTATAAAAGTTTTAGAATTCAACTTAGAGTTTGACAAATCTTACTATATTCGGCTAGGGAATGAAATGAGGAAGAACAACATTTATTCTCTGAGAGCTGCTATCTACCAGACTGGAGAAAGTGATCCAGAACTCAAGGAATTGAAAGGGATCATGGTAGATGAGCTGGAAAAAGCTGAAAGGAGGCTACTTATTGACTATCTCAGGACAGTGCCTGATATTGAAGAGATTAAGTAAAGTCTGACTGTATGTTTTTAAAGTTTTCTGTTCTAAGTTAAAGTTAAACTCTGATTATATTTAAACACTGCATTTGTTATATGTTTTGACATCATCAATTATCTATTAACTTGTACATCTTTATTATGCACAAGTTGGGGGAGATTGTTAGATATAATTGCTAATGATTGTTTTATCAGTGTTTAAGAAACAGGTACTCATCAGAGTTTACTTGAAGCCAGTCAGAGTTTATTTAAAATCTGACGGGATGAGAGTTTATTTTAGTTGTCGGTGCTAACATGAAGATTCTAGAAGCAATATATTCTGAAGATGGAAAGAAGCAGAATATATTGAGATAGCTAAATAAACGGGACAGAAGACAGAAGCAATCCCAGATTGATATAAATTGTATAGCTGATTTATAGGATATCAATTAGAGATTGATTATGTAGCTGTGTACTATATAAACACAGATAGGTTAACCCTAAAAGGGATGCGAATACTGAATACATTGTTCTTGTAACCTAGCAGCTCTCTGTGATTCTTTAACATCACTGAGAGAAGAGTTATTTATATAATTCAGTTTATTGATCATAAACAGTGTTCTTAATTGTTCTTCTCATACATATATTGATTATATATTGTGTATTCGGCCTAACATACATTTCTAGGGTTATTTTTCAGCCCAGATAGATATTTTAGAATTTGTTTGGGTAAACTTAAAATTATTGTCTATGATTTAAAGTTGACTGTGATAAGTTAAAAATGAAAAATTTAAGTTAATTTTTGTTTGAATAATTTTGTATTTTGATAAACTTTTATGAGTTATTAAAAATTTAAAAATAAAAATAAATTTGATAAATAAAATATTTGAATGATAATATTAACTTTCATCAAATAAAATTACTAAAATAAAATAAGTTATTCGAAAAAGTACCTCGATTAACTTTTGAATTTAAGCTGTTTTTTAACTTTAAATCATTTTCTAACTTACACAAACAAACATCTTTTAACTTAAGTCAAAGATCACTTAAAGTTTCCGCTTAAAACCGGAGTCAAACGGCCTCCTACATAGATTTGAGAAAAAATGTTAATTTTTAAATGTGCAATTAAATTTATTTATGTAAAAATTTGGAAGCTAAGTAAAGTTATGTAAATTTGATTTGACAAAAACATTAAAACTTTAATATTCTAGTTGTGATGCAAGGTTATGCTAATTTCATTAATTAAATAAATTATTGGATTGTAAGTTTTAAATTAATATTTTTTTTGTAAATTTGGCATATGAAGTACGATATAAAGGATAGTATTCAAACATTTTTTCTTTCTAAATGCATATATTTTCTTTTGAAATAGAGTATTGGAGATTATCTTTGTGTAGATAAAACAACCCTTGCATTTTTAATTTAACTTTAATATTTAGTATTCAAAAATATTTATGATCATTCTTTCAAAAGTTAAAACTCACCATAGTTTTATACCAACGAACTTATATAAGATAAATAGAAATCTAGTTATATTTGAAAACTGAATAAATAACAAATTATTAGTTCAAATATCTTCTCGAGCTTGTCTATAAGAAAATTTTACATCTATCTCCTCTGGTTTATAAATAGGAAAATGCTAAAATTTCCGAATTGATTACTGAAACTATCCCGAATGGTGAATTGTCAATATATAATTGGTTTTTCTCTCATAAATGATATGGATCAATCGTGTATACATTTAAATTTTGTGAATAATAATACGCCATATGTTATTGGAGAATATTTTTGAGATTCAATACGAGGTATGTAGTATTACTCCTATAAACAATACATTTCATGTGGTTCATTTGTGTTACAAAATCTATCTTTGTCCAAATTATCTAGATAAATTCAAAACAGTATGAAGCTTGGAAAATTACTCGAGCAAACACTATGATTATTAGCAAGATGAAGTGCATTAGAATTTTCACAGCATGTCATATTTATATATCTTGCACCAGTATAATTGACTTTGTAGATAAATCATTTTGTGAGATATACAGTTATACTTACTGAAATTACATGTAGAGGGGGTGAACAAATGTTTTAGACTAACTATATCCAATTTTAAAATTTTACCGAATATTTAACTAAACTAGTCAACTTGCTTGCTGTTACGAATGTAAACTAGTCTGTCAATATTGATAAGAAATATGCAGCGCAGAAAGTAAATAAAAAAACAAGTAAAGAACTCCGAGAATTTTAGTCAGGTTCAACCCCTAGTTTCTATGATCTACGTCTTGGTCCCCTACCAAAATAGGTAAGAGAATATATTATTAAACACAAATAATTCCCAATTACAAGATTAATCAATATATCTCCCTTCTTTCCCTGTCACTGATATCAGCTTGCTGACAACCCTGTTCCCTGAACCAAAAGACCTCTAAGTACTATACTTCCCAAGTATAAACTTCTATATCTAACTAGTTCCCTAAACCCTTGTATCACAACCTATTACTCAGCAACAAATAGTTACACAATGAGCAATACAATCGATATTAATCAATACAACTCAAACTATGAACTCAAAATATGAATATAAACAAATATGAATACTAGAGCTCAAGTAAGAAAGATTTTGAATGAAAAACACATAGTTGTTTCTTGTAGTGTTGTAGTGTTCTCTCCTTTTTCTCTGAGTTGAAAACGAATAACACTCATACTAAAATATATATGATAAACACATAACGTTCAAATTACTTAACAACTTGCAACGGTCTTGAATCTCATTCTCACGTTCAAGTTCACATAACAACATCATACTGAAGTTTAGGAGAATAAAATGTTTAAAACAAAAACACTTTAGTATATAGTTCAAAATCAATTTAAGATAGTTGTTTAAAAGATAGAGTTTTGAAAACCAACAACTCCTAAAAGATAGGAAAACATTTTTGAACAAATCTTTTGAAAAACCAGAGCTCCAATATTATGTATAACGTTTATATAAATATTAAAGTCCTTACAAATCAAGTCCTATAAAATCTCCATGAAAATAGGATTTGCATTTGACTTGAATTGATTTTAGGCGGAGTTCTGACATGTAATATCCCGTAATTTTTAGATTATTAATAATAAAGAATAATGGGAAAAAGGTTTAAATTTGAAAAAGAATAGATTTTAAAATTGATTTTATTTAATGGGCCTAAAATATGAAGCGGTTTTTAATATGGATAATTAGTAGGCTTGGAGTTAGCGTATGGTGCCTCTATGTAAACATCATATTATGCTTAATCATCTTGTTTTCAAAATTCGTAGGGCTTTTTCACTCAAAAATCAGCAGTTTTGTAAAATTTGTAGAAATTTCATCGTAAGTCGAAATTCGTTGATTTCTGAACTTTTTGGAAAGGTCTTTTCATTCTCTACGACTTTCGTGGTTTAAGTTTTTCAAGAAAATGTCATATAGAGTATCAAAAAGGTTAAATACAGATCTGGTCAGAATTTCATACATGGTTTATGATGATTTGATTCTCTATTTGCATAATTGAGGTGAGTTTCGATTGATTTATCTAGTATTTTCGAAATTATATGTTGTGTATTTATATTTGATTACAGAAACTTGGGCTAATTGATGATATACTTTGAACATATACGTGTTAGTGTACCTATGTGGTGTTTATACGATAATTTTGAAATTCTGATTTGTGCCATGATTTGTGAAAATATCGAATAAGGACCGAGTCACCAGGTTATCGTGACAGTTTTCTGAAAATTTAGGACCGCTATCAGCGGGTTGTAGTGGTCGTGGTATGAATTATGGGTTTCGAGTTATTGTTATGATGTGGTGTCGTATCGTATTGAATAAGAATATGTGTATCGAAGTTATGTATCGTATAATGTTATTGTATCGAATATTGTATTGTCATATGTGTGCACTACACCATAGATTGGCTATTGCAACTCCAACTGAAAAAATTGCTTTAAAATCGTTGCTATTTAATGACAAGTTTTGTGGAGTTTACATATATGGTAATGATTTTTAATATCGTTACAATTTGATTTCAGTTTTGCAAAAATTGAATTTTATTGCAATGAAAATAAATAAATGTTACAATAGACTCAATATTTTGGAGTAAGTTTTGGCGGGCTGAATAAAAAAGAAAGAAGCGGGCTTAGTAAAACAAGCGGGCTTTCTAAATTATTTTGCCCATGCTTTCTTTTGACTAAAACATTTTGACTAAAACACAAACCCAACAATAATTCTTTCTTTCAGACAAGCGAGACACAGAGAGAGGGCGGCGGAGAGAGAAGGCGGCGGAGAGAGAAGGCGACGAAGATTCACTGAAGCTCTAAGATTCACTCAAGCTCGAAGACTCTAAGATTCACTCAAGCTCGAAGATTCACTGAAGCTCGAACACTAAAGATTCAGCAAAGGTATTTTTTTCCCCAAATCGATTTTTAATTAGGGTTTAATTGTTAATTTGTACTTTTTTTAAAATCGATTTATATGGTTAATTTGTGAATTAGGGTTTAATTGAGATTTTGTTTAAGTTAATTTTTAGAATTAGGGGTTTTAAATTGGGGTATAGTATTCTAATCATATTCAGAAGCTATAGCTATAAGACACCTTTGCAGGACCTACATATCTTAATTCAACTCTAGGGAGCCCAAAATAACGAATTGCAGCCTTTATGGTCCTTGAACTACTGCAAACTCCAATACTTAAGCACAAGGAATGAACCTTTTTTTTTTTAAAAAAAAATCCCCCTGTTTTTTACATTGTTGAGTGTACACCCATATTTTCCCTGTATTTTTACATCACTTTAAGAGAAAATGAAAATGCACTTAATCTCTTACTATAATAGCACTGTACATTAACATTTATGTGCTGGAACTTGCTCATGGTAGGTGCGGGGGATGAAGTTTGTCAAAGATGTTCGAAAACAGCTCTGTCAGATAATGCAGAAGATCGCAAAAGGTTAGTGGTGAACTTGTTTTTATGTTATGATATTTGAAGACAATGATTATATTTCTGTAAGAACAACTCGCAGTGATGCTTTTAAATTTGTGTTGAAGATTCCAAATTTAGTTGTTACAAAAATTAAGTTTAAATTTCATGAACCATTACTAATTTACAACTTACAAGTTTATAAGAATACATTTACCTTGAACAATTGGATAGAGGAGGGCTGTGATTTTTATTTTATAATTATTGTCATATAAGTTCTGTTTTTTAATTTTATATGTATTTTTTGTTTTGCTTCTTTGTGTAGAAAATAAGTTTGTACCTCTTAGAAAGGTACAAACTTTAGAGTGATAGACAGATAGAAGAAAGATTTTTATGGATTTACTATCCGATTCAACTCCAAAGTTGTAAACGAGTTGCTGAGCATGCGTTCAATTCATTTCCTAATAAATTTCTACTGTGATTTTGTCTCAAATTATGATCATAGACTACAAACTGATATATCCAAGTGGTACTGCAACTGCTCACCTTATCAACAGCTTCCACACACCTCAGGGTGCAAAGTTGGCTAAGTAAATTTTATATTACACTCTGGTTTCATAAATAATAATTGTTTAGTTACTCTTTTGTAAATAAACGTGAATATGATGTTTTTCGATTTCGATGAATGCCTAATGTATATACTAGGAAACAAGTGAAAGCATTAGGCAAGTTCTTATCTTTCAGCTTCTTGTGGGGTTTTTTCCAATGGTTCTATACTGCTGGAAGTGATTGTGGATTTGCAAGTTTTCCTTCTTTAGGGCTTAAAGCATATGAAAACAGGTACCCCATGTACGTTATTCGGTTACTAGTATTTTGATAAAGATACTTGGTGTACTAATAAGTTCCTATATTACTAACATGTTCTCGGATGACATGTTTGATATTTATGTTCCTTTAAGAAGCACTCTATTGTATCACTTAAAAGTTTTCTTAAGTTGCTGTAAATATTTCCAACTTTCAGGATACACACAACCAAGCTGGTATTGCCCACAGTGGGGGTATAGTGCCATTGCTAAACCTTCTTGATTCGAAAATTGGATCACTGCAGCATAATGCAGCATTTGCACTATACGGACTCGCATACAATGAGGTATTACTTGTTTACTCCTATATAAAATTTCACATTAATTTTAGATCAAATTCCGTGTTCTCACTGCTCTTTATGCTACATTATGCTTACGTAGGACAATGTCGTGGATCTTATTGTGGTCGGAGGAGTTCAGAAACTTCAGGGCGGTGAATTTCTTGTCCAAGTAATTTTCATTTTTCCTCTTTTATGCTGTTTCTCTTTCTGGATTCCTCTGGTATTTCCTTTGTGTTAATAAATTTACTCCCTCTAACATGAAAGATCTGTAACTTTTATTTCCTTTTTATTCTTTTCACGATATATAGGTATTTCGAGTAAGCATTAAGCAATTATTTTGATTGTCTGAAGTGATGAGGTTTTAATTGATTGTTGTTGAAGACTTAGTAAGATATACTATGCCCTTTGTATGTAGGTATCCAAATATCTTCTTAGCCTTGATTAAGTAATTACTCTTGTAAAATTTCAATTGTGCAAGCTCAAATAAGCATCTCCATTTAATATTTAAATAAATGTGTGTGTGTACTGCTGTATCATATTCAGGTGCTGAGCCATTTGTTGTACTTGATGCGGGTTTCTGAGAGATCAGTTCAAAGAAGAATTGCCCTGGCTCTTGCTCATCTCTGTTCACCTGATGATCAAAGCTCAATTTTTGTTGATAGAAATGGTAAAAATAGTGGACCACTGTTCATTGGAGCAGCATATTCAAAGTTTACAGTTAGCTTTGTGACTTATTTCATATGTATTCTTGATGTTTCAGGACTAGATTGTCTTTTAGAACTTCTATTGTCGTCAGATTTGAAACTTCAACGTGTTGCTTCGGTGGCTTTACACAAGTTTGGCTGATAAAGCCCGCTCACTTTCTCCGGTAGATGCAGGTCCTGCATCCCCAATCTCGCAGGTACATTCAGTTGTTTTCTGGTATTGTAATTGGATGCTCATTGTTTCTACAATTTGTTGTATTAAAGTGTTCGTTGTTCATCTTGTTAAGTTTAAGTTATTAGCTTTTAGTGTTCCTGGGTTATTCTGTGTTGAGGGAATTGAGCTTTGAACTGGTATACATTTTTCTAATGGTTATTACCACATAATTGCGTTGCAGGTATACTTGGGGGACCAGTTCGTTAACAATCTTACATTGTCAGATGTTACCTTTCCATGTTGATCATTCTGTTGCCTCAATATCCCATAAAATTTTCATTTTTATCAAATCTAATATAGCTTAATTGAAGTGCAGGTTTTTATTGCAATTGCCATGATCCTGGGAGATGGACTTTACAACTTTGCTAAAGTTTTAGGTAAAACAACAGGATTAGTAAAGCAACTTAAAAATAAAGAGCCTAGCATGATTCTTCCACTTGCGGACAAAGCCTCCCCTGAAGCAAAAGCTGCTTCTTTTGATGACCAGTGCAGAACTCAATTATTTCTCCAGGACCAAATACCATCATGGCTAGCCCTTGGCGGCTATGTATTAATTGCTTCCATATCTACAACAGTTCTTCCTCAAATTTTTCATCAGCTCAGATGGTACTATGTATTGGTCATCTACATCTTTGCGCCTGTACTATCTTTCTGCAATGCATATGGATGTGGACTGACTGACTGGTCACTTGCTTCAACTTACGAAAAGCTTGCAATTTTCACGATTGGGGCATGGGTAGGGAAAGATCAAGGGGGAGTTCTTGCAGGTCTTGCTGCTTGTGTGATGAAAGTTCCGATGACGAGGTTGATGCAGATGATGATGAGGACGACGAAGATGAGGAGAATGGAGAAGATCAGGTGAATTCAGACGATGATGAGGCTGCAGCAGATGGAGATGAAGCTGCCACATGATAACCTTATGTTTAAATTATATGTAATAGTTGGCTAACTGATTATCCTTTTGTCCAAGTAGGTGTATGCGACTTAGCATGTTTTGCTAAGTAATTAAGTGTATGCGCGCATACAAGACTTCATGTTTTGCTAAGTAATTAAGTGTATGCGCGCATACAAGTCTTTGTCGTTTTTCTTAGACTTAGCTTTTGGATGGTTTCTACGACGATGTCGTACGTAGTAGTAGTCATGGTGCTGCTTTAGAACAGTTGGTAATTAGTGATGTATGAAATAACATTGATTTGGTGTTGCTTGGATTTGTGGCTTTTATGCCTGGCTAGTTTAATTTTCAAATGGAACCACGCAATTTTATTTTTAAATATTGTTGCAATTGTGCCAAAAAGATGTTGCAAATACTGTAAAAACTGCTATAAAATTATTGCAATAAGGGTTTAAACTGTTGCAATTTATCTAATAAATTCATTGCAATAGGACTAATATTTGTTGCCTTAAACTGACTTGTTTGCCAACCATTTGCTACTGTAATGATTTTTAAATGTTGTTGAAGACCATAAAACGTTGCCACATGTCTGTATTGCAATGATTTTTAACGTTGCTATATGCAGCTGAAATCGTTGCTAAATGGCTCTATTGCAATAGGGGCGGATGCAACGGTGAAATTTTGGACATTCGTTGCAATTAAGTCTAATGCAACAATTATAGGCCTTAAGGCAATATATTTGTGGTGTTGCAATATGCAATCTATGGTGTAGTGGTGTACTTGTTATTTGCCCGACTAGTTGGATCGATTGATTTCCTGTCGGACTGTATAGCTCATTCTTACGATTTTCAGGTTTCGTGTAAGATCGAGTTGGATATCATTGAAGTTCGATGAACTTAGGTTCGGAGTAGTTTGTCTTTTGGATCATCGTTAGCTGCGATTTTGGAATAGATATTTTTGTAATTGAAATTTCGTCACGCTTTCGTCTGTCATTGTCATTGAATAATTGTATTTTATTTTAGTTTTGATTTAGATTTAATAGTCTGAAAATTTGGGCTGTTACAGTTGGTATCAAGAGCAGGTTGTCCTTCGGAGTGTGTTAGGTATGAGACTAATACATTCTCTAGGATTCATTTCTGTGCACCATAGTTTAAGTTTGACTTGTAGGAGATTATTAGGTAGACGTGTCATGAACCTTTTCGAAGTATAATATTGTTGTGAATTTGGGGGCCAAATTCTTTTTAAGAGGGTAGTATATAATATCCCGTAATTTTTAGATTAATAATAATAAAAGAATAATGGAAAAAAAGATTTAAATTTGAAAAAGAATAGGATTTAAAATTTTATTTTGATTAATGGGCCTAAAATATGAATCAATTTTTAATATGGATAATTAGTAGACTTGGAGTTAGGGTTTGGTGCCTCTATATAAACATCATATTCTGCTTAATCATCTTGTTTTCAAAATTCGTAGGGCTTTTTCACTCACAAATCAGCAGTTTTGTAAAATTTGTAGAAAATTCATCGTAAGTCAGAATTCGTCGATTCTAGACTTTTTGGAAAGGTCTTTTCATTCTCTACGACTTTCGTGGTTTACGTTTTTCAAGAAAATGTCATTTAAGAGTGTCAAAAAGGTTAAATACAGATTTGCTCAAAATTGGATACATGGTTTATGATGATTTGATTCTGTATTTGCGTAATTGAGGTAAGTTTCCGATTGATTTATCTAGTGTTTTGGAAATTATATGTTGTGTATGTGTATTTGATTATATAAACTTGGGCTAAGTGATGATATACTTTGAACATATATGTGTTAGTGTACCTATGTGGTGTCTATTCGATAATTTTGAAATTCTGATTTGTGCCATGGTTTGTGAAAATATCGAATAAGAATAAGGACCGAGTCACTGGGTTATAATGACAGTTTTCTGAAAATTTGGGACCATTATCACGGGGTTGTAGTGGTCATGGCATGAATTGTAGGTTTCGAGTTATTGTTGTGATGTGGTGTCGTATCGTATCGAATAAGAATATGTGTATCGAAGTTATGTATCATGTAATGTTATTGTATCGAATATTGTATTGTCATATGTGTATACTTGTAATTTGCCCGACTAGTTGGATCGATTGATTTCTTACTGGCCTGTATAGCTCATTCTTACAATTTTCAGGTTTCGTATAAGATCGAGTTGGATAGCATTGTAGTTTGTCGAGTTTAGGTTTGGTGATTATTGACCATTTTTAGGAGAAACTAAACTCCCCCTAAATCTCTGCATCCCTGTTCAGCAATTGTTAACATTTGATATAAAACTAAGCTAAACATTATGATAATTATGAAATGCAATACTAGACAAATCAAACCAAATCAAACATACATTCATAAATTAAATCAGGTTTAAACCAACACTTGATCACAAAGTACTTAACAAAACCAACATAAGCAAATACCACAATAGCAACACATGCTAAGTTCACCAACAGAAATAACCAAGTTCAAAACCACAAAGAAACTAACATATTCAGAATTAAAACAGCTAAACAAAATAAACTACTAAACCCAAATCCATCCTAAAAATCTCCCCCCCCCCTTAATCATTAAAAAGGAAAAAATTAAGTCTCTTGGGTATCTTCGTCATCCTCATTCTCCATGTCTTCAACAAAATCCACCAGTTTTGGATCATGCAGAACAACATCAGTAGAAATCTTCGCCAGACCCGCAGTAGTATTAACAGTAACCATCTTGGCAGCATCCAACAAATTTTCCAAATTTGCATTTACAGAAGGATCAACTGAAAGACCAGTAGTGTAAGTAGCATGAGGATAAATGATTATCTCCCTAAGAAACTTGACCTCATCTTGAAACTCATCCAAAGTCTGAATAATTCGCTTCTGATTGCCTAGAACTTGAGAAGTAAAAGCATCCCATTAGGTTCAATCACTGGAAGAGGTGGAGGAGGTAGAGGAGTAACCTTAACTTGCACCACATTACCGTCTTTTTCCACTTTCAATCTTGATTTCTTGAAATAAGCCTGATCAAAAACCTCTTTAATGACCGTGCCTATCTCATGAATGAAATCAACCTCATACCAGTCTAGAATTTGAGTCAACAACAATCCATGTGACATACCCGTACTAGTCACAGCCTCAAAAACATCAATCATATTTCGCAGAATCAAGTCAGATAAATCAAACCCTTTACCAGAAATCAGCATAGCACACACAATGACATCTTGAAAACTGAAGTTAGACTTACTACCAAGCCTAGTACAGATGTTATTAACACAAATCTTGAACAACAAATGAGCCAACAGAGTAACAATAGACGTAGATGGATTCACAAACTCAGAGACACTAGAATCCAAACTAATCAATTTCAATTGATCAAGAGCAGAAAAATCATCAAGAATCTTAGGACCGCGTTCAGTATGAATTGAAACATGTGAGCAATGAGTGAAACGCAGAATCACATTCAAGACCAACGGAGTAAGAGTAATTTTCTTGCAGACACAAATGAAACGTATTGACCAATCTTATCAATGTGTTAATTCGCATAAAACTCACGATAGGCATATCACAAGACCAGGATAAAAGATTTTAGGCATATCAACAAGAAACGACTAAATACCTAAATCAGTAAACATCTTAACCACACCACACTGATAAAGAAGCTTACCCGCGATAGGTTTGCTAGATAGAATTGTGCGATAATCAATTTCCTTAGCCACAAAATGTTCAGGAAATTTGTAAGAAACTCTAACCTCCCGTTTGACACGCTTGAAATCAGACCCAATATCCTCAATTGAGCATTGAACTTCAGATTGTTCATCACCACTGGAAATTTGAAATTCCTCAACATCGATATCTTTGTTCTTATCATGCACCTTGCGCTTATTATTCGATTGAACTGGAGTAGCCGATTGAACATTGCGATTTCGTGTATTCCTCTTAGTAGAATACACAAAAATGGAGAGACAGGGAGAGATTGTACATTTGCAGAATAAAAAACCCTAATTTGCCTCTTTGAGTTTTGGGGCGAGAGAGGAGTATAGTGAAGAGTCGGGAGTGGAGTACCTTAATTATACCCTTTTTAATATTTAAAGTGGGAGAGTTTAAAGGATAAATTCTAAAACTAACCCAACCCTGTATAACACGTAACATGATAAATATTAAAAACAATAAATTTAACCAACTGATATGCATTGCAATATATATAAAGAAAGAAATCTAATCAGGTCAACGAATATTCAAAATAATTCAAAAATTGCATTTCTCACTAAACTAGAAATTAGAGATAATCAAGACACGCTAACCAAGTAAGTGGAGTCTGATCATATATCTACCATATATTATGCAAAGAATAAAATAAAGAAAATATTTACGCATGCATAAAAAATAGACGACACTTGGCAGACATGCAAATAATAATAATAATAATAATAATAATAATAATAATAATATAATAATAATAATAATAATAATAATAATAATAATAATAATAATAATAATGAAACAGTAAGCTGATAGTACACATTTTCTGTAGTCAGCTTGTTGTCTGGACATCACACATACCAAGTTCCCGGTATAGAAGATTAAACCTTTCTTCTGCTATGGGCTTAGTAAAGATGTCAGATAGCTGTACCTCTATGGAAACAAAAACCACCTCGATCTTACCTTTTGCAACATTATCTCTCAAGAAATGATGTCGAACATCGATATGTTTTGTCCTTGAGTGATTCACAGGATTCTTTGATATATTGATGGTGCTAGTGTTGTCACAATAGATCGGAATCGTGTTAGACTTGATTCCATAGTCACAAAGTGTTTGTATCATCCATAAAATTTGAGAACAATAGCCACCAGCTACTAAATATTCTCCTTCAGCCATGGATAATGCAATATAATTTTGTTTCTTGCTTTGTCAAGACACCAAACTCTGTCCTAAAAATGCACAAGCACCACTTGTACTTTTTCGATCAGTTTGACAACTTGCATAATCTACATCACCGTACCCAACAAGATCAAAACCATTTGTGATAGGATAGAATAAACCAAGAGTAATTGTTTCACTCAAATATTTGAAAATTCTTTTAACCGCATTCAAGTGAGACTCTTTTGGTTTATCTTGAAACCTTGCACATACACAAACACTATACATAATATCTGGTCTAGAGACTGTAAGCTATAATAAAATACCAATCATACCTCTATACTTTCGAACATCAACATCTTTACCTTGTTCATCTGTTGTCAGTTTTCCGACATGACTCATTGGTATTGATTTCGACTTGACATTTTCAAATCCAAAGCGTTTGAGTAGATTTTTTATGTACTTGGATTGATGCACATATATACCATCTGGAATTTGCTTGACTTGAAGTCCCAAAAAGTAATTGAGTTCCCCCATCATGCTCATGTCAAACTCACTATGCATACACTTAGAAAACCACTTACACATAGAATCATTAGTAGATCCAAAGATAGTATCATCCACATATATTTGCATAACTAAAATATCAGTACCATTATGCCTAGTAAATAATGTAGGATCGATTTTACCTCGAATGAATCCTTTTTTGATCAAAAACTTACTTAGCCTTTCGTACCATGATCTAGGAGCTTACCTAAGACCATATAATGTCTTCTTCAACTTGAAGACATGGTTTGGAAATTGTTCACTGTCAAAACCAGGAGGTTGTTTGACATAAACTTCTTCTTTTAAGTATCCATTAAGAAATGCACTTTTCACGTCCATTTGATGTAGCTTGAATTTCTTGAAGCATGCAAATGAAAGAAGCATCCTTATTGCTTCTAGCTGTGCAACCGGAGCATAAGTTTGATCAAAATCAATTTCCTTCTTGTTGATTGTATCCTTGTGCAACAAGTTTTGCTTTGTTTCTAGTAACCGTACCAAATTCATCGACTTTGTTCTTGAACACCCATTTAGTACCAATGATTGAAGAATCTTTAGGTGGCTCTACAAGTTCCAAAACATCACATCTTTTAAATTTATTGAGTTCTTCTTGCATTTCCATGATCCAATTCTCATCTTGAAGTGTTTCATCGACATTCTTTGGTTCCTCTTGAGCTAGAAAGGCTAAAAATGCACAAAAAATGGCTTGACCTTTCCTTGTCTTGATACCTTCTGATTTGTCACCAATGATCAGCTCTGGAGGATGGTTCTTTACTGTCCTTGTTGACTTTGGTAGAGAATGTTGAGCAATAACTTCCTCATTGACTCTAATTCTCTTTAAAGGAGGAGATGATTCACCTCCTTCATAGATACACATCTTTTCAAGTGATCTCAGACCTCTAGGACCTTCCAAGGTGAGCTTTGACAACATATCAATAGTTGCATCAACTGGAGATGATGTTTTAGCTTGCTTTTCTGTCCCTGGAGTTGCATCAAGCTGTTTGTCAGCTTGCTGAGATACTTGAATTGTTCTTGTCAGCTCGATGTCAATACCTGTACCTAAAATATCTTCCTCTTCTCTTGACAGATCAACATTAGATTCTTCAAATGAAACATCAATAGATTCTTCAAAAATACGTTTAGACTCATTATAGACTCTATAAGCTCTACTTGTTAAAGAATAACCCAAAAAATATTGCTTCATAAGATTTAGCATCGAATTTACCATCTCTAACAATAGTTTTGAGTACAAAGCACCTTGATCCAAAGACTTTGAAGTAACCAATGTTTGGCTTCTTGTTCCTCAGCAATTCATATGGAGTTCTGTTGAGAATAGGCCTGATAAGCACCCTGTTAAGAACATATCTTGCTGTGTTGACAACTTCTGCCCAAAAGCTTCTTGGCAGCTTGCTTTTCTGCTGCAATGTCCTTGTTGTTTCTTGCAAAGACATATTCTTTCTCTCTACAACCCAATTTTGTTATGGAGTTCTTGGAGCGGATTATTAATGTGAAATGCCTCTATCTTCACAATAATCAATGAAGTCTTTTGAAATAAATTCACCGCCTCTATTGCTCCTTATACCTACAAGTCTTGTATTCAACTTGTTCTCAAGCACCTTTATTAGCTTCTCAACTTCACTAAAAACACAATCTTTAGTATGAAGAAATAATACCCAAGTAAATCTAGAATAATCATCTACAATTACAAATGCATATTGTTTACCTCCAATACTCTTATATGATTCCAGACCAAATAAGTCTAAATGAAGAAGCTCTAAAGGTTTAGAAGTTGGTACCATACTCTTTGACTTATGAGAAGTCCTGATTTATTTGCCTAATTGACAAGCCGAACATGATTTCTTCTTGACATACTTCATTTTGGACAATCCTCGAACTAGCTTCTTTGTAGACAACTTGATGATTAAGTCCATGTGAGCATGGCCTAGTCTTCTATGCCAAAGATATGTATTAGTATCCATAGCAGCCAAGCATCATGTTGTTTCCTGCATCTCAAAGTCCAAAATATAGATATTTCCTTCCCTTCTAGCAACTAGGGGGACTTTGTTAGTGCCAACACCAATAGTACATTTCTCTTCATAAAAAACAACTGTATGTCCATCATCATATAACTGACATATACTAAGCAAATTATATTTAAGACCTTTAACATATTGTACTTTTAAATTGAAATTATACTATTACCAATTGTTCCCTTGCCAAGAATGCGGAGTGTTTTGCTATCACCAATTGTGACACTTCCACCCTTTTTCATCTTGAGTTTAACAAACTGATCCTTGTCACCATACATATGTCTTGTACATCCACTGTCCAAAATCCATTGACTTGCTTTTACTTTGGCCACAAGAATACCTAGCTACAAAAAAAACAAAAACAACTCAATGTTTTGGTACCCATATTTGCTTGGGTCCAACATGGTTAGTTGATAACACATAGAGGACATTTAAATCAGATTTCTTGATCCATATTTGGACCACTTTTGGAGCTTGATTCCTTGTTCTTTCTGTTCTCGCAGCTTGTTGTTTGTGACCTGTCTGTCTAGCAGCTTGCTGTCTGTGAGTTTTCTGTCTATTCCAGCTTGCTGGTTCACCATCCTGAACTTTGCAATACCTTGCCAAATGACCCTTCTTCCCATATTTGAAGCAGATTCTCCGTGGCATGGCATAATCATAGGAAATACCATACTTGCCTTCATATTGAAGAGTCTTGTTCTTTGATATTGAAGTCATTCCAAGTTCTTCCTTACCCAATGGAACTTTAGTTCGTTTCATTATAGCTTTTAGCACTTCTTCACCTTGAACAAACTTTCCCATTCCTTTCTGAAAGTTTTCTATCTTAACTTCCAAATGTTTGATCTTATCAGCTTACTGTGCTATCTCTTTTGAAGAAGAAGATTCTCTGATTGTGATTGTCTCAAAGCATGCATCCTTTGCTTTGATTTATGCTCTAAGATCACTGAGTACCTTCATCAAAGGATCATTCCTTATGAGAATTACTTTGTTTACTCCTTCAAGTTGTGACAATTTAGCCTTTAGATCAGCAATGAGTTCATCATGATTGCTTGTTGGAGCTTTATTTCCCATAAATTCAGCAATGACCTTTCTAAGTTGAGCATTTGCCCTTTCAAGCTCATTGTTCTCATTCTTCAATTCCATGAACTTTACAATACATATATTTCTATGTTCCTTCATGGTTAGTTCATCTAAAGAATTATCACTCGAACTTGAATCATAGTCATATGAGTTTACCTCAATTCCATTGTCATCTGATTTTGAAGCATCACTCTTACTATGTGCATCTTCATCATCAAGACCAACAAGAGCCGGGTTCACCATCTCATCACTTGATTCATCTTCAGAAGCTGAATCCTTATCATCACTACATCTCAAAAGTGCCTTTGATTTCCTTCTGTTCTTTGGAGCAGCTTGCTGCTTCAGCTTGTAGCAGTCCCTTTTGAAATGACCTTTCTTGCCACACTCGAAACATGTAGCTTCCTTTGAATCTTTTGACTCTCTTCGTGCACCAAAAGCTTTGCCCTTCTATGTCTTTAATTTGTTTTTCTTCTCGATCATTCTTTTGATTTTTCTGGACATGAGAGCCAATTCCTCATCTGATTTTGATTCTTTATTGGATAACAGCTTGATGGCAGAAGAATGTAAGGCCAGATTTTTCATCTTTTCAATTGGATCTTTAACGGATTCCATCTTGCTTCCATGTATCTTTGTTTCAAATTGTTCTAGCTCAACAAAGACCACCAAATGATCCATAGTATCAATAGTTGAAGAAGATTCCAAGGAAGTTACTTTCGATTCATAGATAAATAGAACAACACTTAGAAATTTCATGTTGATTTCAGCTTGAGGGATCTTCTTTCCAAGTCTCTCTAGTGCATTGATATTGACTTGAAATCTAGCTTGACTTTCTTTGATTGTTTCACCTTCCTTGAGCTTGAAATTGCCAAACTCATTCATGAGCTTTCTAAGCTTCACCTTCTTTAGAGATTTGGAGCCTTCATGATATGTTTCCAATGCATCCCACATCTCCTTTGGTGATTTGTGTGAAGAGACCTTGTCATGCTCAGCTTTATTTAGACCATTCATAAGTGAATTCCTTGTCTTCCCATTGTAGCCATATTTGATTAGTTCAACCGAAGTAAGATCATATACATCCTTTTGCTTGCCATCTTTATCAAGGAATACATATGGGCCTTTATGTACAACCTTTAGAACCAGTGGATCTATGGATAAATAAGTTTCCATTCGACCTTTCCACCAGTTGTAGTTGTCAGTTCCAGTGAGGAGAGAAGCTCGGTAATCGGAATTTACTTCGGCTTAATTGTCAGCCATTAGATCGATACTTTTATTGTTACAGAAATATTAGTAAGCCTTGCTCTGATACCAAATGAAAGTACACTTAGAGGGGGGGGGTGAATAGGTGTTTTAGGCTAACTATATTGTTATTCCCAAACAATATAATCACAAGATTGTAGAAGGGGGGTTGAATACAAACTTTTAAAATTTACCAATTATTTTTGTAGACAAGACACAATTAAAACATAAAATATGTTTGCATAAGATAAAACATAAGAATTAAAAATTCAGGTGGATTGACTATTCCACCTGAGAGATTTTATTTGAAGAAATCTATGTGATGTTTGCGAACAAAACACAAAGCTGCAGTACAATGTTTTTGCTTAAGCAATTACAAGAGATAAATTGCTTAAGCTCTAGAAAACTAACTGATTTCTTAACTACAAAAACATTGCTACACTTGGTTATATATCCCAAGTTTACAAGCCTATTGAACTACTGAGAATATACATTGGATAAAGTCCAGAAGCTTGCTTTTCCACTCTAAGTCCAATGGTCCTTGAGATAATTTTATTTTTGGATGAATATCCTTCTTCAATCATCTCTATTGACCAACTGAAAATAAAATGCATCCTTTTCTTTAGGGTTCCCCAAATTGTTGGTTTCCATGTTCTTTTTGCTCTTATCTTTCATATTTGTCAACTGAAAATTATTTGTGCATTATCCGTTGATGTGAATTGGTCCTTATCCGTTGATAGATTATCAGACATCCGTTGATGTAGGGCTGTCTACATCCGTTGATGAGTAAATTCATATCCGTTGAAGACTAAATAATATCAGTTGATGACATCTTCACTTATACAAAATTACAAGACATAAAATATTTACAATTGGCTAACCTATTTTGTATATCCATTGATAGTCAACATGACTTATTCAATCCTAACTACTATACTATCAACTTCTAATTAGAACAAAAGGGAACATGTTACATAATGACTTATCTGTTGATAAGCTACATGTCAATGGATACTGTATACACATGTTATCCATTGATAGGTACTAGGACTTATACAAATTTCACTGCATTATTTTGTTTATCATCAAAAATCAACATAATTCCTAACAATCTCCCCAATTTATGCGTGGTTGAAAATCAGACATAAATTCAAGGCTTGATGAAAACAAAACACCCTTTAAGAATTAACAAAAACAAATGCAAAAGATGTATTAAGCTTCAATTGTACAAGTAAGCATAAAGAGAGTTGAAGTAAACTTTAAAGAGAGTTGTGCTCCTCTATCCAGAGCAAATCTATTTATGTTTCTTCTCTCTAGTAGGCAATACCCTTTTCTTTCCCTGTCTTGCATAGCTGGCTTCAATTTGATGCTCAAGCTGTCTATAGAAGTTGTCGTCTTCAACTATTTTAGTATTCATCTTAGATTGCAACCATCTAAGGTATTTAGTACTAGCCTTAAACAATTGGTCCTCCAATCTGAAAAATCTTCTACAACCATCTTAATCCCTGAATTCCATCATCCAAAAAGGCCGGAGGTGAATCTTTCGACCACTGTATGGGATCTTCAGCTTCTTTGGCAAACTTTCAGGTGAATTCCAACTAGCCCTAATTTCCTCAATATTTTTTCAATACTATCCCCTTTGCAGTTTGTGAGAATCCTCTAGTACTTTTGAAGCTTGAGAATACCTTCACCAGAGTGTGGTATCCTTCTCCTAGTGCTCTTTGCAAGAGCCATGTTCTCTCCACACCACCTTTGTAGACAAACATAAGTATTTCAGGCAGATTCTTATGTTTATCTATGCCTCTAACTTCAGTTAGTTCATCAAAAAAGAGCTCTAAGTCTATGTACTCTTGAATGTTAGCTTGATACAAAAAATCTTCTTTGTTTTCAGCTGGTTTGACAATCTGAGGTATAGAGTGAAGTTTGAATGGTCCCTTGAGAATTTTCTTTCTTGATGCCCTTTTCTTCTTTTCAGCTTCCAGAATGATTTTGGGGAACACCAAGTTGTCAAATTCTATGGGCTCATCTTTAGGCTCAATTGGAGTTTCATGGAAGGTAGTGTCAGTATGGACTGAGAACTGTGGGATATAATCAGTAGAGATAGGTAAGCCTTGTAGTTTCTTCACTCCTTCTTCTTTTTCCTTCTCAGGGGTATCAGGCCTATTTGCTCTTATCTTTGGTTGCCTGATTGGATTCCTCTTGGGAACTGTTTTACCCCTTCTTTTTCTTTTGTTTGGGATATAAGCTTCTTTTTCTTCTTTCTCATTTTCTTCGTCTTCTAGCTCATCCCATATCTCCATAGCTAGTTGATATGGTCAGAAAAGTAATTATAGAAATATAATTGACAAGTCAATGGAAAGGCCGATATTTAAGGCCCGACACCCTAATTATTCATTAATTTCGTAATTAATGAATAGGGAAAATATACAGCTCATAAAAAGAGTCCAAAATATGGTAAATTCATCAAAGAAGGATCCGGAATCCCAATTAAAGGCAATTAATGAGTCATAGCCTTTATCAACAAGGAAACGAATTCTCCAGCAAGAAATACAATGTTTATCCAATATCAAAAAGGAGACTTATTCACTAAGACTCCTAAACATACCATAAATACTAGGCTCTAGACGCCTATATAAGGACCCTGATCCTACAATCAGAACTACGTTTTGGGCACAGCTCCATACGTCACAACGCCTCGAAAGCGCAACAAGCCACAAAGGCACCCCTAGCACTACGTTTTAGACTTCATCCTCGAATAAGGACATACAAGTCACTACGTCCTTGGTGTGCCCCTGCCGCCATACCCCGAGGGCAACACCAAGAACTACGTCTTTGGCTTGATTCTCAATAACGAATTGAGATACGTAGGCATCTTGTGAGGCATCTTTGGCGCCGTTTGTGGGAAGACAACATCAACCATGGCAAACACACGAAGAACAGCTCGAGATACTCAAACTCCTGAGGATCGCCATGTCACCTCTGAGGATGATACTCACGGAAATCAACCACCGCCAACTACTGGCACTCAAGGGACGAATATCCCCACCAACACTCAAGGACCGGAAATCCCAATTTCGATTGAAGGGACGAATCCCCTGCATACGGCCATTCATGGATCTAATCCACAAGAGACTGTTCACCAGCAACCAATCTCGACTTCTCCACTCATCATGAATGCACCGAGAAGCCTTCAACTCCATACTACTGATCTCCCTCAATACGCGAATCAGACTTTGGGGATGTCAAGCTATGGCATGCCCCCTCGACCCATGGCGGGCGGTAGTGGAACTAATCCAATCTACCATGAGTCATATGTGCCCCCTTATATTCAAGGTATGGGACCCCAAAATCAACAAACTCGCCAGACCCCTTTGATTCAAGTCTACTCGGGTCCCTATACTGAGGACGATAATTATTCATCTGGAAAAGAGAGGGATGTTGCCCCAAGGAGGAGACGTTCTTCCCAATCAAATCGGGAACAACCCCAAACTACTAAGGAAAAGATTGCAGCCCACGAGGCAGAGGCTGCAAGGCTCAAGAAATTACTGGCAGAACAGGAGGCCGTAAAAGCCCAAAGCCAAGCAACTGGAAGAGTCCCGATAATCAACCCGGACCCAACACCAAGAAGAACTAAGAGGGCTGAAGCCCCAAGGGGTGATCCTAGTGTTTTATTGCCCATAGGAGATCCTGATGATCCTACACCACCATTTACTCAAGACATCATGAAAGCTACCATATCTAGGAAATTCAAGATGCCAACGATTGAAGCTTATGATGGAACGGGAGATCCCGCTAATCATGTAAGAACATTCTCCAATGCACTGCTATTGCAGCCAACCAATGATGCTGTCAAGTGCAGGGCGTTTCCACAAACCTTGGTAGGCATGGCCCAACGTTGGTATAGCCATCTTCCTCCCAACTCTATTGGATCTTTTAAGGAACTAAAAAAAGCGTTCATCAACCAATTTGTCAACGGAAGGGTGCATGAGAAGAGTTTTGCATCACTCATGGGAATCCAGCAAGGAAAGAATGAAGCTTTAAGGGATTATATCAACCGATTCACCCGAGAGGCTCTGAAAGTCCCGGACTTAGATGACAGAGTGGCTATGATAGCCCTGCAACAAGGAACTGCTGATGACCACTTCAAAAGGTCGTTAGCTAAACATCCACCCGAGAGCATGCTGAAGCTCCAAGATAGAGCCGAAAAGTATATCAAGGCTGAATAAAGCATGAGAAAGTATGAACCCACTGCTAGCGGTAGTGGAAACTCAAAGAAAAGAAAAGAAACTCAGGAGTACGACGTCAAGAAAAAGTTTCCCAGAACGTCAAAGTACTCTGATTCTCCACCCAAGAGAAACAATTTTGGGCCAAAATTTACGGAGTATGCAAGATTGAACACTCCCAGGAGTCAAATTCTGATCAACATGATATTTGGAGGACCAACTGCTGCTGGGTCCTCCCAAAACTCAAGAAAGGCTTATGCTCGAGAAGTAATGACTGTGATCGGAGAAGCACCGAAACGTGCCCGAACAGAAGTATCAATAGGTTTTGATGATTCAGACCTAGAGGGAGTGAAGTTTCCCCACGATGATCCCTTAGTCATCGTTCCTGTAATAGGAAATTCCGAAACCAAGAGAGTTTTGGTCGATAATGGAGCTTCAGTGGATATCTTGTTCCACGATGCTTTTATCAAGATGGGTTACACTGATTCTCAGTTAACACCCTCAAATATGCCCATATACAGATTCAATGGGGTGGAATCAAAAGTGGAAGGCACTATCCAACTCCCAATGACCATTGGGCAAGGGATGAATACGTCTACTCAAATGCTGAACTTCATAGTTATAAAGGCAACTTCAACCTACAATGCAATCCTGGGAAGGACTAGTCTTCATGCGTTCAAGGCCGTTGCCTCATCTTATCATCTGAAAATCAAGTTCCCAACGAGGAATGGGATCGGTGAAGAACGAGGAGACCAAAAGATGGCTAGAAGTTGTTATGTAGCCGCGTTAAGGCCTGATGGAATCGGGGGCAGTTCTCCCAATTGAAGACACGGATACTGACGACAATGAGGACCGAAGAGGGAAACCAGCTGAGGATTTAATCCCAATTCCCTTAGTCCCTGGTGAACCGGAAAAGGTGACTTATGTCGGGGCACTACTACCTGAGCCATTGAAAAGCAAGCTCATATCTTTTCTTCAAGAGAACAATGACGTTTTTGCTTGGACAGGGGCTGACATGCCAGGGATTGATCCCCAATTGATAACTCACAAGTTGAATGTGGATCCTGAAAGAAAGACGGTGAAACAAAAGAAGATAAATTTTGCTCCAGAAAGGCAAGAGGCCATTAAACAAGAAGTTGAAAAACTTCTAGAGGCCGGATTCATTGAAGAGATACAATTCCCGGAATGATTGGCTAACCCCGTAATGGTCAAAAAGGCCAATGGGAAATGGAGGATGTGTGTAGACTTCACTGACTTGAATGATCCATGTCCTAAGGATTGTTTTCTCTTACCAAGGATTGATGCATTAATAGATGCTACAGCTGGACACGAGATGCTCAGCTTCATGGATGGCTTCAGTGGATACAACCAAATCAAAATGCACAAGGATGACATATCCAAGATTGGTGAACAAAATCTTTGGACACCTAATTGGAAAAACCATGGAGGTCTACGTAGATGACATGTTAGTCAAGAGCCTCGATAAGGCCGATCACATTGAGCACCTCCGAGAGGCATTTGAAGTGCTAAGGCACCACAAGATGATGTTGAATCCAGCTAAGTGTGCCTTTGGTGTGGGCTCGGGAAAGTTTTTAGGCCTAATGGTTTCCAAGAGAGGAATCGAGACCAATCTCGACAAAATCAAAGCAATTCTAGACATGGAACCACCAAAGACTGTCAAGGATGTCCAAAAACTAACGGGAAGAGTGACATCATTGGGAAGATTTATCTCCAAGTCAGTAGAGAAGTGCTTATCTTTTTTCAAAGCACTCAAGAGCGTGAAAATTTTGAATGGACAACGGAGAGCCAAGAGGCCTTTGAGGCCCTGAAGAAATACATGGCTGAGGCACCACTGTTGGCAAAGCCCAAGCCAGGGGAAATTCTCTATTTGTACTTGGCAGTTTCTAACACAGCCCTTGGAGCTGTACTGATAAAGGAAGAATTGAAAGTGCAGAAGCCCGTCTACTATGTGAGTAAGATTCTACATGGGGCAGAAATAAACTAATCAACGATTGAGAAGTTTGCCTTAGCCTTGATAATGGCCTCAAGAAAGCTACGCCCGTACTTCCAGGCTCACAAGATATATGTCTTGACTGATCAACCTCTAAGAAACATCTTGCATAGCCCTCAAGTTAGTGGAAGGTTGATCAAATGGGCCATTGAATTGGGCAAATTCGACATCAAGTATAAGCCTCGAACGACCATAAAAGCTCAAGCACTTGCTGACTTCATGGTTGAATGTACCATTGACAACCAAGAAGTAATAGTGGAGGATGAGAAAGATCAAGAGATGGATTTCAAAGAATATTGGGTGCTCTATTTTGATAGAGATGGATTCAAAGAATATTGGGTGCTCTATTTTGATGGAGCATCAAAAACAAAATCAAGTGGAGCCGGTTTAGTGCTACAAAGTCCTGATGGATTCCTCATAGAGTATGCATTAAAACTTGACTTCCCAACGACACACAACGAGGCTGAGTATGAAGCTCTGATAGCTGGTTTAGGGCTGGCTGGAGCCTTGAGGGTCAAAACTCTGAAAGTATGTGGAGATTCGAGGCTAGTGGTTTCCCAAGTAAATGGGGAATTTGAGGCCAGAGATGAAGTCATGGCCAAGTAATTGAAACTTGTCAAGGCCATCATGACTCAGTTCGACGAATGCTATGTAGAGCACATTCCAAGGGAAGAAAACATGAAGGCTGATGCCTTGTCTAAATTTGCTTCTTCCGAAATTGAAAACTATGCAGGGAGTGTATACTTCCAAGTCCTGAGGACTCCAAGCATCAACGGAAAGTTGGTAGCACCCATTGATGTTGCTAGTTGTTGGATAGATCCCATCAAGGCTCATCTGGAAACTGGGTGGTTACCCAACAACACTTCAGAAGCACGAAAGCTGTATGTGAGAACACTAAGGTATACCCTGATTGAGGGAATCCTATACAAGAAGTCTTTCATCGTTCCATATCTGAAATGTTTGAGACCTCAAGAGGCAGAATTGGCCCTGAAGGAAGTACATGAAGGAATTTGTGGGCAGCACTTGGGGGCAGAGCCCTTGCCCATAAGATCACTCGTCTAGGTTTCTACTGGCCAAGCATGCTAGGAGATGCTAAAAGCTACGTGAAGAAATGTGAAAGGTGCCAGAAGCATGCACCAGTGGTTAGGCAACCACCAGAGATGTTACTTCCATAAACTCACCAATTCCATTTGCCATGTGGGGAATGGATATACTTGGACCTTTCCCAATGGCAAGTGCACAACGAAAGTTCTTGATAGTAGCAATCGACTACTTCACCAAGTGGATTGAGGCTAAGCCATTAGCCAAGATAACCACCAAGCAAGTGATGCATTTCTTCTGGGAAAATGTGATATGCAGATACGGGATTCCACGTATCTTGGTCACAGACAATGGAACTCAGTTTAACAACGATGAGTTTAAGAAATATTGTGATGAGAACGATATCAAGTTGCGCTTCACTTCTGTCGCCCATCCTCAAGCAAATTGGCAAGCTGAGGTTGCAAATCGAATTATCCTAGAGAGACTGAAGAAAAGAGTTGAACGCTCCAGAAACACATGGGTGGACGAATTGCTCCCCATACTATGGGCATATCGTACTACCTGCAAAGTCATCACTGGAGCTACCTCCTTTCTGTTGGCATATGGGGCAGAGGCAGTGGTTCCAGTGGAGATTACTCACACGTCTCCAAGAATTGAGGCTTATGAGCCAGAAACAAATGAGGAAGGCTTGAGGCTGGCCTTGGATTTGATTGATGAAGTTAGAGATGAGGCAAATGCCAAGATAGTTCAGCATCATAAACGAGCATCTTTCTATTACAACCTAAGGGTTAAAAAGAGATTCTTTCGACAATGAGATTTAGTCCTTCGAAAGATTGAGGCATCCGGAGTTGGACAAAAAGGCAAGTTGGCCCCAAATTGGGAAGGACCATATCGCGTCAAGAACGTATTTGGTCGAGGCTCGTACAAGCTAGAAACCCTCGAAGGGCATGAGGTGCGAAGGACTTGGCATGCCTCAAATTTGAAAGTCTATTATGTTTAAAGTGTGTCCTGATTGGAATCACTACTAGGACAAATAGAAATAAGGTTCGATGAAATCATGAGCTTCCTAGAAAGCAAATGAAGGGTTGAAACCCCAGAAACCTAAGACATTCAGTCCAAACCCCATCATTCGATATGCTAAATGAAAGGCTTGAAGCCAAAACAAGACGGTATAAGACATAAAAGGCTTATGCAAATGTCAAGTTAGCCTCGAATAAGGCAAAATCGTCGTAAATGTGTAGGTCGCTCCACACTTTACACCAAGACGATACTCGTGAAACACTAGTGAATATTAAAATCCCCAAAAAGGGGTAGTAAGTCCCAGGTTAGGGATAAAAAGACCCCAAGTCTCGAAAAAGAACGGTATAACTTCTATGAAATCCTAGTGCATTATCATAGACGTTGGGAAGCGCGATCAGCCATTTTAAACCCAGAATCTTCGAAGAAAGCCCAGAATCTTCAAAGAATTCTTCAAAACTTCAAGTAAGAAACCCAGAAAACGATGAGATTCAACAGAAAATCTCGCCAGGAATCGCCTAGTAACTGGAAACCCAACCGGTTAAGGAAGGGCAACCGTCTATAGCCAGTTAAGGCCCACAAATCCATTTATGGATTATAGAGATTAAAACCCAAATAATTTGGGTCTCAGGCAAATTCGAAGCCCAAACAATAAAGGCCCAATAAGGCCCAAGGATGGAATAATTTAAGTCCAATTAAAAATTGGGCTAGTTAAGGCCCAAGAAAAGAATGAAATTTGAAATATAGCCAAGGCAAAATCAAAGATTTAAGGTCGAAAAGACATTAAATCGAAATCGTACGACCGAGGTCGAAAACATATGGGAAAACGAGGTCGATTCCAACGACCTCGCTCCCAAATAAAGTCGAAAAATAATGAAATTGAGGTCGAAAAAACCTTAGAACGACATCGAAGGCTCGAAGTCGAAAATATACGAGGAATTGAGGTCGTTTCCATCAACTTCGCACCAAAAATCCAGTCAAAAAATTGAAAATTCGAGGTCGAAAAGACCCTAGATCGAAGTCGATTGATTGAGATCGAAAATACACTATAAATCGCGCTCGAACCCCTCGACCTCACACCCAAGTGAGGTCGAAAACAGAAGGATTCAAGGTCGAAAGAATGAGGTCGAATATGACCTAGAAAACGAGGTCTAAGCGTTCGACCTCACGCCAAAATGAGGTCGAAAACGACCTAGAGATCGAGGTCGATATTGACCTAGAAATCATGGTCGAAAAAGGCTGGAACGAGGTCGAATGACCCAGGTCGAAAATGACCTGCAAAATGAGGTCGAAAGTATGAGGAATCGAGGTCGAATGACCCAGGTCGAAAATGACCTGCAAAATGAGGTCGAATTTATAAGGGATCGAGGTCGAATGACCGAGGTCGAAAATGACTGGGAAGTCGAGGTCGAAACCATCGACCTGGGACCAATCAAGGTCGAAAAAAGGCTGGATCGAGGTCGAAGGCTTGAGGTCGAAAAAGACTTAAAAATCGAGGTCGAAACCTTCGACCTCACTCCAGTCGAGGTCGAAATCCAGATCGAATTTCAGGTCGAAAATAACCTGTTTCCTGGTCGAATTTGAGGTCGAAAATGACTTGTTTCCTGGTCAAAAAGGAGGTCAAAATGACCTAATTTGAGGTCGAAAATGCCCTTAAAATGGAAAATTTTGAGGAAAAACACGTTATAACTTCTACGAAAACCCCAAGGAGATTTTCCCAGAAGTTGGGGGGCAAATGATATGGTCAGAAAAGTAATTATAGAAATATAATTGACAAGTCAATGGAAAGGCCGATATTTAAGGCCCGACACCCTAATTATTCATTAATTTCGTAATTAATGAATATGGAAAATATACAACTCATAAAAAGAGTCCAAAATATGGTAAATTCATCAAAGAAGGATTCGGAATCCCAATTAAAGGCAATTAATGAGTCATAGCCTTTATCAACAAGGAAACGAATTCTCCAGCAAGAAATACAATGTTTATCCAATATCAAAAAGGAGACTTATTCACTAAGACTCCTAAATATACCATAAATACTAGGCTCTAGACGCCTATATAAGGACCCTGATCCTACAATCAGAACTACGTTTTGGGCACAGCTCCATACGTCACAACGCCTCGAAGGCGCAACAAGCCACAAAGGCACCCCTAGCACTACGTTTTAGACTTCATCCTCGAATAAGGACATACAAGTCACTACGTCCTTGGTGTGCCCCTGCCGCCATAGCCCCGAGGGCAACACCAAGAACTACATCTTTGGCTTGATTCTCAATAACGAATTGAGATACGTAGGCATCTTGTGAGGACCGATTTAGTCTCGAAACACAATTTCAGCCATTAAAGCTCGAATCTCATTAAACCTTAGCATTAAATTCACAAGTACGTTTTTTAATCCATAACACTAGTCTAGCTTGGAGTGGGTCAAGAAGTTGAATATATTGGAAGACACATCAGAGGAGCAACCCTTAAACCTGGAGAACCACTGCACTATCCATCAATGATTGATTATCAAGCTGCTAACTCCAATCTAGTAGTTGAAGAAGGTGAGATTTTAGTGGACTGAAGATGAAGCAAAGAACAATCTGCTCAGACTAGAGGAGCAACTTCATTGTATAATTTTTAAGGTTCTTTGTAAAATAGAAATCTGGAAATGTATATATTTAATCCAGAATGCATTTAATATTATCAATTTGTCTTACTTTAATTAGTTTCATGTTTCCTTAGTTAGTTGAGTTATCCTCGAGGTATTTGCTTGTCGAACTTTAACAATCAAATAGGGGAAGATTGTAAAGCAAAATGTAACATAATATGTAACAGAGATAACTACAACTCAACAAAGAACAAGACAGACAATAATATTAACAGAAGCACAAGAATCCAGAAGTAAAGAAGAAAAGGTAAACTCAAAAAATCAAAATATGGTATGTATTCTTGAAGTCCGTAATCAGGTCACAGAAAGAAGTTCATTAATATGTTCAAGCCTCCGTGACAAATAAAGAAACAAGACTTTCAAGACTACAGAAGTATTTGAATGATTAAGAGTTAGTACCATAGGATTTCAGTGATTTGAATGAAGCAACCAGAATGACAAAGGACTTATCAAAAGCATTGAATTGAAAACATAGAAGTATTGATCAAGGGTTAGTCATCTGTGAACCAGACCAGTTGCACCAGTTGTCAGCACCTAAAAGATCAAGATGTTTATCGTCTCGGAAGAAGTTGATTTAAGTCTAAATGTGAAACATCTTGAAAGTGAAAAGAATATTACAAGGTATGTTTAGGTTTAAATGGAAGTACAATATGCTTGCTGAAAAAGGAGAGAATCTTCAAGGATCAAACTGCATTAGAAAGGATTCGATAGTTTTCTTTTAAGAAAAACTATCGAATTTGATCAAGAGGATTTGAAGGAAAAACCATCGAAGAATTGATTTTCATTCGATAGATTTTAAATAAAATCTATCGAAGGAAAGGAAAATTAATTTCTTCGATAGTTTTAAATAAGGAGCAGGCGAAAGTTTTCTAAACTTTGTCAGGTTGATGAAAAATTGGACAACCATGATTATTCCAAAAAGGCTTCGATAATTTTTCCAGTCTACAATTGTTGAGAGAAGACAATGTCTTCTTCAGTTAGTGTTTTACACAGAAGCATTTACGAAGAGAGAGTTTGAGCCAGAGAAAATTACAGAGAAATTAAAAGTGCTTAGAATTCTATCATTGTATTGATTTTGTGTAACCTAAACTCATTGAAACTAATCCTACGGATTAGAATTGCAGCACCCCTCGTGGTTTATATTTATAAAACAATATATTCCCCGACTCGTGTTTTGATTTGGTGTATTTTATTTCGGACTAGAACAGAAATAATTATCCGCGAACAAAATTGAATAATTTATGATGTTAGATATAATTGCTGACGTTTGTTCATCAGTGTTTAAGTACCAGGTACATATCAGAGTTTATATAGAAGCCAGTCAGAGTTTGATAAAGTCTGACTGGGTGAAGAATCTACAAGGAAGCCGGTCAGAGTTTGTTAAAGTCTAACAGGGTGATAGTTGACTTAGCTGTCGGTGCAAAGATAAAGATTCTAGAAGCAATATATTCGGAAGATGGAAAGAAGCAGAATATATTGATACAGCTAAGGAGACTGGACAGAAGACTGAAGCAATCCTTAATTGATAATAATTGTATAGCTGATTTATAGGAGTATCAATTAGATAAGGATTGTATGTAGCTGTGTACTATATAAACACAGATAGATTATCCCTAGAAGGGATGCGAACATAGAATTATTATTCTTGTAACCTAGTAGCTCTTTGTGATTCATTAACATCACTAAGAGAGAATTATTTAATATAATTCAGTTTGTTGATTTACAAACCTGTGTTCTTGATTGTTATTCTCATACATACTTGATTATATATTGTGTATTCGGCCTAACAATTGGTATCAGAGCCAAGGCTGTTTAATATATACAGTTTTACGATTCAAACACAGTATTAATCATGTCTGAAGAAAATCAAACTTCTCCCAAGGTTGAACAGGTTAAACCTAATTCTGTGAGTCGATATGAAACAATCAGGGTTCCAATACTCAGGCCAGTAGAGTATCCAATCTGGAAGGTGAAGATGACCATGTTTCTGGAGGCTACAGATCCAGAATACCTTGACAGAATCTATGATGGTCCTCATATGCCGACTAAATTGTCCCCGGTTGTTGATGGTCAAGAACAAAAGACTGTTCCAAAGGAAAAGAAAGATATGACTCCTGAGGACATCTCATCAATTGCAAAAGATGCAAAGGTTAGACATCTTCTCCACAGTGCTTTAGATAATGTTATGTCTAACAGAGTAATTGGCTGCAAAACTGCCAAAGAGATATGGGATGCTTTAGAAGTCAGATGCCAGGGAACAGGTGCTATTAAGAAGAACAGAAAGACAATACTCACACAGGAGTATGAGCACTTTGATTCAAGACCTAATGAAACCTTGACTGAGACTTATGACAGATTTTGCAAATTATTGAATGATCTGTCTCTGGTTGATAAAGAATATGAGCTTGAAGAGTCTAATCTCAAGTTTCTGTTATCTCTACCTGAAAAGTGGGATTTAAAGACAACCACAATAAGAGATAATTACGAGCTTGCTGATACAGATCTTGATGAAATCTATGGGTTGTTGAAAACTCATGAACTGGAGATAGAACAAAGGCATAGAAGATTGAGTAAAAAGACAAAATCTGTTGCTCTCAAAGTTGAGGAGAAGCCCATCAAGAAGGAATCATCAAGGAAGAAAGCCAAGGGAAAGGCTTTAGTCATTAAATCTGAAAGTGAGTCATCAAACTCTGATGATGACTCAAACTCTGATGAAGCTTCTGACTCTGAGGATGATGAAGAACAGATGATGCAAATGGCTGCATTGATGGTGAAAACCTTCAAGAAGATGGGATTCAAGAACTTCAAGAAAGGAAAGAGATTCTCGAGGAAAGATTCAAATTTTGAAAGGAAAAGTTTTAGAAAGTCTGATGGAAGGGAGACCAAGTCTGGCAAGAAGGATAAATCTGAAATCCAGTGCTACAGGTGTAAGGAGATGGGTCACTATGCCCCAGAGTGCAAGAAAGGCAAATCTGAGAAAGCACTCATCTCTAAAGGCGAAGACTGGGCAGATACTTCAGACTCTGATGATGGAGAAAATTATGTTCTTATGGCAACTGTCAGAGATGAGACTGAATCATCTGAAAATAAGGTACCCCTAACTACTTATGCTTATGATACTTATAATATATCTGAATTGAGAGTATATCTGAAAAGCGTACATGTTAGTTATAGGGATCAGACTTTAGAGAATGAGAGAATTAAATCTGAGAATCTTAGTCTTAAAGATAGAAACAAGTTTCTTGAAGGAGAATTTGAAAATATGAAGCAGATTCAAAAAGAAAGAGATGATGCTGTTTATGTTGAACAGGAGTTGCTCAAAAGATATAAGCAACTAGAATCTGATCTAGAAAAAGAAAGGAAAATAATCAAGACTTGGACAGACTCTGGAAGAGACACTCATCAAGTGTTTCAGACAGATTCTGTAGGTTTAGGCTATTGTGAAAATGATGAACTTAGGTTTAAAGACAAGGTTAAGGTTAAATCACAACTTAAACCTGTGATATTTGTTCCAGAAACTAATAAGTTAAAATCTGTTGTAATAAGAGAAGCTGATATGGAATCAGATGAAGCCTGTGAAAGACAGGAAAATATTATAACAGAAAAACTTATGGAAATAGAAGCTGTTAGAAAACCAGTAAAAGTCTGTGAAAAACAGGTTAATGTTGGTTTAATGACAGGAAAACAGTTCAATCATAAGCTGAAAGAGGTAAAATCTGCCATGAAACCAAAAGGGTCCAAGAAGAATAGGAATGGAAAGATAGGCATAAATAATAGAAATAATCACTTGCCTACTGCTGGTGCTCCAAGGAAAACATGTTATAATTGTGGTAGTTCTAATCATCTTGCTAATTACTGCACAAAGAATAAAAATATCAATTCTTTACCTTCTACATCAGGAGAAAAGAATGATTATGTGAGGGTGAAACCACAGACTTTATGCACACATTGTGGGAGCACTTGGCATTCTATTTATACTTGTAGGAGTTATCATGCTATTTATCACAATTACTATGAGCTAAAACCCCATCTGAAGTGGGTTAGAGCAAACTCTGCAAGTGTAAAGTCTGACAATGTTAGTTTAAACTCTGTTGATAGTAATTCCGCTGCAAAAACTAACGCTGTTAAGAAAGACAAAGGATCCAAGCAAGTCTGGGTCCTTAAAACTAACACTTAGTGTTTGTTTGTGATTGCAGGGTATAAAAGAGAGCACACTTATCTTGGACAGTGGATGCTCAGGACATATGACTGGAAATAAAGCCCTGCTATCAGATTTTGAGGAGAAGGCTGGCCCAAAAGTTTCCTATGGAGATGGCAACATAGGACGTACTATGGGATATGGCAATATCAATCTTGGAAGTGTCATCATCACAAATGTAGCTCTAGTCTCAGGACTCAAGCATAATCTTCTATCTGTGAGTCAAATCTGTGATAGAGGAAACCATGTAGATTTTCATACTGAACACTGTGAAGTTATCAGTAAATCTACTGGAAAAGTTGTTCTAGTTGGACACAGGCGCAACAACATTTATGAAGCAAGTTTGGTAACAAACTCTGATGGAAAAACAGTGTGTCTGACTGCAAGAATGTCAAATGAAGAGAGTTGGAATTGGCATAAGAAGCTCTCTCATCTCAATTTGAACAACATAAATGAGCTTATAAGAAAGAATCTTGTAAGGGGACTTCCAAAATCAATACTCAGTCTAGATGGCCTATGTGATTCTTGTCAAGAGGCCAAGCAAAGGAAGTCATCTTTCAAGAGCAAATCTGAATCTTCAGTAGTGGAACCTTATCATCTTCTACATGTTGATCTCTTTGGACCAGTGAATGTGATGTCTATGGGCAGAAAGAAATATGCTCTAGTAATTGTTGATGAATATACTAGATATACATGGGTATATTTCTTATCAAAGAAGGATGAAACTGCTCAAACTCTGATGGATCATGTAAATCTACTGGACAAAGGATCACAGCACAAAGTCAAAATTATAAGGAGTGATAATGGAACTGAATTCAGAAACTCAATCATGGAAGCTTTCTGCAAGGAAAGAGGAGTGAAACAAGAATTTTCTGCACCTGGAACTCCACAGCAAAATGGTGTAGTTGAAAGAAAGAACAGAACTTTAATTGAAGCAGCCAGAACTATGCTTGAAGAAGCAAAATTACCAACTTATTTCTGGGCAGAAGCTGTTCAAACTGCTTGTTTTACTCAAAATGCAACATTGATCAACAAGCATGGGAAAACACCATATGAGATGGTGAAAAATAAGAAGCCAAATTTGAAATATTTTCATATATTTGGATGCAAATGCTTTGTGTTGAAGACTCATTCTGAACAGTTGACCAAGTTTGAGTTAAAAGCTGATGAAGGAATCTTTGTTGGCTATCCATTGTCAACAAAAGCATTCATAGTCTACAATCTGAGAACTAAAGTGATCATGGAATCCATACATGTGTCATTTGATGACAAGAAAATAACTGGACTTGATGACTTAGATGGATATGATCAACTGCGTTTTGAAAATGAAGATTTATTCTCTGATGATGTAAACTCTGATGAAGCAGTACCGACAAACTCTGATGAAGCGGTTCTGACAAACTCTGATGAAGCATACTCTGAACCTCTACTGGTAAATACTGGAGAAACTGGAAATTCTCAAATTGAACAAAATAGAGAACCAGTTGAGGGGGAGCGTGAAGAAGCTCAACAAGACACAGCAAGTGAGTCAGTTGAGGAAACTGATTCAAACTCTGACAGTTCAAACTCTGAGCCATCCAATTCAGGGGGAGCCTCAGATACTGCAGAAAGTCAACATGTGAATCAGGAGAGCATGGATCAAGGGGGAGGATCTAATAATGATGCAAGAAACCACTTACCAACAGCAAGAAAGTGGACACAGGCACACACACCTGATCTCATAATTGGAGATCCTGATGCTAGTGTGAGAACTAGAAGTGCAACAAATAATGAGTGTCTGTATCATGCTTTCTTGTCTCAAACAGAACCAAAGAAAGTGGAGGAAGCTCTTCAAGATGCTAATTGGATTACAGCAATGCAAGAAGAGTTAAATGAATTTGAAAGAAATGAAGTCTGGACACTTGTACCTAGACCAAAGAATAGATCAATTGTAGGTACAAAGTGGGTTTTCAGAAACAAGACTGACAGTGAAGGTGTGATTACAAGAAACAAGGCTAGACTTGTGGCTAAAGGTTATTCACAACAGGAAGGAATTGACTATGATGAAACCTTTGCTCCAGTTGCAAGATTGGAGGCCATAAGAATTTTTCTGGCCTATGCTGCACACAAGAAGTTTAAAGTCTTTCAGATGGATGTAAAAAGTGCTTTTCTCAATGGGAAGCTTGAAGAAGAAGTGTTTGTTGAACAACCACCAGGATTTGTAGATCCCAAGCATCCAGATTATGTCTACAGGCTTGACAAGGCATTATATGGACTAAAGCAAGCACCAAGAGCATGGTATGAAACTCTTGCTCAATTTCTTTTAGAAAGTGGGTTCACAAGAGGTACAATTGATAAAACCTTGTTTTATTTCAATTCTGGTGATGATTTGCTTTTAGTTCAAATTTATGTAGATGATATTATCTTTGGATCTACTAATGACAAACTTTGTAAGAAGTTTGCAAAGCTTATGCAATCCAGGTATCAAATGAGCATGATGGGAGAGCTTAGTTATTTTCTAGGCTTACAGGTCAAGCAAACAGATGATGGTATTTTCATCAATCAAGCAAAATATACCAGAAATCTTCTCAAGAAATTTGGTATGCTTGATAGTTCATCTGCTACAACTCCCATGGCTACAACAACAAAGCTAGACAAAGACACAGGAGCCTCAGTAGATATAACAAACTACAGAGGAATGATAGGGTCTTTACTGTATCTTACTGCAAGTAGACCTAATATCATGTATGCAACATGTCTTTGTGCAAGATTTCAAGCAGATCCCAGAGAGCCTCATCTAACAGCTGTAAAAAGGATTTTCAAATATCTCAAAGGAACCATAACCTTGGGTTTGTGGTATCCTAGAGAATCAGAGTTTAAGCTAATTGGTTACTCTGATGCAGATTTTGCAGGCTGTAAGATAGACAGAAAAAGTACAAGTGGAAGCTGTCAATTTTTAGGTGACAGATTGGTTTCTTGGTATAGCAAGAAACAGAAGTCGATTTCCACATCCACTGCAGAAGCAGAGTATATAGCTGCTGGTAGCTGTTGTGCACAGATTTTGTGGATGAAGAATCAGTTGCTGGATTATGGTTTGAGGTACTCTAAAATACCTATTTTCTGTGATAACCAAAGTGCTATTGCTATGACAGGTAATCCAGTACAGCACTCCATGACAAAGCACATCAGCATAAGGTATCATTTTATCAGAGAACATGTGGAAGAAGGAAACATTGAGCTTCATTTTGTGTCTATAGACCAACAACTTGCAGATATCTTCACCAAACTTTTGAGTGAAGCTACTTTTACAAGATTGGTAAATGAACTTGGAATGATCTCTGGTTTCGACTAGAGATACGGGTTAGACTCAAAAACTATAGATGTTTGATTTTTATGCTCATGATTCCTTGCATGTATTAACTGTTATGAGTACCAGTGTCATAAACTCTGAAAGTAAACTCTGATGCTAAACTCTGTTAGTCATAAAGTGTTGGTCATACTCTGATAGTTACAGTCTAATGCTATACTCTGAGTGTAATTTTGTCTGAAACATAATGACCAATGAAGAAATTTGTATGGAACATAATTCTCAGTAAGTAATTATGAATCCTTAAGAGTTGTATAGATTCTGATCTCAAATATGTGCAGTAAGTTAACACAGCATGATACTGTCTCTATATTTATAGCATCTCTTAGTTTATTGATCCTATACACTGAGTCTGTATTAGCTGTTTGCATTTGCTCTCATAAATTAATTGTATTAACTGATGAAAAGTCTAAACTCTGATTATTAATTGAAAAAAAATTCACCCTCAAATCAAAAGATGCCAAACAGAGCACAAATTCCTTTGAGATCATGTTGTGCCTAGGAAGATCCAGGAACTTATTGTATGAAATAAGGGCTAAAATCTTTGATTTTTGGTGACTAGTGCCAACCACTGATTACTGGAAAAATAAAAAAAAATAAAAAAAAAACAAAAAACAAAAATATATATATATATAAAGGGGGTGAAAAATAAAAGATATATCCAAATGAAAGGATATCAGTATTACAGAGTTTAGATATAAAATCAGATTTTATTTTATACATGAGAGTTTAGGCAACCAGTTTTTACTACTTAAGTTTGTGGATTTTATGCACTTTGAGATGGTCTAAATATTTGATTTCGGTAAACTCTGCTACTACACACACAATTATGCACACCTGTACAGTTTGCGAAAAGAGTTTATTGACAAAGAAGGATAAATGATAAACACTGATGTATTGTGTGAAATACGCCGAGGTAACTTTGTTTTAATCTCTGATGGTTAAAATAATTTCTTTGTTTCAGACATTTTATAATTTTGAGGAAAAACATTTGTTTTGGTATTTCAAAAGAGTATGTTTGGGCATTGGTCTAGAAAAGTGTTAAAGAGTGGAGAGAGATTGCATACATAGGAAAGTGTAATCGGCGGTAATTATTGCTGTTTTTACTGCGCATGCGCATTGGAAATTGCCAATTACTGCTGTCAGCCATTGTATGTGTGACACGTGTCTCATTTACACAGAATACGGGGTAAGACAATTGTGTTTTAATGTTTAAAAACTGTTCAGTTTTTAATTTTAAATTTTAAATTTATACATTATACACACAACCGTTACAGTTTTTCACGACTTACTCCAATTGTATTCTAGTTTCACTCACACATATTCACAAACACTTTCTTTTCTTAAACTCTCTCGTGTTTTTGAAGCTATTTTCTGCTTATTTCTTGACATTACTAATGGCTTCAACTGCTTTCACTGCTTCTGGACTTGAGTTTGTCCCTAATAACTATTCAGCCCCATTAAACACTGTCATTGCACCAGAGGCGTTTCATATCATACAAAACTTTCTTGCTCAGTCAGAAATTGGGCGTGCTTTAGTGGAGCCTGCAAAGCTTTATGGATCTCAGATCAAAGCTTTCTGGGAGACTGGTGTCTATGATGATGGTGGTGATTCTGGTACCCCATCCATAGTTTTTGAGTTCCAGGAGACAGAGTTTGTCATAACTCCAGGAACTGTTCGTGAAGCAATGGGCTTTGAAAATTCTGACGCGTACACCATTGCTGTTGGTGATACTAATCTTCAGAGAATGATGCAAGCTATTGGATATACTGGGTCTTTGGCAAAGATTGGCCAACTGAAGCGACCGCTCTTACGAAAAGAATGGAGTTTCTTTTTCGATTGCATAACTAGAGCGTTCGGGAAGAAATGCACAAATTGGGACGCCATTCCAATAGACAGTCTGCAAATCGGGTATTCACTTCTATTTAACAGTAATTATGATTTTGCTAGACTTGTCTTAATGAACATAGGAGAGAAATTAACAGAGAATAGGCATGTAGTCTATTTTTCTAGATTTTGTCAAATGTTATTCTCTGCATGTGTTAATAATGTTGAGATTAATGAGGAGGACGTAATTCTCTCATTCAAATTGCACAAAAGGGTATTCTCTGATCTTACGAATAAGGATTTAAAGAAGGTAAATGTTGGTGAGTTGTTGTTACCTGAGAGAGTTCTTCAGTTTTTAAATCCTGAACCTCAACAACAACAAGAACCAGTAAATCCTGAGGTCTCTCCATCTTCAACTCAACCTCCATTTGTAAACTCTGAACCTATTCAATCTGCATCTCAACAACCACGGACTGGTGGTAGGACTAAGCATGTTGGTACTAAACCTCCAAGGATTGCTAAGCAAGCTGCTGAAGCTGGGGCATCACATACTGCTGATATGCCTCAGAAGAAACGGATAAAGAAAAGAAGGGCCAACAGGGCAAAGTCTGATGCTGCAGATGAAGAGTGTGAAACTGATGAAGAAACTCTTCATCAGAGAAAACGTAGATTGGTGGCTGCACATCTTTTTGGTGCATCAAATGTAAATGCTGAAGCTGTCAATTTGGACAGAGTTTTTGAGGAAAATGCAAATGCTGATGATGAAGCTCCTACATCAAACGCTGATGATGTAGTTGAGGAAGCTGCAAATGAAGCTGCAGATGAAGCTCCTGAAATTCTTGTTCAGGAGAATACAGAACATGTTGAGGCTGAGATTTTTGAGTCACAGGGATTTGATATGGATGTTGAAGCACACAACTCTGTAAATTCTGACCATCTTGAAGATTTTGATGAAATAGAGGGTGTGGAAGCTGATCATGCCACGGTTGTTCTTGAAGAATCTATGGCTACTCATACAGAGATTCTCTCTGTTACTCACCAGGTAATTGAAAAGGGTGAGGAAGTTGATCAGACCTTAAATACTGATGCTCCTGAGAATATTGCTCCTGCTACAGAAACTGTTGCTACAAATCCTGATGTTGCTGATAAGGATGCAACAGAGAATGTTCCTGTTGAAGCAGAGTTTGTTGTAAACTCTGAGGATGTTATTGTTCTTGAAGCTCTACAACAATCTGTTGTTGAGATTGTAACAAAAGAAGCAGAGTTCCTGCATATTGCAAACTCTGAGATTCCAGAACCTGATGCTGAGAATATTCCTGCAGAGAATACAGCAGAGAATGATAATGATAATGATAATGATAGTTCTGATCATTCTCAAGAGGAGTTATTTGAGAGTCAAGCAAACTCTGATGAGCTAAGAGAGGTCAATCGAGCTACAGCTGAGCATTTTCAAGATATGTACTACAATAGATGGGCTGCTGCAGATTGTATCTTTTCAGCACAGAGGGCTGCTGATTTTCTTGGAGATTCTGTGAAGACAATTTCAAGTCCTGATATTCTTACAAGTCTGAAGGCTACTGTGATTCAAATTAAATCTCTCCACAACAGATTTGATGAGTCTCATAAGGAAGTCACTGCTTTGAGGAATGAAGTTGGTCTGAGAGATCTCACTCTGAAGAATGATAGGACTTACTACAATTCCATGTTCAAGAAGCAAGCTAAGGACTCTGATGACATTCAGAAGAGGCTTGGGAAAGTTGAGGACAACCAGACTGCTATGTCTGCCCAACTGACTTCGATTTCTAATGCAATTGAGTTGTTGACATCAGTACTACTTTCTGATGATGTCAAAAAGGGGGAGAGTGTACCAAGTGACAAATGCAAAGACACTCAAACTCTGAGACGGAGGGATGATGGTAATGATGGTGGAAACAAGGGAGATGGAAAGAGAAATGCTGATAGCAGACTACTTTCAAGAAGATCAAACTCTGATAAAAGATCAAACTCTGGAAAGGGACATGTAAACTCTGCCAGTGGTTCAAGATACAAAAGTTTGATAATCTCTGATAAGCCATCTACTGATGAGGAAATTGCTGCTAAGATGTTTATGGCAGAACATGGAAAAGGTATTACAATTGAAGATATCCAAGCTGAAGAGCAAATGCTTGCTGAAGAACACAAGAAGAATCTTGAAGCTGGCATCTACAAACAGAAGGAAATCAAGGCTCCTAGAAAGAAAGAAAAAGGAATTGTTATCAAAGAAAATGTAAACTCTGATCAGAGTTTACAGTACTCAAGGAGGCCTGTGATTAAAAATGTTGACAAAGGAAAAGGTAAACTGGTAGAAGAAGAACAGTTACCTAAGAAGATTTATTCAACCTCTGACATTGCTCAAGTTGAAACAAGATTAGCTAAATCAACCTCTGACGCTGCTCAAGTTGATGTTTCTACTAAAGTTATGACAACCTCTGACGTTGCTCAAGTTGTACAGAAATCTACACAACTTCCAGGATTCAGCAAACCTAAAATTCTTGAAGAATTAAAGCTTGAAGCTGTGAAATTCTCAGAAACTAGAACTGTATTGGGAAAAGAAGCTTTTGATAAATCTGGACTGGGATCACACAGAGAGAGAAGAATAAATAACAGATCTCAAGATAACATTTCACTGGCAGAACCTGGTATTGGGGTTACACAAGAAAACCTTGATAAGTTAGAATCTGTTCAGTTGATTTTTCACAGAATATTGAAGAAGCAGTTTTTGTTATACTTCATGAGTGATGGAAGAGTTTATAAAGTTGGAGAATCTGATGTTAATCTCAAATCATGGGAAGAACTGAAATATGTGCTTTATCTTCTAAAAGACAAAAACAGACATACTCATGATGTTGCTCAAGTTTTGAGAGAAAAGATGATGAGATCTAAAGCTATGCTTGGAGGAGGAGTATCAAGTGTTTACATTCCAAAGTATAGGGATCATAATGGAAAGTTAGTAGAGATGAAGAGAAACAGTGCTAGATTTAGAACAGCACTTGGAACAAAAGTTTTAGAATTCAACCTAGAGTCAGACAAAGCTCATTACATTCGGCTAGGAAACACTACGCCATAAGTGGGCAATAATAACGCTTTTTTCAGTGTTACAAGCAAAAGTGTAACCATATATGTCTTAAAATTGATCTATGCTTACAATTTTTATTAGTGTTAGCATTGCTATAAATCAGTGTTATAGTAGACGTCATTTAGTATCTATGGTAACACCGAAATTGGTGTAGCGGTTGGTCTTAAAAAAATGTGTAACAATTAGTCTTTAAAAATCAACAAAAAATGGGAGGCCGGATATATATCTGAAAATGAGTCAATAAAAACAGGCGGGCTAAAAAATTTGTCCAAATATTTCATTTAAGCGGGTTAAATTTCAATTATTCCCTCTGTCTCAATTATTCACTCACTCCCTATCTCCCTCTCAACTTTCTCTCTCTCTTTCTCTCTCTCTCTCTCAACTCTCTCCCAGATTTCAATTAAACACGGGTTCTTTTACGGGTTCAATTAGGGTTTTCTCTGTACAAGTTCTTCATGGGTTCTCTCTCACCGGATGTCTACAATTAGGCTTATAGATTAGGAGTTCAATTAGGGCTTCAATTACGGGTTCAATTCAGGTCCTCTCAAAGTTCTTCTTGTTCGATTACATTCTCTACTTGATAAGGTATTCATCTTGTTCTTCTTATTTGTGTTAACATGCTTATTTGCTTATTCTTCTTGTTCAGTCGGGGCTTGTAAATTAGGGGTTCTCTTCGGGTTCAATTGGGGCTTGATTTTTATTGGATTTTTTACGATGTATGTGTGGATTGATTGAATTTATGTAAAATGAATTTGATAGAAATGGTGCATAGAGAGAGACTAGTGCGGGCGAATTTGAACTTGGATCTGTATGGATACTTTTCGGATTTATTTCATTGTAAATGTGTTTATTAATTGAAGTAATATAACATTTATTTGATTGAAATGGTGCGATAAATCGAGACTGGGGCTGATGAATGGGAAGTTGGATGCGTAACGATGCTTAATGGATTTCTTATGTTACTTGAACTGATAGGAAGTGAATATACAGGGATGGTGGAATTATTGAATTGATATGATTGGAATAATGCTTTTCTGGTTGATGTATTGATTTACTTGTGTTTTGGATTTGCAGTGATGTGGATGCAACGATGTTGGCCTGCATTGCTTTTTCGTGTCCTAATTTGCAATCTCTGGAGATTTTTACTTCTGATAGCTCGGTTAATCGGATTACTGGGTAAAATTCATAGCTTTGTTATTTTGCTATAAATCTATTCTATATTCAGTTTAAGTGTGAGTGTGTATTTTAGTAGTGGATGCAATGAAAGGTGCTCACTAGCTTTTATAATGGAACCGTACTTGTTCATTTCACGTTTGATTAGAATCTCGTTTGACAATCAATCATATTCAAGCTATCATAGTTCACTTATGTTTTGACTCAAGCCATTCACTTTATTTACCAAATTAGATTTAAGCATTAATCTTCTTCCACATTCTAAGAAGGCGTTTAGTTTGTGCTTATGTCCTGCCAGTTGCTTGAAACTGCCTTGCTTGAATACTCATATGCAGTACTAATAAAATACTTCATGCTGTGCAACTTACTTTGACTTTCTGTTCTTTTGTAGTCACTGTTTATCTTGTAACTTTTTCCCTCTTGAACTGATCTATTCAGTTTAAAGTTAAATCAGCAATTTCATCCACGGTTTCCAGAAATTTGTATCTTGTTTCAGTTTAATCATATGTCATCTACGAGGTCTATACATGAAGTTTTTATATTGTTTACATTTCTGTGTCATATTCTTATTTTATTTCATCTTTCTTGTAATGTGAATTCTCCACTTTTTACTTGGTGGACAAACGAATGCATTTTTTATTGTATCCTAGGGAACTGTGTATGTTGTAAGTTGTAGCAGCGAATTGGGGTTAATTTTTTATTTTTTTTGGTGCAGGGATGAATTGAGTCGCTTTGTAGCTGATAAACGCTGTCTATCAAGTCTTAGAATGGAAGGGTGTGGTAACCTTGGTGGTTTCAATATTTGTTCATCAAGTCTATCCACACTATTGCTTTCCAATCTTCATTCCCTGACCAAGATGGTGAATATTCTGCAACCCTTGGTCCGTTGATGTCTGGTATTTGTACTGTGCTTTCTGTGTTTTGACGGTTAAAACTGGGTTTTCATTGTCTATATAGGTTTTTAACTGCCCAAATTTGAAGGAAATCTCCCTAGATTTTTGTCGCCAAGAATATATTCACTGAAGCAGAAGTAATTTAGTAGAGTGCATGCTGCATCTATTTTTTACATGTCTATGTTTCTGGTGATAGCTATTAAAGAGTTGTAACTTTATTGCTATAAGTATATTCAACTAGCATAAAAGATTTATAAAGGTGAAGCTCTTAATTTTTTCCCAATACAGGTAAGGTTAAGATGTGGATTAAAAAATGAGATTAGTGATGTAGATGAGCCCAGCCGTTGCGAGTAAAATACAGTTATACTTGTTTAATCGTTTAAATATATTCGCCTGCATTCTGAATCTCTATTTTGTGTTATCAACAGGTAAAGAAGGATTTGCTACATGAAATGACTTGACCCATGCATGTTCAGTCATGATTCAGGCCAATGAAGTCGTACCAGATGAAACACTTACTGGACACAAACAAGATCAAGGTTAGGCATTTTTAGCTACTCGTACATACATTAAATCTGATTTAAGAAATTTGTTAGTTTTGTTTTTGATTTATAGTGATCATGTTCCTTTATATATTATATTTCCAAAATCGTTCAGGCTTGGAGTATGTGATTTCACCTCAATTTTCTGTCTAGACCAGATAGAACATCAGTTACACTCAAACAAACTAGAGTTGTGCTTATTTAATTAGCTAATCGTGCAGATATCATACTACTGGCTCAGACAAGGCCTCCCAGGCTACCAGTTTAAAACAAATCTACGAGGTCGTTCCTTGCTCCTTATACAGAATTTTCTCTTATATAGTATGCAGATGTAGAATATTCTACGGAAGTAACTTCCTATTCAATTAGATATTCCTTGCATCATGTATTGACACTACTTTGTTGTTATAGGTTGAAGGGCTTATGATGGACATTACTGCAGTTGAAGAAGAAATTACAAGATGGCCAGGAACTTGAAGAGGCAAAACAAGCTGGAATAGAGTTGAGTTGGGTTTTAGATGTTGGTTTTTGTAGTAGATATGGATGATTGATTATTATGTATTGGAATGGTGTGAATTTGATGTAGTTATTTTAGATGGTTTTTTATGTATTGAAATGGCTTCTGAACAGCCTGCTTATGTATTGGAATGTTTGGTAATATTTTGAATGGGAAGTTCTATATTTCAATATCATATGTTGCTATTCTATATTTAAAGTGTTGGTAAAAATCATGCAAAGTGTAACCATTGATTCCAAAGTATTTAGTCTTTATGTGTTGGCAAAAGTATAGCAAAGTGTTGGCACAAAATCTAAAAATGTTTAAGAAAAAGTGTAGGCATAGTGGTAAGGGTGTTGGTAAAAACATCTGAGTGTTTCATAATTTTGTGTTAGAGTAGTACTGAAAATGTGTTGGCATAGGTCTATAGTAATACTATTAGTAGTGTTACTACAAAGATAACTGTGTTGGTATAGATCTATAGCAACAACTAATAATATGTAGCCACAGAAATAAAAAGTGTTGGCGTAGGGGTCTACGCCTACACATTTCTCCCGTGTTACCAAAAACTACAAAAGTGTTGGCATAGACCCCTATGGTAGCGGCCCTTTTTCTAACACCCTCAAATTTGGTCAAAGTGTGACCATAGCCTATTTTTTTCCTTTTACCAACAGTTTTTTGGGCTATAACCACACTTTTTCAGGTGTTGCTGTAGCCCACTTATGGCGTAGTGAAATGATATGAGAAGAAACAGCATATATTCTCTAAGAGCTGCTATCTACCAAACGGGGGAGAGTGATTCAGAACTTAAAGAGCTAAAAGAGATTATGGTGGATGAGCTAGAGAAGGCTGAAAGAAGATTGCTGATTGATTATCTCAGGACTGTACCTGATATCCAAGAAATTCAGTAAAGTCTGACTGTAAGTTTTTATGTTTTCTGTTCTAAGTTCAATTTAAACTCTGTTTTAAAATTAAACTCTGACATATTTTAAACACTGCATTTGTTATATGTTTTGACATCATCAATTATCTTTTTAACTTGTACATTTTGGTATGAACAAGTTGGGGGAGATTGTTAGATATAATTGCTGACGTTTGTTCATCAGTGTTTAAGTACCAGGTACATATCAGAGTTTATATAGAAGCCAGTCAGAGTTTGATAAAGTCTGACTGGGTGAAGAGTCTACAAGGAAGCCGGTCAGAGTTTGTTAAAGTCTGACAGGGTGATAGTTGACTTAGCTGTCGGTGCAAAGATTAAGATTCTAGAAGCAATATATTCTGAAGATGGAAAGAAGCAGAATATATTGATACAGCTAAGGAGACTGGACAGAAGACTGAAGCAATCCTTAATTGATAATAATTGTATAGCTGATTTATAGGAGTATCAATTAGATAAGGATTGTATGTAGCTGTGTACTATATAAACACAGATAGGTTATCCCTAGAAGGGATGCGAACATAGAATTATTATTCTTGTAACCTAGTAGCTCTTTGTGATTCATTAACATCACTAAGAGAGAATTATTTAATATAATTCAGTTTGTTGATTTACAAACTTGTGTTCTTGATTGTTATTCTCATACATACTTGATTATATATTGTGTATTCGGCCTAACATATGAGTATCGTATTCAACCCCCACCCCCCCCCCCTCTTCTACGATACTTTGGACCTAACAGATAAGGCTTGAAGTCTCTTCTCTATTAGCTTCTGGAAATCTTGGCTTGTTATTTGTGATATGCAGTGCTTCGCCATTTCTATAGATCACTATCATAGCTTCTCTAGACTTCACATCAGTACTCTCCTTTATCTTTTTAATCAAGTTTCCCATCACCTTGTTTTCATCAGGCTTTGAGAGTGGATAGTCCAACTCTAATTTGTTCTTGCCATGATGTCTTGGTGGAGAACCAGTCCTTCCACCTAGAAGTGGTTCAAACTCCCTTAGATTTGAAGGTTCAACATCAAATAGCCTTTCAGGACAGACTATTTCAGGAGTGATCACTCTTAGTATTGTAGTATGGATAGGTACTGGTTCTGGAGGTACTAAGGTTGAGATCATTGATGTAGAGTTTAGTGATCTAGAGATTAATTCCAGAAGCAGTTTCTTAGAATAAAGATTCCTTGCATCTATGACATCAATTGACTTTTCCAGAGCTACTTGTTTTTCTTTGATTTTCTCTTCACTTAGGCCTTTAACAATAAAGTCTTCAGGATTAACTTTGGGAATGGATGGTAGCTTCTTGAATTCAAAATCACTTGGATTGACAATTATTTGAGGTGTAAAGGTTACAGCTATGGTGAATGCAGACTCCCCCTCAACCATTGGCATCTTTTGAGTTGAAACTAGTGCTGGTTCAGAGACCACTAGTGCACTCTCCTCCTTTTTGTTATCATCAAGGGTTTGATTGACACCAGTAGCCTGCAGCAACTGTTGAAGAATTTGAGTCTGCATCTGTTAATTTTTCAAGAAAGTTTCCATTTGCTGCTCAACTTTGTCCATCCTCTCAGTGAGATTTGCCACATCCTTCACCAATTTGTCTTGTTTGAATCTCTGAGATGTAGTAGGAGCCACTCCATCAATTCTCCTTTCCAGAGCACTCTTGGCTTCATCTATGTGAACCCTGATGCCATAAGTGTTGGCTCTGTGTTGAAGAATTTGACTTTGATTGAGTTGAAGAGAAGCCACAAAATTCTGAATGATGGTGGCATGAAGAGGGTTAGTGGTATGTGACTCTGAATAGGCTCTTTGATAGTTCTTGAGAATGACTGCCATGGTGTCATTGTGAGCATAGGAGTTGGAGAACAACCAAGAAGGCAACTCTGTTAGAGTGGAAGGACTTGCTTCTCCTCCTTCACCACCTCTGGAGCCATCACTATCCTCTTCAAATTCATCCTCATATTCAAAGTCTTCACCAGCTTCTTGAGGCAAGTTTTTGATTGCATCTTTAGCTCTTGACATTGACTCAGTAGTGTGCACCAAGTTCAACATCATCTCTGCCTTCACATTGCCCTGGCCAGCCAAGACTTGATAGGCTGAAACAGGTTAAGTAAAGGTCTCGGCATTCAGGTTGATTTGACTCAGTTCATATTGGTAGTCTAACTGAGCCAATCTCTTCATTTCTGCCTCATTGACATCCATTAACTCACTAGCAATGGCCGTTGATTCCACCCTTATTGCTCATGTACCTATATTTCTCTCATCTCTATTTTCTTACATTATGGGCTCCTCCTAGCTCACACCTCTCACACCCTCACCTTCACCTATTAAGGTGGAACTCTCATTACTCACTTTTACCAGGCTGGAAGAAATAGCCTATCTCTCTATCTCTCCCTCTCCTTTTGCCTGGATGCAAGCCAGTCCCTCACTCTCAACAGTGTCACTCCCTGCCCTTATCCCTAGAAGTGTCTCAATTACTACTAAGTCTTATACACTTGTTAAAGGAATTGGAATTGATAAATTTCCAAGTGTAGATAATTCTATCAACGGATGTGAGATATCCGTTGATAGTGTAGTTATGAGTGTCAACAGATGACTGCTATGAGGCATATCCGTTGATGGAGAAACACTTATCAATGGATGAAGGAATCCGTTGATGAAGAGAAAGAAATAGCAATTAATGTAGAAACTAAGGTAGAATATGTGGAGATTGATTTTAAATTAGTTTCCACAGATGTAACCAGAGTTTCAGAAGAGTAGATTGGTGGTCCAACAAATCATCTAATAGATGATGACCATCAATGTTAGAGTGGGGCTCCTCCAGGAATTTTAAAGATGGAGAATCATGAATTGATGTGTGAATCATGTCCACATCCAGAGAGATTGTTGGTGAGTTTGGTGTGTCTGTTTCGATGGGTATGTTTAAAGAATGGGGTTGTGACTCCACATTTATTGGAGCCATATCAAGCTGACTTTGAGATGGTGCAGACACAAAATCAGGGATTTTGGCATGCACTGTGTGTGCACCCAGTGGTTTTAGTCCTCTTTCTCCTATCATATGTTTTGGAGATAGATTTGGGGCTTCTAGTGTCCCTATCCCTCTTGTGTTGTGTTCCTGGTTGGGAACTTTTTTCAATAGTGACATCTTTTTGAGAAGATGCCACTAGGGATGTGCTGACTGCCTTTTCAACCACTGTATCCTTTTGAGAGGACACAGAAAAGCTAGGTTGGGACTCACTCATCTCTCCCACCTTATCCTTGGGGTTTCTTTGATGTTCACCCTTTCCCCCCACCACTCACAACCACCTTCACACTCCCCTTAGTTTGTTTGGTGGTTTTTGCAACATGTGTCTTTTGAGAAGTACCTGAGGTTGGTTTCTTTGACTTGGATTTTAAAATGATGGTTTTGGCTACTTGGGCAGGAGGCTGTGGGTCATTTACAGCCTCCATTGTAGCACTTGAAGGCAAATAAATAGGAGGGTTGGAGACAGAAGTAGTAGTAGAGGTTACTTGAATTACCTGAAGATCTTCAATGATTTGTAGATACCTCAATTCTACAGAACTGTTGAGGTTCTTTCTATTCAGGTCCTCAAGGACCCTCTTATTCTGGACCTAATAATCCATCTTGTTGGTAGGATTAGAAATCACCTGGTCCTTGTCAACATGGTTAGATAACAACATAATAAACCTAGCAAAGTAGATATTATTTGACCTAGATTCTTTATGTCCTAATTTAGAAGCTAGTTCAATTAGAATCATGGACCTAAGTTAAAATATCTATCATTTAGGAGCATGTAAATCATATCTAGCATTGAAGAGGTTACAACATCCCAATTACTAATTTTTCCAGAAAAGACCTTAATGAAAGCATCATAAAAGAAGCTCCACTCTTTTCTCATGCCATTTCTCTGAATTTTGCCTAAATTAGTAGTTTCTTTAGCATATCCTATTGAGTTAAGCATTGTAACAATATCATCATCAATATGCTTAATCAAACAATTATTTTCATGTAAATCTAGGCAGGCAGTTACAACATCAGCATTAATAATGTGTTCCTTACCCTTAAGAGAAAAAGTAAGTGTACCATTATTAGAGTCATACTCTAAAGAAGTCCAGATTTCTTCAACCACTTCACAGAAGATGGTTGGAGCAGCAAGCATTGCATGAGACAGTCTACAGACCTTAATGAACTTCATCATCTTGCTTTGGATGATTTTCAAAGTCCGCCAATGCTGTGAAGTTGTTCTTCTCGTATGTAAAGCCAGAAAATGACATAACCTTGCTTTGTGGTGCCATTGCTAAGAGGAATTAGTTGCAGAGAAAAGATTTGCTTTGAGAGAGAGAAGGGGATTTTTTGCCTTAGTGAAATTGGGGGTATGATAAAAATGAGCTGTCAGAATTAAAATTGCTTTTATACTACCCACAAATAAATCACTAAAAATAATCAAGTAACTAAAAGAAATTACCTAATTGGTGCAAAAATGTAACCGTTTAAAATTAATTGACCACGATTTATACATACAGGGGTACGTATATATAGATCGAAAGATAAAGTAGTGGCAATCAATGGTTATGATTAAAAGACAACTAATAAACTGATAAGAAAATAACATTTTGAGATTCAGTATATCCGTTGATGAAATGGATAACTGGTATCCGTTGAAGAAATAAAACCCATTAATATGTTAGACTATCAACAGATAAGGACATCTGTTGAAAGAGTAATTTTGACTTGGACAAAATTTTCACTTTTTCTGAGAATTGCAATTCTCTGAAAATCATAACATATTTATGGCTGCATTGCAAACTTGCACATATTCAAAAATATTAAGAATAATTAAGCATACATAGGTCACTTACCAACCTTGAGAATGTTGATTCATCAAGTGGCTTGGTAAATATGTCTGTAAGTTGTTGTTCAATTGGCAAACAATGTAGTTCCACAGTACCATTCATCACATGCTCCCTGATAAAATGATACTTGATGTCAATGTGCTTGGTCCTTAAGTGTTGCACTGGATTCTCAGTTATTGCAATTTCACTAGGGTTGTCACAGAAAATTAGAATCTTATCAACTCTTAAACCATAATCTAGCAGCTGATTTTTCATCCAAAGTATATGTGCGCAACAACTTCCAGCTGCAATATATTCAGCCTCTATAGTAGAAGCAGAGACTGGATTTTGCTTTTTACTGAACCATGATACAAGCTTGTTTCCAAGAAATTGACAAGTGCATGTAGTACTTTTTTGTCAATTTTGCAACCTGCATAGTCTGCATCTGAATAACCATTTAGATCAAAACCAGATTCTCTAGGGTACCAAATTCCAAGGTTTGGTGTCCCTTTGAGATATCTGAAAATTCTCTTAACGACAATTAAATGGGACTCTCTAGGATTAACCTGAAATCTAGCACATAAACAAGTAACAAACATAATATCAGGTCTACTAGCTGTCAAATATAGAAGTGAGCCTTTCATGGCTCTATAGCTTGTAATGTCCACAAAATTTTCCTTAGTATTCATTTCAAGCTTAGTGGCAGTTGGCATGAGAGGTTTTGTAGGAGAACAATCCATTAACTCAAATTTCTTTAAAAGATCATAAACATATTTGGTTTGACTTAAAAAGATTCTCTCTTTCACTTGTTTAACTTGTAAACCAAGGAAATATGTAAGTTCTCCCATCATGCTCATTTCATATTTGCTTTGCATAAGTTTGACAAACCTTTTGCAAAGTTTCTCATCTATAGACCCAAAAATTATGTAATCCACATAAATTTGAACAAGTATATTAAAGCCATTAACATTTCTAAAGAAAAGAGTTTTATCAACAGTACCTCTAGTGAAGTGATTCTCTAAAATAAACTGTGACAGAGTGTCATACCAGGCTCTGGGTGCTTGCTTCAGTCCATAGAGTGCTTTGAGTAGAAAGTAGTCAAACTCTGGATAATTTGGATCTTCAAAACCAAGAGGTTGAATGACATACACCTCTTCTTCTAATTCACCATTCAAAAATGCACTCATGACATCCATTTGATAGACTTTGAAATTGGCATGGGCTAGAAATATCCTTATTGCTTTCAATCTTACAACAGGAGCAAATGTCTCATCATAATCAATTCCTTCCTCCTGAGAGTAGCCTTTGGCAACCAGTCTAGCTTTGTTTCTTGTAACTATGTCATTTTCATTCATCTTGTTTCTGAATACACATTTTGTACCTATAACACTTCTGTTTTTAGGTTTAGGTACCAGCTTCCAAACTTTGTTTCTATCAATCTGGTTTAGTTCCTCCGCATAGCTAAAACCCAATCTGGATCAAGAAGAGCATCTTCAACTTTCTTTGGTTTATCTTGTGAAAGAAAGCTACTGTATAACATTCATCTTGAGTGGCTCTTTTAGTTTGGACTCTTGTAGATGCATCACCAATTATCAGTTCAAATGGGTGATCTCTAGTCCATTTTCTTTAAGGTGTTAATGTAGGCCTTGAGGAAATTGCTTCATTCTCATTAATATGATCATTTTGATTTGACATTGAGTTTTGACTGTGAGAAACTCCCCCAGAGTTAGTTGATCTCGAAATAGACATCTCAGGTCTATCAACTGATGTTTCAAAATGACTATCAACGGATGCACCAATATGACTGTCAACGGATGGACCTTGATGACTGTCAACGGATGCATCAATATGACTATCAACGGATGGACCTTTATTTCCAGTAGCCATATCATCCATTGATGAAGCATTAGTCCTTTGTAGAAAGTTTTCGCCATCATGATCATTAACTTCATCATCCTCTCCATTGTAGAGTAAGCCTTCAACCTCATTTTCAAACTTGAGAGTTTCATGAAAACCCTCATCTATAGACCTTGAATTTTTGCATCATCAAAAACAACATGAACAGATTCCATAAAAATGTTGATTCTGTGATTATAAACTCTGTAGGCTTTACCAGCTGCATAACCAACAAAAATAGCTTCATCTACCTTTGCTTTAAATTTTCCAAGATTTTCACCCTGGTTTCTCAATACAAAACACTTGTATCCAAAGACATGTAGAAAGTCCAATGTTGGTTTCTTCTTCTTGAGTAATTGATATGGAGTCATTCCTTTTGCTTGATTTATCAAGGAAATGTTCTGAGTGAAACATGCAGTGTTAACTGCTTCAGCCCAAAAGTAGGTATGTAACATTGATTCATCTAGCATAGTTCTTCCAGCTTCAATAAGTGTTCTATTTTTTCTTTCCACAACTTCATTCTGCTGTGGTGTTCTAGCTGCAGAGAATTCATGAACAAATCCATTTTCCTCACAAAACAACTTTATTATTGAATTCTTGAACTCAGTGTCATTGTCACTCCTGATTCTTCTAACTTGATGCTCAGGATGATTGTTTGCTCTCTTGAGGTGATTGATGATGATTTCATTTGCCTCATCTTTGGAGTGCAGTAAATATGTCCATGTAAATTTTGAGAAATCATCCACAATCACAAGACAATATTTCTTCTTTGAGATTGAAAAAACATTGACTAGTCCAAATAAATCCATGTGAAAAAGTTGTATTGGTTGATCAATTGATGACTCAGCGTTGCTTCTGAAAGAGGCATTCTTTTGTTTCCCTTTTTAGCATGCATCACACAACCCATCCCTGGAAAACTCCAATTATGGAATTCCTCTTACAAGACATTTATTCACTAAGTCATTCCTAGACTTGAAGGCTAAATGTGACAGCCTTTTGTGCCAAAGCCAACTTTCATCCTTACTAGCTTTGCTGAAAAGACAAGTAACTAAATCTGCATTTGTTGAGTTGAAGTCGGCAATGTACACATTTCCCTTTCTGTAGCCTGTCAGCACCATATTGTTGTCCTCTTTGGTTGAGATAACATAGGCTTCTGGTGAAAATGAAACAGAAAAACCTATCACATAGTTGACTGATACTTAGCAAGTTGTGCTTAAGTCCATCAACTAGTGCTACTTAATCAATGATGACATTCTCTTTTGCAATTAATCCATATTCCTTAGTATATCCTTTGCTGTCATCTCCAAAGATAATTCTAGGGTCAGCTCTTTCCTTGAACTTTGTGAGCAGGGTAGAATCTCCAGTCATGTGCCTAGAACATCCACTATCTAAGTACCACATATTCCTTCTATTTTCCTGCACACAACAAAACCAAATCAAGTTGATTTTGGTACCCAAGTTTCCTTGGGTCCTGTCTTGTTAACCTTCACTTTATTTCTATTATCATTTCGCACCTTAATCTTAGATTGATCTAAATCAACCTTGACCCTTGGTGTTGACCTTTGAGACATACTTCTTGGTAAGTTTTCAGGTGCATAAATGTTTGATGCTAACATTTTTGAATGTTGTGCATACATGGTGCTCATGTTTGGCATGCTTCATGGCATTTGTGGCATGTTAAATGCATTCATGTATGGATTTGGAACAAATGACATGTTAGCATACATGTTAGATGCATGAGCATTATGAGCAAACATATTAGGCATGACATGCATAGGCACATTCTACATAGACATTGGCATTTGAACATTTGCATTTTTAACAGATTTGTAGTTAGTAGATAAATGATTAACACTGCCACAATTAACACATTTAATTCAAATGTGTAATTGTTGTTCATGTTAATTCCTACTTTCCCATTTCTGTTTTTCTTCTTTTTGACATCGGCCTTAACCTCCATGTTTTCTAGTTTGTCCTTCAATTGCTTGTTGGACAAGTGACCTATGTTTCCCTTCTCAACTTTCTTTGAATTGCTACATTCACCTTGAACAAAATTCTTGTTTGTTGGACTATACTTTTTGTTCAATTTCTCAAGAGTTTCTTTACTAACAGACTTTCTGGATGTCAACGGATAACTCTTATCCGTCGATGATTTATCTTTCAACGGATCATCACTATCCATTGACTCACGGTCTATTCCTAGATCTTCAACAATACAATCTAGTTTCTTTTTCTTCTTATTCCAGGTTTCTTTATAGAATGTTTCCATTCCTTGAACTTTAAAAATGTTGGTAGCAACATTTCTGTGATCATTCCACTTTTCAATTATTTCATGTTCCTTTTCTAGCTGATTTTAAAGAATTTCCTCTCTTTTTAAAACAACAATCAATTCATTCTTAGCCTTCAAGTAATCAATCCTCATTTACTCAAACTCAACAAATTGAGTTTCTAAAGCAGCATTTCTATCACTTAAAAATATATTGGCATCTTTGATCTTATTGTTCTCTTTGGTTATTGATTTAAGAGTCACACGCAAATGGTACAATTCTGTAGACATTTCATTAATAGTTCTATTGCATTCATCTTTAGAAAGCTCAGTGGGGTTAGTTGACAGCTACTAGGACTTATACAAATTTCACTGGGTTATTTTGGTTATAATCAAGAATCAACATAATTCCTAACATATGTCCAATTTTAAAACTTTACTGAATATTTAACTAAACTAGTCAACTTGTTGTTACGAATGTAAACTAGTCTGTCAGCTTACTGATAAGAAATATGCAATGCAGAAAGTAAATAAATAGCATGTAAAGAACACTGAGAATTTTAGCCAGGTTCGACCTCTAGTATCTATGGTCTACGTCCTGGTCCTCTACCAAAACTGGTAAGAGAATATATTATTAATCACAAATAATTCTCAATTACAAGATTAATCAATATATCTCCCTTCTTTTCCCGTCACTGATAGCAGCTTGCTGACAACCCTGTTCCCTGAACCAAAAGACCTCTAAGTACTATACTTCCCAAGTATAAATTTTTATATCTAACTAGTTCCCTGAACCCTTGTGTCACATCCTACTACTCAGCAACAAACACTCACACAATGAGCAATACAATCAATATTAATCAATACAACTCAAACTATGAACTCAAAATATGAATATAAACGAATACGAATACTAGAGCTCAAGTAAGAAAGATTTTGAATGAAAAGCACAGAGTTGTTTCTTGTAGTGTTGTAGTGTTCTCTCCTTTTTCTCTGAATTGAAAACGATTATTGTTGGTCCTTGACTATTGCAGAAGGGGGGGGGGGGGTTGAATGCAATACTGATAAATCTCAATCTACGTTCCAACAACTAAAACTAAGATTAAAGTTTATCAGTTTACGAATTGCAAATACAAGTAGACACAAGAGATTTTCTCACAAAATAAATGTTGTATTTATTTTGCAAAGTGTTGCTACAATCTCAAGAAAACATTAGTTTTTTTTAGCTTCAATTTCTCGAGTGATGCACAGAATGAATTGAGAGATAGTCTAAGTAAACTAATCTTATCTCTATCATCACGGGTTTGTGAAGCTGCTGTCATTTTCATGTGGCAGCTTCTTACAAATTGTCTACCCGTGAGTCTTACCTAAATTGCTATACAAACAAGTTTATCATTACTGGAAAAAAGCAATCTAGATACATTCTATATTTAGCTAACACAATTCAGTAGATGTTGATTTGTCATACTCTTGAATTGGTGAGCTTTGTCATGTGATCTCTCAAGCTTCAGTCATAGTCTTGCAGACATGATGCAGTGTTGGGATACTGCAGCACGCCTGTTTCTTTGAACATCCAAACTGTCACATGTTTGACTGGGTAGATCCCCAATACAAAGATTATCCATTCAAGACAGTATCCTGATCCTCAAGTTTGCTGTCACAAGAGTGTGCTTTTGGTGACGGTAAGAAGTCCCCGCAATAGATGCTGTCAGGATTTCCAAGCTTGCTGTCAGACTAAGGTAAAGTTGCTGTCTTAGGGCTTCCGCCAATGTTGCTGTTAGAGTGGATATACTGTCATGACTTTCAACATGTTGCCTTCTTGTAACCTTACTGTCAGTGCCATGACAGTAACATTTATTCTTGCTGTCCTCCTTGAGCACTTCTTGAGGCTTGAACAAATAAATGAACTTCTACCAAGATGTACCAAAATCTTATTTAACAACAAACAAAATGGTTACAAGAACATACTTTGGCTGTGACAGTATGTTCATAATTAACAAAATTAAGTATAAAGAAAATATCTAGTTAAGCTGTCTCATAACTATCACCCATAAATCCTAACAATTATCACTCGCACTAAAATATATATGATAAACACATAACGTTCAAATTACTCAACAACTTGCAACAGTCTTGAATCTCATCCTCGCGTTCAAGTTTGTTACATAATTTGAAAATCAAATTTTCACATAACAACATCATACTGAAGTTTAGGAGAATAAAATTTTTAAAACAAAAACACTTCAGTATATAGTTCAAAATCAATTTAGGAGAGTTGTTTAAAATATAGAGTTTTTAAAACCAACAACTCCTAAAAGATAGGAAAACATTTTTGAACAAATCTTTTGAAAAATCAGAGCTCCAATATTATATATAACGTTTATATAAATATTATAGTCCTTACAAATCAAGTCCTATAAAATCTTCATGAAAATCAGACTTGCATTGCTTCTGGGCGGAATTCTAATAGCTTGTTGATAAACTCTGTTTCAACACTGGTGGATTGCTGTCAGCAACTTGGTGTGTTATATCATAAATAAGCTAACAACTTGCTAACAATACATCATCAAAATCATAAGGGTTTCACTTATCTTATTCCTATCATTGTTAAACTTATCCCCGTAATATCTCTTACATTGTATTATTAGAAAACAGAGATAATTTCAATTGTAATTTAACTTGAACCCAAAATTAGTAAGACTTTTACAATTTGATGTGCACGTCATAGATAAATATATCATTTTTTATCGACCACTTAAACTGACTAGTTAAACCGATCACTTTGCCATGTCATCTTTAACCCGATCGCTAAACCTGACTAATTTTTTTGTGGGTCCTAATTCAAATTTAATATGATTTTTTAGCAGGTCCCAAACATGTGGGTCTGGGACCACTCCACGTGTCAATGACACATCATCATTATGGGCCCAACACGTGAGTAGGGTCTAGCAACATTAGTATACATGTGTATTTGACAGTCAATTATAGTCAATGACTGTCAACGTTAAATCGGACCACTATTAATCAATCCGATCAGACTTTTCCCGACCAACATTTACGGTCAGGTGGTACTAAATCGATTATTTTCTGATCAGTTCCGTATGTCGTCAAAATTGTCTCTATTTCTTAGTGTTGGTGTTGTAGTGTTGTTGAGTATGGTAATCAGGTCTTTGTTTCACATTTCCTGAAACACAAATATTCTACTTGCGATCTTGCTTCACATTTCCTTGGACACAAATGTTGTACTTGCTCACAGACACCCACACATAAATTTCACTTATTTGCAAGACGAGACATATATGTATCTTACTTGTCTTAAAGACAATTTTGACATTAATCTTGCTAAATGCAAGTTTTTCATTCAAATATTTTGATCAGTAAAATACTAGTAAGTAGTCAAGAAACAGTAAATTAAATTATTATCAGCCAGAAAACTAGTGGATAAACAGTGAAGCAAATGATGAATATATGCCAATCTTGTACGAGAGATTTACCCCAACTGTTCATTCAACTTTAAACATGCTTCTTTATTAAAGGTAATTAATCATTACTGGATTACTCAAGCATGGCTTATCTTTAATTGTACCTCTCCTGAGATTTTGTCCCCAGAAATTATTCTACTCTACACAAGCTAGGTATGCATGCATGATGCATCTGTACTGCATGTAATCATCCTATTTGTACTAAAAATATTACTCTACTGATATTCCTTTGTGTTTGTCTAATTTTGTTAGTTTTTGTATCATCATTAACAATTCGCTCATGCATCCCCGGGGGAGTTATGGTGTAAATGATGTTAATAAGAAACTAAGAAATGCATGACACACCAGTCAGGACTCAGGACTGAATTAATAGTGAAAATTTTACTTGCACTAATTTACGGATTTTAACTTACATAACGTTTTATGGTATTATCCAAGGTACAGCGTTTTCGAGAGTGTTACATAAGTAAACGTTTGCCAAGTGAAATATTACTTACATAGCTAATTATTGGTACCCTGTCGGAACTCATATTCATTATTATCAGAGAACCCTTATCCTCATAATTTCAACTGAACTTCAAAAATCTGTGACCCAGTTCTGGTTCCACTGCAGGAAGGCCCTAATTATTTGCTTAATTGTCCAGGCTTGTTTCTATTGAAATAAATTAAACATGCAAGTGTGAAGTAGGTATATTTACAGTTATTTTAATGCAAAAATATACCAACTCTTTAAGTGTCAAATTAGTGGGACTCGCTGTTTAGTTTTGTTAACACTGTTTACATTGATAGCCATCCAATAATCAGTATATCTTCATGTGTGTTTGGTGCATATAGATTTTAATAATATTATCTTCCCCGTTAGATTTCAGTTTCAAACAAATAGTAACAGTAGTAGTGATAGAAAATAAGTATAAAACACTGGGAATCCATTAGCCTCTCCATCCCTTTCTGGAAATATATGAAGATGACAACCACTAACTGTCAAATATTGAATAAAGTTGGTTCATCACTCACTCCAGTCAAGATCCACCTATCTTTCAATTTGACTCCTCTCGCCTACACCTTCTTTTATGCATATATATATGGGACAAACCACATTTTCATTATTTTTCATGCTTTTTCAACTCCACCTTTTTTTTTTCCTTGTGAATCATTGATGGGACCAATTTCTTGTAAACAAAAACAGCAACACAATCACTATCTATCCATTTCATTCACAGATTATAATCCTAAAATATCAAATTTAAAATGCCCTGAATTTAAAAAAAAAATTAACAGAATCATTTTTTCACTAATTATTCGCAACTTAAGGTAATTTATATTTTTCTAATGACTAATAAAAAGAAAGTGTACTCGCCAAGAATTTTCTGTAAACGTATGTTGAAAGCATAAAAGCTAAATGATTATGAGATTGTTTATGTATATAAGCTAACTTGTAGCATACTAAAATTTTTGCATAAAGTTGAAACAATCATATGGGTGGAACGTTCTTTGGAATTACTCGTTAAAAAGTGAAAAATTTTAACTAGTAAAAAAGGTTCGTGAAGCCCGGCCGACACACTCACTCGAGCCGGCAGGCTGACACTGTATATTCATACGGTAGTGACTTGACTGTACCAAATGCATGCAGCAGCAGCAGCCAGTGTGGTCAACTTGGCTACAATAACATGCCCTACTATATGTACCTGGCTCACATAATGGTGGCGGGCCGGGGTGCCATTCTTTTTGTAGAGCTGTAGACAAGAATACTAAATGAGTCATTTCACGTATTTTAATGCATTTGATTCACCTATTTGTAATAATATTTTTTTTATTTTTTTATTTTGTGTAACAATATTGATCATATATTTTATACAAAACAAGAAATCAAAATAATATTTTATTTTTTTTGAAGCAAAAAATAATATTTTTTTAAGTATCTTAATTGAGCGCATTGAAATACGTGAAAAAGTGAGAAGATCACATAAATTGGGACATAGATAATATTATTAGTGTTGGATTAGTTATCACATGAAGTTCAATATTTTTTTTTAAAAAGTATATAATTTATTAATTAAAAGTCATATGACATATATAAAATAATTAAAATTAAACAAATATGTACTAAAAGTCTAAAATAGATCAAATCAAAAACTATTTCATAAAAACTACGATCAGATATTCAAGTGTTATATATTTCTCGCTTATGTTACGGAAATTTACAACAATTTTGAAGAAATAATCTGACCATGATTATAATTTCATACAAGCAAAATCAATGAACTTATATATAAATTACTGCAGATCTATGATATCGAATACTAAGATAACAAAACGCCTCCTATAAGAGAAGAGAAACAAACTCAATATATGGATAGAAAAAACTCAATAACGGGTACTAAAACTCTCATTAAACAAAAAAATTTATTGAATAGAAAATAAAAATGAAAGAAGACAATAAAAAAGGGGCTTATTATCTACCAGGTGGATTAATTATGTCCCCTAAACGAAAATAATATCTATTTAATTTGGTAAAGTTATATATGAGGATTGAGAAAAGTTTTGTGAGCCTGGCCATTTAATTAAAATTTTAATATTAATGTATCTTCGGCAAATCAATTATTTGTGCTTTGTTTTGTAACAAAATTTACTTGACAACAATGATGCAAACTCATAAACATTAGGTTTACCTTCTAGATACATTAAGCTATAATTTTAAAGTATTAGGTTAGCTGGGATAATCAACCTGCATCTCGTACTGTCGAAGACGTTGTCGAAAGCATTGATAATGCAAGAAAATTAGGGTTGGTTTTAAGCCTTTGTAAGTGGTAACGTGGTGGAAAGTCCACTAGAAATATTTGTGCATAATAAGCGCACTTTTCATGTTGAAGCTCAAGTAGAAGCATTCGTGTTTTGTTAATGGAGAATTGGAGATGCATCACATTTATCTAACCACCCCTTGTTTCAAGCTTATCATCAGAATGAAGGTGACTTTTTAGACCAGATAACGTACCAGAAGTAGATATGCCATTATATTTGTGTCCACCTATTGGGGTGTTACGTGTTGCTGCATATATGGTGTGTCACAAAATTTATCTATCTAGACTACCTAACGGATGCTATGTTTGATTTGAAACTGTTAAATAATCAATCGCTTTATTATAAATTTTGTTATGATTTGTTGAGTAATCAGGTACTCTCTCCCCTCTCATTTTTTTACCCTTTTTTTTACGTCCCTCTTATTACTTTACATACCAAAAAATAGTAACATTTTATAATATAAAATTCAATCGCATTCACTACTTTCCTTCACTATACCTACTTTATACCCACTTTATACATTAAATATTGATTGGTCCCACCATTTTAATCATTTTTCTTACTCTTTCCTATTAATTTATATTTTTTCTTAATTTTCGTGTCGTTCCCTCAATGTAAAGAATTGAGGGGGACAGAGGGAGTATATTTTAACACTACCCTTCACTCGAAATATCATTTTTCGGTTGAAGAGTGGATCATGGGCGCTCATTTTTTGGGCATTAATTTGCCTTCATGTCCCTCATAAATTGTGAGAATTTTGGGGGTGGCAGGTAGTCGAACTCGTGACCCCCGCCGACCAAAGCTCTGATACCATGTTCAGTAACCAACTCATCTAAAACCTTAAGGTGTTAGAGAAAGACCACAAATGAATCTTATGTTATATTTCAACACTAATAATAACAATAAATATCGGGAACTCTGTCTAAATTGAGTTCTGATACTATATTAAGTAATTGGCTTGTCTAAAATTTTAAAGATATAAGAAAAAGATCCTTACAAGACTTATGCTATTCAACACAAATAGGCCAACACAAATAGGACTCGGCTCGACTCGAACTCTTTAACGAGCCGAGCTCGAACATAAGACTGGACTCGTTTAACTAAACGAGTCGGCTCGACTCAACTCGTGAAATTAAACGAGCCGAGTTCGGGCAGAAGATTATGCTCGTTTAATTAAATGAGCCGCTTCGGCTCGAATTAATACCCAGCTCGAACTCGCCCGGCTTGACTTGAATTACAGCCCTAAACACAAACATAGTCCCAATTTTTAAAATTAATATCCAAGCGATTATTGGGCCTGTTTGGCTAGCAATTTAAAAGCTAGCTTATGCATTATAAATTGATAAGAGTTTACGAGGGAGGGGTGTTTGTGTACTAAACTTATTTGATAACTTATAACTTATAAGTTGATAAGTTAAATGTTAGAAATCACCAACATTTTACTTAACTTATCAACTTATTCTTTGATTTCTTTATTTTTTTCAATACTTTATATTTTTACCTTTATGTTTTTAAATATTTTTTTAATTTAAAATGCAAGTGTTGAAATTACTGTATTTAATAATTATTTTTTCAAATTTAATTTAGCAAACTCTTACCTAACTTATAAGTAAATTTATCCAAACACCCGTATAACTTATAAAAATTCATCAATTTCTCACTTATAAAACAATTACTCATTTTAAGTCATAAGTCAACTTTTTTGTAATACACAAACACGTTGTTTCAAAGTTTTGATATCTCCTTTATTTAAAATTAATTTCATTCTGGATTTAAAAAAATAATAATAATAATTTCATTCTGTAAACTATAAATGAGAAACACAAGTCAATGATGTTGACAAAATGTAAGAGAAATGTTCGAGTTTGAAATGACAACTGATTAGAATTTGACCCTTTAGGTTTTTTTTGCAGGCTTTGTAGCTATGTAGCCATTCAAGTGAAGTTGTAACCTATGTTCGGATTCTCGACCCATAGATTGGCTCCCTCGCTTTTCTGGTACACTTACGTATCAGAATTGTGGAATTGGTACAGCTGCGTACAACTTTGTAAAACTGGTATAGGGCGCCACAGCCCGTGGCGACCCTGGCATGGGCGCCACGGCCCGTGGCGACCCTGGCATGGGCGCCACGGCCCGTGGCGACCCTTGTTTATCCATTTTTTTGGTTGGTTTGCCGTTGGTAAAATTGCTTGTTTGACATCCATATTCAAGGTTTAAACATCCATTTTCAATATTGAAAAACTGAATTAATAAAAGAAAAAATTTGATTTTTTATTTTGGCATATTACAGTTGAACGGTCCAATTTTGTTAAAAGTTAAAAATTGAGTTACAAAAATTGGATAAGTTATGAATTTTCATTAGCCGAACATGAGATCCTGAAAATGCAAAAAAAAATAAAAATATTATTGGTCCGAAAGCGACAAGAAGACACAACTTTCAAGTTTTGTAAAAGTGTCCCGTGAATATACAGGAAAATGTAATAATAGTGTGTATGCAGTTCTGAATTTATTTTGGCATAGTATGAACCCGTGAATACATAGGAAAATGGTCTCGTGATCTAAACTATTGTCTTTAGGTGTTAAAGAATTTGAATTATGACTATAAATACCCTATGCTCATTCTCATCATCTTTGAAAAATGGCAAATGGTTATACTAGTGGTGATATTTTCCGAGCCATGGGTAGAAAATGGCTATGTGACGATGATTTTGTGTACTCAATGAACCCTAATCATCGTTACTCAAGTCAGGCAATAACAACAATGCAGAGGGAGTGGGAGTGGCGACGCAATGTCTTTCTTGTTGTGTTGAACAATGTCGCTCGAATGGACTTAGAATACCGAAACAACGCGCTATACTGATGCAACGCAATACTCCACAACAACTTGAAGTTGCATTGTTTCGTGCACGACAGGAAGAGAACCGAATGCGTTTGCGCATACATCGACATAGTCTAGCAGCAGATGCAAGGATGTTTGTAGAGAATGGAGACATGCTACGTGCAAGACAGTATCATCAATGGAGCGTGAGTGTTGATAATGACTCAGACAGCTTCATGTCCGACGAGGACTAAACTATTGTACTTTTTAATATTCAAGTACGAGTAATTGTTCAATTTATGACTATGTTAACTAAAGACATGCTAGTTTTGCATTATTAACTAAATTTGCATGCCATAGGAAATGAAATGGAAGCGATATTAAACCCACACAAATAGGAAATGAAATAAAATAAGTACATGTAGGAAATGAAATCACACAAAGCAAATACTACAAATTCATATGAAAACTAAGTGGAGCAACGTCAAACTGCATTGGAACGTAGAGGACAAAGTTTGCTCCGTTTTGTATGTCCTTCTTGGTTACAGCGGCTACATTTTATCCCCGAACGCGATTGGTCCATCTCAGTACGAATTCTTACAGACTCCCCCTTGTCGCCACGTTTTTTCTTTATCTTTTTGCAGGCTTCATCCGGTACCAACTTACCATACCTCTGCCACTGTACCGGTAAGACGTAGTTCCAGCACTCAGTAGGATCCAATGGATATATGATAGGCTCCCATAACTTATGCAATTTGGAAGTGTAGTGGTAAGGTTCAATCCATTTTTTCCAATCAAGATTCTCTGCCAAACAACCAGCCAATACATGAGAACAAGGCAAATGATAGCACATCCATTTTCCACAAGTGCAACTCTGTTTACTCATGTCCACATTTTGGGTGCGCCCCCCCTTTGTGCCTCCTTTAACCCGATAGCGTTGCGTAATAACTTTGAAAATCCCTAGTTGTTTACTGAATGTATGCACCGTATGTGATTTAGCCTTTTCCATATATCTGCTTATCATACTCTCTGTACTTTGGCATAATTGTTGACCCCACTGCATAACATCGACAGTTTGGTTGCGCTGTGTGTTGACAATTCTAACAGTCTTGTAGAAGATATACTCCATCATTGCCGTTGCAGGAAGGAAACGAGCCATTCTTATGCTACCATTGAAGCCTTCCATCACGTTTGTTGTGGCTTGTCCATAACGAGCACCACCAATATCGTAACATATGGTCCACAATTCTGGATTAATGTCTGCTAGGTATTGCAAAGCAGGGGGTGATATCGCGCCTGTTCTCTTCATGTATGCCTGGTGTTTGCTGATTTGGGGGGTAGTTCCGGCTTTCCACATCAATAGTTTTAACTCTCCACCGGCATGTTTACTTGAGAAGTTACTTCTGACATGAAATAAACAAAATCTATGAATCCCGTAAGGTGCTGTGAATCCACTTGTCGGGTTCCTCATCGCTGCTAGGATGCCAGCAGCACGATCTGAAATTATGCAGACATTTAACCTGTCTCTGCATACATGTTGACATAGCAACTTCAGAAACCAAGACCAGTTTCTCTCCGATTCTTCGTCAACCAAGGCATAACAAACTGGATATTGATGACTATTCGAATCCACCCCCATTGCAACCAATAATTTCCCATTATATTTTCCCTTCAGAAAGGTACCATCAATCGAAAGTACTGGACGGGCATGTTGCCAACCATCCATAATTGCGCGAAGGCACCAGAAAATCCGTTTGCAAACAGAACTGCTTCTATTAGTTTCATGACGAACAACATCGATTACAGCGACAGTGCCAGGATTGGCATGTACCAAGGCCATGAAAAACTGTGGGAATGCATCATATGTGGTAGTCCAGTTACCGTAGACCTCCTCAACAGCCAACTGCTTGCCCCTCCATGCTTTACAGTAACTTACAAGGTGGTTGAATTCGTCATTAACCATTGTCATAATGGTATTGACTCGGAGATTGGGTGATTTTCTAACCTGCGACACATTCCCAAAAAATAAGTCAATAAAAGTGTTTGAACATATGTCAACTATGGTTGAGAATAGATAGCTTACATGTGGTTTGACAATATTTGCAATAAATCTTGCAGAGATTTTTTTATGATCCTGCGTTGGTAGATCAACTAAAAAAGTGTGCTCCGTGCACTTTGTGATTTCAAACAATCCAAGGGTCTTTTTCTTCGCGGCTCTCATTCTCCAATGACAATTTTCCACCACACACGTTGCAATAAACTGATTTGGATTGCTCCTCTTCACAATATATGTCCGGTTGCTAGTAATGTGCATTTGTCGCACGACATGAATTAACATTTGTTTATCATCAAACGTTTGACCAACGGAAAGATCTTCTGTATCTTGAGATAAAGCAAGGTAGTTTCCAGCTTGGTTGTTTAATACCACCGGTGAATATTCCTCAGTTTGAAACCAAGTTGCCATTGGAACATGGTTCCTCAATACCTCTTCATCCTCCTCGGATGATACATCCTCGTCCTCATCACTGTTAAAATCTTCAGACTCCTCACTGCTTGAACTATTGAAATTAAATTCAAGAGGATTATCATCTATGCATGCCAACTCTCTTCCCGTCATTGTATCACGTGTTGGAGACCGTTCTACACAATCTGTTCGGTTATAATATTCATGCATGTCAAGATCCTCGCCATGATGTGTTTGTTGCACTGCTTGGCTACTAGAACCCCCCCCCCCCATATCCGTGAAATCCTTCATTGTTTTCACCTTCACCGAAAAAAGAGCTTGACCATCCCGTTGTTCCTGTTAGATATAATTGCTGACGTTTGTTCATCAGTGTTTAAGTCCCAGGTACATATCAGAGTTTATATAGAAGCCAGTCAGAGTTTGATAAAGTCTGACTGGGTGAAGAGTTTATATGGAAGCCGGTCAGAGTTTGTTATAGTCTGACAGGGTGATAGTTGAATTAGCTGTCGGTGCAAAGATAAAGATTCTAGAAGCAATATATTCTGAAGATGGAAAGAAGCAGAATATATTGATACAGCTAAGGAGACTGGACAGAAGACTGAAGCAATCCTTAATTGATAATAATTGTATAGCTGATTTATAGGAGTATCAATTAGATAAGGATTGTATGTAGCTGTGTACTATATAAACACAGATAGGTTATCCCTAGAAGGGACGCGAACATTGAATATATTATTCTTGTAACCTAGTAGCTCTTTGTGATTCATTAACATCACTAAGAGAGAATTATTTAATATAATTCAGTTTGTTGATTTACAAACCTGTGTTCTTGATTGTTATTCTCATACATACTTGATTATATATTGTGTATTCGGCCTAACAATTGGTATCAGAGACAAGGCTGTTTAATATATACAGTTTTACGATTCAAACACAGTATTAATCATGTCTGAAGAAAATCAAACTTCTCCCAAGGTTGAACAGGTTAAACCTAATTCTGTGAGTCGATATGAAACAATCAGGGTTCCAATACTCAGGCCAATAGAGTATCCAATTTGGAAGGTGAAGATGACCATGTTTCTGGAGGCTACAGATCCAGAATACCTTGACAGAATCTATGATGGTCCTCATATGCCGACTAAATTGTCCCCTGTTGTTGATGGTCAAGAACAAAAGACTGTTCCAAAGGAAAAGAAAGATATGACTCCTGAGGACATCTCATCAATTGCAAAAGATGCAAAGGTTAGACATCTTCTCCACAGTGCTTTAGATAATGTTATGTCTAACAGAGTAATTGGCTGCAAGACTGCCAAAGAGATATGGGATGCTTTAGAAGTCAGATGCCAGGGAACAGGTGCTATTAAGAACAACAGAAAGACAATACTCACACAGGAGTATGAGCACTTTGATTCAAGACCTAATGAAACCTTGACTGAGACTTATGACAGATTTTGCAAACTATTGAATGATCTGTCTCTGGTTGATAAAGAATATGAGCTTGAAGAGTCTAATCTCAAGTTTCTGTTATCTCTACCTGAAAAGTGGGATTTAAAGACAACCACAATAAGAGATAATTATGAGCTTGCTGATACAGATCTTGATGAAATCTATGGGTTGTTAAAAACTCATGAACTGGAGATAGAACAAAGGAATAGAAGATTAAGCAAAAAGACAAAATCTGTTGCTCTCAAAGTTGAGGAGAAGCCCATTAAGAAGGAATCATCAAGGAAGAAAGCCAAGGGAAAGGCTTTAGTCATTAAATCTGAAAGTGAGTCATCAAACTCTGATGATGACTCAAACTCTGATGAAGCTTCTGACTCTGAGGATGATGAATAACAGATGATGCAAATGGCTGCTTTAATGGTGAAGACTTTCAAGAAGATGGGATTCAAGAACTTCAAGAAAGGAAAGAGATTCTCAAGGAAAGATTCAAACTCTGATAAGAGAAATTTCAGAAAGTCTGATGGAGGATATACCAAGTCTGGAAAGAAAGACAAGTCTGAGATCCAGTGCTACAAGTGTAAAGAGATGGGTCATTATGCCCCAGAGTGCAAGAAAGGCAAATCTGAGAAAGCACTCATCTCTAAAGGCAAAGACTGGGCAGATACTTCAGACTCTGATGATGGAGAAAATTATGCTCTAATGGCAACTGTCAGAGATGAGACTGAATCATCTGAAAATAAGGTACCCCTAACTACTTATGCTTATGATACTGATAATATATCTGAGTTAAGAGTATATCTGAAAAGCGTACATGTTAGTTATAGGGATCAGACTTTAGAAAATGAGAGAATTAAATCTGAGAATCTTAGCCTTAAAGATAGAAACAAGTTTCTTGAAGGAGAACTTGTAAATATGAAGCAGATTCAAAAAGAAAGAGATGATGCTGTTTATATTGAACAGGAGTTGCTCAAAAGATATAAGAAATTAGAATCTGATCTAGAAAAAGAAAGAAAAATAATCAAGACTTGGACAGACTCTGGAAGAGACACTCATCAAGTGTTTCAGACAGATTCTGTAGGTTTAGGCTATTGTGAAAATGATGAACTTAGGTTTAAAGACAAGGTTAAGGTTAAACCACAACTTAAACCTGTGATATTTGTTCCAGAATCCACTAAGTTAAAATCTGTTGTAGTAAGAGAAGCTGATATGGAATCAGATGAAGCCTGTGAAAGACAGGAAAATATTATAACAGAAAATCTTATGGAAAGAGAAGCTGTTAGAAAGCCAGTAAAAACTTGTGAAAAACAGGTTAATGTTGGTTTGATGACAGAAAAACAGTTCAATCATAAGCTGAAAGAGGTAAAGTCTGCCATGAAACCAAAAGGGTCCAAGAAGAATAGGAATGGAAAGATAGGCATAAATAAAAGAAATAATCATTTGCCTACTGCTGCTGCTCCAAGGAAAACATGTTATAATTGTGGTAGTTCTAATCATCTTGCTAATTACTGCACAAAGAATAAAAATATCAATTCTTTACCTTCTACATCAGGAGTAAAGAATGATTATGTTAGGGTTAGACCACAGACTTTATGCACACACTGTGGGAGCACTTGACATTCCATTTATACTTGCAAGAGTTATCATGCTATTTATCACAACTATTATGAGCTAAAACCCAATCTGAAGTGGGTTAGAGCAAACTCTGCAAGTGTAAAGTCTGACAATGTTAGTTTAAACTCTGTTGATAGTAATTCCGCTGCAAAAACTAACACTGTTAAGAAAGACAAAGGATCCAAGCAAGTCTGGGTCCTTAAAACTAACACTTAGTGTTTGTTTGTGATTGCAGGGTATAAAAGAGAGCACACTTATCTTGGACAGTGAATGCTCAGGACATATGACTGGAAAAAAAGCCCTGCTATCAGACTTTAAGGAGAAGGCTGGCCCAAAGGTTTCCTATGGAGATGGCAACATAGGACACACTCTGGGATATGGCAATATAAATCTTGGAAGTGTCATCATCACACATGTAGCTCTAGTCTCAGGACTCAAGCATAATCTGCTATCTGTGAGTCAAATCTGTGACAGAGGAAACCATGTAGATTTTCATACTGAACACTGTGAAGTTATCAGTAAATCTACTGGAAAAGTTGTTCTAGTTGGACACAGGCGCAACAACATTTATGAAGCAAGTTTGGTAACAAACTCTGATGGAAAAACAGTGTGTCTGACTGCAAGAATGTCAAATGAAGAGAGTTGGAATTGGCATAAGAAGCTCTCTCATCTAAATTTGAACAACATCAATGAGCTAATAAGAAAGGATCTTGTAAGGGGACTCCCAAAATCAATACTCAGCCTAGATGGCCTATGTGATTCTTGTCAAAAGGCCAAGCAAAGGAAGTCATCTTTCAAGAGCAAATCTGAATCTTCAGTAGTGGAACCTTATCATCTTCTACATGTTGATCTCTTTGGACCAGTGAATGTGATGTCTATGGGCAGAAAGAAATATGCTCTAGTAATTGTTGATGAATATACTAGATATACATGGGTGTATTTCTTATCAAAGAAGGATGAAACTGCTCAAACTCTGATGGATCATGTAAATCTACTGGACAAAGGATCACAGCACAAAGTCAAAATTATAAGGAGTGATAATGGAACTGAATTCAGAAACTCAATCATGGAAGCTTTCTGCAAGGAAAGAGGAGTGAAACAAGAATTTTCTGCACCTGGAACTCCACAGCAAAATGGTGTAGTTGAAAGAAAGAACAGAACTTTAATTGAAGCAGCCAGAACTATGCTTGAAGAAGCAAAATTACCAACTTATTTCTGGGCAGAAGCTGTTCAAACTGCTTGTTTTACTCAAAATGCTACACTGATCAACAAGCATGGAAAACACCATATGAGATGGTGAAAAATAAGAAGCCAAATTTGAAATATTTTCATATATTTGGATGCAAATGCTTTGTGTTGAAGACTCATCCTGAACAGTTGACCAAGTTCGAGTTAAAAGCTGATGAAGGAATCTTTGTTGGCTATCCATTGTCAACAAAAGCATTCAGAGTCTACAATCTGAGAACTAAAGTGATCATGGAATCCATACATGTGTCATTTGATGACAAGAAAATAACTGGACTTGATGACTTAGATGGATATGATCAACTGCGTTTTGAAAATGAAGGTTTATTCTCTGATGATGTAAACTCTGATGAAGCAGTACCGACAAACTCTGATGAAGCGGTTCTGACAAACTCTGACGAAGCATACTCTGAACCTCTACTGGTAAATACTGGAGAAACTGGAAATTCTCAAATTGAACAAAATAGAGAACCAGTTGAGGGGGAGCGTGAAGAAGCTCAACAAGACACAGCAAGTGAGTCAGTTGAGGAAACTGATTCAAACTCTGACAGTTCAAACTCTGAGCCATCCAATTCAGGGGGAGCCTCAGATACTGTAGAAAGTCAACATATGAATCAGGAGAGCATGGATCAAGGGGGAGGATCCAATAATGATGCAAGAAACCACTTACCAACAGCAAGAAAGTGGACACAGGCACACATACCTGATCTCATAATTGGAGATCCTGATGCTAGTGTGAGAACTAGAAGTGCAACAAATAATGAGTGTCTGTATCATGCTTTCTTGTCTCAAACAGAACCAAAGAAAGTGGAGGAAGCTCTTCAAGATGCTAATTGGATTACAGCAATGCAAGAAGAGTTAAATGAATTTGAAAGAAATGAAGTCTGGACACTTGTACCTAGACCAAAGAATAGATCAATTGTAGGTACAAAGTGGGTTTTCAGAAACAAGACTGACAGTGAAGGTGTGATTACAAGAAACAAGGCTAGACTTGTGGCTAAAGGTTATTCACAACAGGAAGGAATTGACTATGATGAAACCTTTGCTCCAGTTGCAAGATTGGAGGCCATAAGAATTTTTCTGGCCTATGCTGCACACAAGAAGTTTAAAGTCTTTCAGATGGATGTAAAAAGTGCTTTTCTCAATGGGAAGCTTGAAGAAGAAGTGTTTGTTGAACAACCACCAGGATTTGTAGATTCCAAGCATCCAGATTATGTCTACAGGCTTGACAAGGCATTATATGGACTAAAGCAAGCACCAAGAGCATGGTATGAAACTCTTGCTCAATTTCTTTTAGAAAGTGGGTTCACAAGAGGTACAATTGATAAAACCTTGTTTTATTTCAATTCTGGTGATGATTTGCTTTTAGTTCAAATTTATGTAGATGATATTATCTTTGGATCTACTAATGACAAACTTTGTAAGAAGTTTGCAAAGCTTATGCAATCCAGGTATCAAATGAGCATGATGGGAGAGCTTAGTTATTTTCTAGGCTTACAGGTCAAGCAAACAGATGATGGTATTTTTATCAATCAAGCAAAATATACCAGAAATCTTCTCAAGAAATTTGGTATGCTTGATAGTTCATCTGCTACAACTCCCATGGCTACAGCAACAAAGCTAGACAAAGACACAGGAGCCTCAGTAGATATGACAAACTACAGAGGAATGATAGGGTCTTTACTGTATCTTACTGCAAGTAGACCTGATATCATGTATGCCACATGTCTTTGTGCAAGATTTCAAGCAGATCCCAAAGAGCCTCATCTAACAGCTGTAAAAAGGATTTTCAAATATCTCAAAGGAACCATAACCTTGGGTTTGTGGTATCCTAGAGAATCAGAGTTTAAGCTAATTGGTTACTCTGATGCAGATTTTGTAGGCTGTAAGATAGACAGAAAAAGTACAAGTGGAAGCTGTCAATTTTTAGGTGACAGATTGGTTTCTTGGTATAGCAAGAAACAGAAGTCAATTTCCACATCCACTGCAGAAGCAGAGTATATAGCAACTGGTAGCTGTTGTGCACAGATTCTATGGATGAAGAATCAGTTGCTGGATTATGGTTTGAGGTACTCTAAAATACCTATTTTCTGTGATAACCAAAGTGCTATTGCTATGACAGGAAATCCAGTACAGCACTCCATGACCAAGCACATCAGCATAAGATATCATTTTATCAGAGAACATGTGGAAGAAGGAAACATTGAGCTTCATTTTGTGTCTACAGACCAACAACTTGCAGATATCTTCACCAAACCTTTGAGTGAAGCTACTTTTACAAGATTGGTAAATGAACTTGGAATGATCTCTGGTTTCGACTAGAGATACGGGTTAGACTCAAAAACTATACATGTTTGATTTTTATGCTCATGATTCCTTGCATGTATTAACTGTTATGAGTACCAGTGTCATAAACTCTGAAAGTAAACTCTGATCATACTCTGAAAGTAAACTCTGTTAGTCATAAAGTGTTGGTCATACTCTGATAGTTACAGTCTAATGCTATACTCTGATTGTAATTTTGTCTGAAACATAATGACCAATGAAGAAATTTGTATGGAACATAATTCTCAGTAAGTAATTATGAATCCTAAAGAGTTGTATAGATTCTGATCTCAAATATGTGCAGTAAGTTAACACAGCATGATACTGTTTCTGTATTTATAGCATCTCTTAGTTTATTGATCCTATACACTGAGTCTGTATTAGCTGTTTGCATTTTCTCTCATAAATTAATTGTATTAACTGATGAAAAGTCTAAACTCTGATTATTAATTGCAAATAATTCACCCTCAAATCAAAAGATGCCAAACAGAGCACAAATTCCTTTGAGATCATGTTGTGCCTAGGAAGATCCAGGAACTTATTGTATGAAATAAGGGCTAAAATCTTTGATTTTTGGTGACTAGTGCCAACCACTGATTACTGGAAAAATAAAAAAAAAACAAAACAAAAATATATATATAAAGGGGGTGAAAAATAAAAGATATATCCAAATGAAAGGATATCAGTATACAGAGTTTAGACATAAGAATCAGATTTTATTTTATACATGAGAGTTTAGGCAACCAGTTTTTACTACTTTAGTTTATGGATTTTATGCACTTTGAGATGGTCTAAATATTAATATTCGGTAAACTCTGCTATAGCACACACATATTTCCACATCTGTACAGTTTGAGAAAAGAGTTTATTGACAAAGAAGGACAAATGGTAAACACTGATGTATTGTGTGAAATACGCCGAGGTAATTTAATTTTAATCTCTGATGATTAAAATAAATTTTATTGGTTTCAGACATTTTATAATTTTGAGATTAGACATTTGTTTTGAAATTCAAAAGAGTATGATAACAAACGGTTCATATTTGTATTAAACAGAGAGAGAGAGGTTGAGTATTTTGAACAATGTGACATGCGGTAATTATGGCTATTTTTACTGCGCGTGTGTATTGGAAGTCGTTACATACAGCTGTCAGCATATGCACGTTTGACATCTGTCCCACTCACACACTTTTCAAAGAAGCCTGCTGTGTGTAGTAATGATTAAAACGTTTGAGTTTTAATCTTCACAGTTATTATTTAAATATACTACACATAAACGGTTCAATCTTTTACACACCTCAACTTTTCATAAGCTTTTACTCACACACATTGTCTCAAACACTTTCACTGCATACACTATAATCTATTCTCTGTTTGTTTTCTTCTAAACTGTTCTAATGGCTACAACAATGTTTACTGCTTCTAGGTTAGAATTTGTTCCTAATAACTACTCAGCTCCTTTGGCAAATGAGAACGCACCGGAGGCGTTTCATTTGATTCAGAGTTTCTTGTCAAACTCTGATATCGGCACTGCTCTCACCGCACCGTCGAAGCTGTCTGCGTCACAAATAAGGACTTTTTGGCAGACAGGTACTTATGATGATGGAGGAGAGTCTGGATCTCCATCTATCATTTTTGAGTTTCAAGGAGAAGAATTTACTGTTACTCCTACTACTGTTCGTGATGCTTTGGGTCTTGAAGATTTCAATGCATTCACAACTGTTGGAGACTTTGAGTTAGTCAGAATGATGAGGGAGATAGGATACTCTGGACCTTTGACAAAGATAGGTCAACTCAAAAGGCCATTTTTGCGCAAGGAGTGGAGCTTCTTTTTCGATTGCATTACTCGGGCTTTTGGAAAGAAGTGCATGAATTGGGATGCAATTCCCACGGATAGTCTACAGATCGGGTATTCTCTTCTCTATGGCAGTAACTTTGATGTTGCTAGATTAGTTTTAACTAATATTGGTGAGAAAATGCTAGAGAATAGGAATGTTGTTTACTTCTCTAGATTTTGTCAGTTAATATTCAACTTTTGCTGTCCTAATGTTGAGATTTTAGAGGATGATGTTATCCTCTCATTTAAATTGCATAAACGCATATTTTCTGATCTCACTAACAAGGATAACAAGAAAGGAGATGTTGGTGTGTTACTGTTGCCTGAGTCTGTGCAACAATTCATTGTCAACTTACAACAACAACAACAACCACAACTGGCAAACACTGAAGCTGGACCTTCTGTGTCTCAACCACAAAGGTCACAGAAATCTAAAGTAAGGGCTGTTAAGTCTGTCAGGATAAACACTGAAGCTGGGGCATCAAATGCTGATGATATGCCTCAGAAGAGAAGAATGAAGAAAAGAAGAGCCAATAGGGCAAAGTCTGATATTGTTGATGAAGAGACTGAAACTGATGAAGAAACTCTTCATCAGAGAAAGAGAAGATTGGTAACAGCACATCTGTTTGGTGCTGAGAATATCTCTTCAAATGCTGTTGAAGATCTTGAAATTGAGATTTCCGAAGATGAAATTGTTCCTGAGGACAGAGTTTTTATGGAGACTGTTCTTCATAAGGAAGCTCCTACATCAAAGTCTGATGATGTAGTTGAGAATGCTGCAACTGAAGCTCCTATGCCCACAGAGGATAGAGCACATGTTGAGATTGCAGATGAAGAGGCTACAGAGCCACAAGGATTTTATATGGAAATTGAAGCAAATCTCTCTATAAACTCTGACCATTTCACAGAGGGTTTGGAAGCTGATCAAGATACTGTTGAACTTGCAGAATCTATGGCTTCTCACACTGAAATAATTTCTTTTGATCTTGAGAAAGGTGAGGAAGTCGATCAGACTTTGGATGCTAATGCTACAGAAACTGTTGCTACAAATCCTGATGTTGCTGATAAGGATGCAACAGAGAATGTTCCTGTTGAAGCAGAGTTTTGTTGTAAACTCTGAGGATGTTATTGTTCTTGAAGCTCTACAACAATCTGTTGTTGAGATTGTAACAAAAGAAGCGGAGTTCCTGCATACTGCAAACTCTGAGATTCCAGAACCTGATGCTGAGAATATTCCTGCAGAAAATACAGCAGAGAATGATAATGATAATGATAGTTCTGATCATTCTTAAGAGGAGTTATTTGAGAGTCAAGCAAACTCTGATGAGCTACGAGAGGTCAATCGAGCTACAGCTGAGCATTTTCAAGATATGTACTACAATAGATGGGCTGCTGCGGATTGTATCTTTTCAGCACAGAGGGCTGCTGATTTTCTTGGTGATTCTGTGAAGACGATTTCAACTCCTGATATTCTTACAAGTCTGAAGGCTACTGTGATTCAAATTAAATCTCTCCACAACAGATTTGATGAGTCTCATAAGGAAGTCACTGCTTTGAGGAATGAAGTTGGTCTGCGAGATCTCACTCTGAAGAATGATAGAACTTATTACAATTCCATGTTTAAGAAGCAAGCTAAGGACTCTGATGACATTCAGAAGAGGCTTGGGAAAGTTGAGGACAATCAGACTGCTATGTCTGCCCAACTGACATCAATTTCTAATGCTATTGAGTTGTTGACATCAGTACTACTTTCTGATGATGTCAAAAAGGGGGAGAGTGTACCAAGTGACAAATGCAAAGACACTCAAACTCTGAGACGGAGGGATGATGGTAATGATGGTGGAAACAAGGGAGATGGAAAGAGCTTAAGGTCAAATGCTGATAGCAAACTACTTTCAAGAAGATCAAACTCTGATAAAAGATCAAACTCTGGAAAGGGACATGCAAACTCTGCCAGTAGTTCAAGATTCAAAAGTTTGATAATCTCTGATAAGCCTACTAAAGATGAGGAAATTGCTGCCAAGGTGTTTATGGCAGAACATGGAAAAGATGTTACAATTGAAGATATCCAAGCTGAAGAGCAAATGCTTGCTGAGGAACACAGGAAGAATCTTGAAGCTGGAATCTACAAGAAGAAGGAAATCAAGGCTCCTAGAAAGAAAGAAAAAGGAATTGTTATCAAAGAGAATGTAAACTCTGATCAGAGTTTACAGTACTCAAGGAGGCCTGTGATTAAAAACACTGACAAAGGAAAAGGTAAACTGGTAGAAGAAGAACAGTTATCTAAGAAGATTTATTCAACCTCTGACATTGCTCAAGTTGAAACAAGATTAGCTAAATCAACCTCTGACGCTGCTCAAGTTGATGTTATTGTTAAGAATGTGCCAACCTCTGACAATGCTCAAGTTGTGCAAACTCAGCTATCTTCACCACTCCAAGGTTTCAAAAGATCTTCATTACCTGAAACTCTGAAGCCTAGCCAGGTGAACTTTCTACAAACCAGAACAGTACTTGGAAAACAATCTTATGATAAATCTGGTTTGGGTTCCCACAGAGAGAAAAGAGTTAATAATAGTCCTTTAGATCATACATCACTGGCAGAACCTGGTGTTGGGGTTACTCAAGAAAACCTTGATAAACTAGAATCTGTTCAGATGATTTACCACAGAGGCTTGAAGAAGGAGTTTTTATTATACTTTATGGCTGATGGCAGAGTTTACAGAATTGGAGAAGATGATATTTGTCTAAAATTCTGGGAAGAGCTAGAGTATGTTCTCTATCTCCTGAAGATCAAAAATAGAAATACTCATAATGCTGCTTTGGTTTTAAAAGACAGAATGATGAACTCGAAAGTTCTTTTTGGAGGAAATGTTTCCAGTGCTTATATTCCTAAATACAGAGATGCACATGGAAAGTTGGTGGAAATGAAGAAAAATAGTGCTAGATTCAGGACTGCACTAAATAAGAAAGTTCTAGAGTTCAATCTAGAGTCTGATAAGGCTTTTTATATCAGACTTGGCAATGAAATGAACAAGAACAGCATCTATTCTTTAAGGGCTGCCATTTATCAAATTGGTGAAGATGAACCAGAATTGAAGGAGCTGAAGAAGGATATGATTGCTGAACTAGATCGAGCTGAGAGAAAGTTACTGTCAGATTATATCAGGACTGTACCTGATATCCAAGAAATTCAGTAAAGTCTGACTGTAAGTTTTTATGTTTTCTGTTCTAAGTTAAATTTAAACTCTGTTTTAAAATTAAACTCTGACATATTTTAAACACTGCATTTGTTATATGTTTTGACATCATCAATTATCTTTTTAACTTGTACATTTTTATTATGAACAAGTTGGGGGAGATTGTTAGATATAATTGCTGACGTTTGTTCATCAGTGTTTAAGTCCCAGGTACATATCAAAGTTTATATAGAAGCCAGTCAGAGTTTGATAAAGTCTGACTGGGTGAAGAGTTTATATGGAAGCCGGTCAGAGTTTGTTATAGTCTGACAGGGTGATAGTTGAATTAGCTGTCGGTGCAAAGATAAAGATTCTAGAAGCAATATATTCTGAAGATGGAAAGAAGCAGAATATATTGATACAGCTAAGGAGACTGGACAGAAGACTGAAGCAATCCTTAATTGATAATAATTGTATAGCTGATTTATAGGAGTATCAATTAGATAAGGATTGTATGTAGCTGTGTACTATATAAACACAGATAGGTTATCCCTAGAAGGGACGCGAACATTGAATATATTATTCTTGTAACCTAGTAGCTCTTTGTGATTCATTAACATCACTAAGAGAGAATTATTTAATATAATTCAGTTTGTTGATTTACAAACCTGTGTTCTTGATTGTTATTCTCATACATACTTGATTATATATTGTGTATTCGGCCTAACAGTTCCGAATTCAGGAAATTGGTTGCTCATCCCATGGTTGTGTTGGTAACTTGGTTGGGTAGGCTCATAATGCGTACCGTAAGCATTAGAGTATGGATCCTGAGCTTGAATCTGTTCGGCCTCGATGAACACAGACACATCACCCCAACCCATCTGCATGGTCCGAGGGATACTCAACAACCTACCGACATCCACGTCGGAAGTAATATAACCTAAGTAATATCGCTTAACGACATTACCGATACCCATTTCTGGATGTTTATAACTTATGCGCAAATTCCAATGATTGTGATTTATGTTCATAACCTCATAAACAGTTGCCTTGAATTCTTCAAATGTGGTTCCAAACATAACATAACGCATACATTTTGGATCCGTGGAATATGTTATATCACCATTTTGCCTAATTACTTTTCCACCCCAAAAGAAATTCACATTTACACAACCTTCCATTTGCCTAATATGTTATAACTGAACGAAAAGGAAAATTACATACCTTTGTGGAGAGGATTTTGGTAACTGAAGTTAGTGGGCTGTTGAGGAGGTCTGAAATGAAGTATGAAGGAGGTCTGTAACAAGGGATAATGAAGTATGAAGTATGAAGGAGGTCTGGTAACTGAAATGAAGTATGAAGTATGAAGTTAGTGGTATTGGTTGTTGAGAGGATGATAGGTTCTGATATAAGATAAGAAAATCTATAGAGATAAGATATGATAATATATCAGAAGTGATGTTGTACTGCAAAGGCACACAAACCAATACTGAAATGAATGTTACAAATTTACTTTAAACATATGAAATGGTGTAGTTATCATTTTTGGACCAAAATTTTACATAGTTACGCGTAATATTATTTTTTAAATTTTGGATAGTCCCATAGTCCCAGGGTCGCCACGGACTGTGAAGCCCTATACCAGTTTTGCAAAGTTGTACGCAGCTGTATCAGTTCCGCAATTCTGGTACATAAGTGTACCAGAAAAGCGAGGGAGCCAGGATAGATTAACTAGCCAGTGGAATTAATTCTTGTGTCTGACGTAAAATATAAGTGGAAAATTGCACGAGGCTTCATGTCTAATTCTCTTTTTCTATAATTAAGATTGAACACAACAATTTGCCTACCAAACAGATCGAATTCAATCAAATTCAAATATAAAATTCACGGCTTTTGAGCACCTAAAATTTGAGCAGTAAATGTTACTGCCTGTCTCACACAATTATTTATATTTGAATTGAATATGGAAGTAAAATAATATTTTATGAACCATGAGGCTAGGAAAGTTAATTTATATTCCATGCCCCATGGCTTGACGATATCATATTGGTAATTTGAGACTCAAAATTTGTATCCTTTGCTCCTTGCGAAGTACTCTATTTGTTTTGTACATAATTTTGAAAATATATATTGCATATACTATAAAAAAAATTGAGTGAATTACAAAATAGTGACCATATTTTATATTAAATTTCAAAAATATGACTAAATTTTCAAGTTTTCAAATTAAAGACCAAATTTTGTTTCCCCATTTTAAAATAATGGCTCACGTTAACCTTTTTTTTTCCAAAAATTGGGTAGGTTTCGTTTCAAATTGTTAAAAGAATGACTCATTTTCACCTTGAGAGCCATTTTATTTTAAAAATAAAAATAAAATTTGATCATTAATTTAAAAACTCGAAAATTCAGTCATTTTTTTGAAAATTGAGGTAAAATATGATCACTATTCTGTAATTTAATCTAAAAATTATATATACAAACGCACATAAAGAATTCAAAAGATTTCGGGATCCTTAAATCTATTTGTTTAGGGCATAAATTCAATCAAATAGTCAAAATATCAAAGGGGGCGCCGAACCAAAAAAGAAGAAGAAGAAATAACAAAATTAGCAACCAAAAAAAACGGAAGAAAGAAAGAAAAAGCAACATAAAAGTGAAAGATTAATTAGCAAAAAAAAACATAAAAGTGAAAGATTGTAATGAGAATGGTGTCCTCTCAACACATTGTAGTTTGCTACATTTTCTTTGATGGCATCATGGCACACGAACGTGTATATAATAAGACCTAAAATATCACGTGGGTTCATTCTTGCTCCGTTTCATTACATTACGTTAATTAACATTCGAACTTTTAATATATCTAAACTAATGAACAAGATAAACCAATCTTTTTCTATACTTACGTGTAATATACTCGAGTTCAAATCTTACGAGAAACATTGACAAATTTTTAAATAGAGTAAAATGCAATTTTTGTACATATATTTTGATCGAGTCATTATTGGTAATATTGTATTTTAAATAACATCACTTACGATACTGTACTTACAAAATCGTCACAATTTGTGTATTGTCGTCTATTTTAGCTAACTTCATCAGGGCTTTTTTGTCCAATCCATGCGTGAACAGTAAAAACCGACCTATTAACTATTAAACCACCTATTTCATTCCATTTTTTTCAAAAATTTATCAAAATACAATTATATACATACACATTATAACACCCACACGGCCACACCCACACCCACACCCACACCCACACCCACATTTGTTTCATCTTCTTCCCCAAATTGATTTCATCTTTGTTATATATATATATATATATATATATATATATATATATATATATATATATATATATATATATATATATATATATATATATATATATATACACACACACACACACACACACACAAAACATACATACGCATGTTTCATATTCTTCCCTAAATTGAATTCATTTATATTTTCTATTTAAATTCAATAACACTTCATCTATTTTTTCATGTTCTTCATGTTAATTTAGAATTTAAACTCAATGAGAACAATTGTGTTGATAACAAAGTGAGAGATTGAGATAAAAGAGAAATGAAAAAAAAAATTGAATTGGGTTTGATAAAATTCTCAATTTACATACAAAATATTAAATATAATTCAGATAAATGCAATATTGCGCATGCTTAGTGAAAAGACACAGTTACCCTTTTAAAACCTTTTACTTTTTAACAGAGTTAACCAGAATTTAACGGTGATACACATAATATGACGGGTTTTAAAATTCAGTATTGCAAATGGAATAATTTAAAAAGTAATATTGCAAATAATATCTTGATCAAAGTAAATGTATATAAAGTGCACTTTACTCTTCTTTTAAATATGTTAAATGAATACTTTGAATTCGTTGAAATCTATGTCATGAGGCACGCATTTTCAAGATCTGTGTTTCCCAAATTTAGAAGAGTTTTATCAGCAAGGAAATTTTTTTGGTTGCATCTGAATATGCAAGAGAAATGTGAAATGAGAAGCTAGTATAGAACGTAAGTGTGTTGTTTGTGTGTACAATTGATGACCATTGACCACCTCTACGCCGCGTAAGCATGTACATCACGGGATTTGTCGATCATACGGCTTGAATTGAACCAACTATTGCTGCTCGTCTAATTATTATTTTCTTGCTAATTATTTATAATTTTATATAAACATGCTAAAAAGCATGAATTTGGATATAAATAAGTAAATGCCTCGATAAACCCAGGCGCAAGAATAATTGAGTAAACCGAGAACTAAAGCTCAAGTTCACTATTGTTAAAATATGAATAAACCCCAAATCTTAACAAATCAAGTTCAAGAGTAATACAAAATGTAAGTTCAAATTTACAAAACATCTAAAATCTGTTAATATAGAAATGCAAGCTAATCTTCCTGGTGAGGTGGCAACACAGCTGGCAACACAAACTGTCAAGAGAGTTAGTTAGAAAGTTAGTTAGGATCATAGATTCTCTAGTATATAATGTAGAGAGTAAGGAGTATGTAATTTGAGCTTAATAAGTTGTAACAAACTTTCTTAATGCTGAAGCATTCTTCTATCTTTATCAAATATATCTTCTGTGTTTAGCAAACTATCATGGTATCAGAGCTAAGATCGCTCTCACTTCCGCTTTAGTCTTCGTCTATCAGTTGTTTTTTTCTGAGCTTTTCTTGTCCGTACAACAATGGCGGCTTCATATTCTGCAGCTGCATCAGGTTCATCTTCAGTTGGATCAGTAATTGACAATAATCATCCATATTTCCTATCTCCGTCTGATCATCCAGGTATGATTCTGGTAACTGTTACTCTATCAGATCATAATTACAGTCAATGGAGTCGTTCTATAAAAATTGCCCTTTCATCCAAGCTCAAATTGGGATTTATTGATGGTTCTCTGGCTAAACCTATATCTACATCACCAGTGTTCATGTATTGGTCTCGTTGTAATGACATTGTCACATCTTGGATCTTGAACACTGTTTCACCTGAGATTCGTCAAAGTATCATGTATATGGATTCTGCTCATGCTATTTGGTCTGATTTAGCTACTAGGTTTGCTCATACTAACATTCCTAAGGTGTTTAATCTCAAGCGAGAATTAGCATACTTGAGTCAAGGATCCATGTCTATCTCTGCATATTTCACGAAATTTAGGTCTCTTAATGATGAACTTGAAGCTATTGTTGATATGCCTAAATGCTCGTGTCACAAATGTACTTGTGATGTCAACGCAAGACTGGTTGTTTTCCTGAAAGCTAATATGCTGTCTCAGTTTCTCATGGGGCTTAATGATCAATTTACTATTGTTCGTGGTCACATCTTAATGCTAACTCCTCCACCCTCTCTGAGTGAGGCATATGGCATTCTTCTGCAAGAAGAGCATCAAAGAGAAAAGAATACTCATGTTGTAACGGCTGACAGTGTTGCTATGGTTGTTACGCAATATAATGAGTTTGGAAATAAGAGTGCTAACAAGACAACTAAGAAGTCTTTTACTGATAAGGCTCACCTTAGTTGTGATTTTTGCAATTTTTCCGGGCATACTAAGGACACCTGTTTCTGTATTCATGGATATCCTGAGTGGCATAAATTGTTTGGAAAACCAAATCCAATTCCTCGCAGGCAGCATACTCAAGCAAACTGTGTTACTGATTTAGTTAATACTGTTGGTTCTAAAGCTTCTATACCAAAGGACTCATCAAATTCTGAATTTTCTGATGCTCAATGCAAGCAAATTATGAACCTTATTCAGGCTGGTTTCAAAGAATTGAATGTTTCTTCTCCTGGTCAGACAACATCATGGAATGCAGCTAATACTGTTCATGATGCAGGTACATTTCAACACATAGTTTGCACATCTGTGCATTCTGAAGTTTCAGAATCAAAAGTATGGATACTTGATTCTGGAGCTATAGATCATATCACACCTTTTCTTGCCCTACTCACTGATTTTACACCTCTTGCCTCTAATATTCACTTACCTAATGGTCAATGTTCTCCAGTTACTCATAGTGGTAAATTGATTCTTCATAAGGATCTAATCCTGGAGAATGTACTGTGTGTTCCTAGTTTTAGTTATAATCTTCTTTCTATACCAAAATTAACTCAGGATTCTAAATGTCTAGTCTTCTTTAATAACAAATCTTGTTTTCTTCAGGACCCTGTATCACAGAAGACCAAAGAGATTGGTTTTGAGCAAGGTGGCTTGTACCTACTTCATCAGGACAGGCTACACTTAGACTCTTCTGTTTCTTCATCTCTTATATTCTCTTCTCAATGTAATTCAACTGTGAAACTTAGTGATTTTCATCTCTGGCATGCCAGATTAGGTCATCCATCTGTATCTTCTATAAAATTCTTATCTTCTAGTGGCCTGTATTCAGAAATTTGTAATATAGCCAACTGTGAAACTTGTCATTTGGCTAAGCAAACTAGGCTTCCCTTTCCTATCAGTCAAACCAAAAGTACTGTTCTGTTTGAATTGATTCATTTGGATGTATGGGGACCATATAAGCATAAAACTCATGGCAATTGTTCTTATTTTTTGACTATTGTTGAGTCTAAGTCCAGAGCAACTTGGGTTTTTCTTTTCTCTGATAAATCACAAGTGACTGGTCTTATTTTGTCCTATCTTGCCTATGTCAACAATCAATTTCATACCAATGTTCAAGTAATCAGGTCTGACAATGGTGGTGAATTTATGAACAAGCACTTAGCCACTGAGCTTGCTAAATTAGGCATCATTCATCAGTCTTCTTGTGCCTATACTCCACAACAGAATGGTGTTGTGGAGAGAAAACACAGAACATTGTTAAATACTTCTAGGGCTTTAAGAATTCAAGCTCACCTCCAAATTAGCTTCTGGGGTGATTGTTTACTCACAACCACTTATTTTCTTAATCGTACCCCAACTCAATTTTTAAATGGTCTCACTCCTTATGAGATTCTGCTAAATATCAAACCTGATTACACTCATATGAGAGTTTTTGGTACTCTTTGTTATGCTTCCAATGTGTCTCCTGTTAGAGATAAGTTTACTCCCAGAGCTCACAAATGTTTGTTTTTAGGATATCCATTTGCTAAAAAGGCCTACAGAGTTATGGATTTAGAAACTAAGAAAAGGTTCTATACTAGAGATGTTCACTTTGTTGAGGATGTCTTTCCGTTTACTGATATTCCCTCCACTTCTTCATCACCTTTATTTACTTGTACTCCTGACGGGCACTCTATAGATCCTCTCACTGTTAGTGTTGAGGTTACTCAAATATCTTCTGTTATTCCACCTGTTCCCACACCTACTTCATTTGACAATATTTCCTCTGACAATCTAAATTCTGATATATCTGAGTCTCCACCTGGTGATTCCTCTCCCTCTATCCCTATTCCTAGACCTCAAAGGGTCAGAACATTACCTGTCAAACTTCAGGATTACACTGGTCTTCCTGCTCATCTCTGCAACCTTATTTCATATTCCAATTTCAGTCCATCTTATCAGCATTTTCTGGCAAATGTTGATCATGTTTCTGAACCTAAAACTTATAAACAAGCTAGTCAAGTCAAGGAATGGTGTGAGGCTATGACTACTGAGCTAACTGCTCTGGAAGCTAACAAGACTTGGTCAGTGGTGTCTTTGCCACCTGGAAAAAGAGTTGTTGGATGTAAATGGTTGTACAAAGTTAAGTTCAAACCTGATGAGACAGTGGACATGTACAAAGACCGACTGGTAGCAAATGGGTTCACCCAAACTGAGGGTTTGGATTACTTTGAGACCTTTGCACCAGTTGCAAAGATGACAACTGTCAGAACCTTACTGGCTTTGGCTGCTGTTTATAATTGGCTAGTTACTCAAATGGATGTGACAAATGCTTTTTTGCACGGTGAATTGTCTGAGGAGGTATATATGGCTATTCCTCTTGGATATGATGTTCCTGCACATTTAGCTTCTACTGCAAATTTGGTGTGCAAACTGCTTAAAACTCTATATGGCTTGAAACAAGCCGCAAGAGAATGGTTCCTTAAGTTCTGTTCTGTTCTCATTGCTTATGGATTTTTGCAAACTCATTCTGATCACAGCCTTTTCATTTTTCAAAAGAATCAGGTTATTGTGGCCATTCTTGTTTATGTTGATGATATTCTGGTTACAGGAAATGATATAACTATGATTCAATCTATAAAGGCACATTTGGCTTCCAATTTTCTTATTAAGGATTTGGGGCCTTTGATGTACTTTCTTGGCATTGAGGCTGCTAGGTCTCCTAAAGGTATTTTTTTGAATCAAAGGAAGTATACCTTGGATATTATTACAACAATTGGTTTTACTGATGCCAAACCTGCATTGCTTCCAATGGATCAGCATCACAATTTGCTGTCTGATACTACTTCACCATTTCTGGATAATATTACCACTTATAGGCAACTAGTGGGTAAACTTATTTACCTTACAATCACTAGGCCTGACCTTGCCTATTCTGTTCACATTTTATCTCAATTCCTAGCCTCTCCCAGGGTATGTCATCTAAATGCTGCCTATAAGGTGGTTAGATATCTCAAATCTACTATTGGCCAAGGTATTCTTCTGTCCTCTTCCAGTGATCTTACTTTGACTGCTTATTGTGATTCAGACTGGGCTGGTTGTCCTGAAACCAGAACCTCTCTAACTGGATATTATGTCACTCTTGGTTCTTCACTCATTTCTTGGAAGGCTAAGAAACAATCTATTATATCTCGTTCATCAGCTGAGGCTGAATATCGTGCCATGGCAGATGTCTGTTGTGAATTACAGTGGCTTCTCAATTTGTTTACAGAATTAAAGTGTTCTTCTCTTACTCCTGTCACCTTGTACTGTGACAATAAATCTGCTCTGTATATTGCATCTAACCCTGTCTTCCATGAGCGTACTAAGCACATAGATATCGACTGTCACATTGTTCGATCCAAGTTACAGAGGGGCATTATCAGAACAGCTCACATCAGTACTAATTTGCAGCCTGCTGACCTCTTTACTAAAGCTCTGTCTGCATCTTCTCTGCGTTTTCTTCTGTCCAAGATTGGGGTTCTTAATCTGTTTCAACCCTCAATCTTGAGGGGGGATGTTAATATAGAAATGCAAGCTAATCTTCCTGCTGAGGTGGTAACACAGCTGGCAACACAGGCTGTCAAGAGAGTTAGTTAGAAAGTTAGTTAGGATCATAGATTCTCTAGTATATAATGCATAGAGTAAGGAGTATGTAATTTGAGCTTAATAAGTTGTAACAAACTTTCTTAATGCTGAAGCATTCTTCTATCTTTATCAAATACATGTTCTGTGTTTAGCAAACTATCAAAATCATTGTTGCCTAAAACAAAATAACCCACCATCAATAGTTTTGCCTTCTTGTTTCGCTTTCACATCGATCAATATGATTAGTAACATCTTTTGGGATTTGTCTGGAGTTTTACCAAAATCAACCGCATCAAGAACAAATTATTGCTCGTCTAATTATTTGTATAAAGTATTGGAGTTTGATTTGTAAAATAATTCGATAATTGTTCATCCGGACTTGAGTTATTTAAATATTCTATTCTATTACAGTAGATTTGATATTTAATTCCCCCGCAGGTGAGAATTGAGATTTACAACCTAGTTAAATTTATTATTATTATTATTATTATTATTATTATTATTATACATTAAAGATAACTGGTTTTCTAGATATTTAATATTTATGTTCATAAAAATTTCGTACTTAATTGAGTTAAACTACAGTTCTATAAATCGTGCGATCAATACATTTTTTTTAAAACAATTAATAACTTTTAAAATTTTTTGTTTGTATACTTTGTTGTATTAATATTTGTTTACCTCTTTTTAATGATCTTTTCAAAATAAAAAAAAAGTTTACCATTTAAGCTGTTTTGTGATAAAAATTGTTGTATTTTTAAAGAAAACTAGCTTTTTAGCCCGTGCAAAGCACTGACATGTCCTAAATCCGATTACATTATTTTTTTATTAAAGTATATGGTGTATTTAAGTGTTAAATATTTTAAATATGAAATTATTAATTTTTTGAAAACTTTTTTGTACGTTTATGAATTAGAGTAGTAATTTATGAATTATACAATAATTATTGTCAGTACAAGTCTGTACTATACTTATCTAACAAAAGATTTTTTTTTGTTATATTTATGTTGATTTGAACGTATTTGTGTCGTATAAATATAATACTTAAAAATGTCAGAAAATATCTATAATTTGATTTATTAGAGATATAAATAATTGTAATGCACATTCATGCATAATATATAAATTATACTTGAAAATTTTTTACAATTTTTAATTGGAAAATATTTACAGTAAATCTAAATACTAGTATATTTAGATATAGTATATGTTAGAGAATGAGTTCATATATTATCATACGTGTATGCAACCAAATGTACGTACATATATACAACCAAATGTATGCATGTGTGTATGTCTAATTAAATATGCAACCATATATTACACTTAAATGTACGTACATATATATGTATGTACGTATGTATGTTTAACTAAGTATGCAACCAAATGTATTGAAATTGCTAAATGAAATATTATCTTATACTCACACAAATATATGCATATGTATGTATGTATGTATATGTATGTATAAGTATTTATATTAATTTTGCAACAATAAATAATATGTAATTAATATAGTAATACTAAAAGTCCAAAATAACCCTAAAATGATCTAAAGGAATGGAGGGTAAAATGGACAACTTGTTTTAAATTGCTCATCAAATCCCCCTATTAATGTATTATATATATATATATATATATATATATAATACATGTCAGGATACACAAATTAGGAAAACTGTTTTTAATTAAAATTCATAATATCACATCATTAATACTTAGAAATGATAACATAAATATAGCCCATAAAAAATTCATAATGTCACGTAAATGATGATATAAAAATATCCAATTAAAGAAAAAACTTAATCGCCTTGGTAAGTTTTAATAATAAAACGAATAAATATTTTTGCAAAAGCAAGTAAATTTCTTTTTAAAAATAATAGAGCTACCTTTGAAGCTAAAATCATATTTAAATATACAAAATTTAATGACCGATGTTAGTGTCAGATAAATATAAATTAGAAAATATTAAATTTTGCCAAATAAATTTTTACTAATTTTCGGACCAAAACATGTTAGTATATGTATTACCGAACTTCTTTTTACATATTAGGTTTCATCTGTTTGCTTGAAAATGTTTTCATAATTTTTCGACATTTGTTTGAATCTGAAAAATATTTTCTAAATTTTTCGGCATTTATTTGGATTCTGAAAATATTTTCAAGAAATGTTTTTGTCTGTTTTGAAACTCCTTTGGTTTTGATGATCACACTTAGCAAGCTGATTGCTTGATTAAATGATATAAACAACATATTATTTTATATTGTACTAACTTGGTTTTTTAGGATAAAAAGCTTACTGATATGATTATCAGTATATTCAAACAAACTTGCTATCTATTTCTGGATATGTTTGTTTGACAAGCTGATTATGATCAGAGGTCACACGAACAGCAAGCCAACAACGGTTTGTCCAGAATTACCAGAAGTCCGAATTTCATGGAGATATTTTAGGAACTTCTTTTAATTGTTTGTAAGGGCTTATCTATTATATAATACGTATTGTAAATATACTGGAGCTCTTAAACAAACATATTTGATTTAGTAAAAAAAAATTCCTAATTTATAGGAGTTTGATTTTATGAAAACTTTATCTTTTATTTAAACACTCATATATATTCGGTTTACTTATTCAGACCGAAAGTTTATATTTTTTTAAACATTATCTTATCTCTCTAAACCTTTTGTCTATCGTATACATTAACGTTAAACACTATCTTAACAGATTTGATTGTTTTGAATTGGATTCGAATATTGTAAATCGTTGGGTTAGTTTTTAACGTTTAAATGTATAAGTATAAATATACGTTCTTGTGATATAAAAAGTGACTACTTCTTCCAAAACTTAAAACTACTGATATATATATATATATATATATATATATATATATATATGTGTGTGTGTGTGTGTGTGTGTGTGTGTGTGTATATCTTCAACAAGAACAAATACAACTCTCTGTCTTTTCCATTGCTATATTCTTTATTCAAACTTTCTTGGGCTCTAATATATTATATACGTGTTATATCTTAGAGAGTCCATAGTTTGAGTTGTAAACTTTTACAAAATTTTATTGTTCAAGGTGTAAGTTGTACGTAGTTGCTGGATAACTTGGCTCAGGAACATAAGGTTTGGGGAATTGTGCTAGAGAAGTATACTTGGGGCAGTTGATATGGACAGAAAAGTAATTATAGAAATATAATTGATGATTCTATGGAAAGGCCAAGTATTTAAGGCCCAAAACCCAGATTATTTATCAATTTCGTAATTAATAAATAAGGAAAATATACAGCTCATAAAAAGAGTCCAAAATATGGTAAATTCATCAAAGAAGGATCCGGAATCCCAATTAAAGGCAATTAATGAGTCATAGCCTTTATCAACAAGGAAACGAATTCTCCAGCAAGAAATACAATGTTTATCCATTATCAATAAGGAGACTTATTCGCTAAGACTCCTAAACGTACCATAAATACAAGGCTCCAGACGCCTATATAAGGACCCTGATCCTACAATCAGAACTACGTTTTGGACACAACTCCATACGTCATCTACTACGTTTTGGACACAACTCCATACGTCATCTACTACGTTTTGGACACAGCTCCATACGTCATCTACTACTTTTTGGACACAGCTCCATACGTCACGTTTTGGACACATCTCCATACGTCCTCTACTACGTTTTGGACACAGCTCCATACGTCATCTACTACGTTTTGGGCACAGCTCCATACGTCACAACGCCTCGAAGGCGCAACAAGCCATAAAGGCACCCCTAGAACTACGTTTTAGACTTCATCCTCGAATAAGGACATACAAGTCACTACGTCCTTGGTGTGCCCCTGCCACCATAGCCCCGAGGGCAACACCAAGAACTACGTCTTTGGCTTGATTCTCAATAACGAATTGAGATACGTAGGCATCTTGTGAGGACCGATTTAGTCTCGAAACACAAGTGCACCCATAAAAGCTCGAAGCTCATTAAACCCTCGCATTAAATTCGTAAGCTCAGATTTTATTCCACAACTTTTGGCGCCGTCTTTGGGAAGACAACATCAACCATGGCAAATACACGAAGAACAACTCGAGATACTCAAACTCCTGAGGATCGCCCTGTCACCTCTGAGGCTGATACTCACGAAAATCAACCACCGCCAACTACTGGCACTCAAGGGACGAATATCCCCACCAACACTCAAGGACCGGAAATCCCAATTTCGGTTGAAGGGACGAATCCCCTGCAAATGGTCATTCATGGATCTAATCCACAAGAGACCGTTCACCAGCAACCAATCTCGACTTCTCCACTCATCATGAATGCACCGAGAAGCCTTAAACTCCATACTACTGATCTCCCTCAATACGCGAATCAGACTTTGGGGATGCCAAGCTATGGCATGCCCCCTCGACCCATGGCGGGCGGTAGTGGAACTAATCCAATCTACCATGAGGCATATGTGCCCCCTTATATTCAAGGTCTGGGACCCCAAAATCAACAAACTCGCCAGACCCCTTTCGTTCAAGATTACTCGGGCCCATATGTAACAGCCCCAAATCCGGGGTTAGGGATCTAGGGTTGTCACAATCCATGTATTCCTTGCCTTACCTGTATTACTCACACCATTCATAATTCACCTGCTCATGACCCCACAACATATGTCTCACACACACACACACACACACACAGGTTAGAGTCTCAGAAATGACACAATACAACAACTGCGGAATAAATAACTTTTATTACAATACCCAAATGTCTTTTGAATCTGTTACTGATACAATTTCTAAGTATTGTTACATTACCAACTTAGCCTTCTGATGCTCACAATCCTCTAATACTATTCATGTCTATACATAAGTTGAATACCAAAAGCCGTAGCCTGATTCGATTGATTCGTACTACTCTCGGGATCGCTGCTAGAAACTGCTTAATGGAAATGCCTTGCGAGGTATGTGCCGTCCCATTGGCATCCTGCTTCGCTGCTATATAATATATATAAAATAATAGCAAGAGTGAGCAATAGCTCAGCAAGGTAATGAAAGTATGGCATAATTCTGCCCTTTTATTCAACCCAGAAATAAAGCGGGTATGCGACAATAATTTGTCAAAATATCTTGATACTGAAATCATTTCCTTATCGGAATGTATTCCAAAAATACCATTGTTGTATTTCAAATATCATCTCCATAATATTCTGCAAACTTTCGATATTCATACTATGAACAAAGTTCTAGTATAGTATAAAAGATGAAATAACAAGATAACTCAGTATATCCTTTCTGTAAAATATCTGCTATATAAAATATAAGCAGACTATCAACATATACTTGAAAGATAAAGTTATAAGGAAAATCCAATATAAGGTTTCCATAACCCAAAATCCACTCATGCATATATATATCCTTAATCAGGTTTTATCAGAGTCATAACTCATAAAATAAAAGATGAAGTTGTAGGAATTTCCAAGTATCATCTTTCATATCAACCATTTATCTCATATCATATTCTGGAAATAAAGACAAGGCAAAATATGTCCAATCCATTTTCGAAACTCATCTGATTCCATATACCCTTTTTGTAATCTCATATGCTTTCTGATAAACTCATATACTGGAATAAACTTGAATACTCTTGAGTAAACTTTTTTTTTTTTTCTGAAAACTTGCATAAAACATGCTCTTTCATGGATGATGAACTGTAGATGGAGATTCTGGGCGCCGAGGATACCCCTACGATGATCAGTCGCAAGCTGTATCCCCCTGATCTTTTTCTACGTAGAAGGGAAGAATAGACCGTATCTGACTAACCTACCTCCCCGCCAATCGGTTGTAGGCAGGAAGTACAGACCCGTTTCACCAGTCTGTCGGCCTGTAACTCTCCTATGAGGAAGAACAGACCCGTTTCACCAGTCCGTCGGCCTGTTGCTCTCCTCTTTCCTACGGTCGGGCAATTTCTGATAAACTAAGGGAAGAACAGACCCGTTCACCAGTCCGTCGGCCATATTGTAATTCCCTTAGGGGACCGGCGCTACTCAGTCCCTTACATACTCTCCAAGTTCGAGTAAATCCATAACACTGAAACATGAAGTTCCTTTCCCTTTTTCCCCAAGAATACAACTCCACAAAGTAGTCATATCTGGTTGGAAAGGAAAATTCACCCATATTTCCCAAGCTGACGCTTGTTAATGGATGCAACTAATTCCAGTGATCTTACCCCTCGAATCTTGAGGAAGTAATCAAAATCATTTTGATGGTAGTAAACCAGACTGATAAATTCATTGATTTAAAAAGGCTTAGGACCGGGCAGTCCACTGGAAACATACATAAAATCTCGAGAAAGGTCCCATGCATTTGTAGTTTGAGCGAACATTTAAGTCTTTCTGAATATAGACTTAAACGGGAAATAGATTTGGGAACCTTCTCTATTTATAATAAAAATTGACTGAAATATACTTTATTAGCTATCTAGGGTTTAAAATAGGTTTCACAAAATACTTCCTTAAGAAGTAGGGCTTTAAATAATTAATGCAAACTATATTTAATAAAGAATATTTATTTAGAAATAATTCTCAAGTACTTTCTTATCAAAAAGGGTAGATAACAACTATTCATCATATATTTAAAATATACCCTTAATAGATTAAACTCCAAATGATCTTTAATTTGTAAACCACTTATCGAGATTAATTGTAATAACACAATAAAATAACCCTAGATAGCAACTGATACCATTCTTAGTATGTAAAATAAATATAGAGAATATATAATATATCTCTAGATAACAACTGATACCATTCCCGGTCCAAAGTATAAATGCAGAGTATATTCCCCCTACTGAGGGTTTTGCTTAGCACATCAGCTCCAAAATATTACTATAACCATAGCTTATAAGCTCGACTCATATCAATAACTTTTACTTAGCATCATAAGTATCATTTCGAAATCGTAAACACATAACATATATCTCAAAATCTTTTATTTATCACAACAACAGTTTATAGAGGTATAGGTTTGAAAACTTACATGCATCTATCATATGCATATATTCCATCTCAACAATTTTATACCATCACATTCATATACGACGTGAGGTTTGAAAGCATGCATAATACCATATGCATCATCAGACTATTATAACCTAAAATAAAGCATGGAATGAAAAAACTTGCATACAACAACATAGCGACTCCCGGTCTAGAGTCGAAACAATGAACATGCTCTTATCTATAGAGCTACAAGGTATACCGGTTCATAAGTATATTATCTCAAAACTATACATGGCAAATGCAGTGTTATATAATTAATACTTCAAAGTATGGATTTAGAAAACTTGCCACAATACTTGCAACAAAGATTTGGTATATAAATTGGGAATACACAAGTATTGAACATAGGAAAATATACATACTCTGAATAATAGAGTAAGGTTTGGTAAACTTGCCTGATGCTCGAGAAGTGATAGGGGTTCGCGACGATGCCGGACAATCTAGACAAAGTCAAAGAAAACGCACGATTAATCCCCTGGATAATCCACTTGTACTCTATGCTTAAACACGTAAGCGAAACACAACCAAGGCATTACTAGCTCGTTATAGGCTCATACTAAGTCCATGTTTAGTCGACAATTACTTCAGTCGTAGGTTTAGTCCGAAATCGATCCTCGAATACAAGTTATACTTAACCATTTTCAACATTGGTTCCTAAGTCATGCTCTTAGTGGTTTTCACTTGCGCAACCTCGGCTAAACATTTTTATAAAATCGGAAAATAATCTTTTGGACTCGAAACCTTCGTACAAACCTTCGTAACTGCCCTTGACACTTCAATACAAAATTTCATATTTTAAAACAACTCTTAAGGGTCTCAAACATAGCCACAAAGTTGGTACATTTCTGCAATCTCATTCCTTGAACCACTTTCACTACAATGGTCATATCTCATAAACCGTAAATCGTAATGACATGATTCTTGCGCTCACATAAACTAGAAACAAAGCTCTACACACTCATGTTCATAACTGAACCAAAAGAGGCAGTTAGGTTTTCTGATTCCAGGCAGTTTATAGAGTTACCGAAAATCGGGCATTACGACGGCTTAAAATCGAATAATCCTATTTTGTCACAACATAACCAAGCCACACCGGGCATACCATACATCTACAACCTCAACAAATAACCATCATACACCTCTAAGATCAGTGGGGAGGCTCAAATCCAACACCCATCATTTTACACATTCAAACAAATCCAAATAATCACTAAATCACTTAATCATGATCTTAACTTTACATGAACATCAAAGCCACTTTAAAACTCATATAAAACTCAAAGGGGCAGAGGTTTATACCTTCCTCCAAGCTTTCTTGCTGCTATATTCCTTATGTAACCTTAGATCCTTGCTTAATACAACCTTTGGAAGCCACAAACTCAATATCAAAAGCAACAAAGCAAAATACAAGTTACTATTCATCATCTTCTCCAACTGTTACTCACTGAAATCGAAGGGTAAATCACAGAGGTGAGGCGAGCGCTTACCATGGTTGCGTAGAGCTTCTCGAGAGCTTCGATTTGAGTGGTGGAACGCCAAAAACGGACAACGGAATCTCAAGTTATAAGCATTTCTTTCTCCTCCATTTTCTTTCTTCTTCTCTCCCGAATTTTTCTTCAAGGTGGAGAATTCTTCTTTTTCTTTTCTTGTTTAATTACTTTGATATTTGTGATATTTTAATAGTCAAAATGGTGAGTCATGGTCTTTGGTGTCTTCTTCCTTCGACACTTGTCGCACATGCAACGGCTCTGTTAAAGTAACTTTGCTGGTTCGTTTCTTTTCACCTGGATGATCCAAATGTTGCATTTCTCGAACTAATCTTGTTACATGTTACTTCCATGTCTATATTTAATCATGTACGTCCTTGATATCTCTAATTCTTTTATTAACCCATATCCATAGAATTGATAATCTAAATCCTTCAATATTCCCAAATAATGATTAATCCGTCCGTTAATGGTGAAATTTCGGAGAAAACGGAAATGCTATTTTTCCGATTCTGACAGATTTTGCATTCCTTTATTTTCATCGTAGATCATTAATACAGCTTTGAAAGTTTACTATATCGTTCCGCATATGGTGTGGTCTGAAAACTTTTTAAACGACAAAAAATTACTATTCATCAAAAGTTACTATTCATCAGTGGTTTTTCTATAATCCTTTGGATCAATTCCGTTCCAATATTCCTGGTTTATTTCTCTTTACTTCTTGCACTTAGAAATGTTCTAGTGCTTTCTCGGGCACACGCTATCTTGTTTACGGAGTTGTCGGATGCATACCAGATATCGATTTGGATGACATAAAAATACTTTTCTTCCTTGGAATATTGTATTCTTATTTTCCAGAGAGATTATTCTTATCTATATGTTCAGTCCATTCTTACTATTCTCAAAATGTTTGAAAACCGAAATTCATATTCATTTCATAACTTGATTCTCAAAGTCATTGCCACTATCCATATTTACATCAACATATAATAAAAGTTTTAATTCTACCCAAAATCTGGGGTCTTACAGTCTCCCCTCCTTAAAAGGATTCCGTCCCGGAATCACTCTGAAAACAAATGGGGATATCTTTCTAGCATCTCGCTCCCTAGCTCCCAAGTTGATTCTTCCACATTATGATTCCTCCATACCACTCTGGCTAGGTTGATGACCTTGTTTCGGAGTACTTGTTCCTTTCGATCTATAATTTCCATTGGTTGCTCCACATAGGTCAAGTCTGGTTGTATGTCTACGTGCTCGTACTCTACATATGTCGGGCATCTATAGTATACTGACGTAGCATTGACACATGAACCCCGTTATGACCATTCTACAAGTTTGGGGGGGTAAGGCTGGCTCATAGGCCACCTTCCTGGCGCGTCTTAAATCTCAGATGGCCCAAAGAATATCGGGCTCACTTCCCTTTCTTTTCAAATCTCATTAATTCCTTCCTTGGAGATACCTTTAGCATCACGAATCTCTAACCTCATATTCTCTATCTTGTTTGCACAGAAATACACCAGCATAAACTTGTTTGCCATTCATCAACTTTCCATTTAGCTTATCAGTAGCAGTACTATCTCTATACTCGCGGGCTTAGTCCGCATACTTTCTCTGTCTGTCTTGGTTGTCACTAGCCGCTTGTTGGTGAAATCTTTTGTCTTCCTAGTTTGTTGGACTAATTTGGGTTTTGTGTAAAATCTCATCCTTTAATTCCCGATCATTCGGAATCCATCTCTGTCCCATTTTAATTAAGGGTATCGGCCACCACATTGGCCTTCCCCGGATGGTAGTGTATCTCACAGTCATAATTCTAGGTCAATTCTAGCCATTTCTCCATCTCACGTTATCTACTATCACGGATAACTCAAAGTCTATTCATTACATTCCATAAAAATTTGTGGGTGCATAGTCAATCCCAAAATAACCTCGCTGAAAACTCGAAGTGTCTATTCCCGGTACGAATCGCAGTCTTGGGTATATCCTCGGATTTAACTTCCAACTGGTGATACCCAGTTCTTAAATAAATTTGGAAATACACAACGTTCTTCCGCTGATCAAACAATCATTTACAAGGGTACCTATTATTTAAAGGTCCTGACAGTGGGCTGCTTGTTGGAGGTAGCCCTGTTTGAAACCTACTGGCTTTCTTTTATTCTGTGTTCACAAACTCCGGAGCAAACCTCAATAATTCGGAAAAACTTGGTCTCATACTCGGTCACAGTCATGGTTTCTTGTTTTAACTCTTTAACTTTCATTTCCATCCGGGTCTCCATATATTTCCGGAAATTATTCCTGCTGCACCTCTCCCAAGTCACAATACCAGCTCCCTTTGACTCCATCGTCAGTACTTATCTTGCTAACCCAGAGGTAGTGTCCATTCGTAACAACTCCTCCAAAATCTCAATTCCACTATAGGGCATCTATCTAACACCGTTGTCACTGGAGTTCACGGCACATCGCTATTTCTTTCACATATATCGATTGACACGCTTTCCATTATCATAATATCCTTGGGAGAATAAACCAATTTCATTGATATGTCACTAACATTCTATTCGTCTTAGGGATTCGCTCCTGACATAGGCGATTTCGTCGCGAATCTAATTCCTATCAGCGAATTTTTGACTCATTTGACCTGGTTGGCCTTCCCTTGAAATTCAATAAGGATAACAAAATTATGGGGCCTTGAAAAGACAGCTCCTATATCAAGGAAAACGTCACACACTGGTGATCGTAAGGTTATGAGTTTTACGGTAACCTTATTGGAGGTAAAAGAATTTACCGAGAGATCAACATGATCATAAGAACTCAACGTTGTGTGCCTCGATTGAGACATTACTAAAGGTAATTAGCCTTCTTGTATTTCACAACTTACGAGTGATGGCGTCCCATCAGACTTCTATCACACAGACAGATAGTCCTTGTAGCCCCTATAAGTATAGGGTTGTTCGTCTCGGTGGAAGTTGAAAAGTATGAAAGCAATTCGATATCAATTTAATGATTATCGTCTTTCGGCAATATTTCTTAAAGGAACACCTTGGATTAAAATTGAACAGATTCCAAAGGTGCGGTTTCCAAAGAAAATACAAAGAAAAGAATAACCAAGAAAATACTGGTACTTAACAAGCAAGGGTTATTCATTATTTGAAGAAAAGTGGAAGCTTGAATAACATCATTTGACAGGGCTTTGAAAAAACTTGAAAGTAGGCATCGTGACAGCCTCTAACACAATTGAAATTAAATATGATTTAACACAAGTGTTATAAAATAACTTCGAAGAGGGAATATACCCTTTATCAGAATTCTTTCTTGGAGAGAGGTCAAGATAGATCATAGATTGGGGAGGTACCCCACATAATTTGCAAATGGGGAGGGTCCTACCAAGGTCTCCACGGATGCCTTTTATGTCGGCTCCTCTTATGGATAATCGTTCAATTCCAAAGCTTTTCTTTTCCACGCACCCTAAGGTGTTCGATACTTACGTCATTGCCGACTTATAATAGTCGCTAAGAATTCAACCATCAACATTTGCAATCGCAGGGAGTTCTATTCGACTAGGCGCAACATCTCAAGTAAGCGTTCTGTTCTATAAGAAGACTTCGATACCGTGGTCGCCCATAGCAACGACGAATTCCATATGTCAACTGGGCGGTACTCCGTAAGATCGTTAGAAACTACAAGCTTAAATTCGGTCTCTATTTCAATCAGCCTTATACCCAATATTCCTTCTCCCATATCAATCCCGTGTGCTACATAAGCTTAACACTTTTGGCACAATAGCCTTTTCATTTAAGTCAATCCCGGAATTTCTCAGTCCGTCTTGGTCCTTAAATACATTTCACATTTACCGTTCAATCTCAACTTCACCATTTTATCTCTACAATCAATTGTAGCAATCAAGGTCTGTCCACCAGCCCATATAGCGGCCATCTTACCCAATCCACAGGGTTCGCTCTAGTTTTCACTCTCTTTGGTGACATCCTCTGGTAATCAGAAAGACAAGGTTTGCCAAAATTTGTTGAATTTCTTCCCAAAATCAGGGGAATTTGATCAATCTATTTACCTACTAGTAATGCTCGGATCTGATTTCCGACCTTTCGGTTCTATCCTCATAATTCCTTCCCGGTTTCCTGAGGGTGGTAAATCTCGTTCTCGATTCCGTCTTAGCGTGCTTGTCTTACCATAACATTTACATGGTACATATACCCAAAATTCTCCTTGAGATAATAAAATCCCTCAATGATATAATAGACACTATTTCCCGTGGAATCGCTGGTCGTGGGGGTTTGAAATCTCATAGCCCAAAACAATTCCTTACATTATTCTAGGCAACTAAGTACCCTTAATCGTTCGTGAAAATCTGAACATCTTGGTTCTTACGTATGCCGCCTCCTTATGGGCAGCTATAACCGATCACGAGTAACAGGTTTCGTTCAAGTCGAATCAATCCACTGATACTGGCTATACTGCCTCTACCTCTTCTGCTTTGGAGACTCTACTCCATTTTCTTTGTCATATCTCTTGATGAATCATAACGATCCTAAACTCTCGTATCGGCACCTATTTATCCTCTGAAGGTTCGTCTGGTCCTATTATACGACCTCAAGTAACATACCACATCTTTATCAATCAACACGTTCTCTGCAAGACTTTTTCCTTGACCCACCATGGGGTCTTCCTCTAGATCCTCCTATGGACCTTCCTTTATCGGGTGTCCGTTCATTTCAAGGAACGCATCATCAATTGCCTACTCGAAGGCCTCGGGGTCTGGTACCTCAGAGTCCCATCAATCTATAACTCCTATGAGTCGAGGTGACAAACCATGAAGTCCTAAGTACGGTTTCCCAGAAGAAGTCCCCTCTCGGGCTTCATCTTAAACAGTCAGGGTCATGTCCTCTAACCCGACTACGAACTTAATTTGAGCTCTAGATGTCCTTATCATTATTAAGGGTATTGTAAGACTCGATCTCCTATCATTTCTGAGGACTGTAACCTAGCGCTCTGATACCATCTCTGTAACAGCCCCAAATCCGGGGTCAGGGATCTAGGGTTGTCACAATCCATGTATTCCTTGCCTTACCTGTATTACTCACACCATTCATAATTCACCTGCTCATGACCCCACAACATATGTCTCACACACACACACACACAGGTTAGAGTCTCAGAAACGACACAATACAACAACTGCGAAATAAATAACTTTTATTACAATACCCAAATGTCTTTTGAATCTGTTACTGATACAATTTCTAAGTATTGTTACATTACCAACTTAGCCTTCTGATGCTCACAATCCTCTAATACTATTCATGTCTATACATAAGTTGAATACCAAAAGCCGTAGCCTGATTCGATTGGTTCGTACTACTCTCGGGATCGCTGCTAGAAACTGCTTAATGGAAACGCCTTGCGAGGTATGTGCCGTCCCATTGGCATCCTGCTTCGCTGCTATAAGATATATATAAAATAATAGCAAGAGTGAGCGATAGCTCAGCAAGGTAATGAAAGTATGGCATAATTCTGCCCTTTTATTCAACCCAGAAATAAAGCGGGTATGCGACAATAATTTGTCAAAATATCTTGATACTGAAATCATTTCCTTATCGGAATGTATTCCAAAAATACCATTGTTGTATTTCAAATATCATCTCCATAATATTCTGCAAACTTTCGATATTCATACTATGAACAAAGTTCTAGTATAGTATAAAAGATGAAATAACAAGATAACTCAGTATATCCTTTCTGTAAAATATAAGCAGACTATCAACATATACTTGAAAGATGAAGTTATAAGGAAAATCCAATATAAGGTTTCCATAACCCAAAATCCACTCATGCATATATATATCCTTAATCAGGTTTTATCAGAGTCATAACTCATAAAATAAAAGATGAAGTTGTAGGAATTTCCAAGTATCATCTTTCATATCAACCATTTATCTCATATCATATTCTGGAAATAAAGACAAGGCAAAATATGTCCAATCCATTTTCGAAACTCATCTGATTCCATATACCCTTTTTGTAATCTCATATGCTTTCTGATAAACTCATATACTGGAATAAACTTGAATACTCTTGAGTAAACTTTTTTTTTTTTTTTCTGAAAACTTGCATAAAACATGCTCTTTCATGGATGATGAACTGTAGATGGAGATTCGGGGCGCCGAGGATACCCCTACGATGATCAGTCGCAAGCTGTATCCCCCTGATCTTTTTCTACGTAGAAGGGAAGAATAGACAGTATCTGACTGACCTACCTCCCCGCCAATCGGTTGTAGGCAGGAAGTACAGACCCGTTTCACCAGTCCGTCGGCCTGTAACTCTCCTATGAGGAAGAACAGACCCGTTTCACCAGTCCGTCGGCCTGTTGCTCTCCTCTTTCCTACGGTCGGGCAATTTCTGATAAACTAAGGGAAGAACAGACCCGTTCACCAGTCCGTCGGCCATATTGTAATTCCCTTAGGGGACCGGCGCTACTCAGTCCCTTACATACTCTCCAAGTTCGAGTAAATCCATAACACTGAAACATGAAGTTCCTTTCCCTTTTTCCCCAAGAATACAACTCCACAAAGTAGTCATATCTGGTTGGAAAGGAAAATTCACCCATATTTCCCAAGCTGACGCTTGTTAATGGATGCAACTAATTCCAGTGATCTTACCCCTCGAATCTTGAGGAAGTAATCAAAATCATTTTGATGGTAGTAAACCAGACTGATAAATTCATTGATTTAAAAAGGCTTAGGACCGGGCAGTCCACTGGAAACATACATAAAATCTCGAGAAAGGTCCCATGCATTTGTAGTTTGAGCGAACATTTAAGTCTTTCTGAATATAGACTTAAACGGGAAATAGATTTGGGAACCTTCTCTATTTATAATAAAAATTGACTGAAATATACTTTATTAGCTATCTAGGGTTTAAAATAGTTTTCACAAAATACTTCCTTAAGAAGTAGGGCTTTAAATAATTAATGCAAACTATATTTAATAAAGAATATTTATTTAGAAATAATTCTCAAGTACTTTCTTATCAAAAAGGGTAGATAACAACTATTCATCATATATTTAAAATATACCCTTAATAGATTAAACTCCAAATGATCTTTAATTTGTAAACCACTTATCGAGATTAATTGTAATAACACAATAAAATAACCCTAGATAGCAACTGATACCATTCTTAGTATGTAAAATAAATATAGAGAATATATAATATATCTCTAGATAACAACTGATACCATTCCCGGTCCAAAGTATAAATGCAGAGTATATTCCCCCTACTGAGGGTTTTGCTTAGCACATCAGCTCCAAAATATTACTATAACCATAGCTTATAAGCTCGACTCATATCAATAACTTTTACTTAGCATCATAAGTATCATTTCGAAATCGTAAACACATAACATATATCTCAAAATCTTTTATTTATCACAACAACAGTTTATAGAGGTATAGGTTTGAAAACTTGCATGCATCTATCATATGCATATATTCCATCTCAACAATTTTATACCATCACATTCATATACGACGTGAGGTTTGAAAGCATGCATAATACCATATGCATCATCAGACTATTATAACCTAAAATAAAGCATGGAATGAGAAAACTTGCATACAACAACATAGCGACTCCCGGTCTAGAGTCGAAACAATGAACATGCTCTTATCTATAGAGCTACAAGGTATACCGGTTCGTAAGTATATTATCTCAAAACTATACATGGCAAATGCAGTGTTATATAATTAATACTTCAAAGTATGGATTTAGAAAACTTGCCACAATACTTGCAACAAAGATTTGGTATATAAATTGGGAATACACAAGTATTGAACATAGGAAAATATACATACTCGGAATAATAGAGTAAGGTTTAGTAAACTTGCCTGATGCTCGAGAAGTGATAGGGGTTCGCGACGATGCCGGACAATCTAGACAAAGTCAAAGAAAACGCACGATTAATCCCCTGGATAATCCACTTGTACTCTATGCTTAAACACGTAAGCGAAACACAACCAAGGCATTACTAGCTCATTATAGGCTCATACTAAGTCCATGTTTAGTCGACAATTACTTCAGTCGTAGGTTTAGTCCGAAATCGATCCTCGAATACAAGTTATACTTAACCATTTTCAACATTGGTTCCTAAGTCATGCTCTTAGTGGTTTTCACTTGCGCAACCTCGGCTAACACATTTTTATAAAATCGGAAAATAATCTTTTGGACTCGAAACCTTCGTACAAACCTTCGTAACTGCCCTTGACACTTCAATACAAAATTTCATATTTTAAAACAACTCTTAAGGGTCTCAAACATAGCCACAAAGTTGGTACATTTCTGCAATCTCATTCCTTGAACTACTTTCACTACAATGGTCATATCTCATAAACCGTAAATTGTAATGACATGATTCTTGCGCTCACATAAACTAGAAACAAAGCTCTACACACTCATTTTCATAACTGAACCAAAAGAGGCAGTTAGGTTTTCTGATTCCAGGCAGTTTATAGAGTTACCGAAAATCGGGCATTACGACGGCTTAAAATCGAATAATCCTATTTTGTCACAACATAACCAAGCCACACCGGGCATACCATACATCTACAACCTCAACAAACAACCATCATACACCTCTAAGATCAGTGGGGAGGCTCAAATCCAACACCCATCATTTTACACATTCAAACAAATCCAAATAATCACTAAATCACTTAATCATGATCTTAACTTTACATGAACATCAAAGCCACTTTAAAACTCATATAAAACTCAAAGGGGCAGAGGTTTATACCTTCCTCCAAGCTTTCTTGCTGCTATATTCCTTATGTAACCTTAGATCCTTGCTTAATACAACCTTTGGAAGCCACAAACTCAATATCAAAAGCAACAAAGCAAAATACAAGTTACTATTCATCATCTTCTCCAACTGTTACTCACTGAAATCGAAGGGTAAATCACAGAGGTGAGGCGAGCGCTTACCATGGTTGCGTAGAGCTTCTCGAGAGCTTCGATTTGAGTGGTGGAACGCCAAAAACGGACAACGGAATCTCAAGTTATAAACATTTTTTTCTCCTCCATTTTCTTTCTTCTTCTCTCCCGAATTTTTCTTCAAGGTGGAGAATTCTTCTTTTTCTTTTCTTGTTTAATTACTTTGATATTTGTGATATTTTAATAGTCAAAATGGTGAGTCATGGTCTTTGGTGTCTTCTTCCTTCGACACTTGTCGCACATGCAACGGCTCTGTTAAAGTAACTTTGCTGGTTCGTTTCTTTTCACCTGGATGATCCAAATGTTGCATTTCTCGAACTAATCTTGTTACATGTTACTTCCATGTCTATATTTAATCCTGTACGTCCTTGATATCTCTAATTCTTTTATTAACCCATATCCATAGAATTGATAATCTAAATCCTTCAATATTCCCAAATAATGATTAATCCGTCCGTTAATGGTGAAATTTCGGAGAAAACGGAAATGCTATTTTTCCGATTCTGACAGCTTTTGCATTCCTTTATTTTCATCGTAGATCATTAATACAGCTTTGAAAGTTTACTATATCGTTCCGCATATGGTGTGGTCTGAAAACTTTTTAAACGACAAAAATTTACTATTCATCAAAAGTTACTATTCATCAGTGGTTTTTCTATAATCCTTTGGATCAATTCCGTTCCAATATTCCTGGTTTATTTCTCTTTACTTCTTGCACTTAGAAATGTTCTAGTGCTTTCTCGGGCACACGCTATCTTGTTTACGGAGTTGTCGGATGCATACCAGATATCGATTTGGATGACATAAAAATACTTTTCTTCCTTGGAATATTGTATTCTTATTTTCCAGAGAGATTATTCTTATCTATATGTTCAGTCCATTCTTACTATTCTCAAAATGTTTGAAAACCGAAATTCATATTCATTTCATAACTTGATTCTCAAAGTCATTGCCACTTTCCATATTTACATCAACATATAATAAAAGTTTTAATTCTATCCAAAATCTGGGGTCTTACACCATACACTGAGGATGAGGGTTATACAACTGGAGAGGATGTCGCCCCAAGAAGGAGACGTTCTTCCCAGACAAATCGGGATCAACCCCAAACTACTAAGGAGAAAATTGTAGCCCATGAGGCAGAGACTGCAAGACTCAAGAAACTCCTTGCTGAGGAGGAGGTCGCTCAATCTCAAGGCCGAACGACTGAAGGGATCCCTATAATCAACTTGGATCCACCGGCAAGAAGAACCAAGAGGGCCGAAGCCCCAAGGGGTGATCCTAGTATTCTGTTGCCCCTAGGAGATCCCGATGATCCTACACCACCGTTTACACAAGACATCATGAAAACGGTTATATCCAGAAAATTCAAGATGCCTTCGATCAAAGCCTATGATGGAACGGGAGATCCCGCAAATCATGTAAGGACCTTCTCTAATGCACTGCTGTTGCAGCCAACCAATGATGCGGTCAAGTGTAGGGCGTTTCCACAAACCTTGGCAGGCATGGCCCAACGCTGGTATAGCCGTCTTCCTCCCAACTCAATTGGGTCTTTCAAGGAACTAAGCAAAGCTTTTATCAAAGCTGAAGAAAGCATGAGAAAGTATGAACCCACTGCTAGCGGTAGTGGAAACTCAAAGAAAAGAAAAGAAACTCAGGAGTATAGGAAGAGAATATCCTATGTTATTCTTAGTATGCGAGTTCTGGAATCTCTGGCCAGAGTGTATGAAATTAGAAAGGAGTTTCTAATTTGCATTAATATGAACTTAGCATTATGAATAAGAAATCATATGATTAAATTTGTTAGGCCTGACACGAGATCCATGCCTTGTATTTAATCGGGATATTGTAGGGTAGAAGGAATTGATTGTACTGAAACTAGTCCTAACAGGTTCTTGGTATTCTTAGCAGTGAATTCATATTATCCGGATAGTCGCGATATGTTGAGAAGCATCACTCACGATGTAGAATAAATATAATTAATTAATCAGTTAATTATATTTAATGAATTATTAGAATTCATATAAATAATAAATAAAGTTTATTATTATTTATTTCTACTACCGGCTTAATATTGAACCTACAGGGTCACACCATAAAAGAATATTTTCTTTGATGAAAAGATTTAAATTATGAGAGAAGAAGAATTATTTTCTAAATAGTTTAGAAAAAGAAATAATGATTAAAATAGTTTTAATCATTATTAAAGCATTTTAGAAATGTGGGGTTAATATATATATATATATATATATATATATATATATATATATATATATATATATATATAGATATATTATTAAAACCCTAGGAAATCCCTAAAAATAGAATGAGATAGTTCATTCTAAGGATCATCTTGTTTTTGTGAAAAACCTAGAAAAAGGAGCTAGACGCCATCTCTCTCTCTCTCTCTCTCTCTCTCTAAAAAGTCTTAGAGTTTTTTGAAGAATTCATCGAAGGAAAATTCTTGGTGGATACCGGTAGAGTGCTTCACACTCTGAGGAGCAACTGCTTGCAACCATCGATTTTTAAAGCTTCGATTCGCAAGGTATGGTTACGATTCCCCTCGCTCTAGATTTTATATGTTTTTCTATATGCGCGATACATGGTTTTTACGGAGTAAATGTTATATCACGCTTCCACTCATCCGTAAATTCCTTCAATGGTATCAGAGCGAGGTTCTGCATATAGAGATTCGTATAAAAAAATTCGGTTTTTTTTATGCATGTATGGATTTATTATGATTTTTGCAAGTATATTTAGATTTAATTATGAATTAATTCGAAATATTATTTGCATGAGATTTTGACCATTGATCTGGGTTCTACAAGTGTTGTGGATCATCTAGGTATTTTTTTCATAATTTTGTGATGTGTAGATTATTTGTTATGAATTTTTTTAAATTTTTTTAATTAAAATTCATAAAATAATTATGCATGTTGAAATATGTGAATTAAAATTTGCAAAAGGACCCCATAGATACTTGGTTATTTTTGCTTTTGTTTGATTTCAGAAATCATATTATTTTGATTTTTTATTAATTTATTAATTAATTGTTAATTAATTTATTAATATTAAAATAAAATAATAATAACTATAAAGGCAATTAATTTATCAACAAGTCTGTGCTGCTGCTGCTGTCCGCGCGCGCGTGGCGCGCAATCGTTGGGAAGGGAGTTGCGCATTCCGGGAATGCGTGACAGGTCCTGTAACGCATGAGCGTCATGTGTTACACAATTAATAGATTTTAATTGTTGTAACGCATTCCAGTAATGCGTTACAGCCGTTCTGTCCACATTAAATTTGATTTTTTTTTTGGAGTTTGGTAACTCCGTTTTGGGCGTGCAATATACCGTTGGATTCGTTTTTCCGAGACGGATCTAATGGAGTGGTCAAATATTTTTTATATAAAAGTTTGGAATTGTTTATATTCCCGGAAGTGTTTTAAAGCATGTACTAATTGTTTTAATTGCTTTTAAATACTATAATTAATCCATACAACATTATATCATTGTATGACATGATATTACTTGCATGCTTACTTGTTTATTTATTTTTATATATGAGATATATGCCTATATTTACCATGCGATGATAGATTTAGGTGAACTTAAATCAAAATAAGGCGTGCTCTAGAAAATCAAGAATAGAAATCGTTTCTTGCCTTAACAATAATATTATGAATACAATCATGAGATTCTTGTGTTTGTGAAACACGTAATTAAATATGAATTTTCAATATTGAGAGAAAGGATGATTCTGTCAAAAACAGATTTCGATCTGTAAGAAAGGGGTATTAAGAATCTCTTTATAATTTGATTATGATTGTAACATAATATAATCCCTCTAAAATTAAATAATATCAAGTAGTAATTGGCCAATGACACAACGGGCTTGTGTCGGTCATAGCCTTCTAACATGATAGAAAGTAGTTCTTATTTTTGAATCATTGTCGTTTCGTGCTACAGCCGAGGGCTTTGATTTCGAAATAAGAAATACTTGTCTATTACATAGAGATGTGTACAATGAATTAGAATCTAATGGTCGTTACGTGCTACAGCCGTGGGCTGTTGGAGACTGATTCAATTGTATGAAATGTTGGGTTAGACTTGACTTAGAATATTGAGTTTGTCGTGCTACAGCCGTGACTCAATTATTCAAGAGGCTAAAGTTTTATTAGGGAATAACATGAGATGTAATTGACAAGAGTTGTCTGCCTACTGAACATCACATGGCGTTTCGTGCTATAGCTGAGGTTGTGTGATGGAATGTAGGATCCCTATTCCCACTAGCATTATGAATGCTTAATTTTTCCACTTAGGGGTTGTATAAATTAGATAAACAAGTGGGAGCCACTTATGAATAAAGACCCGATTCATAGAGTGTTTTAAAATGAAATTGAATATTTGCTAAGTGTTGTTATGTGTTTATCATTTACAGATTTACTATATACATTATGTCTTCTGCACTATCACTCCGGAGCATACTTGATGCTCACAAATTGACTGGTCCTAATTTTGATGACTGGCTTCGAAACCTGAAAATTGTTCTCAGGGTTGAGAAGCTGGAATATGTGCTTAACTCACCTAAGCCTGTTGAACCTGCTGACGATGCACATGATGATGAATATGTTGTGTATCATAAGTGGATAGATGATGCAAATGTTGCTCAATGTATCATGCTAGCTTCCATGAACATTGAGCTACAGAAGCAGCATGAGCATATGGATGCTCACACTATCCTAACGCATCTACAAGAGTTGTATGATATGGCAGGGAGGAAAGATCGATATGAGATATCGAAGGAGTTGTTCCGCTGTAGGATGTCTGAGGGATCGTCTGTGAATGACCATGTACTTAAGATGATCAATTTGATTGAAAGTCTTGGACAACTTGGTTTCAACATGGATGGGGAGCTGAGTCAAGACTTGGTCTTGCAATCACTTCCGGGTTCGTTTTCGCAGTTTGTTGTGAACTTTCACATGAATAAGTTGGACGTCAGCCTGGCTGAACTCCACAACATGTTGAAGACTGCGGAATCGAATTTTCCCTCTAAGAAGAGTTATGTTCTTCTAATTGGTGAAGGTTCCAATCCTAAGAAAAGGAAGAAGAACCCTCCCAAGAAGAAGAAAGTAGGTGAAAAAGGTCGGTTCCACCAAAAGCTGAAGACCCCAAAAGCAAAGTTGTTTGCTTCCACTGTAACAAGGTGGGGCACTGGAAGAGGAACTACAAGGTTTACCTTGCAGAATTGAAGAAGAAGAAGAAGGGTAGTGAGACTGCCGCTTCTGATTCAGGTATGTTCATGATTGAAGTGAATATGTCATTAAATCAAATTGCTACTTGGGTATTAGATACCGCCTGTGGTTCTCACATTTTCAATTCGTTGTAGGGACTAAGGAGAAGTAGGACTCTTGAGGAAGAGGATGTGATTCTACGGATGGGAAATGGAGCAAGAGTTGCTGCTAAAGCTGTAGGATCATTTGAATTACATATGCCTACGGGCAAGACTATTGTTTTAAATAATTGTTATTGTGTTCCCTCGATTGTGAGGAATATTATTTCTATTCCCATGTTAGACTTGGCTGGATTTTCGTTTGTTATTCAGAATAATAAATGTTCAATTCTTAGAGACAATGTTCTTTATGGTAGTGGTATTTTAAATAATGGTCTGTATGTATATGGCACTGCAGACTTGGTCATATTAGTGAAAATAGACTTCGTACATTGCATAAGGAAGGGTTACTTGAACCCTTTGATTTTGAATCATATCCTACATGCGAGTCTTGTATATTGGGTAAAATGACCACATCTCCATTTAGTGGACATGGAGAGAGGGCTGCAGATTTGCTAGGATTGGTACACACAGATGTATGTGGACCGATGTCTACGCAAGCCATGGGTGGATTTTTGTACTTCATTACTTTCACAGATGATCGATCTAGATTCGGATATGTGTATTTGATGAAACACAAGTCTGAAGCCTTTGAAAAGTTCAAAGAATACAAGTATGAAGTGGAGAAACAAACCAAACATAGTATTAAAACCCTTCGATCAGATCGAAGTGGTGAATACTTGAATGGAGAGTTTCTAGATTATCTCAAAGAAAATGGTATAGTCTCTTAGTGGACTCCTCCATATACTCCACAGTTGAATGGGGTATCTGAAAGGAGAAATCGAACTTTGTTAGACATGGTTCGATCCATTATGAGCTATGCAGGTCTTCCAGTATTCCTTTGGGGTTATGCATTGGAAACCTCGGCATATTTACTGAATAAGGTGCCTTCCAAATCTGTTCCTCAAACTCCATATGAGATATGGAAAGAAAGGAAACCGAGTCTTAAACACGTTAAGATTTGGGTATGTCCAACTTATGTCAAGAAAGTTGACCCTGATAAGGTGGAATCTCGATCCGTAAAATGTAAGTTTGTGGGATATCCTAAAGAGACTTTAGGGTATTAATTTTACACCGATCATAGGGTATTTGTCTCCAGACATGCTACCTTCTTTGAAAAACAGTTTATCCTTGAAGGGAACAGTGGGAGCAAAATAGAACTTAATGAAGTTCAAGAAGCACAAACTACTACGGTTCAAGAGGAAACACTTGTTCAGACTGAACAACCTTCTGTGGAACAGCCCATTCGTAGGTCAGAGAGAGTGTCTCGCCAACCTGAGAGGTATTATGGCCTTGTCATTGAGAATGACAATGAGTTGTCAATCATTGATGACGACGACCCTATGACCTATAATGAGGCTATGAGTAGTGTTGACTCAGAGAAATGGCAGAGTGCCATGAAATCCGAAATGGATTCTATGTATACCAACCAAGTATGGACTTTGGTTGAAGCACCCAAGGATGTGAAGCCTATTGGGTGCAAATGGGTATACAAGAGAAAGATTGGAGCAGATGGCCAGGTGGAGACCTATAAGGCCAGGCTCGTGGCAAAAGGATTCAGACAAAGACAAGGTATTGACTTTGATGAAACTTTTTCGCCTGTAGCCCTGTTGAAATCAATTCGGATTTTGCTTGCGATTGCTGCTTACTACGACTATGAGATCTGGCACATGGACGTGAAAACAACCTTCCTCAATGGGAAACTTGAAGAGGAAGTGTATATGACACAGCCAGAGGGTTTTGTTTCCAAAGGGAATGAACACCTAGTGTGTAAGCTGCTACGAACCATATGGAATAAGGCAAGCTTCTCGTAGATGGAACATCCATTTTGATGAGACAATCAAAGAGTTTGATTTTATCAAAAACATAGATGAAACATGTGTCTACAAGAAGGTTAGAGGGAGCGTGGTAACATTTCTTGTGTTGTATGTGGATGACATACTTCTTATAGGAAATGATATACCGATGCTACAATCAGTCAAAGTATGGCTATCAAAGAACTTCACTATGAAGGACTTGGGAGAAGCATCCTACATTCTCGGTATGAAGATCTATAGAGATACATCTAGAAGAATTATAGGTCTTACCCAGGGTACATACATCGAGAAAGTGCTTAAAAGGTTCAGCATGGAAAAGTCCAAGAGAGGTCTCATACCAATGAGCCATGGAGTATCCCTTTCCGAGAAGATGTCTCCTGAGACACCTGAAGAAAGGGAGCGTATGAGTAAGATTCCTTATGCTTCGGCAATAGGATCTATCATGTACGCGATGTTATGTACTAGGCCTGATGTTGCTCATTCAATTAGTGTGACGAGCAGATATTAGTCCAATCCAGGTTAAGACCACTGGAAAGCAGTGAAGAACATCCTTAAGTATTTGCGAAGGACTAAGGATATTTTTCTTGTTTTTGGTGGATCTGAGTTGAAAATAGAGGGTTATACTGACTCTAATTTTCAATCAGAAAGTGATGATAGCAAATCCATGTCAGGGTACTTGTTTACTCTGAATGGTGGTGCGATTAGTTGGAAGAGTTCCAAACAGTCTACAACGGCTGACTCCATAGCGGAAGCAGAGTATATAGCTGCAAGTGAGGCTGCAAAAGAAGCCGTTTGGATGAGGAAATTTGTTTCTGAGTTGGGAGTTGTTCCTAGCATTGAGGAGCCTATTGTGTTGTATTGTGATAACAACACAACAATAGCACAAGCCAAGGAACCTAGGTATTGGTGAGATCACAAGGCAGTATGAACAGGAAGACGTGATAACTCAACACTAGAACATGACAGGTAAATAATACTACGCCTACACAGAAATCAGGAAGAAATGAATACAAGGCAAATACAAAGAATCAAAACATTAGATAGATCTTTGAAGTCTACTACAGGTCACTGAAAGAAGTTCATTAACATGTTCATGCCTCAGTGAAGAATAAGGTTTGAAGACTTTCAAGGTTTCAGAAGGTGTGTAGATTCAGTATAAGTGCCACAAGCAGATTTCAGTGTATTAGCATTGATTGTGTTATAGACAGTGTTTGAAGCATAGGAATCTGGTTTAATTGAATACAGGGTAAAGACAAAGGTTAAAGAAGATAGCTACAGTCTTGAAGTTATACTCACTGACAGAAGTTCATTTATATGTTCGAGCATCAGTGAAGAACAGATAATGAAGTATTCAAGATTGTAGTACCAATGAAGATGTTGTCTAAGTACCAAAAAGGATTCCAGTGAAAGTGCGTTGTTTATTGACAATCTGTGTTTGAAGCAATTTGTACTGCTGCCGACTTATCAATTGGAATGCAATGAAGATGTGAAGATTCAATTCAGTGTTAGTCGTCTGTGAACCAGACCAGTTGCACCAGGCGTCAACACATATGAAGAAGATCAACACATTTATTCGACTGAAAGAATTGATGAAGTCCGACATGATAATTCCAGAAAATATCAAGAAGATTAACAAGAATTATCAGTGTCGATGAAAACCGTGAGAAGCTAAATTATCAAAAGGAAAATCGCAAGTCAAAAGGTGTTAAGTGTACAAAAGTTGAAACCTCGATAAAGAAACTACAAGAAAGGAAACTTGAAGGTTTAAGTGTTGACCAACCAAACCTTGGGTGCTAATTTGCACTTTGACAAGGTTGGCCAAAAACCATTTAAATGGTTTTTGTTTGGTCGATAGTTTTTGTTAAACCAAAAACCATTTCGATGGTTTTGTTTGTTTTAAAAACAAAAAAACTATTTCGATGGTTTTTTGTTTTTAAAAACAAAAACCTTCGATAGTTTTCTTTTGGTTAGTTTTGTTGGGGCCGAGATTTTTGACTGCTGCGATACTTTTAATGCTCCGATAGTTTATGAAATTTATTTTATAAACTTAAATAAATTTATTTTAAACTTTTTAATTAAGTTTATTATAAATTTAAAATAAGTTTATTTAATAAATTTATTAAAACTATTGAATGGTTTTAAGATAATTTGGTTCGATAGTTTTTTCTACAGCATGAAGAATTGAGTGGACACAACTCAAAAAGTAGTGTTCGATAGTTTTCTTTTGAAAACTATAAAAGTCTACACATCTGAAGCAGAAGATTATTATTGAAGAGTACTTCTTCTGTTCTTCATCTTCTTCGACGAAGTGAAGAAATACAGAGAGAGACGGAGAAGGGGACAATTATTTTATACCTGAACTTCTCACCGGGAAAACGTTATAATGCCCAAACTTTGTTCAATCTTAAGGGCCATTATAAAGTTTCTCCGGTAATTAAATCCTTTAGACAAACAAATAGATACAAACATTGTTTAGGATTTAATTTGTTCAATCTTTGTAGAAGCAAGAACAAATTGTTCTTGGAAGCCGGTAAATTTATTTACTGGGTGTAGCACCCCTTCAAGATTTATAGTCGAATATAACTCTTGGAAAATCTCGTGTTGTTATTGTCTTGTCCGAAATACTATTCAACCTCGAGAACACGAACCCACAACAAGAACACTAGTTTAATTATCCGCTAAAGATTCGAAAGAATTTTTTAGAGTTAGTGAGTATCGTATTCAACCCCCCCTTCTACGATACTTCGGGACCTAACAATTGGTATCAAAGCTTGTTGATCGATATACAGATCAGATCCGGTGTTTTAGACCAAACATTCAAGTTCTCATAATTTTCGGATTTTTTAATTTTCAAAATTTTCATTTCTTGAAATTTTTGAATTTTAAATAATTTGAATTTTATTCTTGAAATATTTTATTTTTCAAAAAGTTCGAAATTCTTGGAATTTAAAATATTTCATATCCTAAGCCAAAGGTTCTCAAAAGATTGTTAGATTCAAGATTCCTCCGAGCGGTAAAGATGATTTTAATCTTTTGAAGAAAAAGTTGACCATGTGTTATTTAGACGGAAAATCCTTGAACACTGGAATTGAAGGAAATGGTTGTCTTAATTTAAAGAAGCTGATTTCAGAACCTACTGAAGAAAATTGTGGAATTTCCTCAAAGGCTTACTCCATAGGATCCCACTAGATTTTCAGATGCAGGAAAGGAAGAAGTTTATACGGATACATTTTTTTTTCAAGAGATTTTTAATCACCTCTATTGATTCAGGGATACACCATCACAAAGTGGATTGTACCAATGCTACATTTATCTGCGAATCAAAAGAGAAAATAAGGAAAGGAATTGAGGAGGTTAGAGACAATGGAATGGACATTCAAATATCTCAGTAACATACATTAATGCTGGAACCTCAGAACAGAATAGAAGAATTACTAGTAGCTGAATCTTAGGAAGCTCAGGTAGATGGAAGTGACTTGTACACTTTAGAAAACCTTGAGAGACTGGACTACAGATCAGTGTTTCACATGTCAAGGAAGTTTAGTCACATCGGATTCATAAGGAGTACAAAAGCTACATCCAAGGATCAGACCTATTTACTCCGAAGCAAAGACTCTTCAGGATTCAGTTCAAGAGGTAGTTACAAGACTGAGATGGTGACAAAAACAAGATTGATAGTTTCAACTATGATAAGAACCATGTTACAAGAAACTATCAGGGTTTGCTACACAATACAATGAGCCTGACAAACAAAGAAGAATAGGGACTCAGTTAATGAGCTGAAACAAAAGTTGAATGCTTTGTTGAGGAAGCATCAGGACGAAACTTTTATTGCTTAAGGAAAGAGTTGGGATGGATCAGATGACGAGAAGATCATGGATATCTTGCTTTCATAGCAATCTCTAAAGATGATTCACCTCACATATCTCGGGTATCATTTCCTTGAGCTTTCTTAAGAAACAACTCTTAGTTCTAGGGGTTAAGTTTCTGGCATATAAGACCTTCGTTAAGCTAAGTTTCAGTATCCCTAGTAGAACAAGATTTGCTCATTTATTCTGAATTGTTTGTTAAGGAATAAATAGTTTAAAAGATGGAAGAATTACCTTTAGTGTCAGTAGAATTTGTAGAACACCAAGCTATATCTAAAATTGACTTAGGTAATAGAGAAAGTTAGATGACATACAACAACAGAATGGATTAGATAGAATTAGTGATCTAATTGTTAATTCTCTTATTCCATGTGTATTTAGAAAATTATTGAATACCTGTAAATCTACTTGCTACCTGTTACACTTGTGTATATTGGTTAAAGTAGAAAGTACTGAATTTTCTAAAATGCCTAATTTGCACATTTCTTATCTGCAATGTCATAATGCTGAGTGTATGCCATGTATTCTTATTACCATGCCTACTTATCTGAATGTCATGAATGCATCTCTTAGTAATTGCATTAATAATAGAAAAAGCATGTTTAAGAATCACATTAGGGCAAAGACTGCTGGTCAGTCAGAGATAAAAATAAGCATGTAAAGGTTGAAGCTGTTGTTACCACTTTTAAAAGCAAAATCTCTAATCCATCTGGACCCAAGCAAAGAAGTTGGGTACCAAGAACTTTTAATCCATTTGTGAGTGCAGGGCAAAGAAGGTTAATCGATTTATATGGTTTCTTGGTTATTACTACTGAAGACATATGATCGAAGAAAGAACTTGCTATCAAATGTGATTGAGAAAGATGTTCCGTCAATAATCTTTGGAGATGACAGCAAAGGTTTTCATCACGGGACATGGCTACGTTGGAAAAGGAATGTCATCATGTTTACAATAATTGGTATCATTGATAACAACTAATAATTGGAGTCAAGGATAACAATTAGAAGCATCTCTCTTGTTGAAGGATTGAAGCACAATCTTCTAAGTATCAGTCAGTTCTGTGATAAAGGCTACAATGTAGATTTCAGAAAGGACAAGTGCTTGATCACCAACAGGAAGGATGAGAAGCTTACTCTACTGGGAGTGAGAAAAGGAAATTTGTTTATAGCTGACTTAAGTTCTTCCAGTGAAGGAGAAGTTACATGTTTCTATGGAAAGGCATCTTCAGAACAAAGTTGGCTATGGCACAAGAAGCTCTCACATTTGAACTTCAAAACTATGAACTCTTTGGTAAAGAGAGAGTTAGTGAGAGGGTTGCCCCTGATGGAATTCAATCAGGAGAGACCATGTGAAGCATGTGAAAAAGGGAAGTCAAAGAAAGCATCACATAGAAGCAAAGAAATGACAAGCATTGCTGAACCATTACAACTGAGTCATATGGATTTATTTGGTGCAGTAAATGTTATGTCACTTTCAAGAAAAAGATATGCATTGGTGATGGTGGATGGCTACTCCAAGTACACGTGGGTGTTGTTCGTACATTCAAAAGATGAAGCAACACAACTAATCATTGATCACATCAAAAAGATAGAAGTGGAAGCTAAGCTACCTGTACGGACAATCAGATCAAACAATGGAACTGAATTCAAGAATGCAGTTCTAAATGATTTCTGTTCAGAGAAAGGAATATCAAGACAGTTTTCAACACCAAGAACTCCACAACAGAAAGAAGTAGTGGAAAGGAAGAACAGGACCTTGGTTGAAGCAGCAAGGACCATGTTGAATGAATCAAAACTTCCCACTTACTTTTGGGCTGAAGCAGTGAATACAGCTTGCTACACTCAGAATCGAACCCTGATTAACAAAGATCATAATAAGACTCCGTATGAGTTAATGGCCAACAAGAAACCAACACTGAAGTTTTTTTCTTGTGTTTGGTGCAAAGTGCTTTGTACTAAAAGATGGAGGACATCTAGGCAAGTTTGATGCCAAAGCAGATGAAGGCATTTTTCTGGGCTATTCTCTGGAATCTAAAGTTTACAGGGTATATGTGATTGAAGACAAGAAGGTGTTGGAAAGCTTAAATGTAACATTCGACGACACCAAAATATCAGGCCTGCAAACTAGAGAGAACTCTGAATCCTTGGTATTTGAAAATCTATCAGGAGATCTCTCTGACATAGAGGAAGAACCTGAAGTTGTTCCCGGTGATAATAATAATCATAATAATAATGATTCTGGACCAAGTGGTGATAGTGATGGAGATCCTCAAACTTCTACAGGATCCACTAGTCAATTAACAGAATCAACAGATCACACCGTCAACAACTCAGGGGGAGCAGGAGAAGGATCAATTAGTCAGATCAACACCACAATGAAAATCAAGAGGACACTTCAAGAACAGATCTGTCAAGACAAAGGGTTTAGATTCAAGATCATTCCTGATGTCTAGTTCTTAGTGATCCTAGTGGTGGAGTGAAGACTGGAGCTATAGAGTATGAATGATTATTTCCTTGGTTTTCTTTCTGAAGAAGAAACTAGGAAAGTTAAAGAAGCTCTGATAGATCCAGATTGGGTGATTGCATAGCAAGATGAACTCAATCAATTCTAAAGGCAGATTGTATGGAAGCTGGTATCTAGACCAAATAACAGAGTTGTAATTGGTATAAGGATAACCAGAAGTTTACTGGATGACAATGGCATTGTTATGAGGGACAAGGCCAAACTGGAGGCTAGGTTACTATCAGGAAGCAGTATCGAACAAGAAGCACCAGTGACGAGACTTGAGGATATCAAGATATATCTGGCACCTGCTGCATATTCAAACTTTAATATCTATATGGTGAATATGATCAAGTGCACTCATGATTGATGAGATAGTAGAAGAAGTCAATGTACAGCTTCTCTTCAAGATCACAACAGGTTGGTATGAACTAGTATCAATACTCAAGCAATCGTCAAAGACATGGTATGACATTCTAACTGAACTTTTGCAGAATATGAATTTATTAGAGTCGTCATATATATATAACTCTCTATATCTTAAGGCACAAACATAATGTCATATATGTGCAGTGATATCATGATTATATTATATGTTGGTCTACTAACGAAAACTTGTGCAAGAAATTTGCCAAGTCATTGCAGAGTATGTATAAGATGAGTATGTTGGGAAAGTTGCAATTATTTTTGGAATTACTTTAAGTAAGCGAAAAGAGTGACGGCAATAAAAGTAAGTCAAGAATCTTTTGAATGTGCACAATTGGTAAGATTCTAGACATGCCAAGACTCCCTGCCAACAGTAGCCACTAAAGCTTGATCAGGACAAATCAGGTAAAAGACAGAAATGACAAGCTAAAGAGGTATGATCATCTCATTAACTTATTAGCTGCAAATTGACCACACATATTTTATTCTCAAGTTTCCAATGTGCAAGGTTTCATGTGGATTTCAAAAAATCTAGTCTTATAGCTATTAACAAGATTTTTGGATATCTTAAGGGAATACCAAATCTCGGTATATGGTACCCTAAAGATACTTGTTAACATGTTTAGCTATATAGATATAAAGTACGCAGGTTGTAAGAAAGACAGGAGAAGCATCTCTGGAAGCTGTCAAACCAAATGACAGGAGAAGCATCTCTAGAAGCTGTCAACTTCGTGGAGGAAGACTGATTTCTTGAAATAACTTCATCTCCAACAACTCTGTGGAACACTCCACGACAATGCACATTGACACCAGGTATCATTTCTTTCGAGAGCATGTCTTCAATTCATAGAGTAACTTGCAGACACGTTTATTGAATCACTTGTTATATTAAATTTTCAAGACTGATTTATAAACTTGGGATATTAGTTATTGCACATTATTTGAAAATCCCATCTGCAAGAAACTCTTAAAATAAATTCATAAGTATTAAGTTGTCCATAGTTTAAGGACTTGTGAATTTATTTAACATCCAGTCCTCGCGTTAATAATTAAGTACTAATATCTAACTCATAGATATTTAGTATTTATTTATTTACTTATTTTATTTAATTTGAATTATGGAAATTGAAGCAGTTCAATATTTTATTTGCTCCATAATTTAAAATACATAAAATAAATATGCAGCATAATTTATTGGATTTTAATTGGCTTATATCAGTTAATGATATTTAGTCAATTTTATTCTAAGAAAATTGTGATATTTTTGTTAACTGTGAATTTAAATGAATATCTGATTTGAAAAAGTTCACAGAAAACAAAAAACAAAAGGTTGGTTTTAAAACTGGTAACAGCTTTAAAATTAATCAGCAGCAAAATCTATCGAAAAAGGAATTTCGATAGTTTTATGAGTAGTTGATAAAAAGTATCGAAAGCAATTTTCGATGGTTTTTGTTAAAGAAAAGAAAACTTATCGAAGAAAAGTCTCGATAGATTTTGAAATTGGAAATGAAATCTATCGAAAGAATTCAATTCTTTAATATTCGAATTTCTCGACAGTTTTCAGAAAAGTACAACTTCTCGATAGTTCATTTTGAAAACTATCGAACGTGAGATGTCATAAATGGACATAGATCCAGAGCCCTCAGTGGCCATTCCTGACCAGGAGGTTGAAAACCAACAGCCTCTAACCACGGTCATAGAGCCTTTGAAAGAAACAAATGAAACAACAGAAACTCCTACCCTACTATACCACCCACTCAAATAACTGAGAGTGTAGAGGGAGTCAGTTCCAAAGCAGCACCAAATAAGGAGATAAACCATTCAACAACAGCTTTGCCTTCCTCTAAAAGGAGAAAACTAGAAAACGAGGCAACTGTTGAAACTTCATTACCTTCTTTCACCGAGCCTCTAACAGATTTTTCTGAAGCTGATTGGGTAGTGATAACCAAAGCTATATCTGAACCCCTACCCCAAACAGAAAAAGGAAAATTGACGGAAGCAACTAGTTCTCCGACCATTTCACGGTCAGGACTACCGGTTGAAGGTTCTTTACTGAACCAGGAGTCTTCACAGACGTTGAGAGAAGGTTCTGACCCAAATGCACAATCTAAAGGGTCATTGCCTAACTCCCCAGATGGAACATATCTGGATCCTGCGGGTACCGGGTCTGACATAGGTGCAGATCGGCAACTCGGTAACAATGAATCAATTTCATTTGAGGAGTTACCTGAGGATATGTCTGCAAAGACTTCAGAGGGAGTTTCAGGGCCTCTGTTATCAATAGAGCCTGATTCCAACCCCCCAGAGATTCAAACTCTGGATCCTGTTGAGGATTGATCATCGCAAGATGATCAACAACTTGGTTTAACCAAGGACGGGGATTTGCGAAATCCCATTGCACCACCAGTGACCTCCTTAAGAATGGCTATGGTGATTTTCCTTGCAGGTACATTTGGATGCTGAAGCTCTGAGAGATAAGAGTGAAACACTTGTGAGGTACACGAAACAGAATCACACACTCACAGTGAGGAAGAAAGAGAAACACCAAATCCCATTCCTTATCCCTTAAACTTGGTTCGTAATGTTTTAACTTTAAAGACCTAACAGTTGAGACCTCATTTCGGGACCTAACAATTGGTTGTTTTAGGGCCCTAAAAAGTGTGATCTAACAGTTGGGAGGTATAAGGAAGATGTCGGGAAATTTGGTTCATAGGACGATCGACGGTGAACCCATCTTGCAGTATTTAAAGGGCACAATTGATCAGACTACATATTACTACTTCTTTTCTAACAGATGCTACATGAGAATTCCTTCAAGACCCAGGAAAACTTCTTTTCTTAACTAAGGGGGAGAAATGAGTTATAATCAGATTATTGGAGGATTCCTCAACTAAGGGGGAGAAGTGGTAAGAAAAAGTAGAGGTACAACACACCACAATTCTATTGATCTTTCAACTATTGGGGAGAGACTAAGGGGAGAAGTGGTAGATTTCCTAGAAGACGGAGAAGTGGTATTGGTTCACCACTGTTCTAATAAGGGGAGCAGCTGTATTCCATAGTGGGAGGAGTTGTATTCCAAATGAGGAGAAGCAAGGGAGATATGTGCTTTTCAGAAAAGGAAATATGGTTGTACAACAGAAGCCGCTGAACTCCGAATGGAGAGAAGTGGAGAGATATACTTCAGTAAGTGGTAGACAAAGACATATTCATTACCACTGAAGAATCTCGAGAAGCTGCTGATGATTACTTCAAGACTGAGAAGGATTATTTGGCAGAGATTTAAAGAACCAAAGAAATGAAGATGAGTTACTACATGAATATCAGTTCAGTCCTAAAAGAACAATCATCTATCATTTCAGTTTGAACAAGAAATCTGGAAGTGAAGAATTTGATCCAGAAAACTAGTAGAATTATTTACAAGTCCCGGGTAATCACTTTTTCTACTTGTTAGTTGAGTTATCCTCTCTATAATTTGTTTGTTAGGTTTAACAATCAAATAGGGGGAGATTGTTGGTGAGATCACAAGGCAGTATGAACAGGAAGACGTGATAACTCAACACTAGAACATGACAGGTAAATAATACTACGCCTACACAGAAATCAGGAAGAAATGAATACAAGGCAAATACAAAGAATCAAAACATTAGATAGATCTTTGAAGTCTACTACAGGTCACTGAAAGAAGTTCATTAACATGTTCATGCCTCAGTGAAGAATAAGGTTTGAAGACTTTCAAGGTTTCAGAAGGTGTGTAGATTCAGTATAAGTGCCACAAGCAGATTTCAGTGTATTAGCATTGATTGTGTTATAGACAGTGTTTGAAGCATAGGAATCTGGTTTAATTGAATACAGGGTAAAGACAAAGGTTAAAGAAGATAGCTACAGTCTTGAAGTTATACTCACTGACAGAAGTTCATTTATATGTTCGAGCATCAGTGAAGAACAGATAATGAAGTATTCAAGATTGTAGTACCAATGAAGATGTTGTCTAAGTACCAAAAAGGATTCCAGTGAAAGTGCGTTGTTTATTGACAATCTGTGTTTGAATCAATTTGTACTGCTGCCGACTTATCAATTGGAATGCAATGAAGATGTGAAGATTCAATTCAGTGTTAGTCATCTATGAACCAGACCAGTTGCACCAGGCGTCAACACATATGAAGAAGATCAACACATTTATTCGACTGAAAGAATTGATGAAGTCCGACATGATAATTCCAGAAAATATCAAGAAGATTAACAAGAATTATCAGTGTCGATGAAAACCGTGAGAAGCTAAATTATCAAAAGGAAAATCGCAAGTCAAAAGGTGTTAAGTGTACAAAAGTTGAAACCTCGATAAAGAAACTACAAGAAAGGAAACTTGAAGGTTTAAGTGTTGACCAACCAAACCTTGGGTGCTAATTTGCACTTTGACAAGGTTGGCCAAAAACCATTTAAATGGTTTTTGTTTGGTCGATAGTTTTTGTTAAACCAAAAACCATTTCGATGGTTTTTTTGTTTTAAAAACAAAAAAACTATTTCGATGGTTTTTTGTTTTTAAAAACAAAAACCTTCGATAGTTTTCTTTTGGTTAGTTTTGTTGGGGCCGAGATTTTTGACTGCTGCGATACTTTTAATGCTCCGATAGTTTATGAAATTTATTTTATAAACTTAAATAAATTTATTTTAAACTTTTTAATTAAGTTTATTATAAATTTAAAATAAGTTTATTTAATAAATTTATTAAAACTATTGAATGGTTTTAAGATAATTTGGTTCGATAGTTTTTTCTACAGCATGAAGAATTGAGTGGACACAACTCAAAAAGTAGTGTTCGATAGTTTTCTTTTGAAAACTATAAAAGTCTACACATCTGAAGCAGAAGATTATTATTGAAGAGTACTTCTTCTGTTCTTCATCTTCTTCGACGAAGTGAAGAAATACAGAGAGAGACGGAGAAGGAGACAATTATTTTATACCTGAACTTCTCACCGGGAAAACGTTATAATGCCCAAACTTTGTTCAATCTTAAGGGCCATTATAAAGTTTCTCCGGTAATTAAATCCTTTAGACAAACAAATAGATACAAACATTGTTTAGGATTTAATTTGTTCAATCTTTGTAGAAGCAAGAACAAATTGTTCTTGGAAGCCGGTAAATTTATTTACTGGGTGTAGCACCCCTTCAAGATTTATAGTCGAATATAACTCTTGGAAAATCTCGTGTTGTTATTGTCTTTTCCGAAATACTATTCAACCTCGAGAACACGAACCCACAACAAGAACACTAGTTTAATTATCCGCTAAAGATTCGAAAGAATTTTTTAGAGTTAGTGAGTATCGTATTCAACCCCCCCTTCTACGATACTTCGGGACCTAACACTAGGTCTCATAAAAATTCCAAACATGTTTTGCGGCGCTTTCATTTGATTAGGGAGATCATTGAAAGAGGAGATGTCAAAATTGAGAGAGTTTGACACACATAACAACGTAGCAGACCCACTCAAAAAGACATTGTCTCAGATTCACTTTGATCGTCATAAAGAGAAGATGGGTATTAGATACCAGTGTGATTGGCTTTAGTTCAAGTGGGAGATTGAAAGTGTTTGTCCAAAATCCAATCATTTATGATGAGTTAGGAAGAACTTTCTTGTATTCTTATTTGATTTCATTAATGTTAATAAAAGACTTGTTTTGTTTTTATTACGGGCTTTATCTATTTAAAGTGTTTTAAATAAGATGTTCCATAGTTTAGAGTAAAGCTTCTAGAATTATAATGAGATTATAATAGTGAGATCTAGAAGATGATAACTCTAGACTTAAACAGTTCCTGATCATAGGACAACTAATCGGAAGTTGGTGAATCCGCAAAGATTGGTACATACTATGCTTGCTCCCGTCAGGAGGATGTCTGTTCTCATAGGCATTTGTGTGGTGACACTATAGCTAGTATGTAGGTGCTTGTTAGCTAGTATGTTGAACAGATAATGGAGTTTACTCACGTGTCAATAGTTATTCACTGAGTGATAGTTGTACAAGTGTCCTTAGACTTGAGATCGTTAGAGTTATCTTTTATATAATGAACTATGCTTTGGATTAGTCCTTAGTCTCAAGGACATCCATTAGGTCTATTCTGGGCATAGGGATTTGTGTATGGAGATAGTTAACGTCAATAGAGGATCTACCCCTTCCAGTATAGGAAGAGAATATCCTATGTTATTCTTAGTATGCGAGTTCTGGAATCTCTGGCCAGAGTGTATGAAATTAGAAAGGGGTTTCTAATTTGCATTAATAAGAACTTAGCATTATGAATAAGAAATCATATGATTAAATTTGTTAGGCCTGACACGAGATCCATGCCTTGTATTTAATCGGGATATTGTAGGGTAGAAGGAATTGATTGTACTGAAACTAGTCACTGACAGGTTCTTGGTATTCTTAGCAGTGAATTCATATTATCCGGATAGTCGCGATATGTTGAGAAGCATCACTCACGATGTAGAATAAATATAATTAATTAATCAGTTAATTATATTTAATGAATTATTAGAATTCATATAAATAATAAATAAAAGTTTATTATTATTTATTTCTACTACCGGCTTAAAATTGAACCTACAGGGTCACACCATAAAAGAATATTTTCTTTGATGAAAAGATTTAAATTATGAGAGAAGAAGAATTATTTTCTAAATAGTTTAGAAAAAGAAATAATGATTAAAATAGTTTTAATCATTATTAAAGCATTTTAGAAATGTGGGGTTAATATATATATATATATATTATTAAAACCCTAGGAAAGCCCTAAAAATAGAATGAGATAGTTCATTCTAAGGATCATCTTGTTTTTGTGAAAAACCTAGAAAAAGGAGCTAGCCTCCATCTCTCTCTGGGTGTTGATTTGTAAGACACTTGAAACTTCTCATCTCAACGTTCTTCTGAATGAAAGGTTAAGGGAGTATGCCAGCAGAAACAGTCTTCAAACTATAGATGTGCCACTTGAAGTTAAATTCTACCAAGGCACTTATGTTCAGACTGTAGGACTAGATCCAGTATCCTTAGCTTCTGTTACTGCCACAAGATTAGTACACACTGAACATCTGCTAAGGACTTCTGGTTTTGCTTCTGAAAAGAAGATAGAGTTTGCTGACATCATCAAGGAGTAATGTGAGCACAAAATCAAGATATATTCTCAACTCAAGAACAGACTCAAGAAAGTAACTCCTCAACTAATCATGCCATCAAGTTTTGCTTCTGAAGCGGATCAAGTTCTTGATGAAGAATTGTTGGAAAAGCTAGAAGAAGTTGAAGAAAGTGAAGAAGAAGAAGGAGAAATCAGTGAAGGAAGCATAAGTTTTTAAAATGTATACATCTTTGTTATGCTTAGGTAGATCAAGATAGAATCTATGTTATCACTTGTTCAGGCTAGAGGAACAACTATCTTGTATTTATCTTGTATGTTTGAATCTGGAAATGTTATATATAAACCAGAACTTTTCTTGTTATTTACTTGGCTCTTAAAAGTCATTTCTATTTCTTGTTTAAGTTAGTTGAGTTATCCTCTAGGTATTTGATTGTTATTCTCTAACAAACAAATAGGGGGAGATTGAAAGGCATATGTTTAGGCCTATTAATATTCCGAGGAAACAACTTAATTTAAACAAGTATGTAATAAGTAAATAATAAGTTAATATGTCATAGGAATCTCAGAGAGTTTTATCTGTCAAGAGAATGGAGAATTAAAGTCATCTACAGACTTGAAGTTATTCTACATTGAAAGAAGTTCAATTTATTGTTCAAGCCTCGGTGAAGTATTCAAGGAAGTGGATTTACTACAGTGACAGAGATTTCCAGTTGGTGACAGAAGAAGTACAGGATACAGAGTTTAATCAGAGCTAAAGAAAAGAAGCCACAACTTTAAATGTTTTAAAGATGAAGAACTTTCATTTGATGTCAGTTATTCATGAACCAGACAGTGCATCGAATGACGACGTCAATCAGTGGAATTAAATCATCTACATTCAGTGGTTTTCAGGAGATAGAGGAAACTTGGTTTTTAGATTAAATTCCTTTCATGTTAAGTTAATTTAATTTATAATTTAATTCTATTAGAATTAATTTATTTATTAGATTAACTAATTTAGTTGGCTAAATTATTTATTAACTTAATTCTATAAGAGAATTAATTTATTCTTTAATTTAATCTAACTAAATAAATTAAAAGGATTTTCTAATTAAACTTGTATGACCTTCAGAAATCTCGGTATGACCTGGTCTGTAAAGATCCCAGGTTCTACCGACTCCTTTCAGGTCATACAGGTTATGTGTGCTTGGTCATACAGGTTGCTTTTCAGGTTCTACCGAAAAAGGTTGGCAGAAATACTTGAGGTCATACCGGACACATTTGACAGGTTCTATTGCTGAAGCTTGGTTCTACCGAGAAGAAGTCATCAGGTCATACAAGTGTATTGTTTGTTTTATTAAATCATTTTGATTTAATTAACAGGTCATACAAGGCTTATGAAATGTGATAAATCAACACGGTTGGACGGAAAAGAAGGCACTTGAATTATCAAACACACAGAAGACATTTTCTCTCAAGAACAAGAAAGCCATTTGATCTCATTTCTTCTCAAGCAATTAATTCTAGTTTGTATTGTTAAATCCAAACCACTAGAAGTTGATTACTTGTATTGCTTTGATTATCTAGCGGATTTATATCCCTATAATTTATCTCGAACATTGATTTTAGCATTCGATCTTTTTATTACAAATATTAGAAAAGTTCATGTCGAATTTATTCTAAATTTGTATTAATTTGTTTGAGATAAATACTTTGTAATTCGTATTGTATTTTCAACACCCTTCAAGTTTAATATAAGTTATATTTAACTTGAATCTTGTTTCATTTATATTCCGCATTAATTTGTTCTTAATTGTTAAATTTTTCAAAGGACAAATTTCGATAAAACGGTATAGTTTGTATTCAACCCCCCTTCTACAAACTTATCAGGACCTAACAATTGGCATCAGAGCCTTTTGATTGATATACAAATCAAAGATCCAATTGTTTTGAGATTTTTCTTAAACTCTGAAATTTTTATTATTCCTAAAAATCTCAAAAGATGTCTACTACACAGAAGGTTGGTACAGTAAAGATTCCCATGTTCAGCAGGGAGCATTATTCAATGTGGAAGAAGAAAATGCTTCTATTTCTTAAAGTTGGTAATCCTAAATACTTTGATGTGCTGAAGAATGGTCCCAAAGTCCCTAAGATTATTGAGGGAGAAGTTATAGAGAATTACATTGTTACTAGGGCTGCTAGGATGTACCCTAAGGATCCCAAGGATTTCACTCCTGGTGAAAAAGAGGATGTTACCTTGGATGCCTGTCTTCAGTTGATCCTTGTTGATTGTCTTGATCCTATCATGCATAATCATGTCCTAAACTGTGATACTGCCAAACACATTTGGGAAACCATAGAGATCATCAATGAGGGGACAGAGGAAGTTAGAGAGAATAAGCTGGAAATTCTCACCTCTCAATATGAGCATTTCAGATCAAACCCTGGTGAAGGTATCTCTGAGGTTTTTGAGAGATACAACAAATTAATCAATAATCTGAATCTCAATGGGAAGCGCTACACTATCAAGGAAATTAACAAGAAGTTCCTACTTACACTTCCACGTCATTTGGAGCACAGAATATCTGCCATTAGAGAAGCAAGAGATATTGGAGAGATTGCTTTGGAAAGACTGTATGGTGTTCTGAAGACCTATGAGCTGGAGCAGATTCAACAGGATGAGTTATATGGAACTGGGAGGATAGTTAGTACTTCTACTGCATTGGCTGCTGAAGTCCCACGGAAACTGGAAGTGAAGGCTGTTCAACCTTCCAGTTCTAACATGAATGTTATTGATGCTGAATATGGATTAACATCCATTGATCAATCTGGTGGTGACTTCTATTCTTTAGAGGAACTTGATCAGCTGGAGGATGGTGATTTGGCTTTGATAGTCAGGAAGTTTGGGAAGTTCAGATTCAAGAGGAATCCCAATCTTAAGTTCAGGCCCAGATTTCAGAGAGGTGGATCTTCCTCTTCAAGTAGCACAAGGGGTGGCTACAAAACTGGAACTGTGGATAGGAACACAATCAGATGCTACAATTGCAATGAGTTGGGTCACTTTGCTACTGAATGCAGAAAGCCAAAGCAAGTGACAAGAAACACATTTGATTCTAGCAAGAAGAACAAGATTGGGAAAGCCTATGTTGCTGAAGGTAAGAGTTGGGATGACACTGACAGTGATGAAGAAGCAGGTGAGATTGGGAACCTTGCTTTAATGGCTAAAGAGGAAAGCACTTCATCTAGATACATGTCAGAGGTAAAGTTTACTGATACTGAAATGATTCGTCATCTTGGTGGCACCTTAGATTGTGCACGCATTGAAAATGATAGAATAATTCTTTTAAACACAAATCTTGAAAATGAGATAAAAGAATTAAAACTAGTGCATGTTAATCAAGATGAACTTACTGAAAAAATAGCATTTCTTGAGAATAGGGTTAAATGTTATATTCAACTGGAAACCATTCTCAAGGAAGAGAATAGTGAGCTTAAAACTAAAGCCAATGCCTATTACAACTCTTGTAAGACGGCTAAAGAGATTCTTAATAAACAAGCTATGGGTAATCATGTCAGTATAGGTTATGATTATAATGAAGCTATTGGATTGCTTGGCATTAATTCCCCTTGTAGAGTCAGTACTGAAGGAAGGGGTATTCCATATGTGCTTAAGGGTATTGAAACACCCTTCTGTAAAGAATCCGAGGCAGATCCTCTAAATGAATACTCTATCATTATTGCTGAGGAGATTCGTGAAGAAGATATTGCTTTGGAAGTTGCACAGTCCAATAAATGTATATATGATATTCCAGTCAAAGTTGCTACAACTAAAAAGACTAAATTAGATATCCATAAGTTGGATCAAAACAACTGTAGAACTAACATTCCTGCTGTTAATTCTTCTCATAAAGCATGTGGTGTGATTAATTGCATGTCTTGTGCTTTCAATGTTATGTATGCTTATTTTAATAGTAAGCATGTATCTAGTGATAAGACTGCTCCACGTCAACATGTTAATAATAAGAAGCATGTTAAAGCTAAGACTACTAGTCCTCCTAAGACTAGAGTGGATTCATTTATCCCTAAGCCTACTCAGAAATGTGTTAAGGCTGGCTATAAATGGAAACGCTCTTTTGTGAAAGAGGTTGAAGTAGTTTTAGTTAAAAATGTTGTTTTGCCTGACAAAGGCCAGTTCTTTAAGTATGCCAGACCCAATCAAGTGTGGGTTCCGAGGAAGGACTAATCAATCTGATATTGCAGGGAGTTAAACAGGTAAACCGTGTTATGTGGATTCTTGACAGTGGTTGTTCAAGGCATATGACCGGAGATAGAGCCCTGCTATCAGATTTGGTTGAGAAAGCTGGCCCAGTAGTTACCTTTGGAGATGACAGCAAGGGTATTACGAAAGGATATGGCTGTTTGAAGTACGGAAATGTTATCATTGAAGATGTATCATTTGTGGAAGGTCTGAAGTTCAATCTTCTCAGCATCAGTCATTTCTGTGACAGAGGATATGTTGTAATAACCCCAAATTTTGGGCTTAGATAAAAAAAATTGATGAATAGTAAATTTGCTGATGAAAAATATTTCCAGACCACACTATGTAGACGACATGGAATGAATGTTTCGAAGTGATATTATTGATGTATAGGAAGAATAAAAGAATGTAAACGCGATCAGAATCAGAAGATTCCCATCCGAGTTTTAAATCACTATTCACTGGACAGTTAAGGATGTATTGATTTGATCGTTTTAAGAAAGTAGGTGGAATGAGAAATACATGATCATATCTTAAACCAAGGTGAGAAACCTAAGATTATATATTAGACAAAGGTAATGGAAGGACAAAGGAAGTACCCTAGCATTGGTACAGAGAAACGTTTTTAAAACCACTTGAAACTATCGCGAAACAAAAGCGTAATAAATTATGGGTTAAACCCTAACCAAAGGAGGAGTATTATATGAGATCATCAAGTGCAATATATAAAAGAATTGAGGATGCAAAGGATGACATAAGCATGATGCAAGGAGATGACATAAGCATGACAAGTGATGACAAGGTGATGAATCACCACCTTGTCACCACTTTCACCACCACCACAAGTTCATTTTAAGCCTTGTCATTGGTGACAAAACCAATCCATAACCACACAAATCAAATGGCTTGTATTTAGTGTTATTAAACAAAAACAAAAGAAAAGAAATCAAAGAAAGAAAAGATGCATCCAAGATGAAGCAACCATTCGGCTTTTCTTCTTCAACCAATTCCTTAAAACAATTTCTACCACTTCCACTCAACCATAATTCATGATCTTGGGCTCTAAATCACCCTCTTCCAATATCCAAGGTAGATCTTCAATCTTAGCTTCATCCATGGATGATTTCATGTTCAAAAGTTGAATCAAAGATGAGCATGAATAGTGTTTTGGAATAGTAACTTATGATTTCTTGATTTGTTCTTGAAGATTTAGGTTGGTTAAGGATGTTTAAGGATCAATCAAGGATATATAAGCTATTGATAGTCCTTAACAAGCATCAAGGAAGGTATAAAACCTCTCACCCTTATGATTATACTATGATTATTAGTGATTATGTTAAGAATGATTAGTGGTAGTATGATTAAGAGCATGTATGCATGATTTTGAGATTGTTTAATGGTTGATTTGTGGATGAACTTATGAATTTGAGTGTGACCTTGTTTGGACAGAAAAATGTTAGTGTTAGCTTGAGTTTGATTGGTGGTTGGTTGATGGTTGATTGTAGATTGGATTGAGTGTTTAAAAACACGGGAAGTACGCATAAGCGCCGTTACCATGTCGGATTTTACATAGGTAGTTTAGACAGAAACTATGATTACAAAACAGGGCATACACTTGAGGTTTCTGACCATGAGCATGGAGGCTCTGTTTCCTAGATTATTTTAGCGAAAGAATCGTGTCGTTTCGATTTACGGTTTAGGAGAAACGGCCGTTTTACTAAAAGCGGTTTCGCGTAACTAGATAGTTCATTGTATGAACTTTGAGTTAGTGATCAAACCCTTTAAAAATGAAATTTGGCCAAGATATTAAAGTGGATAATAGTATGAATAATTAGGAAAGGAAACCTAGAAGGGTTTGAGTTAAAAAGAGGAGTTGGTGATTTTATAAAAATACGCGAACGAAGGTTGCGCGAGTGAAATACCCTTAAGGGGATGGTTTAGAACAAGGAAATGGTAAAGGAAAAATACTTGGGATTTGTGAATAGATTTTCACCCAAACTTGTGACTTAAGAGTTACGGAACGTCATGAGGTTATAGATGACCAAGAGCGAGACAATTGATGTTCGTTAATAGAACGTTAGTGCTTAAGTTAAATGCACTTTAAATGATTAAGTCAGGGGACTGATCGGGTATTTCTTTGTTTATAGATTTTCCGGCAAGTTCTCGAACCTGTAACGACCAAGGACCCGAGGCAAGTTTTCTCATCCCATGCTGTATTTTAAAATACAATATTCTGATAATATGCATATGATAGATGCATGCTTTCCAAAAAGTAATATATGCATACGATAGTATGCATGCTTTCAAACCTCACATCGTATATAGATGTGATGGTATTAAAAATGATGAGATGTGATGTATGCATATGTTAGATGCATGCAAGTTTTCAAACCCTATACCATATAATAATGCTGTTGTGATATATGTTGTGGTATTGCTATATATGCTGCTTTATGCTGTGAAATAACGTAAAACCGTTTTCGCTTTGTAAAAAGCTGTACAAGGTATAAGGTTTATATGCTAGCTAAGTACTAGATATAAACCAAGGTTAAAGGTTAAAGACTCTAAGTATAGAGTACTCGTACGATGGTTTTAAAACTTAGACCGGGAGTCAAATTATTATTTTGTCTTAAACTACTGTCCAAAGCTGGAAGGTTCCAGGGACAGTTATATTTTAAAGATTTATTAAATATTCCAATATCTATATTATGGGATATTTAAGGTGAGATATTTAAATAATATTAGAATAAATATTATTTGAATATTATTGGATTAAAGTGAATATTATTTTTTGAATATTCACTTAAGTGTTTATATTGAACAATAATTCAATATTTATTAATTGATTATTATTTAATCAAGTGAATATTATTCTGAATATTCCCAAGTAGTTTATATTGAATGACAATTCAATACCTATTATTTGAAGATTATTTAACCAAGTGAATATTATTCTGAATATTCACTTAGGTGGTTTTATATTGTATAATAATTTAATATTTATTATTTGGGTATTTATTAAATATTCCAAATACGTTTTAAAATCATAGAACCTTATTATAGGATTAAAGGTTCTATTATTTACACAAAAATATATAAATTTCTGATTTCCAGAAAAGAGTATTAAAATAGAGATTCCCAACTATTATCTTCAGATAGTTAAAGGTAATTAAATGCGAATATTATTTTTCCAACTCATCGAAAACTGGGAATCTAGTTCAAGAATTCGAGGACAGAGTTTTACTTCCACTGTTCCTCTAGAATACTTATAACTAGGGGATGGCTCCCCCATTTAAGTAGAGTATTTCAAACTCGCTGAACACTGATATTTCAATAAACTCCCTGGTCATGATTTCAAAATACGTAGTAATCATCGGTAGTCTCGTTGACTAATGTCAACCCACACTTTGACTTACTCCTTTCAATTACTCTGGAGTGAGGTATTCTGAACGGTTACAAAGTTTTGACAAGTATTCGTACTTGGGAAATGTGGAATTAACTTCCGATTTCCGTTTCATTAATGTTTTTCATCATGGGAATTGGAAAGGCCTACACGGCAATGAAATAGGTGTCGGGGTAGTGCCAAAAATTATCAAGGCTTACCCGGTGACGAAATAGGCCCGAGGTAGTGATCTCTTGCGTGCTAAGGCTTACCCGGTGACGAAATAGGCCCGAGGTAGTGATCTCTTAGCACAGTGGCCCGTATGCGGTCAGGGTGATAACCGAACAGGAAGTCATCCTTCTACTAGTAGAAAAGATAAGTTGCGATATAACGGCTGATCACCGTGTATCGTGTATTCCAGTATATCCCCTTCTTCCACTTGGAATTGTGCTGCACATTGTAACGAAAGCCTAGGTGCTGAGTTACTGATAATGTGACAGTAATGAGTAATGATGTTCCTCATACAGTAGTCGTACTGTATGGTAGGTTTTGACGAAAAGAATAATAAAATATCATTCTGTATACGAATGAAGTTTAAAGGTTTTCCTTTATGATATAAGCTTACATATACGATTAAGCTGCTATATCTGATTGTTGAGCTATAGTGCTCATTCTTGCTTCTTTTATAAAAGGTATTCATTACTGATATTTTACAGTATTTTGAACAGTGTGAGACATCTAAATAGATATGTGAGTATATATGTTGGAAAGGTATTTAAGATATACAGTATATTAAACTGTATAGTGTTTTGAATCAATGAATAGGCTTTAAGCCTTGATTCCAACCTTTGATATCTATTTTAAAAAGATATGTTTTGAGACTTGGTTTATCATCTTGATACCAAGGATCCCAAAAAGGATTTACGAAAAGTATTTGAGTATGATTATAAATCATACGGTATTTTGAACGACATACTATTTTGGGGATAAACCCTAGTAGATTTAAACATGGATCCCATATGGATTATCTTCCTAAAAGGTTTAAAGATTTAAACTGGGATAGATTTCTTGCTGAGCACTATTAGCTCATTCTTGCTTTATTAAATCTTTCAGCATGAAGAAAACATTGCCGATTCACCTCGTGTTACGAGAGCAATGGAATGGAGAGACCACCCTTGAGTTAGTTCAACAAGATGGATACTGTCGGATTTAGCAGAACAGCTGTAGACAGAGTTAGTAAGAATTGTTTTCGAATAGGTTTGTATTATTAAACCTTGTATAGAATTGTGAGGTCTATTATTTTAACTTCAGGTAGAGGTTGTAAATGATAGATGAGATCCTGGATAGTACATTTGATTGTAATAACAAATGTTACTTATTGTTGCTCATTTCCAAGGTTATAACTTGTGTGTGTGTGTGTGCGTAAGTGATTGGGGTCTTTTGGAGTTATATTATTAGAATGTTGTAAGTAATACAGGTATTGTATAATTGATGGAGCGTGACAACCCAGATTCCTGACCCCGGGTCTGGGGGTGTTACATATGTTGTTTCCTTTGAAAGAGAGAAGTGCCAGATCCTTCACAAGAAGAATGGAAAGCCTGCTCTTAAAGGAGTAAGGAAAGGTGATTTTTTCATAGCTGATCTGAACTCTGGATCCAAAGATGAAGTTAATTGTTTTTATGCTAAAGCTTCATCAGATGATAGTTGGCTATGGCACAAGAAGATGTCTCACCTTAACTTCAAAACCATGAACTCTTTAGTCAAAAGGGAATTGGTTAGAGGTTTGCCTCAGATGGAATTTACACAGGAAGGACTGTGTGAGGCATGTCAGAAAGGAAAGTCAAAGAAAGCTTCTCACAAGGGCACTAACACATCATCAATAACTGAACCACTTCAGCTACTGCACATGGATTTGTTTGGTCCAGTTAATGTGATGTCCATGTCAAAGAAACAATATGCACTTGTGATTGTTGATGACTATTCAAAATATACATGGGTTTTATTCCTACATTCCAAGGATGAGACCCCACACCTGGTGATTGACCATATAAAGTTGATTGAGCTGGATTCTAGATTCCCTGTTAGAGCCATAAGGTCAGATAATGGTACTGAATTCAAGAATGCCATTCTAAATGACTTTTGTGCTGATAAAGGAATAACAAGACAGTATTCTGCCCCTAGAACTCCTCAACAAAATGGAGCAGTGGAAAGAAAGAATCGTACATTGATTGAAGCTGCTAGGACTATGTTAAGTGAGTCCAAACTTCCAACGTACTTTTGGGCTGAAGCAGCGAATACAGCTTGTTATACTCAGAATCGGACTTTAATCAACAAGGACTTAATGAAGACTCCTTATGAGATCATGAACAACAAGAAACCAACTGTCAAGTACTTTCATGTATTTGGAGCAAAATGCTTTGTGCTTATAGATGACAATGTAAAACGTGGCAAGTTTGATGCAAAGGCACAAGAAGCTATTTTTGTTGGTTATTCCAGAAGATCTTACAGAGTCTACTTGGTTGGCAGTCACACAGTAAAGGAAAGTGTCAATGTTACTTTTGATGACACTAAGTTCCCTAATATCTAAAAAGAAGATTCATCTGAGAAGCTGAAGTTTGATAACTTGCCAGACTCAGAATCAGATGATGTAGCCCCACCTGAAGTTATTGCTGGTAATGATAATAACAATGATGATAATGATCATGGTGGTGGTGGTGGAAACACTGGTAACAATGGAGATACCACCAACACTGGAGAAGAATCATCTAGGCAATCAAGCAACAACTCAGGGGGAGCAAATGAAGGATCATCTAGTCTCTCACAACATCAAAGTGAATTTCAAGGCGAATCATCAAGATCAAATCTTCCAAGACAGACTGTATGGAATAGAGCTCATCCTTTTGAGCTGATCATTGGTGATGTAGGTGTTGGAGTTAAAACTAGAAGTGCAACTCAGAATGAATGTCATTATTCAGCATTTCTATCTGAAATGGAACCAAAGAAAACTGAGGAAGCACTGACTGATCCAGATTGGGTGATTGCCATGCAAGATGAACTCAATCAGTTTGAACAACAGCAAGTCTGGAAGCTGGTACCCAGGCCAAAGAATAAGAAAGTAGTTGGTACAAGATGGGTATACAGGAACAAGCTAGATGAGGATGGCATTTTTACAAGGAACAAGGCAAGACTGGTTGCACAAGGGTATTCTCAAGCTGAAGGCATTGATTATGATGAAACCTATGCACCAGTGGCTAGACTTGAGGCCGTCAGGATGTTCTTAGCATTTGCAGCTTATTCCAATTTTAAAGTCTATCAAATGGATGTTAAGAGTGCATTCCTGAATGGTGAGCTGGATGAAGAAGTGTATGTGGAACAGCCCCCTGGCTTTGAAAATCAGGAGCTGCTGGACTTTGTGTACTTTCTCTTCAAGGCTATCTATGGTCTTAAACAAGCCCCAAGAAAATGGTATGACACTCTCTCTGGTTTTCTTTTAGAAAATGGTTTTGTTAGAGGTATCATAGACAAAACTCTTTTTTCAAAGAAACACAAAAGTGATATGATATTAGTCCAAGTCTATGTGGATGACATCATATTTGGGTCTACTAATGATAATCTCTGTAAAAGATTTGCTGAGCTAATGCAGAGTAAGTTTGAAATGAGTATGATGGGTAAGCTGAAGGTCTTTCTTGGATTGCAAGTAAGTCAAAGGTCAAATGGTATATTTATTTATCAATCCAAGTATCTCAAAGAACTCCTCAAGAAGTATCACATGGAGGATTCAGCATCAGCAAGGACTCCATCTTCAACAGCCATGAAACTTGGAGCTTCTGACAATTCTATCAAGGTAGATGTTACAAGCTATAGAGGTATGATTGGCTCATTACTCTATCTTACTGCTAGTAGACCAGATATTATGTATGCTACATGCTTGTGTGCAAGGTTCCAAGCGGACCCTAGAGATGTACATCTCGTTGCTGTGAAAAAAATCTTGAGATATCTTAAGGGTACACCTAATCTAGGTATCTGGTACCCTAAAGATTCTGGTTTTAATCTTGTTGGATATACAGATTCTGATTATGCAGGTAGTGTTGTGGATAGAAAGAGTACCTCTGGGAGTTGTCAATTCCTGGGAGGTAGGTTGATTTCCTGGTATAGCAAGAAATAGCAAACAGTTTCCAATTCAACAGCAGAAGCTGAATATATTGCTGCTGGAAGCTGTTGTGCTCAGATATTATGGATAAGGAATCAATTAAAGGACTATGGCTTTGCATTAGACAAAATTCCTATTTTGTGTGATAATACAAGTGCCATAGCAATCTCCAACAACCCTGTGCAGCACTCGAGAACGAAGCACATTGATATCAGGTATCATTTTATCAGAGAGCATGTCATGAATGGAACTGTGGAGTTACACTTTGTACCCACAAAAGAACAGACTGCAGATATATTCACTAAATCTGTTGACGAATCCACATTTATCAAGTTAGTTGGTAAATTGGGTATGTTAAACAGTCTTAGTGATTAACATTATCTCTGTCATGTTTGTTCTTTCAATAAATTCATTTTCTCTTGTCATTTAACTGATATTTACTGCCAATTCTCATTTAATATTACATGCTTGTAAATTTAAATAGCTCTGAATATTTTATTTTCTTTAAAAATATTTTTCTCATATTTTTTAAGTGGAGAAATGTATTTTTATTGAAAATATATTTATTTAGAATTATTTAGGTGTTTTTCAGATTGTAAATATTGTTGTTTAAATATTTCTGCAAGTTTATTTTAATTTACTGCATTTTTATAAATATTCTGCATTTTTCTTGTAAAATATTTCTCTTTTTAGTTTATTTTCTGATTATTTTCTGTTGTGTATACTCGGTATGACCTATCCCAGGTCATTTTGAGTCTCGGTATGACCTATCTCCAGGTCATACTGATTTTTGATTTAATTTTTGTAATTATTCAGTTTTTATTTAAGTTTGCTTGGTATGACCTATCTGCTGGGTCATATTAGATCTCGTTATGACCTCTCTTTTGGTCATACTGGTTTTCTTTTTATTTTATTTAGTTTATCAGTTTTTTTTCGGTATGGCCTAAGGTCTGTTGGTGTTTTGCTCGGTATGACCTGTAGTATTATCTCGGCATGACCTGCCCATAGGTCATACCGAGCTCAGCAGAACCCTCCTCTATAAATACCAGTTCACCTTAGGTTCTTTTGCTCATTCCTTTCTAACTCAAGTTTTTACTTAGTTAAAATTGCTCTGGTTTGTGTTTTAATTACTTAGAACAAACGAACTATTGCAATTTTTTTTTGTGAATTACTTGAGTGGTGTGTTTATTTTTTTGTGGTTAATATTATTCCTTCTTGCTTAATTTATTTAATTTGGTGGATTTTGTTTTAAAATCTAAGGAATTTCTTATTAATTTGAAATTTATTTCGAATTAATCTTATAATTCTTTTTGATTTTTCTCCATTCAGATTAAGTAATTCCTTGTGTGTTATTAATTATTTTCAATGGCTACTGAGTTTGTTATTGAGCGTTTTAATAATTACATTGGCTATTGTGATCCCCTTAAGTGTTCTGTTGAACGTTTTAGGCCGTGGATTCGATTTTTAAATGAACAATATCAATTGTTAGCTATGCTATCACTGCTTCTGTTGATTTAAAGATTGAACCCCTTCGTCTATTATGCTTAACTGATGTTGTTGCTGATGATATGCAATCTTTCACGTTCAATATTTCTGATGGTCAGTACACAGTAACTAAGGAGATCTTTTGTCAAGTACTTCATTTTCCAATTGATAATCTTGTTGGATTCCCTACTGATGACGAGTTAGTTCAATTTTTCTCTAGTATTAATTACCAAGGGAATATTTTTCTTCCTCGTCTGAATAAGGCTAATCTAGCTTGTGAGTGGGATTTGTTCTTTGACTGTCTAGCCAAAGTTTTTAGTAATTCTACCAAGAACAACTTTCCAGTCATCACTTCTGTTTTACAAAACATTGCCTATGTTGCTATTTTCAATGTCAGATTGGACATAGGGACACTTGTCTGGGATCTCTTGATAAGGAGGATTTTCAATTACCCTAGAGACATTGAAACTGGGAAGAAAGTTAGATGCTTCTATTCTCGTTTCTTATCTCTAGTGTTAAATCATGTTCTTTCTGATGAACATAAAACATTTTTCCAAAACACTCCTTTTCAAGTCCCCGCACACACTAATCCTGCTATATACTCTAGTTTGTCCACTAATCCTAAGTAGGGCTGTAAATGAACAGAGCCGAGCCGAGTTTTGTCCGAATCGAGCCGAGCTTGATTTTTTTTAAAACGAACCGAGTCGAGCCGAGCTTTCTAATCGAACGAAAAGTGATGTTCAAGATCGGTTCGTTAATAAACGAGCCGAACACGAGTTTGTTCACGAACATTTCGAGTCGAGCCGAACACAAACCGAACTCGAGTCGAGTCGAGTTGTTCACTCATAGTTCGTACTTTTATACTCAACCAAATCCAATTTTTAAAATTACTTACTCGATTTACAGTCTCACGCCTAAAATCACATCTTAAGAATACACGATTATGTTTGAATTTCAATACTAAAAGTTAATTTATTTTCTTCTAATAATCATATTAGGTTAATATTTGTATTTATGAGTAATCAAACCTTACTCACTCACCTAATAACAATAGTTAAAATAAAACAATTTTATCACTGACTTAGAGCCTCTCTAAGAGCCTTTTTATCTTGGCTCTTAACTTGAAATTTATATAATAAATTAATAAGACAAACTCCCATTATCTATTCACTTTCTTTTGTAATTTTATGAATGCAACTTATAAATTTTACTCCCTCCGTCCCAAAAAGAATGAGTCACTTCTTTTTGCACGCATTTCAATGCGCTCGGTTGAGATACTTTTAAATAATATTTTTTCAATTTTTTTATTTATACAAAAGTATAAACTCTATATTTTTATACAAATCAAAAAAATTAAAAATATATTATTTACAAATAACTTAACCGAGCGCATTAAAATACGTAAAAAAGTCAAAGGGTCGGTCTTTTTGGGACGGAGGTAGTAATAATGAAAAACTAATTTGGATTGGATATAAAGAGTTTAACTTTTGGTAGTACGATGTTATACCTTTTAGATATAACAAATACAATTCCCTATTCAACCACAAAATAACTAAAATAGATCGCAATTAAGTTTTATTTAACATATTCAAATTGTTAAGGATATTATGAAATTCACGAATTTATAATTAGTTAAACGAATCGAGCCGAGTTTAACGAGTTCGAGCCGAGCTCGAGCCGATCCCGAGCAAAACGAGCCGAGTTCGAGTCGAACAGGTGTAAAGCTCGGCTCGAGCTCATTTACTAACCGAACACATTTTCTTGTTCAAGCTCGTGTTCATTTAGTAAACGAACCGAGCCGAGTTCATCTAAAACGAGCCGAGCTCGAGTTTTGTTCACGAATGGCTCTGTTCGCTTACAGCCCTAATCCTAAGTCTGGAATGAGACCGATAGTTCCACCATCTTATCTGCGACAGATTCTTCAACCACAGTTACCACTATTATTTATTGAACATCCAGTGGTTGGATCCTCGTCAGCCGGAACTTCAATGGTGCCTCCTCACACCATGGCACTTCAGGTAATATATCCTCTCTCATCTGCTCCACTAACCCAAGAGGTTCTTAGGATTGATCAAGGGGTTGTAGAACCACAACCTCTGTCCCCGGTCATAGAGCCACACACAGAGTCAAATCCATTGACCGCTCCCCTAGAACAACCGGCTACAACAAGATTGAGAGAACAAGTTGAAGTAGATATTAATGTGAGTGATCCCACAGCTCTGCCTCCACCACTAAAGAAGAGAAGAACACTCCTTGAGGCATCTGTAATCCAGTCTGTATCCTCCCAAAAGGATATGGATTCTCAAAAGGCCAATGAACAGTTACTAGAGACATCCTCTCAACAGGATGAATCTATTGAAATTCTCCATCAGGCCATGGCATTATGTACAGAGTCAAGCACTCTCCCATTAATCACAATGGGAGCAAATACTTCTGAAACAATAGTAGAGACTCATGCACAGGACACTCTGAGAGGAGAGCACATAGGAATGCTTGTTGAAACAGTGCCTACCATTGTCACGGTAGAATAGCCTTCACAGGCTTCAGAGGGAAAATCTGGTTCTTTGCCCACTATAATAGAACCATTTTCTCCCCTACCAGAGGGAACATCTCTGGCTCCCCTAAGGGATTCTTCACTCGCAGTTTTAATTGGAGAAAGTGAAGGGCAACACGGTAAGTCCATCCCTGAAGCAATTCAGCTTTCACTTTCGGATGAATTTTTGGACTTTACCATGGATTGGGATTCGCGAACTCCCATTGCACCACCAGTGACCTCTCAAGAAGGGGCTATGGTGATTTTTCCTGCAGGTACTTCAACTCCAAACATGGATAGACAGCTAGTGGTTAGTTCTGAGAGACAAACACAGAGCGATACACAAGCACGTGAGGTGAGTGAAACACCATCGAGAGAAATTGAGATGAGTGCACACAATGACACGTACACTGCTTCTTTATTGGCTCAAATAGCTGGTCTACAGAAACAACTTCAAGAGACCCAGGCTGAAAAAGAAATTCTCAAGGCACAAGTGGTTGAACAGTCTTCTTCTTCCACCTCTGTAACTAATCAGCTGGGTCCTATTAGAGATGAGATAGAAGGAGTGAAGGTCACATTGATCCCCAAAATGAATGTTGTTCAAGAATCACAGGTATTGATGGCTTCAGATATGTCAGAGCTGATAATTTCTAATGCTGAGATCAGGGAGGCTGTCAAGCAGATTCCTATTATTTCAACTAGGGTAGACTCAATTCAGGAGACTGTTGATGAACATCAGTGGTTCAATGATGTGAGGTTTGCCAAACTTGAAGGAGGGATGCAACATCTGAATGAGGGCATGAAACATTTGTATACCATAATCAAGAACTCACATCAACCCAATGCTGAACAGAAGAAATTCTTTGAGGGTGATGATGATGAAGAGGATGATGATGAAGAGGATAAATCAGGAGGAGAAGGAAGTAGGAAGGAGGATCCCAAGTCTACTAAAGCTAAATCTGTAGAGGATTCCTCAACTAAGGGGGAGAATAAGGGTGGAGTAGTTGGAGGTCGAGAAGGAGTAAAGGATAAGGGGAAAGGAAAAGTTGTTGATCAAGAAAGAGTGTTACCTGATGATGAGTTTGTTTTTCAAGGTGAGCAAGAATATACAAAGTATGATAGTGATCAAGCAGATGGTGAAGAAGGTGAAGTGAATGTGGAGGACTGGGATGATCAAGATGATTTGTACAATCCAGATCCTGCCTTTGAAAGGGAGATTCTCAAGGAAAGGGCAGAAATAAGGAGGATAGAAGAGGGGAATGTTAGAGTAGCTGATATCATCTCCCAGAAGCTTAAAGTTCAAAAGGCTGAGCATGAAGTCAAACAAAGTCTTCATAGTCTTCAAGTCAAGGATAGGAGGATGGATATCAAGTTGAAGATTGGAGAGAGATGGGATCAGGCAAGAGAGTTATTTGCAAAGCCCCAGAAGTCTTCTAACAATGATGTTCAATTCTTAAAGGTATTGAAATCTTTTAGCAGTGTTAACCCTGATAATAACATGTACATCAAGGCTTTGAAGAAAGAGATTACCAGGGTAGGTACTGGTTATAATAGAGTGTTAGAAGAACCCCAAATCTTTGTCTCTTGTCAGAATGTAGGGTCATTCATTGTTTCATTTGACCTTCTGGTGAGAAGAACTGTATCAGAACTCTAGGTGTTGATTTGTAAGACACTTGAAACTTCTCATCTCAACGTTCTTCTGAATGAAAGGTTAAGGGAGTATGCCAGCAGAAACAGTCCTCAAACTATAGATGTGCCACTTGAAGTTAAATTCTACCAAGGCACTTCTGTTCAGACTGTAGGACTAGATCCAGTATCCTTAGCTTCTGTTACTGCCACAAGATTAGTACACACTGAACATCTGCTAAGGACTTCTGGTTTTGCTTCTGAAAAGAAGATTGAGTTTGCTGACATCATCAAGGAGTACTGTGAGCAAAAAATCAAGAGATATTCTCAACTCAAGAAAGTAACTCCTCAATCAATCATGCCATCAAGTTTTGTTTCTGAAGCAGATCAAGTTCTTGATGAAGAATTGTTGGAAAAGCTAGAAGAAGTTGAAGAAAGTGAAGAAGAAGAAGGAGAAATCAGTGAAGGAAGCATAAGTTTTTAAAATGTATACATCTTTGTTATGCTTAGGTAGATCAAGATAGAATCTATGTTATCACTTGTTCAGGCTAGAGGAACAACTATCTTGTATTTATCTTGTATGTTTGAATCTGGAAATGTTATATATAAACCAGAACTTTTCTTGTTATTTACTTGGCTCTTAAAAGTCATTTCTATTTCTTGTTTAAGTTAGTTGAGTTATCCTCTAGGTATTTGATTGTTATTCTCTAACAAACAAATAGGGGGAGATTGAAAGGCATATGTTTAGGCCTATTAATATTCCGAGGAAACAACTTAATTTAAACAAGTATGTAATAAGTAAATAATAAGTTAATATGTCACAGGAATCTCAGAGAGTTTTATATGTCAAGAGAATGGAGAATTAAAGTCATCTACAGACTTGAAGTTATTCTACATTGAAAGAAGTTCAATTTATTGTTCAAGCCTCAGTGAAGTATTCAAGGAAGTGGATTTACTACAGTGACAGAGATTTCCAGTTGGTGACAGAAGAAGTACAGGATACAGAGTTTAATCAGAGCTAAAGAAAAGAAGCCACAACTTTAAATGTTTTAAAGATGAAGAACTTTCATTTGATTTCAGTTATTCATGAACCAGACAGTGCATTGAATGACGACGTCAATCAGTGGAATTAAATCATCTACATTCAGTGGTTTTCAGGAGATAGAGGAAACTTGGTTTTTAGATTAAATTCCTTTCATGTTAAGTTAATTTAATTTATAATTTAATTCTATTAGAATTAATTTATTTATTAGATTAACTAATTTAGTTGGCTAAATTATTTATTAACTTAATTCTATAAGAGAATTAATTTAATCTTTAATTTAATCTAACTAAATAAATTAAAAGGATTTTCTAATTAAACTTGTATGACCTTCAGAAATCTCGGTATGACCTGGTCTGTAAAAGATCCCAGGTTCTACCGACTCCTTTCAGGTCATACAGGTTCTGTGTGCTAGGTCATACAGGTTGCTTTTCAGGTTCTACCGAAAAAGGTTGGCAGAAATACTTGAGGTCATACCGGACACATTTGACAGGTTCTATTGCTGAAGCTTGGTTCTACCGAGAAGAAGTCATCAGGTCATACAAGTGTATTGTTTGTTTTATTAAATCATTTTGATTTAATTAACAGGTCATACAAGGCTTATGAAATGTGATAAATCAACACGGTTGGACAGAAAAGAAGGCACTTGAATTATCAAACACACAGAAGAAATTTTCTCTCAAGAACAAGAAAGCCATTTGATCTCATTTCTTCTCAAGCAATTAATTCTAGTTTGTATTGTTAAATCCAAACCACTAGAAGTTGATTACTTGTATTGCTTTGATTATCTAGCGGATTTATATCCCTATAATTTATCTCGAACATTGCTTTTAGCATTCGATCTTTTTATTACAAATATTAGAAAAGTTCATGTCGAATTTATTCTAAATTTGTATTAATTTGTTTGAGATAAATACTTTGTAATTCGTATTGTATTTGCAACACCCTTCAAGTTTAATATAAGTTATATTTAACTTGAATATTGTTTCATTTATATTCCGCATTAATTTGTTCTTAATTGTTAAATTATTCAAAGGACAAATTTCGATAAAACGGTATAGTTTGTATTCAAACCCCATTCTACAGACTTATCAGGACCTAACAACCAGAATACTTGTGCACTTGCTTATAGTCATTACTATTAAATCTGAAAAAATGGCAAATGGTTATAGTTATGAATTTAAATAAATTAGAAATTATTATTAAATTAAAATAATTTAAATGAAATGGTTGATTAAAAATAATTTAAATGAAATGGTTGATTAAAAAATAATTTAAATGAAATGGTTGCCTGGGTGTGCCACCCGGTGTGGAGAAAGTGGCTAGGTGCGCCACCTGGTGTGGCGTATCTATCCTTTGGTGCACCACCTGGTGTGGCGAGCCCTTTCTAAATATTTCAAAACCTTTTCTCCTCAACTCTTTCTACTATTTATCTCCTCCGTTGTTTCTACTACTCATCTCCTCCTTCGGTTTTTTTCCACCACCGAAGGAAATCAAACACACACGACAAAGACTCTGAAGCCGCCACATCACTTGGCGACCCGGGTAAATTTCCTATCCAAACTTTATTTTTGTGAATTCGAATTGTATTTTTTGTTATTTTTATTTTTGTGAATTGTATTTTTTTGAATTGTAAATTGAAAATTGTAAAATTGATTGGTATTGGATTGTGTTGTTAAATCCTATTTGATTTGGGTTAGGATTATGTTGAAATTAATCTAATTTTAGTGAAATTTTAGAATGCACATAAGATTTTTGATACCATGTCAGAGAGAATGCATATACTAGCTTGATTTAGGTATCAAAATAGGTTAAAAAATGAAAATTTTGAATTAAATTCTAAAATAAAATAAAATTCAACTCATATAACTTATTGATAGGCTTTAATCAATAAAATAGGTAACAAATTTTAAATTTTGAATTAAACTTTAAAATAAACAAATTTCTTATTGTTTAAGTTATTAATAGGCTTTAATCAACAAAAATAGGTAAAAAAAATTGAAAATTTCGAATTAAATTCTAAAAAAATAAATTTTCAACTATTTAACTTATTAATAGGCTTTAATCAACAAAAATAGGTAACAAATTTTAAATTTCGAATTAAATTTTAAAAAAAATCAAATTTCATATTATATAAGTTATTAATAGGCTTTAATCAACAAAAATAGGTAAAAATTTGAAAAATTCGAATTAAATTCTAAAAAAATAAATTTTCCACTCATTTAACTTATTAATAGGCTTTAATCAATAACAATAGGTAACCAATTTTAAATTTCGAATTAAACTTTAAAAAAATCAAATTTCCTATTATATAAGTTATTAATAGGCTTTAATCAACGAAATAGGTAAAAATTTGAAAAATTCGAATCAATATACTTATTTAAAGGAGAAGACGAGAACGGTGAGGTGGCGCCTCTAGAATCGCTCCGATCTATTTTTCTAATTTTCTCAATTTTTCACAATTTTTAATATTAATAATTATAACTTTCTTTATTATTTTCTTATAGGAAAGAAATTGAAAATTACATTTTTATTATTTTCAAATTTGATAGAACTTTCTTTTATTATTTTCAAACTTTATAGAACTTTCTTTGATTTAGAAAATTACAACTTCTTTATTATTTTCGAATTTGTAGGCAATTGCAATTTTATTTTTTTATTATTTTCAATCTTGATAGAACTTTCTTTTATTATTTTCAAACTTGATAGAACTTTATTTGCTTTAGAAAATTACAACTTCCTTATTATTTTTGAATTTGTAGGCAATTGCAATTTTCTTTTTTATTATTTTCAATCTTGATAGAACTTTCTTTTATTATTTTCAAACTTGATAGAACTTTCTTTGTTTTAGAAAATTACAACTTCCTTATTATTTTCGAATTTGTAGACAATTGCAATTTTCTTTTTTATTATTTTCAATCTTGATACAACTTTCTTTTATTATTTTCAAACTTGATAGAACTTTCTTTGATTTAGAAAATTACAACTTCCTTATTATTTTTGAATTTGTAGGCAATTGCAATTTTCTTTTTTATTATTTTCAATCTTGATAGAACTTTCTTTTATTATTTTCAAACTTGATAGAACTTTCTTTGCTTTAGAAAATTACAACTTCCTTATTATTTTCGAATTTTTAGGATCTTATGTTAATAATTGCAATTTTCTCTTTTATTATTTTCAATCTTGATATAACTTTCTTTTATTATTTTTAAACTTGATAGAACTTTCTTTTATTTAGAAAATTACAACTTCCTTATTATTTATTTTTCATTTCATTATTTGGATGAGTTTTTTAATTAACAAGTCTTATAGCTTGACTCTTGTGGATTAAGCACTATTTGCTAGAACAATGTAATTTTCGATAATGCCTGGTATGTTTGTTGATAAGCTGTTAAAATAGTAAGACATTTGTTTTGACACGTGACATTTATTGTTTCCTCTTTTCTTTTTACTTTATGCATTAAAATAAAAGAAATTTACGAGTTTTCATGTTGAAAATCTATTTATATTTGTTTAAATTATATTTATTGATATAATTTTCTTTGATTTAGAAAATTACAACTTCCTTATTATTTTCAAATTTGTAGGATCTTATGTCAATAATTGCAATTTACACTGTTATTATTTTCAAACTTTATAGAACTTTCTTTTATTATTTTCAAACTTGATAGAACTTTTCTTTTATAATACTTCTTGACTTTTAAACAGAATGGATTTCTATGTTATTCACCTTACAAACACCTATAAATTAAAGGCCATTCAAAACAAAAAATCTACACCGAAACTTTTTTACACGGCTTCAAATTTTTACAACCATATTTACAATCAATACAACTATGGCCTACACCATGTTGGATGCTTTGAACGACAACAACTATACATGGATGATAAGAGTACGAGTGTGTAGAATGTGGGAATCTGTCGATCCAAATACTGAAGAACTGATCAGTCTTGACATGATTTTGATCGATGAAAAGGTTAATAAATCAGTATACTTATAACTTATTTGTTTGTCAAATTGCATGATGTTATTAACTTTTCTAAGATATGTTGTATGACAGAAAAATTTGATCCATGCTACGATCCCGAAGATTCTGGTCTCTCGGTTCAAAAATCTTTTAGAGGAAGGCTCCGTGTACAACATCAAAAATCTGAAAGTTGTTTCAAGTACAGGGAAAATATAGACCACTATCACATGGGTCTAAATCTCTCTTCATACGCATAACGTTGCCTAAGAGATTGGAAGAAGACATCGTCAACATATCACTGCATGGATTTCAGTTCATATGTCCGGATATGATTGATGCACGTATTAATGACACCAATATACTCTCAGGTTTTTGATGCAGTAATATATTAGAGTAATATATAAGTAATACTATTATATAAGTTATAATTCAAACTATCATGTTCTAATATTATCTTTTCTATGTTGATTTAGATGTTGTGGGCTGCTTGACCTACTTGGGTGGCATTGAAGTTGTCAAAGGCGGTTGGAAAAAAAAGAGATCTCAAAATTGTCACAAATTAGTAAGTTATGCATTATATTAATTTTAATATAATTGTTAATTGTTTTTTATTGTTCTTGTAATTTTATATTACTTCTTTGGTTACCCCAATTTATTTATTTTACTTATTTAATTTGTTTTAATTTTTTTCTTAAACAGCTCCATCATCAGTACCATAACTTTGTGGGAAAAGTTGGCCGAGATGGTTGATGCAAATTTATACAAGGAGGATGGTGGACCCTATATAATAATTGTCACATCTACCCAGATTAAAATATTTAAAAGTAATTATCTTTATTAATGTTTTTATAATATATAGTTTTAGAAATTGCACATATATAAATCTATTTTATCTCGATTGAACGAATATCATTAGATATTATACAAATATTTGTTTCATTGATATTATTGATTTAATTCTTATATTAGTTTTTTAACCATTTATTTACTCTTATATGCAGATACAATTAGCTTTTCTACCACAAGAAATAGTTAAATTTATATAAATCTGGATACACCTTATGTGTCATCCCTGAGAGAGAGATTTGCTCACCTCTCTACTAAATTACAAATCAGTGGAGACTCTCTCCCCATAATGTCGCCTGAGAAAAAAATATTTATTAATAGGATGAACTTCGAGGAATTGCTGGAAGCAGAGTGGAGTGAAGACCTAAAGGTTAATTTTGCACATTTTTTGTTTAGCTAATTTATTTTACGTACCTTGCACTTGACCTCAATTATTATCAATGTTATTTTTGTTATCATATTTATACTCTAATCATATTACTATAGGAACAAATTGTTACGATAAGAGCTGAGATTTTTGGGATTAAAAATACCCATAACTGGTACTACACTGGCCGTAAAACATGCTCCACAAACTTGGACTTTTCTGAGGGACATTATAGATTCAAGCCTTGCAACGAAATTATTGACCATCCTCTTATTATGTTATAATTTATAATAAATATAAATAATTATAATAATAAATTATTATTATAATTTATAATTATAATAATAATTTATTATAATAATTTTTTTTTTTATTTTATAATTTTATTTTATTAATATATTTTTAACAAATATATATTATAACGCCGCTGCGAAGCGCGGTTTAGTAACCTAGTTAAATTCTAAAAAAATAAATTTTCAACTCAGATAACTTATTAATAGGCTTTAATCAATAAAAATAGGTAACAAATTTTAAATTTCGAATTAAAGTTAAAAAAATCAAATTTTCTATTATATAAGTTATTAATAGGCTTTAATCAATAAAAATAGGTAAACAAAAAAATTGAATTAAATTTTAAAAAAATAAATTTTCAACTCATATAACTTATTAATAGGCTTTAATCAATAAAAATAGAGTTTAATATTTTTTATGATCCATCTTTTACAGATATCTATGGATCAGGCTACTATTTCACAGGCGTGCACATATTCTGGTTGTACTTGGTTCTTTGTTCCCCCACTTCAGCGGGAACCGCCTTCAGCTACGCCTCCTTCATTATGTTCGTGATCTTGATCGGTTTTTCCAGTACAGTTGGGGCAGTGTTTGTCTTGCATACTTGTACAAGCACCTGTGTGATGCAAGTATAGGGAAGAGCTTTGTGGTTCCATGACTCTATTGCAGGTACATATCCCTTTAACTTTTACCACCTTTTATTTAACATGTTCTCAATCTGGTTATTCAATTAACTATAAATACGAATGTGTGATAGGTATGGATATATGAGCGTTTTACAGGTCTATGTCCCACGCACCGACAGAGTTATCTCATACAGCATCCCCGCGCTCTCAGGTAATGAATAAAATTACCAAAATCTTTCTCATTTTGTACTTGTAATACTTGTGACTAATTTATGTGCAACAATGATTTCAGGTTCGTCGGGATCCCTTTGAAATATAAGAATGTGCCTTTTAACAGTTCACGGGGAACTCATTTTGAGCTTGATAACATGGATGATAGTGGCTTTATGTGGAGGCCTTACCTAGACAATGCACCGGAGGCCATGTTGATTAGTGATCGTGAACGAGAACTCATGACTGCACAGTGCTCCTTGATATTCGAGCGAGTTGTGGAGTGGTGTTATACAGATAGAGTTACCAGGCAGTTTAGATTTCTTCAGGTGATTCCGACATCATCACCATTACCTGGGCACAGTTCTTTTCAGCATTGGTATTCACGACTTGATCATATCATTTCACCACCCACATACACTAGTTCGAGAGTACCAGCGTGCTCCAATCAGTATCCCCCGTGGTATGAAAGAGTCACACGCCATTACATAATCAATCCTCGTATCTGGGCAAGTCAGCAGGTTATACATAATCAATCTGTTGTGATGACTGGGAGTGGCATTGCCGATGATGATTATGTAGTGGATGAGGCAGTACAGGTTCTACGGAGTACTTTGGATGTGACGGGTTTCCCTACGCTGATTGATACACCCCATTCACCACCTGCCCCTAGTAGGCAACGTCGTGGACCTACATTGATTACCCATCCACCTCCTCCTCTTCCTCATCCTACACATCCATCATCACAACTATGGGATGTGCCGTGGCCAAACCCCATGGGTGAGGAGGCACGGGAGCGGTATTTAGGTCCTGGATGGGATGATGTGCAGGTGCCTCAGAGTTCTCAGGGACATGCATTCACTCCTACGCAGGACTCTCCGTTTTACTTCTCTGAGAGTTCCCAGGGACTTGGTTTCACTGCTATGCTCGAGTCTCCATTTCACTTCTCTGAGACATCTCAGGGACCCACATTTACTGTGACGCAAGACTCTACATTTCACATCTCTGAGAGATCCCGGGGATATGGTTTCACTGCTATGCTTGAGTCTCAGATTTATCAGGAATCTTACAGTTTCCAGACTTCGCAGGGAGCTCACAGTTCTCAAAGTTTCCCGGGATATGGATTTGCTGGTTTTGGACAGTCCAGTGCTTTAGGGTCGCAGCAGTACATGTCCACACCATTACAGTCACATTTGACATATGCAGGTGGATCAGGTAATAAACACAACTCCCATAATTTTTTTATTATGTACTTCTCATATTTCTAGGCTAATCATTCACATCCCATATATGCAGGTGGATCAGGATTCATTACGCCACCTGGGGGTTTTCAGCCATTTCTATCACATGCAGGTGGATCAGGTAATAAACATAACAACCTAAATATTTTTGATTATGTACTTTTCTTTTTTGTAGCTTAATTCTTCACATTCCATATATGCATGTGGATCAGGATTCATTACGCCATCTGGGGATTTTCAACCCTGCATATCACATAATACTTTGTCGTCCATGCATACCGCAACTGTTGTACATGAGGATGAGGAGGACGAGGACGAGGATGATGAGGAGGTGGTGGATGAGGAGATCGAGGTGGATGAGGCTCCTGCTGTACAGCTGATGAAGCAACCACGCTGACTTGTCAAAGGGAAGGAGAGGCTTTGCGTCACTGGTGGACCAATTTGTGATCACAACAACGACAAGAAAAAAAAAGGCAAGCGTTTGGTTTAGGCATCATTTTTATTATGTTGTGAGGATTATGCTATGAACTTAATATTTTAAGTTGGAATGTTCTAAATTATGTATAACTGAATATTTTCTGTTGGAATATTTGCTTTGTAATTTTTTAGTTCATATTTATTTCCATTACTCAGTTTATTTGATTGCTTAAAAAAACATGAACACAACAGTTACAGAAAATGGAAATGGAAATGAAAATGAAAATGCACACAATTACGGAAAATGGAAATGGAAATGGAAATGCACACGGTTACAGAAAATGAAAATGCGAAAAGACAAACAGTAGCTTAACAGGAATTAAAACATTTATCCCAACTGGAAAATATTAATCATCATCTTGGGCATATTCAGCTTCCTCAAGATCCTCAAGCTCTTTCACTTTAGCTGCGTACTCATCATTATTATTTTCAATTGCATCTCGATACTCCTTCTCCGAGATCATCCTTCTCATAAAAGCATCATGTATTGGTTTATCCTTCTCACAAGCGGTGTTAAGAAATGTCATGTTTACTGCATAAACATCATAGTATTCTTCCTTAGTTAGGACCCAATCTTTTCCCTTTCTATCCTCTTTGTTCTTCCTCCTACGCATCTTGCCACAAGATCTCTTGTTCTCATATTCCCTTTGAATCTCTCGTTCCTCAGCAGCAGAATATTTTTTTAAGCACCCTCTTACCAATTGCTGCAAGGCCACCATCTGTTATCTCAAGAATTTTTTGATGATCATACTTTGCCCTATAGTTATTTTCCGAACCCGAATTGACCGGCCTCTTTCCCTTATCCATTTGATGCAAACTGACCTAAAAAAAAAGAGAACTATGATTATGCATAAGAGAGAAGAACTATTTATAGGGAAAATGTTTTGATTAATATTACACTACAATAATACAAGTGCATTATTTTTGTCTGCAATTTGTAAGATGTGAGGTGACAACTCAACTTTGTAACTTAATTGTCATATTTTTCAGAAATAATTTATCTCAAATGTATATGAAAAAAATGTCTAGTCACGTCAAAATAAAAATAAAGCTTTCAGCTGTCATGCTATCAGAATACAACTGTTGATATTATTATTGCTCTAAAAATGTAAAAGTGGTGTAGTAACGTCAACAGTAACATAAAACTTGCATTATTATCATGCTTCGAGATGTTGAGTGGTGAATTCACAGTATTTTATGCTTATTTTTAGAGTTTATGTTTGCATTTTTACTAAATGTGTTTGTGATGAAGTTTTGTTTTAGTCACTTTCGGACCTCAAAATATCATTATTCTACATAATAATTTTTTCATAATTTTGGCTCGTATACAAGTACAAAGTTCGATGTTTAATATGGAAAACAGAAAAATAAGAATTATCTCGTGCAAGAATGTTTTTTATACCCCTAAAACTGCCTACATAAATTATAATTTTGTGTAGTTATCATTTTTGGACCAAAATTTTACATAGTTACGTTTAATATTTTTTTCTCAAAAAATTTGGCTCGTTGGGAAGTACGATATTTCAAGTTTAATATAGAAAAGAAAAAATTAAATTTTAAATTTTGCAACTACATTTTTTAAACTTCCAAAATCGATTGTTGAAAACCATTTTTTACTACTCACCAATCAAATTTTATTAAGTTACAACCAATAACAAATGAGGAAGAAATGAAAAAAACGAAAAAAAAATTATATAAAGGGGAGTCGTCACCTCAAGTGACGGATTCTTCCCGGGATCGACACATGAGGTGGCACCCTGTACCGCAAATAAAAAAATGAACGCTAATATACCATTTTTGCATTTTTTGTACATAAATATACGAGAAATACGAAGAATCGTGATGTCTAACGTTAACCTGAACGCAATAATAATGTAACGGACGAATACTTTCCTACAAGTACGACGGACCCACATCGATCACCGTTCGATTTGACAGATGTGAGGTGGGACCTTAGTGACCCCACGTAGTTATATACATGCCTCATAAACATATAATTAAGCATCATGTGACAAATCCAATGCGTCTGGTACAACACTGTGAATAAGACCTCTCTCTTCTTCTGTCCATATCATTTCTGTTTATTGTGTGTATAACTGAAAGTATCATCAAAATAATATCTTCATTTACAGCCTTTGTTATTGCTAATTTTCTGCTCTTTTTTCATTATATAAATTGATGTTGATATTTTCAAAAAAATTACTTCCTTTTTCAACAGCTAGACTGGTACCAGAAATTCTTGTCAAAAGTGTCGACGCCGTTAGCTATCTTAAAGATATAGAGTGTGCATGGTCTTGTTTATTGGTCTAAAATTTCTTTTTTAGTGTCAACGCCGTTAGATTTTGCAACTTTGGCAAGTCGGTAGTTTGTCTCTGTCATACGCCCATGTGAAAAATGCTACATAATCCAAAAAATTTCTCAAAATATTTCCCAAACGGTGACGGTGACGTGTTAATATACTATTAATAATTTTTTTAATTATAATATGAAACCATACATATATAAATATGCGTTCAAAAATTATTCACATTATATTATTCGGTAAAAGTTTTGGAATTTTTTTTGGAATACCTACCGATATAGGTAAGGATACCAAATTTCTCAAACATATGCTTTATCCTCCTATTCCCAGATCTTTAATTTTGTAATTGGAATCGTAATATTAAAAATGATCGAGTGAAAATGTGATGTCGGAATACAATTATTGAGTTGGAATTGAATTAAAAGAACCGAATTGGCTTGTACAAGTTTTAATTGTACCAACTCTAATGCAGTCTTGTGTTTCCACAATTTAATGAATTAGTATATCGTTACAGAAGCAGGCCAAAATAAGTAGGAATATAGTGCAAGTATGGAAAGAGTGGAGCCCATGACATCCCCTACCCACTTGTGGTGGGGCCAAATGTTTTTGATCAAAATCATGACAATGGGCCAACAGTTCCATGTTTATCTTCCCATTACACATGCTCTTCCTATGGGGTTACATTTTTAATTGTAGAACTACTCAATAATTTTGTAACAACACAACCCACACATCACTTCCATTCCCAAATCTAGTAGGTAGAAAATAAGTTAAAATATCTAAAACTTAACATCAACAATTTTCAAAGCAAAAAAAAATAGAAGAGAAAAATGGGGGTATAGAGATTGTGTGCTTTTTCATCTTTTTATAAACATCTCTTATTGTTTCTGCTTTATAAAACTCAAAATGTAGAACAACTTCAAGAAGAACATTCAAGAACAGATCAAAGTTACAGTTTCATACCTTCTCTAAAGCTTTATATATATATATATATATAATTATAAATGTAATATAAGGGTACACTATTATAATTTAGAATTAAACCATCCTAATAAGAATTAGGACTCTGAGAAAATAAACTGGCAAACAGAGAGAGAGAGAGAGCTAAAAGCCAGAAAAGAAAAAGTGGTGAAAAAACACAGTTTTAGACAAGCAAGTCATTCAACACTAGTAGTATAATAACTGAACCCATCAAAGCACCCACCAAGTCCACCATTACAAAATCAGCAAACTTTAGGCCAAGAACTTTTCACATAACATTGCAGCTTGAGGTGTTTTCATCACTGAAGTAGTTGGTGTAGGGATCTGATGGTGGTTGCTGGTATGGGTAGTAAGGATGTGGTGGCATGTAATTCACCGCCGGAGGGGGTCTCGCGTACATCATTGGGTGGAACCCTTCGCCGTTTGCCCGTTGCTGGTTCATCATAGCTGCTGCCATTTGTTGTTGGTAGTATGGGTTTCCACCCATTGCTTGAGGCCCGCCAGCTCCTGGAAAGTAACCACCTGGAGCACCACCGTTTACTGCCGCAGCTGGCAAGCCTTGAACTGCTGCTTGCATGTTACCCATTTGACCCATCTGCCCCATAGGCATACCACTCATTTGCCCCACACTACCACCACCACCACTCATACCCATCATGTTGGGCATGACATTTACACCACCCTGCTTTCCTCCATTACCATTCATTTGGTTACCACCAGGCGCCCCACCACCACCACCACCACCTCCGCCATTATTTTGGCCACCACCACCACCATTAGGCTTGCCACCGCCATTCTTAGGAGGTCCACCTCCTCCTCCACCTCCTCCTTGATTTTGATTGCCTCCACCACCTCCACCGCCTTTCTTTCCACCGTTACCATTCATCTGAACAGGAACATTTCCTCCACCTCCCCCACCTCCACCGCCCCCGCCTTTCTTAGCATTTCCACCACCATTTCCTCCATTATTACCACCAGGAGGAGGACCACCTTTCATAAGATGTGGTGGAAGCTGGCCAGGCTTCATACCATTCATCATCATCATACCCGGAGGCATCTGTCCACCGCCTCCACCTCCACCGCCTTGACCCATCATAGGTTTCATCTTATTAGGCGGAGGAATATCATCCAATTCATCCTCAAGATCATCATCATCATAATCATCCTCATCACTATAATCATCATCCAAATCATCATCACTAAACTCATCCTCCTCCGGCAAATTAAACTTCACAGCCTTCTGATTCGGGTCCTTACCAAACGAAGGAGGCATCTTCATGTCCTTAAATTGAGGGGGCAACTTCATATCTTGAAACCCTTTCATCTGCTGCAACTGCTGAAGCTGCTGAAGCTGCTGAAGTTGTTGCTGATTAGGCATTTGCTGTCCACCCTTAGGCTGCTGTTGCTGTTGCTGCTGCTGCTGCTGCTGGTTATTTCCGCCTTTCTGAGGCTGCTGCTGCCCCTTGTTATTTCCGCCTTTTCCATTATCAAGCTGCGCATTCTTCTGAGGCTGATTATTGTTGGGTTTTGGAGCTCCCCACATCTCAGCATGTTTTCCATTCTTCGTAAGTTTCTTGATCAGGGTAGCTGCATCTACACTACCCGAAACCGTAACCTTCCCCTGTTCGGAGTCTATGGCTATTTTGTAAACACCTAAACATCACATACCATTCATCAAAAACAAATAAATGTCACTATTTTACTACATAATTACCTAACCATACAAATCAGAATCAATCCAATTTAACCTCACTCAATCACATATAATCAATAGTCTAAAAAAGAGAAGAAAACACAAACCGAGATATACAAGACTGAATATTCTATAAAAGAAACAAAACAAGAATCTAAATCATAAGGAGGGTTTGGAATAAATTGAACATACCTTCAATTTTCTGCAAGATTTTCTTCACTTTATGCTTACATCCATCACAGTGAATATTAACTTTAAGGACACAAGTCTGCATGTACAAGCCAAACACACAATAATTACATCAGTCAAATAAAGATAATACTAACAATCGAAAAGCTACTTGAACATGAAAAAGATCTATAAATATAGAAAAAGACACAAAAGCAAAAGCTAATTGCACTCCAGAGAGGTTGAGTTGTCAACAAGCAAACAAATGAAGCAAAGATTGTAAATTTACAGATAAAAATCCAATCTTTTTTGTCTTTGCTAACTGTAAAAACTTTTAACAGCTATGAAAACAGAGAGAGAGAGAGAGAGAGAGAGAGAGAGAGTAAAATGAGCACCTGAATTTTCAAGAACTCTTCTTTACTCATAATGTAATGAGGAGAATAAACTTGTTGGATATAGATCTGAGTTGAGGCTTGAAAGATATGATCTTGGCAAGAATTACCAAATAAACTAAACAAACACTTGTAATATGTAAGTAAATATAATATATGTTGTGGGAATTATTGTAAGAGAACTACACAAGAAGGGGTGTTGAGTTTATGTTTGAGGTGTGTGTATTTCAGAGGAAATGAGAGGCGGTGGGTGGAGACATTAAAAACCTCTCTGGGAGTGAGTCTGCTTTCCTCTATTTCAGAGTTTCTTAACAGAGAGAGAGAGAGAGAGAGAGAGAGAGAGAGTGTAGACAGGCACAAAGTGAGAGGAAGTCTCAAGGGGTTACCTCACTCATTGTTTAGGCCTTTATATATACTACTAGTATATTGTAATATTTGTGTGTGTATTGGATTTTGTTTAATTTCCTGCTAACTCGCTTGGCTTCAAAAATTGGCTTGGCTTCAAAAATTGGCTTGGCTTCAATAAGATTGCAGCAGCAGTGTTAATTATCTGGGACTGTCAGATTTCCTCGCCAAAAGTGGGAGATTAATGGATTTGGTGTCTGTCAAGATATTAGCTAGGTCTCGCTACTGCCTACAATTTTCTGATCGGTTAAGTGAATTCTTTCCGACATGAAAAACAAGTTAAATTAAACACCGTAAAATTTAAAATATATCTCACGATTGATTGGTTTGTTTTACGAATTTTTTCAGCTACGGAAAATATTTTAAATTTTTGTCTCGGACGAAGAGATTTTAATTTTTCCGACCACAAATTTGAGAGAAAGTTATCGAGACTTTAGACAAGATGAATACATATTTTCTGAAATAATGTAAGCATGTGTCTAGAGTATGATACAAGGGGATGGGTTATGATAATTGAAATGATGCATAATAATTAACAAAATATCTATATATTATAATTTTTTGCAGAACTCATATCTCAATTTCAAATATATCAATATAATATATCCATATTTAGGTGACCTGTTTCTAATTATAATAAGTTCTTATACAAATTTTAAATATCATTCAATATAATATATATATTATTATATTAAAGACGAAACATTGAAACTTTTGTAGTCTGGTCATCAAAGTTTTTGTAGTCTGGTCACTCCATTCATAGCCGTTAGATATCTCTGATTAAATCGATGAGAACCGTTAGATAAAATATTAAAATTATTATATAGAATATATTTTCTATTTTTTCTAACTAAAACATCTCATTTTTCAAAAATATCGCAAACAGTTTCATTTAATAAAATAACATAATAATGTTATAATTGCTAATAACTAACTCATTACCATTTTTAGCCAAAGTTTATATTCTTTTTTATATTTTCTAACTAAAATTTCTACTTTCTATTTTTCCTAAATAAAACCTCTCATTTTCCAAAAATATCGCGAATATTTCTATTTAATAAAATAAAATAATAATATTATAATTATTAATCACAGGCAAATCATTACTTTTATATTTTAAAATTCAACGAAAACATGTTACTTTCTATATTTCTTACTAAAGCCCCTCTTTTTCCAAAATATCATGGGCAAACCGTTACTTATTTATTTTAAAATCTATTTTAATACTTTTAATTATTTAAAAATGTTTAACACGTCTACTTATTTTTTTTAATAAATACAATTAATAAAATATAAAAAATCAAATTAACAATTATTAAAAATAATCCGTTCATCGCACATGTTTTAAGCTATCAATACTATTATATAATAGACGAAACATTAAAAGTTTGGTTGGTCGGTATGGTACGTTGTGATTTTACTTAATTAACCTTACTTTGGTTGGTGGTATGGTACATTGTGATTTTACTTAATTGCCCTTAATTAACTGTACTTCATGTTTTTACTTAATTAACCTTACTTATTTATAAAAATATATTATTAAAAAATAATATTACCTATTTATAAACAATTACCTTTTTTAACTAAATATATCACAGACAATTACCCTTTTTAACTAAAACATGTTAGTTTTTCTATTTTTCCTTACTAAAACCTTTCCTTTTCCAAAAATATCACGGACAAACATTTAGTTATTTATTTTTAAACATATTTTAATATTATAATTATTTTTAAAAGTTTACCTATTTTAACATGTCTACTTATTTTTCTTAACAAATGCAATTACTAAAAATATTAAAATATAAATAATCAAATACCTATTTATATTCAATTACCTTTTCAGTTAAAACACATTATATATTTTTTCTAACAAAATATCACATTTTCTAAATATATCACAGGAAATTGCCTTTTACAATTTAATTTTTCTATTTTTCTCACTAAAATCCATTCTTTTTTCAAAAATATCACAGAAAACTCTTTACTTATTTATTTTAAAACATATTTAAATACTTTTAATTATTAAATTTTAAAACCTTATTTTCCAAAAATATCACGGGCATTTACCTTTTTAAACTAAATATATGTTACATTTTTTATTTTTTCTTAATAAAACCCCTCATTTTCAAAAAATATAACTGGCAAACCCATACGTATTTATTTTACAATCTGTTTTAATGTTTTTAATTAATTAAAAGTGTTTACCTATTTTAACATGACTACTTATTTTTTGCACAATTACAATTAATAAAATTTAAAAAAATAATAATAAAATAACAATTAACAATCCGTGCATCGCACGGGTTTTAAGCTAGTATTATTAAAGACGAAACATTAAAAGTTTGGTAGTCGGACGGACGTACGGTCGGTACTTGTGATTTTACTTAATTACCCCTTACTTATTTTTTTAAAAACTATCACTAAATAATAACATTATATATATTAAATTACCTTTACATCTAAAATGCATTACCTTTTTTATTTTTTTTCTAACAAAATACTCTTTTTTTTCTAAAAAAAACACGGGCGATTATCTTTTTTAACAAAAACATGTTACTCTTTCTATTTTTCCTTACTAAAACCCCTCATTTTCCAAAAATATCACAGACAAATCCTTAATTATTTATTTTAAAATCTACTTTAATATTTTTAATTATGAGTACTTTTTTAGCTAAAACGTGTTATTTTTTCTATTTTTTTATTTTCTAAAGAAATTATTATTAAATAATAACATTTTTATAACCAACTGACTTTTCAGCTAAAATACATTGTCTTTTCTATTTTTTCTAACAAAATCCTCTCTTTTTCTAAAAAACATCACGGGTAATTACCCTTTTCAACTAAAACATGTTACTCTTTCTATTTTTCGTTACTAAAATCTCTCATTTTCCAAAAATATCCCGGGCAAATCCTTACTTATTTATTTTGAAACATATTTAAATATTTTTAATTACGGGCACTTACATTTTCAGCTAAAACACGTTAATTTTTCTATTTTTCTTTACTAAGACCCCTCCTTTTCCAAAAATATCACGGACAAACAATTATTAATTTATTTTAAAATCTATTTTAATACTTTTAATTATTTAAAAAAGTTGAACACGTCTACTTATTTTTTTTTAGCAAATGCAAATTAATAGAATATTAAAACATAAATAATAAAAATAATAATTATTAATAACAATCCGTGCATGGCACGGGTTTTAAGCTAGTAATATTTATAGTAAAAACATTAATAAATACTTGAATTTGAATATCTTGAATTTGAATTTGAATTTGAATTTTGTTAAGGTAATAATATTCATAGGAAGGTAATTTATGCATATTATCACTAGGGTTGCACAACATTACCGGTAAATCGGACCGGACCGAATATAACCGGTCCAGTCCCCGATCCATAATATAAAAAAATCCGGTATGCGGTCCGGTCCGGTTCAAACCCCGAAAAAATCTGGGCCGGACCGGAATGCATGTATAAAGTTGGTTTTAATTTACTTTAGGTCTTTAATTATCATGTATATAAATTAAATATTAACACATATCGTATATTAATCATCCAAATTAATAGAAAATAATTTGATGAAACAATAGAGATCAAAATTACAAACTAAATAATAAAACATATACTTCTTTTAAAATTTTGAGTAGTGCTAGCTAAGCCCCTAAAATAGATCCAAATTTGATAACAAATGTCAAGTGTCATTTTTAATTCATGGAGTGCATATATATACACATGGATACTCTTTATATTTTAAATACACAATCAATAAGATCATACTAACTAAATATTTGGGAATGCTTTTGGGAACTTTAGCACTTATCTTAAACTTTTATTACCGTATAAATCAAATAATATGTTTATGTATTTAAATTCAAATGAAAAACAAAAATTAACTAATTAAAATTAAAATTTTATATAAACATTAATCAAACCGGTCCGGGTTTTTCCGGTCGGGTCCGGTCCTAAGACCGGATATATACCGGTTCGATCTCCGGTCCATGAATTTCAAAAATTCTGGTCTTCGGTCCGGTCCGGGTCCGTCCGGTCAGGTTTTGGACCGTTGTGCAGCCCTAATTATCACAAAATACATAAACTAAAATTCAACTTAATTAATTTTAAATGCATTTATTAGAATATAAAAACAACACATGGGAGTATTTAACTTCAAATTTAAAATCATCTCATTTATTTGATTTATATATTATTATAATACATTTTAATTGTTATAAAATAATTATTTTAAGGTATCATGTGCTATAACCTAATATATGTAAGTTATGTTTAGATTGTATATGGTTTATGAATAGAATTGGGTTGGGGTGATGTGTTCATTTCATGACCAATTAATTTTGGCCCAACACCAAGAAACAAACTAAACCTTACCCATATTGAGATAGTACACCTTCAACTTTCTTTTCAAGCTGATTAATGCTTGAAAGTTATAATTACATTGGATTCAAACTTATAATAATTATTGCACCTAATTTTCTTTAAATTCCTAGTTAACTACAAGTTTTGTTGATTAGGATATTGCAATAGGTTCACACTAAATCAAAAGTGACCCACGGATTCAATTCATTAGACACAATAGTGCATAGAGTATTTGAAAAATGGTGTCAACAAGTTAAGAAATTTGCACTTTTCACAAGCAAAAGCAAAATTTCCATAAACATGTAAATAAATTGGTACCCTAGTCCCTACATATTGAACTTTTCAGGAATTAATTATGGACAAGATTAACAAAAAAATAGGTGAAAAGTAGGGAAAACTCTTTGTATTAATTAAATAAAAATATGTACACTTTCTTTAGTAAGGAAATTAAGATTAGTAGTCATCTTAAAAGTCCAACTCATAATGACACCCTCTTACACTTTGAAGGCAACCTCTGTATTTTAATAAAATTTGAGAATGGTGCAAAAGTGCCAACCCATTCTCCCTAATTATGTTTGTATGAGGTCCCATGAGTTTCAAATCCATTTGGTTAAGAAATGACATTTTGTCACTTCCTCTTCATTATCTCTTATAATTTAAACCTATGGTAAAGTGACAAATTTTATTTGCTCTTGTCACATCTTGAATGTTGTATTATTAACACTAGAACTAGAATATGCATCTCCTTAACAACCTTCTTTCTTTTGGGTTTTTTCCAATTTCTTGAGTCTTGAAGATCATATCTCTCTCATCCCCTTTTTTCCCTTTCAAGTTTTGGAGGGGGGTGCATGTGAGAAAGAGCTAGTCTATGAATGTAATGCATCTAGATTTGATTTTACATGCTTTATTCACCATTGTGTTGTAAGGAAATGCATTAAGCTATATTATATGCAATGGCATTGCCATTTTTGATTAAAGTAACACCTGTGCACCACATGTTGTTGGGATGAATATTGAAAAAAATGAGAAGAACAAGTAGAAGACATACTGGGAAAAGAAAGGAAAGCAAGGCAAAAAGTCATTTATGAATAATGTTCTTAACCCTGGTTTCATAACTGCATGAATAGTGTTCTCCTTCTGCAACACCTATCTCCCCCCCCACATGTTACTTCTTTTCCCAGATGACATAGGCTCGACGAGCCTGCTGCTAATTGTGTCAAAATACCCCAACAAATTACGTAGTTTTTCCTAGAATTTAAGGTAAGGTCTGCGTATATTTCACCATTTGCGATTTAATTTTCCCGGATATACTAACATTTAGTTCACTACTACTATGCTATAAAGTACTATACATGTCCATACATTACATAGGGAAGGTAAGCAAGCAGGTCTAAATGTGTAATCTCCTGAGCTTTAGGACTCTTGCATGGTACAAACATGAATGTGTTACATGCATTAGATTCACTGATTAAGTTCTGCTCTGAAGTCATATTAAAGTTATAGTACTGTCTAAATACAAATTCACATGATTAACTACTGAAAAAAAAAAGAATTGTACAACAGTTTGACAAAGACAACTGGCTGTAAATGAATGGACACCAGCTCATTTTACTTCTATTATTTTTGGCACAACTTGAAAAATAGAGAGTGAATGAATTCTAGAATTTGTTAGCACTTGTCATATAATTATAGAAGACTTGCAATTATTTTTTGCTACAAAAACAAATGTACTTCAATGTCCAGAAGGATTAAAAAGAACCTGTAAGCAAGAAAGTTATTGCAAATAAATACAACTACACCATGGTCCATTTGAGTAGGACATCTTTCATTAGATGTCTCCTGCCTGTGATGTTTCATTTACCACCTTCGCTTCAAACAAACCTACACATTATCAATTTTTACCGCATTTCTAGAATTTACTGCTTGTTGGATATAAGGAAATCACCGAAACATATTCACTAATCAACTCCGCAAAATGTACTGATACGCCACAACGCTTAATCCATCAAATGCTTACGAGCTAAAGTTTGTTGCATTGGTCTACTAACATTACGAGTATGAACCCGTTTCGCCAATATAACGATTGTTGTATTTGTCTACCAAGTATGAACACATTCAGCCAATATCATGGTTGACGCGGAGTCCAGTTTCCCGTGAATTGGCAACAAGTCATACATGTCTATTATATATACAGGGAGGGGGTATGGAGAAGAGAGAGAAACGCGGGAGACTTCCAATTCAGAAATAAGCAAATAATGTTACTACTACTATATGCTACAAATCTGACACACTGGAGATAAGGCAATTTAATAGAGAAGCACAAATATTAATTGCATGCATTCTCACAAGCAATGGTCCCTCCTCAAGCACCTCACACATAATGAAGAACATACTGGAGTGAAGCTATGCAAAGATACAAATAAAAATTGAGAAACAGACAAATCAACACACTATTAACGTCCACAACTCTGCAAGTCTTGTGAGCAAGAGGAACCCACAACTAGCTTAAAGATGCTCTCAGTTTGGGACTCTTATTGCTACTAACTTCTATGACAAAATATTCTCTCTTTCCCCCCCTTTTTGGCTGTTAGTAACATTTCAAAGTTAAAGGTACCACTCTACTACCCATATTTTTCATCAAATATATTATGTAAAGCCTATATCTTTATTTTCACTTCTTTTTTTTAATCTACTTCATGTTCTGATATTCTCCAAAGGTGAAAAGTAAGTTGCAAGCAAGGGTGAAGAAAAACTGAAAAGCAAAGATCTTCGATAACTTGGTGAACAGATATTCCTTGAGAACTGCTTGTTAAGTTGGTCAATAAAAGCACAAAGGAGAAAGGAAAAAGGCTACACTTCAACATCAGGAGGAAAAAGATTATAAATAAATTAAAGTTAAAGAAATATTTTAGACAGAAAGAATGTGCTCTGAAATTCTGCTATGTTTTTCTTTCAAAAGATGATGATCAAATTCCTTCACATAACCATGTACATGATGAACGAGCCCACATGCAATTGTGTAAGCTCTTGTATATATACATTGAACAAATGCTATACCAACGCAGGGGAAATATGATAACATACATATCACGGGGACTGCACACAATGAAAAGTGTAACTGTATTCTACACTCTTAAAAAGAAATCAAAAACCATATAATCTCTCACTGACCGTCATTATCAATCTTTATCTCCATGAGCTCCTCAATAGGCTGGCGGCAGATAGGGCACTTGTTTGATTGAAGCCTCAATGTTTTTGCACACTCGGTACACAAACACTGAAACATGGAACATTTTGTATTCAGGTAATTAAAACAAATTGATGCATATATGAGTAGAGATTGGTATTTCCAAATATAGAGTAGATAATATCAGTTCATAAAAATTTGCATCCAAAATACTGAAAGTCAATATATGTTACTTCACAAATTGTGCGAATATGTAAAGATGCACAAATTTTATACCAATATAAAAAATAAAAAAAAAGTGTATAAACCAGCCACAGAACAACCCAGTGCAGACTGAAATGATTTCCAGAGAGTGTATCTGGAACTTAATTAATATGAAGTGTCCTCCTCTGATAAGCACATGAGATTCCACATATTTTGCATCAACTTAGATCAAATTACAAGACACGTAGGGTACTTTAAAACCCAAGTGGCTGTTCTTTTTATGCTTTACCCCAGAGTTGTTGTAAACATTGCAAAAGTTTGTGAATAACATATCATGTGGACCAACTTCACAACAGAAAACTAATGGTTCCTTCAGAGAGAACCAGAAAGACTTTAATATAGTGCAAACTTGTGCCAATTTAACAGTGTATGATATATTCATTCATTTCAAATCATATTCGACATCTATTTGCATCCTTGATATAAGAACATCAAATACTCAGAACCTGTATTCTATTAAGCACTTCCCTATACATCTTTACTTGTGGAATATAAAACTATCATGCACAAGTATTTGCTGTTCTTTCTACCTCTTGAACATCGAGCAATGATATCTTTTATACACATAATGGAGATATTTTAGATAGAATCGTACCATATGTCGGCATGGAAGCACAGCAGTATTCCTAGGTTCAGTCATGCAGATAACACACTCTTTTCCAGAGTCATTGCCGCTCATGTCTTCTCCAGAGTTTCCAATTCCATAAATCTCACGCAGCTCATACCGAACGTCATCAATCCACAATATCTGCTTGATAACTCTAACTTTGAAAGGCTCCCTATCTTTCTTTTCCAGCACGGCTTGAGTAATCTGCCTGCGGGGTGACGAATTCGGCGGATGATCACTTTGCTCATCAGCCGAAAGATAAGGCAAGCACGTTTCAGCCGATATAACAAGCGGAAATACATCTTCTGACACTGATTTTGAAAGATCATCAACCCCAAAGGAACCCAAGTTAATTCCTGTTCTGGAAGGCTGACGAAACTTTTGGCCAGCTCCTTTTTGAAAAGGAACTTTCACGGGTTTATAAGATTCAGGAAATACTGGAACAACCTTACAATTAGGTTCCTCCTTGGCAAAGTAAAAGATAGTGATACTGTGAAACACAATTACAAACAAAGAAGTAATCAGCAGGTATTTTTGAAAAGGATTGTCTATTAATATACTACATAAAACAGTGTAGTAGACTGTAGAAGAATTAACGGTTATTCAAAGAAAGATGCATATTTCAATATGCTTCTGGCAATAGCAGGAAATACTTTCTAACCGATTTTTGTAAGAAGTAATCAGCAGGTATTTTTGAAAAGGATTGTCTATTAATATACTACATAAAACAGTGTAGTAGACTGTAGAAGAATTAACAGTTATTCAAAGCAAGATGCATATTTCAATATGCTTCTGGCAATAGCAGGAAATACTTTCTAACCGATTTGTTCTCATATCATATGTTCCTATTATTCATCAGACCAGATTGATGTATATACATGGTTTCTCGCTTTTTTAACAGAAAAAAGGGCCATGCTTAAACAAGGCATTACCATAACTTTCTAGCAAAGGACTTTGGGCTTGACCGACTGATTTATATTGTTATACTGAACACAGGTTGAGAGAAAATGCAGTTTCTGAAACCAAAAATATAAATCAAATGCGCACAAATGTTATTACCCGTCAACTAATAAATTATTGCAACACAAACGGAACATTCCATCACTTACACGAAAGATAGTTGTCGATAATCTTAAATAGCTCCCCCAAAACCTCCCAAATATTGGCAAACACAACTCTAAGATAAAATAATTAAACGTGAAGGTAAACTTTTAGGCTACAAAAAATATACAATCTTGTACACTAAAGCATTCATCACAGAAACAAGGCATTAATTATCTCAATCTCACTTCTGCCAATTTAATCAAACAGGTCAAGTCAACTCACAAAATTAGAGTCAATCACCAATCAACAAAGCTATTTCCAAATGATTGGCATTATACTAAAACCATTGACCCAAAAGCCACATGTCTAAAGATCTCAAACTCCTACCACAGCCAGAACTACCAATATAATCTTTAAAATTATTGTCGCAGATAGCTTTATAGGTAATGAGGAACCCAGAGCTTAGATATGATGTAGAATATGTAGAGCAGGTCACCAATATAAACAACACCATAGAGATTTACAATACTACGAGTTCTGTCCTGATCTTGGAAAATGGTCTTCTCAAAAGTGGAAATTTAGTAGAAAAAAGTTGGTCAGGTGTCAGAATTTCTATCTGTCACATTTAATGCAGTGCTCCATGAGGAATTCTAAATACAACAAAGGATCAACGATCCTCTATTTTCGTTTATAAAATTAACATATAACGCATCAGTTACTGGCGGGCTGTGCCAAATTGATTAAAAATTGTTCTGGACATAAAACCTTCTGGTCCAGACTATCAAACCTCCAAACAAACAACACTCGCAAGTCACACATACACAAAAATATAAATAAATTAATATACCCGATTGCATTACCCAAATTAGGTTCCCTTTGCTTTAACATAATTTTAATTGGTTAGCATGAATACCATATATCATCATATACTGATACAATAAACAGGTACATGCATCAATAACTTTTTCACCACATTAATATCGAATTTTATTCAAGATTATTGCGTATAACTTCTCTATTACTTATAAGGTAATACTTTACATGAAGTTACGGTTATAATCAAAGGTATGAAGAAAAATATAGATTCTCATCATGGTTTTAAAAAAAATTCTCAATCTTACGAGTTAATACAGAAAAAGGAATGCTTAATTATATTAAATTAAAACATATCCCAAGAGGCCATCTCATACAATATTTCAATATGATTAATTTATATAAATCGGACTTATGTGCTTGATATTGCATCATACCTCTATTTTAAGCCTGTAAGTGTTTATATTTTCAGCTATATTGGCAGCCTGCTCAAATTGTCAGATTTGTTCAGAGTAGGGTGTTATGAGAGTCCAGATTCTATGGATCACTATAAAACCACCAATTATTTTTCAATTACTGCAGCTCAAAAGGAGGCAATCAGAGGTGGACAATAACCCCCACTGAACTTTGAAACTATAAAATAGAAAATGTTTTAGTCCACTAGTAAATTCTTCCAAAAATATTTCTGAATTTTTTTTAAAAGAGTAAAATGAATCTGTATACTAGTATGCACATTATATGCATTTTGTTCTACTTTTTAAATGTTTATATGCATGTATAGAAGTATTGTACTTTACTTTTCAATACTTCTATTCTACTCGAATTTTCTAAACTTAGTATTCTTTTGATTATCAATTCTTCTAATTCTTCTGGCCCAGATTGAACGGTTTAGCCTTAACCTAGACTATTAAAAAACAACTAGCTTGCATCTCACTCTAGTAGCCTACTTAACTCACTACTGCTGAACCTCTGCAAGAATTTTGAAGATGGCACTGGGCTGCTGAGAATGGATGAAAAGACCACGCTTGAAGGCTCGCCTGAAGCTGAGATTAAGATTCGTTGTTTCAATTATTTTTATTAACTTTCCCCACTTTGTTTGTGATGATTTCTTGATGGTTTGATGCCTAGCTTCATTTGATTGACTAGAATAATTCTTCCCTGATTTGCTTCTTCAGCAATTTTAATGTAATTTATCATAATCGCAAACATTACAGCGAAAAGAACAAGACATAAATAGGATAATTTTATGAAAAATGTTGAATAAGAAAATCCATTGGTGAATAAGCAAATCCTGGGAAAATTATTCAGCTCAATCCAATGAACCTAGGCATTAATCAGTCAATTAACTCAGCAAAATCATCTAAAACAAGAGGATGGTAGAGTTAATAGTTAGAAAATGAATCAGTTACTGATAAGCCACCAAACATGGTCTGTGCGTCCAGCACGCGCACAGAGAGAGAGGGGGGGAATCTACTTTTTTTTCTTTTTTTTCTTAAATTAGTTCAAGCCTTTAACCGGGTGTAAGAAAAGGAAGTATTGAAAGTCAATATAATAAAAACCACTGGAAAGTAGAAAGAATACTTTATTCATAATAAATTATTTATTAAATTTGTCTAGCTCTAGCTATGTTGCATACTCTAAAAACTTTTTGAAGATTTTGTAAGAATCCATAGTGGCAAAACATTTTCTTGAAAAACTTAATATAAGAAAATAGGTTTCATGGCTACATCCACAATCTGGAGGGTCAAATTATAGTCTTTAGTTTTACTGCCATAAGTGAAAGTAATTATGAGATTATTTGAATGAACTTTCTGCTGATGTGGACTAACAACAGATAACGTTTGGGTATGACGTTTATATCAGTGACAGACTGACCAATACATTCATAAAGAGGGCCATCCCAACCTAATAATTAGAAATTTTATTGGACATAATTTGGATTGCAGAACGTAGATATATTTCTACGTAGTTTAATGATTGTATTTACTGGACAGTGACTTTAGCAATAGGTTTCATAAGAACTAGCAGAACCAACATATTGGGGTTCTCATAAAAAATTGGTGAGTTTTATTTAATTATTTAATCCTAAGATTGAAGTGCTTATGGAATAATGGAAATCGATCTAAAATTTTAAAGCAAATAACTCAAGCAGAATACCCTATATTCCTTCAAAATATTGAGTTCAAATATTTTGCTTTTTTCATAGAAAATATGTATTAGGAAAATCATATAATTACTCGCGTGGATTAAAGAGAAACACCAAGGCATTATCAATGCAATGAATTTGGTGACCATTGGCTAAGTGCAAAATATACAACACTCTGTAAAGGTTTCATCAATGAGAAGTTCCAACCATATGTCACTATGTCAACCTCAAAACTAGTAATTTGTCTTAAGAAATATGTTATTGTCCACTGACAATAGCTTAACATTCTAATCAAAACTCCAATATACTAAGCAACAATTCTACATTCACATATAAAAGCAACTGTTTTTCCTTCAAACTTCGGCATCAATCCATTCTTCTATCCCTCATCTTTCTTTTTTACATTTTTCTTCTCTCCATAAACTATGTGGCGTTTTTTAAATTGATTCTACACCTCGTCTTGACTTCCGTACACGGCCACTTCACTAAATCAGTAATATCCATATAGCTCCAAGAAAAGGACACTCAAATACTAGATTACCAGCTCAGACATCTAAAAGTAATTAGCTGACAAATAACTAGATCCTTATCATAGAGCATACCGGAACATATGAATTCAAGAACTCACAAAATAACCGATTTGTAACACCACAAGGTTTTAATCCATTTTCAACTCATCCCAAACAATGCTTACCAGAAATGCACAAGGATTCTATCCAAGTCAATTATAAAATTGCATGACCTAAATTTCGCTACTTACCCTCCTTTTACTATTCATTATCATACGATTCGCAAACAAATGATCAATAACACTTAACAAAAGCAGACACACAATAACAATAACCGAACCAAACCACACCAAAACCCCCCGTTAAATACATAAGAACCCCGCGAACCCCACGCTGTAGCAGTGCCGTAACATTAATAAAACACACATAAAAACACTATTAGCTAGAGACAATAAATATCAATTATCAACATACAACAATAACAACAATATGACCAAGAAAACAATTTCGAAACCATTACCTCCCATCAAACATAGCATCGAAAACAAACGAAACCAAAAAACAATCATCCTCATCCTCATCCACCTCAAGTTTAATTGTATCTTTATGCACATTCACATCATTCCTAACTTTCTTAGCTTGTTGCTCCTCGACAAACGCGGCGGGCTCATGAACAGCCACCGGAGGCCTAATTGCAGCCCAACCATGATGCTGAAACCCAAAATTGGACCGACCCATTAAGGGATATTGATAATTGGGGTGTGTGTATCCACCAGCATAGTAGTACATAGGTGGTTGATGAGTATGGTAAGGTGGGTAAGGCTGTGGTGGATTAGCATAAGGATCAGGTGGGTATGTAGTGTAAGTAGTTGATGATGAGATTAGTTGCGAGGGTGGGTATTGATTGGTTTGGTTTCTTCTTCTGTTTGTGTTGCTATTGCTACTCCAAGATGTACCCATTTCAGGACTTGTTGTGTGTGGGAGAGAGAGGGAGAGAGAGAGAGAGAGAGAGAGAGAGAGAGAGAGAGAGTTTGGAGTTGAATTTGATGAAGGGGGATCAAGAATTGACGCGTTTCAGGAAAATGACTGTATGCATATAAAATTCAAGTGAAAATGTTGTCATAGTTCTTCTTCTCATCAACACGTCAAGAAGAAACGTTAATCAAGGGAAAGAATAGCAAAGGAAGGTGGGTGCTCTGTATTTTAAAAAAAAAACACTATGCATACCTAATTTTTTTTTATTTTTTTTATATTAAAGTGGCTAAATTTTTATTAAAATTAAAGTGGTGTCTAATTGTTTTAAACTTATCAATGTAGTGGTTATGGGTCAATTTCGTTAGTTAATTGTTAAATTGTAACGGAGTTGAGGGTAAAAGGACGCAAATCAACTTTCAAAGATTATGTAATCTTCTACATAATCCTATTTTTCAAAATTAGTTATTCCAAACCCAAAAACTCTGACATGTAATAAGCAATATAATTTTTTATAACAATGAAATCACACAGATACAGCCCACACCCCCTCCCTCACACACACACACGCACATATATACACAACTCATCTTCTTGAATTAAAACAAGAGCAACAACAATTCCAGATTTGATTAGAGTTTTGATGAAGAAGATGAAAAAGGGTGTTGAAAACAGAGAAAATGGACATATTTTAGATATTATATTGAGGGACACTGAATTTACAATATTATCCTGAAACTTTAAACGACGTTAGTCCTGAACTGACAGAATTGACGCGGAGCCACTATGTTGACAATTTTAAAAATAATTAGCCATTATTTTTCAGATATGCATAATGTAATGTAGTTAAAGTACTATTTTCAACTTTTTTTTACTGATATATGCATGCCCTAAATTAAATTGATTATTTATTTACCTGAAATACTCTTTTTAGACATTGACACGTTAATTGTATTAAATCTATACAGTTCACTTGAGAGTATTTTTACAATCCTATTAATTTTTATTTGAGATTTTCGAAAATTACTATTTTTATTTCTGTTTGCAATGAAACTAATATAATGTTATATCATTTCAACAATATTGGTTATCAATATAGTTATCGATAATGTAATATATGTTGTACATATATGTTATAAATTATTTTTTAAAGTTTTACCTTCTAATTTATAGAGAAGATAATATTTACAGAATATGCAAGTTTTTATAAAATAAAATATAGAAGTCTTATGTGCTTTTCATATATTTTCTCGATTATTTATATTTTAAACATTAAAAATTAGAATTTTTAAAAATATTTAAATTAAAATTTATGATTTGATAAAATTGATTAATAGATGATATAATTTATTCAGTAAATTAGTTTATTACCTGTTTAGATTTGGTAACAACGAGAACACAAATCATTGGGAGGAAACATATTTAACGAGAGAGCAATTCATTAGAAAAAGCATATTATATGCTAAAATTTAATATCGATGTTATATTTTGTATTTTAAAATAGAAGTTACAATATGAATTTTGAGAAAAATAAAAATAGTGATAAATATACTAATATTTGATATAATATGAAAATAATGAAAAATATTAAATAATTGTCTTTTCTATATTTATTCAAAATTTCGGTAAATGACCAAGATGAAACGGATAATTCAAAAGAAATCTTCATTTTATGTTAGAAATATTATTTTATCTAAGAACATATTATGTAGAATATTTTAAAAAAAGTGTAAAAAATATTATTAAAATGTCGCTGCGAAACGCGGCTCAGTAAACTGTACATACAAGTGTTCATGTGAGTATCGAGGATTTAATCAGTAATTATTATTAACATGCTAGTCATTTATCTGTAATGTATTTGGTCACTATAATATATATTATTTTATATAAAATGATAATATGAATCGAAAGTAAAAAATCTATGTATAATATAAATCCTGAATACTTTTTACCTCATTCTTCCAATTCTACCCTTAATATGTAACCTATACTAACTCACCTTCTAATTCACTTGTCTTAGACATAAGTGTAACTTTACATCGAAAATCAAGAGAAAAAAACCACGTCAACATCAATCAAACAACATATATCTCAGTTGTGCCTAATATCTTGCTAACTGTTCAATTCAAAAAAATCCTTCCAAATTTTAGGCCTCTACATTTATTCAAAATCACGTCAATATCACTCTACCAGATTCTCACACACTAAATTGAAAAACTTATGTCTTCGAAATCATATCTCCTTCTACAATTTTTAGGTCTTCAAGGTTGTGTCTGTGAATGCTTTACCGAAAAATTAGTCTCATCTCGCAATTCACAAGTCTCCATAATTTAAGAAAATTAGTATTTTTGACCAAGCATCGATTCTTACAGGTCAGTTGAATCCATTGTTCATTGCTTTGTGATTTTACTCCTCCTCTTGATGTTTACAATTTAATGTGTTGTTTGTAGATTGAGTACATATGAGCTGCACACTACATGTTTAATAAAATGTCTACTCGAAAATGATCGTAGTGTTGGGTTTGTGGAGTCTAACAGGTTTCAGAATTAGTTTTTGATTTGAGTTAGAATTTCCAGATCTGAATTCTAATTAGAGTTAGTAATTTCAGACTTTCAGAATTAGACTCTGATTAGTTTAGGCCCAGTTTTTTCTCTTATAAATAGTCTCATGTAATTGTAAAACACCAACACATCAGAACACAACAGAACACAACATAGTTGTGAGAGATCAATACAAAATTAGTGCGGCTTGTGGAATAGAAATTTCCGAACCACGTAAATCTTTGTCTTGAGTGATTGTCGTTTATTTTCTTGTTCTTGTTTATTCGCTTTTGATTTTGCTTTCGTTGTTGTGTACTCAACAATTGGTATCAGGAGACTAGATTTTCAGGCGAGTGGGAGCGATGACAGAAGAAGGGAAAGTAAAGATCGGCAAATTTTATGGCAAAGATTATGGATATTGGAAGATGTAAATTGAAGATTATTTGTATCAGAAAAAACTACACCAACCGCTAGAGGAGAAGAAGCCAGATTCAATGGATGAGACTGAATTGAAGCTATTGGATAGGCATGCTCTGGATGTTGTCAGATTGACTTTGGCGAAGAACGTTGCATACAATATCGTCAAGGAAACGACAACTCATGGATTGATCAAGGCGTTAACAAATATGTATGAGAAGCCATCTGCTTCGAATAAGGTGTATTTGTGTCGTTTGTTATTTGCTGCAAGATTGAATGAAGGTGATTGTGTTGATGATCATGTGAACGAATTTAATTCTATCCTATCAAGATTGACATCGGTGGATATTAAATTCGATGATGAAGTACAAGCCTTGTTGTTAGTATCCTCGTTGCCTGACAGTTAGTCAGGATTTGTCACTGCTATTAGTAATTCATCTGGGAGCGGTAAGATGACTTTTAATGGAGTTCGAGATTCGATTCTTGGAGAAGATATTCGTAGGAGAAACTCAGGAGAGTCATCAGGTTCCTTATTGAGTACTAAGAGCAGAGGCAGAAAGTCCGAGAGGGGGCAGAATCAGGGGCGTAGCAGATCGAAGTCACGGAAAAGAGGACAATACAAAGATCTCAAGGAGATTGTTTGTTAGAATTGTCAGAAGAAGGGTCACTTCAGAAATCAGTGTACGGCTCCGGTAGCTCCTAAAGGAAAAAAGAAAGAGGATAATTCAGCTAATGTAGTTGAAGAAGTGGCGAGCGACGATGCTTTGATTTGTTGTGTTGAATGTTCGGTTGAATCATGGGATATGGATTCTGGTGCATCATTCCATGCGACCCCTTGCAAGGATTTGATGTTAAATTTCAGACTTGGAAATTTTGGTAAAGTCCGTCTTGCTGATGATGAGACTTTGGATATTGCGGGCATAGGAGATATTAATCTCAAGACCTCTTTGGGGACTAGCTGGATGTTGAAAGATATAAGGTACATTCTTGGACTTAAGAAGATGTTGATATATGTGGGTCCATTAGATAAGGAAGTGTATCAAGTTTCTTTCAGAAACGGACAGTGGAAGGTTATAAAGGGGAATCTAGTTGTTGCTCGTGGAGAGAAGAAGATGACTTTGTATATAGTTGAACAATCTAGCTATGAAGCAAATGCAGTTGCTGATGAGATTGGGTCTTCAACTTTGTGGCACCAAAGACTTGGTCATATGAGTGAAAAGGGTATGAAGCTGTTAACTTCGAAGGGGAAGATTCCAGAGCTGAAGAATGTGGAAATTGGGTTCTGTGAACCGTGTGTTCTTGGAAAGCAGAAACGAGTTACTTTTGCAAAATCAGGGAGGACCCCGAAGGCTAAGAAGTTAGAGCTAGTTCATACAGATGTATATGGTCCAACAACAGTTGCATCGTTGGGAGGATCTCGCTACTATGTCACTTTCATTGATGATTCCACTAGAAAGGTATGGATTTATTTTTTGAAGAAAAAATCAGATGTGTTTGATACTTTCAAGAAGTGGAAGACTGAATTTGAAACTCAGACTGGTTTGAAGGTTAAGAGTTTGATGTTAGATAATGGTGGTGAGTATAGTAGTGATGAGTTTAAAAGCTATTGCGCAGAGTACGAGATTAGAATGATTAAAACTATTCCAGAGACACCGCATCAGAATGGTGTTGCAGAGCGCATGAATAGAACCTTGAATGAGAGGGCTAAGAGTATGAGGTTACATGTAGGGTTGCCGAAGATTTTTTGGGCAGATGCAGTTAGCACAACAGCGTATCTCATAAACAGAGGACCTTCAGTTCCTTTGGGGTTCAAGATTCCTGAAGAAGAGTGGCAGAAAAAAGAGGTAAATCTTTCACACTTGCGAGTTTTTGGTTGTGTTTCTTATGTGCGTGTTAAAGATTTAGACAGAGACAAGCTTGATCCGAAAGCAAAGAAGTGTATCTTCATTGGTTATGGCTCAGATGATATGGGTTACCGTTTCTGGGATGAACTAACGAAGAAGGTCGTTAGAAGTAGAGATGTTACTTTTAATGAAAATGCAGTGTACAAGGATAAGCTTGCAGTCGATTCTGAGTTTACAAAGGAACAATCTGAAAAAGAGAAAGCAGTGCTTGAAGATATTACTGAAGAAGATCTTGCAGGAAATAGTGGGAGTTCTGGGAATGCTGATTAGACAGGTTCAGTTACTCCACAGGCTGAGGTAAGAAGATCTAGTAGAACTGTGAGGCCGCCACAAAGATTTTCTCCTTCAGCATATTACATGTTATTGACCAAGGATGGAGAGCCTCAGTGTTACTCAGAGGCAGTTCAGGTGGATGATTCAGTTAAATGGAAATCAGCCATGGAAGAAGAGATGAATCCTCTTGAGAAGAATGAGACTTGAGACTTGGTCTTTAACAGAATTACCAGAAGGAAAAAAGGCTTTACAAAATAAGTGGGTGTTCAGGATCAAAGAAGAACCTGATGGCAGCAAAAGGTACAAGGCAAGGTTAATAGTCAAGGGATATCAATAGAAAAAAGGTATTGACTATACTGATATATTTTCTCCGGTTGTTAAGATGACTACAGTTAGACTTGTGCTAAGCATTGTGGCTGCAGAGGAGTTACATCTAGAGCAACTAGATGTTTAGACCGCATTCTTACATGGTGATCTTGAGGAAGACATCTACATGGTTCAGCCAGAGGGATTTCAGGTAGCTGGGAAAGAAAACTTGGTTTGCAAGCTTATAGAAAGCTTGTATGGTTTGAAGCAAGCACCAAGACAATGGTACTTGAAGTTTGACAACTTTATGATGAAGAATGGGTACACGAGGAGTGTTATGGATCATTGTTGTTACTTTAAACAATTTGATTCATCTTATATCATATTGTTGTTGTATGTTGATGACATGTTGATAACAAGATCAAACATGAGGAAAATCAACAGGCTAAAGAGACAGATGTCTGAAGAGTTTGAGATGAAGGATATGGGTGCAGCAAAACAGATACTTGGTATGAGCATCATAAGGGATAGATATGAAGGTACTTTGAAATTATCTCAAGAGAAGTATATTGAGAAATTATTGCAGAAATTCAGTGTCCAGGATGCGAAGACCAGAAGTACACCGTTGGCAACTCACTTTAATCTCACGAAGAAGCAGTCACCTAAAACGGATGAAGGCAAGAAAGATATGGCTAAAGTTCCGTATGCATCTGCAGTTGGCAGTTTGATGTATGCTATGGTGTGTACAAGGCCAGACATTGCTCATGCAGTAGGAGTTGTTAGCAGGTTCATGTCTAATCCAGGAAAGGAGCATTGAGAAGCAGTCAAGTGGTTGTTACACTACTTGAAAGGCACATCCAAGGTTGCATTGTGTTTCAGCAAGAAAGATGTTATCTTGGAATGGTTCTCTTATGCAGATTTGGGTGGATGTTCGGTTACCAATGAAAGTTGAAGCTTTGCATAGTTTCAACTAGCCTTCAGAATTGATTAATGAGAAGGCGTTGCACTAGTTAGAATTATTGATCGAAGTATTGGGTGTTACTAGATTTACAAGAGTGAAGAGAAGATGTGGTCAGACTCCAAGTGGGAGATTGTTGGGTTTGTGGAGTCTAACAGGTTTCAGAATTGGTTTCTGATTTGAGTTAGAATTTCCAGATCTGAATTCTAATTAGAGTTAGTAATTTCAGACTTTCAGAATTAGACTCTGATTAGTTTAGGCCCAGTTTTTTCTCTTATAAATAGTCTCATGTAATTGTAAAACACCAACACATCAGAACACAACAGAACACAACATAGTTGTGAGAGATCAATACAAAATTAGTGCGGCTTGTGGAGTAGGAATTTCTGAACCACGTAAATCTTTGTCTTGAGTGATTGTCGTTTATTTTCTTGTTCTTGTTTATTCGCTTTGGGTTTTGCTTTCGTTGTTGTATACTCAACATGTAGCAAAGAAACACATGTGTATATTTTTTATCACTCATATAATGATATAATTGATGGTAAGAGTGAATTGAAGGATCTCCTGTTTAAATAGAATAGTTTGTAACTTGTGTGATTCTTATAGCCTATATAATGAGTGTAACAATATGATTACAATTGTAGTTAATGCATGCTAATGATAGGCTACACGTATATTTTTTTTCTATGTTATGTGAAAGATGTGATCATGAATTATTGTATCTCTATTTACTGATTATCTTATACTTTCCAGTTGTTTCGCTGTCAATCTTTACAAGATAAGTCAACATTTAGCCATTTGATCAAAGGTAAAAACTTTCGCATACTTACTCTCTCATTTCTCATGTTTTCAGTCAAGATTTCTTCATGTTTTGTTACATTTCTTATATAATCATAAGGACACATTTTCACTAATTTTAGATGACTCTTTGGACTAAAATAATTTGTATGTTAGAGAGAATCATTAATATGTTTGAAATCAATACTGCCGGTCCAAAGTTATGTATTGCCGTCCAAGAATCATAGACATAATAGTATGGAGATGTACGTCATCAATTATTGACCTTATTTAACATAATAAATTCTGAAATTTTTACCACTAGTAAAGAACCCTTTGGGTTAGAACATATCCAAAAATCAGCCAATATAGAATTGGTTTGACCCCTGAAACTATTTCTCAAAGTCAACTGAACACGGTTCAGCCCAGTAAGGGAAAACTGATAAAACACTAACCTTATCAAACCCAAAAAAATATGAAATTTTTATAAGCATTATAGAACCCTTTGGAATAGATCATATTCAAAATTCAGCCAAAATAAAATTGAATTGACTTGTGAAACAATTCATCAAAGTCGCTGAACATGATTCTGCCTGTCAACAAAAATTGATAAAAAAACCCTCACTTTATTGGACCCAAAAAATTAGGATATTTATACCAGCAGTAGAGAATCTTTTCTATGTATAATATAATTCCTGAATACTTTTTGCCTCATTCTTCCAATTCTACCATATATCCACCTTATACTTACTTCTTTTTAATTCATTTGTCTTAGGCATAAGTGTAACTTTACATAAAAAATCAAGAGAAAAATAAAAGCCATGTTAGATGATCATTACAACACATTTGATGTATCCAATTGTACCCGATACTACAAAACACACGCACTATATACAAAGCTATGAATATCTCTGCATTTTCAAATTCTTCACGATCCACAATTTCAGCCATAATTTTTGTAAAATATAATTTGAATTAGGCTATCGCTATGTATTATGTTCATCATCTCCATTAGAATTTTTCTATAATCTTGGTATTAAATTTCATGGCTACATGTCTCTAATGTTTATGTGTTCTTCAGCATCTTAAGAACAAGATTTCTGGGTTGAATAGGTTCTCAAAATTGGATATTGGATATTGATCTCACTATACGTACACAGACAAAATGGAAATCAGAAAATAGAGCGTTAAGAACAAATTAAGCAAGTTAGTAGGTGAATTTTTTTCACAGTTGGGAGGTTCAAATTGCTTAGGTTAATTATTTTAAAGTTGTTTATGAGACTATTTTTATATTTTATTTAAGACTTCATTTTATAGTTCTCTAATCGTTATTTGTAATTCTTCGTTAGATTTTTTCTACTGTGTATGTAAATATGAATCCCATCTACTTATCTATGTTATTGGTTTGGTTGGAAGTAGTTCTATAGATTTCAATTAGTTTTATTTTAAATTGCTTAGAAAGTGTAAGAACTCTTATTAACCTTTATCTGCCTGTGTTTGTTGGATTCAGTACTTAAGGTTCTTGGCGAGATAGGTGAACTAAGCTCTCAGACAAACTAACTCAAAAATGTATGTATGTGTTATACAAAATTAATGAAGTAAAATAAGGTTAATTCTGCATTGGTCATGTAAACGCACGTCACTCCGACGGTTTCTTTTTTATATCGCAGTTAAGGCTATGTGTTCCAAATAAGGTTGCATTGTAATCTTTATGGCCGTGTCTAACTTTAGGTGAGTACATCAAATAATGATCAATATGGCATTTCTTTAAAAATCAAACCATGTTTAAACTGTTTTACAACTGTTTGTTATTTTTAATCTGGTAATGGATGTTATTTGTTTTAACTCAATGTATTCATTGAGAACCAGTGCTAAATCCACAACAAATTTTGCAGACAACAACTTTACAGGTATTGTTGTGGTCCTTCACCCCATAATTCATTACTTTAACTCAATGTACGAACTACGAAGACATTTCACCATAACTGATAAATCATTGATTTTATAAAAACAGTTCTTTTAATAGGCCTTACTTTTCTGTAGTGGTATGTAATCACATTCTGTTAAATAGCAGGTGTAGGGTTTTTATTTTCGTAGCTTGCTCCTTTGATTTTGTTTTGCTCCTTTAATTTTAGTAATACATTTGTTTGGTGCATAGTTTATGAGATTATGATTCAAACAAATCTGTTTCCTTTATGCTTTGGGAGACGGAAAACCATGCAAGCTTACAAGCTACAACAACGAGTAAAAAAACAAAACAAAAATAATAGAGTTACCTTGATTTTCCTACCAAAGTTTCTTTTTGTTCTCTTAGCCCTGTAACTAGAAAGCTTGTATTTGCAAGATTCAGTGATGCTATTAAGTACACATTGTGGATGTGTAAGGGGTGATTTCTGATATTCTCTAGATTTATGATATTGGTCGTGTAGTACATGACATTATCATATTATGACCCTCCAATTTCATGACTCTGAATAAAATGGACCACCTTTTAACCCAAAATTTCTATAGAGTTTCAAATTTAATTGTTCTTTTTTCATAATTGACTTGGTTCATTCACATTGAGCTAATAGAAACATAATGTAGCCCAGGTTAGACAGACATTACAGGTAAACACACCTATATGCGTGTGGATAGCTATAAAATCATCAAACCAATCAAATTGGGTATGTGAAATGTCTATGTGAAATTGGGTATGGTCTGTATTAGGAAAGACAAACCAGAGGTCTCATGTACATACATTGTTATAATGACTTTTAAGACCAGCCGAATAGGGATGTACATAATTTATTTGTCCAGATCTTATCCGATCTTCATATCAGATTTGTAAATTTCTAGAGACTTCTATATTTTAAATTTTAAATTTGTAAATAGATTTGTAGTATTTCCTTCTCTGAAGTTACACGATTTGAAGTAAATTTTAAACTTGAAGGGTATTTTTACAGGTTCTGTCACTAGAAAATGGAATTTAAGCCAAATTCGTCATGGAATTTCTTACTTAATTTCGGGTATTGCCAATACTTTTTTAACTTACATAGTTAGTCCATGTTTTTCAAACTAAGTTATTCTCTTTGGTTGTAATTTTAAACTTGGATTTGTATTATGATTATTGGATGTTTTAAACTTTTGTCGACTAAGATGTTATTATTTAGTGGTAAATATTTGATATTTGGAGGCACTGGATTTTCTATGATTGTTTTCAGTTGGTTCGGTATTTTAGTATTCTGGATAAAATAGACAATTATAAATGCATACATTGTCAATAGTATGTAATGAAGATGACTTTTTTTTATAGGTATTTAAAAAATTGAAGCATGTGAATCAAGTGTTGATATTGTCCAAGCCAAATGAGCTAATTGTTTTGTTAGATATAGAATTTTGTAAATTCACTTTGATTTAATATAAGACGAGGGATCTTTTTATGTGTTATGGACACTTGGTGCTATGTCACTTTAAACATTATATCTCTATATGTACAAATAGTTATTTTTCTGAAAATCAAATTTATCCACATGTTGGCAGAATAACAAAACACTCCACCTTGCTGAAAAGAGCATGAAACTAATGTTTTCCATCCATTTAATATTTTTTTTAATGTATATTTTTCACTTTCCTAGTGAAATGGATATGAGAAGTTTGAATTTGTGTCATATAAATGAAGTCAACTTGCTAACAAGAATGTCTCTCACTTTGAATTTTTTGAGCATGTTTTTAACTTATTGGACAGGCTCCAATATTCATTATGGACAAGAGAATTGATGATGCACACTGTACTCCTAGATGATTGAATACGGAGAAAATCATCAAATCATAAATGATTTCAGACTTCCAACTATGAATACTACAGAAGCTGATGACTTTTATAAGTGTTAAAGTTTAGCTAAATATGCGGTATTTAAGAAAATGAGGGCATTTTCTCATTTAAAATGTGAGGGCATATTCTTCTATCTATTTACGTTGCAATATTTGTAGCCTCAGCTTTTGTTAACATCTTTTGTTAAGTTCCACCATCTTGAGGATTTGTCGGAGGTGACAAATTTAGGCGTTGTGAATGATGATGAGATCAACAATTGCAATATGCCACTTAGAGGAAGGTGTCAAGTAAAAGTTGACTTTTGCTGTAAATTAGTTTTAGTATGATTTTTTTAACGATGATAGTGTCGGTGGTTTGAAATATTTTATACATAGAATTCGATTATAGAACATGATTGTAAAAGAAATGTAGTTGAAAAAACCATGGTTTTATGCCAGTGTGACATATGTTAAATTGATCTTAACATATTTGTTCTTTCTGCCTCAACATCTACAAAAAAGTAAATGTTGTACTGGAGTTTGGAGTTTTAGTTGTTAGTGAAGAGTTAGAAATCTTATAGGCAAGTCTAGAGGATAAATAAAGTGTTTGTACATAAAAGGCTAAAAAAAAGTTAAAAATTAAATCGACTAAGGTTCCGTTTGGCATTGTTGTTGCAGACAGCAACAACATCTTTTTTCTGAAAAATAGCTAAAAAAGTGTTTGGTAAATTGTTAGATATAATTACTAATGATTGTTTTATCAGTGTTTAAGTACCAGGTACTCATCAGAGTTTACTGGAAGCCAGTCAGAGTTTATTAAAGTCTGACGGGGAGAAAAGTTTACTTTAGCTGTCGGTGCTGATATAAAGATTCTAGAAGCAATATATCTTGAAGATGGAAAGAAGCAAGATATATTGAGACAGTTAAGGAAACGGAACAGAAGACAGAAGCAATCCTAATTTGATATAAATTGTATAGCTAATTTATAGGAATATCAATTAGAGATTGATTCTATGTAGCTGTGTACTATATAAACACAGATAGGTTAACCCTAAAAGGGATGTGAATACTGAATACACTATTCCTGTAACCTAGCAGCTCTCTGTGATTCTTTAACATCACTGAGAGAAGAATTATATATATAATTCAGTTGTTGATTCAGAAACAGTGTTCTCAATTGTTATTATCATACTTATATTGATTATATATTGTGTATTCGGCCTAACAATTGGTATCAGAGCCAAGGCTGATTAGTATATACAGTTTATCGATCCAAACACAAGTATAATCATGACTGACAACTCTGAGGAAGGTTCTAATGCAGGTTCTAATGTTCAGAAGGTTCAACCTACTTTTGTGAGTCGATATGAGACTATAAGGGTTCCAATTCTCAGACCAAGTGAATATCCAATATGGAAGGTGAAGATGACCATGTTTCTGGAAGCCACAGATCCAGAATACCTTGATAGAATCAATGATGGTCCTCATATGCCAACTAAATTGTCTCCCGTTGTTACTGGGCAAGAACAAAAGACTGTTCCAAAAGAGAAGAAAGATTTGACTCCTGAAGACATCTCATCAATTGCAAAGGATGCAAAGGTTAGACATCTACTACACAGTGCCTTAGATAATGTCATGTCTAACAGAGTGATTGGCTGCAAGACTACCAAAGAGATTTGGGATGCTTTGGAAGTCAGGTGTCAAGGAACAAGTGCTATAAAGAAAAACAGGAAGACTATTCTAACACAGGAGTATGAACACTTTGACTCTAGATCTGATGAAAGTTTGACAGATACATATGACAGATTTTGTAAATTGTTGAATGATTTGTCTCTGGTTGATAAAGAATATGAACTTGAAGAGTCAAATCTCAAGTTTCTTCTATCCCTACCTGAAAGATGGGATTTAAAGGCAACAACAATCAGAGACAATTATGATCTTGCAGATACAGATCTTGATGAAATCTATGGGTTGCTTAAAACTCATGAACTTGAAATAGAACAGAGAAACAAAAGATTTGGAAAGAAGACAAAATCTGTTGCTCTTAAAGTTGAAGAAAAGCCTGTCAAGAAGGAATCATCAAGAAAGAAAACCAAAGGAAAGGCTTTAGTCATTAAATCTGACAGTGAGTCATCAAACTCTGATGATGGCTCAAACACTGATGATGAAGCTTCTGATTCTGAGGATGATGAAGAAGAGATGATGAGAATGGCTGCTTTAATGGTGAAGACCTTCAAGAAGATGGGATTCAAGAACTTCAAGAAAGGAAAGAGATTCTCAAGGAAAGATTCAAATTCTGATAAGAGAAATTTCAGAAAGTCTGATGGAAAACATACCTAGTCTGGAAAGAAAGACAAGTCTGAGATCCAGTGCTACAAGTGTAAAGAGATGGGTCATTATGCTCCAGAATGCAAGAAAGGAAAATCTGAGAAAGCACTCATCACTAAAGGCAAGGACTGGGCAGACACTTCAGACTCAGATGAGGGAGTCAATTATGCTCTCATGGCAACTGTTAAAGATGAAGCTGAGTCATCTGGAAACAAGGTACCCCTAACAACTTATGCTTATAATACTGATAATATATCTGAATTAAGAATTTATCTTAAAAGCATACATGTTAGTTATAGGGATCAGACTTTAGAAAATGAAAGAATCAAATCTGAGAATCTAGGTCTTAAAGAGAGGAATAAATTTCTTGAAGAGAAACTTGTTAACATGCAACAAGTTCAAAAGGAGAGAGACGATGATGTTTATGTTGAACAGGAGTTGCTTAAAAGATATAGGGAAATAGAATCTGAGTTTGAAAAAGAGAGGAAAGTAATTAAAACCTGGACAAATTCTGGAAAAGACACATATCAGGTTTTTCAGACAGATACTGTAGGCTTAGGTTACTGTGAGGGGGATGAGCTTAGGTTTAAAGATAAAGTTAAAGTGAAACCACAACTTAAACCTGTGCAATTTGTTCCGGAATACAGTAAGCTAAAGTTTGTTGTTGTAAAAGAAGCTGTTATGGAGCAAATTGAAACTTGTGAAAAACAGGTTAATATTGGTTCAATAACAGAGAATAAGATTGAGATAGAAGCTGTTAAAGAACCAGTAAAAATATGTGATAAACAGGTTAATGTTGGTTTGATGACAGAAAAACAATTCAAACATAAGCTCAAAGAAGTAAAGTCTGTCAACAAACAGAAAATGTTTAAGAAAAATAGGAATAGAAAAGTAGGCATTAATAAAAGAAATGATTATCTGCCTAATTCTGCTGCTCCTAGAAAAACATGTCATAGTTGTGGTAGTACTAACCATCTTGCAAGGTTTTGCAAGAAGAACAAAGATATTAACTCTTTACCCTCCACATCTGGAGTAAAGAATGATTATGTTAGGGTTAGACCACAGACTTTATGCACACACTGTGGGAGCACTTGGCATTCCATCTATATTTGCAAGAGTTATCATGCTATTTATCACAACTATTATGAGCTAAAACCCAACTTGAAATGGGTTAGAGCAAACTCTGCAAGTGTAAAGTCTGACAATGTTAGTTTAAACTCTGTTGATAGTGATTCCGCTGCAAAAGCTAACAATGTTAAGAAAGCCAAAGGATCCAAGCAAGTCTGGATCCTTAAATCTAACACTCAGTGATTGTTTGTGATTGCAGGGCATAAAAGAGAGCACTCTTATCTTGGACAGTGGATGCTCAGGACATATGACTGGAAATAAAGCCCTGCTATCAGATTTTGAGGAAAAAGCTGGCCCAAAAGTTTCCCATGGAGATGGCAACATAGGACATACTCTGGGATATGGCAATATCAATCTTGGAAGTGTCATCATTACAAATGTAGCTCTTGTCTCATGACTCAAGCATGATCTGCTTTCTGTGAGTCAAATCTGTGACAGAGGATACCATGTAGATTTTCATAATGAACATTGTGAAGTTATCAGCAAATCTACAGGGAAAGTTGTTCTAGTTGGACACAGGCACAATAACATCTATGAAGCAAGTTTGGTAACAAACTCTGAAGGAAAAACTGTGTGTCTATCAGCAAGAATGTCCAGTGAAGAGAGTTGGAAATGGCATAAGAAGCTCTCTCACTTAAACTTGAACAACATCAATGAGCTGATTCGAAAAGATCTTGTAAGGGGACTTCCAAAGTCAATACTCAGCTTAGATGGTCTGTGTGATTCTTGTCAAAAGGCCAAGCAAAGGAAGTCATCTTTCAAGAGTAAATCTGAATCTTCAGTTGTGGATCCTTATCATCTTTTACATATTGATCTCTTTGGTCCAGTGAATCTAATGTCAATGGGCAGAAAGAAATATGCTTTAGTCATTGTTGATGAGTACACCAGATACACCTGGGTGTACTTCTTAGCAAAGAAGGATGAAACTGCCCTAACTTTGATGGATCATGTGAAGCTATTGGACAAAGGATCACAGTACAAAGTGAAAGTTATAAGAAGTGATAATGGTACTGAATTCAGAAATTCTGAAATGGAAGCTTTCTGCAAGGAAAGAGGAGTGAAGCAAGAATTTTCTGCACCTGGAACTCCACAGCAAAACGGTGTAGCTGAAAGAAAGAACAGAACCCTAATCGAAGCTGCCAGAACAATGCTTGATGAAGCAAAATTGCCAACTTATTTCTGGGCAGAAGCTATTCAAACAGCTTGTTTTACTCAAAATGCTACACTGATCAACAAGCATGGGAAAACACCATATGAGATGGTGAAGAATAAGAAGCCAAATTTGAAATATTTTCATATTTTTGGATGCAAGTGTTTTGTGTTGAAAACTCATCCTGAACAATTGACCAAGTTTGACTTAAAAGCTGATGAAGGAATTTTTGTTGGATACCCACTATCAACTAAAGCATTCAGAGTCTACAATCTAAGAACTAAAGTGATCATGGAATCTATACATGTGTCATTTGATGACAAGAAAATAACTGGAATAGAAGATGAAGAATATCATGATCAACTTCGCTTTGAAAATGAAGATCTATACTCTGATGATGTAAACTCTGATGCAGCAAATCCAACAAACTCTGACGAAGCATACTCTGATCCTCTACTGGTAAACACTGACGAATTTTCTCTGACAGAACAAAATTGAGAACCAGTTGAGGGGGAGCGTGAAGAAACTTCAGGAACTTCTCAAAGTAATGACTCAAATTCTGAAAGAGGGTCAAATATAGAATCAAACAGAAACTCTGAGTCAAACTCTGAAAGTTCAAATACTGAACAATCCAATTCAGGGGGAGCCTCAGAGAATGCAAATAGTCAAGAAGAAAATCAGGAGAGCATGGATCAAGGGGGAGGATCTAATAATGATAATAGAAGCCAATTACCAACAGCAAGAAGGTGGACACAATCCCATACACCTGACTTGATAATTGGAGATCCAGAAGCTAGTGTAAGAACTAGAAGTGCTACAAATAATGAATGTCTGTTTCATGCATTCTTATCTCAAACAGAGCCCAAGAAAGTGGAAGAAGCTCTTCAAGATGCTAACTGGATAACAGCAATGCAAGAGGAGTTAAATGAATTTGAGAGGAATGAAGTCTGGACACTTGTACCAAGACCAAAGAACAGATCTATTGTTGGTACAAAGTGGGTTTTCAGAAACAAAACAGACAGTGATGGAGTGATTACAAGGAATAAAGCTAGACTTGTGGCTAAAGGCTATTCACAGCAGGAAGGAATTGACTATGATGAAACCTTTGCTCCAGTTGCAAGATTGGAGGCAATAAGGATTTTTCTGGCCTATGCTGCTCACAAGAAGTTTAAAGTCTTTCATATGGATGTGAAAAGTGCTTTTCTCAATGGGAAACTTGAAGAAGAAGTATTTGTTGAACAACCACCAGGGTTTGTAGATTCCAAACATCCAGATTATGTCTACAGACTTGATAAGGCATTATATGGACTAAAGCAGGCACCTAGAGCATGGTATGAAACTCTGGCTCAATTTCTTTTGGAAAGTGGGTTCACTAGAGGTACAATTGACAAAACCTTGTTCTATTTTAATTTTGGTGATGATTTGCTGTTAGTTCAAATCTATGTGGATGACATAATTTTTGGGTCTACTAATGACAAACTCTGCAAGAAATTTGCCAAGCTTATGCAGTCAAGATATCAAATGAGTATGATGGGAGAGCTTAGTTATTTTCTAGGCTTACAGGTCAAGCAAACAGATGATGGGATTTTTATCAATCAAGCAAAATATACCAGAAATCTTCTCAAGAAATTTGGTATGCTTGATAGTTCATCTGCTACAACTCCCATGGCTACTGCAACAAAGCTAGACAAAGACACATGAGCCTCAGTAGATATGACAAACTATAGAGGAATGATAGGGTCTCTTCTTTATCTCACTGCAAGCAGACCTGATATCATGTATGCAACATGTCTTTGTGCAAGATTTCAAGCAGACCCCAGAGAGCCACATCTAACAGCTGTGAAGAGGATTTTCAAATATCTCAAAGGAACCATAACTCTTGGTTTGTGGTATCCTAGAGAATCAGAGTTTAAATTAATTGGTTACTCTGATGCAGATTTTGCAGGCTGTAAGATAGACAGAAAAAGCACAAGTGGAAGCTGTCAATTTCTTGGTGACAGATTAGTTTCTTGGTACAGCAAGAAACAGAAATCAATTTCCACATCCACAGCAGAAGCAGAGTATATAACTGCTGGTAGCTGTTGTGCACAGATTTTATGGATGAAGAATCAATTGCTGAACTATGGATTAAGGTACTTTAGAATACCTATTTACTGTGATAATCAAAGTGCTATTGCTATGACAGGTAATCCAGTACATCACTCCATGACCAAGCACATCAGCATAAGGTATCATTTTATCAGGGAACATGTGGAAGAAGGAAACATTGAGCTTCATTTTGTGTCTACAGACCAACAGCTTGCAGATATCTTCACCAAACCTTTGAGTGAAGCTACCTTTACAAGGCTGGTAAATGAACTTGGAATGGTCTCTGGTTTTGACTAGAGATACCGGTTAGATTCAACCTCTATACATGATAGATTTTATGCTCATGGTTCTTTGCATGTGTTAACTGTTATTTGTACCAGTATGTTAAAATCTGATAGTAAACTCTGATAGTAAAATCTGTTAGTAATATAGTATCAGTCATACTCTGTCAGTTAAAGTCTGATGTCAAACTCTGATTGTGATTTTTGTCTGAAACACATGGACCGATGAAGAAATTTGTATGAAGCATGATTTTCAGTAAGTAATCATGAATCCTTCTAAGTAATATAAATTCTGATTTCAAAATGTGCAGAAATTTTACACAGCATGATACTGTCTCTATATTTATAGCATCTCTTAGTTTATTGATCCTATACAATGAGTCTGTATTAGCTGTTTGCATTTTCTCTCATAAATTAATTGTATTAACTGATGAAAAGTCTAAACTCTGAAAATTAGTTACAAATATTTCACCCTCAAATCAAAAGATGCCAAAAAGAGCACAAATTCCTTTGAGATCATGTTGTGCCTAGGAAGATCCAGGAACTTATTGTATGAAATAAGGGCTAAAATCTTTGATTTTTGGTGACTAGTGCCAACCACTGATTACTGGAAAAATAAATAATAAAAAAAAATTATATATATAAAGGGGGTGAAAATAAAAGATATATCCAAATGAAAGGATATCAGAATATAGAGTTTAGATATAAAAATCAGATTTTATTTTATATGAGAGTTTGAGCAACCAGTTTTTACTGCTTTAGTTTGTGGATTTTATGCACTTTGAGATGATCTAAATATGTATATTCAGTAAACTCTGCTATTCACACACAAAAAATACTCACACCTGTACAGTTTGTGAAAAGAGTTTATTTATAAAGAAGGAGGATTGGTAAACACTGATGAGTTGTGTACTCTACGCCGAGGTAATTTAATTTTAATCTCTGATGATTAAAATAAATTTTGTTTGTTTCAGGCATATTATGATTTTGAGAAAAGACATTTGTTTTGAAAATTCAAAAAGAGTATGATTGGACAGTTGTTCGAGAATGTATTAAACAGAGGAGAGAGGTTGAGTGTCTAGAAAAGTGTAAAAGGCGGTAATTATTGCTGTTTTTACTGCGCATGCGCATTGGAAACTGTCAATTACTGCTGTCAGTCATTGCATGTGTGCCACGTGTCCCACTCACACGTTTTACGGAGTAAGACAGTTGTGTGTATTGATTAGAAACTGTTCAGTTTTTAATTAATTCTTTTGTATTAATATCCAATACACAAACTCATTTGAACTTTTCACAACTTATTCCAATTCACACATTTTCACAAACACTTTTACTGCAAACACTCTCAAAAATTTTCTAAGTCATTCTCTGATTATTTCTAAATCGTTCTAATGGCTTCTACTGCTTTTGTATCCTCTGATCTTGAATTTGTTCCTAACAACTATGCTGCTCCATTGGCTAATGAGAACGCACCGGAGGCGTTTCATCTGATGCAGAATTTTCTTGCCCAATCTCCAATCGGGCGTGCTCTTGTAGAACCAGAGAAGCTTTCTGGATTACAAATTAAAATCTTCTGGGAGACTGGTGTCTATGATGATGGTGGTGAATCAGGAACACCATCCATTATTTTCGAGTTTCAAGAAACAGAGTATTTTATTACTCTTGGTACAGTTCGTGTAGCTATGGGCTTTGGTGAGCATACTGCTTACACCATTGCTGTTGGTGATGCTGATTTGGTAAGGATGATGAAGGAGATAGGATACAGTGGGTCTTTGGCTAAGATAGGTCAGCTGAAGCGACCGTTCTTGAGGAAGGAGTGGAACTTTTTCTTCGATTGCATTACAAGAACGTTCGGAAAGAAGTGCACCAACTGGGATGCAATACCCACTGATAGTCTGCAAATTGGGTATTCTTTACTTTATGGTACTCATTTTGATTTTGCTAGATTAGTTTTAACTAATTTAGGTGAGAAAATGACTGAAAACAGAAGGGTAGTTTACTTTGCTCGTTTTTGTCAGATTTTATTTTCTGTTTGTGTTAATGGGGTAGATATTATTGATAATGATATTATTCCTTGTTTTAAACTGCACAAAAGAGTATTCTCTGATCTTATTAACAAGGATGTCAAGAAGGGTAATCTAGGTGATTTCTTATTACCTGAGTTGGTTCAACAGTTTTTGATCAATTCTACCCAAACACAATCTGAAACTCAACCACAACCACAATCTGAACCACAGCCTGAACCTCTAGATACTGTTCTTCCCAATAAACCAAAATCTAGTAGTAGAACTAAGCATATGGGTTCTAAGCCAGCTAGGCTTTCTAAATCATCAGTTGATATTGGGGTGTCAACATCTGCTGGAACTTCAAGGAAGAAAAGAAGGGCAAATAGGCCATCTTTTGCTGACAATGAGATTTCACATCAGAAAAGAAGAAAGTTGGTGGCTGATTATCTTTTTGAGGAGTTGGATGTTTCTGATCCAAATATTGAAGTTGAAAATGTTGAAAATGTTGATGCTACAAATGTTGAAGCTCCTGAAGCAGTTCCTGAAGATGTCTTTGATGCTGCTTATGCAAATACTGATGATATGGCTGAGATGCCTTTGGAAGAAACTTTCTTTGTTAATATTGAAAAAGAACTTGAAGCACATCCTAGTATCAGTGTTTGTGATACTGAGGATGTGGCAGCTGATCAACCCACCCAAATTCTAGATGAGTCTCTTGCAACTCATACAGAGATTCTCTCTGTCAATAATTCAATTCCTGAAATGGGTGAGGAGGTTGATCAGGTAATTGAAGTTGTTGTAGAGGTGATAAATGCAGATACAGCAGAGGATATGGTTAAGACTGTTCCTGAAGAAACAGAGGTTTTTGCAAATGTAAACTCTGAGAATGTTGAAGCTGTTGCAGAGCAAGTTCTTGAAGAAGCTGCACAGATAAATACTGAAGCTACTGCAGAGAATGCATTTGAAGAAGCTGCAGAGCCTATCCAAGACAATGTTGATGCAGATGATAATCCAAATTCTGAACATTCTCTTCATGCAAACTCTGGGATCAATGCTGCACTTTCAGACTCTGATGAGTCTATACCTTTTCTAAGAGATCCTACAGCAGAGTCTATCAAAGCAAATCACAATGCCACTGCAGATCATTTCAGGAAAATGCATTATGCTAATTGGTCAGGAGCAGACTGCATTTTCTCTACTCAAAGGGCTGCTGATTTTGTACATAAGACTGCTACAGAGATTACTAATCCTGAGTTATTATCACATTTTAAGGCGACCATTGTTCAAGTTAAATCATTGCACAACCACTTTGATGAGACTCACAAGGTTGTTCTTGGATTGAGTAATGATATTGCTCTTAAGGAGTTAGCACTAAAGAAAGATAGAGCTCAATTTACATCTATGGTAAAGGATCAAGAAGAGATTAAGCAGAGGCTAACAAGGGTTGAGAGCAATCAAGCTGACATATCTACTAAGATTGACTCTATTGCTGCATCACTTGAGTTGCTGACATCAGTTTTTATTCCCGATGATGTCAAAAAGGGGAAGAAGATACCTAAAGACAAATGCAGAAGGACTCCAACTTTGAGACTGAGGGATGATTCAAATGATGGTGGAAGCAGGGAAACAGAGAAAAGGTCAAAGTCTTCTCAAGAGCAAGGGCGACTTAGGTCAAACTCTGCTAGACAGACAAACTCTGAAAGGTTAAACTCTGGTAGTCAATCTTCTTCAAGACTTAAAAGTCTAGTGATTTCATCAAATCCAACCACTGATGAAGAGATTGCTGCTAAGATTTTCATGGAAGAACATGGTGGTGAAGCCACAGTTGAAGATATAGATGCTGAGATGAAGCTTCTTGCTAAAGAACACCAGAAAAAGATTGAAGCTGGTACTTATAAGAAGAAATCAGTAAAGGCTCCTAGAAAGAAAGAAATTGGAATTTCTATCAAAGAAAATACTCAACAGAGTATACAATACACAAGGAGGCCTGTGATTGCAAACACTGACAAAGGAAAAGGCAAATTGATTGAAGAGCCTGAGTTATCAAAGAAAGCTTATTCAACCTCTGACATGGCTCATGTTGAATCAAGATCTAATAAATCAACCACTGACGTTGCTCAAGTTGATGATTCTGTTAAAGTTGTGACAACCTCTGACACTGCTCAAGTTGTACAAACTCAATTAATATCTCCACAACTCCAAGGTACTTTTCGAAGATCATCTAAAGATGAAACTCTGAAGCCAGGAAATGTGAACATTTTACAAAGCAGAACTGTAATGGGAAAAGAATCTTATGATAGATCTGGCTTGGGTTCACATAGAGAGAAAAGAGTGAATAACAGTCCTTTAGATCATACATCACTGGCAGAATCTGGTGTTGGGGTAACTCAAGAAAACCTTGACAAGTTAGAGTCTGTTCAGATGATTTATCACAGAGGAATCAAAAAGGAGTTTCTGTTATATTTTATGGCTGATGGAAGAGTTTATAGAGTTGGAGAAGCTGATGTTCAATTGAAGCTATGGGAAGAGCTTGAGTATGTTTTATACCTTCTCAAAGTCAAAAATAGAGTACTCACAATGTTGCTCTAGTTCTAAGAGAAAGGATGCTGAAAACAAAAGCTATGCTTGGAGGAGGTGTTTCTAGTATATATATTCCTAAGTACATAGATGCTTATGGAAAGATTGTTGAGATGAAGAGAAACAGTGCTAAGTTCAAAACAGCACTGGGTATAAAAGTCTTGGAATTTAACTTAGAGTCTGACAAATCTTACTATATTCGGCTAGGGAATGAAATGAGGAAGAACAACATTTATTCTTTGAGAGCTGCTATCTATCAGACTGGAGAGAGTGATCCAGAACTCAAGGAATTGAAAGGGATCATGGTAGATGAGCTGGAAAAAGCTGAAAGGAGGCTACTCATCGATTATCTCAGGACAGTGCCTGATATTGAAGAGATTAAGTAAAGTCTGACTGTAAGTTTTTAAAGTTTTCTGTTCTAAGTTAAAGTTAAACTCTGATTATATTTAAACACTGCATTTGTTATATGTTTTGACATCATCAATTATCTATTAACTTATACATCTTTATTATGCACAAGTTGGGGGAGATTGTTAGATATAATTACTAATGATTGTTTTATCAGTGTTTAAGTACCAGGTACTCATCAGAGTTTACTGGAAGCCAGTCAGAGTTTATTAAAGTCTGACGGGGAGAAAAGTTTACTTTAGCTGTCGGTGCTGATATAAAGATTCTAGAAGCAATATATCTTGAAGATGGAAAGAAGCAAGATATATTGAGACAGTTAAGGAAACGGAACAGAAGACAGAAGCAATCCTAATTTGATATAAATTGTATAGCTAATTTATAGGAATATCAATTAGAGATTGATTCTATGTAGCTGTGTACTATATAAACACAGATAGGTTAACCCTAAAAGGGATGTGAATACTGAATACATTATTCCTGTAACCTAGCAGCTCTCTGTGATTCTTTAACATCACTGAGAGAAGAATTATATATATAATTCAGTTGTTGATTCAGAAACAGTGTTCTCAATTGTTATTATCATACTTATATTGATTATATATTGTGTATTCGGCCTAACATAAATTTAAAAGCTGCTTTTCTGAAAAGCACTTTTGGCTGAAAAGCTGCTTTTAGAAAAAGTAGGTCCCCCTATGCTTTTGAAAAAATCTGCTTTTCGGCTTTTGCGGGAAGCATATACTAGTTTCAACATCAAAACTCACCAAAAATATTAATTTTTTATATTATACACCAAAACATGCACATATCAAAAATATTACCAAACAGTTATCTGATTTTCACAACAGCACTTATTTTAACAACACTTTTTTCAACAGCACAACAATTTTTAACAACAATCCCAAACAGAGCCTAAGTCATTTGTGATGTTTTGAAAATTTTAAAATTTAAAACTATTAAAGTTCCCTTAAAAGTATGTATATGAAGAGAAGTGAATAAAAGTAAACAAATAGTAAATAAAAATAAGGCAAGTGTTACAATTTTAAAATTTGATGAATTAAATTATTTCATTAAAACAAAACTATGTAAAGAAAGCATCCTAAATAAGTGCAGTATTTCAAGAATTTAAATTTAGAATCACTAACACTATCTTATATATCTATATACACGTGAGTAAGTTAATACAACCGAAGAAATTAGTAAATAAAAATAAAAATAATTTGAGTTATTTTCTTGGATTTTATATTATGAATGATAAATAATGAAGTTTTAATATCATTATTTTAAAATTTACAAGAAGAAAATATTAAAATTTGGTCGAACTTAAATAATAAATGTAAATATAAGTATATCTATAAGTTAGGTCCTTAAATATGAATATAAAAAATTTTGAGATTTTAAAAATTGGTAACAATTTTCATATTCACTTTGTATAATACATGTAATATAATAAATAAGGTATTTCAATCTTAACAGATGAGTATAGTTTTTTACTTGCTTTGATTAAGAACAAAAATTTAAAACAGATATTACTCATTTTCTTTAAATAAATAAGAGAAACATTACTTCAAACGAAATATAATTAATATGTATTAAAATGAATGGTTACTAATAAAAATCATGTTCATTGATATTTACTAAAGATGCAAACCAAAATAATTAATATTCTTATTATTTATGAATATAATAAACAAAATTTTGAAATTGTGTACTTTTTTAAAATTTAACAAAGTTAAGTCGAACTTTACAAATGTTAAATAATTTGAAACTAACAAGTAAAATGAAGTTTCGTATCAATTTCGTTTAAATAGGTAATATTCAAGATTTTACTTTTAAATTGCATAAAAAAGTATAATGAAATATTTAAAAATTTATGTATCAATTTATTAATACCCTTATTTTTATATTTTCATTATTTTCATTAGATTTTTTATTTAAAATAAATATATAAAAAATTAATGAATTTTTTTAATATGATTTATTATGTAAACTTTCAAAAAGCAATAATACCATAGTAGCCTTTTGAAAAAGAAATGACCATTTATATTAGACTTTATGACATTTTCGCCCTTCAAGTTTGGATCGTTGTACCCATAAACACCCCTTCGGGTATCAAACATGTACCTTTTCGCCCCAGCGGTTAAGTGTAAAAAAGGTACAATTTTGATACCCGAGGGGCGAAAAAAAACGTTTTTAAACTTGAAGGATTTATGGATACAACGAATAAAACTTGAAGGGCGAAAAGGTTATAAAGCCTTTATATCATGTAAAGATTTCTACAAAAAAAGAACTCTAAACATATCTATTAAGTAATTTTTATATTATATCCATTAGTTCTGGTTCTGAAATATATACTTGATATAATCAAAGGGCTTTTTGACAATAGATTTTTTTAAATTTAAAAAAAAATATAAAAAACTAATGATATTTTTTATTATTCTTTATTATGTAAACATTTAAAAAACAAAAATATGATAGTAACCTTTCGAAAAAAAATGGTCATATATATATTTGTAATAGAAACAATTATAGAGTTCAAAAATTAAATCAACGCCCGCTCGCAGAGCGCGGACAGAAAAGACTAGTCATAATAACGGATAAAGGAAGGGTTATAGTGGAAATAGACAAAAGAAGCAGGGATAATTTGGTCATATACGTAATTTAGGATGTGCAACTATTAATTTAGGGTGTGTATATATCATTACCTTTTTTTTTGGTTAATTACCGAATATACGGTTATTTTTATTTCTTTTTGCAGTTTTACGTTCTTCTAATATTCCTTGCAGTTTTACGATTTTTTTATTCTTCTTAACATTCATTTTCATATATACGTTATTTCTCAATTAGTTGTCTCTCTATTAGATCTTATCCTTCCTCTTACCTGATATTTCAGCCACCACTAGCCTCCTCCTACATCTCCGCCACCACCAGCCTCTCCTCCGCTGCCACCAATAACCTCTCCTCGACCACAAGATAATTTAGTTCTGATAATTCGCCGCTGCTACAAGACAATTCTCCCCCGCTGCCAAGTGATACTCCGACCACTCCACCGTTGGAGAACTCCTCACACTCATTTTCTGCCTCATCCTACTCTTCTCTCTCTTCCGTTCGTCACCTCCACAACACCACCACATCACCACCGTCAGATCTCATCTCCAATGACTCCACATCACCACCATCACATCTCATCTCCGACGACTCCACTCAAATCAATCCATTTCTCAAATTCTCCTCCGCTGCCAACTTCTTGTGCAACTAATTTAGTTTAAATTGTTTTAAAAATTAAAGTTGTAATATAGATGATTTTAGTTGCAAAAAATAGTTGTAAGGTTGCATTTGTGGTTGATTTGTGGAATAGGCCCCGCAGGGGCAACAAATTCACTATAAGTTGCAATTATGGTTGATTTTATATATTCTGCAACTCGTTATGCAACCTATTATACAACCAAAGATGAATCCAATTAATGAATTTTTAAAAATTGCATTTGTGGTTGATTTTGCAACTCATGTTACTCATTATGCGATTAAATGCAACTTTAATTAGTTTTAAAATTAAAGTTGCACGTGGTTAACTTTAGTTGCAAAAATAGTTGTAAGGTTGTATTTGTGATTGATTTGTGCAAGAGGCCCCGCAGAGGCAACAAATTCAACCTGCTATGCTACTAAATAAAATTTTAATTTTTTTATATATTATGCAACTTCTTATGCAATCTATTATGTTGTTGCCCAGTAAATATCGATTATAGAAGGGGGGTTGAATATAATCGTACTAAATAATCGACTAAACAGATATGTAAAACATTCAATACCAGCTTTTATTAATCTTTATAAAAACTGATACAAACTATCTCAAGAAACTATGAGTTCTTAAGAGCTGCTAGGTTTACAAAATACTCGTGTAAGTCATTACAATCGTAAAACCTATTTTGTGTGTATATACATACACAGCTACACATTCTGTTACAAAAGATAATCTCTATTTCATTATATTGACATCTTTGTCGCTTATCTTCTGTAACAGCTGCGGTGAAACAAATCTCGGCAAATCAATCATTTCCTAAAATCATGGAACAATATCAATCACCATAACTCCTGACTTGGTCAGCTACTGATGATGACATCATCAGTTGTCGGCTTCTGATGATGTAGGTACTGATGCTACCCGATCCTGATGCACTCATTAAATCACCAATATTCAACATGTGCAACCAAAAATAATTTCAATTATTAAATTTTTATAAGTTGCATTTGTGATTGATTTTGGTTGATGCAGTTGCATCTGATTGCATCTAGTTGCAGACCGTATCTTTGCAAATATTTTCAAAAAGATGATATTTTTGCAAATATGTTGGTATTTTTGCAAAAAATTCTAAAAAACATAGTATTTTCGTAAAAAAGTTTCCAGGGTTGAGTATTTATGAAAAAGGTCTTTTTTCAAGTTACAAATAAGCATCGTATTATTTCAAATCAAGATCCTTCAAAGTAATAAGAGTAAACTTCAAAATGGTGGTCGAACTTTACACTAATTTTCAAAATAGTGGTTGAACTTTCAAATTCTCAATTTAATGGCCAAACTTTAATTCTGCTTTTTAAAAAGATGGCTCCGGTTAAAAATCTTGGTTCTCTTGACCAACATGACAACCTACTGCTTTTGTAATTGACCTGTCACACAATACCATCAAACAAACATAACAAACCACTTTGGGCATCAATTAAGAATTAGTTTGGCCATCTTTTTAAAATGCGGAATGAAAGTCTGGCTATAAAATTGAGAATTTGAAAGTCCGGCTACCATTTTGAAAATTGGTGTTCAACCACCACTTTAAAATTTACTCAAGTAATAATGCCTCAGAGGGAAATAATTTATACATGTGTCATATCCTGTGACTAGATGTATTATCAATATTTATTAGAATTCGATTCATAACAATTGATTATTGCAAATTCATCAATCAACAATCACATTTCTTATCGTTGAATTAAACTTCTAATGAGTTTAGGATTGGAAAGAAAAAATTGATCATTCTACTATAAATTATTGCGAAGTTGCAGATTGTTTGTTGTAATTTTTTTACGGAATTATTTACTCATATTTTTTTTGGAAAATATGAGGTACTTATATGAGTTTAGCATCAAGCTCATATTTCTTTTGAAAAATGTTAGGTATCTAAATTTGTTTTTTCAAAATATTTTGAATGTGTTTGATAAATATTTAGGGAATTTGTATAAAATGTCCCAAATTAATAGGTGACTTTATCAATATATCCCTTTTTTTAATAATTGAAAATATGTCATGTGGTTAATGTTTGACTCATATATAACTCATACCTATATAATAAGTTATAAAACCAAATATTTATCCAATACATATGACTACAATACCCGGATACATATTAGATTAGAAATTACACACAAAAACTCACAGATTTTCCTCTGCTGTTATACACACACTCAAATCTATAGGCTACATTTTTTGTTGTCATCTGGTTTGTGTTCTGTGGTTGTTCCGTCAACTGGTACCTGGTCTGAGCACTGGGTACTTGATCGGCGGTGGTGTGGTCATTATGCTTTATCTTACTAGTATGTTCTCTTTCTGGATGTTAAAAGTACCTACCTGTGGACTTCACAAGATTTGTATAATTGTTCAGGATTTAGGTAGTTTGATCACCGATGCAACTAGCTTTTTGGCTTTGTCCAAGATGTTACAGTAGCTCTGCAACCGATCAAAGAGTTACTTAGCCAGGACATCAACTGTAAGTTTTAATTATTGAAAGGTTATATATGTCATTTTAAAATGTAAAGTAGTTAAGTTAACTATAGTTAATTTTAATTTTTAATTTTTTTTGAATTTAGGATATATTTATAAATACAATTATAAATGGGATATATTTATAAATCTATCTATTACTATATATTATATGCCAACACAAGGGCAAAGTTTGCCATTTTAATGCTTGTGAAGTTACGGGTTTACCCCTATTTTTTGAAAAATAACAAAAATACCACTGTTATATTATTATGCAAAAATATTTTAATATTTGTTAATGTAGAGAATCGAACCTCCAACCTCCTTCTAAGAAGTCCAAAGCATAACCACTATGCTACGTTGCCTTATGAGTTTATTGTAAAGATTTTATTAGATAAGTCACATTATTTCCTCTAATTCTATATTCTTTTTTTATTTTGAACCTTTGAGTAAAGGAAATATTGGTCCATATTATTTATATAAATCTGAATTTTTTATTTACGTTATTATATATATATATATATATATAGGTAAATGATCAATCATCGTTTTAAATTTTTATTATAGTTGTATATTTTTTATTAAATATACTTTAGTTATGTTGTTGATAATTCATATTTTTATATCATATTATATATCACTATTTTACATTATTAGAATTAATTAATTATACATAAAATATAGTAATGAACTTGATCTAATATAAGAACTATTGTATATGTTATGTATCTCATTATTTGTTAAGTCTATAATTTAAAATTAAGAAATTAGCATCAAAATTATGTAATGCTAATGCTTATACACTCTGTTCGTCACATTCATTTCTTAACAAATTTATTTTCAAAATGAACACTTCATTTGTTGATATTTTCTAATATTACATGTTATTCTTTATTAACTTCGGCATATCTCTAATTTACTCATTTTTTTGGTCAATTTTTTCACTTTTTCCACCATTTTAATCCCCCGGTTGATGTCCGAGTCAAAAATCGGGGTGATGATTTAAAATGTAGAATATTACGGAGTATATAATTACAAAAAATGTTTTCTTTAATTATAAATGATAAATGTAAAAATAAAAATCTTTACACTCTCTTTGTCATGATAAATGATGAGTATGGAAAATAAAATTTATATGATATAATTTCACATGTTACACATGAATGTAAATTATTCCGAATAAAAAAATATTTTCATTTTCATTTTTCTCTTTGGATATATATAAATGTATTATACTATTTAAATAAAAATATTTAAATTCTATCTATAAAATCATACATAATCTATAACTAAATCAAATATGAACTATATATCATAATTTTTAAGTATATAAAATATCAAATATTTGAGTTAAATTAGAAATATTTTATTGATCAAACATTTAGACTTTGAGGGGTTTAAATGTATAATTCGACTAAAAAGATAAATATTTGAAAATGTAGAAGATACAATTGAATTGATTCCAAAAAGACTATAACTCAAAAACATGATCTATGTTTTAAATAAAAAATGAACATGATTAATATGCAATAGATGAAAATAAGATATGATTTTTCTCGATCATAAGAATTATAAAATTGTCTAACTATTAATGATGACCAGTTAGACTATAAGTTTTAACAATAAAAATTCAAATTGTATGTAAAAAAATTATTGAATGATGTTTAAAAAAAGTATAAGTCTTTAATAATAATTGAATTTTATATAATATATTAATTGGATGCGTAATATCATAAAATCATTTTGATAAATACAATTCTAAATAGAGTTTGTGGGCTTTGAGGACATCGTCAAATTACAACACTGAAGCTAATACACAATAAAATACATGTAAAATTTATTTTTTGTATATGAAAAGGTTGAGTTTATTTGTATTGAAAAAACAGTATAACCTCGTTGTTATGGATTAAAAAACGTACTTTGTGAATTTAATGAGCTTCGAGCTTTAATGACTGTTCTTGTGTTTCGGGACTAAATCGGTCCTCACAAGATGCCTACGTATCTCTGCTGTATAGAGAATCAAGTCAATAAAACGTAGTTCTGATTGTAGGATCAGGGACCTTATATAGGCGTCTGGAGCCTAGTATTTATGGTATGTTTGGGAGTCTTAGCGAATAAGTCTCATTTTTGATATTGGATAAACATTGTATTGCTTGCAGGATAAGTCTTTTCCTTGTCGATAAAGGCTATGACTCATTAATTGCCTTTAATTGGGATTCTGGATCCTTCTTTGACTAATTTGCCATAATTTGGACTCTTTTTATGAGCTGTATATTTTTCCTATTCATTAATTACGAAATTAATGAATAATCAGGGTTTCGGGCCTTGAATATCGGGCCGTGTTCTTGGACCAATCCGGGTCTAATTAATATGTCATTAATTATATTTTTAGGGTTATTTTTAGCCCATATCACTCGTATAAGTCTTCAGGTCAAAATCATGGTTATTTTTCACTTTTAAATAGATGAATAATCCCTGAACATTTATAAAGTTATCACATTTACATTACTTTTTCTAAAAAAAAAATTACTCTTAAAAATGATATATTTATCAGTATATATTTATTTATAACACGTGCAAAGCACGAGTTATTTTTTGTATTATTTTACTTTTTTATTTAAATTATTATAATCAAATTAAATATAGTAACGAGCGGTTCACATATTTTACCTTTATTTATGTTTTTAATTTTTGAGTTGTTCTGCCGGATCAGCCGTTCAGAGGAAATGTTAATTTTAACATATTTGTAATAAATGTTTATTTTAATATGTTGTTGATGGGATTCGAACCTTAAACTTCTATGCAACATAACTTTTAGTAATACATCTAGATGTTCCAATCAATTTGACTTCAAAGACCCATCAGTATCGATTGTGATTGAAAAGGATAACCAATATGAGTTGTGAACCAAATGATAAATTATACCCCATTTTGTTTATTATAGTTTAGTATAGATTATAGTTGATTCAGAATTCATTAATTTGTACCATATATTTATAAAATTATATAACTGAGCAAAATACATGAATTTTGAAAAATATATATAAGATAATTCAATTTGAGTTATATATGAATTTTTAAAATTTAGGATTTCAATTATTTATGATGATTGAGTTGAAACATTTACTTGCGTCATTATAACATGAACTCACTCTATATGAAGGGGAAAAAAAGATGGAACCAAAAAATAGTTGTTTGAAAATTATATATATGCACAAGTCATTAATGTTGTCTAATCATTCTTACATCGATAAAAATAATCATGTGCATTTTATCATATAGTTATTAGTTGAATATTACGAAATCTAATCAAATTTACAAGTATTTGATTCATGAAAACGATATGCAATATTAAAAATTTATGATAAATTGCAAATATTATCATCTAATGTATTTTTAATTATAAAATTATTTCGATATATGAACAAATTCAGTGAGAAATTATTTAATTAATATATAAACAAGTCTCAAAACCTGACAAAGGTACATTCATCATTATTCACCAACAAAATTTCTTACTACTCTGCACAACTCACACTTCTCATCTTACATGATCAAACTTAAGATTACACAAACCTCACGTTAATAAATCGATCTCCTCACAAAAAAATTATTGATGTTTCTATGCAGGCCCGTGCCTTGCACGGGCTGTTACGCTAGTTACTATATATTAAATGGCAACACAAGGGCAAAAAGTATCAAAAAATTGCCTGTGAAATATCTATTATACCCTTATTTATTCAATAATTACAAAAATGCCATTATAGTTCTATTAACAATAAAAAAAATGAAATTAGGTGTGGAGAATTGAACCCATGACCTTAGACTTACAAGTAACAATCTCAGCCACTATGCCACAATCTTGTTTTGATGAAAATATTAAAATTCCTCATCCATAAGTGCGAATGTCCAGCCATTATATTTTGTTGATTAATTTTTTCTCTTCCTGTAATTCTACTCAAGTAGGAATTCAATTTACACAAATGCCTTAAATACATATTTTTAATTATTCTTTTACAAGTATAACCATGCTAAAAGAAAAGATCAAGAAAAAATAATCAGCTACGTAAAATATTATAAATTTGACCCCTAAAAACTAGACTATTTTAATATTATAAATTATATTTATTTGCATCAAATGTATAATGACTTGGATTTTATGCCTTATTAGGTTACAAGTTGCATCATCTACCATAACAATTTCTCTATAAATATGTATACTCAACAATTTTACGTAAGTTGTCGTTATAATTTAATTTAAAAAAGAAATTGGTGTAGGGAGTTAACCCATAACCTTCAAATTAGAATTGACCATCTCAAACTACACTAAAAACTCATTTTGATAAAATTTTGAAATTTATTATCAATAAGTGCGAATACCCAAGATGTTATATCAGTTGTTTTTTGATTTCTTCTTGTAATTTATACTGCAAGATAGGAAATCGATTTACACAAGTGTTTTACATAGATTTTTTAGTAAATTCTTTGCAAATCTAACCATACTAAATGAAAAAATCGGAGAAATATAACCAACTACATAAAATATTATAAATTCGACCAGTAAAAAATATGTACTATTTTAGTATTGTAAATTATATTTATTTGCATTATATATAATGGCCCTGACTGAAAAGCATATGTTTAGGCCTATTTGTTTACATCGAGGATTCAACTCAACTTAAACAAGTTTGTAATAAGTAAGTAATAATTCAATTGTCACAGTCACAGGAATCTCAGAAGATCATATCTGTCAGAAGAATACAGATTAAAGTCATCCTACAGACTTGAAGATATTCTACATTGAAAGAAATTCAATTATTTGTTCAAGCCTCAGTGAAGTCTTCAAAGAAGTGGATTTATTAAAGTGATAGAGGTTTCAGATTTGTGACAACAAATGTACAGGTTACAAAGGTTGATCTATAGTCAAAAGCAGACAATGGACCACAACTTAAAGTCAAGATGAAGAACAGACATTTCAGTTAGTCACTTATGAACCAGACAGTGCATCAAGTGACAACTACATCCAGTGGATGTTCTTCATCAAGTTCAAGTGGTTCAAGGATTGATTATGCTATCTATTAAGAAATTAAATTCTCCCTTAAATTAGTTATTAATTTATTTATTAAATTAATTCTTCAAGAATTAATTTAACATATAAATTAATTCATCAGAATTAATTTATGAAATAAATTAATTATTAGAATTAATTTAAAGAAGAATTAGAATTTAATTTAGAATTCTTAATTAAAATGAACTGGAATGACTACCCCGGATAGTCATACCGGTAGTTATCCAAGCTTATTTTAATTAATTCTAAATTAATTCCTCTAAATTCACATAGTCATACAAAGCCATTTGGTAGTCATACAAGGCTATTTTCATAGTCATTCCAGACTATTTTCATAGTCATTCCAGAAGAAAGAAACGTGCAGAATTGTTATGTCAAGTGGATTGATATAAAGTAAAAGATCAAGACATAACACATTACAGACTCAACATAACATCTTGTAAAGAACTTTCTGTGAAGAACTCAAAGCAACTGCCGAATCATTTCTTTTACAGTGAATTAATTCTAGAATTATTCTGTTAAATCTAAACCAATAGAATTCATTCACTTGTACTGCTTTGACTATCTAGCGGATTTTTATCCCTAGAACGTATCTCAAATTATCAATTATTGTTATATCTTTTTATTACAAAAATAGATAAATTCATGTCGAATTTATTCTAGATTTGTCCTAATTAGTTTGAGATTCAATCTTGTAATCAGTACCTCATTTGTAACACCTTTCAAGTTTTATATAAGTTATGTTTAACTTGAATTCTGTTTCATTTAATTCCGCCATAATTTGTTCTTAAATTGTTTGATTCTAAATAGAACAAATTCGATAAAACGGTATAGTTTGTATTCAACCCCCCTTCTACAAACTTATCAGGACCTAACACTGACTTTATATCGTATTAAATTACAAATTGCATCGTTTATCGTAAAAATTTCACCATAAATTAATATGCTCGACAATTTTTACGTCATCTTTTCATATATATGGTTGAACTTGAGATTTGTTTTTAAATAAATAATATAAATTTAAGGACGTTTGGGTCGAAAATATATATAACCGAATGTTTTAATCTTGTTTAACATTTTTAAAAATATTAGACGAATGTTTTCATCTCTATCATGTTTTTAACATGTATTTTGCAAATGTAACCATATTGGAAGAAAATATCCCATTAAAAAATTAGGTATACAAAATGCTTTAAAATTGACACATTAGAAATTAGATTATTTTAACATTGTAAATTATAATATAGGGGAAAGATCCAGAGAGAACCTATCTTTATGAGAGAACCGAGAGAACTAACCAATCACCCTTGATTTTAGATTTTATATATTATAAATTACAAATTGCAACATCTATTGTACTAATTTATACGTAACTTAATACATTTTACAATTTTTACATAATTTTTTTTATTTACATGATTGGATCTACTATTTTAAAAAAAAGATTGAAAAACAAGTCATTCACAACCACTAATATTTAAATTTTGGACTCGATATTGGTTTTCAGTTGAATTAACATATAAAAATAAATATTTTAAAAAACACAACATATAAATATAAGTATGTATACAAAATGTTATAAAATTGGTCTAAAAAAATAGGATTACTTTAATATTGTAAATGATATTTATCTGTATCAAGTAGATAATGACTATTATATATATATATATATATATATATATATATATATATATATATATATATATATATATATATATATATATATATATATATATATATCAATACTATTATATAATAGACGAAACATTAAAAGTTTGGTCAGTCAGTATGGTACGTTGTGATTTTACTTAATTGCCCTTTCTTAAATTCGTATTTTTACTTAATTAACCTTACTTATTTATAGAAATATATTATTAAATAATAATATTACCTATTTATAACCAATTACTTTTTTCACCTAAAATACATTATTTTTTATTATTTTTTCTAACAAATTTCCCTACTTTTTCAAATATATCACGGGCAATTACCTTTTTTAACTAAAACATGTTAGTTTTTCTATTTTTCCTTACTAAAACCCCTCATTTTCCAAAAATATCACGGACAAATCTTTAGTTATTTATTTTTAAACCTAATATTATAATTATTTTTTTAAAAGTTTACATATTTTAACATGTATACTTATTTTTCTTAACAAATGCAATTACTAAAAATATTAAAATATAAATCTTCAAATATATATTTATAAATAATTACCTTTTCAGCATTATAGATTTTTTCTAACACGGTCCCTCATTTTCTAAATATATCACGGGAAATTGCCTTTTTCTATTTATTTTTTCTATTTTTCTCACTAAAATCCATTCTTTTTCTAAAAATATCACGGACAAACTTTTTACTTATTTATTTTAAAACGTATTTAAATAATTTAAATTATTAAATCTTAAAACCTCATTTTCCAAAAAATATCACCGGCATTTACCTTTTTAAACTAAATATATGTTACATTTTTTTTATTTTTTCATACTAACACCCCTCATTTTCCAAAAATATAACGAGAAACCCCTTACTTATTTATTTTAAAATCTGTTTTAATGTTTTTAATTTAATTAAAAGTGTTTAGCTATTTTTACATGCCTACTTATTTTTTTAACAAATGCAATTAAAATAATAATAATAATATAACAATTAACAATCCGTGCATCGCACGAGTTTTAAGTTAGTATATATATATATATATGTATGTATATAGTCAAGTTAAAACACATTATTACAAGTAAATGATGATCATATATAAAAAAAATTAGATTAAAATTTGTATCCGCTTATTTTTAAAATCTTTAATCTCATTCATGTGTGTTCTATTATATTACAACAACATTGTGTAACCATTCATAATCTAGACTACAAAGAAAAAAAAAACCCAAACCAATCGATCGCTGAAAAACAGACAACAACCGCTTTCTAAGGTAAAATTCCTATCTACAAATTGTACTTTCTCCAAAACACAAAACTCTGGTAAACCTGCTTATAATCGCAAGAAGAACAATAGTTCACTCGTGTTTCAAATTCTACACTGTTTCAATATGTTCTCAGATTCAATATGTTCTCAAAATCAATAATACTCACAATGAACAAGTCTCATAACCTTGGAGCAATTACGTTCGTGATTTAAAGTAATTACACTATTCGTCAACAAAATTACTTACTCTTTATTATGTACTGGTTAACTATTAAAATGGGACATATTAGTAAAACACCCAAATATTTAGTAATTTTCTAATACATATGAGCTCATAAATCAAAACAGGTCCGGATAACTAGTGTTAAGTTTGACAACAGGGTGTCGAACAGTCGACTCATAAATTGGCTTTACATTGAACTAATTAAGACCAAATTTCGACAGCACAATAGCACGAAGCTTGACTGGTCCTTATTAAGAAAACAGCAAAATTTGCAGGCTAAGTGAGGAACAAACCCACTGAAAAGTATTGTTGCAATGAATCTCAATCTCAACTTTTTCTTGTTTTGAATACATTAAAAAGTAATGAAAATATTGTACAAAAAGAAGCCGATTCTCTTATACGAAGACTGTACAAATGAACAAGCATCAAAACTACTACATGGATGCCGGGTACAAAAATGGTGCTACGTATATCAGTCCAAATTAATTGGAGAGTCGATTTCTGTTTTCATGTTTCTCCTCTGGAGGAGTCTACAGAGGAATCTACGAAGAAATCTACGGAGGAATCTACTTTAACTAGTATCGGCTGCTGGAGACTTACTTGAGAGCCAGATTTAGAGGATTCTTCTTCTGAGGCTTCACAATCCATATTCGATTCCGCTAAAGCTTTATCCAAAGCAGACTTGGCAACTTTAGTAACACACATCGTTATAACCACTGTCCAATCAATGCGATTAAGTTAGCGTGGAGACGTGATAGCAAAACATGCATCACGAAGCACAGAAATTGTACGCCCTTTATGCAACCATGTTACGATGTGAGCCTCACAGGCGTTAATAACAACTCAGAAGGCATTCATGTTCCATCCATCAAGCCTTGAAATTTAAGATATAAATTTGTGACAAAGGTACTGCTGCCAATTTTTAACATGGGTTCATAGCTCTTAAGTTGTCTTTGTTACTGCTAGTTGTGCATATGATCAAATTCTTTTGGGGTGTAAAGCTTATTTAACTAGCGTATATACAAGGCTCAGAAATAGCAAGTTTTTAACTCCAATATTAACTAGCGTATATGTTAAAACTCACCAGACACTACAAGGCCAAAAACAAGGAATGCCTGCATACACAACAAAGAAACAAATGTCATCATTAACAGAAAATAGAAGTAAAAAGAGTCTCCTAAACCATCTAGGTATTTTCCCCATTAATTAGTAATTCAATTTCATGCTTGATCAAAAGCAGTTGTGAATGAGCCCATGGTTCAGACCTTGTTGCATTAGGCTACAACTTCTCTCGAGGAAATCTTGATTCCTGAGAGGAACACTCAGAAACACTAATGCATAAAAAGCTTACCACTCACATTCAGATGCAAATAATGGAGCTCTTTAATAAGAAACATAAGCAGATTCTGTCTCTTACCCAGCTATTTTTTGAGGACTCTCCATCAGTTACATCAGAAATATCCTTCAGAGTTGTTCCAATATACACTAGAGCAAGAGTCATTGGCTGCCAAATACAACAGGATGTATACAATTACATATGAAGGGGACAAACTTGTAAAGATTACAAACGTAAACATTAAATCACTTAATATAAAGCCATTAAATCATAAGAAAAGGTCTCAGAAGTCTTGCATACCATCATTCCCAACCATGAAGAAACCATATACTGCCCTAATGGAACCGGTGTCACTGATAAAAGGTAATTCATCATGCCAAATGGGAAAAAAGGAACAAGCCGGAGAAGCAAGACAATCTGTCAAATAGGCCAACCCATTATCAAAGTGATCAATGTTGTACAAATATGAACTTGAGTGCTTACTTGTACTAGTAAATGAACTCCTGATCGACTTATTATGCGTGTTTCTTTTTTAATTTTGTAAAATATACTCAAGGTAGTTAAAATTAAAATCAGCTGAAGATTTATTCTTCTCTATTCTTCATAAACCATGGCCAGTTGTTCAAGATCTTAATAGTTGTTCATAATTACAGGCTCCTGGATTCTAATACACACTTTTCTTATTTATATAATCACTACTCGATGACTCTTCACTAGTATTACTCTAATCAACCTTTCGTCTGTTTTAGAACCAATGTTCTCCAGTATCGTGTTCTATCCAATCAATTTAATTCATCGTTTTTACTTTTTGATTGATCTGCAATTTCACAAATCTGTGATATTTTTTTCATATTTATGCAACAATTATGTGCTTCAGCAATTTTCTGATTCTCCAATTGTTAGGCTTAGGCCACGGTTCTGCTTTTTAGCCGTACTGTGGTACTAGTGTTAGACTGTACCTTGTGGTTTTTAATACAGCCTAACAAAGTTGAACAATTTGTATGCAGGATAGCTGAAACAAAAACTTTTAACAGTTATTAACATCCTATGGATTGTTTTGTTTGGCGTACACAGAAACACAAACCTTAAATCCAGATTTTTCAATGGCAAGTGAAACTGCTTGGAACTGCGGATAATCCTTTGACTTGGAAATGACGAATGACTTTGCAATCTGAGAAGAGAGAGTATTAATATTTTATGGAAGAAACTAATTGATCTGAGTTGATAACCACGGAGCTTAAAGGAGAAATAAGTTTTGATTGAAGGAAGAGAAGTAGAGATTGCATCACTACCAAAACTTTTCTAATCGATGTGTGAAGATCATATGCTAGTTACAGGGTAGTTACAGGGTAGCAGAGGAAATAAGAGAAATGAAATGTATGATGTCCAGATATACACAAATCTAGCTCTATCCAGAATTTCACTCTAATAAAGTGACTATTAAAGACCTACTGTTCTCCCAAGAAGGAACGACACAGATGCTCCAGCAGTGGCACCCACAGAATCAGCACAAAAACCCACAGGCAATCCGAAAAGATAACCACCACCTAGCTGCAACAAAAATAAATTTTAAAGTGATATTAATTATTCAAGGAAAGAGAGCCTGAGTGTATTTTTGTAAAACGGCCATAGAAAGTTTTATTAATAAAGTATATCAGATTTAGGGTATAAAAATGTAAAACACTATACTTCCACGCAGTAGAAAGAGCAATCACTAAACAACCTGAAACCATCTTATTTGGCGGATGAAGCTGTAATACTTGGAAATCGGGTCACTAAAACAATTTTGAAGCTATATTAAGTTTAGAAGTTTAGGTCCTTTAGAACACCTTACATATCCATGTCATTATTAAAACTTTCTCGCAACTATATAGTATATACTCATCACTCCAGCCAAGACTTGGTATCATTCTGATCATCATAATAGGAACTCTTAATTACCTGCTAGTTTTATCCAATTTTTCTGATTTATATATGACATTTGGTAATTATTACTTTCCCAAGATTTAACACTTGAATGAAGCAATGACTGTATAGTTTACACCTTTTGCCCTGCACTATTAAGGACTTATTAGATGAACATGATAGATAAATACCCTATCTAGTGTTTTATTCACACACACACACACACACACACATACACAGAGAGAGAGAGAGAGAGAGAGAGAGAGAGAGAGAGAGAGAGAGAGAGAGTAACATGAAATGAAAACACAAACATATAATGATTTAAACAACAGAGCAAGACAGACTGATATTAAATTGGACAGACTGTATAATCATCAAGTAATCCTTACACTAAGTACTGCTGCTGGAACTGCTAAAAGTGTTAAAGGAATGTAGGCAACTGCCCTGCAAGTTACCAAAAATTTAATACAATTTAAAGACCGAAAGTGAAAATACGATTCTATACTAACATGCAATATGTGATGCACATATACATATGCTTCTTAAAAGGCGGATGAACCAGAACAAACGTTTGCTGCAGCAACAGTAAGACAAAATACACTAAAATCCCAAGCCCGAGTAACTGAGCCCCCGTATTCACATAACAAACACTATCCTATCTTACCGCACTTAATAACCACGTAAGTTTGTTGCAGCAAACACTTGCCAGGGACCAGGTTCTTTCTTAAAATTGTGAAAGAAGGCAAGACAATTTTCTCATGCATGATTCCTAGAAAACTTGGTTTAGCTTTAGATATGCGTTTGTTTTTCGTGAATGTAAGCGTGAAATTGAAAGTGACATATCCGTGTCCAACCCATTGAAACAGGATTCTTCCAACTATATATGTGATATATGCAGAATTAAATGCAACCCCTTAAATACAAGAGAATAAACATCTTCTTAAAATTATATGAAATTGATGTTGGGCAGAACTTGAAATAGGGAGAATTATTAAGCCAATGTATATAATCAATTCAAATTTTTAAAAAGAGCACTTTGAGTCTAAACTATAACTAGATCAACAAAGGAGGCATATTAGCTTGGAGCAAATATACCATAATTTTAAGACTTTACTTACAGCGCTAGAGGACCCCAAGAGCCAAGATCGTGCTCTACCCATACAAGGAATTCCTTCAAAATCTGTAAAATTTAAGCCTTCAGACACATGTTCCACGGATAATATATACCCAGATCCTTAAAATTACAGATACTTAATCTCAAATCAAAATCATGTTTCCATCCAATGATTAAGGACATGAATCAGGCAAGGGTTGGAAGTATGAAGGATGCATCAGAGTTGTTCCTTTGACGTACTTCATTCTTACAGCAAAATAAAGTGTAGCAAAACTACATGAATTGAATACGACACTAAATCAACACTACAAGAATATTTAGTTTTAACAACAGAAAATCCGGTCATTTTAAAGATTATCAGTAGGAAAAAACTTAGCAGTGCAATTCAACATAGTAAAAATCACCCGGAGAAAACTCATTCAAATTCCATCAAACAAATCAAGTATGTCAAGTTGATATGAGAACCGCAGAAGTGCGCGAACCAAATGTTCATATATACACAAATATAAATGCACAACATTTTGTTGTCGGGGTTCTCGATCAATAACAAAAGGAAAATAGGCATAAAGTGATGAAGCAAAAACAAGGAAAAGCCATGATGAAAATGAGGAAGACCCAAATGAAAAAGTAAACGAAACCTTTTTAACAGGGAGAGTGAAACAAACGAATATAATGGCGGCAATAAGGAGGATTAAAATGGTCATTTTAGCACAAGCCACCCAATTAGACGCCATTATATATGTATCCCCACCCTTCCAAAATCAATATGCCTGCCCTGCAAATGGGGTTTATACGTAAAATTAACAGACGAGGGAGGCAGCCTCAAAAGATGGATTAATTTGATGAAACACCCTTTGAGATTTTAGTGGTAGCTCTATATTTTTGCATGCAAATCAAGATTTCTCTGTATAAATTGGTTTGTATCGAAAATAAAGGGAAAGGATTTTATTGGGATATTAAAACCAGAGAAGAATCAACAACCAATTTGTAAGTTTAATACCCGCGCATGGCAGGAAGGCACAAAAAAAAAAAATTATTGGTGCATGGAAAAAATGACAAATCTACCAGCTTTTTGCATGTCTATTACGCAAATAACACTTCTCGGATTCGGGGCCAATAATTTCAGTCTATTAAAAGGTGTTTGGCATTCTATCGCGCAAAAGGGACTCCACAGGTGTTATCGATGCTGTTTTCTCCATGGATTTGGCCGTAGCTTAAAATGATTTTTAACTTTAAGTTAAAAAATATACGTTTTTGAACGATTTATTTTATTTTAGTGATTTAATTTAATAAAATTTAATATCATAACTTAAATGTATTATTTATTAAATTTATTTTAATTATTACAATTTTAATAATTCATAAGTTACTCATCTATAATCTTTATTAAAAATAGAAACTTCATCTTAATTGTATGGTATCTTAATGTTATGTTATGTCATGTATACCGTGGTATACATATTATTTTTACCTTAATTATCTTAATATAATTAATATAATTCTAAATTAATATAATAAGATTTATTATTAAATTAAAAATCTATAATTTACTCTTTATTAAAAGCAAAACCTCTCTTAATAGTATGGTATACCATGTATACCGCAATATACATATAGTTATTATCTTAATAATCTTAATGTAATTAACATAATTCTAAATTAATATAATAAGATTTATTATTTAATTAAAAGTTAATCTTTATTACTTTATTAAAATTAAAAACTCTCTCTTAATGGTATAGTATGTCATATACAACGATAAATATATAATTATTATATTAATATAATTAACATAATTCTAAATTAATATAAATAAGATTTATTACAAAATCAAAATTAGATATCCCACTTTATGTTAACATAAAATCAAAATTTGAGAACAGGAACATATAGAAGTATAAAAAAAACTTGGGGATTGGTGATGGGAACGAACTGAAGTATATAAAAATAATTCGGGGATTGAGGACTTTATTGATAAGAAAAATACTTTTTTTGTTGGAACACAATAGTACAAAGTCAAATTTGGATATCTTTCTTACTTCTACCAACTACATATGGGTATTTTATCCGTCCCGTCGATCATGCTATGTTCTCCGTCCCATTCGGGACGGAAATTTGAGAAGTTATTCGTGTTCAGGACAACAGAGAAAAATATAAAAACAACTCGGGAATTGGTGGCGGGAATGGAGAAAATTATAATAAAATTATTCGGGGATCATGGACTTTATTGATAAGGAAAACTCTTTTTCATTGCAACACAATTGTACAAAGCCAATTTTTGGTTAATACGATATATTTAAATTAATTGGTTTCATTCAAAACTCGTGTTCGATTCACTGTAACTACAAAATTTATATAAGTTAGTTATTTATTTAATTTCAATTCTTTGATTTTACCAAATATTTAATTTTTTTTCTATCTACATAATTAAATAATACTAGAAAATAACCCGTGCGAAGCACGAGCCTAGTGATTTTTTTAAAAAATTTATTTTATTTATAGTATTTTTTAATTAATATTATCAATTATGTTATTTTCAATTTTGACTTAAAATTATTTACAATTACATTATTTTTTCATTAGTTACTGAATTTTACAAATATTTTGCTCATGAAAAATATTATTATTATTCAGTTAATTATAAAAACTTTATATGTTATCCCTTTACAACATAACGGAATCTAATGAACACTATCAACTGAAATGTTAATGGTAGATTATTTAAGCAAAATCATTTTAAAATCTAAAACAACAACTTGTGTTAGATCCCAAAGATTCTCATCCAAATGCAAATGAATTTCTTTATTTTCAACCACAACTTTCTATTATATAAAAAATGTAAGAGATTAATAGTTGTAATTTTTAATATATATATATATATATATATATATATATATATATATATATATATATATATATAATAAGATCTTGTTTGATGTCATCTTTTTATTCCAGCATATCTTTTAACTTCCAATTTTGAAAGCGTAGTTATAAGGGATAATTATAAGGGTAATAACAAATTAGACAAATGTAGTATAGTATGTATGTATACGTATAATTAAAATTTTGTTTATTCAACCTGGGATAAGATCTAGAAGATTTCCATCCAGTTGATTTTCTTTATTTCTAGAAATAGCTTTTTTTATTATATAGAAAACGTAATTAAAATCAAATTAATTTTAAAACTGAAACACCAACCTTTATATAGATCCAAAAGATTCTCATTCAATTGAATTTTTTATTTCCATAAACAACTTTATGTTATATAGAAACGTAAAAGGTCATTAGTTGAATTGAAAAATTATATAAAATTAAACAAAAAAAACTTTGTTACCAATACATATGTCATATATTTTTTGCGATGTTTCTCATTATGTTTATTCTATTGCTCAATAATTTAAGAATCTCTTGTTTGACGATATCTTTCTCTTTCGACATATCTTTACAATTCCAATTTTGAAGACGTAACTGGATCTTTACAATTCCAATTTTGAAGACGTAACTGTAAGGGATAATTATAAGGGGACTAAGAAATCGGTCAAATACAGTGTAAACTATGTATATATAATTAAAATTTTGTATATTCAATATGGGCTAAAATTTAGAAGATTGTCATCCAGTTGAGTTTGTTTATTTCTAGAAACAACTTTTTTATTTATACATAAAACACAAGAGATCATTATCTGAATAGAATAATTCTAAAAATTAAGGAAAAATAAACTTTTGATAGTAATACACGGGACATAATTTTATTTGTGAATTTAATCATTACGTTCATCTCACTGCTCAATAGTTTCAGAATCTCTTGTTTGACGATATATATTTTTTGTATGGATACCTTTTGTCTTCCAATTATAAAGGCATAGCTAGAAGGAAAAAATACAGGGGACTAAGAAATTAGCTCAATATCGTACAAAGTAAGGATGATTTAAATATTGTAAGCCTATTCATGAATTAACTAACCGTACATGAGATAAATAGTTAAATTCATTTGGGACTATTTAAATATAATAAGGCTAGTCATGAATAAAGAATAAATATAACATAACAAATATAATTGAATTCAATTTATGCCCTTGTGATTGGTGATGTAAATATTCGAACATTTTCTATGAAATTGATTCGCACAGATGGGAACAACTTGGAATGCTGAAAAGTGAATTTACCTCTACACAACTTGTAATAACAAAAACTTGGCATGTTGAAAAGTAAATTTACCTGTCCACAACTTGTATTCGATTAGTAACTTTTTTTGTACTTTGGTGATGGACAATGATCACTTCATCGGTAATAATGACGTACAATCATATTTGTTGGTATTTCATATTTTAATTTCAATTTACCAAGACACTAAGTTTATAAAAGAATTAGAATTACAATAAGAATAAAAATTTCAGATGGCCTAAACTACAAATTACACGTACTATAATTTGCTTATGTTGTGATCTTATTATAACTCCTCCGGCATGGGATATCTATTACTCCCTCCGTTCCGTCCCATCAGGAAGTTAACATTTGAAAAAGGATGTTCGACACGTATTTTAAGGCTCCTTTAAAGTATAGTTTCATTAATTGTTAATTTTTTTTTTCTTCTGAATAAAAATTAAATGTTTGGATTTTTATTCAAAAAAGAAAAAAATTAAAAATAAATAATGAAACTATATTTTATATGAGTCTTAAAATGCGTGCCGAGCCCTTCATTTCAAATGTTAACAAATGGATGGGACGGGGGGAGTACATGATATAATATAATAATATAATATATTTTGGTATAATAGTAATGTAATTTAGAAAATGATGGACTTTGTTAGAAAAAATATATAATGTGTTTTAGCTGAAAATATAATTGGTTATAAATAGGTATTTGATTATTTATATTTTAATATTTTTAGTAATTGCATTTGTTAAGAAAAATAAGTAGACATGTTAAAATATGTAAACTTTTAAAAAAATAAATATAATATTAAAATAGGTTTAAAAATAAATAACTAAAGGTTTGTCCATGATATTTTTGGAAAAGGAGGGGTTTTAGTAAAGAAAAATAGAAAAACAAACATGTTTTAGTTAAAAAAGGTAATTGCGCTTGATATATTTGAAAAAAGTAGGGGAATTTGTTAGAAAAAATAGAAAAAATAATGTATTTTAGTTGAAAAAGTTAATTGGTTATAAATAAGTAATATTATTATTTAATAATATTTTTCTATAAATAAGTAAGGTTAATTAAGTAAAAACATGAAGTACAGTTAATTAAGGGCAGTTAAGTAAAATCACAACGTACCATACCGACCAACCAAACTTTTAATGTTTCGTCTATTATATAATAGTATTGATTTACTTATTATAGACTTTCATATTAATTTAATGTTAAATTCTCTGCAAGAAAAATTTTAAATAAAACATTAATTATTTTTATTCTCAATATTTTAAATTTCTTTTTTAATAATTTAATTTTTATTTTTGATCCGTGCGAATACAAAATTATCCAAACAAATTTTAACATAAAATTTTCATTTTTTACTTGTCAATTTAAACAACTTTAAGTATTTTCCAGATGCGTAACTAGACAATACATACAGACCATATACACTCTCGTTAATCACCGACAACGTCGGTTCCGCTCTTGCAACTCAACGCAGCCCCCTTACTCTATCTTCCTCTTCTAACGCCCAAGAGCTATTAACTCTATCCTGAATGCGTAATCAACCATTTTGAAATTGTAAAAGAACACTTGATATCCCAAGTCAAAATGCGTATTAAGTAGTATTACTTACACGACCAATACGTATTATGTATTTATGTGTGGTTTACCCATACTAGGAATATGCCCGTGCTTCGCATACGGAACGATATTTGTTTTAATATAATTTCTAATTTTATATCTTGACTTTATATAAGTGATTTGTTATATTATATTTATATTATGACATATATTATGGCATTGATTTTGTTCTCTTTGACAAACATATTAAGAATATTACACGTTAGTGCAATTGTAACGTTCACTTCAAAGTAACAATATCACACGTCATTCTCAGAGTAGTAATATTATACGTCCCTTTCAAAGTAATGTTGAGGTCGTATTTAATTACGTCCTTCTCAGAGTAATAAGATTATACGTCCATCTCAAAGTAACGTTGAGGTCGTACTTAATTACGTCCTTCTCAGAGTAATAATATTATACGTCCATCTCAAAGTAATGTTGAGGTCGTACTTAATTTTTGTTAATACGAAACATAAAACATTTGAATGAAATTTAAACAAATGAAAAATCAGAAATGGTAGGATTGAAGTCATTAAATCCTTTGATGACATGAATAACACATTGAAATGATTCTAAGATTTGAAAAACATAATAACTGAATCCTACCAATCATAATATTCGATATTTTGAACGGAAGAAAGCAGTATCTTGAAAAGAATAAGCTGCAATTTGCAATGCACACATTTGGTTTCCCACAAATGCTTCATCTTTAGTTGTTTGCCCCAAATTTCTCCATCATGTCGATAGTTTCCATAAACTGTTTTATCACAGAGCGCCTCCCATAGCTCGTCCGGGTAAGGAAGACCATCTATCTGGTACATTGGGTCAGGATTTCTGGCATTTGGGCACAATTTATAAATTGGCAAAAGTTTCTGTTTATTGGATATGTAAGAATATCTGTCTTCGAGTAACCTCATCAGTTGTAGCAGGTTATTTCTCATATGGGAAGTTTTGAAAAAGGAATACATTTCTTCAGATGTCTTCATTACATCGAAAGGTCTGTATATTGCTTTAAAGAACAAAAAGCAGAATGACGATGGAAAATGATTACCTGCAAGTTGGGATAAAACATTAAGGTGGTGTTGAACGTCATGCTTCCTGAAAAGATTATCAACTGAGTTGTAGAACATAGCTTGTTGAACTTTGTTCTTAACAGCAAAACTGTTATTCCCAAATGACCTAACAGAATTGTAGAAGGGGGGGTTGAATACAATTCTTGATATTTTCTTGAAACTAAAACACTTTATAAAATAAAACTGAACTGAATAAATAAAAACACAAGATATAAATAATTCAGTTGGATTGTTTGATGATCCAACTGAAGTGTTTTTATTGCGGAAATAATCTGTGATACAAAAGTACACAGCTGCTCAGTTGCAAGGTTGTAGAGAAGAATTGCTCTCAAAATAGCTAATACAATCTATTTGTGTTTCTTCTCTTAATTCTAAAGTAACTGCTACACTTGGTTATATATCCCAAGTTTACAATTCTACGTTTGGTTAAACTAAAGAATAATAGTAGTAACCATCAGTAGCTTGCTTTTCATTCCTTTTGTCCAATGGTCCTTGGAGATCTTAGCTTTTGTCTTCATGCTCATTATAATCATTCCCAAGAGCCTTATTGGAAATTGGAATGTTTCCTTATTTCCAGTATCCACTTTGATGGCTTCCAATGCAAAGTACACTTCCATATCTCCTTTTAGATCTGTTCAGTAAACTGTCACTATCACTTTGTCAACTGTTCAAAAAGCAACATTGATTCGTTGATAGCAAGGAGATGTGTTTCGTTGATAGCTTCATTCTTCATTCCGTTGATGGTGTTTCCCTCGTTTCGTTGATGGGTAAACTCCATACCGTTGACAGAGTAATCTTCATACCGTTGACATGTCTTCACTTAGGCAGAATTACAAGGCATTACATATTTACAATTAACCAACCTATTTTGCCTATCTAGTACATAGTCAACATGACTTAGAAAACCTATCTAAAACATATAATAGAATGCCTATCATACTGTGAAGTATTGTACAATGCAATTGCTACAACACTCATTTCGTTGATGAGCTTCCTGTCAACGAAACACTGCTAAGCATGCTATTTCGTTGACAGCTACAAAATTGACTTTACACAAATTCTACTAAGTGTTTTATGCTTATCATCAAGAACAACATATTCCTAACAATCTCCCCCAATTTATGACTGATAGAATAACAGCCATAAATCAAGAGACTTGATGATAACAAAAACACTCAGATACATCATAAATTACAAAAGTAGAAAATGTATTAAGCTTCAAAACTTTATAGACAAAATATAAGACTTACAAGACTAATGCCCACAAGTGCTCCTTTAGTCTGAGCAAATGTTTCATCTGTGACTTCTTTGTGGCATAGTCTTCTTCCCTCTCTTGGAGTTGTTTTCCTCAATCTGGGCCTGTAGTCTTCTGTAGAAGATTTTCTCCTCTTCATCTTGATCACCAAGCTTGGATTGCATCAGCTTTAGAGTTTGATTAGATGCCTTCTCCAGCTGGTCTTCCATTCTGAAGAATCTTCTGCAGTTGTCCTTGTCCTTAAACTCCATCATCCAATAGGGTTGAAGATGTCTTTCCTGTTGAGGGAACTCTAAGTATCCTGGGAAGAGCCTCAGGCTTGTTCCAGCTAGCCTTTATCTGACAGATTTTGGAGACCACCTCAGACTTGGCTGTTTTGGTGAAACCAAAGTCCTTTTTCAAGCATCTAAACACTGAGAGTAGTGTTTGATAGTCTTCTCCTAAAATTCTGTAGAGAGGCCACACTTGTTCTCTACCTCCCTTGAATATGAACACTAGTCTTTCAGGCAACTTTTGAGAAGCTGCAATTCCCCTTACTTCCACCAGGTTGTCTAAGTCAAGATGTAGACTGGATTCTTCCCTGATGTCAGCAATGTACATGCAGTCCTCTGGGTTTGAAGGGGGTTTTTGAGATTGTGGCTTTCTCACAAAAGCAGGCTTTGCTTTGACAGGCCTCTTCTTTGTCTTCATTGGTTGGTCCTTTTCTAACAGGAACTTTGGAAAGTATGCCTCATCAAAATCAATTGGTTCCTCTTTTGGCATGATTGGTTGATCATGAAAATTGACAGGATGTGCAGGATCACAGGCCAACTTTCCCTCAAAAACTGGATTAGCAATTGTTGGAGGTGCAATAGGTAAAGAAGAGTCTGATGCAGTACTCTGAGAATCAGCACTCTCAAAGTCTATGTTTCTCCTAGCTCTCTCTTTGGGTTGCCTTGTGCTCTTCTTTGAACTCCTTTCCTCTCTAGTGCTTTCCTCTTGCTTCCTTTCTTCTTCATCTAGAGCTTGAGCTACTGCAAGAGCTTGCATAGCTGCTCTTTCTGATTCCTCAGCCTTGGCTTCAGCAAAGTTTGGATGACCAGCCCAAACACAGATTTGCTGTCCATTCCTGTAGACAATTGCCCTTTGCTTCCTTATCTCATAATCATTACTTTCCTTGCTTTTTGTGATGAGTAGACCAAGAAGCTTGTGCTCATCTGGATAAGGTGCAGGATAGAAAGTCCTTGCTATGTTTTTGCCCTTTGGTTTAGCAGGGGACTTGGGAGATAGGCTTCTTTGAATTGTAGCTTGTTCCACATCCCTAATGCATGAAGTTTGTCCTTTTTCCTTCCTTGGTCCTTGAGTGACTCCATGTAGAAGGGGCTCTTGTTGATAGAAAGAATTTGTCTGTGGCTCCCATTCCGTTGATGCTATTGCCATGGCATTCGTTGATGGCTGTTCCGTTGATGGATTTGAGTCCTTATCTTCAGTAATCTTCTTGAACTTTGCTTCTATGTTGGACCAATGTTCTTTGATTTGTTCTGCAAGTCTCATCCTCATAGAAGCTTCTTGTATAAGGTCAATACCATCCTTTTGCTGCTTGCCAAGCTCCCCCATTGCTAATGGCTCCTTTGGTAGGGAAATGGCTGGGACCATAACCTTGGTAATTTGAATGTCTAGCTCCTTAGATTTCTCCCCCTTTTTGTTATCATCAAAAGAGATGGCTGGGAGTCCTTGAGCTGCCACTAGCTGGGCCAATAGTTGTGTTTGTTTCTCCTGTTCCTTTTGCATCTGTGATAGAGTGGCTTCCACCTTGTCCACTCTAGAAGAGAGAGTCTTCAAGGAGGACTCCACTTCAGGTTCTTTAGTGAAAAACCTGTTCATCCTGGACACAGTGAGAGGAGGAAGCTTTTCATCTAGCCTCCTATCATTAGCAGCCCTAAGGTTGCTGATTGAATCCTTGATCTCTGTAGCCTCAATCCTTGTCTGCAACATTTGTAGCCTTTGAATTTCCAGAGAATCCATTATGGCTTTGTAGAATTTCTTGTCTCTTGGTCCTGCAGACTCATGAGCTAGATATGCTTCTTTGTACTGCCTTGTGATAGCAGCATCCAAATTGCTTCTACCATGCATATCTTGAGAAAGCCAGTTTGGTGTAGGAGGCACCACAGAAGTCCCAGTCTGTGCAGTAGTGGCCACCTGTAGATTATCACCATAGTTGTCCTCATCATCAGAGAAATCAAAGTCTCCACTTGCTTCAGCTCCTGGAGGTAGATTGGTCAAGGCATCCTTTGCTCTTTGCATTGATGCAGTTGTGTGAATTAGTTGTAGTGACCTCTCTGCCTCCACATTGCCCTGTTGAGCCAAAATTTGATAGGCTGACACAGGATGAGTAAAGGTCTCAGGATCCAGGGAAATACTATCCAGAGTTTGCTGATAAACCTCTTGGAAAGTAAGTTCCCTTTCTCCCTCACTGACCTCCATTAACTCATTAGCAATGGCTGCTTCCATCCTTATTTCTCCTGTAGTCCCTTCTCTCTCTCCACTCTGTTCTTGCATCATGGGCTCCCCATGGCTCACACCTCTCACACCCTCACCTTCACCTTCTAAGGTGGAACTCTCAATCTCTCCTTTTGCCTGGCTGGAAGAAATAGCCAGCCTCTCACTCACATTCTCTCCTTTTGCCTGGCTGCAAGCCAGCCTCTCAGTTTCACTCCCTCTCAGTCCTAGAAGTGTCTCAACTACCACTAGATCATCTGCACTAGTTGTGGGAACAACTTGATTTTCAATTAAAGGTGCAGAGTGAACTATCAACGGAATGGTAGTTTGAACTGTCAACGGTATGGATACCGTTGATGGAGAAACACTTGTCAACGAAATAGACTGTTTCGTTGATGAAGTCAAGAAAGCACTTTGAGAATGAGAAATTACAGTAGAGTCTGTGGTGATTGATTTTAAAGAATGGTCCACAGATCCCCTTGCAACTTCAGGAAAAATTGGTTGATGGCCCAACAAATCACTTAACAAGTGATGGCCACCAGCTTCAGAGTGGGGCTTCTCCAAGATTAGAGTTGGAGAATCAGGAATAGATGTATGGATCATGTCCACATCTAAAGATTGAGTTGGTGAATTTGATGGAGATAATTCAAGATTGATGTTTAGAGAATGGGACTGTAACCCCAAAGTAATGATAGGGGTTACATCAAACTGAATTTGAGAAACTGGAAGTGTTGCTTCCAGTGTGTGTGCACCCTGTGTACCCTTGGACTTTTGCTTCACTCTCCTTTGGTATTGGGAAAATGTAGACTTTGGGCTTGAAGTGTCCCTTACCCTTTTGGACTGTGCTCTAGGAGGAGAGCTTGTTTCAATAATCACATCCTTTTGGGAGGATGCAATTAGACTTGTGCTGAAATCCATGTTACTCATTGTGCCTTGTTGGGAAGACACAATGGGGCTTGGCTGGTACACACTAACCTGTCCTTCCTTATTCTTGGGGTTTCTTTGATGTTCACCCCTTCCCTCACCTCTCACAACTCCAGACTCACTCCCCTTAGGCTGTGTGGTAGTTTTTACAACAGGTGCCTTTTGAGAAGCACCTGAGGTTGGCTTGGAGGATTTCTTTGTTTTTGGTTTTGTTGCTAGGGTAGGAGCCTGTTGGGTCACAGCTACAGACTCCATAGCAACATTGGAAGGTAAAACAGTAGAGGTGTTAGCTACACTAACAGGGATAGTAGTAGTTACCTCAATGATTGGCAGATACACCACTGGAACATCACCATTGTGGTTCAGCCTCAGTATGTCTGTCAATACTCTCTTTTCTTGCACAAAGCACTCGAACCTGGCATTAGGGTTAGAGATAACTAATGGTGCTGGACTAACATGGTTAGCCAACATCATCAGAAACCTAGCATAATAGATATTTTTCTTCCTATTTGCTTTGTCACCCAACTTAGCACCAATTTCATACATAAGTTGGGTGCTAAAGTTGTGATATCTATCATTTAGAAGCATGGTTAGGAGAATTAACATAGAGTTAGTTAATGCATCAAAATTACTAATCTTTCCAGAAAAGACCTTAATGAATGCATCAGCTAAATAACTGTATTCTCTAACCAAACCTCTCCTAATTATTCTACCCAGATTATCAGTAGGCAAAGAGTAGTTTATAGAATTTAACATGGTAGTTATTTCAGTGTTAGTAGGCAAAGCATCACAGTTATTATCAGGAATATGTAAACATGCTTGCAAAACATCAGAATTAACTATGTACTCATTACCTTGAAGAGTGAATTTTAGTGTGCAGTGTGTTCCACTATACTCACATGAGGTCCAAATTTCCTCGATTATCTCATTGTAGAGTGGTGTAGAGTGAAACATTGCATAGCTCAACTTGCAATTCTTCATGAAATCCATCATTTTGAAGAACAGACTGTTCGGGTTTTCCTTGACAACAAAAGGGATGGAGTTGTTCTTCTCATAGATGAACCCTCCAGCAGACATAAGCTTGACTATAGGTGCCATTGTTGATTAAAGGAAAGCTTCGAACTGAATTGCTTGTTAGAGAGAAGAAGAGAGAAAAAAGCCTTTGGAATTTTTGAGAACAGGTAAAAAGAAATAATAAAAATAAAATTTCTTAAATACTCCCCCAAAAATTCTCAGAAAATGAATCCAATAATAAATGTAAATTACTGGATTGGCTTAAAAATATAACCGTTACTCTTAAAGTATTACCATGATTTATACTTACAGGGGTGTATGCATAGATCGTGGTAAAAGACGTGTCAAATTTCAACGGTTCAGATAAAAAGCGCTAAATCAACGAATCAGGATTGGGCGGTTAAAGTCCCGTCTTATTTCGTTGATAAAGCTGCGTTTCGTTGATATAAAAGAGCTATCAACGAAACACCCAGAAAACTGCTAAGACTGTCAACGAAATGGTGCATTCCGTTGGCATAGTAATTTTGACTTGGACAAAATTTTACCTTTTCCTGAGAAAATTCATTCATAGAAAAACATAGCAAATTTCTGGCTGCATTTTAACTTGCAAATATCTCAAAAATAATTAAGAGAAATTTAGCATACCTAGCTCACTTACTAATCTTGAGAATGTTGATTCATCAAGTGGCTTGGTAAAGATGTCTGCAAGTTGTTGTTCACTTGGAACAAAATGTAACTCCACAGTACCATTCATAACATGTTCTCTAATGAAATGGTACTTAATGTCAATGTGCTTGGTCCTTGAATGCTGCACTGGATTCTCAGTAATGGCAATGGCACTAGTGTTGTCACAGAAGATAGGAATTTTCTCAACTCTTAATCCATAATCAAGTAGTTGGTTTTTCATCCATAAAATCTGTGCACAACAACTTCCAGCTGCAATATACTCAGCCTCAGCTGTGGAGGTAGAAACTGAGTTTTGTTTCTTGCTGAACCATGACACAAGCTTGTTTCCTAGGAATTGACAGGTTCCAGTTGTACTTTTCCTGTCAATTTTACATCCTGCAAAATCTGCATCTGAATAACCAATTAGTTCAAAACCAGATTCTCTAGGATACCAAATGCCAAGGTTTGGTGTTCCTTTGAGATATCTGAAAATTCTTTTAATAGCAACTAAATGGGATTCTCTAGGATCAGCCTGAAATCTAGCACATAGACATGTAGCAAACATAATATCAGGTCTACTAGCTGTTAAATATAAAAGTGAGCCTACCATGCCTCTGTAACTTGAAATGTCCACAGATTTTTCCTTAGTATTCAATTCAAGTTTGGTGGCAGTAGGCATGGGAGTTTTGGCAGGAGAGCATTCCATTAGGTTAAACTTCTTTAATAAATCATGAATGTATTTTGTTTGACTAATGAAAATGCCTTCATTAACTTGCTTTACTTGTAGACCAAGAAAGTAAGTTAATTCTCCCATCATGCTCATTTCATACTTACTTTGCATAAGCTTGGCAAACTTTTGACAAAGTTTCACATCTGTAGACCCAAAGATTATATCATCTACATAAATTTGAACAAGTAAAGTAGAGCCATTTACAACCCTGTGAAAAAGAGTTTTATCTACAGTACCTCTAGTGAAATGATTCTCAAGGAGGAACCGTGAGAGAGTGTCATACCAGGCTCTAGGTGCTTGTTTCAAACCATAGAGTGCTTTGAGAAGGAAGTACACATAGTCTGGAAAATCATCATCTTCAAAACCAGGAGGTTGACTTACATACACCTCCTCTTCCAATTCCCCATTCAGAAAAGCACTCTTCACATCCATTTGATAGACCTTGAAATTGGCATGGGCTGCATAGGCTAGGAAAATCCTTATTGCTTCTAGTCTTGCAACAGGAGCAAAGGTTTCATCAAAATCAATTCCTTCTTCCTGTGAATAGCCTTTTGCAACCAATCTAGCTTTGTTCCTTGTGACTATGCCATTTTCATCCATCTTGTTTCTGAACACCCACTTTGTGCCTATAACACTCCTGTCATTAGGCCTGGGCACCAGCTTCCAAACATTGTTTCTCTCAAATTGGTTTAGCTCTTCTTGCATGGCTAAAACCCAATCTGGATCTAGAAGTGCATCCTCAACTTTCTTTGGCTCATCTTGAGACAGAAAGCTACTATATAGACATTCTTCTTGAGTTGCTCTTCTAGTTTGGACTTTTGAAGAGACATCACCTATAATAAGTTCAAAGGGATGATCTTTAGTCCATTTCCTTGAGGGAGGTAGATTTGCTCTTGAAGACGTAGCTTCATGATCATGATTGCCTTGATTGGATATTTGTCCTTGAGAAACTCCCCCTGAGTTTGTTGTCCCTAATTGATCACTTCTAGAAGCATTCCTATGACTATCAACGGTATGACCGTTTTGGCTGTCAACGAAACGCTCATTCTGACTGTCAACGAATCCACCACCATGACTGTCAACGAAATGACCATTTGGTCTGCTAGCTGCTATCCTTTTTAACCTTAATGCAGCAATTTCATCTTCACTGCTGCTTTCATCTGTGCTAGATACAACAACTTTAGGCTGTTTCTCAGTAGCCTTATCATGATTCACTTGTTCTCCTTCCTCATTCTCAAAAGAGAGACTTTCATGGAAACCTTCATCACAGAGACCTTGTATTTTGAGATCATCAAAAACAACATGTACAGATTCCATAACAATGTTGATTCTGAGATTAAAGACTCTGTAAGCTTTCCCTGCTGCATATCCCACAAATATTGCTTCATCTGCCTTTGCTTCAAATTTCCCCAAATGCTCAGCTTGATTTCTCAGAACAAAGCACTTGCATCCAAAGACATGAAGAAAATCTAATAGTGGCTTCTTTCTTTTGAGTAACTGATAAGGGGTCATTCCTTTGGCCTGATTAATCAAAGAAATATTTTGAGTAAAGCAAGCTGTGTTAACTGCCTCAGCCCAAAAATATGTAGGTAACTTTGATTCATCTAGCATTGTCCTTGCAGCTTCAATAAGTGTTCTATTTTTCCTTTCAACTACACCATTTTGCTGTGGTGTTCTTGCTGCTGAAAACTCATGCAAAATACCATTTTCTTCACAGAACACCTTCATGCTTGAATTCTTGAATTCTGTCCCATTGTCACTCCTAATCCTTCTTACTTTGAAATCAGGATGATTGCTTACCATCTTGATGTGATTGATAATGATTTCACTTGCCTCATCTTTAGAGTGCAAAAAGAAAGTCCATGTAAATCTAGAAAAATCATCAACAATCACAAGACAGTATTTCTTCTTTGAGATGGACATAACATTTACAGGGCCAAATAGGTCCATATGAAGCAATTCAAGCTGCTGGACAATTGATGACTCTGTCTTACTTTTGAATGATGCCTTCTTCTGTTTTCCCTTTTGACAGGCATCACACAAACCATCCTTGGAGAACTCCACCTGTGGAATTCCTCTAGCAAGATCTTTCCTCACCAAATCATTCATAACTTTGAAATTCAGATGGGATAACTTCTTGTGCCATAACCAACTTTTATCCTTGCTTGCCTTGCTGAAAAGACAAGTGATGGTGTCTGAACTTGTGCTACTAAAGTCAGCAATGTACACATTCCCTCTTCTGAATCCAGTCATTACCACATTGTTGTTTCCTCCTTTAGAAACAACACATGCTTCTTTTGAAAAAGTAACTAAAAATCCTTTGTCACAAAGTTGGCTGATACTAAGCAAGTTGTGCTTAAGACCATCCACCAATGCAACCTCATCTATGATGACATTCTCTTTTGAAATCAAGCCATATCCCTTTGTGTAGCCTTTGCTGTCATCTCCAAAAGCAATACAAGGGCCAGCTCTTTCCTGAAACTCTGTGAGCAGGGTAGAATCACCAGTCATGTGTCTTGAACAACCACTATCCAAGTACCAAAGATTCCTTTTGTCTCCCTGCACACAATAAAACCAAATCAAGTTGATTTTGGTACCCAAGTTTCCTTGGGTCCTGTCTTGTTAGCCTTTGCATTCCCTTTTGTACCATTTTTCACTTTGGGCTCAGATTGATTCAAATCAATCTTTACCCTTGGTGTTGATTTCTGAGGGTTGCTCATATTTTCATTCATAGCATGCATAGTTGGAGGAACAATCATGTTATTCATGTTCCATGGCATTTGTGGCATGTTAAACATATTCATGTAAGGATTAGACACAAATGGCATGATAGCATATGGATTCTGAAATTGTGCATATGGAGCAAACATGTTAGACATAACAGGCATTGTAGGCATGGAACTGTTCATTGCAGGCTTGGGCATTTTCACATTAGCAGATTTCTTAACAGATTTGCAGTTAGTAGACAAATGACTAACACTTCCACAATTAACACATGTCTTTCTAGGAGCATATTTATCAGGTGTGTAATTGTTGTGTTTGTTAATTCCTACTTTGCCATTCCTGTTATTCTTTTTATTTCCCTTAGCCTTATTATGAACTTTCTCTACCTTGTCTTTCAATTGCTTGTTAGACAAGTGACCTACATTAGCTCTCTCAACAGGCTTCTCAATTTTCTTTGATTTACTAGACTCACCTTGAACAAAGTTCTTGGTGACAGGACCATACTTGTCATTAAGTCTAGTGAGTTTATTTTTTTCTTTGTCTGTCAACGAAACAGCCTGATCGGTTGATGGTTCATGTGTCAACGAAACATTGCATTCCGTTGACATATCAACCTTCAACAAATGATCATTGTTGTTTGTTGACTCTGTTTCTGATTCTAAGGTTTCACCAACATACCCTAGCTTCTCTTTGTTCCTTTTCCATGATTGCTCACATAAGGATTCCACGCCTTGAACATTAATTATATTGGCAACAACATTCCTGGCATCCTTCCATTTTGCAATCACACCTTGTTCTATCTCAAGTTGTGTTTTAAGAATTTCTTCCCTTTGTAACACGTTCTCAAGTTCCTTCTTAGCATCCCTACTAACACATCTCATTTTCTCAAATTCAATGAGCTGTGCTTCTAACATTGCATTCCTATCACTTAAGAGCAGATTGGTCTCTTTTATTCTTGAATTCTCTTTAGTAAGTGATTTAAGAGTAACACGCAAATTATATAATACAGTAGACATTTCATTTACTGCATTGTCGCATTCCTCTTTAGAAAGCTCAGAAAGATTAGTAATTGTTACCTGGTTGCTTGAGGAACTTGCTTCCTGCTCATGATTGTCAGCCATAAGAGCCAAGTTGACATACTCAACATCATCATCAGAATCTTCACCATTACCAGCCCAATCATACTCCTGAGACATGAAAGCCTTTTCTTTTTGTTTGAGAAGTTCAAAGTATTTCTTTTTATAATCAACAGGCTCAAATTTCCTGTTGCCCTTCTCAACCTTGGGCTTTCTGCAGTCTCCAGCAAAGTGACCAAGCATTCCACAATTGAAACATTTTGACTTAGACTTTTCAATCCAGTTTGTTTTGCTAGGTTGAAAGTCTCTTCTTGGTGGCCTTGCTTCTGAGTTTCTTTTGAACTTGAACTTAGAGAATTTTCTAGACAGAAAAGCAATGTGTTCATCAATCTCATCTAAGTCCTCCAAGTTGGCTGGTTCTGATTCTTCTTCTTCTGTCATCTTGTCTTTACCCTTGCTAACATCACTCCTACAACTAGATCGACTAGTTGTGGCCTTTGCAGCTTCTTTATTGTCATCTTCAAGTTGGTTCACTGATGCAATTAATGCAATAGATCCACCCTTCTTCTGTACCTTTTCAATTTCCTCATCTTGCTCCATTTCCAGCTCATAAGTCTTCAAGGTTCCATAAAGCCTTTCAAGAGTGTAGTCTTTGTACTCTTGAGTGTTTCTGAGAGAAACAGTCATAGGCTTCCATTCTTTTGGAAGAGCTCTAAGAAATTTAAGGTTTGAATCCTTGGTTTGATAGATCCTCCCATACAACTTTAATCCATTCAAAAGCTTTTGAAACCTACTAAACGTGTCATTTAGGGTTTCACCAGCTTTAAAATGAAAATGCTCATATTGTTGTATAAGGAGTTGCATTTTATTTTCCCTGACTTGCTCAGTTCCTTCACAGAGAGTTCTAACAGTATCCCATACTTCCTTAGAGGTTGTACAGTTGATAACATTGTCAAACATCTCTTGCTCCAAACCATTAAACAGAATGTTCATGGTCCTTTTGTCTTTATGAACTTCTGCAATATCTTCAACAGTCCATTCTGAGACAGTTTTTGGAATCTCTACATCAGGTGCATCATCTGGCAGTCCAACTCTAGAATCAAGCTTCATGGGAACGTGTGGACCTTTCTCAATGCAGTCTACATACCTCTCATCCATAGACATGAGATGTAAATGCATCTTTACTTTCCAGTGAAAGTAATTGTCTTTATCAAGAACTGGTATCTTCACACCTGCATCCTTCTTCACCATGGTTTCTGTTTTTGGTCTTGATCTTTAAACTTCTTGTATGTTAGAAGCTCGCTCTGATACCAATTGTTATTCCCAAATGACCTAACAGAATTGTAGAAGGGGGGGTTGAATACAATTCTTGATATTTTCTTGAAACTAAAACACTTTATAAAATAAAACTGAACTGAATAAATAAAAACACAAGATATAAATAATTCAGTTGGATTGTTTGATGATCCAACTGAAGTGTTTTTATTGCGGAAATAATCTGTGATACAAAAGTACACAGCTGCTCAGTTACAAGGTTGTAGAGAAGAATTGCTCTCAAAATAGCTAATACAATCTATTTGTGTTTCTTCTCTTAATTCTAAAGTAACTGCTACACTTGGTTATATATCCCAAGTTTACAATTCTACGTTTGGTTAAACTAAAGAATAATAGTAGTAACCATCAGTAGCTTTCTTTTCATTCCTTTTGTCCAATGGTCCTTGGAGATCTTAGCTTTTGTCTTCATGCTCATTATAATCATTCCCAAGAGCCTTATTGGAAATTGGAATGTTTCCTTATTTCCAGTATCCACTTTGATGGCTTCCAATGCAAAGTACACTTCTATATCTCCTTTTAGATCTGTTCAGTAAACTGTCACTATCACTTTGTCAACTGTTCAAAAAGCAACATTGATTCGTTGATAGCAAGGAGATGTGTTTCGTTGATAGCTTCATTCTTCATTCCGTTGATGGTGTTTCCCTCGTTTCGTTGATGGGTAAACTCCATACCGTTGACAGAGTAATCTTCATACCGTTGACATGTCTTCACTTAGGCAGAATTACAAGGCATTACATATTTACAATTAACCAACCTATTTTGCCTATCTAGTACATAGTCAACATGACTTAGAAAACCTATCTAAAACATATAATAGAATGCCTATCATACTGTGAAGTATTGTACAATGCAATTGCTACAACACTCATTTCGTTGATGAGCTTCCTGTCAACGAAACACTGCTAAGCATGCTATTTCGTTGACAGCTACAAAATTGACTTTACACAAATTCTACTAAGTGTTTTATGCTTATCATCAAGAACAACATATTCCTAACAAAAACCAATAAACCCACTAAACTGGTAACGTGTTGCTTCATAATCATGTCGATGAAATTTGTATAGTGAATCCCATTCAAGCTTTTCCAGGACATCCTTGATTCTGTGTGTTGTTTGCTTAGTTACCCATGCCATCAGAAATTTTGAGAAGGTATTGAAATCACGAATACCAAATATAATGAAATTGAAGATCAAGCTCATCTCATCTGATGGAAGACTGAGTATATTATCATTCACCATTGTTATGATTAATAGGAAATATATGAGTAGGATGGTAATATGTGGTGTGATTAAGGGAAAATGTTTGATGAGAAAGTGGACAATCAAGAACAATGTCAAGTTAAGTATTGGAGAATATGGTGAGTTGTAGTTAATGTATCCGTCTCTCACATTGCATCAAATACATGAAAGCTGCATATAAACTTTTAGTATTCTCAATAAATGCTTGATATTTTGATGTTTGTTAGCTGTATCTCCATGTTGTTGCTATAATTTATATTACCTATTAGGCATCATACTATTTGGAGAAAATAACAAAATTTCTTAAAAATATGTGACAATAACCTGATATGATAGTATGTAGTATTCTATAATGGATAATTTAATAAAAATATTATTATATGATGAATCCTTTGTTTACTTATTTTTTTTTTATTATTTTACTTAATTACACTTACATATCTATAAAAAACAATTTAAAATATGTTATACTGGAAGATGTTTCTGTTAAAATTTAAAGACATCATTAGAGAATACAAACGTCTAAAATTTCTAATTTAAAATTTAGTGTGACAATGGGCTGTTTTTATTTAAACATATATTCTATTTTTGCACATACAACACAATCTCAACACCACATTGAGATCTAAACACCACTACATTTTAACTATATTTATCTATCTATCTATCTATAAATAAATATGTGACCTTTAAACTTGAATTTACTGGATACTTGCAGATTATACTTCAACACGACGACTTCAAGACATGCAAACAGAAAGAAGTTTTCAGACATGAAGATCATTTTGGTGTCGGAACACTTTGAAATTTATAAACATAGGTTGTAGAACATAGGCTGTAGAAATAGGTTTGTTCAGTGTAATCTTGAAAAGATTATATGGATCTTAATGCAGATTTTGAAGATGCGGAGCAGGATGAAGTTCAGGATGTCAATAAACTGTTAATGAGAATGTTGTAGAGGCTGATGAAATCAACAACTTCATATAATTTTCTGCAACTCTTTCTTAGTGCCATGTTCATAACAGAACTCAAGGAGTGGTAACAGAATCGCAACTCTGTCTCATTACTTCTCCTGTTTTGACAGATTTTTATGAATTTGTTGTAAAAATATAATTGTTCTATGTTTGTAGTCTATTCCAAAGTTTATAGTTTGTGCAAACAGACAATGGATAATGGGTGAGAGGGTTCTCTATTGGAGCATTGGATTGACTGTGAATGACGGGAGAGCTAGGTTTTCTACTGGATAGAACAAATTTGCAATGGATAATGAGATGAAGAGGAGGCAGAACCAGCTACCATTGGATTAAAGCAATGTTTGTAATCTGGCTAGGTTATCTATGAATGATGCAATATACTCTCTTGTAATCTTGTAATCAGATAAAACATTATAAACATTATAAGTAAGTAATCTGATGCAATGTGAAATTTGAAAAAATAGGCTGTAGAACATAGTCTGTAGAAATAGGTTCAAAGATGCAAACACAATTTGAGCTCTTGATCCTTTTTGAATAACAGGTAAAATTTGTCGAAAATCTCCTCCAAAAACAACAGTGATACCACCAAAAGGTTGTCTGGATCTCGACGTGTCAACTGCAGACATAATGTCTCTAAGACATCTATCAACACTCTCAAACATAGGCTAGGTTATCTATGAATGACGCAATATACTATTTTGTAATCAGATAAAACATTTTTCAGAAACACAAATTTGAATGAAAAGAAAATAACTGAATGAATGCAAATATGGTCCAAATTGTCATTAACATATGTCAAAAGATTAACAACTTCAATAAGGTATTGCACTAAGTAAAACTTTGAACAAAATAAGCTGCATGCTGCAATGATCACAGCGGGAATTCCAAATGTGCTTCAGTTGGATAGTTTTTTCATACCTTTCAAATTTCCTGATCTCATCTTCCTCCACTGCCTCGTCACATAGTGAGCACCACAATTCTTGAGCAAATGGTTCTCCATCAAGCTGATATATTGGATCAGGATTTCTCGCGTTTGAACATAATTTGTAAACGGGCAACAAATAGTCCATTTCAAACAATCCAATGTACATCTCTTCAAGCAAGCACATAATCTCTACCATTTTTCCTCTAAGATGTTTTTGATTGATAATATTTGACATTTGACCAGCAGTTTCAAGAATTTCGAAAGGTTTGAAAATTGCTTTGAAGAATAAGTAAGAAATAGAAGATGGGAAGTGATTATCAGCAAGAGAATTTAGCACTCCGAGATGGTGTTGAATGTTTTCCCTCAAGAATAGTTTCTGTGATGAATTGTAAAACATTGATTGAGTAACCCTATGTCGAACAGTATAAGTGATGAATCCGTGGAACTGATCACGGGTAACTTCCATTGGATGCTGGTGGAATGCATATAGTTTATCCCGGTTAAGCCTTTCTAGAACAGATTTGATGACATGTGAGGGTTTTTGTCGTTCCCACACAATCAATAGCTTTGAAAAGGTGCTGAACTGATCTAAATCTACGATAATGTATGAAAATATCATGCTTACAATATCGGGTTCTGCATGTAGGATCGGTGGATTTTCCATTTTGTATGAGGTTGAGTAGAAGTTTAGGTATTGTAAAGGAGATTGAGTTCTTCGGATAGATATGTAGTTTAAAGTTAAAAGAATATAGACAGACTTATGTAGATAATGGACTTATACAGATATATAAAAAGTTATAGAGATAGTAATTGAAAGAATTAAGGGACAAATTAGTGGAACATGGGAAGGTGTGAAATTAATGACATTATAATTATGACATTGTAATCAATCCATGCACGCCATATCTGTGAATATCTTAGATTGAGAAAGTAAACAATTTCCAATGTTCACATTACTTCTTTAATACTCTAAACAACTACTTCTTATTATATTATTATATAAATAAATAAATAAACATGTTATTATCCAATACAATTAATTATATTGAAATTTCAAAATAACATCAACTTGTCCCGTTATGATAATATGTTGATTGTTTATAGAGTTAAATGTTATTTTATATTATAAACCTATAAAAATAAAACTTTTTAGCGTATTTTAATGTAGTGGCAATAGTTATATTATAAATTTAATAGTTAATCATCTATGACATGTGTTGATATTGATAATATATTAACAGTTGTGATTGTGAGATTAGCACGAAAAATTTATAGTAATGTTGCATATATGATGTCTTATTATACAAATGTTTAAAAATTTCCCACTTTACATAAAAAAAAAGTACATTCTTAAGATATAAATTATTATATTTATTATGGCCTGAAATTTAAATCTATAATGCTAGACGCTTTGCTAAATTATTGTATTTATCATGTTGTGCACCATCGATAACTTATATATAGTACAATTTTTTAAAATTTAAAAATAATATTTATAAATTATATTGCGAAACTTAAATACACAAACAAATTAAATATAAAAACAAAAAATAGAAATAACAATGTTAAAATTAAATTTAACAACAAATTAAATATAACAATAAATTTATATTCCTTATATAATGTGTAAATTAATAAATATTAAACAGATCAATAAACATTAAAGATAAATCTATATTAATATACACAATATTCAATATTATCATCGATAAGCACAAATACATTCCAATTTCCTAAATCATCTTTTACATGCAAAAGGCTGACCCTTCGGACAACACTGTTTCAGAGATCTATAGTCGGAGAAATTCGGATTTCAAACCCAAATTTTCACGAATTAAGCAACGGAGGTATGATCTATTAGTGAATATCAGTTCTTTATAATCCACACTCTATATTTTCAGTTACGAATTGCACCATGGATACATACGTGTTTTTTATTGAATCCATTCCAGAACATAATCGGAGTTGATTTAGATTTCGGATTCATGGATACATTGTTCATGATTATACGTGTTTCTGCCTGATATAATATTGTTGTTTGTAATGGATTCTGATTAGTTTGAATTTGAATCAAATTTAATGAATGTGAATGTGGTTTGTTTTGCCTTATTTGAATTCAATATATCAAAATATTTTGATGATTTTGTGTAATATACTTTCCTGATTGACAATGATTTTGAATGATTTAGGTTAAATCTTTCTTTATCGTTACAATGTGTTGTGAATTGATAGTAGATTTTTAAATTTTTAGAATAATAATATAGATTGCAGTGAATGACTTAGTGGTACTGGATATGTTACTATTCTTGGATATTTTACTACTCTAAAATCTTTAACACTCTACGTGGTAGTGAATGATATTGTAATAGCAGATTTTTTTCATTACAAAGTAATGATAGAATGTATGACAATGAAATACTTTTTTGAGTTATGTTAGGCTATCTATAAGTACTAGACTATTTTTGGAGTGAATGTATTTTTTACACTTAATAAGATTGTGAAATGGAAACAGAATTATTGGATGTATTGGTTATGACCGGTTTCCATTTGCAGATGACTCTCAATCCATCAAGTTTTCGATGCTTTATTGCTTTTCTCGATAAAGACAAAAGCAAGTGGAATGATGTGGTAACAAAACAAATTTCCCTGACTATATATCAAGTTATGTGCAATGTTTTTCTGCTTAATTAATATATACTGAATTTGCATCAGAAATTACCTGATCAATTTGTTTCTACATTCGGCCAAGACATACCTTTTAATGCGGAGTTGAGGCTTCAAAGTGATAGAGTTATTGGTGTTCATTATATAAAGAATAGCCAAAAATTCACAAATCTTGGCAAAGTTTTTAAGGAATGCATGAAAACGGGTGGTTCAACTCTTGTTTTCTGTTATAAGGAAATTGGTAAATTCAAACTTGTCATTTTTGATAAGCATGGATCAGAGGTACAATACAGTATACCTAAAAATCAGGAATCGGATTTTGTAGGCAAGCAAGGTAAACCCAATTTTCTCAGGATTATAGTCTAAAACAGAATGTTATAACATGTATATGTTTCATGATGTCTTATTCAGAACAATTGACCTACTATACATGATACAAATACAATTCTTGGAAATGGTTGGAGCTTTATCTCAGTTGTTAATGATTCTTTGATCTATGAAGGTCAAGTTGTAAGTTCTACAAATTTGCTAAAAACTCAAAATAATATATGTTTGAAAAGTTTAAATTAAGAACACATATAATTATGTTATTTTTAATTTTTGAGATAACTTTGTCCATGTTAGGATATTCCGAGACCATTTTCTAAAAGGTTTAAGAAAGTTATTCCTCCATACGTTCTCTATTGGTTGCATCGTGGGCAAATGTATAAGGGATGGTACTCATCAGAGGACAGAAAGTTGTATGATTTAGTCATGTTGGCTTTACATACTAACCTCAAGGAAGAAGATGTCTTGATGTTTACACTTTACGGATATGGAGAGTTTTCTATCACTTTGTTTAACAAATCAGGAGTGGAGATGAGAATTGAGGACACGGTGGTTAAGACTGGTAAGATATTCTTTATTACTTCATAAATATTGTTGTAGTTGTAATTATCTTTCTACTTCTGAATAATTGAACCAAATATTCATTGGAATATAATTAAGTGAAACTGAAAGTGTAATTGGATTTCAATGCAGAACCAGTTGATGAGGTTGATGATGAGACTGTAAGTGATACAGCTGTTTAGAATCAAGTTCCGGATCATCAACATTAATCTGCTTTACTCAGCCCTGCAATAATCATGTGCTTGATGGTATCCTATATAGTGGATCAAAGATTTGATGAACATTTTGATGAGTTTGTGTTGCAGATGGTTTTGTGGATTAATTTTTAGTTAGCAACTGGTGACATTGTGTTGGAGTTTTAACGTTTTTGTTATTCCATGGATATGCGACTTTGTGTGTTGATATTTTTTTATTGGATTTGATACTTTAACGGAATTTTATATGAACCTAGTGTTGGATATGGTGCTATAGTAGTGATTTGTGAAATCTTAGAAATAAAATTTTGTTTCGTAAAAACAGCACTAATAAATTTATGAAAGTTGTAACTTGGATATAAGATCAAAGTTACAATGTTTGATGGCAACAAAGGTGTTGATATTCAGAGTTATGGGAGGTTAATTTGTCAGTTTAACTTTGCAGCCATTCAAAGTTATGGGTGGTTAATCTGAAAATGGCAGTTTAAAAACTGACACATACATCTGGCAGTTTGAAAAATGTCTATAAATATCAAAGGAGATCATGTGGAATGTCAGTTAAACAAAAAGGAGAAAGACAGGATTCTAAAATTATGAGTTCAGGTTCAAGATCGGCAAAGAGGAGAAGGTACTCCAACATCAAGTCACTGTTGGTGAATGACTTGAATAACCTCAAATATTGTTTCTGCAGATTTAAATGAAGACATTCGATCAGCCAATGAAGATTTTGGTTTGTTCTTCAAAAGTATGGAAGATAGGCAGACATCACTTTTCGCAAGAACAATTGGAATTGAGGAAAAATACATGTACATATCTACGTATTCATTATGCTGCATATTGATATAATTTATTGTATTTAACAATATGCATAATGTCTTTCAAATGTAGGAACATAACAGAGGTGTTGATGGGAAAGCAAGAAAGTTCGGTTGGTCAACCTTCACAGCAGGAGACACCAATTGACAATGCCTATTTGGGAAGAGAACGCAGGTTTGTGGATGATACAAAATCTTCCCTGAATGGACATGTGAAGCAGTTTAGGGAACAATTGGAAGAGATGTTAACAGGATTCAAGACATTTGAAGCACAATGGACAGAGAAGTTAAATGACTGGATAACAAAGGCCGGTGAAATGGAAGAAAACATGGAAAAACTGAGCGGTCAACTTTTGGAATTCACACGTAATATATAGAAGTTGCTACTGTTCCTAATATCTCTGCACGCATTAGTATCTATTTGAATATCTAGTTTTTCAGTAGGTTAATGTTTTAGTTCTAATCTTATATATTAGGAAGATGGTTGGGTAGATGTCTTAGGTTTTAATTAGTACTATTTGTGTACTCCGTTCCAAAAGTTGTTCTACTGTTATTGTTAATCCCAAATGACCTAACAGAATTGTAGAAGGGGGGGTTGAATACAATTCTTGATATTTTCTTAAACTTAAAACACTTTATAAAATAAAACTGAACTGAATAAATAAAAACACAAGATATAAATAATTCAGTTGGATTGTTTGATGATCCAACTGAAGTGTTTTTATTGCGGAAATAATCTGTGATACACAAGTACACAGCTGCTCAGTTACAGAGTTGTAGAGAAGAAATGCTCTCAAGGATAGCTAATACAAACTATTTGTTTTTCTTCTCTTACTCTATCTTAACTGCTACACTTGGTTATATATCCCCAAGTTTACAATACTATTTTTGGCTACTCTAAAGTACACTAAAGGTAACCGCCAATAGTTTGCTTTTCATCCATTTGTCCAGTGGTCCTTGGAGATCCTTGCTTTTGTCTTCATGCTTATTATGATCACTCCCAAGAGCCCAATTGGAAACTGGGATGTTTCCTTATTCCCCATGTCCATTTTAATGGTTTCCAATGCAAAGTACACTTCCACATCACCTTTAGATCTGTTCAGTAAACTGTCACTATCACTTTGTCAACTATTCAGAAAAGCAATAATGATTCGTTGATAGCAGGGAGATGTGTTTCGTTGATAGCTTTATTCTTCATTCTGTTGATGGTGTTTCTCTCGTTCCGTTGATGAGTAAACTCCATACCGTTGATGGTGTATCCTTGTTTCGTTGATAGAGTAATCCTCATACCGTTGACATGTCTTCACTTAGGCAAAATTACAAGGCATAACATATTTACAATTAACCAACCTATTTTGCCTATCTAGTACTTAGTCAACATGACTTAGAAAACCTATCTAATACATACATCGAAATGCATATCAAACTGTGAAGTATTGTACAGTGCAATTGCTACAACACTCATTCCGTTGATGAGCTTCCTGTCAACGAAACACTGCAAAGCATGCTATTCCGTTGACAGTTACAAAATGACTTAATACAAAATCTACTAAGTGTTTTTATAATTATCATCAAGAACAACATATTCCTAACAGTTATATATCAAACAATTGTCCCAATTCTTAGTTCTAAACTACCAAGTGAAACATGTGAAATTTATAGCAATCTTAATATTATTCTACTGAGATAAACATGTCGCACATATGCTAAATACTGGATGCATGACTTGATTGTTTTCAAATACAAAATATACCAAAATGAACAATGCAGACTACAGAAGTTACTCATATATACCAAATTGATTAACCATAAATAACATGCATTCAAAAAAGTTTAGTTAAAAGTGAATTAGGATAAACAATCTGATCCAGATATAAAATCAACACAATGCTTAATCTCCAACAACAGAAAGGAGAATCTTGAACAACATAATCTGGACTTTGCAATATCCACAATCAGACTTCCACATATGTGCCATCGTCAAGAACTTTCAATATATCTCACCCTCATCTCTATAATTTTCTTCAACAGTTTTGTCACAAAGTGAGTACCATATCTCTTCTCCTAAAGGATGACCCTCAAGTTGGTATATAGGGTGCTTGTTTCTTGCATTTGGGCAAAACTTGTAAATGGGCAAAAGATAATCCTTCTCAAATAAGAAGGTATACATTTCTTCGTTTAAAATTATGTATGTTTATTAGATACTTAACTTGTAAATTTGAGCATAATGATTACATGCAAACACTTAATTCCAAACATACATAATTGTCTCAAAGAAAAAGTTCATTTTAAGCGAGAGATAAAAAAAAAAAATCAAATCGCCTCATAAATTAATAGTCATTTGTGAACAAAAGGAAATTATAAGCCAGCAAACCAAACATTTATATATTTATATAATAAAGCAGACCGAAACTTTTATTGTCAAACCAAAACATAGTTCAAACCAATCCAAAGTATTTAGAATCCAAAATATTTAGAATAGATGAAATACTGAAAAACCACTCGAAATAGAAACAATAAAAACAAAGCAATAGAAATATCAGTAATCAACTCCAAATAAGACTTGATGTGTTCAACGCTTTAAACGCATCAAGACCATCAAAATACTTCACATGCATCCATATGACCTACTTCTCCTGTTAGATAACATAAAAACTTTATAAGTTCGTACAAATATCTAAGAATTTATATACATAATGCTTGAAACAATGATGTTGTAGCCGGATAAATGTGAATACCGTTTTAATCTTCTTGGACGTAGATTTTGCTGATCCTGGAGTATTCTTACACTCAGATAATTCAACAACATTGTTCTGATACAAATGAAATATAAGTAAACAAATTATAAATTCTAACCAATGTAAACAGTGAGAAGGAAGAGTAAAATATGTGTAAAACAACTTTAATATATGATTAATATAAAAAAAAATACTAACATCTCCAAACATTGTTGAATCAGGATAAGTCGTCGTTGTTTGAGATATTGAAGAACTTGGACTTGCACAGTCAAATGCATCAGTCGCATAATAGAGACGACTGCCTGATTTTATATTCTCCTCACTAAGTTGTATCTTCAGCTTAAGTTCTTTTCCATTAATCTCTTTAATCTTTGGATGGACAGGAATCTTTGACTGATAGATCAAAATAGAGATAAGTTTTATCAAGTGTTTCCTTTAGGATAAAAATTGTAAAAGATGGTACCATATTGTCCAAAAAAATGTGATGAGTTTAATCAGCTAGCCTTTAGCATCTCAGATTGCATCTTGGTTGCAGTCATGCCAGTCAAACGCCTGGTAGCACGATCCATTAGAATAAAGTTATAAGCCTCACTCGAATCTTCTGCAAGGATGACAATCCTATACCTGAAGATTGGTAAAACATTGATACAATCTTAACAAATTCTATATTTAAATGTAGCTGGAAAATTGAATACTTGGGTGATTTAAAGGGCATATATTTCAATCACATACCTCTTCTCCGGAACAGCAATAGTTTTGTTTGTGCAATTGGTACACGTTAGCTTTCCCTCTACCTTTTCAACTTCTCCTTCGCAATCACTACAGCTGTTATACCACCAATCAGCTTCTTCAACATTTTGAACCTTGACAATGCAGAAGAAGTGTTTCTGCATGAAAACACGATATATTAGTCGTTTTATTACCCCAAATAACTATATTACTGGATTTGTCAAATAATATGTCTTTGTGGTAGTTAGTAATAAACCTTAATGAACTGAATTTCATTCTTTTCACTGAGTTCTTTCAAATCCAGGGTTTCTATAACCTTTTGCGCAACAGGTTCTTGTGGTGTTCCAGTGCTTTGCTGACTAACAGTGTACCCTTCTTCTTCCAACCTTCAGTGGTTTAATAAACAACAAAGTTTATATTGTAGACGTATCCAAAAATATATGTAGAACATGATAAAGGGTATAAACATTAAATATGATTACCTATAGCGCATTGCAACAACTGAGTCACTGTCCATGTTTAAGAACAACTTTGATGATGGAAGTGAACTGATTTGAACTGAATCTAAGAGGTTTAACAAAGAATGAAAAAAATATATAAATATACTAATTAAAATTTTATATAATATGTCATAATTTTAAAAACTATTAACTTACACTTGTAAGTTTTTAGTCTTGTGCTCGTCACAATTGCAATGACTAGAGTTTCAACAGCTTTGTTGTAATCATTTTCAGCTTTGACGGCAAGATCACCCCAAATACTGACCTTATGTGAGTTCCTAAAGAATTTACGTAACTTAGCGAACATTGATGAGAAACATAAGCAATGCATGTATGGATGAAAATATAAGAATATGTCTTTCAAATTTTCACCTCCCATCAGTGATTCTAAACCTCACAATGTTCCTTTGGCCAAATTTTGTCTTGATTGAACTGATATGTTCAAAATCCTCAACCACTCCAATGATGTCTATTACATGCACCAAAGAAATATTATATCTGACTACGGGGGATATTCAGGATATTCAGAAAAATAATGAAATATGATACTAAGCAATTAATTGTAATTGCCAATTTTTACCAATTTAAGTATAAGGTGTCTAACCTGTCGAATATTCAGGATATTCATCATTTGGACATTTAGTTGCCATACTGAATAAGTCTCCAAGATCTACAAACTCAAACTTGTGCAATGGTATCATGAAGTCATCCTCGGTTAATTTCTGGACAGTGGTTGAAGGAGAGAAATTAATCAAAATCTTTGACGAAACTGGCCTACAGGAACCTGTTGCTTCCTTAGTATAGAAGTTTGAGATAACGTATATGCTCCCTTCATCAATATTGACAGCCATAGAATTCCATTGATCAACATATATGAATGCTTGGACATGAGAATTCTGGACAATATCATTGAAGCATACTATATTAAACCATTAAATCATAGTAGTAGCAGAGATTACATAAAACCACATGAGGGTATTTAAACTAAATGGTTTTTCTCGCGAAATGAATTGGTTCACTTACATTGTCATCGAGCAGAATAAGATTATATCCTTTAAGGTTTTCTCTTCCCTGTGTAGCTTGAATAGATATTGATGGCCACATTCTTGTAACACGTACCTTGATATTCCATGTACTTCGGGTAGTATCAAGTTCAGAGAGTTGATCGTATGCCATTTCTCTGTTACAAAAATCGTTACAAAGATATTAATATATCTATATAATCGTTAAGCAATATAACATCAACAAAGATAACTTACAAAATTGCCAAGTTGAAGGTGTTGTTACAGTTCGTGGTGACGTGCTGTGCTTTTATATGATTCAATCTTTTTGAGTAGTTACAACTTATACGTGATTGAGGTAGTTTAATTGATATTATTTTTAGCCTTATCAATTTAACTTAAAACATGGACATGATTGATACAAAATTTAAGTTGATAAATATAGTTTTAATTGATTTTGTTAATGATGTTATGATTGTTATTTACATGAAATCAAGGACAAAATTGTTCTTTAAAAACTAAAAATATAAATTTTATTAAAACATCTTATTTGATTTAAGTTGAGACAAACCAATTAAATTAATAAAGTATTTATTTCTTTGTTTTAATTATGAATAATGCAACATACCCCAAAACATGTATAAAAATAGTAGACTAACCTCGTTTATGTACTTAAAAAATAGTCAAAAATTAAAAATATAAATTTGGTAGTTGTTAGACACATCATTATGTACAAAAAAATTCAATAACATCTAACCATCTGTTGTAATTGTAATTTTATTACTTTTAACATGAAAAATATATTTTAGAATTAAATACAATAATCAATAACAAAAAAGAAGTAAGATATTAATGATCAATGAAGAAAATAATAAGTTCGATAAAACAAAACAGTTGAAGTCCATAAAATAAAGAACTAAATGTTTGAGCGATTAAATATAAAACAATGAAACAATACTAAACGTTTATTATACAAGATAATAAAGAACTTGTGGAGAAAACAATATGCTAATAAACTTATTAAAGTGCAATATTGCACAATGACCATCTCATAATCATCTCAGCATCCCTCAATTCCCACAAAGATTGATGAACAGCTTTCATGGACCATGCACGGGAAACCGATCACCTTGATTAATAAACCTACAAAAAGAATGAATGTAATGGAAATCTTAATATACAATTATTAAGCATTGAATAATTGATTTATATAAATAATCGTGATTATATATAATTTAAAAAAGTACTAACTAATATACCTCTGCCTCATCAAGAAAACATCCTCATGATCAATATTGACATATATCCTAGATGATGGTAGATTTGAAATGGAGATTTTGTCTAAATGTTGAAAATTGGAATCAGTTTTCATAGTCACATAATAGTATAATTGGATTTATTAAAGAGAACCCAAAAGACATTATTAAGATGGGAAAGATATTACCTCTATATTTTTTAATCCTTGTACTTGCCAAGATCAAGACCATCGGATGCTCGAAATTTACATCATAGAGTTGCTGAGTATTTGCATCCAAAGGACCATAAAACGAAACATCGTACGACTTCCTGTTAATAATTAAAAACACAAAATGTGTTATTGATCTTACTGATCCTCCTACAGATAAACTATTTATAAAATGAATAGGTTTTAAAGTTACAACCTTCCATCTGTTATTGTGAAACGCACCACTTCACGTGGACCATAACGTGTTTCGTATGTGTGCAGAGGTTGTACATGCTCCATGATTCCGATAACATCTAGAATAGGCACACATTAAACATATGCGGATTTCAAAATATGTGGTGAAACAAATGCTAGAAAATTAGACAAACACAGATAGAGTACCTGTGGAATGGAGAGGAAGAGTTTCTTGATGGGAAGTATTTAACATCTCTTCAATAATTGGCAGAGGTACTAATTCAAACTTGTGCATTGGAATGATGAAATTATCATCAAGCAACTGTTCGACAGTAGTAGTTTGCATGAAATGAAGGCAGTTGATGGAATTAACAGGTCTAAATACACCAGTTGCAGGCCTAACACAGACATTGACAATCTCGTATAAACCTCCTTCATTCAAAAAATTCCCAACTTGATTCCACAGTTGAGGAGTAACCATTTCATGCATATGTCTATTCTGTAAATGGTAATTGCATTGGTTAAAATGATTGTTCCCTGTGCAAAACCTCAGGGAATTAACTATAAAACATAAATAAATGATCTTTACTTCACAATCTAGGACGATCATGTTCTGCATAATTACAGTCCCCTGGGACATAGATGGCCACATTCTTGTCACACGAACCTTCAAAATCCAGTCTGTCCTTGTTACACCCAAACTTGCAAGATGATGGTGGAAGTTCATACCTATAACAACAGTTTTAAGATTATGTTCTACAATAATAAGTTTAATAATATATTATATATTATGGGGAGAGTTCAAATACCCATGCCTAAATTTGCCATTCTTCAGAACGTATAAGTGTATTTCCTTATGGAACCATTTATAAAAATGAGAGAAATGGCTTATCAATAATATAGTAACCTTAATGATTAGTTTAAGGTCATCGATATTTGATTCATTTTGGTTGTTTATCATGGTTATCTTAGACATTAGGATTCCATGATTTTCTCCAAATGATAGCTTTATTTGACTTTTAATACTGATCCTAATTGATCCTAATGATGATATCATGTAATTAGTTAAAAATCCTTGATTTACTCTACTAATGACATGACAAATTTAAATTTTAAGTGCAAATTTATATTTATATTCTTATATAATGAATCTCAATTCAAAGGAAATGTAGAAACAGAATGCTCCAAATTAGGAAAATTGAAAACGAATAAAGAGAAAGAGGTCTTCCTATTTTATTAAACTCATAAAATGGACCTAGTATAATCTGGTTATTTTACATTGTAGCATAAATGCTCAAAATTTGATTCTAATACAACTGAACAAATAAAATTAGTCTTCAACACTTGGAAGATTATAGAAGACCTCTTCGTACACAACGTTAGCTGTTGAATTCGTTGAACGTCCATCATCACCATATATCAATATATGAAGACCGGCAGCAGATGTAACTCTTGATACAGCAACATAGAATTGACCGTGTGTAAAAACTGGCCTTGGAAGGTAGAGACCAACAGTGTCCAGAGACTGTCCTTGGCTTTTGTTAATCGTCATCGCAAAACACAATTGGAGAGGAAACTGCACTCTTTTGAAATCAAATGGCCATTTAGTATCTGTAGGCATCATCTCAATTCTCGGAATTATGTGCATTGTACCTGATTCTGATCAACAAAGAGTCTGACAGATGATGCTATTTTTCAAACATTTCTTAACAATCATCCTGGTTCCATTACATAATCCCATAATCTGATTGAGATTCCTCATAAGCATCACCACAGATCCGACTTTTAATTTGAGTTCATGTTTGGGAAGGCATGGCATATTAATTGAATTAATATATTCAACTGGAAATGCAGATTGAAAATCATTCCCTGCACTGAAATCTTCATCCAGAGAGTCTTGGCTGTAATATGTATGTGATTCTCCAGGAATAAGATCAAGAATATAATCATTAATATCCCCAACGACCGCATTTGTTGGAGCGAGAATGGACCTCTGCCTTAGATATGTATTAGATGACATGTTACTTTGAAAATCTGGATAGACAACATTAACAATGTCTTTGATTGCTACACCAGATGATTTAATCAAGAACTTGTCTGGAATCAATACCTGAGGATCAGATGTTGCATCGTCAAGTCCTATATTAGGAAGTTCACCATTACCTACATCAAGCACCCATATGCTAAACTCTTCAATTTGTTTTAAATCTTCAGCTGATTTCCCTCCAGATAAACGCATGTTTTGTCTTAGTAAGAAAACCTGGCAATATTGTTGCCATAGCTTTGATTGATTCAAAGATGCAGACACAATTTGAGCTCTTGATCCTTTTGGAATAACAGGTAAAATTTGTCGAAAATCTCCTCCAAAAACAACAGTGATACCACCAAAAGGTTGTCTGGATCTCGACGGGTCAACTGCAGACATAATGTCTCTAAGGCATCGATCAACACTCTCAAATGCATGGCGATGCTGCATGGGAGCCTCATCCCAAATGATTAAATTTGTTTGTTGTATCAATTCAGCAATGTCAGTCCCATGTTTAATACCAGCAATAGAAATGTGGTCTAGTTTCAAAGGAATGTGAAATCGAGAATGAGCAGTTCTACCTCCAGGAAGTAAAGTTGCAGCAATACCGGACGAAGCAACAGGCAACACAATTTGTCCTTGACTCCGAAGACGACAACAAAGGGTCTTCCATAGGAATGTTTTTCCACAACCACCACTGCCGTAAACAAAGTACAATCCACCTTTACCCTGATCTATACTCTCAGATATTGAATTATAAGCTGCAAGTTGATCTTCATTAAGATTTGAAAAGAGCCGCGCATGCTCTAGTTTCATTTCCTCCTTATTATATCCGGTTTCCTCAGCTATAAAACAATTTTCATTATTTCCAAGATATAATGGATCAGGAAACGGCATAGTACTGTAGTCTTTTAAACTTTTGCCAACATCATTAAGTAGATTCTCAATCTCTGCAAATAAGATCATATTTAGTTACTTAAAATTTATACAACATTGTAAATGATATTTGTGCGTAAACATTTAGGTTGATAGAATGTCACCTGCCAAAGACCAATTTTGAATTTCAATGTTTGTAAGATGGAGTGCTGAATTATTGGTAAGTCGTCTCCTATTATAAACAATATCTTCAGACATACTCTTCCAGTTTTCTGTCCATAGTTTTAAAGGATCCGCAACTGTATTGTTCGTCAGAATGTGGACAAATAATTCCCGTAATTGGCGTGGCATTGCACTAAGAGCATTCTCTTGTAAAGCTACATGCCACTGTCTATCATCTTTTAGTAAACCAAGAGCATCACATGCCTCTTTGAAAGTATTGTAGACTTTACCATTCACCGTACGAAGGTCTTCAAAGGAAGTTGCACCTTTTACATGCATTAAGAGCATTCACAAAAAAAATGTTTCTCCTGCAGAAGTGTGAATATCGATAATTCTGCCTACAACAGTGCCTTTTTCCCTCTCCTTCCATTTTCCTTGATCAGCTTTCCATGTATAGTACTGAGGGAATTCCATGTATGTGTATTCTTTTGCACCAACTAATGTTTTATTGGCTATAAACCACCCTTCTAATTTGCTACATTTGGAACTCGCCTTATCGACAATATCTTGCAAATTTTCCTTAGTGTTGAATGTCACATTTTTTTCACCTGGGCAATGTACTGGTAACCTCTCAACCGCAGGAAATCGGTGGTGTATGTCAAAACCAAAAAGCCTCCAAGCTGCCTCAACCGCGCATACATATCTTCCATCCAAATACTGTTTAATTTCATTATTATTCATTTTCTTCACAGTATTGGTAGAACCACTAACACTATTATCTTTTTTCTGCAAGATCATAGTTGTCGTATCATGTCCCTTCAAACAATACTTGAATAAATATTTCAAAGACCTGCTGCTATTGCAAACTTCCAGATTTATGTGGTAATGGAACCGAATAAGCAAATCTTTGTTATATGGTACAACAAATTGATTGTCCAAATCAACACGTTTCCTTGTCACAATGTTATTTTGTCTTCGTCTGCGATACTGTGGAAAACCACAATCATCAAAAAAGGTTGTTGGATTGAACCTGCATAATTCATGAAATATAATAAGTAAAATAAAACATTACATTGTTGAACGTAAAAATCACAGTTGGAATAAAATTTATACCTTTTTGGGAAATGACGAATACATTTTCCTTTAACCATACATGAAGATCCCATATTATCATTACCACATGGTCCGTGTATCATGAATTTTTTAACAATATTATATCCAATGGGATCAACCTTGTGATCTGGTATTTCAGCCGATATCAAATCATCAATTTGATCTATTCGCTTTGGTCTATCATTCGGATGGAGCCAAATAAGCATATGTGTATGAGGAAGGCCTCGCTTTTGGAACTCAATCACATGCATAACTGTTTTTTAAATGTAAGAAAAAATGAAAGAGGATTATTATTTGGCAAAAAACTTTAATCTTAAAAAAAATGAGCATAAATTTATGAGATTGTGGTAAAATTCTTACTTCCAATGCATCTGCCGAAGTATTTTTTCTTCTTTATTAAATCAATGAGTTGATCAAGCTTCAACTTGAAAACTCGTGCAATAATATCTGGAGCATTAGTGACATCAACTCCAGGTTTGTGCTTAAGCAACTCTTGAATCTCTGGCCATTGCGTGTTGCATGTCATTGTTAAAAACAAAGAAGGGTGTCCAATGCTACGACAAATAGCAAGCGAATCCTTAAAATACTGATTCATATATCGCTGTGAGCCTGTAAAAGTAGCCGGGAGAATAACATTCTGACCAACATTGGATGAATCTGTATCACCCCTGTGTATACGATCACGAATGGACCTATACAAATCGGAGCGAATGACATGTTGATGTGTTTTTATCCAGTCAAGTCTATATTGCTCTACGGCAGCAAAAGCATCAACAACAAATTGTTGCCAAAGCCTGCCACCTAGGTGCATTGTCATTCCTGTATTCCAAAATTGTAATAAAATTAAAAAAACACAATAGATAAAGAAAATTTAGATCATTACGGATAAAAATGTATGATTAAAAAAGAGCACCTTGACCAGGTCGTATCATTAGTTTGTAGGCATAATACTCCCTCATTGAAATAGTTGTTCTTGACTTACTCTCATCTGGACATTCATCGGAAGACATAGGTGCAGGGACCTTTGTTGATTTACTTTGTAGAGGAATTTCTGGATGAAAACCTTCGTCGCCATACGGAAACAATAGTGGATATTGGAGTGACATGAATTGAGAACACGTTTCAAATACTCGCTTCAAGTACATTTGTTTTGTCTACACTACAATATCCCTAAAAGGTGAACAATCATCAGCATCACCAACAATCAAGGCAGCAACATCATTGGATTCTATCACGTGATTTGTTCTTCCAGATGCTGATCTGGAATGGAACAACTTCAGGTTAAATTCATCTGGTTCATCAAGTTTTAACCGATCCCTTGCCATACGAAATCCTCGAGCACATTTGTTGTGTTCGTCAAGCATTTCAAGCAAACATTGAATAATTTCTGGATCAAGCTGATCACTACCATTAATGGCATTCATGCGATTTTGGACTTCGTTTTCTGTGTCATATATGTAGAGCTGGCAAAATTTTGGAGTCTCTCCTTCATTTGGTTTGAGGGTCCCAATAAGATGATAATTCTGTCAATTTAGCTTGAAACAATAAGGACCTTTTCCATTGTTTATTTTCTTATCAATTTTACCACCGATAAAGGTAAATTGGAACATAGAGTTGTATGTTCGTATGTTTTTCAGAAAGTGTGATGTCTTTTCTCCACCTGCCAACAATGAAGCCAAATAAGGAGGAGGTTGTTTCTCTTCATCGAGAACCACCTGACCATCTCTACAACATAATGAGAATGTCGGTTGACTATTTTTTGACCCTTTATTATTGCGCTCTTCATTCCACATTACTGATTTACATTTACGACAGACCTTTGTTGGAGGACCAAGATCCATGTAACCGTTCCAGAGATCTGCATATTTACAAAATTCTTGAAATTAAAAAATTTGAATTACTGAAAAATCGGAAAACAATCGTAAAGAAAGTTTACATATTTATAGTAAATATTAAATGTGAACTTGCTTGACTAATTTCTGGATCATCTTCTTCATCCAGAACATATTGTCCCCGACCTTCTACAATACATGGATTTATGTATTATGTATTATTTATACATTGCATTTATCTATATAATATGAATCCGGGTTAATTTGTGAAATTACCTTGTGCCTCATTCTCAAAATCAATGTCATCTGTATCAAAATAGGGATTAGTATTGAAGGAATCACATAGTAATACAACAAACAGGGATTATAATCTTTAATTGTACAAATACTAAGTACACCTGTTTGAATCTTTTCGCCATTTTCTTCAATATTCTCTGTTGAGAGGACATATAAAATTAGATATTAGATAAACTAATAGTAAATACAAAAATTTAAATATGTTTGAGGTATTAGATTGCAATACCATGAAAGATCTCAGAGTTGTCTGTATCAGAATTGGGTTCCTTTTCCATGTGTTTAGCTTGTTTCTTACGCTGATTCTTACTAACAGAGGAAGATGTGGCATATTCTGTATTTTGTCTATAGACTTTAGCACGTATATTGTGAAATTAAATTGTCACATAAGAAAGAATAATATAAAACCTAATTGAACTGGTGACATAGTTTCTATACATTAAGAAATGATGTTGGAAATACCTGCGTTTTTGGGATTTGAGGAAGGGTTAGAACAACCGACAGCATCAAATGATTCCATCAGGTTTTTGACACCAGATCCCTTTTGGAGTGGGAACCAACCTGTAAAACTGATGATATAAGTTGAAAATATGTAATATGATATTACACATATTTTGGTCCAGTAAAGAAGCTCCATTAACCTGGTCTGCGTACACCAAGTTGTTCTAATTCTGGAGTAAGAACAGTGATGTCCGAAAGACAGTCATTCCCGGAATTGGAAGCTGACGTAATACAATGATTTCTGTCCATTGAATGACGATTCAACAAATTCACAATTCTAGAATCCTTAATTCCAGATCCTCTAAAATTGCTGCTATCAGTCATATATGGATTAGGTATTTTGTTTGAAAAATTCTTTGTAGGAGATATTCTAGATGCGGGTAACTAAAAAGGAGTCACATTCGTGGTAGTTGTTGGTTTCCGCTGTATAGCACACGAAACTGGACCTGAAGTAGTTATACCTGTAAACTATATTCTTTATAAGTCAAAACATACAAACAGCTTATTTAAAAATTTTCATATGTCAATCAATTCGTACCAGACAGATTGACACTGCGTAGCCTCCTTTGCGAGGGTGTAAGATAATCTTGTCCATTACCACTTATGTTGACACATCCTATAATTTAATTGATAATCTTCTTAGGGATGGATGCTTCACTGCAAGGTTTGATGCTTCAATTCAAAAATTAGCAATCAAATTTAAATTACAGGATAGAGATGGTATAACCTGAAGAATTTGGAGCAACACCATGCTTATTTTGTGTAATCTGTGAGGTTGTATGTGAAACAAAAGGATCATGATTTCCTACAATAAAATACAGAACAATATAAAAATATGCAATCCGGATATGAGGTTATGAACAATAAAACAGAATGTATGTATAAATTTACCATTCAGGTTGACAAAAGAGAGCCTCATCTAAGATGGAGTAAGATAACTCTGGCTATTTTCAATTACATTGGAAGTACCTATTGACATACAATAGCAAACCTATATTAGATCATTTGTAATTGACAGATTAAAAATGTATACTTGATCATCTATCATCTATTAAACCAAAAATTGTATCACCTGATAATTGAGAGGATTCAGATGCAGACAGAATCCAAAATACATATAAGAAAGGTATTAATATGCATTATGAAGAGCATTCAGATGCAGACAGAATCCAAAATACATATAAGAAAGGTATTAAAAACATGAACTCAACAAAAATTTACAATTACCAGTTTGACTGATAAGTGATGGATGAGAATTGGGATCCTTATTTTCATTATTGGAAGTCTTTGTGTGGTTTGAAACTGATCGATGACTACCATTGCTTAATGTTGGCGTAGAGCGTCTTCTCTGTCCTGGATATATAAAGACAAAAAAAACTCAAGGTTTGTACACAGAGTAATACTTGAACCTATTGTACTCACCGCTTGGTACAGAAGAAGGAGAAACCGGACCCAAAGGAAGACGTTTACGACCAGTTTTGTCCATAATCAAGCAACTAAATTGAAGGATGAAATCAACTGTTAATATATACAATCATGGGCAAGATGTGTTTGCAACGTCAAGGATATAATCATAACCAAAAACAAATGTTCTTCACACAGATGTAACAAATTAAAATTAAACACAAACTGATCATCATTGAGAAAACAAACTACCAAACATGTTCCTCACTAATCTGCAAACCTGATTGATAGAGTATACAAACCTGAATTACCCTAGATCAGGCCATGGGAGGATGGGATGTACTTGATTCCTTCACTATTCGAAAACCAACATCACATAAATGACATGAAAAAGCACCGTCAAAGCATCTGACAACCTGATAGACAATAAAACAATACAAAGCATAAGTTTTTGTGAAAAAACGTAAGAAAACAAATACGAAACAATAATATGAAAACAAAGATGAAAAAATGATCCGGCAATGGCTAAAGATAAGAAAATTGTACACAAAGAAGATGAGGTTATTAATTTGAATTTGAAATTAGTAGTAACTGATTGATCCACAACAAATTTTTACGTGTCAAAGGCTACAATCAAGGAATAAATAAATGTTGTTGATGTAAACATACATGGGTATTACCCATTTGTATCCGGGTCAATGTGATTTGTATTGATTTGTTAATGAATTTAGTGATGGATCAGATCCGATTGTAAATGGAGCGACCCAACTGTAAAATTTTGGACAAAAATGACCTTGATGGCTAATGTTATTTTAAATTTGGAAAGGATAGGAAAGGTAATTTTCCAGTTTATTTGTGTTCATGAATTAAGATTATATAGATATCGAATGCGTATCAGCATGATAAATATGCGTAACTAGTAATACCCCTTCTGTGAATGCATTATGTTTTACCCATATCTCGAAAGCGTATGAGCATGATAAGTCTTTACCGAATGTGTAACTAGTAATACCCCTTCTGTGAATGCGTAATGCAGTGGTATATATGGCCGCCTTTCTCCAATTCAGTATTCTTGTCTGTGTCGGGCTGAAAACCCGTTAGTTTTGGCCTTCATCCTTTCATGAAAAAATGAAAATCCATTAGTTTTGGCCTCCATCCTTTCATGAAAAGATACACGAATTGTACATTCGGGAAATGTTATTTAGAGATTTTTTCATAAATCCACAAGAATATTTTATGTACTCAGCACTTCCTGATTTCTAAGTACTTGGTTTTTTATTATTTTAAAAAGCTATAATGTTAATTATAATTTCGGAAACATTTTTCATGTATATATGATTTTTTTTTTACTACTTAAACACACTCAAATATTCACTTTGTCTTCTTGACAAGTTCCTAACCCGAAAAGGAGTCAGGAAAATACCTACACCGATTAATGATGGGTAACCATTAGTCACCTTGACAGCACACAATGTGCCTATTTGGTTTAATTTTTTCCTGAATACTAATTACTCTCTTCGTCACAACCATTTTTTTACATTTTTTTTGGATGTTCCGTCCAATTCTTTACATTCCAAAACTTTTCTAAAATATTAAAATTTTATAATATAAAAATAAACTACTTCCACTACCTATTTTTTTTAAACTCCGTGTCCAACCCAAATGATAACTATTGGACGGGACGGAGAGATTACTTATTTTCTGAAGGAACAAAAGCTAAACTACACAGCGGCTGTAAATTTTGACCAGCTATGCAGTACATTTTCAATCCTGAGTTTGTCCCCAAATACTTTGATGATGCTACATGCCTTTTTTCATAATTAATAAAGGGGTAAATATCAAAGTGGTTATTGAAGTGAAAATCAAATATCACTTTCATCACTGATCTCAACGAGGTATCACTTTAATCACTAAAGTCGTCATAAATATCAAACGGATATCTCTATATATGTGTTCGAAAAATAAAAATAATTTATATTGAGTTCTACACATATTTCTTGAATGCTACCGCAACCAAATGAAAAGTTATGAACTCTAGTATTTATGATATTATATTTAAATTTTTTTAAAAAAATTTACTATTTATTTTTAATTTTATAGTTATTTACTTTGATTTAATAAAAAATAAATAGTAAATGAATTTTTTAAAATCTAAATAAATTATCTGAAATACTAGAATTCATAAATTTTTATTTGGTTGCAGTAGTATTGAACAAATATGTGTAGAACTCGAGAAAATTTATTTTTACTTTTCGAACACATATTTATAGTTATCTGTTTGATGTTTATGATGACTTTAGTGATTGAAATGATACCCCGTTGAGATCAGTGATGAAAATGATATATGGTATTCACTTCGGTGACCACTTTGATATTTAACCTGATCCGTAAACTATAACCTACTTCTCATTAAAAGATGGTAAAATGTTTTTGTGACTAGTAAAAATTAAAACCAACTTCTCATGTTTATGAAATAATGTAGTCCGACTAATGTATAAAAGCATGGGTCACTTTGGTTAGTGGTGGCTGTGGCACAAAAGTTGCAACAAACACATGAATATAGTGCTAGGGTCAAATAAGATTCCACTTTCAAGTTGTTAATACCAACTGTTTGTGTCTATGTGAAGTTGTAAGACATGGACAAAGGTAATACATCAAGAAATTTCAAGATCCACCGTAAGAGCATTCACATTGGAGTTGACAAACTCAACCTCATCCCTATAATTTAGAGAAAACTGCTAAATTTTGTTAAGATATTGTTTACATCCGAATCCTCAAAATGGGATATAATTTTAGGGACTAAAACTAAATCTTAGTAGGGTTTCACTATTCATCCCCATTTCATCCCTATCTTATTAAATAATTCTTTTTATCTTTTATCTCTTTTCTTGTTTTAACTCTTACACACCTATACTAATATTTTAAATATAATATCTTTAATTTTAAATTTTAATCTTAAATTTTATACCAAAAAATAAATTTTCAAAAAAATTAAATATAAACATAGTTTTAAGTTACGTGAAAAAATCAGATATGACAAAATAACGCAACATAAGAATATATAATAAGATAAAATTGAAAGTTAAAATTATAAATATAAGGAAAGAAAGATTAATAAACAAAAATAGAGATAGGGATGGGGGATGGGATGTAGAAAATTTTTAGAGGAGAAAAAGAATGTGAGAAATTTTTTGAGAAATTACTAATTTTAGTAAGTTTTTGGGGATGAGGATGGGGATGGGGATGCTCTAAGCCATAAGCTTCAATTTATACATGAAAAGAATACAGATGATGCAAAAATAATATCTAAGAAGCTATATTGACTATTATACATGAGTCATATTATATACTTTTTCCAGCTCTTCTTATATGGGCAGGCAAACCACAAGAAAACAATACCATCCCCATCTACTGGTATACTTCCAAAGACTTGATATCTCACCGTGGAATCTAACTTGCCAGCATAACTTTCCAGCATCTCTGAGTTGCCAAACTTTCCAACAATCGGGATCATCTGCATCGTCTTTGAGCTGGACTCAAGTGTAAAGGAACTGGCTTACCACTTAGCTAATTAATGTTCACACAAGGCATTGAGCAGCACATGACACAACATGAGATCAACGAAATACTGGTGTCCAATTTGACCATCACGCCACCGCATTTTAGCTGGAGCACGGCCATAGTGCACCCCGTCATTGCACCGGTTATCGAAATGCCATGGATATGTCAAATCAAAGTCATCAATCACTGTAGTAACAACATTATGTTGTCCAAGTTTTTCCAAAAGAACCCCATTAAATGCCTCCATTTTGCTAGGATTAAAGGCCAATCTTCGTGCATAACCTCCTGTGGCAATTGTGCTCCTAAATATAACCTCTGGGGCCACTAGTTCCCTCTGCTTCACCCCTTCCAACAATTCAGCCCAGAAAGCTGCTGCATCCTCCGCACCCTTTTTGAACCTCCTGATATTAGGCCAATATACTCCATCGTGTAAGCCTGAATTCATGATCACTGTGTCTGGAACAGTTTCTTGGGAGAAATATTGCTTTAACAATTCTCTATATGGAATATTATACAGTGAATTTAGGCCCTGATAATTACCACTTGCGTTATGATTTCCATTGAAAATGCTAGTAATGCGAACTCTTTGCCTTGGATTGTTTGGATTGGTGATATTCATGTCAAATCTTCTTGGAACAACTTCGAAGTCCAGATTCAAGATAAACTTTAAAATGTTCCGTATCGTATCACAGTGATTTGAATCACCCCAAAAGAAAATCCAGCGCTTGTTCAAACAATTCCAAGCAGCTTCACCTGAGTATAGTTTAAAAGAACAATGAGTTGAGTACGTCCAACCATTACTCTCTAACGAACCCAAAGAACCATAACACCATGGTTCTTTGCATGGAAAGTTTGGTTTTTGACACCTATACCGACCATCGTTACTGATGTTGCAGCTATCATTCTTGGCATGTCGAGTCCATCGACCGGACCAAAGAGTCCTCCTAAGATCAGACCTTTGGCACTGTTTAATCTCTGGTAATTTATCAGAAGACTTGACAATATTAATTGGGACTTTGCGAAGTACTTTATCATATGAGAATCTCTCAGGGGAGAATTTCAAACCTTGATAATGCCGAAACAACAAAATTATAGTAAACTCATATTTCCCAGAAAAATCTGGATGGACTTGAAGAGAAAATTTGTAGGTGCCATTTCCTAAATCTTGAACCGGAGGCCTCGACTTCCATAACTCACCAGAAATATCAGTTTCGAAATAATCCCCACCCAAACATCGAGTTTTTCCCTCTTCATCCACTGCTTGAAAAACAAATTCATGGATCTTCCCGGTTGATAGCTCAATATGGTCATTACCGTCCAAACCCGGAATCACAATGTCTACAGTTTGAGAGTCCCTACATGGCTCACCACCTGGTGCCAACCAATTAGCTAAGAGATTCGTAGTATAATTAGGTTCTAATTCAGCTGAAACCCACTCCAAGTACCCCGAATCTCGAACACCTTGAAGACTACCATCACTAACATCAAACTTGTGTTGCGTAACATTAAGTGGTATTACTTGAGCAATATCAGGCGAGTGAGATACACTGGTTAAGTTTTCTTTTGCTTGGTTTACTTCAGAAACATCAGGCAAGCGAGCTACACCGCGTATGTCTGCTTTTGTTTCGTTTACTTGAGCAACATCAGGTAAGCGAGATAAACTTGCAATGTTTTGTTCAGTTTGGTTAACTTTACCAACAACACCAGGGGCTGTACTTTCAATTTTTTGTGTCAAATTTTCCACAAAAGTAGAATCATATGGCTTAGCAACAAGATTTTGACTTACATTTCCATGAATCACTAAAAAATCTTGATGGGTAACATTACTATCTAGCCTAACATCAACAAAATCTCTATGGAAACTACTAATATCCCACCCATCAATCCCCCAAACAATAAGTATCCCAAGAAAAACAGTGCATATAAGTACCTTAAAAGACCAATGAATCATAGGATTAGACCTGAAAATCCATGAATAATCCTTTGAAGAGTTCATCTGTTAAGAAAAAAACACAAAGCCCATAAGAATTATTACAGCTAATTAACAAGCATTAAAGTACAAATACATTATATTCTCTTCCTGAAAAGATGCTGACAATAAAACATTAAAAAAACCTGAGTTTTCTTGAGAACATAAACTGAAAATAAGTGTGTTCTGTAAGAACTTACATTCAACAAAAAATCTTGAAGTTGCAGCAAGCAAAGTTGTTAAGAGACTGGGAGAGCAACACACCAACAATGTATGTATGTATGTAAGTACAGGTTGGATGTAGATACAGAACTGGTGTGTGTGTAGGTGGAGATTAGAGCGTTTTATGGTGCAGAAAGAAAGAGAGGAAAGAGTTTCTAATCAACGGACACAAAAAGTTCCAAATAAAGAATGGTTACTACAACAACAGCTTTAGAAACTATGTAATGTGAAGTGAAAAGTTACGATATTACCCTTTGTATTTAAGTAAATGACATTATTAGTTGATGAATAGTGAAACACCGACAGGCACGCGGATTGTAATAATTGAGATGGGACGGTGAGAACAACTGGGGGGCATTTATGTCTTTGGGTAGATGCATGTGCGGTTGTGTTTCTGTTTGGAAATAAATTATTTTAGTAAGAATGTTGTTAACATTTATTTATTAGGATATAAAAAGAAAGTAAATATGATATTTAGGTTATAAGGATTTTTTGTATATGGTAAAAAAGTTTTTTTATTTGACAGAGTATATGGAAAAATAATAATAACTGCGTTAATTGCGGTTTTTTTTCCGACAGAGTATATGGAAAAAAAAGTTGATTCTGCTCCAAATATATGGAATTTAATTGCGTTTTTGTAGTTACAATTCACCAGATTTAAAAGTAATTAGTATACTTTTAAAATTTTAGATTACTTATCAATATTTGAACTTTTACATATAAATATTTTAAAACAATAATCATAATTTTTAATTTAAGTAAATAACTTCAATGGTGTATTTCACTTAGAAATGTCATCATCAAAATATTTGAACAAAAATATAGTCAAAATATTCAAAAGTATTCAAAATAATTTTTTTTATAATAACTTTGTCATGTTAACTTTTCTCACAAATATCATTAATGTTTTTGAATTTTACGTGTGAGATCCTTATATATAATAAACGTAGTAGAGATCTTATGTTAGATATAATTGATGATGTTTGTTTATCAGTGTTTAAAGTATCAGGATACTATCAGAGTTTAGCTGGAAGACTGGTCAGAGTTTGTTAAACTCTGACAGTCAGAGTTTGCTTAGCTGTCGGTGTTATACACAATGAAGATTCTAGAAGCGATATACTTTGAAGAAGGGAAGAAGCAAAGAGATATCGTGATGGCTAAGGAAACGGAACAGAAGACAGAAGCAATTCTAAATTGATATTAATTGTATAGCTGATTTATAGGAATATCAATTAAAGATTGTATGTAGCTATGTACTATATAAACACAGATAGGTTAACCCTAAAAGGGATGCGAATACTTGAAAGATTAATTCTTGTAACCTAGCAGCTCTCTGTGATATTTTACATCACTAAGAGGAGTTATTAATTCCATACAGTTTTTTATTCATAAACAGTGTTCTTATTGTTATTCTCATACATATACTTGATTATATATTGTGTATTCGGCCTAACAATTGGTATCAGAGCCTAGACTGTTTAATATATACAGTTTTACTTTGATCCAAACACAAGTATAATCATGGCTGAAAATATTCAAGCAGGTTCTAATTCCGAAAAGGTTCAACCAACTTCTGTGAGTCGATACGAGACGATTAGGGTTCCAATTCTCAGACCAGCGGAATATCCAATATGGAAGGTAAAGATGACCATGTTTCTGGAAGCCACAGATCCAGAATACCTTGATAGAATCAATGATGGTTCTCATAAGCCAACTAAACTGTCTCATGTTGTTGCTGGTCAAGAACAAAAGACTGTTCCAAAGGAAAATAAAGATTTGACTCCTGAAGACATCTCATCAATTGCAAAGGATGCAAAAGTTAGACATCTTCTCCATAGTGCCTTAGATAATGTCATGTCTAACAAAGTTATTGGTTGCAAAACTATCAAAGAAATTTGGGATGCTTTAGAAGTCAGATGTCAAGGAACAAGTGCTATAAAGAAGAACAGGAAAACGATACTTACACAGGAGTATGAACACTTTGACTCGAGACCTGATGAAACTTTGACTGAGACATATGACAGATTCTGTAAATTATTGAATGATTTATCTCTGGTTGATAAAGAATATGATCCTGAAGAGTCTAATCTCAAGTTCCTTCTATCTCTACCTGAAAGATGGGGTTTAAATACAACAACAATAAGAGATAATTATGAGCTTGCAGATACAGAACTTGATGAAATCTATGGGTTGCTTAAAACTCATGAACTTGAGATAGAACAAAGAAACAAAAGATCTGGTAAGAAGGCAAAATCTGTTGCTCTTAAAGTTGAAGAAAAGCTTCTTAAGAAAGAGACATCAAAGAAGAAAGCTAAGGGAAAGGCTTTGGTCATAAACTCTGAAAGTGAGTCATTAAACAATGATGATGACTCAAACACTGTTGAATCATCTGAATCCGAGGATGATGAAGAACAGATGATGCAAATGGCTGCTTTGATGGTGAAGACCTTCAAGAAGATGGGTTTCAAGAACTTCAAGAAAGAAAAGAGATTCTCGAGGAGAGATTCAAACTCTGAAAGGAGGAATTTCAGAAAGTCTGAAGGAAGGGATACCAAATCTGGGAAGAAAGACAAGTCTGAGATCCAGTGCTACAAGTGTAAAGAGATGGGTCACTATGCTCCAGAGTGCAAGAAAGGAAAATCTGAAAAAGCACTCATCACTAAAGGGAGAGACTGGGCAGACACTTCAGACTCAGATGAAGGAGTCAACTATGATCTCATGACAACTGTTGAAGATGAATCTGAAAACAAGGTACCCCTAACAACTTATGCTTATGATATTGATAATATATCTGAATTGAGAATTTATCTTAAAAGCATACATGTTAGTTACAGAGATCAGACTTTAGAAAATGAAAGAATTAAATATGAGAATCTAAAGCTTAAAGAGAGAAATAAATTTCTTGAAGAAGAACTTGTTAACATGCAACAAGTTCAAAAGGAAAGAGATGATGCTGTTTATGTTGAACAGGAGTTGCTTAAGAGATTTAGGCAACTAGAATCTGAATTGGAAAAAGAGAAGAAGATAATTAAAACCTGGACAAACTCTAGAAAAGACACACATCAAGTGTTTCAAACAGATGCAGTTGGGTTAGGTTACTGTGAGAAAGATGAACTTAGGTTTAAAGATAAAGTTAAAGTTAGAATACATCTTCCACCTATAAAATTTGTTCCTGAGTCCAGTAAGCTAAACTCTGTAGTTGAGACAGAAACTGTTAATAAAAAACCAGTAAAAACTTGCGTTAAACAGGTTAATGTTGGTTTAATGACAGAGAAACAATTCAAGTATAAGCTCAATGAGGTAAAGTCTATCATAAAACAGAAAGTGTCCAGGAAAAACAGAAATGGAAAAGTAGCCATTAATAAAAGTAATAATCATTTGCCTATTACTGATGCTCCTAGAAAAACATGTCATAATTGTGGTAGTACTAACCATCTTGCGAGTTTCTGCAGGAAGAACAAAGACATTAATTCTTTACCCTCTAAGTCTGGAGTAAAGAATGATTATGTTAGGGTTAGACCACAGACTTTATGCACTCACTGTGGGAGTACTTGGCATTCTTTTTATACTTTCAAGAATTATCATGCTATTTATCATAACTATTATGAGTTGAAGCCAAATTTGAAATGGGTTAAAGTAGATTCTGCAAGTGTAAACTCTGATACTGTTAGCTTAAACTCTGTTGATAAGAATTCCGCTGCAAAAGCTAACAATGTTAAGAAAGCCAAAGGATCCAAGCAAGTCTGGATCCTTAAAACTAACTCTCAGTAATTGTTTGTGATTGCAGGGCATAAGGGAGAGCACCCTAGTCTTGGACAGTGGGTGTTCAGGGCACATGACTGGAAATAAAGCCCTGCTATCAGATTATGAGGAGAAGGCTGGCCCAAAAGTTTCCTATGGAGATGGCAACATAGGACGTACTCTGGGTCTGGGATATGGCAATATCAATCTTGGAAGTGTCATCATCACCAATGTAGCTCTTGTCCCAGGACTCAAGCATGATCTGTTATCTGTGAGTCAAATCTGTGACAGAGGTTATCATGTAGATTTTCAACCTGAATACTGTGAGGTTGTTAGCAAATCTACAGGGAAAATTGTTTTAGTTGGACACAGACGTAATAATATCTATGAAGCAAGTTTGGTAACAAACTCTGAAGGAAAAGCTGTGTGTCTATCTGCAAAGATGTCTAGTGAAGAGAGCTGGAAATGGCATAAGAAGCTCTCTCATCTAAATCTAAACAACATCAATGAGTTGATTCGAAAAGATCTTGTAAGGGGACTTCCAAAATCTATACTCAGCTTAGATGGTTTGTGTGATTCTTGTCAAAAAGCCAAGCAAAGGAAGTCATCTTTCAAGAGTAAGTCTGAATCTTCAATTGTGGATCCTTATCATCTTCTTCATGTTGATCTATTTGGTCCAGTGAATGTAATGTCTCTTGGCAGAAAGAAATATGCTTTAGTCATTGTTGATGAGTACACTAGATACACCTGGGTGTATTTTCTAGCAAAGAAGGATGAAACTGCCTTAACTCTGATGGAACATGTAAAGCTACTGGATAAAGGATCACAGTATAAAGTGAAAATTATCAGGAGTGATAATGGTACTGAATTCGGAAATGCAACAATGGATGAATTTTGAAAAGAAAGAGGAGTGAAGCAAGAATTTTCTGCACCAGGGACTCCACAAAAGAATGGTGTAGTTGAAAGAAAGAACAGAACTTTAATCGAAGCTGCCAGAACAATGCTTGATGAAGCAAAATTGCCAACTTATTTCTGGGCAGAAGCTGTTCAAACTGCTTGTTTTACTCAAAATGCTACACTGATCAACAGGCATGGGAAAACACCATATGAAATGGTGAAGAAAAAGAAACCAAATGTTAGTCCTTGTGTATTGCAGAAGGGGGGGGGGGATGAATGCAATACTGATAAAATTCAATCTAAATTTCAACAACTAAAATCAAGATTAAACGTTATCAGCAATATATGCAATCACGAACAGTATTTAGTAAGAACAAGATTCACAAAATAAATGTTTTATTTATTTTGCAAAGTGTTGCTACAACCTCAAGAAAAAGATCTCGAGCTTCGGGTTTTTCTTCTTAGACACTTGCTTGTGTTTGTTACAGTTCTAGAATGAGTTGATAGTAGGTATATGACTAACCCTATCACTATCAGTCACGGGTTTGTAAAGCTGCTGTCACTGTCAAGTGGCAGCTTCTTACAGATTGTCTTACCCATGTGACTTTCCTAAATTGCTAACATGTCAGATAAACATTACAAAGAAAGCAACCTAGATTCATTCTATTTCCAGCTAAACCAATTCAGCAGATAAAGACTTGACCTTGCTCTTGAATTGATTCGCTTTTGATTTGTAGTGCCTTGAAGCTTCTGTCGTAGTCTTGCAGACTTGGTGCAGCTTAGGGATGCTGCATCACGCCTGTTTCTTGAACATTTAAACTGTCACGGGATTTGACTGAGAAAGATACCTAGCATAAGGATCTTTATTGAGACAGTTACTTTTGCCGCAAAGCTTGCTGTCACAGGAATGATCTTTTGGTGACAGTATGAGTTCCCCGCATAGAGTGCTGTCGAGGATCCCAAACTTGCTGTCGAGGGCAATAGTTGCTGTCGCGTAGTCTTCCGCCAATGTTGCTGTCAGAGTAAATATGCTGTCGTGACTTGCAACATTCTGTCTTCTTGTAATCTTACTGTCACAGCTTTAGGACAGTAACCTTTATTCATGTTGTCATCCAAAAAGCATTCTTTGAGGCTTGAACACACAAGTGAACTTCTTTCAAATAATACAACTAGAATAACATTACATACTGATTACAAGAACATACTTTGGCTATGACAGTATGTTCTACTTAATTTAAAAAATTAAGTACAATCAAAGTTAAGTTGTTTCTATGCTATCACCCATAAATCCCAACAATCTCCCCCAATTTGTTTTTATGGAAAATAACAGCAAATTTACAATATGTGCTGACAACTTAACTAACAAGATCAGAATTCAAGAATTTTCACTTAGCTTGAGATTTCCTCTTCTGTCTTGCTGCATCCTCTCTTTTGAGAGCTTCTGCCAAGCCGCTTCTTAGACTTTCTACAAGAGAGATTTCAGCAGCAGACACTGCATCATCCTCTACTTCATCAATGATCTTCTTTATGGAAGGAGATATGAGAGAGCTAACATCCCTGAGATTCAGCCATTGCTCTATATCATATGGATAAGTTCTGAAATGAAGTTCTTCATTAATGAGCTTGAATCTTCTTCCAGGATAAGCATTGAGAGACTTCCTTCTTTGCTTGTCCACCTTTGAGTCTTCTCCTTTTCTCCCTTCCAATAACTTCTCTATCTCATAAGAACAAATCTGTTCCAAGGGGTGAACTGAACCAGCTACCATATACTGTAAATCCTTCAGAGTGGATGTTTTAAGCTTATGCAAGCTGCAAACATAGATTTCTTCTTTTAGGAACTTGACTCTTAGGGGATTTTCCAGCATATATGGTTGATAATTTGGAGCTTCACTTTCTGCCTTGTTAGAGGCCTTGTGAATTTCTAGTAATTCAGCTTCCTTCTTATCAAGTTCTGTCTGAGCTTGAGAATATGCAGAAGATTCAGGTCCTTTGCTTGGCTTGGGTTGCCCTTCCTGAGTTGGTTGGGCTTGCCCTTCTTCTGTGGGTGAGTCATCAAACTCATAGTACCAGTGGTATGGTATAGGAGAGGCTGGGAGATCAGTAAGAATATCAGCATCATCAAAATCTGCAAAGTTATAGCCAAATTTCTGATAAAATTCAGCATCCCTATCTGCCTGATATTTTAGAACATGTTCCATGACAGCCTCTGAAACATTATCATAGCTCTCCAGCAACTCTACCATTCTTTCCAGGTAGAAGAAATCAATTCTTCTTTTATCTATGGTTGATGTGCTGTTCTTGGTTGATGTGGCTACCAGATTGAAGTCCTTGTCAATCTTGGCAGACCTTGATTCTTCCCACCACAGAATATACTCAGAGGCCTCTTGATTTGCATCCAGCTTAACCTCAACACTCTTAATTTCTTTTGATTTCATTTGTTGAATCTTAAGACTGTTGGGAGGAATTGATTGAATTGGCTTTTTGAGATTCCTGCCAAATCCAGTGGCCTTTTCCTTTCCTGAGTACTTGTGCTTTCCTGTTGGTTTCTGTCTAGTAAACCATGCCTTTGCTTTAGCTTTTAGTCTCTTGGGCTTGACAGCAGCTTTGGTTTCATCCTTGACAGAACCTTCCTTGACAGTATCCTTGTCGACAGCATCTTCCAAGACAGCATCTTCTATGACAGTATCTTTGTCGACAGTACCTTTGGTGACAGCATCTTTTTCAGCATTTATGCAATCAATAGCACATCTAAGAATGCTTGCCTCCAAAGCTTCCAGTATTCTTGACTCCTCTTCATCTGTTGCACCAGCATCTTTCTTTTCCTGGCTAGGAGTTTCTTCGTTGCCTTCATTCTGAGATTGAATACCAGTATTCCCAGAATTACTTCCACCAGCATTTCCAGCATTTCCAGAAGCTTCACCACCTCCATCCTTACCATCTTCATCATCATCATCATCATCATGGGGAGGAATGTTATAGAAGCAACTTCCACCTTGATCATTTCTTTTGGCATTGGCTCTAGTGATTAGCTCCTTCATTCTAGCTCCCAGTGCCTTGTCTCTCAACACCAGCATTTTGTAGATTTCTTGAACAGCATGAACTCTTCCTGGATTGGCATTTGAACTGAGTATTCCATCTAGTACCTTCAGAATTGACTTGGTTTCCATTTTGGATGGGCTACCAATATTCATGTAGCAGTTCCTTCTAATGCCATCCTTAGATTTAGATCTGTAGAAAACACATGATGGATTTGAGTAGACTTCGGGTAGCTTCTGTATGATCAGGTTCTGGATTTGCATATCCAATATTTCATTGAATGGTGTTTGAGTTGCCCTGATCTTTCCCTTCAAAGCACACAACACCTTTGCTGGTAGACTCTGCAATAGCTGCATTGTGATGAAATAAGATATGCCAGAAGTTAGATAAATACTTACAGCCCATCTTTTCTCATCATTCACCATTACACTGACACTGGTAATTTGTTCCTTTAACAGGTTTGTGGTGTTGGTTGGACGGTTGCTAGGAGCATTCATTGCTTCTTCCACCAAACTGCTAAACTCATTGTCATGGTTGTGTAATGTGCTCTCCCTGTAATCCACCATCAAGACATTGGCTTCCTCTTGATCATACTCAGTACCATTGGACCAAGTAGTTCCTTTATGGATGGATTCAGGCAGTTTCCCTTTACCTTTCCCAAGTTTGTTTTGTTCCTCCATTTCTCTCCATTTCTTGTGCAGAGCAGTTTCTTGAGTTTCTTGATTAGGTTCTCTAATCACCACAGGAGGCAAGATTGGATGTCTAGATGCAGGTCTTCTGTGCAATGCATCTTGAGTTTCCTTTGACATTAACACCCTTTCTCCATCCATTTCCATTTCAACAGGCTGTTCAGCTTTATCCTGTGGTTTTGCACTGCTTGGTTTGACTTGCTCCCCCTGAGACATTGCTTTCCTTTTAGCTCCCCCTCTGGTCTTCACAGCTACAGGCTCCCCCTGAGTTCCACCTGATTCTTGAATAGGCATTGATTCTGATCTTGCTACCTTCTCCCCCTTAGTTGAGTTGGCAGCTACCAGGTCAGTAAGGAACTGAATAGAAAGTTGAGTAGCAGCAAAACCATCAACCACCAGTTGAGAGAGAGAGTCCAGCTTGGAGTCCAAAGTAGCACACTGTCCTTCAAGAGCTGCAATCCTGTTACCAAAAGTAGCAGAGGGGCCACCAGACCTTAACCTTCTTGGAGGGGAAGGAAAAGACAGGGGCTTGGAGGCTATGGGGGTTCTCACACTCTCAGGGTGTTTTTGAGTGATCTCATCACCCCTCACAGTTCGACTCTCAAGGCCTAGTGCCTGAATAGTGTGGGCTCCCTCAATATCTCTCTGGACATGCTCAAGTCCCTCTCCTTTTGCCAGCTCATTTGGCTGCCTCTCATTTTTATGCTCACCTCTCTTTTCTTTTATCTCTCTTTTCTTTTGCACACCCTCACTCAACCTAGATGCATGGGTATGAGCAGTACTAACATGCATGGAAGGAGAAGATTTAGAATGTACCTTTAGGAGTGTGGCAAGAGGGAGGTCATCATCAGAGGCATCCTCAACAAGTACAGCATCAAAATTAGGCTGGGAGGACTTGACAGCATCTTTGGGAGGAATGTTACTGTCAGTTGTAGTCTGGACAGCAGGTTCTGGCATGACAGCATCTTTGGGAGGTGGAGTGACAGTATATTCTGTAGTGACAGCATCTTTCTCTCCACCTTTGACAGTAGCTGTGCCCAGGACAGTAGCATCCCCAGTGTCTTTGACAGCAACAGAGGCTGTGACAGCATCTTCCTGAAGGTAAGATGCTCCTTGGAGGTCAGACAAAGTGTTGGCTGTTTCAGTTTCTGACAAAATACCACTTTGCCCTAGCTCAGTGTTTGGAGGAGTGGTGTCCATCTCACTTTGAGAAATGGGTTCTTGTGGACCACTAGAGGGGGGCTCATCCATGATTGGAGATGGATGATCAAAACCTGAAGGGTTGGGACTGTCCCCTTCTCTAGGTTGTGGAGAAGAAACAAAAGAATGTGTAGGGAAGGAAGAAGGTGAAAGTGTAGTAGAGAGTGGGGGCTGATTCACAGATGAAACATGTGAACCATCAATAGGAGTAGAGAAATCCTCACTGTGCCCTAACTCACTGTGTGTTTCTTCAAGTGGGGGATTCTCAGGTTGGGAACCATGAGTTTGTGCAGACTCTGTACAGGGTGCCTTGGGAGACAGGCCAAATTCAATAGAAGCACCTTGTTGAGAAGGCACATCTAGGGAGGAGTTTATTTCCCTGGTTTCCTCCACAGTCTTTTGGGAGACTGCAGGGTAGCTGACAGTGGTTTTGGTCCTCCTAGCTCTCTTCTTCTTAGGCTCAGGGGGAACCACTGTGGGTTCTGCTTGACTACCTTCCTTATTTGCTGCACTAGGTGCAGTGTCTCCCTCTTGACTAACAGAGCTACCACCAACATCAGCTTCTAAGGATCTTTTTCTGGATTCTTGCAAGGCTTCTCTTTGGGCTTTGGGAAGTCTAGAGGGCCTTGGCTGAGTGTATGGTGTTGAATGGGGGTTAACTGAATTTGGGTCTAATCCAGCTTCATCCTCAAGGGAAAAAGAATCATAACCAGTAGGTAATGGATAATCAAGGTTGGGCACTTGATCAACCATGTGCTGAGTGAAGCAAAGTGGAATATGTGCATTTAGATCCTGTGAAGATAACAGTGTGTGTGTGTTCTTTTTCAAGACAGAACAAACCTCTAGACGAGGGGCATCATTATTAAAGTCACAGAAAGTATTGATACACATCATAAGAAAGCGAGGGTAGTGTGATACCTTCTTACCTATGGCAGCTTTGAGTTGTGCCATGAGGAGAGCACCAACATTCACCTTGTATCCATGGACAAGAGAATGTGTCAGTTTCTTGATGTAAGAGGGTATCCCATTCCAGCCTGTGGACTTGGTAGAGAACACCTTGACCATTGCATCAAATATCATGCTCCACTCCTTCCTTAGATACTTCCTGTCCATTTCACCAGACGGGTACCACTTGGTTGTCCCCTCTTCGAGAATAGGGCCTGCATACCCAATCTTCAAGAAGAGCTTCTTCAGAGTGTCATCATTAGCAAGTGGAGCAAAGTTTTGGCCTGCTTCCAGTGTAATTCCAAGAGCTGTATTGATGACCTCAGCTGTGAGAATGTATTGTTGCCCATTAATTGTGAATTGAATAGCTGGGTTTTCACCCTCAGTTTGAGCAACAGCAGTGCGCCAAAATTCCTCAAGTTTGTCTAGGTCGAGAATTGGAGTTGAGGTAATGGCTGAACGAAGATAGGACTTGTTCAAGAAAAACACCAGTCCTTTGAAATCCTCACCAGCATCATTTGGGGAAAAGATGCCAGCAAAGTTTGTTTGAGAGAGAGTCTGTTTGGGGGCCATGGAGATTTCAAGAAAAGAAGAAAGTGAGAAAGTAGCTTTTTGCTTGAAGAAAAGTATTTTGCCTTGAGTTTTGTGAGAGTGATATGTCTGAGTAACTAGAGAATAAATATGGGTTTCTCAAACGTTTGCTCAAAAAGTGGAGTTAAAGGACGTGTCTTAATCCACTCTCTTAACACGTGAGTTACTGCCCGTTATTCACTGGCAATCGTGGGGTGAATGTCCAATTACAACGGTCCACTATTGTTGACAGTAACCTGTGCGCTAGAAACAATCTGTCAGTAAGAGGAGGTGGTGACAGTAGGTTTTGCGCGACAGCAACTATTGCGCAAAAACTTGCTGTCACCGTTAAGCCTATGAATGACAGTATCCTTTACAAGTCTTGACAGAAAGTCTTTTCCTGCTGTCAAGAAGGTTGCTGTCAAGAAACACATGACAGTATCCTTCTTAACGACAGTAACTTCGATTAGGAAATGGTTCTGTCATGAACTTATTAGAATGCTTGATTCATATACTTAACTTAATATTGACAAATTATGGATTTAGCAATGTAATCTTTTGAACACAGATATTAAGCAATTAACACAGACAAATCATAAACTCAATAACCACATAAACAGGAACTTTTATTATTAATAAAATCATTAAAATTGAACATTTAGTACATTATTCTATGATTTTATTAACTAGTTCTAAGACTTCTTCCTTAAGCTCTTCTTCAGAGCGGCCTTCTTTTTCAAGAAGGGCCTGAAGCTCCTTCTCTTCTTCCACAGCCTTGGCTTCTTCTTCCTTAGCCTTGGCCTCCTTTTCCTCATCAATCTCATCCATGGCGTCCAACAACATTTCAAAGAGCTCGTCGATCTCTTCATTGTCTGGTTCACTATCACACTTCTTTAGACCAACTTCAATTCCTACTTTGTTTTCCATTATTTACTTGAAAACTGAGAGCAGACTGGTGAAACCTAAGGTTAATTTATAGGCAAAACCGTCTAAGGATTAAAGTCTAATGGTCAACAGTTAGAGTACCCATACAACTACCACAAAAGTAATTAATGGTCGTGTCCTCCTTTAATCCTACAGATTAATGCAAAAGAGTGTGAAAGTCCAATGGAACAGATTTTTAACTCTCAAACTTAACAGATAACCACATTAAAGTCATACACGGTTTAAAAATATGAGACTGGCACAAAAATACTGACATGAGTAGTCAAATCAACACATGCTGTCACATAACAGACATAAACCAAGTAGACAGTAACTTCTCTTGACAGCAGGTTTGAAGTTGCTGTCATGAGCTTCAAAAAGAAATTGAAAATTTAGAAACCTTAGTAAATTAACATACCAGATTCAGCATTCCCAATTCACTTACCAACCTGTTGAAGGTTGCTTCATCCAATGGCTTAGTGAAGATGTCAGCAAGTTGCTTGTCAGTTGGGACATAAATCAGCTTCACAGTTCCTTGTTCAACATGCTCTCTGATAAAGTGATGTCTTATATCAATGTGCTTTGTCCTAGAGTGTTGAACTGGATTGTCTGAGATGGCTATGGCACTAGTGTTGTCACAGTAAATAGGAATATCTCTTAACACTAGACCATAATCTAGAAGTTGACTTTTCATCCATAGAATTTGTGCACAGCAACTGCCTGCAGCAATGTACTCAGCTTCTGCTGTTGAGGTAGAAACTGAATGCTGCTTCTTGCTAAACCATGATACCAATCTTCCACCAAGAAATTGACAGCTACCAGTAGTACTTTTTCTGTCAATCTTGCATCCAGCATAGTCTGAGTCTGGGTAACCAATTAGATCAAATCCAGTATTCTTAGGATACCAAAGGCCTAGGTTAGGAGTGCCTTTTAAGTATCTAAAGATTCTCTTGATGGCTACCAAGTGTGACTCCTTTGGATCACTTTGAAACCTTGCACAAAGACATGTAGCAAACATGATGTCAGGTCTGCTAGCTGTTAGGTATAGGAGGGATCCTACCATGCCTCTATAAGTGCTTGAGTCAACTTTCTTTCCTTTAGGATCAAGATCCAGACTAGTTGCTGTGGACATTGGTGTCCTTGCAGGAGATGAATCTTCCAAGTTGAACTTTTTGAGAAGTTCCTTGATATACTTAGCTTGACTTATGAAGATTCCATCAGTTTGTTGAAGAATTTGTAACCCTAGAAAGAATGACAATTCTCCCATCATGCTCATCTCATATTTGTTGCTCATGAGATGAGAAAACTTCTCACACAGCTTCTCATTTGTAGAACCAAAAATGATATCATCCACATAGATTTGTACCAGAATGATGTCCTTGCCATGATGCTTGTAGAAAAGTGTCTTGTCCACAACTCCTCTGGTAAACTGGTTTTCCAGAAGAAAGGTGGAAAGTGTGTCATACCATGCCCTGGGTGCTTGCTTTAGTCCATACAAAGCTTTGAAGAGTTTGTACACAAAGTTATGCATGTCAGCATCCTCAAACCCTGGTGGCTGTTCCACATACACTTCTTCTTCCAGTTCTCCATTTAGAAAGGCACTTTTGACATCCATCTGAAATACTTTGAAGTTGCAGTGTGCAGCATAAGCTAGAAAGATTCTTATAGCTTCAAGTCTGGCAACAGGAGCAAATGTCTCATCATAATCTATTCCCTCCTGTTGACAGTAACCTTTAGCCACTAGCCTTGCTTTGTTCCTTGTCACCAATCCATTTTCATCAAGTTTGTTTCTGAAAACCCACTTGGTCTCAATAACTGACTTTCCCTTAGGTCTTGGAACCAATCTCCATACATTGTTTCTTTCAAACTGATTTAGCTCTTCTTGCATGGCTATCACCCAGTCAGAATCCAACAATGCTTCATCAATTGTCTTGGGTTCCATTTGTGACAGGAAGCATGAGAACATGCTGTCAGCAGAGACTTTGTTCCTTGTCCTCACACCAGAATTGGGATCACCAATTATAAGGTCATTTGTGTGGTCCTTGGTCCACCTGGTGATTCTGGGCAAGCTGCTTGATTGAACAGGAACATTTGCTTCAGCTTGTTGAGTTGAATGCTCATCAATTTCATTGTCTCCACCATGTTCTTCATTGTCTCCAGAGTCAACACTGTTCTGAATGTTAGATGTTATGGTGTGTGATTGAGCTGGAGTTTGAATGACAGTAGTGGTGTTGACAGCATCTTTGTCAACTTCAACAATTTGAGTGAAGCTAGGTTCTTCATCTACAATCTCCTCAGCTTCCAGGTATCCTTGATTCTCAAATCTAAATGTCTGCATCTTTCCTTCTTCATGCAGTCCTGGAAACTTGGTTTCATCAAATGTGACATTAACACTTTCTTCAATAATCCTGTGTTCTATGACATAAACTCTGTAGGCAGTCCTTTCTGTGCTGTAACCCATGAATAATCCTTCAAAAGCCTTGGTGTCAAATTTTCCTTTCTTCTCATGGTTGTCTTTCATCATAAAGCATTTGCTCCCAAACACATGAAAATATTTGACAGTAGGTTTCTTTCCAGTTAGCAGACAGTAAGGAGTACTTGCATGAGTTTTGTTGATCATGGTTCTGTTCTGAGTATAACAGGCTGTGTTGATGGCTTTAGCCCAGAAATATGTTGGCAACTTAGCATCATGCAACATAGTTTTAGCTGCTTCAATGAGAGTCCTGTTCTTTCTTTCTACAACTCCATTCTGCTGTGGAGTTCTTGCAGCAGAGAATTGTTGTACAATTCCTTCATCTTTACAGAAATTTCCAAGAGTGGCATTTCTGAATTCTGTACCATTGTCACTCCTCAAGATTTGAACTTTTGAGTTTGGGGTTCTATCAAGAACTCTGACTTGATCAATAATCACTTGAGCAGCTTCATCTTTGGATTCAAGAAATTTCACCCAAGTGTACCTTGAGTAATCATCCACCATTACCAAGGCATACCTCTTTCTGGCCATAGATGGTACATTGACTGGTCCAAAGAGGTCCATGTGAATCAACTTGAGTGCTTCTGTGTTGGTGTTTACTTGTTTGGACTTGTGCACAGCTCTTCTCAGTTTGCCCATTTGACAATCTTCACACAGTCCTTCTTGACAGAATTCCTGTTGGGGCAAACCTCTCACTAACTCCTTCTTCATCAGAATATTCATTGTCTTGAAGTTGAGATGTGAGAGCTTCCTGTGCCAAAGCATACTGTCACCAACAGTAGCCTTACTGTAAAAACAGTCAACTTTATCCTTCTTTGTTGAGCTTAGATCAGCAACAAACAAGCTTCCTTTTCTGACCCCTTTTAGAGAGAGGCTTCCATCCTTCTTGTGATAGATGTTGCAAACCATCATGTCAAAGTCAACCTTAAATCCTCTGTCACTGAATTGGCTGACACTGAGTAGGTTGTGCTTCAATCCATCCACAAGAGCAATATCTTCAATGACAACATTCCCAATTTCCAGACAGCCATATCCCACTGTGTAACCCTTGCTGTTGTCTCCAAAGGTTATGATTGGGCCAGCTTTCTCTACATAATGTGATAGCAGGGCTTTATCACCTGTCATGTGTCTTGAGCAACCACTGTCAATTATCCACATGACCTGATTTTTCTTCTTACCCTGCAAAACAGAATGTTTCTAAGTTGCATATGGTACCCAATCTTTGTTGGGTCCTGCAGTTTCAGTGTTCCCTGAGTTTCTTCCAGTCACAACATCACAAGCATTATCAAAGACTTCCTGTTTGACTTCTCTTTTCACCCACTTAGGTTTAGAATTGGACTTGGTCCTTTTCTTAGTGGATGAAGCCTTTTTGTTGTTGCCAGCAGGCTCAGAAGTTTCAACAGTGTTTAGGTATGAGCATTTTTCAGTAGAGAGAACAGGTAAGTTAAAGCATGTACTCATGGCAGTGATTTTGCATGGCATACAATCAATGTTATTACAGACACTCATAGTTCTATGCATAAGGGGGGTTCTGTGTAAGTTACCATTGAGTTCAGTTGCATTGATCTTATCCTCAATTGGTTTCTTACAAACATGTGTTAAGTGATGTGTAGATCCACAGTTATTGCATAGTTTCCTAGAAGCACCTCCAACATTAGTGTATCCATTTCCTTTGTTGACACCTACCTTACCATTCCTGTTCCTAGACTTGGGAGTCACTGGATTGACAGTATGTTCAGAAGTTGCTGTCGAACTATCCTTGACAGTATCTTTTAATCCTACTGTCTTGACAGAAGGTTTGAGAGTTACTGTCTTGGAATCATTCTTGACAGTATCTTTGAAAGATTCTGTCTTGCCAATCGTGACAACATCCTTTGACCTTACTGTCTGATCGCTTGGTAAGTTTACTGTCTTGGGGATTGTGACAGTATCCTTTCCTTCCTTGAATGTGCTGTCAACACCTTCATCCTCATCAAGAATTTCTTGTTTGATGAGCATGGCTTCTTCATCAAACTCAATTTCAGCAGCTTTGAAAATAGGAGTTTTAACTTTCTTGAGAATGGTGGGTTTGACAGCAGCTATTCCAGGACAATCTTGAATCACAGTTTCCTTTCCAGGTCTTCTACCATAAGAAAAACCTATACCAACAGACTGATTTTCTGTATGCTTATCATTGTAATCCTGAAGTATCTTTGATGAGTTTCTATAGGCCTTAATCTTAAATTCATTTTTAGCAATCTCATTCCTCAGGAATTCCTCAACCTCCTTAGCACATTTTAATTCATTTTTAAGTTTGGCATTCTCTTGAGCTAAAGAGCCTAGAGAACTGGTTTTGAGAAAAAGAGAATCATTTTCAGACTGAAGTGTTTCATTTAGCTTACTTAGTCTAGAGATTTCCTCATTAGCAGCAGACAAGCTAGTATAGACATTGAACATTTCAGCACTTAAGTCTTTAATGGTTTTCTTATACTCATCAGTAGACATATCAAGTAAGACAAGTGAAGGTACCTGACTTGAAGGAGTTGATGCTACCTCATCAGTGCTAGCCATGAGAGCTAGGTTAACATATTCTTCCTCTTCTTCATCATCAGAATCATCCCAACACTTTCCTTCAGCCACATAGGCTTTACCTTGATTTTTCTTAGAGTATCCACCAGTTCCTTTCTCATATCTTTGAACCTGTTTGGGTCTTTTGCATTCAGTAGCAAAGTGACCAGGTTCTCCACAGTTGTAACATTTGAACTTTGATCTATCCACAAATCCAGTTTTGTATCCTCCTTTGGTTGAACTTCCCACAGCAGCCTTTGATGAGCTTCCTTTGCTGAACTTGGATGCTTGGCCTTGAGGCTTGTATGACCTATCCTTCTTGAACCTAAAGTTCTTGAATTTCTTGGCCATGTAAGCCATAGTAGGGTTGTCCATGCTTTCCAGTTCCTCCATTGTGTAGAAGTCTTCATCTTCCACATCTTTAATCTGTAGTACCACTTTCTCATCATCTTCAACCACCTCTTCTATCTTCAAGGTCTGTGTTGGGATTGATTGTGTGATCTGTGGTACTTCACTTGGCTGTGTGATCCTTGGCACATGTGCTACTAGGGCACTTGACATATTAGCCATCTTGTTCCTTGTTCCACTTTGTATGGCTCTCTTTTGAAAGAGTTCGAGTTCATAGGATTTCAGAATACCATAAAGTGTCTCAAAGGTTATAGTGTTGAGATCTCTTCCTTCTCGTATGGCTGTTGTCTTGTGTTCAAGGTGATCAGGCAGTGTGAGCAGGAACTTGACGTTTAATTCTTTTCTGTCATAGTACTTGCCATGTATCTGTAATTCAGTTAAGAGCTTACTGAACCTTTCGAACATGGAGGTTAAGTCTTCACCAGGCTTGGCCATGAATGCCTCATATTGAGATATTAGAATTTGCCTTTGGTTGCCCTTAACCTCTTCACTTCCTTCACAGAGTAAGGCTAACCTGATCCACATCTCCTTGGCTGATGTGCAGCTTATTACACTTCCACACATGGCTTTATCCAGTGTGAGAGAATCGAGCAAGATAAGTTGCAAATGATCATCTAGCACCATTTTCTCCTTTTCAGGTTCCAAGAATTCTGAGGGATCTTTGGGAACCCAATGTGCAGGAATAATCTCACCATTCACTGTTGTGGCTTCAATTTCCTTTCTTGGAATGAAAGGACCATTCTCGAGTATACCTGGGTATAGTGGATTTGCAGCTTTGATAAACAACAAGATTTTTCTTTTCCAAATGCTGTAGTTCTCTTTATCAAAAGCTGGGATCTTGATACTGTTTGATTTCTGCATTTTCTCCGGGATCTCAGATATGTATGTTAATCTGAAGGCTCTGATACCAGTTGTTAGTCCTTGTGTATTGCAGAAGGGGGGGGGGATGAATGCAATACTGATAAAATTCAATCTAAATTTCAACAACTAAAATCAAGATTAAACGTTATCAGCAATATATGCAATCACGAACAGTATTTAGTAAGAACAAGATTCACAAAATAAATGTTTTATTTATTTTGCAAAGTGTTGCTACAACCTCAAGAAAAAGATCTCGAGCTTCGGGTTTTTCTTCTTAGACACTTGCTTGTGTTTGTTACAGTTCTAGAATGAGTTGATAGTAGGTATATGACTAACCCTATCACTATCAGTCACGGGTTTGTAAAGCTGCTGTCACTGTCAAGTGGCAGCTTCTTACAGATTGTCTTACCCATGTGACTTTCCTAAATTGCTAACATGTCAGATAAACATTACAAAGAAAGCAACCTAGATTCATTCTATTTCCAGCTAAACCAATTCAGCAGATAAAGACTTGACCTTGCTCTTGAATTGATTCGCTTTTGATTTGTAGTGCCTTGAAGCTTCTGTCGTAGTCTTGCAGACTTGGTGCAGCTTAGGGATGCTGCATCACGCCTGTTTCTTGAACATTTAAACTGTCACGGGATTTGACTGAGAAAGATACCTAGCATAAGGATCTTTATTGAGACAGTTACTTTTGCCGCAAAGCTTGCTGTCACAGGAATGATCTTTTGGTGACAGTATGAGTTCCCCGCATAGAGTGCTGTCGAGGATCCCAAACTTGCTGTCGAGGGCAATAGTTGCTGTCGCGTAGTCTTCCGCCAATGTTGCTGTCAGAGTAAATATGCTGTCGTGACTTGCAACATTCTGTCTTCTTGTAATCTTACTGTCACAGCTTTAGGACAGTAACCTTTATTCATGTTGTCATCCAAAAAGCATTCTTTGAGGCTTGAACACACAAGTGAACTTCTTTCAAATAATACAACTAGAATAACATTACATACTGATTACAAGAACATACTTTGGCTATGACAGTATGTTCTACTTAATTTAAAAAATTAAGTACAATCAAAGTTAAGTTGTTTCTATGCTATCACCCATAAATCCCAACACCAAACCTGAAATATTTTCATATTTTCGGGTGTAAATTCTTTGTGTTGAAAACTCATCATGAACAGTTGACCAAGTTTGACTTAAAAGCGGATGAAGGAATTTTTGTTGGATATCCACTGTCGACTAAAGCATTCAGAGTTTATAATCTGAGAACAAAAGTGATCATGGAATCTATACATGTGTCATTTGATGACAAGAAAATAACTGGACTTGAAGCGACCGCTCTTAAGGAAGGAATGGAGTTTCTTCTTTGATTGTATAACAAGAGAGTTCGGGAAGAAATGCACAAATTGGGATGCTATTCCAATTGATAGTCTGCAAATCGAGTATTCTCTTCTCTATGGTAATAACTTTGATTTTGCTAGACTAGTTCTTCATAACATAGGAGAAAAGATGACAGAAAATAGAAGCGTAGTATATTTTGCTCGCTTTTGTCAATTGATAGTTTCTTCTTGTGTTGATGGGGTTGAGATTGCTGAGGATGATGTGATTCCCTCGTTTAAATTGCATAAGAGAATATTCTCTGATTTGACAAATAAAGATGTTAAGAAGGGAAATATTGGGGACTTGTTACTTCCTGATTCAATCCAACAGTTTCTACAACCACAACCTCAACCAAAGCCTCAACCATTAAACACTGATCCTCAATCTACTTCCCAAAGACCAAAATCTGGAGGTAGGACTAAGCATAGGGCTTTTAAAGCTGTCAAGGCTTCTAAACCATCTTCTGATGCTGATTTACCAAAGACTGTTGGTACTTCAAGAATCAAGAAAAGGGCAAATAGACCACACTCTGATGCTGAGCCCTCACAGATCAAAAGAAGGAAGCTGGTAGCTGATTACTTATTTTATGAAGTGGTTCAAGAATCCACACCTGCTGAAACTCCAGAGATTGTCTCTCAAGATGTTATTGAGAATGCTACTGTGCCTGATGAAGCCAGAGCAAATGCTGATGAGATGGCTGACTTGAATGCTGAACAGCCTGAGCTAATCTTGGAAATGGAGATAGAAGAAAATTTTGAAGCACATCCCTCTGCAAGTGTTGATGAAACAGAGGATGTGGCAGTTGATCAACCAACAGTGATTCTTGATGAGTCTATGGCTACTCACACAGAGCTATGCTTTGTTACTCACCAGGTTATTGAAAAGGATGAGGAGGTTGATCAGACAACAAAGGCTGTACTTGAAGATGATGCAGAGACTGCTGCAGAGCCTATTGTTGATATTGTTGAGTCTGTTCAAGAAAATGAGGTTGAGAACTTAAACTCTGAAAAGATGGCAAATAAAGATGTCCAAGAAACTTTTGCTGAGAATGTTCCTAATTCTCCAAGTGCAGAGTCTTCAGCAAAGTCTGATGACAAAGCTGCTTCTTCATCTTCTCCAAGGATTTCAGTTCAACCGAATCCTAAAGTGCATGAGTTTGGTGGTTCATCTCAACATAATACTAAAACTCATTTTCAGAATATGTACTTTGCAAATTGGTCGAGTCATGAATGTATCTTTCCTAATCAAAGGGCAGCTGAATTTGTGTCCAAGACTGCTGCTACTATCACAAATCCTGAGCTTCTTGCACATCTTAAAGCTACGATTGTACACGTAAAGTCTCTTAACAACCGTTTTGATGAAACTCAGAAACATGTTACTGGGTTGAGAAATGATGTGGCTGCAAGGGAACTGACTTTGAAACAAGAAAAATTTTCTTTATCTAGAGATCAGGAGGCTATAAGAACCAGGCTAAGCAAAGTTGAAGAAAATCAAAATGTCATGTCTGATAAGATTGATTCAATTGCTGTTTCACTTGAATAGCTCACATCAGTGTTGATTCTTGATGATGTCAAAACGGGGGAGAGAGTATTCAAAGACAAATGCAAGAAATCTCAAACTCTGAGCAAGAAGGATGATACTGGTGATGGTGGAGCAAAAGACAAAGAGTTTAGGTCAAAATCAATTCAAGAGCAAGGGAGACTAAGGTCAAACTCTGCTACTGCTAAGACAAACTCTGATAGAATAAACACTGCAGCTCAATCTTCTTCAAAAGCTAGAAGCTTATTGCTCACTTCTCAACCAAATACTGATGAAGAGATTGCAGCTCAGTTGTTTCTGGAAGAGCATGGTGCAGATGCAACGATTGAAGACATTCAAGCTGAAGAGAAGATGCTGGCTGAAGAGCATGAAAAGAATTTGAAGTCTGAAAAAATCAAGAAGGTTGTTAAAGTTTCAAGGCCTAAAGAGAAAGGGATTATTATCAAAGAAAATGTAAATTCTCAACAGAGTTTACAATATTCAAGAAGACCAGTTGAAGCTAGTCTTGATAAAGGCAAAGGGAAGCTTGTAAAAGAAAAGCAAGTACTGAAGAAAGCTCAATCAACCTCTGACAATGCTCAAGTTGACAAATCGTTAGAAGCTGTAACAACCACTGATACTATTCAAGTTGTACAGACTCAGTTATCTTCTTCTCAACTTCAAAGGATGTTTGCAAAACCTATTACAGTTCAACATTCTCTGATTCCTGGAAATGAAAATATTCTTCAGAGCAGAACCATCATGGGCAAAGAATCTCGAGATAGATCTGGTTTAGGATCTCATAGAGAGAAGAGGGTGAATAACAGTCCTATGGATCATACCTCATTAGCTGAACCTGGTATTGGTGTGACTCAAGAAAATCTTGATTCTTTGGAGTCTGTTCAGTTAATACATCATAGAGGTTTGAAAAGGGATTTTCTGTTATACTTTAAGACTGATGGAAGAGTATACGGAATTGGTGAAGCTGATATTGAGCTGAAGATGAAGGAGGAGCTGGAATATGTGTTGTACCTACTTAAAGTCAAAAATCAAAGAACTCAACAAGCAGCTGAGGTATTAAGAGGAAGAATGATGAAAGCTAGAGCTCTTAGTGGCCTAAAGTCTGTAAGTTCTTATATACCAAAGTACAGAGATTATAATGGAAAGCTTGTGGAGATGAAGAGGAATAGTGCAAAATTTTCAACAGCTCTTGGAATAAAGGTGTTGGAATTTAATCTGGATTCAGATAAATCCTTCATGATAAAGCTAGGTAATGAGATGAAAAAGAATAGTATCTATGCCTTGAGAGCTGCTATCTATCAAACTGGAGAGAATGATCCAGAGTTAAAGGAATTGAAAGAAATTATGGTAGCTGAGCTAGAAAGGGCTGAAAGAAGTCTGCTTACAGACTATCTCAGAACTGTACCTGAAGTTGAAGAGATTAAGTAAATATAGTCTGTAAGTTTTTAAGTTTTCTGTTCTAAGTTAAATATAAACTCTGTGATTTTATAAACACTGCATTTGTTATATGTTTTGACATCATCAATTATCTGTTAACTTGTACATTTTTTTTATGCACAAGTTGGGGGAGATTGTTAGATATAATTGTTGATGTTTGTTTATCAGTGTTTAAAGATCAGGATACTATCAGAGTTTAGCTGGAAGACTGGTCAGAGTTTGTTAAACTCTGACATTCAGAGTTTGTTTAGCTGTCGGTGTTATACACAATGAAGATTCTAGAAGCGATATACTTTGAAGAAGGGAAGAAGCAAAGAGATATCGTGATGGCTAAGGAAACGGAACAGAAGACAGAAGCAATTCTAAATTGATATTAATTGTATAGCTGATTTATAGGAATATCAATTAAAGATTGTATGTAGCTGTGTACTATATAAACACAGATAGGTTAACCCTAAAAGGGATGCGAATACTTGAAAGATTAATTCTTGTAACCTAGCAGCTCTCTGTGATATTTTACATCACTGAGAGAGGAGTTATTAATTCCATACAGTTTATTATTCATAAACAGTGTTCTTATTGTTATTCTCATACATATACTTGATTATATATTGTGTATTCGGCCTAACATCTTATTCTTGTACCGTCAAAATAATAAGTACAGTTGATCTTAAAATAAATAAATTAAATAAATGAGAACTGTTAGATCAAATATTAAAAAGATTTATTTTAATAATATAAACCAAATATGAGTAGGTTTATTTGGTTCTTGGTCTATACTTTAATTCTAAGTTGAGTTGTTTTCTATTTCTAAGTTGAATAGAAATAATATAAAAATTCGTTATTTTATTCTTTCTTCAATTTCAGGGTAGTTTTAATTGGAAAAAAATGGTTAACTTTAATTGTATTCCTAAGTTGAATAGAACTAATGTAAAAATTCGTTATTCTATTATTTCTTCAATTTCAGGGTAGTTTTAATTGATTTTTTTTTTGTTAAACTATCACTAAATTAAAGATTATTTTTTGAGTTTTATGTGGGGTGTAAATTTATTTTTAAATATGATTTTTAGAACTGAAGATACAACATAAATAATGTATTGAGCGTATAAAACGTAATAAATAAAATCTAAAAACTAATAACATAAAATTGATATAATTATAAATATTAAAAACAAAAAGTCGTGCGGGTTATAAGCTATCTATCTATACTATAATATAAAATTATAACTTTACACTTATATATTATTGATAACTAGGTTACTAAGTCGCGCTTCGCAGCGACATTATAATACATTTGTTAAGAAAAAGAATATTAGAAAAAAAATTATGAAATTAATATCTACAAAATTATTTAAATTATCAAATAAAATATATTCTATAAAATCAGCGGCATTAGAATATATTTGTTAAAAAAAAGAATTTTAGAATAAAAATTATGAAATAAATATCTACAAAATTATTTAAATTATCAAATAAAATATATTCTATAAAATTTGTATTTGGGTAGGTAATATTATAAAGTTTTTACATATTACTTTTGTTTATATAGTTTGATTTTTTATTTTCTTGGACCGATACCATTACCATATATATATAGGGAAATTTATATTGATAAAAAAATTACTAAATTTATAAAATACTAAATTTATATTGATTTATATTTCTAGGTAGATGTGACAATTATTATATAGGGTCCACCATCCTCCTTGTATAAATTTGTATCAACCATCTCGACCAACTTTTCCCACAAAGTTACGGTACTGGTAATGGAGCTGTTTAAGAAAAAAATTAGAACAAATTAAATAAGTAAAACAAATAAATTGGGGTAACCAAAGAAGTAATATAAAATTACAAGAACAATAAAAAACAATTAACAATTATATTAAAATTAATATAATGCATAACTTACTAATTTGTGACAATTTTGAGATCTCTTTTTTTCCAACCGCTTTTGACAACTTCAATGCCACCCAAGTAGGTCAAGCAGCGCACAACATCTAAATCAACATAGAAAAAATAATATTAGAACATGATAGTTTGAATTATAACTTATATAATAGTATTACTTATATATTACTCTAATATATTACTGCATCAAAAACCTAATAGTATGTTTGTGTCATTAATACGTGCATCAATCATATCCTGATATAGGAACTAAAATCCATGCAGTGATATGTTTACGATGCCTTCTTCGAATCTCTTAGGCAACGTTATGCGTATGAAGAGCAATTTAGACCCATGTGATAGTGGTCTATATTTCCTTGTCCTTGAAACAACTTTCAGATTTTTGATGCTGTACACGGAGCCTTCCTCTAAAAGATTTTTGAACCGAGAGACCAGAATCTTCGGGATCATAGCATGGATCAAATTTTCCTGTCATACAACATATCTTAGAAAAGTTAATAACATCATACAATTTGACAAATTAATAAGTTATAAGTATATTGATTTATTAACCTTTTCATCGATCAAAATCATGTCAATACTGATCAGTTCTTCAGTATTTGGATTGACAGATTCCCACATTCTACACACTCGTACTCTTATCATCCAAGTATAGCTGCTCTCGTTCAAAGCATCCAACATGGTATAGGTCATAGTTGTTTTGATCGTAAATATGGTTGTAAAAATTTGAAGCTATGTAAAAAAGTTTCGGTGTAGATTTTTTGTTATGAATGACCTTTAATTTATAGGTGTTTGTAAGGTGAATAATATGGAAATATGTTATGTTTAAAAGTCAAGAAGTATTATAAAAGAAAAGTTCTATAAAGTTTGAAAATAATAAAAGAAAGTTTTATCAAGTTTGAAAATAATAAAAGAAAGTTCTATCAAGATTGAAAATAATAAAAGAGAAAATTGCAATTATTAACATAAGATCCTGAAAATTCGAAAATAATAAGAAAGTTATAATTTCCTAAATCAAAAAAAGTTCTATCAAGTTTGAAAATATTAAAGAAAGTTATATCAAGATTGAAAATAATAAAAAATAAAATTGCAATTATTAACATAAGAGCCTACAAATTCGAAAATAATAAGGAAGTTGTAATTTTCTAAATCAAAGAAAGTTCTATCAAGTCCTATAAATTCGAAAATAATAAAGAAGTTGTAATTTTTTAAATCAAAGAAAGTTTTATCAAGTTTTAAAATAATAAAAGAAAGTTCTATCAAGCCTACAAATTCAAAAATAATAAGGAAGTTGTAATTTTCTAAATCAAAGAAAGTTATATCAAGTTTGAAAATAATAAAAGAAAGTTCAATCAAGCCTACAAATTCGAAAATAATAAGGAAGTTGTAATTTTCTAAATCAAAGAAAGTTCTATCAAGTTTGGAAATAATAAAAGAAAGTTCTATCGAACCTACAAATAAAGTTATATCAAGTTTGAAAATAATAAAAGAAAGTTCTATCAAGTTTGAAAGTAATAAAAGAAAGTTCCATCGGGCCTACAAAATCGAAAATAATAAGGAAGTTGTAATTTTCTAAATCAAAGAAAGTTCTATCAAGTTTGAAAATAATAAAAGAAAGTTCTATCAAGTTTGAAAATAATAAAAGTGTAATTTTCAATTTCCTTCCTACAAAATCGAAAATAATAAAGGAAGTTTTAATTATTAATATTAAAAATTGTGAAAAATTGAGAAAATTAGAAAAATAGAACGGAGCGATTTGAGAGCCGCCACCTCACCGCCCCCGTCTTATCTTTTATATAAGTATGCATATTGATCGTTAGAAGATGGAGAAAAATATAGTGAAGTCGGATTTCAAAAAACGTTCACCGATTCACGGGAAAAATCAAATTAAAAACGAAAGGGATTAGTTGGGATTGTGTATGTGAGGGTGTATTTTAACTGTGTGTGGTGCAGTAGAGGGCCGTTAGATTAGATTAATCTAAGGGCTTATATTAGTTTCTTGTTTTTATTTTTATTTTAGTTTCTATTTGATCACTAACATATATATATATATATATATATATATATATATATATATATATATATATATATATATATATATATATATAGGGTTTACTCCAATACAAACCACTCTTAGACTACAAACTAAATAATTTTAGTGATTTCTGTAAGAATAAATAGTTATTTCAGCATAGATCTAGCTATTTATTTTTATATACGTATAAATTTAGTGATTTTACGGTACAAAATATGTAATTTATGTATAGATCTGGAGAAAAAATCACTACATTTACGCAAAAATCACTATTTATTCTTAGAGAAATCACCAACATTTTAGTGATTCTCGCAAGAATAAATAGTGATTTATCGTCGGAATATTTCAAATATGGTATGCAAATTGATCGTTGGGAGATGGAGAAAAATACGGTGAAGTCGGATTTCAAAATAAGCTCTCCGATTGACGGGAAAAGTCAAATTAAAAACGGAGGGGAATATGTGTGATTGTGTGTGAGAATGTGTATTTTAGTTGTGTGTTGTGCATATAGGGGGGCCATTAGATTAGATTAATCTAAGGGTTTAGATTGGTTCTTAGTTTGTATTTTAAAAAAGGTTTGTATTTGATCACTAGCCTATATATAAAAGAAAGTTCTATCAAGTCCTACAAATTCGAAAATAATAAGGAAGTTGTAATTTTCTAAATCAAATAAAATTTTATCAAGTCCTACAAATTCGAAAATAAAAAAGGAAGTTGTAATTTTCTAAATAAAAGAAAGTTCTATCAAGTTTGAAAATAATAAAAAAAGTTTTATCAAGCCTACAAATTCGAAAATAATAAGGAAGTTGTAATTTTCTAAATCAAAGAAAATTCTATCAAGTCCTACAAATTCGAAAATAATAAGGAAGTTGTAATTTTCTAAATCAAAGAAAGTTCTATCAACTTTGAAAATAATAAAAGATAATAAAAGTGTAATTTTCAATTTCTTCCTACAAAATCGAAAATAATAAAGGAAGTTGTAATTATTAAAATTAAAAATTGAGAAAAATTGAGAAAAATAGAAAAATAGAACGAAGCGATTCTAGAGGTGCCACATCACCGCCCCGTCTTCTCCTTTATATAAGTATATTGATGATGATTGATTATAAAATTACCGTATTTTTCTAAAAAATGGATTGCAGGAAATAGAGATCGAAGCAAAATGACAATAATTTTTAATCCCTTCCCAATTTTCATGTTTTTATTTTTGTATATTAATTCTTAATCCGGCCCCTTACCCAAACAAATATTGGGTTTTTCAATTCAAATAGGATGGAAATCGAACAGGGGTCAAGCAGACAAAGAATGTCCATCTGTAAATAAGAACTATGTTAGTTAAATTGATTGGTTATAATGATTAATGATTAGCTAAAATTTGTTGAACTTCGAAGATTATGTATTTTTATTGACTAGGTTGGCTAAATTTTAAAAATAATATGTTGTTATTATTTTAAGTTGTTTAAAATAGAAAATATTATTTTAATATGATAACAAATGATGTAAAAGTTTGCTACATGTTACAAGAGGTTCGACAAAAATAGGCTAACGAAAAAGAATTGGCTAAAATTATAGCTAACAATTATGTGTCAGAGTAATGAAAAATTTAGAGATTATGTATAATTTTTATTTAAAGCATGCTAACAAGATTTTTAGCTAAGAATTTTCACCCATTAGAGATACTTAAATCCCACTTAATAAAACCAAAACAAAAAGGATGCTAAAAAGAATCTTTCAAAAATATTTTGAATACGATAAAATTGTCGAGTAAGCTCCCACCTCTCCTGTTGACGAAGATACGAACGCGGAAACCGGATAATATTATTTATAATTACAAAGTTATTCTCATTGATTTTTCTTCATCACGGACTTAAAGAATTTCAAATGAAAATTAACGAAAGCACTAGTCTTTGCCCCCGTGATTTGAAAGTTTATGGGTTGTTTAAAGGAGTGGGCTAAGCACCACCATGCGATACAAATTAAAATCTTAACTGGAAAAGTATATGATTGTTTGATCTTAAAACAGAGGAAGAATACAGCACGTGTTTGAGTTATTTTAAAAAAATTGATTTATATTTTAAAATGAATAAGTGTCATATATAAGTGTAAGTGATGAGGAAACTTGTTTTTCTCATTCAGTGTTTTGGCTTTAAATACAATTACAAGTGAGGAATTACAGTGAGTACAAAGCCATGATTAAGGCTGACAATTAGTCACTGAAATACGCTACTGATTGTTTCCTAAACTAAAGATAATCACAGCTAGCTAATAATATTTACAGTTACATGACAGAATCATATATTATGCTCAGAATCAAGAAATTGATTTGCAGAATCCTTAATACGCCCCCGCAAGACGCGCGATCGAGGTAGAAGTCCGATCTTGGATAGTAAAAAGTGGAATCGTGACTTCAATAATGGTTTAGTAAGAACATCCGCAAGCTGATCATCACCGGAAATATGAGTAACACGCAACTGACCTTTGTGGACTTGTTCACGAACAAAGAGAAAAGCGAGTGCTAGGTGCTTCATCCGGGAGTGAAAAACTAGGTTGGTCGAGTAGCTAGTAGCTCCTAAATTATCACAATATACAGTTGGGAGCTGCAATGATGAATAACCAAGCTCGAATAAAAGAGATTTTAACCATATCAATTCAGTTATAGTGGATGCAACATCTCTGAATTTTGCTTCGGTTGAAGAAAGAGCTAAAGCGTGTTGTTTCTTGGAACTCCAAGATATTGGATTACGACCAAGATACACAATGTAGCCTGAAGTGGAGAGAAACTGTTCCTTGTCACCCGCCCAATCTGCATCCGTAAATGCATGAAGTTGCAAAGGAGAATTCTGATGAAGCATGAGACCATGGTGAGCAGTACCATTTACATATCGAAGCAATCTCTTTAGTGCCTGCCAATGGTCATCCGTAGGACAATGCATAAACTGAGATAATTTGTTGACTGAGAAGGCAACGTCAGGGCGTGTGAGAGACAGATATTGAAGAGCACCAACTAGAGCTCGATATTCGGTAGATAAAGAAAGAGGTCTGCCACCGGTGAGAGTAAGGGGAAGAGTAGGAGTCATGGGGGTACTGACTGGATTAGAACCTAAAATATTAGAGCGAGTGAGAATATCTGTAATGTATTTTGTTTGATTGAGAAATAAATCAGTAGGTGTAGGTACAACTTCAACCCCAAGAAAGTAAGATAGAGGTTCGAGGTCTTTAAGGAAGAAATGAGCAGCCAATTTAGGGATGAAAGTTGTAAGATGTGAGGGGGATGAGCCAGTGATAATGATATCATCAACGTAAACTAATAAATATAAGGTAATGGAACCATTTTTGTAGATAAAGAGAGAGGGGTCAAATATTGTTGGGCGAAAACCACACGCAATGAGGAAAGATTTAAGCTCGATATACCAGGCTCGGGGGGACTGTCTTAGACCATATATAGCCTTAATAAGTTTACAAACATAATTGGGATATTTTTTATCAATGAACCCAGGAGGTTGAGCCATATAAACATCTTTCATAAGAGTACCTTGCAAGAACGCATTATTAACATCAAGTTGGCGCAAGGACCAACCTTGAGAAATGTCAAGAGAAAGAATGAGACGCATGGTTGTGGGTTTGATTACATGACTAAATGTTTCAGAGTAATCAAGACCAGGGCGTCGGTGAAATCCCTTCGCAACAAGACGAGCTTTTAGCCGCTCAACGGAGCCGTCAGAGTTGTATTTGACACGATAAACCCACTTACAACCGACAATATTTTGAGAAGGGTGGGGAGGAATAAGACACCATGTAGAGTTGCGAGTAAGAGCGTTGAATTCATCAAACATGGCTTGACGCCATTGGGGATGCTTTAGAGCTTGCGTGATATTTTGAGGTTCACTTGGTTGGGAAGAAAGAGCTACTGTTGCTGTATACTTGGGATTTGGTTTGCGAATATTATTTTGAAGACGGGTGGTTATAGTTCGTTGAGGTGGTGGTGGAGGAGGAGGAGAGGTTGGAGATGGAGGTAAAGTTGTGTTAGAAGAAATGTCATCAGTTTGTTGATTATTGGAGTTGCCAGAAGATAACGGTGATAAAGGAGGCGGGGGAAATGGTTCTGTAGGGATAGTTGAGGGAGTGTTAAGGACAGTAGGCTGTATAATAGGTATATAGAGAGGGCACCAGTCATCAAGGTTAATGTTGGAAGGGGTCGCCGTTAATCGTTGAAGTGATAGAAAGGGGTAAACTATTTCTATAAATTTTACATGGCGTGAAGTATATATTTTGTTGGTGGTAGGATCAAGAGCATAATAAGCACTTTGAGTGGCTGAATAACCAACAAAAATGCATGGTTTAGAACGAGGTTCTAATTTATTTGCAGTATAAAGTCGTAGCCAAGGATAACAAAGGCACCCGAAATTATGTAATTTAGTATAATTGGGAGGAGTTTTAAATAATTTGAGATACGGAGATACATTTGAGAGACCAGGAGTGGGGAGGCGATTTATGAGGTATACTGCTGTAGTGAAGGCAAGAGGCCAGTATATAGGAGGCATGTTGGCATATGATAGAAGAGTGAGGTCAGTTTCAACTATATGACGATGTCGTCGTTCGGCATAACCGTTATGTTCTGGAGTATGTGGTGGAGAGGTGAGATGGGTGATTCCATTTGCAGAGAGATAAGGAGTGAGTTTGAGGTATTCTCCTCCATTATCAGAGTAAAGTCGTAAGATTGGTCTTTTAAAGAATTTTTCAACTAGAGCTTGAAAGCGAATAAAGAAATTGTATGTATCAGATTCGCGCTTTAATGGATAAAACCATATATATTTAGTGTATTGATCTACAAAAATAATGTAATATTTTTGTTCATCATATGAGATTATTAGAGATGTCCACACATCAGAATAAATTAAATCAAGTGGGGCAGAAGAAGTAAGGGTTGATTTGGAAAAAGGAAATTTGTGATTTTTATTAATATTGCATGCATTACATAAGGAAGAGGAAACAATACGAATTTGTGACGGAAAACTACAAGATAAAGTCTTGAGAACAGAAATAGAAGGGTGTCCTAAGCGATGGTGCCAATCATGCACCGAAGATTTGGTAGTGGAGTTGATAGTTGGGGTTGACGAATACCACTCATAGACACTGGACTTAGTTGGGCCTTGAAGCAGAATTTTCCCGGTGAAAAGCTCCTTAACATGAAAAAAAGTTGGAAGAAATTCAATCAGAACATTATTTTCATAACAAAACTGAGATATAGAAAGAATGTTGCGGGAGATGCTAGGTACATATAAGACATTAGAGAATTTATAAGATTTATGAGGGTTAGAGAGAGTAAAAGAACCAGCATGGGAAATATGTAGGGATGATCCGTCACCAATCACAAGCTCTTCAGTGCCATCATAAGGTGCATGCAAGGAAAGATTGCTCAAATCATTAGTGACGTGGTGTGACGCTCCGCTGTCCAAGAGCCAAGAAGAGGCATGAGCAAAATTTGTTGTTGATGTATGAGCTTGAGGTGCCTTTGGACCGTACACAGTACTAGCTTGCTGGCCAGCACGTTGAGAAGTAGGAAAAACTATATTAGGGAAGAGCTGCTTAAAAACCGGGCATTGAGACACATAATGGCCCTTGGTGCGATACCATTGACAACTTCCAGAAAATTGTCGAGGTGTACGAGTGAAAGAGGTTGTGTTTGGTGTAGGGAGTATACCAACAGTGGGAGTTAGAACTTGAGTGTGAGGAGGGTAAGATGGTCGAGTTTTAGTAACATTTGCAGTAGCGGGGAAGGATGAGGAAATAGGTGAGGGCTGGTTTTTAATAGTGAGTTCGAGGTTGATAAGTTTCTCATGGAGTTCCTCAAAAGGAATGGGGTTATCACGAGAATTTACAGCATCTATAACAGGTTTATAAACATCATAATTGAGTCCTTTGAGAACCTTATCAATGATATTCTCATGATCTATGGTTTTGCCAAAGAGTGAAAGCTCATCAGTACATGCTTTAATAGACTGCATATATTCAGTGATGGATTGAGAAGAGAATTTGGTGATATGACTAAGACGATCTTTGATCTGATTGATATGACCACGAGATGGCTTTGCATATGTTGAGGCCAAGGTAGTCCAAGCATCCTGAGAATTTTTGGCCTGAGAGATGAGAGGCACAAGGGTAGGAGAAAGTGTGCCAACCAGTGCGCCGAAAAGGAGTTTGTCTTGACGAACCCAAGTGGAATAAGCAGGATTTGGTACAACCTTAGAATCAACAGTGAGAGTGGGAGGTGGGGAAGCATGAGAACCATCTATGAATTTGTAGAGATCAAAGCCAATAAGCATGGCTTCAATTTGAGTTTTCCAAGCAAGATAATTTGTAGAAGTTAATTTGATAGAGTTGTGGAATGAAATGACAGTGAAAGGTTTAGTGGGTTCACTGTTGTTTGGGATAAGAGGGAGTTCATGTTCATTAGTCATGTTGAAAGAATAGAAAGAGGACGAAAGTAATGGAGAGAGGGATCGATTTAGTATGATACCATGTAAGTGATGAGGAAACTTGTTTTTCTCATTCAGTGTTTTGGCTTTAAATACAATTACAAGTGATGAATTACAGTGAGTACAAAGCCATGATTAAGGCTGACAATTAGCCACTGAAATATGCTACTGATTGTTTCCTAAACTAAAGATAATCACAGCTAGCTAATAATATTTACAGTTACATGACAGAATCATATATTATGCTCAAAATCAAGAAATTGATTTGCAGAATCCTTAATAATAAGTGGATGAATTTTTATAAATTATATCGGTGTTTGGATAAATTTACTTATAAGTTAGTTACAAATTTGCTAATTTATATTTTAAAAATAATTATTAAATACAATGAGCTAAATACATGCATTTTAAATTAAAAAATATTAAAAAACACAAATGTAAAAATATGAAATATTAAAAGACAAAGAAATCAAGCAATACGTCAATAAATTAAGAAAAATGTACGTTGTTACTAACATTCAATTTATGAACATATAAATTATAAGTTGGTTTATAAATTGGGTCGACAAACATCACTCATAAGCTCTTATATATACTATTATATTAAAGACGAAACATTGAAAGTTTTGTAGTCTCGTCCTGAAATTTTTTGTAGTCTGGTCACTCTATTCATAGCCGTTAGATATTTCTGATCAAATCGATGAGAACCGTTAGATAAAATATTAAAATTATTATATAGAATATCTTTTCTATTTTTCCTAACTAAAACACCTCTTTTTCCAAAAATATCGCGGGCAGTTTCATTTAATAAAATAACATAATAAGGTTATAATTGCTAATAACTAACTCATTACCATTTTTAGCCAAAATGTATATTCTTTTTTATAATTTCTAAATAAAATTTCTACTTTTCTATTTTTTCTAAATAAAACCTCTCATTTTCCAAAAATATCACGAACAATTCTATTTAGTAAAATAAAATAATAATATTATAATTATTAATGACTAACCGAATAGCTTTTTTTCTTTCCAAAATGTATATATTTTTTTATATTTTCTAACTAAAACCTCAAAAATACCACGAGCTATTTCATTTAGTAGCATAAAATACTAATATTATAAATTTATCTCTCTATCTATACTATATTATTAAAGACCAAACATTGAAAGTTTTGGTACCTGTTTTTTGGTACATGTTTTTTGATGCGGTACTTGCCTTATTTAATTGTTTATTTAATTATTATAAAAATTATTATAATTAGTTAACCTTTCAGTTAAAATACATTCCCATTTTTTTCGTAAAAAATCACGGGCAATTTTCTTTTCAGCTAAAACATGTTACTTTTCTATTTCTCTTGCTAAAATCCCTCATTTTTCAAATATATCATGAGCAAACTCTTATTTATTTATTTATTTTAAAACCTATTTTAATACTTTTAATTGGCAATTACCTTTCCCCTCTTTTTCTAGAAAAATCACGGGCAATTACCTTTTTCAACTAAAACATGTTATATTTTCTATTTTCCTTACTAAAATCCCTCATTTTACAAATATATCACGGCAAACCCTTTTTTATTTACTTTAAAATCTATTTTAATACTTTTAATTGATAATTACTTTTTTCAACTAAATCATGTCACCTTTTTTATTTTTCTTACAAAAATCCCTCTTTTTTCAAAAATATCACGGGCAAATCGTTACTTTTATATTTTAAAATTTAACGAAAACATGTTACTTTCTATTTTTCTTACTAAAACCCCTCCTTTTCCAAAATATCACGGGCAAACCGTTACTTATTTATTTGAAAATCCATTTTAATACTTTTAATTATTTAAAAATGTTTAACACACCTACTTATTTTTTTTTAATAAATGCAATTAATAAATTTTAAAATATAAATAATAAAATTAATAATTATTAAAAACATTTCGTGCATCGCACGGGTTTTAAGCTATATTATTAAAGACGAAACATTAAAAGTTTGGTAGTCGGACGGACGGTACTTAGTTATTTTACTTAATTACTCTTACTTATTTTTTTTAAAAAAACTATCACTAACCAATTACCTTTTCAGCTAAAATACATTACCTTTGTTTATTTTTTTCTAACAAAATCCTCTATTTTTCTAAAAAAAACACGGGCGATTTTTTTTTTTTAACAAAACATGTTACTATTTCTATTTTTCCTTACTAAAACCCCTCATTTTCAAAAAATATCCCGGGCAAATCTTATTTATTTATTTTGAAATCTATTTAAATACTTTTAATTACGGACACTTACCTTTTCAGCTAAAACATGTTACTTTTTCTATTTTTCCTTACTAAGACCCCTTCCTTTTCAAAAATATCACGGGCAAACAGTTATTAATTTATTTTAAAATCTATTTTAATACTTTTAATTATTTAAAAAAGTTTAACACGTCTACTTATTTTTTTTAGAAAATGCAAATTAATAAATATTAAAACATCAATAATAAAAATAATAATTATTAATAACAATCCGTGCATCGCACGAGTTTTAAACTAGTAAATTTATAATACATAAACCAACTTAAATTATGTTTGTCAAACTTCGGCACATGTGCTTTTTACGTTCAGAAAAAAACACTTCAATTTGCGTTAAAAATAACACTTCAAACCCCCTTCAACTAGAAAATTACGATGAGTCTCCCTACATTACAATTATTTTTTTCACTTATTTTTCAACGTTCCTCTCAATTTTCATTTTAAAAATTTCACAAGATTAGTAAAATTTTATATTATATGATATTAATTATATTAACTATTTTTATCCACTGTAAAATTATACATTATCATTATTTTACTTACATTTCCTACTTTTCTCAGAATATTTTACAAACTTTTTTAACTTTTGTGTACAACTCAAATGTAAAGATAGAACAACGAGTAGCTAGTAAAAGGGGGGAAAAATTAAGATAACAACATATATCTATATATTCTTAAAGTGTAATGAGGAATTTACCCAATGGGTAAAAAAATTTACCCATGGATCCTATTTATACTATGTTTCTACTATATTTCACAAGATCCATGGACTATCCATTTTGTTGACCCATATACCAAATAATCTTATCCTAATTTTGAATTTCAAATTACACATTTATGATTACAATATCTTCCTTGATTTTCTCAATCTCTTTCTTTTTTTCTTTTTTTTGTACGTCCGTTTCTTAAAAAACACTTAAAAATTATGGACATCCATATACCCATGGGTATAATCCATTTACACTCTTTTTTACACACGTACGGTATGATGATAACTGCAATTCAAAAATTAAACTGATCCTCAAATCACGTTCTCTTGCCAAATTTGAATTTCTCCATCATTCATCCACCAGATTTCACGTTCGTTATGCCCCATAATCTGAGAATACATTGACATGCCATATTTGCCAATAATTATATGACATCATAGTTTGTAATAGAAATAAATAATGACTCATTATTCTCATATTCTTCTTCGCTGTAACATGGACAACACAGGTTTGCAGATTGTGTTCTGATACTGGTAACTACTAATTATGTGATTTTAATTTATCTTCAAGCTTTGTATTGTTTAACAGGTTGGAAGCGTTTGCGTTTAAGTCCGATATATATCTCCTTCTTCTGTTCGAACGAGTAATTCTTGCATACTGATTTCTTGCTTTTCGTATCAGTGTTTTTAATTTGCATCGAAATACAAATGAAACTGAAATTGTTTTAATCTGTTGTAGGCCAGCGGAGACGACCTGCAGCGACATCCTCTGGAGTTAATCGCAAAATTAACTATGCGGTTGATGCTTCCAGTTTCTCTGACGAATTTGAGTCCTAATGTTCAAAATACTACAGATTTTTTGACGGGTACTTTTATAGAATTTTATTTTGCTTATTTTGTTGTCTTTACTTGCTGTTTGCAGCAACATCGTCCGGAGGCACGGTTGAAAGAAGTGTTCCACGGTTGAACAATGAAAATTACAATCTCAATTTTAAAGCTTCATCACACAGTCAATCTGATTTTTTAATCTTTATCTTATTTGTTTGTTTACTTGATTCTTTCGATTGTTCGGTGTATCTGATGTCCAAATCATTGTTATCTTATTGCAGGTATTCATATATGCAGTCCAATTGTTTGATTCAAGTCCTGAAGGAGTCTTTTATTATATTTTCATGTTTGGATCTTTGTTTTGTGTTATTCAAGTCTATTAGTATTGCATACATGGCTACTGATATGGTATAATGTCAAAATATGCTTATTCTTTTGAATCTTTATTGGCATTATTTATTATTTAACCCATAGTTTTGTATGTTTACACTCATAAATTTACTAGAAAATGGTACGTTTACACTCATAATTTTGTGATTTTGATGCAGTGATTGATATATTAAATGATTAGAATCAGGGTGTGATAGTGGATTGTAAATATAGCACATCTCCAGATACTCCTGAGTAGGTGTAGTCGGAGATACTGAGAAAAATGGATCAGGTAACATTCCATAATGGCGTAGTTTCCAAAGTTCCATCCTACTATTTATCTATCTTTAAACTTCTGATTGCAGCAAGTCTGGAGATTTATATAGATGAGAAAGTTTGCATATCTGTTTTAGCTTGCCAACCAGTTTTAGTTTACAGATTCTTTTTTGTGTTTCTAGAGATTATATTACTTGCTGTAACATCTTTCTATGATTCTAGAATTTAAAGTTTCAGTATTCCCCGCGACACTTAACGGCATCTATAGTGGGAGAACTCCAACACCATGTTGAAGTCTGATCCGACTGATTGACATCAATTTTGTTTTATGCGAAACAGGTATACTTAAGTTGTTGCTGGTATTACGAGGAGCAAAACGTACATTCTCTACTTGGTGTTAGAGAAGCATTATGAATCACATCATTGCTGATTTCAAATTTTTTAATTTTTTACTTTCTGCAGATAATCGTCTTGAATACAGGGCATATCCCTTTTGGGCACAAAAATACTGTACTAAACATGAGCATGATTGAACTTCTTCGTGCTGCAGTTGTAAGAGATTAGAGCTTATTTTGATAGCTTACAAAACTCCCATCTCTCTTTCTCTCTATCTCTCTCCACACTCACATGTATTTGAGTCTGATGTTACTATTTCACTCTCATATGTAGGCACAAGACAAAAAATATGTTGCCCTTTATGATGGTCGCAGCCTTTCACCAGGAGTGTTTGGATTTTACAATTATGGAGGTTATAGGGAAGGGGAGCTATGGTGTTGTTTTCTCAGTGATTGATACCATACCGGTGAGAAAATAGCAATAAAAAAGATATATTATATTCGAACATTTCTCTGATGCTGCAATAACTCTTGAACTTTTAGAGTTAATTATTTCTTTAAAAAATTCTAGATGCTCTATGCAGGTCTATGCCTATGCACACTAGAAATTTAGAATGTTACCAGCCATTTTACATCTATTAATGAATAACTATTAGATTGACAATGTCTTTTCATGTTTCTGGTGATATGTGATCTTTTTAACTATACTAAGTAACTTACCTTTATGCCAAACAGACCCAAGATGAAATTCAAAATTTAATAGAGATAAATTCTTTATTGTTGCAGACGTTATGTACTGGCCTATGTTCATAGTTGCAGACGTTATGTACTGGCCTATGTTCATAGTTTCATCCTTAAGTTACAAGTCAGGCGACAATCTCAGAATAATTAAGCTTGCCCTTGCACTTGGAATGGAGCAGCAAAAACGGTATGCTTTCATGTACTCTCTCAGGTACATTCTCCTATTTCTAACCTTTAATATTTTTTGTAAGATTTGAAAGTGCCTGAAGATATCACAATAATTAGTAGTACTTATGTTGATTAATGCTAGCTAAATGATTCACTGCCGAATGATGGAATCCAATGTGATAGTGTCAAAAATCAGAAAATGCTATTCTAGCCATAATGACCTACTTTTACTTCACATAACCGCTGATCCTTTTAATTCTCATGTTAGTTAAGCTTTAATTTACACCAATTTTATTTTGATTGCAAGATAAATCCTCCATTATGTTTTCTCCGGGCCATATGGCTTGATAATTCTGCTTTTTAATATGTTAAAATTGGGTGAATAGGTGTTTCCAGGGATTTGCACTAAGCACATTCTTGAATGTGCATTTTGTGGAACACTGGATGAAGTGCTCAGGCAAATACCAATCGAACAATCCAATGATAAAGCCGTTAAGATTGAGATTGAGGAGGCAGGTGCATCTAAGGAGGAGATTCCAACTAAAATTGGTGAAAAATTATATTTAATATATTTATTTAAAAGAAGCCTAATTACTTGCATATATATCATAACAAAGTTATCTACATATTCTTTTTATTTGATTTAATTAGATAATTCCATTAATTTCAATTGTTAACTAATTATCTATTTCTATTTTGATTTAATTAGATAATGCTTTTAAATTTGTTTTTAAGTTATGTTGGCCTTATTTTCTTTGCTTTTTTGATCGCCTTGGGAACTCTTATGTCAACTCAGATGCCATGATTTCATTTAGAGGATTTGACTTTGCACTGCCTCTCCTCATGCTATTTCCTGTCTCTTCCTCTCATGCTCTATATTCACCACATTTATACATGCTGGAAAAGATCTCTTGATTATTCAAAAGAACTTGACCAAGTAAGATGGTGTCAGTTGGGTGATCAAACTCTGCCAAATCTTTTCCTGATTAGAATCATAAAGCACCAAGTTGTCTGAGTCTAAATTAAGTAAGGTGTCCATTCATGGGAAGTGGTGTGTCAAATTATGGATGTCAAATTAAGTTCATGCTTTGCTAGCTGAAAGAGATAATGAAGCAGAACATGTAGATGCTTTTCATATAATCTGTTTCTAATGATTTAAATATATGTATTAACATGCGCTAAATAGTTTCTAAATTTGTTTCATTTTGTACCAATACTCCATATCAGTTTGTGTTCACCCATTATTATCTCCAAAATCATGTGGCTTACATTGGATCAGAGAAAATGTGATTATTTATTAGTTGAATAAAGTGAACTCTTTAGCTATGTTTCATTAGATAGTGTAAATATCACATATTTTTTAGTGTATGTGTTACTAAAATTTCACATATTTTTGCCAGGAAACAATCAGGATATTCAATTTTATCATCAGCAACAATAGCATCATGCTCAATTACCAACAGTAGCATGCTCAATCAGCAATAGGTGGTGGACTCTCCTTTTTACCAGCAAACAATCAGGATATTCAATTTAATAGTTCTGAGGTGTTGTCAATTTCCTTGAAGGGAGCTTGCAATATCAGGATGATGTATCCACGATTTGGACCAAAATTCCTATTATACTATTATCCTTTTGTTAGTCTGTTAAAGTTTGGCCATATATTTGTTATTAATTTAGAAGTTCTGGCTTACCTGCGAGTGGTTCAAGGCCTGTAAAAATTTCAAATGCATCCAGGTGTCGGATACTACAACCAACTAATTTAGTGTTGTGATTAGAGAGTTACACATGCCTTTTGTAATTTAATCATTTAAACATATTCTCATAGCTTAATTTTCATAGCTTACAATCTATCCTCTTTCTGGCCCTTTCAAATTTGTATACAACTGTAAGTGATAAACATTTTTAAATTTGTTGTGGCGTGCTTTTCCTCCATTAAATAGATTCAGGTCATTAATTTATCCTTCACTCTTGATTTGTAATTTGCTATTGGTTTTGTTTCACTACGTATATGATGTAAACTCAAGTTTTGAGTGCAGGGTTTGTGTATATGAGTGCTTGATGTCTAAGTCTTTTTTTTAAGTGTTAGACATGCAAATATGGTTGCACACAGGACAACGGAGATGATCTGTGATAACATCGATTTTGAAATTTTTAGTTTAATAAATAAGTACATTGCAGGTTTACGCCGTCTTAATAGTATATACGGAGTTTTAGCAAATTTATTACCAATCTTTACTATTTGTCTCTCCTGGTAGTTACACTTTTACTTGACGGCTAAATTGGAAATTTAAGATGACCTTTACTGGTGTTATACTAATTATTTGTCCTATATGTGATGAACTGTTATTTAGCACAAGGAATGATCATGTTTTTAGTATTTTATTACAATATACATTAATTGTGGTGGTCATTCTCGCATCATTTTCTTCCATAGGTAATTTCTTTTTGAAACTACCTATGTATTAATTACTTATATACGCAAGAAGGCTATAGGAGGTGGAGCATTCAAGTTCGCTGATCTCTTAAAGAAAAGCATGGTGTTAGTATAGACAAAGAAGATGAAATGGATTGTCTTTGGTCAAAGTGTGACTGTAAACTCCATTCATAATTCTTTAGTTTCTTGATGTGTTTAACACTCGATGATTGCAAGAATTATAAATTTTGGGTTTGAGATTATAAATTTTGGGTTTGAGATTGCTGTTGATTTTTACAATCACCTCTTGCGAAAATCTACTTCATTTTACTTGGCAATGGCATATCTGAAAGGGAATTTTCTTTTTTCCTCAAGCCTGTATAGAAAACTCTTTGATTCCTGATTAGCTGTCTGCTTTAGGTTATTTACCTCGAACAAAAGAATACATCTTTATCCTCTCAGTTGAAATTTTATGCAGTTTTGACAAATTTTCTCTTAGTGCAGGTGTATTTTGGAGTTTTAACTTTGTTGGATGCTGCTTCCAGTGAAGGGATGAAAGCAGATGAAGAACAAGATGGTGATAATGCATAACGTATTTTGCAGCTCTCACTGCAGGTGGCAAGTGGTTTGAGGAGGACATTGAAATGATGAGTGTGGAAGAGATGCTTCTGGAGCTGGCAAAAATTTTTAAGAGGAATAGTGCGTGCAGTATTAACAGAGTGGGGGGAGTCTCATCTCAGTTTGATTTGTTATGCAGTTGTCTTAGCATCTAGCTGTGTTCTCTTAGTAGTTAAGCCTCCTTTTTTGTTATACGAGAGCTTTCAGTTTTAAATATGGAGAATGATCTATTATGAAATGAAATTCTTCTTATTAAGAAAAAGTAATAACAATTGCATACTAAGTTTTTTCTATTATTAAATCAAATTTAGTACAATTAATTTTTGTTTTGTGTGTGGGTTATTTGAATCATAATTAAGTTATTTTATGTTACTTATAAATCATGAGGCTTCAAGTTATTAAAAAATTATAAATTAATTTAATAAATCAGAATTTATTTGCACCTTTGTTTTATTCATTTTAATTTATATAACCCAAAATTTTTATTGTTTTTTTCATGGGACATGAGTTTACTTTTATAAAATTAATTAAATAATTTGATTTCATATCAAATTTAATTAAATAAGAAATTTTATTGCTTATAGTTTATTATTTTTGTTTATTTAAACATCTAGAGGACGCCGAGATATTATTTGAGCATATAGTATAATAATTTGAGGGTAATTTAAATTTAAATTATTTTTATATTATAATATAAGGACTGAGTTCATAATTTTATTTTAAATGTTAATTATATTGAATACAATAATTTATAAATTTATTATTATGAAATTTATACATCCATTTTAATATAATAAAAACTTATCTTTTTATACATCCATTTTGTAATTTATTTAAGGAAAGTAAGAAGTCAAGTTGTTAAAATTTAATAGTTTAAAAAGTTACAAATTCTTGATGTAAATATTAATTGTAAATACTATAATGTTGTACAAATTATACATCTATCAAATGATTATGTTAATATTTTCTATTATGTAAATACTTTATTTGTGATTTATAATGTAATCCACATTATAAAAGAAATTGAAATTAGCAACTTATTCATAATAATTAAATTTAACATTGCAGATTGCCTTCTTCACACTATTAGTTCATGAATTGGTTGTTTAGTGTTCTGTTTTAGCAACGTCATGAATCAGACAACCTCATGCAACCTAATCTAATATTGTTTGTATATTTTTTCCGTCAAGTTGGTTCATGTTTAACCATCCAGTTAATGGTTTTCCTTGGTTCAATCAGTTATGTTTATGAGTTGATGGTTAATGGTTATGTTTCTTCACACTATTAGATTATGTTTTTTCCCTGCCAAGTTAATGGAGCTGTAATTGTTCAGCTTCATGCTTACTGATCTGCAAAAACATCTGGCACTAAGATATGGTTAAGGCCATTCTACAACATGAGTGTTCCAACACTCAAACACCAACCATGAATTTGCTAAGTTTAGTTCATATATATGAACAATGCTTTAAAATCCTATATCCCATGCTTCCTGCATGAGAATCCAGAGATGTTAAAGGTTTGTTTAGAAGTCATGATTGAGCTAAAATATCAACATTGATGTGATCTTTTCCTCTTACAAAACAGCTATTTATATGCATAGTTACCTTAATTTTGGTTTTAATGTTCTCTACATGATTATCATAACACAAACATGCTTATCATCAGGCGTCGCGTTAAAACCGTAACATAGTATAAAACCTCGCTAATGAATTGGTACAATTTTAGTAATGAAATAAAACTAACAATGTTGAATACAAAAAAGATTACTAAAATTGATCCGAGGCGTAGCCCGGGCATACTTGCTAAAATTGATGCCGAGAAACCTTTTATTCAAACGGTTGATTTTTATATAATTTTATTATATTTAAAATGCGAGGCATCGTCGTTAGGTGATGCCGAGAAACCTTTTATTCAAGTTTTTATATGTTATATCTTTAAATTGGAAGAGATCAATATTTTGATTAAAAAAATAATATTTTCTTTTAAATATGATAATCAAAAAAGTTAATAAACTTTTTATAATTTTTAGAGCGCGCGTAGCGCGGGCAAAATTCCCTAGTCTTGTGAATAACTGAAAATGGAAATTCAAAAAGCATTATAATAGGGCAAGCGGGAAATAATTAATATAATAAAATAATTCTCATGTTAGATTTTGAAATGCAAATAACGTATTTCTGAGAAAGTCAATTCAAGATTTAGTTTAAAATTTTTTGTTTAACAAATTTTAAATATAAAGCTGAATTTAAGGTAAAATTTTGAGTACTATTTTGTGAAAAAGCCATTTTATGCATTTCAATTTTCAAATAAGATATAAAAATTTAAACTAATAAAATTGCCAAAGGGAAAAGACGGTAGATGTATATTTATTTGAAGTAATAAATTATCAAATCCACACATCTAGTTGGGCATCGTGCCAACTGCCAAGTAGTGGTGAATAATTACTTGGTTCATGGGCTCGAAGGTTGCCCACTGCCCAGTAACCAACTAACCACACATAAATGAAACTATTACGCCTGTCCCCGACACCTTAATTTGGTTTTCGTCTCTCCTCTCTGCGTCCACTGAATCCGGCAATTTTCGACACGACACGAAATGACATAAAAATTTAGTTTTTGAGTTTGTATTTTTAGTACACGAAACGAAAGTACACGATCAAGATTTAGTGTCGGTTTTGTGTTTACCCTTCAAGTACACGACACGACACGAAATACACGAAATAAATATTTATATTAGATATTTTAACATTTTTATTAGATATTTAACATTTATTTATGTGATTATACATAAATTTATAATATTATTTGTAAATATTATGTAAATATATAATTTTAATACACATTTGTAAAAATATTCCCTAAAATTTAATATTTCAATATATTTACTTATTTATTTTTATTTTTATTATTAATTTAAATTACACGAAAAGTACATGAAACTAAAGTACACGAACACGAAATTACATGAACCCTAAACGGGTGGTTTTGGGTTTAGCATTTAGGTACATGAAACACGAAATTACACGACACGAACGAATTGTCAGGTCTACTCTCCACAAGTTCACTTCACATGACATCAATTTAATATTTTGACTTTTGATACTCCCTCTATCCCATTCATTTTTTATACTTTTTTTTTTGGATGTTCCATTCAATTATTTACCTTTCAAAACTTTTCTAAAATAGTAAAATTTTATAATATAAAAATCAACTACTTCTACCACTTTTCTCTACTTTACTTACTTTTTACTTTAAATATTGGCGGGTCCCACCACTTTACCTATTTTTCTTAAACTCCGTGCCCAACCCAAATGATAACTATTGGGTGGGACGGAGGGAATATATATTTATTTAAAACTTATGTGATGCACGAATTATTTTAAATGGTTGTTATTTTATTATTTACATTTTAATATTTTATTAAGTGTGTTAAACTTTTTAAAATAATTAAAAGTATTAAAATAGATTTTAAAATAAATAAGTAACGGTTTACTTGTGATATTAAGGAAAAGTAACATGTTTTAGTTGAAAAAGGCAATTGCCCTGAATTTGTTTTAAAAAATAAGTTATATGTTAAAATAGGTAATTTTTTTATAGAATTAAAAATATTAAAATAGGTTTTAAAGTAAATAAGTAAGGTTTTGCCCGTGATAGTTTTGGAAAATGAGAGATTTTTGTAAGGTAAAATAGAAAATATAACATGTTTTAGTTAAAAAAATAATTTCCCATGATATTTTTGGAATGAGGGGATTTTGATAGATAAAATAGGAAAATTAATGTATTTTTAGCTGGAGAAGTTAATTGGTTAAAAATAAATAATTTTATTAATTTAATAATTTTTTTTATAGATAAGTAAGAGTAATTAAGTAAAATCACGAAGTACCAAAAAACTATACCTTTTAAAATAATTTTAAAAGCATTAAAATAGGTTTTAAAATAAATAATTAAGGGTTTCCCGTTATATTTTTGGAAAATGAGAGATTTTAGTAAGGAAAAATAGAAAAGGTAATATGTTTTAGTTGAAAAAGGTAATTGCCCATGATATTAAAATAGGTTTTAAAATAAATAATTAAGGGTTGCCCGTTATATTTTTGGAAAGGGGGATTCTAGTAAGGAAAAATAGAAAAAGTAATATGTTTTAGTTGAAAAAGATTATTGTCTATGATATTTTTGGAAAAAGAGAAGATTTTGTAGAAAAAGTGACGTGTTTTAGCTTAAAAAGGTAATTGGTAATAAATATATCTTATTATTTAATAATAATTTTTTATAGATAAATAAGGGCATTTAAATAAAATCACGAAGTACCAAAAAACAGGTACCGTATCGACCAAATTTTGAATGTTTTTATAGTCGGTTTGTAGTCTGGTCCTCGTAGTTCAGTCACTCAATTCACAACCGTTAGATCTTTTTGATCAAATCGACGAGAACCGTTGGATAAAATCCTAAAAATTATTATATAGAGTACCTTTTCTATTTTTTCAAACTAAAACATTTTATTTTCCAAAAATATCACGGACAGTTCCATTTAATAAAATAAAATAATAATATTATAATTGATAATAACTAACCAGTTACCTTTTTTTTAGCCAAAATGTATATTTTTTTTAATATTTTCTAACTAAAATTTCTACTTTTCAACTTTTCCTAACTAAAACCTTTCATTTTTCAAAAATATCACAGGCAGTTTCATTTAATAAAATAAAAATATTATTCTTACTATTTTCTAACGGAGTAAACTAAATATACTATGTTAATATTCTCATAAACGTTCTCTACTAATTCAATTTATTTACTATTTTTTTTCTTACCATCTTTCAAGGAAGGAAGCTCAATATGCAATGTTAATATTCACTAAACATTTTCTTTAAGTCCAATTTATTTACTAACTTCTTTCTTCTATCTTCTAATAGAGGAAACAAAATATACTATATTAATATTCTTCTAAACTTACTCTAAAAGTCTCATTTATATCCTAATTTCTTTTTTACTATCTTTAATCGAGGAAAATAATAAATGAGCTGCCCCCATCTGTTTCTTTATATAAGTACGGTGACGTGGCACCTCTCAAATTGTCTTAATCTATTTTTTTTATTTTCCAAAAATTTTGAATTAATAATATTAAAGGTTAGAAAATATCTAAACTTTCTTTTAATCTTTAGTAATGGAAATCTTAATTACCCTATAATCTCCTAAACATTTTCTTAAGTCAAATTACTATCTTAATATTTTTCTAAAATTTAGCTCAAGTCAAATCACCATGTTGATAAATGTTTTTAAACTTTCTCTTGAATTTAAAGTTACTATCTTAATATTCTCGTATACTTTTTTATGAAGTAATAAAATTTATCTTGGAATCAAATTATCATCATAATATTCTCCTAAAAAAATATTAGAACTTATATTCTCATAATGTTTTTGTAAAAAACACCACATTTAATTTATCTATATGTTTTACATATATATTAAAAACTATTTTTAAAGTTTTACCTTCTAATTTCTCTAGAAGATAATACTTATAGAAACTGTAAGTTTCTATAAAATAAAATATAAAATTCTTATTTTATTTTCATTTATTTTCTCGAGTACCTATATTTTAAACAATCAAAATTTAACTTAAAAAATATTATGATATAAAATTGATTTATAGATGATGTAATTTATTTAGTAACAGAGGCCCAAGCCATTAGGAAACCTAGCATAAGTCCCGAGGACCATGTGCCCCTCACATGCCCCTTTGCCTATAAATACTCCACTCGGTGCACAAAGAAAAATGTTCACAATTTCCTACACCTAGTAAGCTCTACTTTCTCTCTCTAGAATTTGGCCGGAATTCTTACTCTCACACCGGAGGTGTCCCCAGAGATCCAATCTCCATCGGGCATTCCGCTTTCAGGTACCCGAAGACCCGCACTCAGCCCGATCTAACCTGAACCAGGCCCAAGCCGAAGGGGAGAAACACCAGGGAGATTCCTAGACATATCATTTGGCGCTAGAAGGAGGGGCCCTCCCCTAGAGACTCTCCACCCAGCATACCAGCCTAAACCCCGGTTTTCCTCACCCTGATTTGTATTTAACTGGGCCACGACTCAGTTAACACCCAATCAGAGTCCGAGGAACACCGAAGATGCATGTCTGCACTCGAAGTACCATAATACAACTGGCCGCCACCGAGGACCAGAGAGCCCGCCTCGACTAGATCGCAAAAGAAAAGAGGAGGCTAAACTTAAAGCCAGGGCCATAGAAGAAGAACGGCTCAGAACTCAGCTTAGGTCCGGGGCTCCCGCAGTCGACCTTACCGGACCCCGGAGCATGACACCCCAGCTAGCAACCCTCCTCGCATTTTACCAGACCATGATGCCATCCACTACACCCGGTCATGTGTCGTAAGCCATAACCGTTCACGCGCCAGAAACCGTTCCTGGTCATGCTCTGTTGACTCATAAACACGCAAGTATACGCGATCACAAATAGCAAGTGATAAATAGAGTTCGTTCCGCAGAGACAAGGTGTAAATGCCAATTTAATACCTATGCAACAGTGTATGGTTACTTCTTAATGCTTGACCAATTATCAAATTGAGTTGTTGATTATTACTTAACTAATAAAACAATTATCAACTAAGAGTGAATTAACAAACGAGATTACTTATGTAAGAGAAAACATGGGGTTCCAATTTCATTAACCACTTCATCTAGAATCTTATGCCTTTTCAACCTAGCGTGTGCAAGCGATGATAACTGATTAGACGCACTAAACTGACACACGCCAACTTTCGTTGTACATATATCATCCTACTGATCATCCACAATTGATAGAAGTCAAGTAGTCACCAAATATGCTTAGTCCCTATATGTCTATAGAGATTGAAAACATAATGGTTTACAATCAGGCATCCAAATAATCACATAGTCAGTGCAAGACGGTTAGAATTACACCACAAATTAATACATGTTCTTCACATGCAAAAACCTACGCCAGCATGGTATGTTCTAAACCCTAGATCCACTTTCGCATTCACTAGGATTTAACAAACAATTACGGATGTTCGCGACGCACCCATAACGAATAAGCGCAACCAAACTAGGTTAACAATATATCAAACACACACCAAGGCATAAAAACAATCAATTACTAGAATCCATAGAAAACTCCATTAAAACCCCATGATAACGATTAGCCCATAATTGGACTTCTCATCATCATGGGTTCAAGTGATAACATGATTAAAACAATATAAAGCATAGAAGAAAGGAAGCTGAATTCAATAATAAACTAATTACGAGAACTGAATATGAAATCAATTAAACTAAGGAGAAAAGACAAAAGAAAACTTCTCTTGTTCTTGAGCCTCCTTTGCTTACAATATACGTATGTCTCTGTCTAATACTAGGTCTGAATAATATGTCTCTAATATATCTAATATAAAGTATTTTTAATTAACTAAAATAATTACAAGGAGATTTCCCAATCAGAATTAGATTTCTATAATGGAAATTTCGTTGGCTTCTGTTCCCTCCTGATTCTGGACCGCTCCGAGCAGTAATAAAATATGAGCCCAACTCAGAATTAAAGATCTTCTTCCAAGCTTTCCAACGACTGCTTACGGGCCCAAAACAGACTTGTAGAACTCCAGATAGAGCCCAAACAGTAAAATCTGCGCAACCAGCCCAAAAATCCGAAAATTTCCAGCGGCAGCGGCGCTGCCGCGCCATAGGCAAGCTCAAACACGGCGCTGCCGCGCCGTACCTTCTGTCCAGGAATTATAGAAAATGTTGTCCTCTTCGCGTGAGCTGTAAGATCGTCAGAATCGGACTTGTAGAACTCCAGATATGGCCAAAACAGTGAAGACTGCGCAACCTACCCGGAAAATCCGAATTCTAATCAAATTAACCTCCAACTCTTGGTTCTGCAAAACTTAACGAAAACACATTAAACACACCACATACTTGAGTTCAAGTCATCAATTTAAGCCGGTTTCTAAGCATTCCAAGTGGATTAAAAATCCACTTATCACACCCCCAAACTTAAACCGATGCTTGTCCTCAAGCATAAATAATATAACTATATACAACTAACTAGTACCACTTCCGTAGGTGATCACGGTTGCATTTGGCATATGCAACAAGCCCTTTAAACCCCTAGGCAGCCCTAGTGGACGAGTAAGGTCTCGTGAGGGCCTATAGCGAATGTACCCACAAAATCCATCTAACAATGCAACTACAAATGCAACTAACTACATGTATGCAACTATATGGAAATGCAAGGATCCCTTCAAACCAACCAAAACCAATCAACAAGCCAACATCTCAAAGAACACAGTCTTCCAAACAGAGTTCGACCAAATTCCCATCGACCAACGAGACAAACACAGAAACGTGCGTGTGTGCGATGCTCACCAATATACTCCCAAACTAAATCAAGACCATACCTACTCTTAGCCAAAACAACCACAAGCTTACAAACAGAATGAACTCTAGACACAAGAAACCACTTAAAGACACCTCAAAATCCACTTGAGCTAGACAGGAATTCATGCTTTATTACGACACACATGCTTATTTGACCGTGCAATGGTTGAGACCCCAAAAGGCTTATACAATAATACCCATGTAGCGAGCGTTAGGTTAGTGGATCCCAGACCGGAAAAGTCTTAGGTCACTAGGCACAAAGTCCCCTAGAACTTAATTGCTCGAGTATTAAAGAGCTCAACCTGATCAATTCTGCATAAAACAACTAGAACAACTTTTTTTTTCTTTTTTTTTTTTTCAACTTTTTCTCTCTTTTTTTTTCACAAATTTCGGAATGAGTGCTCTTTGCCTTTTTCTCATCCCACCCTAGACTACTCATCTTTTCAATGAGCCGGCTACTAGCCATTTGACGCCTAGCCTTTATCAACTAGCATGAAATCCCTGGTTTCCCCCAAACTTATACATAAGTGCGTCTTCGCGCCAAAAACTTGTTGACTCATAAACACGCAAGTATACGCGATCACAAATAGCAAGTGATAAATAGAGTTCGTTCCGCAGAGACAAGGTGTAAATGCCAATTTAATACCTATGCAACAGTGTATGGTTACTTCTTAATGCTTGACCAATTATCAAATTGAGTTGTTGATTATTACTTAACTAATAAAACAATTATCAACTAAGAGTGAATTAACAAACGAGATTACTTATGTAAGAGAAAACATGGGGTTCCAATTTCATTAACCACTTCATCTAGAATCTTATGCCTTTTCAACCTAGCGTGTGCAAGCGATGATAACTGATTAGACGCACTAAACTGACACACGCCAACTTTCGTTGTACATATATCATCCTACTGATCATCCACAATTGATAGAAGTCAAGTAGTCACCAAATATGCTTAGTCCCTATATGTCTATAGAGATTGAAAACATAATGGTTTACAATCAGGCATCCAAATAATCACATAGTCAGTGCAAGACGGTTAGAATTACACCACAAATTAATACATGTTCTTCACATGCAAAAACCTACGCCAGCATGGTATGTTCTAAACCCTAGATCCACTTTCGCATTCACTAGGATTTAACAAACAATTACGGATGTTCGCGACGCACCCATAACGAATAAGCGCAACCAAACTAGGTTAACAATATATCAAACACACACCAAGGCATAAAAACAATCAATTACTAGAATCCATAGAAAACTCCATTAAAACCCCATGATAACGATTAGCCCATAATTGGACTTCTCATCATCATGGGTTCAAGTGATAACATGATTAAAACAATATAAAGCATAGAAGAAAGGAAGCTGAATTCAATAATAAACTAATTACGAGAACTGAATATGAAATCAATTAAACTAAGGAGAAAAGACAAAAGAAAACTTCTCTTGTTCTTGAGCCTCCTTTGCTTACAATATACGTATGTCTCTGTCTAATACTAGGTCTGAATAATATGTCTCTAATATATCTAATATAAAGTATTTTTAATTAACTAAAATAATTACAAGGAGATTTCCCAATCAGAATTAGATTTCTATAATGGAAATTTCGTTGGCTTCTGTTCCCTCCTGATTCTGGACCGCTCCGAGCAGTAATAAAATATGAGCCCAACTCAGAATTAAAGATCTTCTTCCAAGCTTTCCAACGACTGCTTACGGGCCCAAAACAGACTTGTAGAACTCCAGATAGAGCCCAAACAGTAAAATCTGCGCAACCAGCCCAAAAATCCGAAAATTTCCAGCGGCAGCGGCGCTGCCGCGCCATAGGCAAGCTCAAACACGGCGCTGCCGCGCCGTACCTTCTGTCCAGGAATTATAGAAAATGTTGTCCTCTTCGCGTGAGCTGTAAGATCGTCAGAATCGGACTTGTAGAACTCCAGATATGGCCAAAACAGTGAAGACTGCGCAACCTACCCGGAAAATCCGAATTCTAATCAAATTAACCTCCAACTCTTGGTTCTGCAAAACTTAACGAAAACACATTAAACACACCACATACTTGAGTTCAAGTCATCAATTTAAGCCGGTTTCTAAGCATTCCAAGTGGATTAAAAATCCACTTATCACACCCCCAAACTTAAACCGATGCTTGTCCTCAAGCATAAATAATATAACTATATACAACTAACTAGTACCACTTCCGTAGGTGATCACGGTTGCATTTGGCATATGCAACAAGCCCTTTAAACCCCTAGGCAGCCCTAGTGGACGAGTAAGGTCTCGTGAGGGCCTATAGCGAATGTACCCACAAAATCCATCTAACAATGCAACTACAAATGCAACTAACTACATGTATGCAACTATATGGAAATGCAAGGATCCCTTCAAACCAACCAAAACCAATCAACAAGCCAACATCTCAAAGAACACAGTCTTCCAAACAGAGTTCGACCAAATTCCCATCGACCAACGAGACAAACACAGAAACGTGCGTGTGTGCGATGCTCACCAATATACTCCCAAACTAAATCAAGACCATACCTACTCTTAGCCAAAACAACCACAAGCTTACAAACAGAATGAACTCTAGACACAAGAAACCACTTAAAGACACCTCAAAATCCACTTGAGCTAGACAGGAATTCATGCTTTATTACGACACACATGCTTATTTGACCGTGCAATGGTTGAGACCCCAAAAGGCTTATACAATAATACCCATGTAGCGAGCGTTAGGTTAGTGGATCCCAGACCGGAAAAGTCTTAGGTCACTAGGCACAAAGTCCCCTAGAACTTAATTGCTCGAGTATTAAAGAGCTCAACCTGATCAATTCTGCATAAAACAACTAGAACAACTTTTTTTTTCTTTTTTTTTTTTTCAACTTTTTCTCTCTTTTTTTTTCACAAATTTCGGAATGAGTGCTCTTTGCCTTTTTCTCATCCCACCCTAGACTACTCATCTTTTCAATGAGCCGGCTACTAGCCATTTGACGCCTAGCCTTTATCAACTAGCATGAAATCCCTGGTTTCCCCCAAACTTATACATAAGTGCGTCTTCGTTTTCAAGAATCTAGCCAACATTCTAAATGTAAACAAGTGGTTAAATTCTAACACCAAACAAGCATGGTCTGATCAAATTCAAAAGCAACCAATGAGACTTATGAAATAGATTTGTTTCTGGCATGCAAGTCAATACTTAGAAACTTAATCAACCCTCTATTCATCACAACCACACTCCAATCAACATCAACTCACCAACGGAAATAGTCAAGTCCTACGGGATCATGAAATATGCATGCAACTAAAATGGACTCACATGATAGATAAAAACTATGCAACAGAATGCCCTAAAATGACATAAATATGCAAAACTACAAATAAATTACAACTACACATACAATATGAATCCTACATGAGACACACACTAACTAATTACCACCCCCAAACTTAACATATTCAATGTCCCCATTGAATGGAAGTAAATACAAGGGATAGTAGGAAACATACCTAAAAATACCAAAACACGTGGGTTGCCTCCCACGAAGCGCTTTTCTTTAACGTCTTTAGCTAGACTTGGCCACGATTTTAACTTGAAAAATTTCCACACCGCACCTCTATAAGGGCCACTTAAGGATCTTTTCTGGATCGACATCTTCAACGACAAGCTTTACCCGTCTTCGCTCCTCACCAGATCTCTTAACAACATTCTCCCGCCTACCTGAAAAGTTAGCAGCAATAACAATAGCAAGCAAAGGAGATGAATTACAAGAAACATACCCCAAGTGAACTAGCAATGGGTTGAACTCGAGTTTGGGAGCTCCTTCAAATGATGGCTTAAGGCGCACCTGAGAATTCCAGAGATCTTCCACTCCAAGCAACTTATGTGGAATACGTAGCCCCATTAGCCAAGGCACTGTAATCCTCAGCTGGCCATGCCTTGCCTTCTCCTTCTCCGTGTCATACTTTTTACTCTGCCCTGCATCAACCAATTTCAAGCTAAAACACTCCTCATCCTCCGCCGGCAAATTCATGGCTAGAGTTTGCTTCTGAAGCCTCGGTGGATATGGAGGAGGAAAATCGATTTGGATACTCTCTGTAGTCTTCTCCGGAGTAGATTTGTCAGCAGGAGTGATGCTCTTTTCCTCTTCGGCCTCCAACTGGTCGAAGTCAGATTGCAACGGAGCGGCATTCAACAACTGAACATGCTCTTCTAATTCATCATCTTCAATGTCAAACTTCCATTGAAAAGCACTCTCTACAGACTTTGACTTTAACGGCTGATCAACTTTCTTACGGTGTTCAGTATCAACCATTACCACACTAAGACCCTCTTCATCCTTCGAAGGAAATAGCATAGCCACTTGAGCCTTGGAGTTTTCTTGATCTTGGGCTGATTCTTCAGAATTTTCAGATTGCAAAGGAAGTGGTTGCGGCTGATTATTCAGAACCGAATTTTCTGGACATTCTGAATTTTCTGATTGGGTTGCCTCCGGTTCTCCTTCCTTATCAGCTTCATGTTCTGCTTCTTCCTCATCTTTGCCCTCAGACTCTCCTTCCTGAACTTCGATCAAGGTCTCACCCGTGGCTAAGAAAGGCCAGTCAAGACTGATAGTAAGGTTCTTGTCCTCCTGCTCTACAGCCAGGCCTTCTGTGTCACTTGCAATTTGATTCAATGTTTTTAATGCATTTGCAATTTGACCAATCTGATCTCCTATTGTCTGGAGAGACAATGCATTGCTTTTAACCATCAACCTCAATTCTTCTAATTCAGCTTCTTCGGTCGACTGTTGGTTAGACCAAGTCTGAAATTGCTGCTGCTGAAATTTAGGAGGTTGAAAGTGTTGATGCACTGGGGCATACTGATGCTGAAATTGTTGCCCCTGTTGCTGCTGAGTTCCCCATGGACTGTATGGCTCATCTCCAAACTGCTGATTTTGGAGCGGGTAGGACGGATATTGGGATTGCTCCATACTACTCTGATTGTAGTCCCAGCTGAAATTTGGCCGGTTTCTGTTATACTCACATTGATGAGTGTAATGTCCACCTGCACATAGCTCACACACAATTACGAAGTCCTGCTCCCAATAGTCCATCAAATAAATAAAAAAAACAGTTCAAGTCAGTAATCTATAACGACCACTGATGACAAGCACTTAACTACAAATAACACCGTAGTCCCCGGCAGCGGCGCCAAAAACTTGTTGACTCATAAACACGCAAGTATACGCGATCACAAATAGCAAGTGATAAATAGAGTTCGTTCCGCAGAGATAAGGTGTAAATGCCAATTTAATACCTATGCAACAGTGTATGGTTACTTCTTAATGCTTGACCAATTATCAAATTGAGTTGTTGATTATTACTTAACTAATAAAACAATTATCAACTAAGAGTGAATTAACAAACGAGATTACTTATGTAAGAGAAAACATGGGGTTCCAATTTCATTAACCACTTCATCTAGAATCTTATGCCTTTTCAACCTAGCGTGTGCAAGCGATGATAACTGATTAGACGCACTAAACTGACACACGCCAACTTTCGTTGTACATATATCATCCTACTGATCATCCACAATTGATAGAAGTCAAGTAGTCACCAAATATGCTTATTCCCTATATGTCTATAGAGATTGAAAACATAATGGTTTACAATCAGGCATCCAAATAATCACATAGTCAGTGCAAGACGGTTAGAATTACACCACAAATTAATACATGTTCTTCACATGCAAAAACCTACGCCAGCATGGTATGTTCTAAACCCTAGATCCACTTTCGCATTCACTAGGATTTAACAAACAATTACGGATGTTCGCGACGCACCCATAACGAATAAGCGCAACCAAACTAGGTTAACAATATATCAAACACACACCAAGGCATAAAAACAATCAATTACTAGAATCCATAGAAAACTCCATTAAAACCCCATGATAACGATTAGCCCATAATTGGACTTCTCATCATCATGGGTTCAAGTGATAACATGATTAAAACAATATAAAGCATAGAAGAAAGGAAGCTGAATTCAATAATAAACTAATTACGAGAACTGAATATGAAATCAATTAAACTAAGGAGAAAAGACAAAAGAAAACTTCTCTTGTTCTTGAGCCTCCTTTGCTTACAATATACGTATGTCTCTGTCTAATACTAGGTCTGAATAATATGTCTCTAATATATCTAATATAAAGTATTTTTAATTAACTAAAATAATTACAAGGAGATTTCCCAATCAGAATTAGATTTCTATAATGGAAATTTCGTTGGCTTCTGTTCCCTCCTGATTCTGGACCGCTCCGAGCAGTAATAAAATATGAGCCCAACTCAGAATTAAAGATCTTCTTCCAAGCTTTCCAACGACTGCTTACGGGCCCAAAACAGACTTGTAGAACTCCAGATAGAGCCCAAACAGTAAAATCTGCGCAACCAGCCCAAAAATCCGAAAATTTCCAGCGGCAGCGGCGCTGCCGCGCCATAGGCAAGCTCAAACACGGCGCTGCCGCGCCGTACCTTCTGTCCAGGAATTATAGAAAATGTTGTCCTCTTCGCGTGAGCTGTAAGATCGTCAGAATCGGACTTGTAGAACTCCAGATATGGCCAAAACAGTGAAGACTGCGCAACCTACCCGGAAAATCCGAATTCTAATCAAATTAACCTCCAACTCTTGGTTCTGCAAAACTTAACGAAAACACATTAAACACACCACATACTTGAGTTCAAGTCATCAATTTAAGCCGGTTTCTAAGCATTCCAAGTGGATTAAAAATCCACTTATCATGCTCCCGAGCCACTTAACCAGGAGGGATCCGAACTCGAGGATTCAGACGAAAACTCCCAAGCCGGGCCGCGGCGCAGACTTGTGTTCTCCAGGCTCGGTTCCTCCCGTCGTGAGGACCATCCGGAACACAACGACCCTCGACACAGGAAGGAAACATGGGAGCACTACCACACCCATCCGGAAGATTTCTCCGACCTTCGAACTATGATAGGAGGTCACGACGGGAATGACGACCAGGATCCCCCTCCCCCAAGGCCTGAGAAAAGAAATAGGGGGGACCGAGACCACTCACCACCTGATGCCCACAAGTCCCATATCAGTATCCCGAATAGCCCCCGACGGGAACATCGCCGGACCTCGTCTAGCCGATGACGAGGATCCAATTCCGAACTGCAGAAGCAAATTGACCAACTACAAAGGAAAATCAACGAAGAGGAGGATTGCGACCCTAGAGAATCCTTCTTCACAGAGAAGCTCGAAGCCTAGAAACGAGATCCCAAGATCAAACACCCTCAACTCTGGGTTTATAGTGGTGACCGGAACCCAGGTGATCACACCCAATTCTTCGACCAACAAATGGCCTTCCACGATTACAATGATCTGACCAAGTGCCGACTGTTCGCCTCCACCCTGGAGGGACATGCCCAAAAGTGGTTCTCTTTGCTACCCGCCCGTAGCATAGGCACTTGGTCCGAGTTCTAGTTAGCATTCCTCAAAATGTTTAGGGCTAATTGCCCTCATGACATCCATACGGTATCCCTCAAAGCCATTATCCAAATAAAGAACGAAAGTCTCAGCGATTTCATTGAAAGACTCAAGGAGGGGGTCAACAAAGTTAGTTCTGTGGACGAACACGAAGCGATAAGCGTCTTCTGAAGAAACCTCAACAACTACATCTACAAAGACTACGTCCTTGAGCTCATCCGCAAGAAGTCCCGGGACCTGGCTAAGGACTACTCCATGGCTTCTGAATACATTATCGCGGACAACGCCCTCAGAGCAATTCGGCTGAATCGAGGGGAAGACGAGGACGAGGACCATCGACACCCTAGGAATCAAAACCCCCACAAGGACAAAAGGAACTAGTCCTACCACTCCAATCCGGCGCCATCCCAGCAAAACCATTTCATCCAGGCCCCAGCCCCAACGGCGCCCAACTCGGCAGTCCCATCCTCGGACCGGGGCAATCGCTCTCAGTTGTCGGCCCCAACCCGACCTCAGAGACCCTTGCCAGAGTGGACCCGCTTTATTAAGGGGAACTCTGCCATCTTGGCTGACATCAAAGGGAAGCCTTTCTTCGAGAAGCCCAGACCCCTGGCACCTTCCACAACTCGAAATCAGTCAAAGCGGCGCGACTACCACAAGGAGTGAGACCATACCACTAAATAATGTCTCTCCCTCAAGTTCTACCAGGAGAGGTTGGCCCGACAAGGACATTTGTCCCAGTACCTCCCGACCACCTCCAAGACAACCGAGCCGGCCGGGAAAGCCAAGACGATCATAAACATGCTAGTGGGTGGAAGTACCTCGCCCCCACCGACCCCGGAATCCCACCAGGTCCTCCTCCTCGGGCTAGGTTCCTCCGAGAACAATGTGATCACCTTCAGTGATGCCGACTACAAGGGCGTCGACCCTAACCACAACCAAGCTCTAGTCATGACATAGTGTGACAACCCAGGTCAAATCCCGAGCCTTTTTCGAGAATCGGGTCAAATCCCGATTCCGAGTCCGAATAAGCCGAAGCCTACTGGCCCAAACGCAGCCAACTTGGGTAATGACTAGCCCACCACAGGCCCCCAAAATATCATGATTTTGTTGGTGCTAATTAGTAGTAGTACTCTGCCTTATAAACTGAACAGAAGTCCCAAATCTACTAGATGTGGGACTGGGTGTTACAAACGCCCCCACTTAAACTCTTGACGTCCTCGTCAAGCCTGATCGGATAGCCCATAGGTTCCAAGATCGTTCCTCCCTAGCCATTGTGGGATAATACCGGCTGGCTTCGTGTCCCCACCTCCGGACCTCTGTCCATTGTGGGATAATACCACCAGCCTTCGTGTCCCCACCTCCGGCAACTTGTCTCGACAAGCTTTCGAGAGTCGGCTCTGATACCATATGTGACAACCCGGGTCAAATCCCGAGCCTTTTTCGAGAATCGGGTCAAATCCCGATTCCGAGTCCGAATAAGCCGAAGCCTACTGGCCCAAACACAGCCAACTTGGGTAACGACTAGCCCACCACAGGCCCCCAAAATATCATGATTTTGTTGGTGCTAATTAGTAGTAGTACTCTGCCTTATAAACTGAACAGAAGTCCCAAATCTACTCGATGTGGGACTGGGTGTTGGTGCTTAGTAGAGGGAATTAGCGAAATTTGCTTATAGATTAATCACCACCGAAGTTATCTCAGATGCATATGTAGTTTGTATTTCAGCTCTAAGGATTTTTAATTGTCATTTTATTCTTATTTGTTAGACATTTTTTTCGATATTCGTTATATAAACTTATGAGTTTATTTGTGAGCGAAGTCATCTTAGTTTGAAAGGAACGAGCCACTAGGAAAGAAATCATTTTATTTATTTATTTTATTTGTTTATTTATATTATTTTTGTCAAAGTTTGGTGGAATAAATAATAAGTCAAAGGCTAGTTAACAATTGGAGGAATCTATCCCTGAGATGTAACCACACTTATTCGAATTAGGTACAAATTTTAGTTTCGTTTGATTCCGAGGACGGAATCTTTTTTTAAGGGGGGTATATATGTAATATATAGGAATTTTAGATAATTTAAATAATAATAATAATAATAATAATAATAATAATAATAAAACTCTTGATAGAATTAGAAATGGTAACTTATATATGTTTTGTTTCTTAAAGAATGGTAAGAATTTGATTAGGATGTATATTATTTATTTTTTATTGGTCTTAATAAAACATATAAATAATAATTAATATATTAGTATAAATATAATCTAGTCATTAAAGTTAAAGTTAGACAAACAACCCTAATTTGGTGGGTAGGAGGCGCGGACGAAAGGAGATGAGAATTTTTGAAAGAAGAAAACTTACACTAAATTTGTTGATATGCGATGAGGAAGTAAGCTTCAATTCTTTACCTTTCATTTTTATTTTCTTAAAGATATATGTCTTGACACCAGTAGTACAAGAACTGTTTTTTTTATGTCATTAGTTACCCCTTCACGAGCACCATATTTCATTATCTATAAACTTATGTCTAGGTTTTGATTTATGTAGAAAAGCAATTTATAACACTCTTAATTAACATCTAATTGTTAGCATTAGTGGATATGGATGCCAATTGGTACAAGTTAGCCTTATACAGTATTAACGCAATGTACAACTAGAGTATAAATTGAGTACATGATATATATTCATCCACCAAACCTGTCAATCACATTGACATGTACGGAACTTCTAATATTTGAAAATTATAAAAGATTAAGGTAATTAGTGCTAGTACTATCGATATCGGTAATAGTAGGTTATAAGTTATTTAATTAATTGTGTTTAGTTAATAGATACAAACATAATGTGATTTTGTATTAATAACAAATTATATTTTTGTGGTTAGCTCGGGAGTCAGGAAATTTTACACGCCGGTTAAGAATTTCGTTAGTGTTTAAATTTGCTAATTCTAAGGTACGGATTTCTCTCCTATTTTATTCAGCGCTACTCCTCTTAGAAATATTTAAATTAAATTCGTTTTGACCTCAAATCTGTTCGTTCGATTTTGAATCACTTTGAATATGAATATTATTTTGATTCTAAAAAGTATATTTAATTCTGTTTTGAAATATTTAAATATCTGTTTCTGCGATTTTCTGATATTGCGTACACTTTATATCTGTTGGAAATATTGGGAATATCTGTTTCTGTGATTTTAAATGTTTTGCGAAATATTATATTTGAACCCTTAGTGATATAGGGTATACCGAGTTAACCAGCTGTAGGGGTACTACAGCCATGTCATTGCGGCACCAGTGACATGACACTTCCATGGCAGTGTGATTGGTCATGGCGTATCCTTCTATTCTGATAGCTCAGGAGGCGAGCTTTTGCGCATTTTGATATTTGTTTCAGGATACGTGGGTGCACCCAGAGTTTATGATATGTGATTTGTGATTTGATTTGACGGTAACGTTGTATATGTCGTACACGTCATCCGGTTTGTTGCACACATTAGGTACCCTATGATGTGTGTATTTGTATCTGTTATGTTCTGATCTCGGTATGAAATATCCTAACCCCTCGTTGCTTCAGCCATACTTATTTTTAAATAAATGTTTTATTATAAACTGTCAAATATGAATATCTTTTTTTCTGTTTTATAAACTGTATTCCAAATCCGTACTGGGCAATTGGCTCATGCCGTATTCTTTTTCTGGCAGGTGCTTAGGGGGATCTGGGACTGAGTGATGGAGAGCTACCCTACAATCTGTTGCTTAAGAATTATGCAATTATTATTTATTAGGTTGTTTAATTATTATTTGTTGTATTTTAGTGCTCTGCATACATGTTTATGGTTTAATAAGTAGCCCCTCATTTAATTATAGATGGGGGTGTGACAAAGATGGTATCAGAGCTTAGGTTCTTTCTTGTAGAAAACCTATTTAGGTTGACCTGTGAGGTTGGGTAGACGTTAGGATGTGTATTATGTTTTTTCAAAAATTCATTTATCCAATTGACAACTATTTTACTTTTATGAAATTTTTATACTATTTCGACTCATCTAATTATTATGAACATTGTTCATATGTCTATCTGACTTTGTAGAAAATTTTATTAGAAGTGAAATTATTATGTTATTTGATTATGATTTGACTCGGTCAGTTATTTTTCTTTCGCATCAATTCAATGCTTTTGAGTTTTGTATTTGTTAATGAGTCGTCTTACATCTTTAGGGACACTAAGACATATTTCTTCTGATGATGATGCATGATTATCAATCGTCCCAAGTGTAGTTTGGTTAAGTTTAATTCGTGCAACAATTGATTTATAATGAAAACAAATAATATTTGAAGACACGATCGAATATATAAGAATCTGTTTAAATAATAAAAGTCTCAACTCGAAATAGACTTAAAAATTTGTTAGCTTCACAAGAGATAACAAGTTTTAGATAAGGATCGTGTTAACTTTAGAGTTTACAGGGGATAAGATAGCATGAGCTTAGTTTGGCATTCTGTAGACCGTTTTTAGGCCTGCGAATTGTAAGTTTACTACGTAAGATAATTTTAAGCAATCTGATTTTAAAGATATTGTGTTCAAGGATTCTATTACATATATGATAATAAATAATATCTTGAGCACTAACATTATTTTCTTATTTATCTTTGTGTATTATTTTGATTTTTGAATGATATTTTTACTTATATCGTGTTTATGGGCAATTATTGCATCTTGAAATATATAACCGAAAAGGTCTATTATGCACCTTTGCTTGCTTATTCAAATTAAGTAAATTTCAAGTCTTCTGGAATATTTTGAGTCCTTTATAGATATAGTTATTTTAATTTTTCCAAACTCGTATATGTTTTAGTAGTTTACTTATTAGAATGTATATTTTCCTCTCAATTTTATGCAAATTATGTCTAAAACACTCATGTTCCAAAATTTTATAATTTAATTATTTTATTTTGGGGACGCTCAAAATAAATAATTAAATGATATGATATTATTAATTTTAGGGACACCTGAAATTAATGATTCAGTGGAGGAATATAAGTGTTGTGTATTCTTAAGAATTTATTATTATTTTAACAAGTTTCAAGAAATTTAGAATTATCTGAATAGTATATAATGTATTATACACTACGACTAGTGTTGTAAAAAAAATCGGAAATTTTTAGAACCATGACTACGACCATCATTTGGTATCCCTAGTAGGCTTTTAAAACTCATGAATAAAATTTAATTTTGATTTATTTTTATTTTGTTAATATGAAGAATTATTATAAAACAAACCAATAGCTTAGCTTAACGTGCCCTAATAGTTGAATTATTTTCTTGTGGTGCAATTGGACACTTGTTTTCTTTAATGTTCGAATTGTATGTATCTAATAGAAAGTTGAAGTGTTATAATTAAATAGGTTTTGTTGGATTTCGATAGTTAGTTATTTGTTATAATACAGATTATATGCACGTTATTTAATATTTAATTTTGTGTTTCAGGTTATAATTTTATTTGAGACTATTATTTTCGTGCATCTAACAAGTATAGATAGTTTACACGTGATATTTTAGTACAAAAAAAAATATATTCTATATTTTAATTCTTGATTTTATTTAATTTCTTTAAAATAGCTTATGCATGGTAATGCAATTTTAATTGTCAAATTGCTATTAAAGAATTTCAGTATCCAAAGAGTGATTTGGGGAATCAATGTGTCTATTAGTTCAAGTTATAGAAATATCATCAAATATGTAATATAGAGAACAAATTTTATTTTATTTTGCAAGTGGGATAGATTTTAGTTTATCTTACTTTAATTTATTTTGATCTGCATATATACACGTATTGATTCTTTTAAGTTGAGCTACATTTTATTTCAAATATATGATATTTAAATTTGTTTCAGCTTTGATATATGTTCTCCATATATTTGTTAAGGTTGAGTCAGACATATATAGGGCCACTGAACATCTACACACCCCTATGTTGTTAATTTTAGTAATTAAAATAAATAAAACAAAGCTTTATAAATATGTAAATTCATTAGTGAACCCTAGAATTATGAGTTATATTATATATTTTGCGGCACTAGGAGACAATCCGTTGAAAAAAAAATCAAGCGACACGAGGGAAAGAGAAGAAAGAACAAGAAGACTAAAGATGTTCGATAATGTTAGTCAGGTACAAATGAAGTTATATTTTATAATTACGTGTTATGTTTATTTGACTCACATAATTATTTTCTAGCCATTATCTATTAGTTGTTAGGCACGTATATTAAGTTCATGATTTTGTCTTTTTATGGTGAGTCAAGTTATTTGATATTTTCTAGATTATTATAAGAAATATTATATAATTCATGTGTGTAATGTGCCTTGATTGATTTAAATCGTATGAGATTAGATTATGGATAATTTAAACGAACAGGTATATTCGTAACATGAGATTATTTTGTAAAATTATTTGATCTGTAACTATAAGTCTAATTTCTAATATTTAAGATGTTAATTTAATTAATTTCTTATTTGTTTATCTGTAATGTGAAGACATACATAAATTTATGTATAAGTACCCAACAACAGTGAATTTATGTTTACGCTTGCTAGCCAAAACGTGAATATTAGCTAATTAATAGTAAATGCATTTATATTTATGTGAACACATCATTGTCGCACTTGGATAGTAGGTTACATGTGTGCCGAAGGTTGTGACCTAAAATGGAGTAAATATTTATTTGTGTTATATTTGTTAAAAGGTTGTATATTATATTTATTGATTTAATTATACTAATTATATTGGTGTCATTAATCATATTAAAAGAATTTATAAATTCCATATTTAATATGATATGCAATGATTAGTGTGGAGCTATACTCAGAAGCAAAAGTATGTGTTCAAGGAAATTCTAGAAAAATGTGACTATTAAATAAACAAATTTATATGTATATTTTTTTTTTGTTATTTGTGTATTAATTATGGTGTTCGATTTTGATGTGCACTTGTCAGCATGTATTTCTCCGTTAATAGTAGCAAAGGAATAAAAATATTTGTTTGGTTATCTTCAAGACATGACTCATAGGAAACTATTTAGGTTAGCCGTACATTAGTAGTCTTCCATGCAAGAAATAAATATATATCGGGAAAAAGAAAAAGAAAAAGAGGAGAGAGTTGCTCTGATACCATATGTGACAACCCGGGTCAAATCCCGAGCCTTTTTCGAGAATCGGGTCAAATCCCGATTCCGAGTCCGAATAAGCCGAAGCCTACTGGCCCAAACGCAGCCAACTTGGGTAACGACTAGCCCACCACATGCCCCCAAAATATCATAATTTTGTTGGTGCTAATTAGTAGTAGTACTCTGCCTTATAAACTGAACAGAAGTCCCAAATCTACTCGATGTGGGACTGGGTGTTACACATAGCCGACCATGACGTCAAGAAAACACTGGTAGATAACGGATCGTCGGTCGACGTCCTGTTCGCCCATACCCTGAATAGGATGCAGCTCGGCTCTTTGAAGCCGGAAGCCGCCTCGGAAAATGCTCTCTACTGTTTTGGGCACAACGTCGTACCCATCAACGAGATCATCAGCCTCCCGGTAAATTTTGGAATCGAGCCCCGAGAGGTGCACCACATGGTCAAATTCTACATAATCGACATCCCGTCATCCTACAACGCCATCCTAGGCTGCCCCTCGCTCGCCAAGCTCCGTGCCGTTACCTCGACTCCCCACCTGAAAGTCAAATTCCCCACTCCGAGAGGGGTAGGAGAACTGAAAGCCGAAACCGAGGATGCCAAAACCTGTTACGGGGCGGCAGTCGCTATGGACGAAACCAACCGGAAGAATAAGAGGAAGGCCTTCGAGCTCCAACAAAATCAATCTCTAATCACTCGGTCCTCTAAGAAGGCCGCAAAGTCTGAAGCCCATAAAGCCCGGATGATGGCCCAACATCAGCGACGCACCTCCGAACAAGTCCTGACAGTGGAGATAGACCCCCGAAGTAGAGACAACCCAGAGCCGTCTACAGGGTCCGACTTCGCCCCAGAATCCCTTTGGCCATCCCCGGTAGAACTAACCGAGCAGAACAACATCATACAAGGGGATGCCGAACGAACGGTCAACATTGGAACCGACTTAAGCCCAGAAATGCGAACCAGACTCATCCATATGCTCCGAGAATATGCCGACATTTTCGCGCGTAGCGCGGCCGACATGCCCGGTCTCCCAGAGTCGGTCGCTATGCACCGCCTTAACGTAGATCCGAGGTGCACCTCCGTCAAACACAAAATAAGAAACTTCGCCCCCGAACGACAACAAGCAATCGACGCTGAAGTTGAAAAGCTCCTCACAACCGACATCGTCTATGAAATCCAATATCCCGAATGGCTGGCCAACGTAGTCGTGGTTAAGAAGCCGAACAGAAAATGGCGCATCTGTGTCGACTATACCGACCTTAACAAGGCCTGCCCCAAAGACTCATATCCCCTGCCCAACATCGACCAACTGATAGACGCCACCTCCGGCCACCTCATGCTCAGTTTCATGGACACCTTCTCTGGCTACAACCAGGTCCCCATGGCACCAGAAGATCAAACTAAGACGTCATTCATCACCCACAGAGTGGTATATGCCAATAAGTTCATGCCCTTCAGACTAATCAACGCCGGTGCCACATACCAAAGGGTAATGGACAAGATATTCAAGTCCTAATTAGGGTGAAACATGGAAGTCTATGTCGATGACATGATTGTAAAGTCGCTACTAGCAGAGGCCCATCTAGACGACCGAAAAGAGTGCTTCGACAACCTGCACCAGAGCGGCATAAAACTCAACTCGGCCAAATGTACCTTCGGTCTTGGAGCCGGAAAATTCTTGGGGTTCCTCATTAGAAACCGAGGCATATAAGCCAACCCTGACAAAATCCAAGTCGTCCTTGACATGAGACCGCCCCACAGTCAAAAGGATATTCAACTACTTACCGGCCGATTGGCCGCTCTTCGGCGATGCATCTCTAAGATGGCCGAACGTTGCATACCCTTCTTCGATACCCTAAAAGGCGCAAAGAATTCCAAGACCTTCACCTGGACCCCGGGCTGTCAATCCGCGTTCGAGTCTCTTAAACTCTATCTTGTATCCGCCCCGATACTGTCCAAAGCTCTCCCGGAAGAACCCCTCTCACTCTACCTTTCAGCCGGCCCCAAGGCGGTCAATTCTGCCCTTGTGCGAGAAGATTCTGGACTCCAAAAGCTAGTATACTACGTTAGTCAGGTTCTGAAAGACGCCGAGACCCGATATCCGAACCTAGATAAATTCGCCTACGCCTTGGTCATGGCCAGTCGCAAATTGAGGCCATACTTCTTGGGACGAGAAATCAGGGTCGTCACAAGCCAACCACTGAAAAAAATCCTTCAAAAGCCAAACCTCTCCGGGCAAATGTTGAACTGAGCGATGGAACTCAGTCAATTCCATCTAGAGTTCGTCCCCCGCACCTCCATCAAGGCCCAGGCCTTAGCTGACTTCGTCATGGAATGCACCTTCTCGGACTCCGATCCCGAGATCTCCCCGGCCGAAGACCCGGTCCTAGGCAAGCCCAAGACCTCGAAATGGGAACTCTATATGGACGGTTCCGCCACCAATGACCGAAACGGGGCGGGGATAATCCTTACGTCGCCCGACAGGTTCCAAATCAAACAAGCCCTCAGATTCAAGTTCAAGGCCACCAACAATCAGTCCGAATATGAAGCCTTCCTAGCCGGCCTTCGGTTGGCCCGACATCTAAAGGTCAATGACCTTGTCGTGCACAGCGATTCCCAGCTGGTCGTTCGCCAGGTCCGGGGAGAGTATTCAGCCAAGGACCCGACCATGCTACAATACCAACGACAAGCACAACAGCCGATGCTTGGCTTCAAAAGCTTCAAACTCAAACAAGTCAGCCGAGAAGACAACGTCGTCGCCGATTCTCTCTCTAAGTTGGCCACCTCTGACCTCAAAAAATTGGAAGGGTCAGTCTACCTCGAGCACCTCGAAGGGCCCAACATAGGCCCCCGGTCCGACCTCATGGAAATCTCGACCGACCCCGGATGGCAAACCCCGTACATATCCTACCTGCAAGCCGGAACCTTACCAACATACCTCAAGGAGGCCAAATCTCTCAAAGCCAAGGCTTCCCGGTATGCCTTGGTCGATGGCACGTTATACTGAAAAGGGTTCCACGACCCTCTACTTAAGTGCCTAAACCCGACCGAGGCTGAATACACAATGGCCTAGGTCCATGAATGAATGTGCGGGTACCACATGGGCGGCAAGTCCCTCGCCCATAAAATCCTCCGGATGGGCTACTACTGGCCGACCCTGTTCAAAGACGCCATCGACTACACTTGGAAGTGCAAACAGTGCTAGTTCTACAGCAATGTCCCCAAATAGGCCCCGGTCCCGCCATCATCGATCCTCTCCCCGGTGCCCTTCGTGACCCGGGGAATCGACATCATGGGACCATACCCTCTGGCCCCTGGATGACTCAAGTATGTGATAGTTGCCATAGACTACATGACTAAATGGACTGAAGCCAAACCTCTATCCCACATCACCGATAAGGATTGCAAGAAGTTCCTTCATAACAATGTCATCCTCCGTTTCGGAATCTTGGTCACCCTGATCTCAAACAATGGAACTCAATTCACCAGTGCCAACTTCACGGAGTTTCTGTAAAGTTTCAACATCACCCACAGACGTTGGGTCGTCGCCTACCCCCAATCAAATGGACAGGTCGACGTCACCAACCGAAGTCTTCTCCGCGGGATGGAGAAAAGACTCATGGATGCCAAGGGAAGGTGGGACGAAGAGCTGCCCAAAGTACTCTAGTCCTACCGCACCACTCCCCGAACCACGACCAGCGAGACCCCTTTCAAGTTATGCTATGGTACCGAAGCGGTCATTCCGGTGGAAATCGGATCGCCCTCCTTCCGACTCGTGCATTAAAATGAACTAACAAATGAGGAAGGCTGACGCACCAACCTGGATCTCCTCGATGAGTGCTGGGATCAAGCCATCTTCCGAGTGGCCGACTACAAGTAGAAAACTATGGCCTACTTCGGGAAGAAAATTGAGCCCCGCCAATACGAAGCTGGAGACCTCGTCCTCAGAGCCACCGAGGTTTCTGACCCCAGCCATCAGGGCAAGCTGAGCCCAAATTGGGAAGGTCCCTACAAGGTAACCGAGGTCATTCGGCCCGGGTCCTACTGACTCTCCACAGTAGACGGCTAGGCAATACCTAACCCCTGGAATGGACTCCGGCTCCGGCAGTTCTACCATTAAAAGTTTTTCATTTATATAATCTCTCTATGTAAGCTCGAATCTGGTTCATTTTATAAAAGCCGACCAAGGGAACCACCCCCACGTGTTAATGAAAAGCCTAAAAAGGCACCTTCTCAGTTTATTTTAGTTCATTTTTTACCGAATCAATTCAACTCCGCGAGGACCAACCCCCGGCCGCAGATTTTCACCTCTATGCTCGGCGGACGACCTCTCGAAAAACAAAGACAACTAAAAAAAGACTCAACGGTATAAAACAAAAAGAGAATAGTTCGAAACGGAAATACTTTTCATCAAAAATAAAGTCGTTACAAAAGGCGATAAAAGGAAACAACTCAAGGCAATCAGCCGAGCACAACAATCTAAACACATTAAAATAGTACGAAAAGCAGGGAAATCCTAAACATTGTTAATAAATAAAAAAAAAGTAAGCAAAGGGATGCCTACTCGGCCCCCTCGTCCTCAGACATCAACTTCGCCAAGGGTATCTCATCTTCGGGAGGCGCACTCGGTTCGGCTTCAGCTTCGGCTTCTTGGTCATCCCCGACCTCCGTCTCCATCTTCTCCATTTCAACTCGGACATACTCGTCGTAGTTATGCTTCTCAGGATCGTACACGTTTCCAGCCCCAATAAACTTGCCAAAGTCGGCAAAGCCCATTTCATAGGAGGGAGCCGCCTTCCGATTAAGAAGTTCGGAGAAAGCTTGAGTCTTCAAGAACCGCTTCACTCCGGCAACATAGTCCCCACCCAAGGCCGATGGTCGGCTCTTTAGCTTCTCATTTTCCTTCCTCAACCTTTCCAGCTCGGATTTGTCCGACTCCCAAGCCACCTTCTCATCCTTCAACTTCCCCAACTCTACGTTCAGGTTGGCTATCTCAACATTCCGCCTCCCCAGTTCAGAGTTCAGCTCGACCATCTTCCCTTCCCATACCTTGCCTTGCTCCACGGCTAACTGCAACTGACCCTCGGCAGTCTGCTGATCCAGGACGACCTTTTTAGCTTTCTGCTTCTCGGACTTAATAGATGTCGCCATGGACTTGAACCGATATGAGTTCCCAGCCAACACCGACATAAACTGCACGAGGGAAACACAAGTCAAAACAGAGTATAAATGAAACAAAGAAGACGAACAAACACCAAAGTAATGCACATACCTCGCCAGCCTTCACCTGAAGGCGACGCTCAAACTGTTTATCCTCCAACCCTCGGTAATACTCCAAGTCAACGGGGATCTGGAAGGGCTTCAAAGTATCAAACGGATATGGTGGACCCTCCCGTGACCATCCCTTGTAGGTGCACATGTCAAGGGTCGTCCAACTCAAAGCGCCTTGAGGAAGAGTCGGCTTCTTGATGGGATCGCGAAACCCACCTGCTACTGACTTCACACCCGGCCAAATCTCCTCCTCAAAGACATTCGAGTCACCACCTGCGACTTCAATCTCCTTGCCTTTGGACTCCAACTTAGGGGGGCTCGTCCCTTCGTCCGAACTGATCAGCCCGGTATAGGGGGAGAATCCACCGGCCACGCCCGGTCCAAAGCCGTCTGCAAAAATGGCCCTAAAGTCCTTTTCGGTTTTTTTACAACCGTCCTCGTTGTAGAATCACTAGCGCAGGAGCCGGCGGGTGCATCACCACTTGCCCCTGGCTTCCTCTTCGACGTCATGCCGCCCTTTTTCCCCCTCCACAACCTTATCCTTGAATAAAACCATCATCTTTTTCTTGTCCAACATGGCTGGATATGTAATAGCCCGATGAAGAACTACACCCAAGATAGAAAGAGTCAAAAACGGGTGAAGGGATAAATTGCAGCACCAAAACGAAAAACTAAGGATAAATAAGAACAAACTAAACAAAAGCGAAAGCGGTAAAAATTGACAATAAAAGCAGTGAAGGTGACACCCACCGGTATACATCACCAAAAAAGACCTATCCCGGATTAGCTCTGGGCCCCACAGCTCGGTCGGAGGACAAGCGGTAAAGGCCTGAATATTCCGAAGCTCATCTTCGGACACACCGAAAGGCTCCAGAGGAACGTCAACCTCGGTCGCCCAACCAGGCATCCAAGACAGATCCCCACCCGGACGAAAATATATTCCACATGCCAAGTCCGGTTCGACGACACAGTCCGAAACCACTTCTTGCCGAATTTGGCAGAAGACCTCCAGTGAAGATCATACAACGGCATGTTCACTGTGGCCTGGACCCGAAAAATAGTAAAGAATAACTTGCTTGTCGGCTACCATCCCAGTTCGGCACAACGGGCTATGAAGTAGGCAATACATCTCATGATGTTCGGAGTAAACTCCCCAAACTCACACTTAAAATGATCCGTGAATAGCGCTCAGACGAATCGGTGGAGGGGTAGCCTAAACCTGACCCGGAAGAAACTCACAGGAACGGCGACCCAGCCCCTGTTCGGCCGGTGGTAGGGTCTCTCCCAAGGTTCCGCATACCGCCGCTCGTACTCGTCCGGGATGTCAAAACCCCACTCCCCCCCTGCATGCTCTGCAAATTCACATACTCCATCCCCCCAAAAACGACATCCAATTGTCTCTTATCAAATCGTAAGGGCCGATCTCTAACCTCGGTAAGCTCTCTCTCATATGAGCGAAAGTACTCATCCCGAACGGCCAAAAAATTCCTAGGATCCGGATAGAACATCCTAGTTGTATACCTCCAACCCTCCTTCCCCCCGTGCAATGGCAGAGTCTCACCCTTGTACCTCGGTCGACCCCTCACATACATGGCCAATAAATCCTGACCGCCAAGCTCGGCTCCAACGGCGACCTCTACAACACGAAGCATGGGTACCACAGTTGGAACACGGACACCATTTGTTTCACCCTCCCCCTCGGCCACTGTCACCACACTAGGGCCGGCGCCAGCCGCCGTTGCTGTCGGTGCAGAGGCTTCTCCCCCAACACCGGATTCCAACGGGTTCTTCCTCTCAGACATAGTCTCGTCTGACCCCCAAACCATTCCTCTGTACTTTCAGTCGCCGTCTAACTCTCACACCCGGACTGAACGGACCCATAAGGCGCCCCACCCGCTTGCACCCGAGCATACTCACGAGCAGCGTCAACCGCCGTACTCGGTCCCTTCACCTTAGCTGTCCTCGCCATTCTAACCGTACTCCGCACTCGAGAAACCTAAAGAAGGAAGAAATGCCTCAGAAACACTCAAGAGGTAGCTAACAAAGATCTACAGCCTATACATACGAATGTATCTCACACGAAAAATCCAACCAAAACCTAGAACATTCAAACAAATCCTAGAACATTCAACCAAAACCCAGAAACTCAACCCCAAACCCAGAAAATCAAACCCAACCCTAGAAATATCATAAATTTGAAACCATCAAAACAACAAAGTCGACACTATTATCACGAACAAGAAGATCAAACACATGCTTCTCATAAACACAAAACCCACAATTTACATACATAACATAAAATTACACACAACAACAGCGGGCTCTATCAGCAAAATAAAAGAGATAGCCAGTGTACCTTAAAAAAAGAGAAGAACACAATAAAACTCTGATACCAAGGCTCCGTCGGCGAATGTCCAAGAAAGTACCACCCTTTTTCTCTCCTCTCACTCCTCTTTCTCCTTTTTTCACTCAAAAAGCACAGTAAAACAAAAGTGTGAAAAGTCCCCAACCTTTATATAGGAAAAAAAAAACCCTTTAAACTCCCAACCCACCGCCACATGGCAGATTCCCACTGGCCAACAGGAAGCGCGTGTGAGACGTTGCAACTCCCACTCGCTCCACTCGCCCCACTCGCCTAGAAATTCGGGTAACCCCTTCTGCAACCTCACGTGCAGTGATGACGCATCATTGACATCCATCAATGCACATTCCCCCATATTTCGGCGCACGTCCGTCGCTCTCCTACGTTTCTTTTATCGAATCCCGAAAAATATGCCTTTCAAATTCTTTTCAAATCCTATTCCACAACTATTCACAGCTCCAGGCCACTACTTCTCGCAGTCGGCCACACATGACTTCAGGAGGGGGGCACCAATTCAACGTTGACCCTCGTCAACTCCAAGCCACTACTCGCAGTCATCCAGACCCAACTCCGAGAGGAGGGCACCAATTCAGGGTTGAACCTCGTCAACTCCAAGCCACTATTTCTCGCAGTCGGCCACACCCGACTCCGATAGGATGACACCAATTCAGCGTTGACCCTCGTCAACTCCAAGCCACTACTTCTCATAGTCGGCCAGACCCGACTCCGAGAGGAGGGCACCAATTCAGCGTTGACCCTTGGCAAGTCCAAGCCACTACTTCTCGCAGTCGGCTACACCCGACTCCGAGAGGGGGGCACCAATTCAACGTTGACCCTTGCCAACTCCAAGCCACTAATTCTCGCAGTCGGCCACACCCGACTCCGAGAGGGGGGCACCAATTCAACGTTGACCCTCGTCAACTCCAAGCCACTACTTCTTGCAGTCGGCCACACCCGACTCCAAGAGGGGGGGGGGGGCACCAATTCAACGTTGACCCTTGTCAACTCTAAGCCACTGATTTTCACAGTCGGCCAGAAGCGACTACGCAACAAATCTCGCTCGGCATCATAATTTACTCCCCCATCCAACCATAGGTTGCATAAGGGAGTGGGGGCAAATGATAGGCCAGACCCATTCACCCCAGCCCAAACTAACCACAAGGGACCTAACAGGCGAGGCCCACTCATCCTAACCCAAAACCGACTACAAGACACTCAAAAGCCCATCAACAGAGGCCCAAGCCATGAGGAAACCTAGAACAAGTCCCAAGGACCATGTGCCCCTCACATGCCCCTTTGCCTATAAATACTCCACTCGATACAACAAGCAAAAGGTTCACAATTTCCTACACCTTGTAAGCTCTACCTTCTTTCTAATTTCTCTCTACTTTCTCTCTCTAGAATTTGGCCGGAATTCTTACTCTCATACCGGAGGTGTCCCTGGAGATCCAATCTCCATTGGGCATTCCCCTTTCAGGTACCCGAAGACCCGCACTCAACCCGATCTAACCCGAACCTGACCCAAGCCGAAAGGGAGAAACACCATGGAGATTCCTAGACATATCAACATGTTTCTTTCTATTTTTCTTACAAACCCCCCCCTCCCCCCTCCCCTTCCTTTTTCAAAAATATCACGGGTATGCCGTTACCTTTTTCAAATAAATATGTTACTTTTTTTATTTTTTCTTACTAAACCCCCCCATTTCCCAAAAATATCATTTTAACATCTAAAAAAATAATCTTTTATTTAATGATGGTTAACAATTCTTTTAAAAATTAAAATTACACTGAAACTAAAGATCGAAGAAAGTGACAAATTTTTACTTTGAGAATTGTATTCGATTTAGGAAATTTTCATGTATTTGGTTTAAATTATCAAGATATATTTTTTAGTATTTTTAATATAATTCAACTTACAACCAAATACAAGTTTTCATATTCGATCCAACGATTCTCATCTATTTATTTTAAAATTTAACGATCCTTATTATTTTGAGATGTAATAGTTGTAATTAGTTAAAATCCAAATCTAATACCAATACTTCAACTTTTGACTTATATCCTTTTTAGATAATAATTTCTATTTTTATATGATATAATCTTGATCGTTTATTTTTAAAAATATTTGATCTAACGGTTGGGATTGTTTTGGCGTTACTGAGGACAACACCAAAATTTTGGATAAGATCTCCTTACACTTATTATATATAACTAGCTTATAACCCGTGCAATGCATGACTCTTTTTTAATATTTATAATTATATAAGTTTTTAGATTTTATTTATTACGTTTTACACGCTCAATACATTATTTATGTTCTATCCTGAGTTCTAAATATCAGATTTAAAAACAAATTTACAGCCCACATAAAATTCACAAAATAATATTTAATTTAGTGATAGTTTAACAAATTCTTTTCCAATTAAAACTATCCTGAAACTGAAGAAAGAATAAAATAACGAATTTTTACAATAGTCCTATTCAACTTAGGAATAGAATTAAAATAAAGAAACCAACTCAACTTATGATTAAAGTATAGACCAAAAATCAAATAAACCTACTTAAATTAGAATTTGAAGTTACGAATTTTTACATTGAGAATTCTACTCAACTTAGAAAACCTACTCATATTTGGTTTATATTATTAAAATTAATCTTTTTAATATTAAATATAAGTGTTCTCATTCATCTATTTTAAGATCAACGATCCTTATTGATTTGGCGTTACGGGACCAAAGTTTTGGATATGATCCCTCCTACGCTTATTATATATAAGGATTTAAAGGATATAATGTAAAATAATATAATTATAATTTGGATGAATCAAATTGTTATGTTACTTCAGAAAAAAAGTGTTATGTTTAATACTAATAAAAAAAGTGTAATAAATTCATTCATGTAAATGACTTCTCCTACGTCTCTTATAATGTAGGGTCCACGTGTATTATTGTTAGCATCTTATACATGAGCTTTAAATTGATAATTTTTAATATTGTAATATATATGAATTTTTATCTTAATATTTGGTTTAACAATTATTTTCTAACTAGAACTACCCATAAATTCAAGAGAAAAGATATTTAAGAATTTTTATATAATTTTTTTTAATTATCAAAATACACTTTTTAGTATTTAAATATAATCCTATTATTAATCAAATACACTTCTTAATATTAGATTTAATAATTCTCATCTATCTATTTAAAATCTAATGATAATTATTAATTTGGTCGTATAGTGATCGTACATGGACCAGATCGATTTGAATTTTTTATTAAATCGATTTTAATATTTCATTGAAAGTAAAATAGAATTTCTAAATTTAAAAGGATCAGGGAAAAATAATTTAAATTGGTGCTACAATAATAAAAAAATATTTATTAAAATTTAGATACTCACTTTACTAGTTGAGATCTACTAGTTGAGATCTATCTTGAGTTTTAGACATCGGAATTTGACTATTTTACAGCCCACGCGAAACTAACGAAATTATCTTTAATTTAATGATGGTTTAATAATTATTATCTAAATGAACCTACCCATAAACTAAAGAGTAAAGATAATTACGAATTTTTACATAATGATTTCTATTCAATATAGAAAACCCATTTATAATTGGTTTAAATTATCAAAATACACCTTTTAGTATTTAAATATAATCCTACTATTAATCAATACACTTTTTAATATTAGATCCAACGGTTCTCATCTATTTATTTAAGATCTAACGACTCTTATTAATTTGGTGGTTATACAGGCGGACCGACTACCAAAATTTTGGATAAGATCCCTTTTACGCTTATTAAATACTAGCTTAAAATCCGTGCGATGCACGGATTGTTAATTGTTATTTTATTATTATTATTTTAATTCTATTTGTTAAAAAAATAAGTACACATGTTAAAATAGCTAAACACTTTTAATTAATTAAAAACATTAAAACATATTTTAAAATAAATAAGTAAGGGTTTGCTCGTTATATTTTTGGAAAATGAGGGGTTTTAGTATGGAAAAATAAAAAATATAACATATATTTAGTTTTAAAAGGTAAATGCCCGTGATATTTTTGGAAAATGAGGTTTTAAAATTTAATAATTTAAATTATTTAAATACGTTTTAAAATAAATAAGTAAAAGGTTTGTCCGTGATATTTTTAGAAAAAGAATGGATTTTAGTGAGAAAAATTGAAAAAGTAAATTGAAAAAGGCAATTTCCCGTGATATATTTAGAAAATGAGGGACTTTGTTAGAAAAAAAATCTATAATGCTGAAAAGGTAATTGGTTATAAATTGATATTTGAAAATGAGGTTGCATTTGGTTGCATTCAGTTGCAGTTGGTTGCAAAGTCGTAGTTTTACAAAACAAATTCAAAAATTCGTATATTTGAAATTTTTTTAAATATAAAACATATTTTTGCAAAAGAAAATAAAAAAATTCATATATATGTGAAAAGCTCAAATATTAATAACACTAAATTTAAAATTATTATGCAATTCGTTCAATTTCTATCTAGTTTTCTTTGTACAAATCCATTATATCTTTTATATATAACTAGCTTTATACCCTGCGAAGCACGGAGAGTTTTTTGTATTATTTTGACATAAGTTTATGGTGTTTATTTATACTTAGTATTAATATTTTAGCATTAATTGCTGGTGTTTTGGTATATTTATTTATTATTTAATTTTACTTTTTTCTTAAATTGTTTTGTACTATATATGTATAATTAAAAATGATTTTTTTATTAATATTAATTTGTAAAGTTTGGTTTTTATTAATATTAATTTGTAATTATAAATGAATTTGTTTTATTATTAAATTTAAATCGTAATAATTTATTTTATAATATTTTATATTTTATAATTGTATTTTGGGCTGATTTTTTAGGTTTTTTTACGATGTGTATATGTCATCTGTAATTATTGTCAAACAATTTCTTGGAAAAATTAAATATTTTTGAATTTAGGTTATAATTTATTTATTTTTGTGATAATTTAATAATTTAGATAACTTTTTCTTTAACACATTTTAAAATAATATAAAATAAGTAATTATTTGATTGCATTTTAAAATTAAAACATTTTTTGTAACAAAATCTACTTATTTTCCAAAAATATCACAGGAAATTATCTTTAAATAAAACATATTAATTTTTATATTTGTTTTCACTAAAATGTCTCTTTTCAAAAAATATCATATCTCTTTTCCAAAAATATCAGGTGCAATACTTACTTATTTATTTTAAAATCTATTTTAATATTTTTAATTACTTAAAAAGGTCACATATTTTAACATGCAAACGTATTTTTTTAACAAATAAAATTAATATAATTAAAACACTTCTAAAAATATCACGGATATTTATTTTTTTTAAATTAAAACTTGTTGTTTTTTTTATTTGTCCTTATTATTTGTCTTTTATAATTAAAAAACTTTTTTCTAACAAAATATACTCATTTTCCAAAAATATTATGGAATGAAAATAGTTATTTTCATAGAACATAATTTATAAAATATTATATTTTTCTAAATTTAGATTGAAGACTCCATAGAACTTAACTCACTTTATTTATATTTTAGTATATTTAGTTTTTTTAAAATTTCATTTTAATTGATTTTGTATATTAGATCATCAATATTAAATTTATACAATATATCATTTTTGTAGATTTCCCAAGTACTACTTTTTAGTTGAAATATTATTGTAAAATTGATTAGTATTCATTTTTTATTAAAATAGTTTTGTATATTATTGATGAAATCTTTATTCCTTTGAATTTGAAATCACTGAATTTAAAATTTTTAATTTTTTTCACTCTAAAGATACTATATAGTAGTAGTTCATTTAACTGAGAGCTTATCTGCTTGTATTTCGAGTATATCTACCATTTTTCCTTTTTTTCACAATAATAATAATAATTACTAATTTACTATTTTAGCCCTGACGATCAAACCATCTAAACTCCCTTATACAAATTATATATAGGATATAATTGGTGTAAAGGGGTTTAGGTGGTATGGTATGGCGTGGTCGTCAGGTCCTACATTTTAGATTCAGGTGGTACATTTTAGTAAACGACATAACTAAAAACAAAATAATTAAATATGTATATCAAAAAGTTAAAATCAATGAAACATCTTTTATATGTATAATTTATGAATTTTGACTTTAAGCAATTTAAGTTATAAGCAAGAATTTTAAATTTACCCAAACTCATACTCCGACATAGAAAAGGGAAAATAATTTAAAATAAGATTTAAATATAAAATAAAGGTCAGATATACTTAACATTATAATCACCATGCTCCAACAAATATTTAACATTTTGAAACAAAAAATCACTAAAACAAAGAATACAATTATAATTAATTATAATGAAGATCTAACAATGATCTTTAAAAACTAAAAAGTTATATAAATATTATCTATAATCAGAAAAGATAAATCTTGAAATTAATAATCAACAAATTATGGTCAATATTTAGCTAAAAACAATTAAAGATAAATTTTTAAATGATATATATATATATATATTAGCATATATATTACTTTAATGTAAATTAGTTTCATTTACAAATATGTCTCTTATTTTGAATTAAAAATAAAACAAAATCTCAATTTGTATGAAATTCAAATTATTAAATAGAAAGATAACTAAAATGTCCTATTCTCATAATAAATGAACAAGAAATTAAAGATAAAACTTAAATCTAAAATATGAGTTAGATATGTTTAACCTTGTGATTACTAATATAATTACAACAAAAATAAAATTAAAATAATAACTATAATATAAAAAAATAATATTGGGGTTTATTTTTTTTCAAAAAAATTAAGAAAATGATAACTATAATACAAAAATAATTAATTTATGACATGGTATGTTCGGTATATCTTTAGCTATATAATAGTTTTTAAAAAAAATAAGTATATAAATAAAATTATTAAAATTAAATTATTAAAGTAAACAAATAACAAACTAAATTAAATAAAAAATGTCAACAGATAACTTGATATAAGACAAACAAATAGCAAACTAAAATTATCAAAGTTAAATTTAGGAAAATAATAAATGATTACAAGCAAATAGTGATTTTAAAAATATAAAAATAAAAAAAAAGTATCATTTCAAACATACGACATAAACTTAAATAAAATATCTGTGAAATTTATATGTTTTCAAGTTTGGTTATCATTAATTTTTTTTTATAAAGTTGAAATTAAATCAGAATAATACTTTTAGAAAAATTAAACAAAATTAAAATATATACAAATGATATATAAAGTATCCCGTGCATTGCACGGGTATAAATCTAGTATCCCGTGATTATAATGTTAAGTACATCTAACCTTTAATTTATATTTAAATCTTATTTTAAATTATTTTCCCTTTTCTATGTCGGAGTATGAGTTTGGGTAAATTTAAAATTATTGCTTATAACTTAAATTGCTTAAAGTCAAAATTCATAAATTATACATATAAAAATGTTTCATTGATTTTAACGTTTTGATATACATATTTAATTATTTTGTTTTTAGTTATGTTGTTTACTAAAATGTACCCCCTAAACCTAAAATGTAGGACCTGACGACCACGCCATACCATACCACCTAAACCCCTTTACATCAATTATATATAAAAAAGATATAATTTTTAGTTATACATATAATTTTTTTTGTTGAAATATGTTTAAAGTCCATTTTTGCTCATGTGTTATGTTTTTTTTATACATGAACTGACACATTGCACATATGTGACCCCAAATGCTAACTAAGTTGTTATATACTTATATTACATACATACATACATATAGATATTTTTTTTTAAATTCAAGTGGGGTCCATGACCTCCACCAGATCAATGCTGGATCCGCCCCTGCATCCAATATCAACATAGAAGCAACAAGAAGTTAATTTATGCATGTATCCGTATAATTTGTTGTTTAACAATGATTCATGTTGCATCCCAGTTTTTATTACAATATTTGGTTATGCTCCCATTTAATAACAACCAAGCAATTTGGAATCAATTATGTAATTTAACATATGAAAAGTAGGTTGTGAGTGAAAAACTAAAATTTGTACATCAGAATCAGGCACTTTAATATGCTAAAGTCTAGGCAGTATGGTTCTTGAACTAGCGGCGTCTTTGTTCAAGATCGGGTGATAATTTAGGTTGTCAATGTATAAACGCTCTGATTCGAGACGGAATACGTCTAATGATATTCACCAGTGAAGCTGGCTTCTGTATTCAGCCATATTTATTTCAATTAAAGTAGTGAGAACAATTGGTAACTTTTTAAGGAGTAAAATTTGGTCATTTTAACCCTTCAAAAATCAAACAAAACAATTAATTAGAGACTGACGGAGTACGTAATAAATATAACATACACTCTTATCATCGGAATTAGTAATGAGTCTTGGATTAGTCTTTACAATAAGAAATGTGAATCATAATAATATTAATAAATTCAAGTCTAAAGTCAAATAATTGTATTACAAATATCTTAGTTAAACTAGATTTTGAATTTACTCCCACTTTGCATGAGATATTTCCAACATATATCGGTACATTTGGTACAAGAATTGAAACTAGATCAAATACATATATAATATAAGTACTATATAATTGTTGGAACCGGTTTTTTGCGATAGATAGTCCGATCGGACCTGTGTAAAGAAGAGAATGCGAGGGATGATCTCCCGATTCACCTCCGTTGTGAGAATCAGTTAAAACTAGTATTTTTGTGAGTAAACGATGGAACGTACGAATATTATAATTAATGGTGTGTGTGGAATGAATCCTCAAACCTTCTTTTCCTCTTTTACCGGTACGCTCGATCCTCACGTTCGAAGACGTGGGTCACTCCGTCCTCGGTGTATGGGCCCGAGTAATCTTGAACGAAAGGGGTCTGGCGAGTTTGGGGTCCCAGACCTTGAATATAAGGGGGCACATGTGCCTCATGGTAGATTGGATTAGTTCCACTACCGCCCGCCATGGGTCGAGGGGGCATGCCATAGCTTGGCATCCCCAAAGTCTGATTCGCGTATTGAGGGAGATCAGTAGTATGGAGTTGAAGGCTCCTCGGTGCATTCATGAGCAGCGGGGAGGTTGTGATCGGTTGCTGGTGAACGGTCTCTTGTGGATTAGATCCATGAATGACCATCTGCAGGGGATTCGTCCCTTCAACCGAAATCGGGATTTCCGGTCCTTGAGTGTTGGTGGGGATATTCGCACCTTGTGTGCCAGTAGTCGGCGGTGGCTGATCAGCCTCAGAGGTGATAGAGCGATCCTCAGGAGTTTGAGTATCCCGAGTTGTTCTTCGTGTGTTTGCCATGGTTGATGTTGTCTTCCCACAGACGGCGCCAAATGTTATGGATTAAAAAACGTACTTGTGAATTTAATGCTAGGATTAATGAGCTTTCGATCTTTAATGGCTGCACTCGTGTTTCCGGACTAAATCGGTCCTCACAAGATGCCTACGTATCTCAAATAGTTATTGAGAATCAAGCCAAAGACGTAGTTCTGATTGTAGGATCAGGGACCTTATATAGGCGTCTGGAGCCTAATATTTATGGTATGTTTAGGAGTCTTAGCGAATAAGTCTCTTTTTTGATATTGGATAAGCATCGTATTGCTTGCAGGATAAGTCTTTTCCTTGTTGATAAAGGCTATGACTCATTAATTGGGATTCTGGATCCTTCTTTGACGAATTTACCATATTTAGGTCTCTTTTGATGAGCTGTATATTTTCCCTATTCATTAATTATGAAATTAATGAATAATTAGGGTGTCGGGCCTTAAATATCGGCCTTTCCATTGAATAGTCAATTATATTTCTATAATTACTTTTCTGTCCATATCATTTGCCCCCCAACTTCTGGGAAAATCTCCTCGGGGTTTTTGTAGAAGTTACGACGTGTTTTTTCTCGAAATTTTCCATTTTTAAGGGCATTTTCGACCTCAAATTAGGTCATTTTCGACCAGGAAATTCGACAAGGAATAGTTCAATTTCGACCAGGAAATTCAACCAGGAATAGTTCAATTTCGACCAGGAAATTCGACCAGGAATGGTCCCAGGTCGAAGGATTCGACCTCAAATTCCTAGTCATTTTCGACCAGGAACGTTCGACCAGGAATAGTTCTTTTTTCGACCTCGATTTCTGTCCCAGGTCGATGGTTTCGACCTCGAACTACAGGTCTTTTTCGACCTCGTGGCTTCGACCTCGATCAGGGGTCTTTTCGACCTCGATCTTGGTCCCAAGTCGATTGCTACGAGCTCGAACTACAGGTCTTTTTCGACCTCGTGGCTTCGACCTCGATCATCCTTTTTTCGACCTCAATTGGCTGTGAGGTCGAAGCTGTCGACTTCGATCCACAAGCCATTTTCGACCTCAATGTGATGATCTTGATTCCATACATTTTCGACCAGGATTTCCTAGGTCATTTTCGACCAGGATTTTCTAGGTCATTTTCGACCAGGATTTCATGATTCCTTGGATTTATTTTGGTGCGAGGTCGAACAATACGACCTCAATTTCCAATGTATTTTCGATCTCGTTTGTTCGATCTCAACCCCGTGTTTCTTCGACCTCGTTTTTGGTGTGAAGTCGAATGCTTTGTCCTCATTTTCAAAGTCTTTTTCGACTTCGAACCTTCGAGCTCAATCAAGGGTCTTTTCGACATCATTTTGGTACTGGGTCGATTGATACGAGCTCACTTTCTAAGCCATTTTCGACCTCGAGCCTTCGAGTTCAATCAAGGGTCTTTTTGACCTTATTTTTATAATTTCCGTGCCTTATTTTGGTGCGAGATCGACGAATACGACCTCGATTTTGTATGTATTTTCGACTTGGGTCTTACGACCTCGATTTAAGGTTTTTCGACCTTAAATCTTTAATTTTTTCGCTTTATTTGGGAGCGAGGTCGTTGAATACGACCTCGTTTTCTCATATATTTTCGACCTTAGTCGGACGATTTCAATCGAAGTTCTTTTCGACCTCAGATTTTTGTTTTTGCCTTGGTTTTATTCCAAGATTCATTCTTTTTCTTGGGCTTTAACTAGTCCATTTTAATTTGGACTTAAATCTTTCCAACCTTGGGCCTTAATGGGCCTTATTGATGAGGGCTTCGATTTTGCCTAAGACTTAATTTATTTGGGCTTTCGCCTTTGTAATCCATAAATGGATTTTATGGGCCTTACTGGCTATAGACGGTTGCCCTTCCTTAACCGGTAGGGTTCCCAGTCACTTTGTTTATAAAAGAGTGAGATTTCTATTTCATTTCTCACTTCTCACTTTCAACTTTCTAAAATTTCTCTCTAGTCTTCTTAGCTTTTCTCTCTTTTAATCCGTGGTAAGGCGATTCCCGGTGAGTTTTTGTTCGGTGGTGTTCTTGTTTTTCTGGGATCAATCTTCATCCCTTGAAGATTTCTGGGTTTTAACCTTCATCCCTCGAAGATTTCTGGGTTTTCATCTTCATCCCTTGAAGATTTCTGGGTTTCTTTGAAGATTTGAAGATTTTTCTGGAAATTTTTCTGGGATTTCTCTTGAAGGTTTGAAGATTTGAAGATGTCTGACAAAACTGCTCAACGCCTTCAGAAAATGAACAAAGCTTCTAAGAGATGTATCATCATTCGTTCTTCTCATATGTCACTTCAAGATATGATTTTAGAACGTAGTGATGAATATCCTTCTGTGTCCCACTTAGATTCATTCGATTGTAGTAACAAATTTCACGAAATCGACTTAATTAGGGACTATAACAAGATGTATAAGATTAAGTCCCCCTATAGGTTAGTTCCAGCCGGCCCAGGGGACCGTTATTGCCATTGGCGTCCTGATGCTTTATGCATTTATAAGGATGCCATTGTCGCGGGACTCAGGTTCCCTTTCCATGAGTTTATTCCCAGGCTTTTGGCTGATGTTGGGATTAACCCTTGCCAACTTCCTCCAAACGCCTGGAGAATCATTATATGTTTCATTGTTCTTTGTTTGAAGAACAATTTTCCTTTATCTGTAGCTTTGTTTAGGAAAATTTTCCAGTTTAAGAATAGTTCAGCCGTTACTTTGGGTTGGGTTTATATCAACCACCGCCCTTCCACTCCCCCCATATTTCACCCCAAATCAATTCCAGATAATAACCCCAAATGGAAAGTAGAGTTTATGAATTTGATTTGGGAAGGAGGGGATTGGGGCACCCTTTTCCGTAGCTCCTTTAGTAGGGTTTCAGATGGTAGCCCTAGTAATATCATCCTGAATGATGAGGAGGCCCATGCATATGCTGAGCTCACAAAGGATGATTATGCCACATTGGCTTGGGTGCTCCTGGACGAGTTCCAGCTTAAGTCCTTGGGACTTTCAAACGTTTCTGATAAGGGTAATTCTCACCTCATATCTTCCTTTATTTATTTAAGATTGACTTATACCAACTGTTTCTTTCCTTGTGTTTTTTACAGCTGCGGTCTTTATTAATAAGACCAACGAGCCCGAAGATGGGGAGACATCAAGGATGAAGAGGGCACGTTTGGGAGGGAAGGACTCTCGTGCTTCCAGCGTTCTAGCTTTCATAAGGCCCCATGTGGACCTTACTGATGAGGCCGAGGGGCCTTCCTCGGCCAAGAGTGCAGTTTGGCGCCCCAACTGGGGTCTGAGGAAGAAGGACACTGTGGTGGGAGTGTCCAAGCATGCTGTGGAGTGGTCTTATCACTCTCTGACTCCTTGTGATTACAAGGACTTCGTTTCTAACTCCACTTTGGAGGGTGGGGAGCATGTAGGCTCTCAGGCGATTGCTGCTGTGAGTATTTTTGTAATATACAAGAATTTTAAATATTTTAAATAATATATAATAATAATAATAATAATAATAATAATAATAATAATAACTAAGTGAAAAAAAATAGTTTAATTACTTTAATTAGTAATAGATTAAAACATGTAGATATATAAGCGGTATACACCTCTCTTATAAACAGAATCAAACCCTAAAATCAAATCTGTTAAAATTGAGCGGCGGGGCGATACAAGGATGAAAAGAACAGAGACGAGAAAGATTAACAAGCGAAACTATATTCATAAATCAATTTAAGGTACATTATTTTATTCATATTATCTTTTCTTTTGTTACTCACACGTATTGTGGTGATTTTCAAGTTCTAAAGTTTAACAATTATTATAATATATACATGACACCTTGTGTACTTTGAAATTAATGGTCTTCAACTCTAACTTGTATTGATATTGATGATGCATTTACGGGTTTTAGAACTATTAGTTCATAAAACAATTATTTTAACCTATATTTGTTTAAAGATACGGGGCTTGAATTTGACTTCACACATTAATGGGGTTGTGTAATTTGTGAGATATTTTATAATTATATCATTGATATATTTATGTATTTGGAGTTGTTAAAAAGGCCATCTAAATTTATGTTTGTAATATATTCTATTTAATAAAGTCATGCAACTTTCTAAACTTTCTATCAAAGCCATGTGCGCAGGCATATGTTCAGTCAAATGGTGCTTATGAAAATCAAATTTTAGTATTTTGCTTTTCACTTGTGTTAAATGATTAATAATTTCAAGAGTGATCATGTGAATTGGTTTACTATATCGATGTCAAACTAGATTTTCTTTTCCCGATGAAACTTTACATGTATATTAAGTTATTATTTAGTTAACTGCGAAATTTTTAATTTTGTATCTAAGGAGTTACTTTAGTTCAGGAGTGCAATATTATTAATTGTAATTACACAACAAATTCAAAAATTTATAAATTACGTTTCTTTTAGTTAGGTGAGTGACTGAAAATTTAGCGGATCGTTGTGAACTTTGTTAGTATTTGAGTTTGCTATTTCGAGGTACGGATTCTCTCCTATTTCTCCTATTTGATTCAGCGATACTCCTTTTAGAAATATTTAAATTAAATTTGTTTTGACCTCAAATCTGTTCGTTTTATTTTAAATTATTTTGACTTTGAAAAGTGTTTTTAAATCTGTTTCGAAATATTTAAATATCTGTTTCTGAGATTTTCTAGAGTTTCGTATGTTTCATATCTGTTGGGAAATATTGAAAATATATGTTTCTGTGATTTTGAAAGCTTTGCGAAATATTTTATTTGAACCCTTAGTGATATAGGGTATACCGAGTTAACCAGCTGTAGGGGTACTATAGCCATGTCATTGCGGCACCAGTGACATGATGTTAGGTCCTGATAAGTTTGTAGAAGGGGGGTTGAATACAAACTATACCGTTTTATCGAAATTTGCTCTTTGAATAATTTAACAATAAGAACAAATTAATGCGGAATATAAATGAAACAAGATTCAAGTTAAATATAACTAATATTAAACTTGAAGGGTGTTGCAAATACAATATGGATTACAAAGTATTTATCTCAAACTAATTAATACAAATTTAGAATAAATTCGACATGAACTTTTCTAATATTTGTAATAAAAAGATCGAATGCTAAAAGCAAGTTCGAGATAAATTCTAGGGATAAAAATCCGCTAGATGATCAAAGCAATACAAGTAATCAACTTCTAGTGGTTTGGATTTAACAATACAAACTAGAATTAATTGCTTGAGAAGAAATAAGATTAAATGCTTCAGCTGTTCTTCAGAGAAATAAATGTCTGCCTCTTTTTGTTTGATAATGCAATATCTTCTTCTTTCATTTCTGGCCCCGGGTTTATACAATTCATTTACCTTGTATGACCTGACAAATGTCTTGTATGACCTCAGAAACAAGTTCGGTATGACCTGCTGTACACTTTCTAATTCTCGGTAGAACCACAAAAGCACATTGTATGACCTTGGAAAAAGGACTTAGTATGACCTTGTAAATAATTCGGTAGAACCTAATAATAGGTCATACCGAGTTATTCACCTAGGTCATACCGAGTTTCTGAAAATAATAAAACAGGTCATACTAGTTTGATTTCAGAAAATCCTTTTAATTTAATTAGTTAGATTAAATTATAGATTAAATTAATTCTTTTATAGAATTAAGTTAATAAATAATTTAAACAACTAATTTAATTAATTTAATAAATAAATTAATTCTTATAGAATTAATTTATTAATTAAGTTAAATTAATAAATCAAAGAAGATAACTCAAAAACCTTGCATTCCTCTATCTTCTGAAAACCACTGAATATAGATGATTTAATTCCACTGATTGATGTCGTCATTCGATGCACTGTCTGGTTTCATGAATAACTGACTTCAATGATAATTCTTCATCTTTAAAACATTTAAAGTTGTGGCTTCTTTTCTTTAGCTTTGACTAAACTCTGTATCCTGTACTTCTTCCGTCACCACTGGAAATCTCTGTCACTGTAGTTAATCCACTTCCTTGAATACTTCACTGAGGCTTGAACAATAAAATTGAACTTCTTTCAATGTAGAATAACTTCAAGTCTGTAGATGACTTTAATTCTCTATTCTCTTGACAGATAAAACTATCTGAGATTCCTGTGACATATTAACTTATTATTTACTTATTACATACTTGTTTAAATTAAGTTGTTTTCTCGGAATATTAATAGGCCAAAACATATGCCTTTCAATCTCCCCCTATTTGTTTGTTAGAGAATAACAATCAAATACCTAGAGGATAACTCAACTAACTTAAACAAGAAATAGAAATGACTTTTAAGAGCCAAGTAAATAACAAGAAAAGTTATGGATTTCATTTAACATTTTCCAGATTCAAACATTAAAGATAAATACAAGATAGATGTTCCTCTAGACTGAACATATGTTTACATTGATCCTATCTTGAAATACCTAAGCTCTATACATATAACATTTACAGACTAGAGCTTCTTCAAATTTCAGACTCCATCATCTCTCCTTCTTCAAGTGCCTCAAGCAAATCCTTGTCCAAAATACGATCAGATTCAGAAGTAATGCCACTAGGTCTGACAGGTTGAGCTGTGACTTTCTTCAGCCTATTCTTCATTTGATGATATCTCTTGATATTGGCAATGCAATAGTCTTGAATCAAATCAGCAACTTCTGTCTTCTCTTGTGTAGCAAATCCTGAAGTCCTCAACATGTTCTCCAAGTAAACAAGATGCTTGGCAGGAAAATCTTTCAAAGAGATTGGATCCACACCACAAGTTTGAAGTGCCCTTCCTTTATAAAATTTAACTTCATATGGCACGTCCACAACTTGAGGGCTAGCTTTCATTGCAAAGTCTCTTAGCTGATCATGCAGCAGCTCAGCTAATGGAGAAGTTCTTTTTACTTTGCACATGAATACCCATAGTTCAGAGAGAGTTCTGCTTTCCAGAAGATTGAGAGACACTAAGAAAGTTCCCTCATTATGAGTGTAAACATAGATCTTAAACTCCTCTCTAACTCTGTCAAATCCAGTTGTGATCCTTGAAATCTCTGCATGAAGAGCTTTCATATATACTGTGTTGTCTGGATTGACTTTCTTGTATCTTTCTAACATCCCAAGAAACTTTGCATCATTATTAGTTCCTTCTTGATGTGCAAACATTTCTCTAGCCTTGTCCCATTCTTCTCCTTGCTTCAGCCTCACATACAATTTTCTATCACTAACCTTCAGATTGTGAAGCCTTTGCTTTTCTTGATGCTCAGCCTTTTGAATGACAAGATGCTTAGAAATGATGTCAGATACCTTTGCATTCTCCTCCTCTCTTCTCTTCAAATCAGCCTTTTGTCTCACCAACTCAGCTTCAAAGGCAGGATCCACTTCAGGTTCATCTTCCCAGTCAGCATAATCAGCCTCTCCTTCAACCTCCACATCACCAAAGATATCTTCAGGGTTTTCTTCAGATTCAGTACAGTCAAAATCTCCCTGTTCACCTTGGTAGTAGTCAGCATCAGAAAAAGTTAACTTCTGCTTCCCTTTGTCCTTTACAGAACCAGAACCTCCAGCTTCTCCTCCTTGATCTTCTCCTCCTTCTTATTCTCCCCCTTAGTTGAGGAATCCTCTAAAGATTTAACTTTATCAGTTTTAGGATCCTCCTCTTTACTTCCTCTTTCTCCTTCTCCATCCTTGTCATCATTTCCCCCTTCATCATCATCACCCTCAAAGAATTTCTTATGTTCAGCATTGGGTTGATGTGAGACCTTGATCATGGTATACAGATGTTTCATGCCTTCATTCAGATGTTGCATCCCTCCTTCAATCTTGGTAAATCTCTCATCATTGAAGTACTGATTTTCATCAATAGTATCTTGAAAGGAGTCTACCTTAGTTGAAATAATAGGAATCTGTTTGATAGCCTCCCTCATCTCAGCATTAGAAACCAGAAGCTCTGACATATCCGAAGCCACTAACACCTGTGATTCTTGAACAACATTCATCTTGGGGACCAATGTGACCTTCACTCCCTGTATCTCATCTCTAAGATGACTCAGCTGATTATTTACAGAGGTGGAAGAAGAAGAACGTTCATCCACTTGTGCCTTGAGAAAATCTTTTTCAGCCTGGGACTCTTGTAGTTGTTTCTGCAGACTAGCTATTTGAGCCAATAAGGAAGCAGTGTATGTGTCGTTGTGTGCACTCATCTCAATTTCTCTAGATGGTGTTTCACTCACCTCACGTGCTTGTGTATCGCTCTGTGTTTTACTAACCACTAGCTGTCTATCCAGATTTGGATTTGAAGTACCTGCAATAGAAATCACCATAGCCCCTTCTTGAGAGGTCACTGGTGGTGCAATGGGAGTTCGCGAATCCCAATCCATGGTAAAGTCCAGAAATTCATCAGAAATTGAAAACTGAATTGCTTCAGGTATGGACTTACCATGTTGCCCTTCACTTTCTCCAGTTAAAACTGCGAGTGAAGAATCCCTTAGGGGAGCTAGAGATGTTCCCTCTGGGAGGGGAGAAAATGATTCTATTATTGTGGGCGAAGAACCAGATTTTCCCTCTGAAGCCTGTGAAGGCTCTTCTACCGTGACAATGGTAGGTAATGTTTCACCAATTATTCCTATGTGCTCTCCTCTCTGAGTGTCCTGTTCATGAGTCTCTATTATTGTTTCAGAAGTGTTTGCTCCCATTGTGATTAATGGGAGAGTGCTTGACTCTGTACAGAATGCCATGGCCTGATGGCGAATTTCAATAGATTCATCCTGTTGAGAGGATGTTTCTAGTAACTGTTCATTGGCCTTTTGAAAATCCATATCCTTTTGGGAGGATACAGACTGGCTAACAGATGCCTCAAGGAGTGTTCTTCTCTTCTTTAGTGGTGGAGGCAGAGCTGTGGGATCACTCACATTAGAATCTACTCCAGCTTGTTCTATCAATCTTGTTGTAGCTGATTGTTCTAGGGGAGCGGTCAATGGATTTGACTCTGTGTATGGCTCTATGACCGGGGACAGAGATTGTGGTTCTACAATCCCTTGGTCAATCCTAAGAACCTCTTGGGTTAGTGGAGTAGCTGAGAGAGGATATATTACCTGAAGTGCCATGGTGTTAGGAGGCACCATTGAAGTTCCTGCTGACGAGGATCCAACCACTGGATGTTCAATAAAGAGTAGAGGTAACTGTGGTTGCAGAATCCTTCTCAGATATGATTGTGGAACTACGGGTCTCCTTCCAGACTTGGAACTTGTGGACAAAGTTGAATATATAAGAGAATTAGTGTGTGCGGGGACTTGAAAAGGAGTGTTTTGAAAAAGTGTTTTATGTTCATCAGAAAGAACATGATTCAACACTAGAGAAAGGAAACGAGAATAAAAGCATTTAACTTTCTTTCCAGTTTGAATATCTCTAGTGTAATTGAAAATCCTCCTTATCAAGAGATCCCACACAAGAGTTCCTATGTCCAATCTCAGGTTGAAAACAGCAGCATAGGCAATGTTTTGAAGGACAGAAGTTATGACTTGAAAATTGTTTTTGGTAGAATTACTAAAAACTTTGGCTAGACAGTCAAAGAACAAATCCCACTCACATGCTAGATTACCCTTATTCAGACGAGGAAGAACAATATTTCCTTGGTAATCAATACTAGAGAAAAATTGAACTAACTCGTTATCAGTAGGGAATCTAACAAAATTATTAAGGGGAAAATGAAGTACTTGACAAAAGATCTCCTTAGTTACTGTGTACTGATGATCAGAAATATTGAATGAAAAAGATCGCATATCTTCAGCAACAACAGCAGTTAAGCATAATAGACGAAGGGTTTCAATCTTTAAATCAACAGAAGCAGTGATAGCATAGCTAACAATTGATTGTTCATTTAAAAAATGAATCCACGGCCTAAAACGTTCAACAGAACACTTAAGGGGATCAAAATAGCCAACGTAATTATTAAAACGTTCAACAACAAACTCAGCAGCCATTTGAAAATAAATAAAAAAATAAAAATATTACTAGAATAAAACAACAATTAATAATAATAGTAATCAGAAAAGAAATAAAATCCCAAGTAATTCACAAGAAAAATTTGCAATAGTTCGTTGTTCTAGGAATAAAACACAAACTAGAGCAAAGTTAACTAAGTAAAAACTTGAGTTAGAAAGGAATGAAAAGCAAAAGAACTAGAAAAGCACAGGTATTTATAGAGAAGGGTTCTGCTGAGCTCGGTATGACTTAAAGGGAGGTCATACCGAGTTTTGTACCAGGTCATACCGAGCTTTCCTTGAGGTCATACCGAGAAAACTGAAAAAAAATACTAATAAAAAATAAAATAAAAACCAGTATGACCTCTAACTAGGTCATACCGAGTTTTTGAATCCTAATAAACAAAAATAAATTCCAATATGACCAAACCTGAGGTCATACCGAATATTATTATCAATTAAACTATTAACAGAAATGAAAAACATGCCAATATGACCAAACTAAAGGGTCATACCGAATTATATACAAACAGAAGCAGCAGAAACAGACAATATTCACATAACAGTTTATAAAACCTGAAACCTACTGCATAAAATATATGAAAGAACAAAAAAAAACTACTATAAACCTGCAGAAAAATTTGAACAACAATATTTACAATCTGAAAAATATCTAAATAATTCTAAATAAATATATTTTCAATAAAAATACATTTCTCTACTTAAAAAATATGAGAAAAATATTTTTAAAGAAAATAAAATATTCAGAGATATTTAAATACACAAGCGTGTAACATTAAATTAAATGAGAATTAGCAGAAAATATCATTTAAATGACAAGAGAAAATGAAATTATTGAAAGAACAAATATGATAGAGATATTGTTAATCACTAAGACTGTTTAACATACCCAATTTACCAACTAACTTGATAAATGTGGATTCGTCAACAGATTTAGTGAATATATCTGCAGTTTGTTCTTCTGTGGGTACAAAATGTAACTCCACAGTTCCATTCATGACATGCTCTCTGATAAAATGATACCTGATATCAATGTGCTTCGTTCTCGAGTGCTGCACAGGGTTGTTGGAGATTGCTATGGCACTTGTATTATCACAAAATATGGGAATTTTGTCTAATGCAAAGCCATAGTCCTTTAATTGATTCCTTATCCATAAGATCTGAGCACAACAGCTTCCAGTAGCAATATATTCAGTTTCTGCTGTTGAATTGGAAACTGTTTGCTGTTTCTTGCTATACCAGGAAATCAACCTACCTCCTAGGAATTGACAACTCCCTGAGGTAATCTTTCTATCCACAACACTACCTGCATAATCAGAATCTGTATATACAACAAGATTAAAACCAGAATCTTTAGGGTACCAGATACCTAGATTAGGTGTACCCTTAAGATATCTCAAGATTCCTTTCACAGCAACGAGATGTACATCTCTAGGGTCCGCTTGGAACCTTGCACACAAGCATGTAGCATACATAATATCTGGTCTACTAGCAGTAAGATAGAGTAAGGAGCCAATCATACCTCTGTAGCTTGTGACATCTACCTTGATAGATTTGTCAGAAGCTCCAAGTTTGATGGCTGTTGAAGATGGAGTCCTTGCTGATGCTGAATCCTCCATGTGATACTTCTTGAGGAGTTCTTTGAGATACTTGGATTGACAAATAAATATACCATTTGACCTTTGACTTACTTGCAATCCAAGAAAGAACTTCAGCTCACCCATCATACTCATTTCAAACTTACTCTGCATAAGCTCAGCAAATCTCTTACAGAGATTATCATTAGTAGACCCAAATATGATGTCATCCACATAGACTTGGACTAATATCATATCGCTTTTGTGTTTCTTTGAAAAAAGAGTTTTGTCTATGATACCTCTAACAAAACCATTTTCTAAAAGAAAACCAGAGAGAGTGTCATACCATTTTCTTGGGGCTTGTTTCAGACCATAGATAGCCTTGAATAGAAAGTACATAAAGTCCAGCAGTTCCTGATTTTCAAAGCCAGGGGGCTGTTCCACATACACTTCTTCATCAAGTTCACCATTCAGGAATGCACTCTTAACATCCATTTGATAGACTTTAAAATTGGAGTAAGCAGCAAATGCTAAGAACATCCTGATGGCCTCAAGTCTAGCCACTGGTGCATAGGTTTCATCATAATCAATGCCTTCAGCTTGTGAATACCCTTGTGCAACCAGTCTTGCCTTGTTCCTTGTAACAATGCCTTCCTCATCTAGCTTGTTCCTGTATACCCATCTTGTACCAACTACTTTCTTGTTCTTTGGCCTGGGTACCAGCTTCCAGACTTGTTGTTGTTCAAATTGATTGAGTTCATCTTGCATAGCAATCACCCAATCTGGATCAGTCAGTGCTTCCTCAGTTTTCTTTGGCTCCATTTTAGATAGAAATGCTGAGAAAAGACATTCATTCTGAGAAGCACTTCTAGTTTTAACTCCAACATCCGGATCACCAATGATCAGCTCAAAAGGATGAGCTCTATTCCAAACAGTCTGTCTTGGAAGATTTGATCTTGATGATTCACCTTGAAATTCACTTTGATGTTGTGAGTGACTAGTTGATCCTTCATTTGCTCCCCCTGAGTTGTTGCCTGTTTGCCTTGATGATTCTTCTCCAGTGTTGGTGGTATCTCCATTGTTACCAGTGTTTCCACCACCATCACCATGATCATTATCATCATTGTTATTATCATCACCAGCAATAACTTCAGGTGGGGCTTCATCATCTGATTCTGAGTCTGGCAAGTTATCAAACTTCAGCTTTTCAGATGAGTCTTCTTTTTGGATACTGGGGAACTTAGTGTCATCAAAAGTAACATTGACACTTTCCTTTACTGTGTGACTGCCAACCACGTAGACCCTGTAAGATCTTCTGGAATAACCAACAAAAATAGCTTCTTGTGCCTTTGCATCAAACTTGCCACGTTTAACATTTTCATCTATAAGCACAAAGCATTTTGCTCCAAATACATGAAAGTACTTGACAGTTGGTTTCTTGTTGTTCATGATCTCATACGGAGTCTTCATTAAGTCCTTGTTGATTAAAGTTCGATTCTGAGTATAACAAGCTGTATTCGCTACTTCAGCCCAAAAGTACGTTGGAAGTTTGGACTCACTTAGCATAGTCCTAGCTGCTTCAATCAATGTACGATTCTTTCTTTCCACTACTCCATTTTGTTGAGGAGTTCTAGGGGCAGAATACTGTCTTGTTATTCCTTTATCAGCACAAAAGTCATTTAGAATGGCATTTTTGAATTCAGTACCATTATCTGACCTTATGGCTCTAACAGGGAATCTAGAATCCAGCTCAATCAACTTTATGTGGCCAATCACCAGGAATGGGGTCTCATCCTTGGAACGTAGGAATAAAACCCAAGTATATTTAGAAAAATCATCAACAATCACAAGTGCATATTGCTTCTTTGACATAGACATCACATTAACTGGACCAAACAAATCCATGTGCAGTAGCTGAAGTGGTTCAGTTATTGATGATGTGTCAGTGCCCTTGTGAGAAGCTTTCTTTGACTTTCCTTTCTGACATGCCTCACACAGACCTTCCTGTGTAAATTCCATCTGAGGCAAACCTCTAACCAATTCCCTCTTGACTAAAGAGTTCATGGTTTTGAAGTTAAGGTGAGACATCTTCTTATGCCATAGCCAACTATCATCTGATGAAGCTTTATCATAAAAACAATTAACTTCATCTTTGAATCCCGAGTTCAGATCAGCTATGAACAAGTCACCTTTCCTTACTCCTTGAAGAGCAGGCTTTCCATTCTTCTTGTGAGTGATCTGACACTTCTCTCTTTCAAAGGAAACAACATATCCTCTGTCACAGAACTGACTGATGCTGAGAAGATTGAACGTCAGACCTTCCACAAATGAAACATCTTCAATGATAACATTTCCGTACTTCAAACAGCCATATCCTTTCGTAATACCCTTGCTGTTATCTCCAAAGGTAACTACTGGGCCAGCTTTCACAACCACATCTGATAGCAGGGCTCTATCTCCGGTCATATGCCTTGAACAACCACTGTCAAGAATCTACATAACACGGTTTACCTGTTTAACTCCCTGCAATATCAGATTGATTAGTCCTTCCTCGGAGCCCAAAATTGATTGGGTCCGGCATACTTAAAGAACTGGCCTTTGTCAGGCAAAACAACATTTCTAACTAAAACTACTTCATCCTCTTTCACATAAGAGCGTTTCCATTTATAGCCAGCCTTAACACATTTCTGAGTAGGTTTAGGGATAAATGAATCCACTCTAGTCTGAGGAGGACTAGTAGTCTTTGCTTTAACATGCTTCTTATTATTAACATGTTGACGTGGAGCAGTCTTATCACTAGATACATGCTTTTTATTAAAGAAAGCATACATCACATTAAAAGCACAAGACATGCAATTACTCACACCACATGCTTTATGAGAAGAATTAATAGCAGGCATGTTAGTACTACAGTTGTTTTGATCCAACTTATGGATATCTAATTTAGTCTTTTCAGTTGTAGCAACTTTGACTGGAATATCAGATATACACTTTTTGGACTGTTCAACTTCCAAAGCCATATCTTCTTCACGAATCTCTTCAGCAATGATTATAGAGTATTCATTCATAGGATCTGCTATGGATTCTTTACAGAAGGGTGTTTCAATACCCTTAAGTATATAAGGAACAACCTTTCCTTCTTCTCTGACTCTACAAGGTGTATTAATACCAAGCAATCCTATAGCCTCGTTATAATCATAACCTATACTGACATGATTACCAATAGCTTGTTTATTGAAAATTTCTTTAGCCGTTTTACAAGAGTTGTAATAGGCATTAGCTTTGGTTTTAAGCTCACTAATCTGATCTTTGAGAATGGTTTCCAGTTGAATATAACATTTAACCCTATTCTCAAGAAAAGCAATTTTCTCAGTAAGTTCATCCTGATTAACATGCACAAGTTTCAATTCTTTTAATTCCTTTTCAAGATTTGTGTTTAAAAGATTTATTCTATCATTTTCAGTGCGTGCACAACTTATGGTGCCACCAAGATGATAAATCATTTCAGCGTCAGTAAAGGTTACCTCTGACATGTATCTGGATGAAGTGCTTTCCTCTTTAGCCATTAAAGCAAGGTTCCCCATCTCACCTGCTTCTTCATCACTGTCAGTGTCATCCCAACTCTTTCCCTCAGCAACATAGGCTTTCCCAATCTTGTTCTTCTTGCTAGAATCAAATGTGTTTCTAGTCACTTGCTTTGGCTTTCTGCACTCAGTAGCAAAGTGACCCAACTCATTGCAATTGTAGCATCTGATTATGCTCCTATCCACAGTTCCAGTTTTGTAGCCACCCCTTGTGCCACTTGAAGATGAAGATCCACCTCTCTGAAATCTGGGTCTGAACTTAAGATTGGGATTCCTCTTGAATCTGAACTTCCCAAATTTCCTGACTATCAAAGCCAAGTCACCATCCTCCAGCTGATCAAGTTCTTCTAAAGAATAGAAGTCACCACCAGATTGATCAATGGATGTTAATCCATATTCAGCATCAATAACATTCATGTGAGAACTGGAAGGTTGAACAGCCTTCACTTCCAGTCTCTGTGGGACTTCAGCAGCCAATGCAGTAGAGGTACCAACAATTTTCCCAGTTCCATACAGCTCCCTTTGTTGAATCTGCTCCAGATCATAGGTCTTCAGCACACCATACAATCTCTCCAAAGCAATCTCATTCATATCTCTTGCTTCTCTAATGGCAGATATTTTGTGCTCCAAATGAGGTGGTAGGGTAAGAAGGAACTTCTTGTTAATCTCCTTGTTGGTGTAGTGCTTCCCATTGAGATTCAGATCATTGATTAATTTGTTGTATCTTTCAAAAACCTGAGAGATACCCTCACCAGGGTTTGATCTAAAATGCTCAAATTGTGAAGTGAGAATTTCCAGCATATTCTCCCTAACTTCCTCTGTCCCCTCATTGATTATCTCTATGGTTCCCCAAATGTGTTTGGCAGTATCACAATTTAGGACATGATTATGCATGATAGGATCAAGACTCTCAATAAGGATCAACTGAAGACAGGAATCCAAGGTAACATCCTCTTTCTCATCAGGAGTGTACTCCTTGGGATCTTTAGGGTACATACTAGCAGGCCTAGTAACAACGTTATCCACTGTTATCTCTTCCTCAATAATCATAGGGAGTTTGGGACCTTTCTTCAGCACATCAATGTATTTAGGATTTGCAACCTTAAGAAATAGAAGCATTTTCTTCTTCCACATAGAATAATGCTCCTTGCTGAACATTGGGATTTTGACAGTACCAACTTTCTGAGTTGTAGACATTTTTGAGATTTTTAGAAAAATAAAAATTTCAGAGTTAAGAAAAAAATCTCAAACAATTGGATCTTTGATTAGTATATCAATCAAAAGGCTCTGATGCCAATTGTTAGGTCCTGATAAGTTTGTAGAAGGGGGGTTGAATACAAACTATACCGTTTTATCGAAATTTGCTCTTTGAATAATTTAACAATAAGAACAAATTAATGCGGAATATAAATGAAACAAGATTCAAGTTAAATATAACTAATATTAAACTTGAAGGGTGTTGCAAATACAATATGGATTACAAAGTATTTATCTCAAACTAATTAATACAAATTTAGAATAAATTCGACATGAACTTTTCTAATATTTGTAATAAAAAGATCGAATGCTAAAAGCAAGTTCGAGATAAATTCTAGGGATAAAAATCCGCTAGATGATCAAAGCAATACAAGTAATCAACTTCTAGTGGTTTGGATTTAACAATACAAACTAGAATTAATTGCTTGAGAAGAAATAAGATTAAATGCTTCAGCTGTTCTTCAGAGAAATAAATGTCTGCCTCTTTTTGTTTGATAATGCAATATCTTCTTCTTTCATTTCTGGCCCCGGGTTTATACAATTCATTTACCTTGTATGACCTGACAAATGTCTTGTATGACCTCAGAAACAAGTTCGGTATGACCTGCTGTACACTTTCTAATTCTCGGTAGAACCACAAAAGCACATTGTATGACCTTGGAAAAAGGACTTAGTATGACCTTGTAAATAATTCGGTAGAACCTAATAATAGGTCATACCGAGTTATTCACCTAGGTCATACCGAGTTTCTGAAAATAATAAAACAGGTCATACTAGTTTGATTTCAGAAAATCCTTTTAATTTAATTAGTTAGATTAAATTATAGATTAAATTAATTCTTTTATAGAATTAAGTTAATAAATAATTTAAACAACTAATCTTAATTAATTTAATAAATAAATTAATTCTTATAGAATTAATTTATTAATTAAGTTAAATTAATAAATCAAAGAAGATAACTCAAAAACCTTGCATTCCTCTATCTTCTGAAAACCACTGAATATAGATGATTTAATTCCACTGATTGATGTCGTCATTCGATGCACTGTCTGGTTTCATGAATAACTGACTTCAATGATAATTCTTCATCTTTAAAACATTTAAAGCTGTGGCTTCTTTTCTTTAGCTTTGACTAAACTCTGTATCCTGTACTTCTTCCGTCACCACTGGAAATCTCTGTCACTGTAGTTAATCCACTTCCTTGAATACTTCACTGAGGCTTGAACAATAAAATTGAACTTCTTTCAATGTAGAATAACTTCAAGTCTATAGATGACTTTAATTCTCCATTCTCTTGACAGATAAAACTATCTGAGATTCCTGTGACATATTAACTTATTATTTACTTATTACATACTTGTTTAAATTAAGTTATTTCCTCGGAATATTAATAGGCCAAAACATATGCCTTTCACATGACACTTCCGTGACAGTGTGATTGGTCACGACGTATCCTTATGATAGCTCAGGAGGCGAGCTTTTGCGCATTTTGATATTTGATTCAGGATACGCGGGTGCACCCAGAGTTTGATTTGATTTGTGATTTGAGTTGGCGGTGACGATGTATATGCCGTACACGTTATCCGATTTGTTGCACACATTAGGTACCTTATGATGTGTGTATTTGTATCTGTATCTGTTCTGATCTCGGTATGAAATATCCTACCATTTCGTTGCTTCAGCCATACTTATTTTTTTTTTTAAATAATTGTTTTATTAAAAACTGTCAATTATGTATATCTGTTTCCTGTTTTATAAACTGTATTCCAAATCCGTACTGGGCATTTGGCTCATGCCGTATTCTTTTTCTGGCAGGTACTTAGGGGGATTTGGGCTGTGTGAAGGAGAGCTACCCTTTATTTAATTGATTGGGATTATGGACTACTAGAATTATTTAGACTGTTTAATTATTATTTTAGAGATTTTAGTGCTCTGCATACAGGTTTATGATTTAATAAGTAGCCCCTCATTTAATTATAGATGGGGGTGTTACAAAGATGGTATCAGAGCTGCAGGTTCCTTCTTGTAGAAAACCTAAGTAGGTTGACCTGTGAGAGTGGGTAGGCGTTAGGATGTGTATTCTGCTTTAGAATTTCATTTATTCATGTTTATTTGACACCTATTATTCTTTTATGACATTTTAAAAAGAAAAAAAAAATACTTTGTTTGATTTCTTTTTTGTGAACTGCATTTGTACATGACTGATATTGTGGATTATTTTTAGACACGAAGTTATGGTGTTAACTGATTCTGCTTTGACCCACTATGTCATTTCCTTTTCATCTGTTCAAAATTTCGAATATTGTCTTCGTGATCATATCCTTTTTGTGTGTCGTCCTACTCATAATGAAAATCATGTTATATGTTTGTTTAGTTTCGAGAATGCTAAGAAATTCGAGTAATTATATAACATAAGACAACTTGATTTCGATAGTGATGCATCCCCTTGATATTATCATAGACATGGATTAGTTAAGTTAACATTGTGCAAGTGTAAACTTAATATTGTGATGAGTTAATCGACAAGAAAAGTGAATGATTTTTAAAGATGCGATTATATAGGAATATGTTTAATAAGATCAACAACTTATAAGAATCTTGAAAATTTTGTTAGCTTCAGAAGAGAGAAAGGTTTAAGATCAGAATTGTGTTAACTTTGGATTTTACCAAAGGATAAAATGGCATAAGTTTATATTGTGATTGTGTAGAACGTCTTTAGGCTTAAAATGTGAGTTGTGGGTTTACTTCGTATAGATAGTTTTAAGCAATCTGATTTTGAATTTGTAGTATTGTATTAATGGATTTTATTACATATATGATAATAAATTATCTTTTGAGCATTAAAAATATTTTCTTATTTATTTTTGTTTATTAATTTAGATTTTGAATAACATTTTTACGTGCTTCATGTCCATGGGCCATTATTGCATTTTACTTATATAGGAGAAAAATGTATGTTGTCCACCTTTATCTGTTTATTCGAAATAAGTAAATTTTATGTTTTTTAATACAAATCATCCAGCTCCCTTCATTATTATAATTTTTAATTTTTAATTTGTAATTTTCCCATACTTATATATGTCTGAGTAGTTTACTCGTAAGATTATAAGATATTCACATTGTTTCGATACTACCTCAATTTGTTGTAAAATATTAATAATAGAATATAGTTTTTTCTCTCAATTTTATGCAAATTATGCTAAAGCACCCATGTTCCAAAATTTTATAATTTAATTATTCTATTTTGGGGACGTTCAAAATAAATAATTAAATGAGATGATATTATTAATTTTGGGGACGCCTGAAATTAATAATTCAGTAAAGGAATATAAGTGTTGTGTATTCTAAGAATTTCTTTTGTAAAGTTTCAAGGTAATTTGGAAATATCTGTATAGTAGTTAATGTATTGTATGTTATTTAACGACAATCATTTGGTATTCCAAATAAGTATTACAAAATCATACATATATTTTTAATTTTGGTTTATTTTTATTTTTGTTTTGCTAGTATCAAGAATTATGATCAAAGACCAATAGATTAGCCTAACTTGTCTTAACAATCAATTTGTTTTTCTTGTTGTGCAATTGGACGATTATTTTATTTATTGTTCTAACTGTATGTATCTAATAAAATGTGGAAGCCTTTTAATTTAAAAAAGTCCAATAAGACTTAAATGGTTAAGTTATTTGTTATAATATGTGTTATATGCACGTAATTTAATGTTCCATTTTGTGTTTTAGAATATAATTTTGTTTGGGGCTGCTACTCTGCATTTTTCATGTATATCTGTTTGTACGACATTTGTGCATCTCACCCATATAGTTTACACGTGATATTTTGATGGAAAAAAATAATCTAAATTTTGATTTTTGATTGTATCTAATTTCTTTAAAACAACTTATGCAAGGTAAAACAATCTTAGTTCCTATAAAAGAGTTTTGGTCTCTGAGAAGCAATTTGAAGAATCTACGTGTTAGTTTTTTCGAGTTACTGGAATACCATTAAAATTTTAATTTCAAGTAAGAAAATTTTATAAGTGAGAGAAAATGTAGTATCTCATAATTTTCGTTTACTTTACTTTAAGTGTTCTTAGATTATATACACGTATTGATGGTTTTAGTTGAGTTAAGTATTATTTTATATTTTATGTACAATGTTTGATAATTAAATTTGTATTAAGTCTGAATGTATATTATGCATATATTTTGTTTGGTTAGGCCAACTAATTCTACATATGGCTGGCACCTAGAGGCCGATAGATTGTCAATCTTAATAATTAGAATAAATAAAACAAAACTTTATAATTATGCATAAATTATCATTAGCGGACCTTAGAATTAGGAGTTGTATTGGGTATTTTTTTTTTGCACTAAGAGACAATCAAGAGAGGAAAAAAATTAAAAAATAAAATCGAGCGGGCGGGCGAAGGAGAAAGAAGAAGAAGACTATAGATGTTCGACAATGTTAGTCACGTACAAACAAATTTATATTTTGTAATTATATGTTGTGTTTAATTGACGCACTTAATTATTTTATAGCCTATTATATATTAGTTGTTATGCATGCATATTAAGTTAATGGTTCTGTCTTTTTACGGTGAGTCAAGTTATTTGATATTTCCTAGATTATTATAAGAAACATTATATGAGTGATGTGTGCAATGTGCGCTGATTAATCTGAATCGTATGAGACTAGACTGTCTCTAATTTAATTTAACTATTTTATATATAGCATGAGAATGCCTAATTTCTAATATTAAAGATGTTAATTTAAATAATTTCTTAATTGTTTATAAGACATAAATTTGTGTAGCAGAGTACCCAACAGTAGTGAAGTTATGTATATTTTTGCTATTGAAAACGTGAGTTGAACAATAGTAAATGCATTTCGACTTATGTGTACACATCACTCTCTTGTACCGGATACTAGATTACAACACAAGTTATTAATTAGTTACATATAAATTGAATAGACGTTATTTAATTAGACTTTCTTCTTAATTTTGTTATCAATTTACATGAGTGCCAGAGGTTGTGGCCTAACTGGAGTAATTATTAATTTATGAGTAATGCAAGAGGTATTAAATTGTGTGTCAAAATTAGTTACAAAATGGCGTGGCGATGGTGATGTGACAGATTATGATATTTTTATTGGTGAAATGGTGTGAATGTATGCGAACCCATTATCATATAACCGACCAAAATCTGACATGTATTATTTGATCGGGGCCTGTAGCATTTTTCTTCATTTGTTATAAGGCTACTTGTTATATATGTTGGTTTTATTGTGCTAATTATATTATTGTCATTAATCATATTAAAATAATATGTTAATTCCCTATTTAATATAATAGGCAATGATTACTGAGGAGTTGTACATAGAATATTTCAAGGCATTTATAAAAAAATATGACTATTAAATAAGAGATGAAATATGTACGTGTTTTTATATTTGTGTGTTAACTGGAGCGTCCAATTCCTATGTGTGTATTTCTCGATTATTAGTAGCAGAGGATCAAAAGATTTGATAATTTATTATTAAGATATTGCTCATGCAAAATTGTTTATGGTAGTCACATTTATATGTAATAGTAGTCTTGCATGCTAAAAAATAAAATTTATGAAAGGAAAGACAAAAATGAATTACTCTAATATATATATATTGCCGCTTTAGTGAAGGGCCAGTGAAATTATTTATAGATTAAATTTACGTCCAAAGTTATCTCAAATGTATATATATTTTGTATTTCAATTTTCAGGGATAAAATTGTCATTCTTATTTGTTAGATATTTATTTTGATATTCATCTTATAAGTTTAGAAATTAATTTGTGAGTAGGATGTTGAAGTCACCTTAGCTTGAAAGAACGAGTTGCTAGGAAGAAAATTATTCATTTTGTCAAAATTTTGTGAAAGAATCATTAAGCTAGGAGCCATTCAGGAAATAGAGGAATCCATACTTGAAAAATATTCGCTCTTATTCGATTTAAGTAGGAGTTTAAGTTTTGTTTGATTCCGGGGACAAAATCTTTTTTTAAGGGGGTATATATGTAATATACAAGAATTTTAAATATTTTAAATAATATATAATAATAATAATAATAATAATAATAATAATAATAACTAAGTGAAAAAAATAGTTTAATTACTTTAATTAGTAATAGATTAAAACATGTAGATATATAAGCGGTATACACCTCTCTTATAAACAGAATCAAACCCTAAAATCAAATTTGTTAAAATTGAGCGGCGGGGCGATACAAGGATGAAAAGAACAGAGACGAGAAAGATTAACAAGCGAAACTATATTCATGAATCAATTTAAGGTACATTATTTTATTCATATTATCTTTTCTTTTGTTACTCACGTATTGTGGTGATTTTCAAGTTCTAAAGTTTAACAATTATTATAATATATACATGACACCTTGTGTACTTTGAAATTAATGGTCTTCAACTCTAACTTGTATTGATATTGATGATGCATTTACGGGTTTTAGAACTATTAGTTCATAAAACAATTATTTTAACCTATATTTGTTTAAAGATACAGGGCTTGAATTTGACTTCACACATTAATGAGGTTGTGTAATTTGTGAGATATTTTATAATTATATCATTGATATATTTATGTATTTGGAGTTGTTAAAAAGGCCATCTAAATTTATGTTTGTAATATATTCTATTTAATAAAGTCATGGAACTTTCTAAACTTTCTATCAGAGCCATGTGCGCAGGCATATGTTCAGTCAAATGGTGCTTATGAAAATCAAATTTTAGTATTTTGCTTTTTACTTGTGTTAAATGATTAATAATTTCAAGAGTGATCATGTGAATTGGTTTACTATATCGATGTCAAACTAGATTTTCTTTTCCCGATGAAACTTTACACGTATATTAAGTTATTATTTAGTTAACTACGAAATTTTTAATTTTGTATCTAAGGAGTTACTTTAGTTCAGGAGTGCAATATTATTAATTGTAATTACACAACAAATTCAAAAATTTATAAATTACGTTTCTTTTAGTTAGGTCAGTGACTGAAAATTTAGCGGATCGTTGTGAACTTTGTTAGTATTTGAGTTTGCTATTTCGAGGTACGGATTCTCTCATATTTCTCCTATTTGATTCAGCGCTACTCCTTTTAGAAATATTTAAATTAAATTTGTTTTGACCTCAAATATGTTCTTTTTATTTTAAATTATTTTGACTTTGAAAAGTGTTTTTAAATCTATTTCGAAATATTTAAATATATGTTTCTGAGATTTTCTAGAGTTTCGTATGTTTCATATCTGTTGGGAAATATTGAAAATATCTGTTTCTGTGATTTTGAAAGCTTTGCGAAATATTTTATTTGAACCCTTAGTGATATAGGGTATACCGAGTTAACCAGCTGTAGGGGTACTACAGCCATGTCATTGCGGCACCAGTGACATGACACTTCCGTGACAGTGTGATTGGTCACGGCGTATCCTTCTGATAGCTCAGGAGGCGAGCTTTTGCGCATTTTGATATTTGATTCAGGATACGTGGGTGCACCCAGAGTTTGATTTGATTTGTGATTTGAGTTGGCTGTGACGATGTATATGCCGTACACGTTATCTGATTTGTTGCACACATTAGGTACCCTATGATGTGTGTATTTGTATCTGTATCTGTTCTGATCTCGGTATGAAATATCCTACCATTTCGTTGCTTCAGCCATACTTATTTTTTTTAAATAATTGTTTTATTAAAAACTGTCAATTATGTATATCTGTTTCCTGTTTTATAAACTGTATTTCAAATCCGTACTGGGCATTTGGCTCATGCCGTATTCTTTTTCTGGCAGGTACTTAGGGGGATTTGGGTTGTGTGAAGGAGAGCTACCCTTTATTTAATTGATTAGGATTATGGACTACTAGAATTATTTAGACTGTTTAATTATTATTTTAGAGATTTTAGTGCTCTGCATACAGGTTTATGATTTAATAAGTAGCCCCTCATTTAATTATAGATGGGGGTGTTACAATTTTTCTCCTTCTTTTCTTTGTAGTTTTTAACATGTTTCAAGTTTCTATCTTGTATTGACTCGCAACTTGCTTTGTAGGCTAATCCTAACTTCCAAGGGGCTATCTTTCAAGCCAAGGCTTGGCGCTCATCTTCTGAGGCCAACCAAGGCAAGTTTGAGAAGTCCCAAGAAGAGGTGGGCTCGCTGAAGGCCACATTGGCTAGGAAGGAGAAGGAGTTGGCCGACTCTCAGGCTGAGCTGGTGTCTTTGAGGAAAGGCAAGGATGACTTTATCGACGAGTACCTTGACTCCAAGGAGTACGAGGACTTGATTGATAAGCATGATGATCTCCTCTTCCCAGTTCAGTATACTAAGGGATGGGATGGCGCTCTTGCTGCCGCGTTGGAGAAGATGCCTGGATCTCTCACCATTTCTGACTTTCCAAGCCCTTACCTTCCTACTCCTCTGGAGTTGGCTTTGGCTGGAGAGGACGATATGGAGGAGGATGACAGGATCTTGGACCTAGATCATACCTCTCCACCCGGTCAGACTGCCGGGGATGATTATGCTGCCACTCACTCCGGTTCCGCTTTAGGGGAAGATGAGGAGGAGGACGTGGACAAGGCAGATTAGATGTAGTTTCTTTTGTAGTTCTTGTTTATGGCCTTTCTTGGCTTGTACCAGTATTGATGTACTTTTGGCCTACGGGCTTAACTTAACTCTTATTTAAGTTTTTATTTATATCTCGTGGCCATTCATGGCTTGTGTTGTTTTCTTGCTTCTTGAATGTTTGTCAACACTCATAGTATGTAAGCTTTAAAACATGAAAATTCTGAATTTATTCATAACTTGAAAATGGGATCAACCCTTACATAGTATCCAAGTTTAAGAACTTGGGTTGGTTTTATCAAACCTTATTCATAGTAGTGAGTCCATTCAGGAAACACTTTAAACATAATAAACTTTCAAATTGGAGGCATGCCAAGTCCTTGGCACCTCATGCCCTTCAAGGGTTTCTAGCTTGTATGAGCCTCGACCAAATACGTTCTTGACGCGATATGGTCCTTCCCAATTTGGGGCCAACTTGCCTTTTTGTCCAACTCCGGATGCCTCAATCTTTCGGAGAACTAGGTCTCCTTGTCGAAAGAACCTTTCTTTAACCCTTAGGTTGTAGTAGAAAGATGCCTTCTTTTGATGTTCAACTATCTTGGCGTTTGCCTCATCTCTAACTTCATCAATTAGATCTAAAGACAGCCTCAAGCCTTCTTCATTCGTTTCTGGTTCATAAGCCTCAACTCTTGGAGACATGTGAGTAATCTCCACTGGAACCACTGCCTCGGCTCCATAAGCCAATAGGAATGGAGTTGCTCCGGTGGTGACTTTGCAGGTAGTACGATATTCCCATAGTATGGGGATCAATTCGTCTACCCAAGTGTTTCTGGAGCGTTCAACTCTTTTCTTCAGTCCATCTAGGATAATTCGATTTGCAACCTCAGCCTGCCCATTTGCTTGAGGATGGGCAACAGAAGTGAAGCGCAACTTGATATCATTTTCATCACAATATTTCTTAAACTCATCGTTGTTAAACTGAGTTCCATTGTCTGTGACCAAGATACGTGGAATTCCATATCTGCATATCACGTTTTCCCAGAAGAAATGCATCACTTGCTTGGTGGTTATCTTGGCTAATGGCTTAGCCTCAATCCACTTGGTGAAGTAGTCGATCGCTACTATCAAGAATTTTCTTTGAGCACTTGCCATTGGAAATGGTCCGAGTATATCCATTCCCCACATAACAAAGGGGATAGGTGAGTTAATGGATGTCATCATCTCTGGTGGTTGCCTAACCACTGGTGCATGTTTCTGGCACCGTTCACATTTCTTCACGTAGCTTTTAGCATCAGCAAGTATGCTTGGCCAATAGAAACCTAGACGAGTGATTTTATGGGCAAGGGCTCTGCCCCCCAAGTGCTACCCACAAATTCCTTCATGTACTTCCTTCAGGGCCAATTCTGCCTCTTGAGGTCTTAAACATTTCAGATATGGAATGATGAAAGACTTCTTATATAGGATTCCCTCAATCAGGGTATACCTTAGTGCTCTGACGTATAGCTTTCGTGCTTCTGAAGTGTCATTGGGTAACCACCCAGTTTCTAGATGAGCCTTGATGGGATCTATCCAACAACTGCCAACATCAATGGGTGCTACCAACTTTCCGTTGATGCTTGGGGTCCTCAGGACTTGGAAGTAGACACTTCCTGCATAGTTTTCAATTTCGGAAGAAGCAAATTTAGACAAGGCATCAGCCTTCACGTTTTCTTCACTTGGAATGTGCTCTACATAGCATTCGTCAAATTGAGTCATGATTGCTTTGACGAGCTTTAAGTACTTAGCCATGATTTCATCTCTGGCTTCAAACTCCCCATTTACTTGGGAAACCACTAGCCTCGAGTCTCCACATACTTTCCGAGTTTTGACTCTTAAGGCTCCAGCCAGCCCTAAGCCAGTTATCAGAGCTTCATATTCAGCTTCGTTGTTTGTCGTTGGGAAGTCCAGTTTTAGTGCATACTCTATAAGGAATCCATCAGGACTTTGTAGCACTAAACCGGCTCCACTTGATTTTGTTTTTGATGCTCCATCAAAATAGAGCACCCAACATTCTTTGGAGATTATGTCTTCAGTTTCCTTGTCTTCCATTGTTACTTCCTGCCCCCCGACTTCTTGGTTGTCAATGGTACATTCAACCATAAAGTCAGCGAGTGCTTGAGCTTTTATGGCCGTTCGAGGCTTATACTTGATGTCGAATTCGCCCAATTCAATGGCCCATTTGATCTATCTTCCACTAACTTGAGGGCTATGCAAGATGTTTCTTAGAGGTTGATCAGTCAAGTACTCTATCTTGTGAGCCTGGAAGTACGGGCGTAGCTTTCTTGAGGCCATTATCAAGGCTAAGGCAAACTTCTCAATCGTTGAGTAGTTTATTTCTGACCCATGTAGAATCTTGCTCACGTAGTAGATGGGTTTCTGAACCTTTAACTCTTTTTTTATCAAAACTGCTCCCAGGGCAGTGTTGGATACTGCCAAGTATAGATAAAGAACCTCTCCTGGTTTTGGTTTGGCCAATAGTGGTGGCTCAGCCATGTATTTCTTCAGGGCCTCAAAGGCCTCTTGGCTTTCAGTTGTCCATTCAAAATTTTTCACTTTCTTGAGTGCTTTAAAGAAGGGTAAACACTTCTCTCCTGACTTGGAGATGAATCTTCCCAATGCTGCCACTCTTCCCGTTAATTTCTGGACATCTTTGACAGTCCGTGGTGGCTCCATGTCTAGAATTGCTTTGATTTTGTCGGGATTGGCCTCGATTCCTCTCTTGGAAACCATCAAGCCTAAAAACTTTCCCGAGCCTACACCAAAGGCACACTTAGCTGGATTCAATATCATCTTGTGGTGCCTTAGCACTTCAAATGCCTCTCAGAGGTGCTTAATGTGATCGGCCTTATCGAGGCTCTTGACTAACATGTCATCTACGTAGACCTCCATGGTTTTCCCAATTAGGTGTCCAAAATTTTTGTTCACCAATCTTTGGTATGTTGCCCATGCATTCTTAAGTCCAAATGCCATGACTAAGAAGCAGAAAACACCAAAGTCAGTGATGAATGATGTTTTGGCGATGTCATCCTCATGCATCTTGATTTGATTGTATCCACTGAAGCCATCCATGAAGCTAAGCATCTCGTGTCCAGCTGTAGCATCTATTAGTGCATCAATCCTTGGTAAGGGAAAACAATCCTTAGGACATGCATCATTCAAGTCAGTGAAGTCGACGCACATCCTCCATTTTCCGTTAGCCTTTTTGACCATCACGGGGTTAGCCAACCATTCTGGGAATTGAATTTCCTCAATGAACCCAGCTTCCAAAAGTTTATTAACTTCCTGTTTAATGGCTTCAAGCCTCTCTGGAGCAAAATTCCTCTTTTTCTGTTTCATCGTCTTCCTTTCAGGATCCACATTCTGTTTGTGAGTTATCAATTGGGGATCAATCCCTGGCATGTCGGCCGCTGTCCAAGCAAAAATGTTATTGTTTTCTTGAAGAAAAGACGTGAGTTTGCTCTTCAATGGTTCAGGCAGTAGTGCCCCAATATAAGTCACCTTCTCTGGTTCTCCTGGGACTAGGGGAATTGGGACCAAGTCCTCAGCTGGTTTCCCCCTTCTGTCCTCGTTGTCGCTGATATTCATGTCTTCAATTGGGAGAACTTGCCCCCCGGTTCCATCAGGCCTTAACGCGGCTACATAACAACTTCTAGCCATCTTTTGGTCTCCTCGTTCTTCACCAATCCCATTCCTCGTTGGGAATTTGATTTTTAGATGATAAGATGAGGCAACAGCCTTGAACGCATGAAGACCAGTCCTTCCCAGGATTGCATTGTAGGTTGAAGTCGCTTTTATAACTATGAAGTTCAACATCTGAGTAGACGTATTCATACCTTGCCCCATGGTCATTGGGAGTTGGATAGTGCCTTCCACTTTTGATTCCACCCCGTTGAATCCGTATATAGGCATATTTGAGGGTGTTAGCTGAGAATCGGTGTAACCCATCTTGATAAAAGCATCGTGGAACAAGATATCCACTGAAGCTCCATTGTCAACCAGGACTCTCTTTGTTTCGGAGTTGCCTATCACAGGTACTATGACAAGAGGATCATCATGGGGGAACTTCACCCCTTCCAAGTCTGAATCGTCAAAACCTATTGACACTTCTGTTCTGGCACGCTTCGGTGCTTCTCCAACCACAGTCATTACCTCTCGGGCATAAGCCTTTCTTGAGTTTCGGGAGGACCCAGCAGAAGTTGGTCCTCCGAATATCATGTTGATAACCGGCCCTCGGGGCTTAGGGTTACGATCTTGGTCGTTGTCCCTTCTGTCATAATCCTTCCTTTCATAGTTTCCTCTTTGACTCCCTTGATTTCCATCCTTGGTGAATTTGCTGAGTTGTCCTCTTCGTATCAGAAACTCAATCTCATCTTTCAATTGCCTACAATCGTCGGTGTCATGACCGACTTCTTTGTGGAACCGACAAAACTGATTTTGGTTCCGTTTGGACAAATCAGCCCTCATTGGCTTTGGCCACTTGAGATCTTCTTCCTTGGCTATCTCCATCAGAATTTGACTCCTGGGAGTATTCAATCTTGCATATTCTGTGAATTTTGGCCCAAAATTGTTTCTCTTGGGGGGAGAATCGGAGTTCTTTGATGTTCTGGGGAACTTTTCCTTGACGTCGTACTCCTGAGTTTCTTTTCTTTTCTTTGAGTTTCCACTACCGCCAGCAGTGGGTTCATACTTTCTCATGCTTTCTTCAGCCTTGATATATTTTCCGGCTCTATCTTGGAGCTTCAGCATGCTCTCGGGTGGATGTTTAGCCAACAACCTTTTGAAGTGGTTATCAGTAGTTCCTTGTTGCAGGGCTATCATAGCCACCCTGTCCTCTAAGTCCGGGACTTTCCAAGCCTCCCGAGTGAATCGATTGATGTAGTCCCTTAGGGCTTCATTCTTTCCTTGTTGGATTGCCATGAGTGATGCAGAGCTTTTCTCATGCACCCTTCCACTAATGAATTGATTGATAAAAGCTTTTCTTAGTTCTTTGAAAGACCCAATTGAGTTGGGAGGAAGACGGCTATACCATCGTTGGGCCATGCCTGCCAAGGTTTACGGAAACGCCCTACACTTGACCGCATCGTTGGTTGGCTGCAACAGCAGTGCATTGGAGAAGGTCCTTACATGATTTGCGGGATCTCCCGTTCCATCATAGGCTTTGATCGAAGGCATCTTAAATTTTCTGGATATTGCCGTTTTCATGATGTCTTGAGTAAACGGTGGTGTAGGATCATCAGGATCTCCTAGGGGCAACAGAATACTAGGATCACCCCTTGGGGCTTCGGCTCTCTTGGTTCTCCTTGCCGGTGGATCCAAGTTGATTATCGGGATCTCTTCAGTCGTTCGGCCCCGAGATTGAGCGGCCTCTTCCTTAGCAAGGAGTTTTTTGAGCCTTGCAGTCTCTGCCTCATGGGCTGCAAGTTTCTCCCTAGTAGTTTGGGGTTGTTCCCGATTGGTCTGGGAAGAACGTCTCCTTCTTGGGGCGACATCCTCCCCAGTTGTATAACCTTCATCCTCGGTGTATGGGCCCGAGTAATCTTGAACGAAAGGGGTCTGGCGAGTTTGGGGTCCCAGACCTTGAATATAAGGGGGCACATGTGCCTCATGGTAGATTGGATTAGTTCCACTACCGCCCGCCATGGGTTGAGGGGGCATGCCATAGCTTGGCATCCCCAAAGTCTGATTCGCGTATTGAGGGAGATCAGTAGTATGGAGTTGAAGGCTCCTCGGTGCATTCATGAGCAGCGGGGAGGTCGTGATCGGTTGCTGGTGAACGGTCTCTTATGGATTAGATCCATGAATGACCATCTGCAGGGGATTCGTCCCTTCAATCGAAATCGGGATTTCCGGTCCTTGAGTGTTGGTGGGGATATTCGCCCCTTGTGTGCTAGTAGTCGGCGGTGGCTGATCAGCCTCAGAGGTGATAGAGCGATCCTCAGGAGTTTGAGTATCCCGAGCTGTTCTTCGTGTGTTTGCCATGGTTGATGTTGTCTTCCCACAGACGGCGCCAAATGTTATGGATTAAAAAATGTACTTGTGAATTTAATGCTAGGATTAATGAGCTTTCGAGCTTTAATGGTTGCACTCGTGTTTCCGGACTAAATTGGTCCTCACAAGATGCCTACGTATCTCAAATAGTTATTGAGAATCAAGCCAAAGACGTAGTTCTGATTGTAGGATCAGGGACCTTATATAGGCGTCTGGAGCCTAGTATTTATGGTATGTTTAGGAGTCTTAGCGAATAAGTATCCTTTTTGATATTGGATAAGCATCGTATTGCTTGCAGGATAAGTCTTTTCCTTGTTGATAAAGGCTATGACTTATTAATTGGGATTCTGGATCCTTCTTTGACGAATTTACCATATTTAGGTCTCTTTTGATGAGCTGTATATTTTCCCTATTCATTAATTACGAAATTAATGAATAATTAGGGTGTCGGGCCTTAAATATCGGCCTTTCCATTGAATAGTCAATTATATTTCTATAATTACTTTTCTGTCCATATCAATTTCAAACTCAATAATTCGAAAACACAAAATCGGAGACGCAGCTCCACAAATCCAATACTCAATGGTTCTAATAATGCGATAAGTCTTTTCAATAAATGCATTCAAATCAGCTAACACGAAAATCAACAAAGTTCACATCCTTATTCTCATAAGCTTCCAAAAATCATAACCTGAAATATTAGAAAAGAGTGAGCAACACAGCTCAGCAAGTAACAGTTTGACTTACGGATATTCTCAAAATCATTGGGCGTTTTAATAAAACAAATTTTCTCAAAACAATGATAATTTTAAAAGCCTTTGCGAAAATAGATCCAACACAAAGTTTATATTTAAAAATCCAGAATTTAAAACAGATGCAGAAGCAGAAATAGAACAAAAATTAAAAGTACCACAGTTTTGCTCTACGGCCACACTTTCCCAGTAGCCGGGATCTTATTCTTATTCTTATATGCCACACTTTGCCAGTGACCTGCATCTAAAGTTCAATAATTACGCCCCCTTAATAGGTATCTAAAATTGCACACTTGTGCGTCTACTAAGGGTATCTAAGACTAGTTCCGGAACTATAACGTAAATTACGAACGAGTTCGAAACGTAGAGACTGAGGGATTCGAAGATTCTCGTATCTTATATCTTATACATTTCGAAACAATATTTCTTATATCTTATACGAAAATCGAAAAGCAGAATATCAAAATCTTTTTCTGAAAATAAAAGTAAGTCAAAGAGTACTTACCACAAAAGCGATCAAATACCGAAATCAATGCGAGCAAATCCTATATTTTTATTAAACCAATCAAAGTCAAATAATGTTGACACCACCTTAATAGAACCCATGCGACACTTATATATAACTTACTCAATGAAATTTCAAAAATTAGACACCAAAACATCTTGCAAAATAGACCATTGTTAACAAAATCAGTTATGACCATTTCTAGAAATTGACAAATTACTCTATGAAAATGACTTTATCTGAAAAAGTACAAAACATGAAAAAGGTAGGAAATTCCGAGACCTTTCCAGAATGGTAAGACTCGATTAAAACAAACAATTAACGAATTCAGAATTCAAACAAATGCATACTGTAAAACAAAATCAGACCCTGACTTCCCTAGTATTCTGCTGATTAAGGCTTCCAAATGACAGAATTTGATTGAAGAATGCAAATAAACACGTAGAGATCGAAAAGAAATTTCCAGAATGATATTACTCATAATTGTTTGTTAAAAACTCAATTTATTATGAATTTTCAAAGTTAGACATCTCAGCTTCAAAAACATACTGGTTGGTCAATAAATCCCAGAAAAAATCATATCTACAGACCTAATTTCGAAAAACACAAAGAATCAAAGTTGTAGATAATTCAAATACCTTGTCAGAGAGTCTAATATCATAAGAATTCAACTAATAACGAATCAGATACGAATTTTATAAGAATTCAGAATCCAAACATATACATCAAATTATACTGTTAGGCCGAATACAGTATAATCAAATATATATGAGAATAACAATAATCAAGAACACTGTTTATGAATCAATAAACTGTAATTATATTAACAGCTTCTCTCTTTATGATGTTAATGAATCACAAAGAGCTTCTAGGTTACAAGAATAATAATTCTATATTCGCATCCCTTCTAGGGATAACCTATCTGTGTTTATATAGTACACAGTTACAATCAATCTCTAATTGATACTCCTACAAATTAGCTATACAATTTGTAATCAATTAGAATTGCTTCAGTCCTCTGTCCAGTCTCCTTAGCTGTATCAATATATTCTGCTTCTTTCCATCTTCAGAATATATTGCTTCTAGAATCTTCATGATATGCACCAACAGCTAAGTCAACTTTCACCCTGTCAGACTTTAACAAACTCTGACCGGCTTCCAGTAAACTCTGATAAGTACTTCAGACTAAACTCTGAACAGTACCTGTTACTTAAACACTGATTAAACAAACATCAGCAATTATATCTAACAATCTCCCCCAACTTGTGCATAATAAAAATGTACAAGTTAAACAGATAATTGATGATGTCAAAACATATAACAAATGCAGTGTTTAAACATAACAGAGTTTAATTTTAACTTAGAACAGAAAACTTTAAAAACTTATAGTCAGACTTTATTTGATTTCTTGAATATCAGGAACAATTCTGAGATAATCCATGAGTAGTCTTCTTTCAGCCCTTTCCAGCTCTTCAACCATAACTTTCTTCAACTCTCTCAACTCTGGATCAGATTCTCCATTCTGATAAATTGCAGCTCTCAAAGAATAGATGGAATTTTTCCTCATCTCATTCCCTAGCTTAATAAAATATGATTTATCAGATTCTAGATTGAATTCTAAGACTTTAACTCCCAGATCAGTCCTTAGTCTTGCACTGTTTCTTTTCATTTCTAGAATCTTTCCATAAGCATCTCTGTACTTAGGAATATATGCACTCGAGACTCCTCCTCCAAGCATTATCTTTGATCTCAGCATCCTTTCTCTGATAACTAAAGCAGCATCATGAGTACTTCTATTTTTGACATTTAACAAATACAGAACATGCTCCAATTCTTCATAAGATTTGAGATTGATGTCAGACTCTGCAACCTTGTAAACTCTTCCATCAGCCATAAAGTACAACAAAAACTCTTTCTTTAACACTTTATGAAATATCATCTGAACAGATTCTAGCATATCAAGATTCTCTTGAGTAATAATACCAGAAACTGCCAGTGATGATTGATCTCCAGGCCTGTTGTTTATTCTCTTCTCCTTGTGTGAACCTAATCCAGATTTATCATAAGACTCTTTACCCAATACAGTTCTGGTTTCTGAGAAGTTAACGATTTCTGGCTTCAGAGTTTCGGGAAGTACAGGTCTTCTAAAAATCCCTTGGAGTTGAGGTGCTAGTTGATTTTGCACAACATGAGCATTGTCAGAGGTTGTTACAACTTTAGTAGAAATATCAACTTGAGCAGCGTCAGAGGTTGATTTACTTATCCTTGATTCAACTTGAGCAATGTCAGAGGTTGAATAATTCTTCTTAGGTAACTGTCCTTCTTCTACCAGTTTACCCTTGCCCTTATCAGTGTTTGCAATTGCAGGCCTCCTGGTGTATTGTATACTCTGTTGAGTATTTTCCTTGATAGAAATTCCAATTTCTTTCTTTCTAGGAGCCTTGACAGCTTTCTTTCTGTAAGTACCATCCTTCAATTTCTTCTCATGCTCTTCAGCAAGACTCAACATTTCAGCTTCCATGTCTTCAACTGTAGCTTCATTACCATGTTCTTCTAAAAACATCTTCGTAGCAATTTCTTCATCAGTAAGTGGATTCGCTGAAATAATTAAACTCTTAAGTCTTGAACCACTGGCAGAGTTTGAGATTCCTTTACCAGAGTTTGTCAACCTATTAGAGTTTAATCTTGATCTTCCTTTCCCTTGAGCAGAAGTTAAATTCCTCTCAGTTTCCTTGCTTCCACCATCAGCAGAATCATCCCTCCGTCTCAGAGTTTTAGTGTCTTTGCATTTGTCATTTGGTACACTCTCCCCCTTTTTGACATCATCAGAAAGTAGTACTGATGTCAGCAATTCTAGAGCAGTAGAAATAGAATTCAATTGTGCAGACATTGCAGTCTGATTCTCCTCAACTTTCCCAAGCCTCTTCTTAAGTTCATCAGAATCCTTGGCTTGCTGCTTGAACATAGCAGAATAATAAGACCTATCAGTCTTTAAGGTAAGATCCCTTATACCAACTTCATTCCTAAGATTTGTAACCGCTGTTTGTGTTTCATCAAACCTATTGTTTAAGGCTTTGACTTGAACCACAGTGGCTTTTAAACTTGTAAGAACATCAGAGTTTGAAATCTGTTTCACAGAATCATTAAGAAAATCAGCAGCCCTCTGTGCAGAAAAGATACAATCTGCAGCAGCCCATCTTTTGTAGTACATATCCTGAAAATGCTCAGCAGTGGCTCGATTGACCTCTCTTTCCTCATCAGAGTTTACTCGAATATCATATAACTCATCTTGTGAATGAGCAGGACTATCTTCAACATTGTCATCCTCTGCTGTATTCTCTGCAGGAACATTCTCTGCCATTGTTTCTGGATTATCAGAGTGTGCATTAGTATCAAACTCTGCTTCTTTTTGAACAATCTCAATAACAGATTGTTGCAAAGATTCAAGAATAATATCCTCAGAGATTAGCTTATCAGCAGCCTCTTGTACATTCTCTGCTACAGCTTCATCAAGAATTGGCTTTGTAGCAACTGCTATCCTCTGATCAACCTCCTCACCTTGGTCAAAATGTAAATTGTGAACAGAAAGATTCTCCGTGTGAGAAGCAACAGAATCTTCAATGACCAAGGTGGCTTGATCAGCTGCTACCTCCTCAGTATCACAAATACTGATAGTAGGATGTGCATCTTGAATATCTTCATCAACAATGAAATCCATTGCCCCAGCTTCATTTTCAAAAACTCTGCTGACAGAATGACCAGCAGCTTCCTCAATTACTCTGTCCTCAGTAGGCACAGAAGTGTCAAAAATCTCCTCTTGAAGAACAACTTCAGGAGCTACATTTTCTATAGTAACTCTGTCCTCAGTGACAGCTTCATCCTCCTGAAACTCAACTTCAGGAGTTTCAACAACTTTTGAAGAAACATTCTCAGCACCAAATAATTGTGCTGCTACCAATCTTCTTTTCCTTTGATGAAGAGTTTCATCATCAGTTTCACTCTCCTCATCAACAGCATCAGACTTTGCCCTATTGGCCCTTCTTTTCTTTAACTTTTTCTTCTGAGGCATATCATCAGTGTTTGATACCCCAGCTTCAGTATTTGATGGATTCACTCTAGCAGACTTAACAGCTCTTAACTTAGTCTTCTTTGACCTCTGTGATTGAGACACAGAAGGTCCAGCTTCAGAATTTGCAAGTTGTTGTTGTTGTGAATCTACTTGAAATTGTCGCACAGACTCAGGTAGCAATAAGACACCAACATCCCCTTTCTTGTTATCCTTATTAGTTAAATCAGAGAATATGCGTTTATGTAATTTAAAACAGGGAATCACATCATTCTCAGCTATCTCTACTTCAGAAACACATTCAGAGAATATCAATTGACAAAATCTTGCAAAATAGACTACACCTCTGTTTTCAGTCATTTTTTTCACCTATATTATTTAGAACTAGCCTAGCAACATCAAAATTACCTCCATAAAGAAGAGAATACCCGATTTGCAGACTATCAGTGGGAATCGCATCCAAGTTTGTGCACTTCTTTCCAAAAGCCCTGGTGATGCAATCGAAAAAGAAGCTCCCTTCCTTGCGCAAAAACGGCCTTTTCAGTTGACCAATCTTTGTCAATGGTCCAGAGTAGCCTATTTCTCTCATCATTCGAACCAACTCAGAATCGCCAACAGAGACTGTAAAAGCATTGAAATCCTCAAGATCCAAAGCATCACGAACAGTTGTTGGAGTAACTGTAAATTCTTCTTCTTGAAATTCAAAGATTATGGACGGAGACCCAGACTCTCCTCCATTATCATAAGTGCATGTCTGCCAAAGAGTCCTGATTTGAGATGCAGACAGCTTCAATGGTGCGGTGAGAGCAGTGCAAATATCAGAGTTTGACAAGAAATCCTGAATCAAATGAAACGCCTCCGGTGCGTTCTCATTTGCCAATGGAGCTGAATAATTATTAGGAACAAATTCTAACCCAGAAGCAGTAAACATTGTAGTAGCCATTAGAAAAGTTTAGAAGTAAGCAAGGAATAAGACAGAGAAAAGTGTAGAATGTATGCAGTGAAAGTGTTTGAGACAGTGTTTGTGAGTAAAAGATGAAGTGTGTAAAAGAATGAACCGTTTATGTGTAGTAAGTTTAAATAATAACTGTGAAAATTAAAACTCAATCGTTTTAATCATTACTACACACAGCAGGCATCTTTGAAAAATGTGTGAGTGGGACAGATGTCAAACAGGCATACGCTGACATTTGTATGTAACAACTTCCAATACACACGCGCAGTAAAAATAGCCATAATTACCGCGTTTCACATTGTTCAAAACACTCAACCTCTCTCTCCTCTATTTAATACAAATATGAACCGTTTGTAATCATACTCTTTCAAATTTCTAAACAAATGTCTAATCTCAAAATTATAAAATGTCTGAAACAAAGAAATCATTTTAACCATCAGAGATTAAAACAAAGTTACCTCGGCGTATTTCACACAATACATCAGTGTTTACCATTTGTCCTTCTTTGTCAATAAACTCTTTTCTCAAACTGTACAGGTGTGAATAATTGTGTGTGCAATAGCAGAGTTTACCGAAATCAATATTTAGATCATCTCAAAGTGCATAAAATCCACAAACTAAAATAGTAAAAACTGGTTGCCTAAACTCTCATGTAGAACATAAAATCTGATTTTTATATCTAAACTCTGTATACTGATATCCTTTCATTTGAATATATCTTTTATTTTTCACCCCCTTTATTTTTTTATTTTTTTTTATTATTTTTCCAGTAATCAGTGGTTGACACTAGTCACCAAAAATCAAAGATTTTGGCCCTTATTTCATACAATAAGTTCTTGGATCGTCCTAGGCACAACATGATCTCAAAGGAATTTGTGCTCTTTTTGGCATCTTTTGATTTGAGGGTGAATTATTTACTATTAATAATCAGAGTTTAGACTTTTCATCAGTTAATGCAATTAATTTATGAGAGAAAATGCAAACAGCTAATACAATCTCAGTGTATAGGATCAATAAACTAAGAGATGCTATAAATATCGAGACAGTATCATGCTGTGTTAACTTACTGCACAGATTTGAGATCAGAATCTATATAACTCTTAAGAATCCATAATTACTTACTGAGAATTATGCTTCATACAAATTTCTTCATTGATCCATATGTTTCAGACAAAATTACAATCAGAGTATAACATTAGACTGTAACTATCAGAGTATGACCAACACTTTATGACTAACAAAGTTTGACATCAGAGTTTACTTTCAGAGTTTATGACACTGGTACTCATAACAGTTAATACATGCAAGGAATCATGAGCATAAAAATCAAACATGTATAGGTTTTGAGGCTAACCCGTATCTCTAGTCAAAACCAGAGATCATTCCAAGTTCATTTAGTAATCTTGTAAAGGTAGCTTCACTCAAAGGTTTGGTGAAGATATCTGCAAGTTGTTGGTCTGTAGACACAAAATGAAGCTCAATGTTTCCTTCCTCCACATGTTCTCTGATAAAATGATACCTTATGCTGATGTGCTTGGTCATGGAATGCTGTACTGGGTTACCTGTCATAGCAATAGCACTTTGGTTATCACAGTAAATAGGTATTTTAGAGTACCTCAACCCATAATCCAGCAACTGATTCTTCATCCACATAATTTGTGCACAACAGCTACCAGCAGCTATATACTCTGCTTCTGCAGTGGATGTGGAAATTGACTTCTGTTTCTTGCTATACCAAGAAACCAATCTGTCACCTAAGAATTGACAACTTCCACTTGTACTTTTTCTGTCTATCTTACAGCCTGCAAAATCTGCATCAGAGTAACCAATTAGCTTAAACTCTGATTCTCTAGGATACCACAAACCCAAGGTTATGGTTCCTTTGAGATATTTGAAAATCCTTTTTACAGCTGTTAGATGAGGCTCTCTGGGATCTGCTTGAAATCTTGCACAAAGACATGTGGCATACATGATATCAGGTCTACTTGCTGTGAGATACAGAAGAGACCCTATCATGCCTCTATAGGTTGTCATATCCACTGTAGCACCTGTGTCTTTGTCTAGCTTTGTTGCAGTAGCCATGGGAGTTGGAGCAGATGAACTATCAAGCATACCAAATTTCTTTAGAAGATTTCTGGTATACTTTGCTTGATTGATAAAAATCCCATCATCTGTTTGCTTGACCTGTAAGCCTAGAAAATAACTAAGCTCTCCCATCATGCTCATTTGGTACCTGGACTGCATAAGCTTTGCAAACTTCTTACAAAGTTTGTCATTAGTAGATCCAAAAATAATATCATCTACATAAATTTGAACTAAAAGCAAATCATCACCAGAATTGAAATAAAACAAGGTTTTATCAATTGTACCTCTTGTGAACCCACTTTCTAAAAGAAATTGAGCAAGAGTTTCATACCATGCTCTTGGTGCTTGCTTTAGTCCATATAATGCCTTGTCAAGCCTGTAGACATAATCTGGATGCTTGGGATCTACAAATCCTGGTGGTTGTTCAACAAACACTTCTTCTTCAAGCTTCCCATTGAGAAAAGCACTTTTCACATCCATTTGAAAGACTTTAAACTTCTTGTGTGCAGCATAGGCCAGAAAAATTCTTATGGCCTCCAATCTTGCAACTGGAGCAAAGGTTTCATCATAGTCAATTCCTTCCTGTTGTGAATAACATTTTGCCACAAGTCTAGCCTTGTTTCTTGTAATCACACCTTCACTGTCAGTCTTGTTTCTGAAAACCCACTTTGTACCTACAATTGATCTATTCTTTGGTCTAGGTACAAGTGTCCAGACTTCATTTCTTTCAAATTCATTTAACTCTTCTTGCATTGCTGTTATCCAGTTAGCATCTTGAAGAGCTTCTTCCACTTTCTTTGGTCCTGTTTGAGACAAGAAAGCATGATACAGACACTCATTATTTGTTGCACTTCTAGTTCTCACACTAGCATCAGGATCTCCAATTATGAGATCAGGTGTGTGTGCCTGTGTCCACTTTCTTGCTGTTGGTAAGTGGTTTCTTGCATTATTATTTGATCCTCCCCCTTGATCCATGCTCTCCTGATTCATATGTTGACTTTCTGCAGCATTTGAGGCTCCCCCTGAATTTGACTGCTCAGAGTTTGAGCTTTCAGAGTTTGAATCAGCTTCCTCAACAGACTCACTTTGAGTGTTTGAGTCACCATGTTGAGCTGCCTCATGCTCCCCCTCAACTGGTTCTCTGTATTGAGAATTTTCAGTTTCTCCATTATTTACCAGTAAAGGTTCAGAGTATGCTTCGTCAGAGTTTATCAGAACCGCTTCATCAGAGTTTACATCATCAGAGAATAAATCTTCATTTTCAAAGCGCAGTCGATCATATTCATCTAAGTCATCAAGTCCAGTTATTTTCTTGTCATCAAATGACACATGTATAGACTCCATGATCACCTTTGTTCTCAGATTGTATACTCTGAACGCTTTTGTTGACAATGGATAGCCAACAAAGATTCCTTCATCAACTTTTAACTCGAACTTGGTCAACTGTTCAGGATGAGTCTTCAACACAAAGCATTTGCATCCAAATATATGAAAATATTTCAAATTTGGCTTCTTATTTTTCACCATCTCATATGGTGTTTTCCCATGCTTGTTGATCAGTGTAGCATTTTGAGTAAAACAAGCAGTTTGAACAGCTTCTGCCCAGAAATAAGTTGGCAATTTTGCTTCGTCAAGCATAGTTCTGGCTGCTTCAACTAGAGTTCTGTTCTTTCTTTCAACTACACCATTTTGCTGTGGAGTTCCAGGTGCAGAAAATTCTTGTTTCACTCCTCTTTCCTTACAGAAAGCTTCCATGATTGAGTTTCTGAATTCAGTTCCATTATCACTCCTTATAATTTTGACTTTGTGCTGTGATCCTTTGTCCAGTAGATTTACATGATCCATCAGAGTTTGAGCAGATTCATCCTTCTTTGATAAGAAATACACCCATGTATATCTAGTATATTCATCAACAATTACTAGAGCATATTTCTTTCTGCCCATCGACATCACATTCACTGGTCCAAAGAGATCAACATGTAGAAGATGACAAGGTTCCACTACTGAAGATTCAGATTTGCTCTTGAAAGATGACTTCGTTTGCTTGGCCTTTTGACAAGAATCACATAGACCATCTTGACTGAGTATTGATTTTGGAAGTCCCCTTACAAGATCCTTTCTTATTAGCTCATTGATGTTGTTCAAATTGAGATGAGAGAGCTTCTTATGCCAGTTCCAACTCTCTTCATTTGACATTCTTGCAGTCAGACACACTGTTTTTCCATCAGAGTTTGTTACCAAACTTGCTTCATAAATGTTGTTGCGCCTGTGTCCAACTAGAACAACTTTTCCAGTAGATTTACTGATAACTTCACAGTGTTCAGTATGAAAATCTACATGGTTTCCTCTGTCACAGATTTGACTCACAGATAGCAGATTATGCTTGAGTCCTGAGACTAGAGCTACATTTGATATGATGACACTTCCAAGTTTTATATTGCCATATCCCAGAGTACGTCCTATGTTGCCATCTCCATAGGAAACTTTTGGGCCAGCCTTCTCCTCAAAATCTGATAGCAGGGCTTTATTTCCAGTCATGTGTCCTGAGCATCCACTGTCTAAGATAAGGGTGCTCTCTTTTATGCCCTGCAATCACAGCCAATTACAAAGAGTTAGTTTTAAGGATCCAGACTTGCTTGGATCCTTTGGCTTTTTTAACATTGTTAGCTTTTGCAGCGGAATCACTATCAACAGAGTTTAAACTAAGATTATCAGACTTTACACTTGCAGAGTTTGCTCTAACCCACTTCAGATTGGGTTTTAGTTCATAGTAGTTGTGATAAATAGCATGATAACCCTTACAAGTATAAATAGAATGCCAAGTGCTCCCACAGTGTGTGCATAAAGTCTGTGGTTTAACCCTTACATAATCATTCTTTACTCCTGATGTAGAAGGTAAATAATTAATATCTTTGTTCTTATTGCAAAATCTAGCAAGATGGTTAGTACTACCACAGTTATAACATGTTTTCCTTGGAGCAGCATCAGTAGGCAAATGATTATTTCTTTTATTTATGCCTATCTTTCCATTCCTATTCTTCTTGGACCCTTTTGGTTTCATGGCAGACTTTACCTCTTTGAGCTTATGATTGAACTGTTTTCCTGTCATCAAGCCAACATTAACCTGTTTTTCACAAGTTTTTACTGGCTTTCTAACAGCTTCTACTTCCATAAGATTTTATGTTATAATATTTTCCTGTCTTTCACAAGTTTCATCTGATTCCATATCAGCTTCTCTTACTACAACAGATTTAAACTTAGTGGACTCTGGAACAAATTTCACAGGTTTAAGTTGTGGTTTAACCTTAATCTTGTCTTTAAACCTCAGTTCATCATTTTCACAATAGCCTAAACCTACAGAATCTGTCTGAAACACTTGATGAGTGTCTCTTCCAGAGTCTGTCCAAGTCTTGATTATTTTTCTTTCTTTTTCTAGATCAGATTCTAGCTGCTTATATTTCTTAGTCAACTCATGTTTAATATAAACAGCATCATCTTTTTCTTTTTGAATCTGCTTCATATTTTCAAGTTCTCCTTCAAGAAACTTGTTTCTATCTTTAAGGCTAAGATTCTCAGATTTAATTCTCTCATTCTCTAAAGTCTGATCCCTATAACTAACATGTACGCTTTTCAGATATACTCTTAACTCAGATATATTATCAGTATCATAAGCATAAGTAGTTAGGGGTACCTTATTTTCAGATGATTCAGTCTCATCTTTGACAGTTGCCATAAGAGCATAATTTACTCCATCATCAGAGTCTGAAGTATCTGCCCAGTCTTTGCCTTTAGAGATAAGTTCTTTTTCAGATTTTCCTTTCTTGCATTCTGGGGCATAGTGACCCATCTCCTTACACTTGTAGCACTGGATTTCAGATTTATCCTTCTTGCCAGACTTGGTCTCCCTTCCATCAGACTTTCTAAAACTTTTCCTTTCAGAGTTTGAATCTTTCCTTGAGAATTTCTTTCCATTCTTGAAGTTCTTGAATCCCATCTTCTTGAAGGTCTTCACCATCAATACAGCCATTTGCATCATCTGTTCTTCATCATCCTCAGAGTCAGAAGCTTCATCAGAGTTTGAGTCATCATCAGAGTTTGATGACTCACTTTCAGATTTAATGACTAAAGCCTTTCCCTTGGCTTTCTTCTTTGATGATTCCTTCTTGATATGCTTCTCCTCAACTTTGAGAGCAACAGATTTTGTCTTCTTGCTTGATCTTCTGTTTCTTTGTTCTATTTCCAATTCATGAGTTTTCAGTAACCCATAAATCTCATCAAGTTCAGTTTCAGCAAGTTCGTAATTATCTCTTATAGTTGTTATCTTCAAATCCCATCTTTCAGGTAAAGATAAGAGAAATTTGAGATTTGATTCTTCAAGATCATATTCTTTATCAACTAGAGATAAATCATTCAGCAGTTTACAGAATCTGTCATATGTCTCAGTCAAGGTTTCATTGGTTCTTGAATCAAAGTGCTCATACTCCTGAGTGAGTATAGTTCTCCTGTTCTTCTTTATAGCACTGGTTCCTTGACACCTGACTTCTAAAGCATCCCATATCTCCTTGGCAGTTTTACAGCCAATTACTCTGTTAGACATAACATTGTCTGAAGCACTGTGGAGTAGATGTCTAACTTTTGCATCCTTTGCAATTGATGAGATGTCCTCAGGAGTCATATCTTTCTTTTCCTTTGGAACAGTCTTTTGTTCTTGACCATCAACAACAGGAGACAATTTAGTTGGCATATGAGGACCATCATTGATTCTGTCAAGATATTCTGGATCCGTAGCCTCCAGAAACATGGTCATCTTCACCTTCCAAATTGGATACTCCACTGGCCTGAGAATTGGAACCCTGATTGTTTCATATCGACTCACAGAATTAGGTTTAACCTGTTCAACCTTGGGAGGAGCTTGATTTTCTTCAGACATGATTATTACTGTGTTTGAATCGTAAAACTGTATATATTAAACAGCCTAGGCTCTGATACCAATTGTTAGGCCGAATACAGTATAATCAAATATATATGAGAATAACAATAATCAAGAACACTGTTTATAAACTGTAATTATATTAACAGCTTCTCTCTTTATGATGTTAATGAATCACAAAGAGCTACTAGGTTACAAGAATAATAATTCTATGTTCGCATCCCTTCTAGGGATAACCTATCTGTGTCACAGTTACAATCAATCTCTAATTGATACTCCTACAAATTAGCTATACAATTTGTAATCAATTAGAATTGCTTCAGTCCTCTGTCCAGTCTCCTTAGCTGTATCAATATATTCTGCTTCTTTCCATCTTCAGAATATATTGCTTCTAGAATCTTCATGATATGCACCGACAGCTAAGTCAACTTTCACCCTGTCAGACTTTAACAAACTCTGACCGGCTTCCAGTAAACTCTGATAAGTACTTCAGACTAAACTCTGAACAGTACCTGTTACTTAAACACTGATTAAACAAACATCAGCAATTATATCTAACATTAATTAATCCAGATCTTAAGTAATTTTATTTATAAATTAATTCTCAAGAATTAATTTATTTATTGAATTGTTTAAGTCAATAACTTAATTTATTTAATCTATGAATTAATTCATTTAGAATTAATTCAGTTATTAAATCAATTAAGTAAATAAATTAAAATAGAATTATTTCTATTTCTAAGATAGTACTAGTAGTACTATCAGTTTACTACTAGCAGTACTATCTCCAATAGTACTACCGATAGTACTACCAAGTCATTTGGTTAGTACTACCGATAGTACTACCAAGTGATTTGATAGTACTGCTAGTAGAAATTGTATTAAACAGAAATGCATTGTTGTTGGCGCGTGGAAGTAACTTCAGTGGACTTGTTTAAATAGAAAGAAAGTGTGATCAAAACATATAATCAAGACAGAAGCATAAACAAACACATTCCATCTTCATTTACTTCTGCCATTAACACTGATCAACTGTCCAAGCAAATTCTCACAGTGGAATGAATTCTTGAACTCTTTGTAACATTTAATCCTTTGGAATTAGTTCACTTGTATTGCTTTGACAATCTAGCGGATCATAATCCCTAGAAATTATATCAAACTACTTTTTAGTATTCGATCCTTTTATTACAAAAATAGATAAATTCATGTCGAATTTATTCTAGATTTGTTTTAACAAGAACTCTGTTATCTGTACACTGATTTGTGACACCCTTCAAGTTTAATAGAGTTTTATTTAACTTGAATCTTGTTTCATTTTATTCCGCAATAATTTGTTCTTAAATTGTTATATCTTCAAACGAACAAATTCGATTAAATGGTACTGTTTGTATTCAACCCCCCTTCTACAAACATATTTGGACGTAACATTCAGTCTCCTTTAAATCTCACAGATACCAACTGTTAGATATAATTGCTGATGTTTGTTTATCAGTGTTTAAGTACCAGGAAACTATCAGAGTTTAGCTGGAGGACTAGTCAGAGTTTAGCTGGAGGACCAGTCAGAGTTTGTTAAAGTCTGATGGTCAGAGTTTGCTTAGCAGTCGGTGCAATTCAATAAACATTCTAGAAGCGATATTCTTTGAAGATGGAAAGAAGCAAAGAGATATCGAGATGGCTAAGGAAACGGAACAGAAGACAGAAGCAATTCTTAATTGATTCTGATTGTATAGCTAATTTATAGGAATATCAATTAATGATTGTATGTAGCTGTGTACTATATAAACACAGATAGGTTAACCCTAAAAGGGATGCGAATACGTGAATTATCATTCTTGTAACCTAGCAGCTCTCTGTGATATTTTACATCACTGAGAGAGAATTTTTTAATTCCATTCAGTTTATTGTTCATAAACAGTGTTCTAATTGTTATTCTCATACCTATACTTGATTATATATTGTGTATTCGGCCTAACAATTGGTATCAGAGCCAAGGCTGTTTAATATATACAGTTTTTGATCCAAACACAAATTATAATCATGGCTGAAAATACCTAGGCAGGTTCTAATGCTCAGAAGGTTCAACCAACTTATGTAAGTCGATATGAGACAATCAGGGTTCCAATTCTAAGACCAGTGGAATATCCAATATTGAAGGTGAAGATGACCATGTTTCTGGAAGCCACGGATCCAGAATATCTTGATAGAATCAATGATGGTCCTCATATGCCAACAAAACTGTCTCCAGTTGTTGCTGGTCAAGAACAGAAGAGCGTTCCAAAAGAAAAGAAAGATTTGACTCCTGAAGACATCTCATCAATTGCAAAGGATGCAAAGGTTAGACATCTTCTCCATAGTGCTTTAGATAATGTTATGTCTAACAGAGTTATTGGCTGCAAAACTGCCAAAGAGATTTGGGATGCTTTAGAAGTCAGATGTCAAGGAACAAGTGCTATAAAGAAGAACAGAAAGACTATTCTTACACAAGAGTATGAACACTTTGATTCGAGACCTGATGAAACTTTGACTGAGACATATGACAGATTCTGCAAACTGTTGAATGATTTATCTCTTGTTGATAAAGAATATGAACTTGAAGATTCGAATCTCAAATTCCTTCTATCTCTTCCTGAAAGATGGGATTTGAAGGCAACGATAATAAGAGATAATTATGATCTTGCAGAAACAGATCTCGATGAAATCTATGGTTTGCTTAAAACTCATGAACTTGAGATAGAGCAAAGAAACAAAAGATCTGGAAAGAAGACAAAATCTGTTGCTCTCAAAGTTGAAGAAAAACTTCTTAATAAAGAGACATCAAAGAACAAAGCTAAAGGAAAGGCTTTGGTCATAAACTCTGAAAGTGAGTCATCAAACTCTGATGATGACTCAAACACTGATGTTTCTTCTGAATCCGAGGATGATGAAGAACAAATGATGCAAATGGCTGCTTTGATGGTGAAGACTTTCAAGAAGATGGGTTTCACGAACTTCAAGAAAGGAAAGAGATTTTCAAGGAGAGATTCAAACTCTGAAAGGAAGAATTTCAGAAAGTCTGACAGAAGAGATATCAAATCTGGGAAGAAAGACAAGTCTGAGATCCAGTGCTACAAGTGTAAAGAGATGGGTCACTATTCTCCTGAGTGCAAGAAAGGAAAATCTGAAAAAGCACTCATCACTAAAGGAAAAGACTGGGTAGACACTTCAGATTCAGATGAGGATTTCAACTATGCTCTCATGGCAACTGTCAAAGAGGAATTTGAATCATCTGAAAATAAGGTACCCCTAACAACTTATGCTTATGATATTGATAATATATCTGAATTGAGAATTTATCTTAAAAGCATACATGTTAGCTATAGGGATCAGACTTTAGAGAATGAGAGAATTAAATCTGAGAATCTTAAGCTTAAAGATAGAAATAAATTTCTTGAAGAAGAACTTATTAACATGCAACAAGTTCAAAAGGAAAGAGATGGTGTTGTTTATGTGGAACAGGAGTTTCTTAAGAAATTTAGGCAATTAGAATCTGATTTGGAAAAAGAAAGGAAGGTAATTAAAAACCTGGACAAACTCTGGTAAGGACACACATCAGGTATTTCAAACAGATACAGTTGGGTTAGGTTACTGTGAGAAAGATGAACTTAGGTTTAAAGATAAGGTTAAAGTTAGAACACAACTTAAACCTATGAAATTTGTTCCTGAATCCAGTAAGCAAAATTCTGTACTTGAAAAAGAAGCTGTTAAGAAAGAACCAGTAAAAACTTGTGTTAAACAGGTGAATGTTGGTTTAATGACAGAGAAACAATTCAAGTATAAGCTCAAAGAGGTAAAGTCTGTTGAAAAACAGAAAGTGTCCAGGAAGAACAGAAATGGAAAAGTAGGCATTAACAGAAGTAATAATCATTTGCCTATCACTGATGCTCCTAGAAAAACATGTCATAATTGTGGTAGTTCTAACCATCTTGCAAATTTTTGCAAGAAAAACAAAGATATTAATTCTTTACCCTCCATGTCTGGAGTTAAGAATGATTATGTTAGGGTTAGACCACAGACTTTATGCACTCACTGTGGGAGTACTTGGAATTCTATTTATACTTGTAAGAATTATCATGCCATTTATCACAACTATTATGAGTTGAAGCCAAATTTGAAATGGGTTAAAGTTGATTCTGCAAGTATAAACTCTGATACTGTTAGCTTAAACTCTGTTGATAAGAATTCCGCTGCAAAAGCTAACAATGTTAAGAAAGCCAAAGGATCCAAGCAAGTCTGGATCCTTAGATCTAACTCTTTTTAATTGTTTGTGATTGCAGGGCATAAGGGAAAGTACTCTAGTCTTGGACAGTGGATGTTCAGGACACATGACTGGAAATAAATCCCTGCTATTAGATTATGAGGAGAAAGCTGGCCCAAAAGTTTCCTATGGAGATGGCAACATAGGACGTACTATGGGATATGGCAATATCAATCTTGGAAGTGTCATCATCACTAATGTAGCTCTAGTCCCAGGACTCAAGCATGACTTGCTATCTGTAAGTCAAATCTGTGACAGAGGTTACCATGTAGATTTTCAACCTGAATACTGTGAGGTTATCAGCAAATCTACAGGGAAAGTTGTTCTAGTTGGACACAGACGGAATAATATCTATGAAGCAAGTTTGGTAACAAACTCTGAAGGAAAAGTTGTGTGTCTGTCTTCAAAAATGTCTAATGAAGAGAGTTGGAAATGGCATAAGAAGCTCTCTCACCTAAACTTGAACAACATCAATGAGCTAATTCGAAAGGATCTTGTAAGGGGACTTCCAAAGTCAATACTCAACTTAGATGGTCTGTGTGATTCTTGTCAGAAGGCCAAGCAAAGGAAGTCATCTTTCAAGAGTAAATCTGAATCTTCAGTTATGGAGCCTTATCATCTTCTTCATGTTGATCTATTCGGTCCAGTAAATGTAATGTCACTAGGCAGAAAGAAATATGCCCTAGTCATTGTTGATGAGTATACTAGATACACTTGGGTGTACTTTCTAGTAAAGAAGGATGAAACTGCCTTAATTCTGATGGAACATGTGAAGCTGCTGGACAAAGGATCACAGTTTAAAGTGAGAATTATCAGGAGTGATAATGGTACTGAATTCAGAAATGCAACAATGGAAGAATTTTGCAAAGAAAGAGGAGTGAAGCAAGAATTTTCTGGACCAGGGACTCCACAGCAGAATGGAGTGGTTGAAAGAAAGAACATAACTTTAATCGAAGCTGCCAGAACAATGCTTGATGAAGCAAAATTGCCAACTTATTTCTGGGCAAAAGCTGTTCAAACTGCTTGTTTTACTCAAAATGCAACACTGATCAACAGGTATGGGAAAAAACCATATGAGATGGTGAAGAATAAGAAACCAAACCTGAAATAATTTCATATTTTTGGGTGCAAATGCTTTGTGTTGAAAACTCATCCTGAACAGTTGACCAAGTTTGATTTAAAAGCTGATGAAGGAATTTTTGTTGGATACCCACTATCAACTAAAGCATTCAGAGTTTATAATCTGAGAACTAAAGTGATCATGGAATCTATACATATGTCATTTGATGACAAGAAAATAACTGGAATTGAAGATGAAGAAAATCATGATCAACTACGCTTTGAAAATGAAGATCTAAACTCTGATAATGTAAACTCTGACGAAGCAAATCCAACAAACTCTGATGTAGCATACTCTAATCCTCTACTGGTAAACACTGAGGAAATTTCTCAGACAGAAGAAAATAGAGAACCAGTTGAGGGGGAGCATGAAGATACTTCAGCAACATCTCAGAATGATGACTCACATTCAGAAAGCGAGTCAGCTGAAGAATCTAATACAAACTCTGAAAGTTCAAACATTGAGCAGTCCAATTCAGGGGGAGCCTCAGAGAATGCAGATGGTCAACAAGAAAATCAGGAAAGCATGGATCATGGGGGAGGATCTAATAATGATGATAGAAGCCACTTACCTACAGCAAGAAGATGGACTCAGGCTCATACACCTGATCTGATAATTGGAAATCCAGATGCAAGTGTGAAAACAAGAAGTGCCACAACAAATGAATGTTTGTTTCATGCATTCATATCTCAAACAGAGCCTAAGAAAGTGGAAGAAGCTCTTCAAGATACCAACTGGATAACAGCTATGCAGGAAGAGTTGAATGAATTTGAAAGAAATGAAGTATGGACACTTGTACCTAGACCTAAAAATAGGTCTATTGTTGGTACAAAGTGGGTTTTCAGAAACAAGACTGACAGTGAGGGAGTAATTACAAGGAATAAAGCTAGACTTGTGGCAAAAGGGTATTCACAACAGAAGCAGAGTATATTGCTGCTGGTAGCTGTTGTGCACAGATTCTGTGGATGAAGAATCAACTGCTGGATTATGGGTTAAGGTACTCTAAAATACCTATTTTCTGTGATAATCAAAGTGCTATTGCAATGACAGGTAACCAAGTACAACATTCCATGACCAAGCACATCAGCATAAGGTATCACTTTATCAGGGAACATGTGGAGGAAGGAGATATTGAGCTTCATTTTGTGTCTACAGAACAACAGCTTGCAGATATCTTCACCAAGCCTTTGAGTGAAGCTACATTTACAAGACTGGTAAATGAACTTGGAATGATCTCTGGTTTCGACTAGAGATACTGGTTAGACTCAAACTTTACTCATCTATGAAAATTTGCTCATGTTTTTCTTCATATGTTAACTGTCATGCAAATCATGTTGATAAACTCTGGTAGCATACTCTGATGGAAGCATACTCTGATGATAAACTCTGATGTTATACTCTGATTGTGTTATTGTCTGAAACATAATGACCGATGAAGAAAATATTTGAAGCATGATTCTCAGTAAGTAATCATGAATCTTTCTGAGTTATATATGATCTAATCTCAAATGTGTGCAGAAACTTTACACAGCATGATACTGTCTCTATATTTATAGCATCTCTTAGTTTATTGATCCTATACACTGAGTCTGTATTAGCTGTTTGCACTTTCTCTCATAAATCATAAACGTTAAATGATGTAAGTCTAAACTATGATAAATAGTTACTGCTAATTCACCCCTAAGCAAAAGATGCAAAAATATGCACAAATTCCTTTGAGATCATGTTGTGCCTAGGAAGACCCGTGAACTTATTGTATGAAATAAGGGCTAAAATTTTCAATTTTTTGGTGACTAGTGCCAACCACTGATTACTGGAAAAGATTAAATAAATAAATAAATAAATAAATAAATAAATAAAATTTTAAGGGGGTGAAAACAAATGAATACAAATAAATACAGAGTTTAGATGAAATCAGAATATGTTTTACAAATGAGAGTTTGGGCAACCGGTTTTTACTGATTTATTTTGTGGATTTTATGCACTTTGAGATGCTCTCAATATTTATATTCAGTAAACTCTGCTATTCACACACAAATATTCACAACTGTGCATTTTGAGAAAAGAGATTATTAATGAAGGAGGAGAATTGATAAAAACTGATGAACTGTGTACTCTATGCCGAGGTAATTTATTTTTAATCTCTGATGATTAAAATAAATAAGGGTGTTTCAGACATTTTATAATTATTGAGGAACATTTTTTTTGGAAAATAGAGAGTATGATTGATAACGGTTTGTTTGAGTTTTTGAAAATGAAGAAAGGTGTCTAGAAAATAGCAGTAATTAGTGCCTTTTACTGCGCATGCGTGTTGGAAACAACCACGATTTACTGCTGTCAGTTAATACGTATGTGCCAACTGTCCCACTCACACATTATTCGAGTAAGCCTGCTGTGTGTTTTAATGATTAAAACTCTTCAGTTTTAATTCATATTTAATCATTATACACACAACGTTCAAATCTTTTACAGACTTACTCTATTCACAGCACAGTTTCACTTACACATATTCACAAACACTTTTCTGCATCACTTTTTCAAACACTTTCTCGAAGCATAAACTCTGATTTCTTTCAAATATTCTAATGGCAACAACCATGTTTCAGTCTTTTGGTCTCGATTTTGTTCCTAACAACTATGCAGCACCACTATCTACTGAGAACGTCCCAGAGGCGTTTCAATTGTTTCAAAATTTCCTTGTTCAATCAGATATTGGGAAAGCTTTAGTGGAACCAACAAGGTTATCTGGTACTCAAATCAAAGCCTTCTGGGAAACAGGTGTATATGATGATGGAGGTGAATCAGGCACTCCTACAATTATTTTTGAATTTGCTGATCAAGAGTATGTGGTCACTCCAACCACTGTTAGAGATGCTCTTGGGTGTGAAGATTTCAATGCGTTCACCATTTCTGTTGGTGACTCTGATCTTCAGCGTATGATGAGGGAGATTGGTTATTCTGGGCCTTTGGCAAGGACAGGTAATCTGAAGCGACCGTTCTTGAGGAAGGAGTGGAGTTTCTTCTTCGATTGTATTACAAGGGCGTTCGGAAAGAAGTGCACAAATTGGGATGCTATTCCAATCGACAGTCTACAAATTGGGTATTCTCTTCTCTATGGTACTCATTTTGATTTTGCTAGACTTGTTTTGAATAACATAGGTGAAAAGATGACAGAAAATAGGAATGTAGTTTATTTTGCTCGTTTCTGTCAATCAATCTTTTCCTTTTGTGTTGATGGGGTTGAGATAGCTGAGGAGGATGTAATTCCCTCATTTAAATTGCATAAGAGAATATTTTCTGATCTCACAAATAAGGATGTCAAGAAAGGCAATGTTGGTGACTTGATGCTTCCTGCTTCAGTCCAACAATTTTTAAACCCTCAACCTCAACCACAAGCACAACCAGAATCTGACCAGCCTTTAAACTCTGAACCTCTTCCATCTACATCTCAAAAACCAAAGACTGGGGGTAGGATTAAGCATAGAGCGTTTAAGGCTGTCCCAGCTGCTAAACCTCTAAACACTGATGATATTCCAGTATCTGTTGGTACTTCAAGGAGAAAGAAGAGGGCAAACAGACCTGTTTCTGATGCAAATGTGCCTTCTGATGAAACTGAATCTGCTAATGCTAAGAAAAGGAAGCTTGTTGCTGCGTATCTGTTTGGTGGATTAGTTCCTGATTCTACAAATGTTGAAACAGAGGCTGTGATTGAAGATCATTCTGAAAATGCTACTGAGCCTGAAGAAGCCAGAGCAACCACTGATAATAATGATGATGTTAATGATGATTTTCTTGAACCCATCTTGGAGATGGATATTGAAGATGAAGTTGAAGCACATCCCTCTACTACTCTAGAAGAGTATGGTAGTATTAATGAAACAGAGGATGTGGCAACTGATCAACCTACACTCATAATAGATGAGTCACTAGCTACTCATACAGAGGTTCTCTCTGTTAATCACCAGGTAATTGAAAAAGGTGAATAGGTTGATCAGACAGCAAAGGCTGTAGCTGTAGAAAATATTGTTGAGGAAACTGCAGAGAATAATCTTGAAGCAACTGCAGAAATTGTTGTTGAAACTACTTCTGTTGATGCTGAAAATGAAGAAAATGCTCAAGACAATATAAACTCTGAGAAGCTCGCAAATGCTGATGTTCCAGAAACCTTTGCTGAGAACATTCCTCATTCTTCAAATGCTGACCCTTCTGCAAAGTCTGATGATGATCAAGCTGATTCATCTTCTCAAAGACTTTCTGCTCCATCAAATCCAAAGGACATTCAGCATGCCACTGAACTTCACTTTCAGAATATGTACTTTTCCAAATGGTCAGACAAGGATTGCATATTCACTGATCAAAGGGCTGCTGACTTTGTCACAAAATCTGCTAAGTCAATTGCAAATCCTGAGCTTCTTACACATCTCAAGGCAACTATTGTTCAAGTTAAATCTCTTCACAATCGTTTTGATGACACTCAGAAGTCAGTTACTGGGTTGAGAAATGATGTGGTTGCTCGAGATATGTCACTAAAGCAAGATAAAACTCTGTTGCTTACTCTGGTCAAAGATCAAGAAATTCTCAAAAACAGATTGACCAAGGTTGAAGACAATCAGACTTTAATGTCTGATAAACTGGATTCTATTGCTGCTTCGCTTGAATTGCTCACATCAGTATTGATTCCTGATGATGTCAAAAAGGGGGAGAGAGTACTTAAAGACAAATGCAAAAAGTCTCCAACTCTGAGTAGACAGGATGATTCTACTGATGGTGGTGCAAGAGGGAAAGATTTCAAATCTAAATCTACTCTATAGCAAGGAAAGCTGAGATCAAACTCCGATGCTACAAACTCTGAAAGGATAAACACTGGTGCTCAATCTACTTCAAGAGCTAGAAGCTTATTGCTTACTTCTCATCCAGTTACTGATGAAGAGATTGCTGCTCAGTTGTTTCTAGAAGAACATGGTGCTGATGCAAACATAGAAGATATCCAAGCTGAAGAATTGATGCTAGCTGAAGACCATGTAAAGAATTTAAAGTCTGGGAAGTTGAAGAAAGTCAAGAAAGTTTTAAGGCCAAAGGAGAAAGGAATTGTAATCAAGGAAAATGTAAACTCTCAACAGAGTTTACAATACTCAAGAAGGCCAGTTGAAGCTAGCTTAGATAAAGGCAAAGGGAAGCTAGTTGAAGAGAATCAGTTATTGAAGAAAGCTCAAACAACCTCTGACAGTGCTCAAGTTGTTCAAACACTGGAAGCTGTGACAACCACTGATACTACTCAAGTTGTACAGACTAATCTCTCTTCTGAACTTCAAAGAACTTTTGCTAAGCCAATCACTGTTCAACATTCTCTGATTCCAGCAAATGTAAATATTCTCCAAAGCAGAACTATCATGGGAAAGGAATCAAGAGATAAATCTGGACTGGGATCTCATAGAGAAAAGAGAGTGAATAACAGTCCTGTGGATCAAACTTCATTAGCTGAACCAGATGTTGGTGTGACTCAAGAAAATCTTGATGCTTTAGAGTCGGTTCAGTTAATACATCATAAAGGATTGAAGAAGGATTTTCTGTTATACTTCAAGGCTGATGGCAGAGTATACAGAGTATACAGAGTTGGTGAAGCTGATATAGGATTAAAGATGAAATAAGAACTAGAGTATGTGTTGTATCTACTGAAAGTCAAAAATCAAAGAACTCATCAAGCATCTGAGGTATTAAGAAGCAGAATGGTTAAAGCTAGAGCTCTTTGTGGCCTAAAGACTGCTGGTGCTTACATACCGAAGTACAGAGATTACAATGGAAAGCTTGTTGAGATGCAAAGGAACAGTGCAAGACTCAGAACAGATCTTGGTATAAAAGTATTGGAATTTAATCTGGAATCAGATAAATCCTTCATAATAAAGCTAGGAAATGATATGAGGAAGAACAACATTTATGCTCTAAGGGCGGCTATCTACCAAACTGGATAAAGTGATCCAGAGTTAAGGGAGATAAAGAAGATAATGGTAGCTGAGCTAGAGAGAGCTGAGAAAAGACTAATTATGGACTACATCAGGACTGTACCTGACATTGAAGAGATTAAGTAACCGAAGTCTGTAAGTTTTTAAAGTTTTATGTTCTAAAGTAAAAGTATAAACTCTGTGATTTTATAAAACACTGCATTTGTTATATGTTTTGACATCATCAATTATCTGTTAACTTGTACATTTTAGTATGAACAAGTTGGGGGAGATTGTTAGATATAATTGCTGATGTTTGTTTATCAGTGTTTAAGTACCAGGAAACTATCAGAGTTTAGCTGGAGGACTAGTCAGAGTTTAGCTGGAGGACCAGTCAGAGTTTGTTAAAGTCTGATGGTCAGAGTTTGCTTAGCAGTCGGTGCAATTCAATAAACATTCTAGAAGCGATATTCTTTGAAGATGGAAATAAGCAAAGAGATATCGAGATGGCTAAGGAAATGGAACAGAAGACAGAAGCAATTCTTAATTGATTCTGATTGTATAGCTAATTTATAGGAATATCAATTAATGATTGTATGTAGCTGTGTACTATATAAACACAGATAGGTTAACCCTAAAAGGGATGCGAATACGTGAAATATCATTCTTGTAACCTAGCACCTCTCTGTGATATTTTACATCACTGAGAGAGAAGTTTTTAATTCCATTCAGTTTATTGTTCATAAATAGTGTTCTAATTGTTATTCTCATACCTATACTTGATTATATATTGTGTATTCGGCCTAACACCAACCTTTCTTTAGATCAAACACCGTCACCTCCACAATTTAACATGACCACTGCTGTGAGTACCAGAACTCGATCTAAGGTTAAGGTATTGATCCCTGAGAAAGTCATCATCTCATTCCGATCCAACCTCTTTTCCCATAAGGTTAAAGACACCAGACCAGTGACCATACATCATTCTTCTTCAAAAAATTCCGCAAGCTACAATACAGAACCTTCACCTCAACTTAGATACCCCTCATCAGATGACGAAGTTTCTTCTATTAAACCAAAGGGAAAACCCAGCACTGAAGCTGAAACCGAGATTGAGGTGAAGACCTCTATTGAAGAAATAGACATGTCTAAATCTCAAAACCTTGTCCCTGCTAGTGAAGACCTTGACTCCTCTATGAATACCAACAGATTAAGAATCTTACTCCAAAAATGCCAACCCAGCTGCCGACTGGTGGTACCCTCACCTGGAGAGAGGTGCCACCGCTTTGATAACTTCGAAACTGATCAAGCCATACCCTCAGTTGTGTTATCAGCTACCTTTTTTAGAATGGGATTGTCCATCCCCCTTCATCCTTTTATCCCCGATATTATTACCTTTTATGACATTACTCCACTCTAAATGACACCCAACACCTATAGAATGGCCATGTGTATGTATATTCTTTACAACCAAGAATTCGGAAAGAAGATGTCAGCCCGAGAACTAGGATTCTTTTATCAGCTGAAACAAACAAGCAAGTACTCTGGCTTTTACTATTTGGACGCCTGGAGTGCTCATGAGGGCCAATGTATTAAAGGTAATAGAAAAGGGGTGACTTATTGGCTAGATCAATTCTTGTATTGTTATGACTGTCCATCATATAGAACCGATTTTAATAGATCCCCTAGTAAGTATCTCCTCTTCATGTTTCCTTGAATTTATATTAACTGCGTCAAGTGATTTTCCTGACATGATCCCCACACCTGAACCTCCTATAGAGATCCCAACTAAGACTCCACTCAAAGGCCAGTCCCTAGAACGAGCGAAAGAGGCGCTGAGATTGTCAGCCCAACTAGGAGATATGGATAGCTTGTTAACTTCAGAAAATCTTCAAAGATGCGGGTTTGTTTCTACATGAAGACCCTTCACCTCAGCTGTAGCTGATGAGGGTCAAATGGAAACCTCTAAATTAGGTTTCTTGCTGCACTTCATATCTTGCATTTAACTTTGTTGCACACACATGTTATTCCATCATTCCTTGCATATTATTGCTTACTAACATGATTTATCTTACAGATATGGCTTCTAGTGTGCCATCCTTTGTTGTGAGAGAAATTTGGTAACAACACTTAACGAGAATCTTGCTGGAATATTCGAATAATATGTCCTTGGTTATCGGACGGAGCTGTAGGTTCACAGCTAGAAACCTGAAGCTTTGTAATGAAGTGTTGAGATATAAACAATATTTTGGGCTGAGTTGAAAAAGCCACCGGATAAAAAGGGTGGAGTAATCATTTACTCGGCCAACCAATTCACCGGAAAATGTATCACTAAGGGTACATGAGCCTTATGCATGTAGAAAGTGAAAATCCGAACCCCTTTGTCAATGCCTACATATCCTATTTATAGGAATCAAGCCCTATATAGTTCTTTTAGGTTAAACCTCTCATTTCTTGTAAATGCAGCCACCTCAAGATAGACCATCTTAGAGTTGTGACTAATCCAAATGCCCTTAAGCTGAGCTTTCCAGTGTCCTAGTCCAAATCCATCACTAAAAACCCATTAATTCTTCACATATTCGATGATTATCCGAATACATTGATATAAATCACATAATTATAGTAATTATCCCGTCCTTAGCATTTTATCAATGCTAGAAGTCCTTCTTTTGATGATAATTCCATGCTCCGAAAGAATAAGAGATAGAGTCATCATCCAACTACTATCATGTCTGTTAGAGGTTCAGACTACTCTGAACCTGAACCTCGATCCACTCTGAACCTGAACCTTGGTCCACTCTGAACCTGAACCTCGATCCATTCTGAACCTGAACCTTAGTCCACGTAATCCTTACTTAATACACCTCCATTGAGGCTATATCACATGTGGACCTTAAATCGAGCCCATGTCAGATTTTGGGCACAACATAACCTTTAGTTTATCTAGCAAATAGAATAGGTGGACCTTTGTATTATAATTAAGGCAATTAATGAAATACAAAGGTCATCATACTCTACTCGATTACTTTAACTCAACTCGACTACTCTAACTTAACTTATAAGAAATTGAGCTTGAGTTTGAATAAAAAAATATATTTAATAAGTTAATTGAGTCGATCCGAGTTTTATATGTGTCTCAAATCCGATCTCAATCTCGATTCCGGTTCAACTCGACTCAAAAATTGAAATATTCGTGAATAAGTCGAACTCGATTCGTTCTTTAACGAACTCGAATTTGAACACCAGAAATTAATCGATAAGGTGATCGAGTGAGACTCGACTCGTTAAGAAAATATTATAACTCGATAAAAACAAGCCTTAAGTTGATTCATTTACGACCATTATTTTAATATTTGAATTTGTCCCAACGTTGCATTATCAAACGTCAGTTTATCTAAAACCCTTGAAACTTGAAAGTATCAAAATGGCAGGTTAGAACAACTCCAATCCAATAATAAAATACTATATGAACTCCAATTCAACAATAAAATGATGTTACAAAGATACCAAATAAATAATATAATACCAAATTTAATGCCAAAAATATTACGTCATCTAATATTATATCCCCAAAATATATAATATTAAAAATATTATTAAACAGTTATATATAATTTTCACAATAATACTTATTTTATCTATATTTTTTCTCCGCTAAATAGCAATACAAATAGAGCCTAATTCTCAAGTTCCAGTTGTTGCGCAATTATTCTGAACATAACTCTTTATATTTGGATAAAAATGGCTTTAAGTACATTTATCTAGTTAAGTACACAATACTAATTATTTGGTCAAAGTTTATAATTATAAAAACTAGCCGATAATCCGTGCGATGCACGGTTCGAGAATTAAAAATAAAATCTAAAATTGGAGAATAAAAAAAATTAATAATTATTATTTAAATATAGTAGAGTCTTATTTTATAATTTCACTATTTTTTTATTATTATAATTATATTATAGAAAAAATAATTTGTTCACATACGACTTAGAACCTGTTTATCAGCGATTCTTATATTGAAATTGCATGCGAAAATTGTAGGTGAAAAATAGAAACTTTTAACATAATATGACTTTTGTGGTAAAGTCACAAACAAAAAAAATAATTTAATAAAATAATTTTCAAAATATATACTTTTGTATTGAATAATTTAAGATTAAAATTTTATTATGTAATGTTTTACAAATATAAAAATAAAAATAAAATATTCTCAAAAAAATTATTATTATTTTATTAATGGATAAATGCACTCCTAATTATTGGTAGACTCTTCATATACAACTTAACTATTGTTGACAATTAATTAATAATTTAATAATTATTATTATATTAATTTCAAATTAAGCGAATTATATAATGGCTTTTTTCATGAATACCCAACCCAAATTTTTTTTTTGCAAAAATACTGTGTTTTTTAAATTTTTTGCGAAAATACCAAAATATTTGCAAAAATACCAACATTTTGAAAATATTTGCAAAAATACGATCTGTAACTACTTTCAACCATATCTGTAACTGTAACTGAAACCAAAATCAACCACATATGCAACTTTTTAATCAAAAATGGTTTTTTCCAGCGTCCTGATTTTAGGGTTGTAAACAACCCTACAACCCTAAACCCTAAGTCCGTATACGGATTATTTCTCAATATTAATATTTCTAAAACCCAACATTGAACCCCAAAGGTTAACTAGTGAATCCCAGGGGAACGGCTTAATTAAGACCACAAGCTTACCAAACATCTTACTAACAATTTTTTTGAATTCTCAACTATTTTTCAATCATTTTTTTAAAAAGTTGTTTCTGGTTGCATCCGGTTACATCTGGTTGCGTTGGTTGCAGACCGTATTTTTGATTGCATAGTAAGTTGCATAACGAGTTGCATATAAATTAGTTCATTTACAACTAGATGCAATCATAATCAACTAAAATCAACCAAAAATTCAACTTTAAGATTTTTACAATCCAATAAACTAATAAACAAGATTTCAAAATCAACCACATATGTAAACGCAAATGTTGCAACTAATAAAAATTTATCTTGACTATCGAAATGGTGCCCCTACAGGGCCTATTATCCATAAAACGAATCAACTAACAGCAACCAAATTACCTTCAATTCTTTATAATGTCCGGTCAACTATTTTATAGACATTTTTGCAACTTAACAATCAAATAACTAAATACAACTTCATAATCCATAGATGACCTAAATTAAACCCAAAAACATTCCGATAATGTAACACCCTAGTCCCACATCGAGTAGATTTGGGACTTCAGTTCAGTTTATAAGGCAAAGTACTACTACTAATTAGCACCAACAAATCATGATCTTTTGGGGGCCTGTGGTGGGCTAGTTGTTACCCAAGTTGGCTGCGTTTGGGCCAGTAGGCTTCGTCTTATTCAGACTCGGAATCGAGACTTGGCCCGATTTTCGAAAAAGGCTCAGGATTTGACCCGAGTTGTCACATATGGTATCAGAGCTGACTCTCGAAATCTTGATGCGTCAAGTTGATGGAGGTGGGGACATGAAGGCTGGTGGTATTATCCCACAATGGACAGAGGTCTGGTGGTGGGGACACGAAGCTAGCTGGTATTATCCCACAATGGCTAGGGAGGTACGATCTTGGACCTATGGGCTATCCGTTCAGGCTTGACGAGGATGTCAAGAGTTTAAGTAGGGGAGTTTGTAACACCCTAGTCCCACATCGAGTAGATTTGGGACTTCACTTCAGTTTATAAGGCAAAGTACTACTACTAATTAGCACCAACATATCATGATCTTTTGGGGGCCTGTGGTGGGCTAGTTGTTACCCAAGTTGGTTGCGTTTGGGCCAGTAGGCTTCGGCTTATTCAGACTCGGAATCGAGACTTGACCCGATTTTCGAAAAAGGCTCGGGATTTGACCCGAGTTGTCACAGATAACCTTATCTCAATATAGATCAACAATATCCAATCTCAAATCGAAGTATATTTCTTCCCTTTTTTCTTACGCATATACAAATATATACATATACACATATATTTGTGTTTATATCTTGCAAGCTAACATATTGTAACAAATATGTGTCACGATTGTGTTTGGCTAACAATATGGATACAATAGTATTCATGAATCGACGGTGATGTGAGGATTTCTGATTTTGAAAGATGAAGGCAGATATCGAAGAAAGAAGATAAAAATAAGGTGAGAAGAAATAAGGGAAAGAGGATGAGAAAGACCGTATTTTTGCAATTAAGACCGTAATTTTGCAATTAAAATTGATAGATGGTATTTTTTCAAAAGAAAGTATAAAACAGTGTATATTTTGTAAATACCCCAATATATTAAGCTAATAATGGTTTACATGACATTACATATTATTAAGAGGGTGTTTATTCTTTTAATAAAGGTTAATTTTTAATTTAATAATAATAATTATATTAATTTAGAATTAAGTTAATTAAACTAATATCAATCAATATATATATATAAAGGAGGATACGCGGGAGGTTAGGTGGTGCCTCTAAGATCGCTCAAATCTAATTTTCTATTTTTTTTAGAATTTTAGAATTTTCAATACTAAAAAATTAAAAAATATCATTTAACATATTATAAGTAGAATAGGAGTTCGAATTTATAGAGCAGAAGAGTTCGAATTTATAAATAATGCAAAGTTCTATCAGAAGTAGAATAGGTGTTTGTAAGACATTGTTAATACTAAGTAGAATAGGTGTTCGAATTAAAAGAGTAGAAGAGTTCGAATTTATAAGTAATGCAAAGTTCTATCAGAAGTAGAATAGGTGTTTGTAAGACATTGTTAAAAATTCTATTAGAAGTAAAATAGAACTGCGAAATTATATATAAGGTGTTTTATCAATAAAAGAGAGGCTCATTATAAATGAGTATATTAACATGAAAATTAATATATAAGACAAATATTCAATATGTTAAAATTAGAATTTCGATCTTAACATGAGAAACATATTTAACGGGAGGACGGCTTATTAAGGAGGAATGAGTAATGACCGTAGAAAAGTTTATAACGCCGCCGCGAAGCGCGACTTTATCAACTACTTTATCTGTATATCACGATATACATGACATACAATGCCATTAACATTAACAGGTTTATTTTTTTTAAAATAAAGAGTATAGATTTAACTATAATAATTACATTAATATAGAACTAAGCTAATCTATACTATCTATTTATACTATATTATAATAGACGAAACATTAAAAGTTTAGTCGGTCGATCGGTAATAAGTGATTTTACTTAACTACCCTTACTTATTTAAAAAAAATTATTATTCATTAATAACATTATTTATAACCAATTATCTTTTTAGCTAAAATACATTACTTTTTCTATTTTTTTGTAACAAAATCCCCTTTTTTTCTAAAAAAAATCACGGGAAATTAACTTTTTCAACTAAAACATGTTACATTTTCTATTTTTCCTTACTAAAATCCCTCCTTTTCCAAAAATATCACGGGAAAAGCCTTAGTTATTCATTTTAAAATCTATTTTAATACTTTTAATTGGTAATTACATTTTACAACTAAAACATGTTACTTTATTTTTCATTTTTCCACACTAATAAAACCCCTTCATTTCCAAAAATATCACGGAAAAACCGTTACTTATTTTTGTTCATACTAAAACCCCTCATTTTCCAAAAATATCTCGGGAAAACCGTTACTTATTTATTTTAAAATCTATTTTAATACTTTTATTTATTTAAAAAGTTTAACACACCTACTTATTTTTTTAAACAAATGCAATTGACACCTTTTCCAAAAATATCATGGGCAAACCCTTACTTATTTATTTTAAATCTATTTTAATACTTTTAATTGGTAATTACCTTTTACTTTCTTTTTATTTTTCCTAACTAAAACCCCTCCATTTCCAAAAATATCACGGGCAAACCGTTTCTTATTTTTTTTTCCTCACTAAAACCCTTCCTTTTCCAAAAATATCACGGGCAAGCCGTTACTTATTTATTTTAAAATCTTGTTAGGAACTATGTTGTTTCTTGATGATAACTAGACTAACTTAGTGAAAATTGTATAAGTAAGAATGTAGCCTTCAACGGATAACATGCATTTGCAGTATCCGTAGAAGGGTAGCTTATCTACGGATAAGACTCAATGTAACATGCTTGTGCAATCCTGATGTATAATCCTGAGATGCAATCCTGATATGCAATCCTGATATGCAATCCTGATATGCAATCCTGATGTGCAGTCCTGATGTGTAATCCTGATGTAGAAGTTAAAGTATTAGTTTTTAGGCTGAATTAGTCATGTTGACTGTTAATGGATATGTAGAATAGGGAGGCTAATTGTAAATAGTCCATGCCTTGTAATTTTACATAACTAAAATTGACTGTCTACGGATAACAATATTAGCCTTCTACGGATGTTGACAAAGTACTGTCTACGGATAGCAGTACTAGCCGTCTACGGATGTGATCAAGATACTCTGAACGGATACAACTCAAATAGCTTCTACGGATACACTCTGTACTTTGTGAAAGGGACAGTTTAGACAGAGCACATGGGTTGAAAGTTTTCACAGAGCATGGAAAGCAGCATTTCTGGAAAACTCACGAGAAGAAGAAGCATTCTGTTTTGTCTGGTCAAAAGTAGCATTTCCATAAAAGACAATCAGCCAAGAAGGGCAAGCTACCAACACATGGACCACTACTCAGAATGGAGAAACAAGGATTTTGGACATAGTTACTTTTTTGTATTATTAGATGTTCGAAATATCTTGTAAACTTGGGTTATATAACCAAGTGTGGCATTATCCTAGATCTCATGAAATCAGTTAGGCAATTTAGAGAGCTCAAAGCAATATCCTTTGTAAATTGTTGAAGCTAGAATAATGTGCATGCAACTGTGTGTTTATTCATAAACATCACAGAGATTTCTTCTAATAAAAATCTCTCAGATGGATAAATCAATCCACCTGAATTTTTAATTCTTGTGTTATCTTATCTTGTTTGTTTTTCTGTTCTTGAATTTACTTTCATATCTCTTCTGTCAAGAACAAAAGAAATTTTTATAGATTGTATTCAACCCCCCCCCCCCCCCACTTCTACAATCTAGATTCATTGTCTGGGAATAACAATTGGTATCAGAGCAAGCTTCTAACAATACAAGAAGTTTAAAGATCTAAAGATATCACAATCATGGGTCAGAAGGATTATGGAGTTAAAATACTAGTTCTTGATAAAGAGAATTACTTTCACTGGAAAGTAAAGATGTGTTTACATCTCATGTCTATGGATGAAGGATATGTGGAATGCATCGATCATGGCCCTCATGTTCCAATGAAGCCAAACACCTCAATAGCTCAAGAACATGCAGGAGCTCCAAGCACCATTCCAAAGTTACCTTCAGAATGGACTCATGAGGACAACATTGCAGTTCACAAAGATAAAAAGGCCATGAATATTTTGTTCAATGGTCTTGATTCTGATATGTTTGACAATGTTATTTATTGTTCCACAGTCAAGGAGATTTGGGACATTGTCCAAACCATCTGTGAAGGGACTGAGCAAGTCAGGGAAAACAAGATGTTGCTCCTCATACACAATATGAACATTTTCACTTTAAGAGTGGAGAATCTTTGAATGACACTTTTATTAAATTTCAAAAATTGCTGAATGGATTGAAGTTGTATGAGAGGGTGTTGTTAGGAATATGTTGTTCTTGATGATAATTATAAAACACTTAGTAGATTTTGTATTAAGTCATTTTTGTAACTGTCAACGGAATGACATGCTTTGCAGCTTCCGTTGACAGGAAGCTCATCAACGAAATGAGTGATGTAGCAACTGCATTGTACAATACTTCATAGTTTGATATGCATTTTGTTGTAGGTATTAGATAGGTTTTCTAAGTCATGTTGACTAAGTACTAGATAGGCAAAATAGGTTGGTGAATTGTAAATATATTATGCCTTATAATTTTGCCTAAGTGAAGACATGTCAACGGAATGAAGATTACTCTATCAACGAAACGAGGATCATACCATCAACGAAACGAAGAATAAATCTATCAACGAAACACATCTCTCTACTATAAACGAATCATTATTGCTTTTCTGAATAGTTGACAAAGTGATAGTGACAGTTATCTGACAGATCAAAAGGGAGATATGGAAGTGTACTTTGCATTGGAAGCCATCAAAATGGTTACTGGAAATAAGGAAACATTCCAATTTCCAATGAGGTTCTTGGGAGTGATCATAATAAGCATAAAGACAAAAGCCAAGATCTCCAAGGACCATTGGACAAAAGGGATGAAAAGAAAGCTACTGAAAGTTACTTTAGATTATTTTAAAGTAGCCAAAAATTAGCATTGTAAACTTGGGTTATATAACCAAGCGTAGCAGTTCATTTTAAGTAGAGTGAGATAAAATAGTTTGTATAAGCTTTCTAAGAGCACTCTCACTTTGTATCAAGAACTGAGCAGCTGTGATACTTTTTGTAACACGGATTATTTCCGAAATAAAAACATCTCAGTTGGATCCTCAAAACATCCAACTGAAATATTATATCTACTTGTGTTTTTATTTTCAGTATAGTTTTATTTCGAAAGTTGTTTTAAGTTTAAAATATCTAGAATTGTATTCAACCCCCCCCCCCCCTTCTACAATTCTGTTATGTCATTTGGGATTAACAATTGGTATCAGAGCAAGCTTCTAACATACAAGAAGTTTAAAGATCAAGACCAAAACAGTAACCATGGTGAAGAAGGATACAGGTGTAAAGATACCAGTTCTTGATAAGGACAATTACTTTCACTGGAAAGTAAAGATGCATTTACATCTCATGTCTATGGATGAGAGGTATATAGACTGCATTGAGAAAGGTCCACACGTTCCCATGAAGTTTGCATCTAGAGTTGGACTGCTAGATGATGCTCCTGATGTAGAAATTCCAAAACCTGTCTCAGAATGGACTATTGAAGATGTTGCAGAAATCCATAAAGATAAAAGAACCATGAACATTCTGTTTAATGGTTTGGAGCAAGAGATGTTTGACAATGTCATAAACTGCACAACCTCTAAAGAAGTATGGGACACTTTTAGAACTCTATGTGAAGGAACTGAGCAAGTTAGGGTGAACAAAATGCAACTCCTTATACAACAATATGAGCATTTTCATTTTAAAGCTGGTGAAACCCTAAATGACACGTTTAGTAGGTTTCAAAAGCTTTTGAATGGATTAAAGTTGTATGGGAGGATCTATCAAACCAAGGATTCAAACCTTAAATTTCTTAGAGCTCTTCCAAAAGAATGGAAGCCTATGACTGTTTCTCTCAGAAACACTCAAGAGTACAAAGACTACACTCTTGAAAGGCTGTATGGAACTTTAAAGACATTTGAGTTGGAAATGGAGCAAGATGAAGAAATTGAAAAGGTACAGAAGAAAGGTGGATCTATTGCATTGATTGCATCTGTGAACCAACTTGAAGATGACAATGAAGAAGCTGCAAAAACCACAACTAGTCGAGCTAGTTGTAGGAGTGATGTTAGCAAGGGTAAATGAAAGATGACAGAAGAAGAAGAACCAGAACCAGCCAACTTGGATGACTTAGATGAGATTGATGACACATTGCTTTTCTTTCAAGGAAATTCTCTAAGTTCAAATTCAAGAGAAACTCAGAAGCAAGGCCACCAAGGAGAGACTTTCAACCTAGCAAAAATAACTGGATTGAAAAGTCTAAGTCTAAATGTTTCAATTGTGGAATGATTGGTCACTTTGCTGGAGACTGCAGAAAGCCCAAGGTTGAGAAGGGCAACAGGAAATTTGAGCCTGTTGATTATAAAAAGAAATACTTTGAACTTCTCAAGCAAAAAGAAAAGGCTTTCATGTCTCAGGAGTATGATTGGGCTGGTAATGGTGAAGATTCTGATGATGATATTGAGTATGTCAACTTGGCTCTAATGGCTAACAATCATGAGCAGGAAGCAAGTTCCTCTAGCAATCAGGTAACAATTACTAATCTTTCTGAGCTTTCTAAAGAGGAATGCGATAGTGCAGTAAATGAAATGTCTACTGTACTATATAATTTGCGTGTTACTCTTAAATCACTTACCAAAGAGAATTCAAGAATAAAAGAGACTAATTTGCTCTTAAGTGATAGGAATGCCATGTTAGAAGCACAGCTCATTGAATTTGAGAAAATGAGGTGTGTTAGTAGGGATTCTAAGAAGGAACTTGAGAAAGTGTTAGAAAGGGAAGAAATTCTTAAAACACAACTTGAAATAGAACAAAGTGTGATTGCAAAATGGAAAGAGTCCAGGAATGTTGCTACCAACATCATTAATGTTCAAGGTATGGAATCTTTCTATGAGCAATCATGGAAAAAGAACAAAGAGAAGCTAGGGTATGCTGGTGAAACCTTAGAATCAGAAACAAAGTCAACAAACAACAATGATCATTTGTTGAAGGTTGATATGTCAACGAAATGCAATGTTTCGTTGACAGATGAACCATCAACCGATCAGGCTGTTTCGTTGACAGAGAAAAGAAAAGAAGAACTCACTAGACTTAATAACAAGTATGGTCATGTCACCAAAAACTTTGTTCAAGGTGAGTCTAGTAAATCAAAGAAAGTTGAGAAGCCTGTTGAAAGAGCTAATGTAGGTCACTTGTCTAACAAGCAATTGAAAGACAAGTTAGAGAAAATTCAAGTTGAGGCTAAGGGCAATAAAAAGAATAACAGGAATGGCAAAGTAGGGATTAACAAACATAACAATTACACACCTGATAAATATGCTCCTAGAAAGACATGTGTTAATTGTAGAAGTGTTAGTCATTTATCTACTAACTGCAAATCTGTTAAGAAGACTGCTGATGTGAAAATGCCTAAGCCTATAATGAATGGTTCTATGCCTACAATGCCTGTTATGCCTAACATGTTTGCTCCATATGCACAATTTCAGAATCCATATGCTAGCATGCCATTTGTGCCTAATCCATACATGAATATGTTTAATGTGCCACAAATGCCATGTAATGTGAATAACATGTTTGTTCCTCCAACTATGCATGCTGTGAATGAAAATGTGAGCAACCCTCAGAAATCTACACCAAAGATAAAGGTTGATTTAAACCAATCTGAGTCTCAGGTGAAAAATGATATAAAAGGAAAATCAAAGGCTAACAAAACAGGACCCAAGTAAACTTGGGTACCAAAATCAACTTGATTTGGTTTTATTGTGTGCAGGGAGACAAAAGGAATCTTTGGTACTTGGATAGTGGTTGTTCAAGACACATGACTGGTGATTCTACCCTGCTCACAGAGTTCCAGGAAAGAGATGGCCCTTATATTGCTTTTGGAGATGACAGCAAAGGCTACACTAATGGATATGGCTTGATTTCAAAAGAGAATGTCATTATAGATGAGGTTGCATTGGTGGATGGTCTTAAGCACAATTTGCTTAGTATCAGCCAACTTTGTGACAAAGGATTTTTAGTTACTTTTTCTAAAGAAGCCTGTGTTGTTTCTAAAGGAGGAAACAATAATGTGGTAATGACTGGATTCAGAAGAGGGAATGTGTACATTGCTGACTTTAGTAGCACAAGTCCAGACACCATCACTTGTCTCTTCAACAAGGCAAGCAAGGATGAAAGTTGGCTATGACACAAGAAATTATCTCATCTGAATTTTAAGGTTATGAATGATTTGGTGAGGAAAGATCTTGCTAGAGGAATTCCACAGGTGGAATTCTCCAAGGATGGTTTGTGTGATGCCTGTCAAAAGGGGAAACAAAAGAAGGCATCATTCAAAAGCAAGACAGGGTCATCAATTGTCCATCAGCTTGAGTTTCTTCATATGGATCTGTTTCGCCCTGTAAATGTCATGTCCATTTCAAAGAAGAAATATTGTCTTGTGATTGTTGATGATTTTTCTAGATTTACATGGACCTTCTTTTTGCACTCCAAAGATGAGGCAAGTGAAATCATTATCAATCACATCAAGATGGTAAACAATCATCCTGATTTCAAAGTAAGAAGGATTAGGAGTGACAATGGGACAGAATTCAAGAATTCAAGCATGAAGGTGTTCTGTGAAGAAAATGGTATTTTGCATGAGTTTTCAGCAGCAAGGACACCACAACAAAATGGTGTAGTTGAAAGGAAAAACAGAACACTTATTGAAGCTGCAAGGACAATGCTAGATGAATCAAAGTTACCAACTTATTTTTGGGCTGAGGCAGTTAACACAGCTTGCTTCACTCAAAATATTTCTTTGATTAATCAGGCCAAGGGAATGACCCCTTATCAACTACTCAAAAGAAAGAAGCCACTATTGGATTTTTTTCATGTCTTTGGATGCAAGTGCTTTGTTCTGAGAAATCAAGCTGAGCATTTGGGGAAATTTGAAACAAAGGCAGATGAAGCAATATTTGTGGGATATGCAGCAGGGAAAGCTTACAGAGTCTATAATCTCAGAACCAACATTGTTATGGAATCTGTACATGTTGTTTCTGATGATCTCAAAATTCAAGGTCTCTGTGATGAAGGTTTTCATGAAAGTCTTTCTTTTGAGAATGAGGAAGGAGATCAAGTGAATCATGTCAAGGCTATTGAGAAACAGCCTAAAGTTGTTGTATCTAGCACAGATGAAAGCAGCAGTGAAGATGAAATTGTTGCATTGAGATTGAAAAGAATAGATGCTAGCAGACCAAATGGTCATTTCGTTGACAGTCATAATGGAGGATTCGTTGACAGTCAGAATGAGCGTTTCGTTGACAGTCAAAATGGTCATACCGTTGACAGTCACAGAAATGCCTCTAGAAGTGATCAATTATGGACAACAAACTCAGGGGGAGTTTCTCAAGGACAAATATCCAATCAAGGCAATCATGATCATGAAGCTACTTCTTCAAGAGTAAATCTACCTCCCTCAAGGAAATGGACTAAAGATCATCCCTTTGAACTTATTATAGGTGATGTTTCTTCAAAAGTCCAAACTAGAAGAGCAACTCAAGAGGAATGTCTATATAGTAGCTTTCTGTCTCAAGATGAGCCAAAGAAAGTTGAGGATGCACTTCTAGATCCATATTGGGTTTTAGCTATGCAAGAGGAGCTAAACCAATTTGAGAGAAACAATGTTTGGAAGTTGGTGCCCAAGCCTAAGGACAGGAGTGTCATAGGCACAAAATGGGTGTTCAGAAACAAGATGGATGAAAATGGCATAGTCACAAGGAACAAAGCTAGATTGGTTGCAAAAGGCTATTCACAGGAAGAGGGAATTGATTTTGATGAAACCTTTGCTCCTGTTGCAAGACTAGAAGCAATAAGGATTTTCCTAGCCTATGCAGCCCATGCCAATTTCAAGGTCTATCAAATGGATGTGAAGAGTGCTTTTCTGAATGGGGAATTGGAAGAGGAGGTGTATGTAAGTCAATGTAACAGCCCCAGATCCGGGGTCGGGGATCCGGTCGTTACGGTCTCAATTCCCATCAATAATACTTGCACTTGAATCAAAACAATTAAACTACATGCTGTGACCCCACAATAACAACACCACTCACACAACAAGTTATAGTTCCCGAGATGAAATTGGAATAAGTATCTAGTCATATGATCCACAAGTTATAAGTTATTACAATCCCAAAAGATTACAGAGCATTTAAAAGTTCTTGCCGTTGATTACATTAATCATAAGATACATAAGTCTGATACACAAAAGCTGAAGCTTAGAACGCTAGTGGTTACTACCTCAGCTATGGCGGCTACGACATCAACGGGTAAATCTCTGACGACTGCTACCCGCTTTCGCGGGGTGTGACTGTTGCGGGCCATCTGCTCTAGCTGTTGTTGTGATATAAATAAATAAAGCAAGGGTGAGCAATAGAGCCCACCAAAAATAACTTATAACAGATTACCAAAGTATAACAATTCAAAGATATATTGCAGTCACATGTTATGCCTTCAACAGATAAGAAACTAGTATAGCGTAAAGGATGAAGTTACGAGGAAAATTAATGGGACATTCTCGTAACCCAAAGTTCACTTATGCACATATATCCTTAATCAGGTTTTACCAGACTCATAACTTATAGAATAAAAGATGAAGTTGCATGAATTTGTTGTCACTTCATTCCCAAACGCTTCTCAACCCCCTGCCAACACGATTGGTCCTTCACCCCAATACATTTTGCAGGAAAATATCCAAATTGGATGATGAACCAATACTGGAGCCTTCTCCGCGCCCGTCGTACCAACCTTACTATGATCAGTAGCAGGTTTGTACAACAAAATTATTTGTTTTCTACATGTAGATGGAAGAATCACGACAGCCTGACATTGTCTACCGCCTTTCTGGATCTCCCGGCCAACGGTTGGGCCAATAAAATGATGGATCGGCGCGACTCGACCTCTTACACGTTGCTCCTAGTTCAGATTAAATCCATGACTCTGAAACGTAAAGATCGTCCTCCTTTCCCCAAGTGTGATACTTGTTGATACGACTCCACTAAGTAGTTATATCTAGGTTGGAAAGGAAGATTCTCCAATATTTCCCAAGCGATGCTTGTTAATGGATATCGACTTGTTCCAGGAATTTACCCCTCGATCGTTGAGGTGGTATCACAATATTTGACTTGCAGCAGTTTCGTTGCTCGGAGAAAAGACCTGTCCCTTGACAGTTTTGAGTTGGGAATTTAAAATGAAGAGCAGTTACTTAAATCAGGTTTCCCATATTTTTGATAGTGGAGCGAGCATTTGAATTTTCTTAAAAGACAGATTCAAATGGAAAAATAGCTTTTTGGGAACCTCTTTCTGATTTGAAAATAACTAACAATAGTTACTAAATAAGTAAACCTTAAATGAATATTTGAAAATAGTATTCATTAAATAAATAATCCTTAAATGAGTATTTGAAAATAATATTCACTAAATAAATGATCCTTAAATGAATATTAGAAAATAATATTCATTAAATAAATAATCCTTAAATGAATATTTGAAAATAATATTCACTAAATAAATGATCCTTAAATGAATATTTGAAAATAATATTCATTAAATAAATAATCCTTAAATGAGTATTTGAAAATAATATTCACTAAATAAATGATCCTTAAATGAATATTAGAAAATAATATTCATTAAATAAATAATCCTTAAATGAATATTTGAAAATAATATTCATTAAATAAATGATCCTTAAATGAATATTTGAAAATAATATTCATTAAATAAATAATCCTTAAATGAGTATTTGAAAATAATATTCATTAAATAAATGATCCTTAAATGAATATTATTCATAACCTTTAAGTAAATTAATAATCCTCGAATGACAGTACCCGATATCTTTATCAGAAAATAACTTTTATCAAATACCAATTATAATCAATACGTATCTTTCAAGAAAATCACACGCCCTTATTCTAGGGCAACTATAAAATTCCTGGCCTATAGCTGATATCCCATATCTAACTCATAAGCCCCAACTTCAAGTCATAATCCTCAAGTATTGCTATACATAGCAATTCGAAAACAAGTATGCAGTTTATATATATCGCAATCACATATCATAATCGAGAACAATTATTATCACAACAACAGTAGAATAGGTTTAGAAACTTGCCTGGTGGTGAGGTAGGGGTAGTGTGCCTCGAGTCAATCCGGCGATCTATACATAGTCAAAATATCCGAGATTACTCACTTAACACTTTTTAAGACACCAAGTACATACTTTACTTAGGCTAAAATGTGTTTTCAAGTCGACTCCTTAAGACTCTTCTTGCGTACGCTTGACTCGAACATTTTTATAAAATAGAGATTAAATCCTTTTAACACGAAATCTTTTCGAGAGTCCTCCTAAACATACCTAGCATGTTAACACAAAGTTTCACATTCTGATTGGTCACTTAAGGGGTTTGATCATTGCCTCAAAGTTGGCTAAGTGGTATAGCTCGGTTTCTCGAAACATCCTTAACTAAAATACTCGTTTCTCCTAAACCGTAATTCGGAATCACATGATCTTTATATCAAAACGAACCTTGAAACAAGACCTACACAATACTAGGCAGTGGTGACTCTGGACAGAAGTCTTTATGTCCGAACATCACAGACACAACAGAGCTAGGGAAAATCGGGCATTATAACGGCTATGTTTTAACGATTCCAAAGTTTAATCATAAACTTACAAGATCAATCCAAACCAAATCACCAAGTCAAATCCTCAACCTCATTACTAATCCATAATCATCACAAATCAGTTAAAACCAACATCTATTTGTTTATCATCAAAACAACATCAAACTTTCATCAAACATTCATCAAAACCACTTGATCATCCTTACGATCATACCAACTAAACTATACTCAAAACTAACCATATAAATCAAACTATAATTAAGGGTTCAAGAGTTTTATACCTTCCTCGGAGTGTATATGAGCCTAATGATCCTTGTATAGCCCTTATATAACCTCAAGATAGCTTGAATCAACCAAAGAAATCAAGAAATCAAAGTTAGTTCTTGAAATCACTATTCATTTCACTATTCACCCTCATCTTTGATCAAGGATTTGAAGGTGTTAACCTTAATGGATGATGCTAAGATTAAGAGCATACCTTAGTTTAGAAATATGGAAGCTTTTGAATCCAAGAACATGAATTATGGATGCTTGGAAGATTGATTTTGAAAAATGTATACTTGTTTTTATAAAAAGGGCCGAATGGTTTTCTTTGTAGATGGGGGGTTTGTTCTTGCTTTTCTTGCCTTGGATAATGATAGTAATTCTGATATTTTTATGGCCAAAGGGTGAGTCATCAAGTTTTGGCTTGTCACAGGGGCACGTGTCGCACATGCACGCCTCTGGATAAAGTAGCTTTACTGGTTTGCTTTATTGGTTTGTTTCCTTTCACATTGATGATCCAAATGTTGCATTCCTCGAATTAATCCTGTTACATGTTACTTCCATGTCTATATTTAATCTCGTAAGTGTTTCGTTGTTCCGCCTTCGTTTAATCGCGTAGAATGTTCGCAGGGTTTCTTAAGTGTTCTATCGAAGTAGTTTATCGTAATCGTTCTTAATATCTCTAATTCTTTTATTAAATCCATATCCATGGAATTGATAATTTAAATCCTCAATTATTCCCAAATTATAATTAATCCGTCCGTTAATGGTGAAATTTCGGAGAAAACGGAAATGCTATTTTTCCGATTCTGACAGCTTTTGCATTCCTTCATTTTCATCGTAGATCACTAATACGGCTTTGAAAGTTCATCATATCGACCCGTATATAGGGTGGTCTGGAAAACTTTTAAACGACAAAATTTACTATTCATCAAAAGTTACTATTCATCAGAAGTTACTATTCATCAGTGGTTTTTCTATAATCCTTTGGATCAATATTCGTTCCAATATTCCTGGTTTACTTCTCTTTATTCTTTGCACTTAGAAAACGTTCTAGTGCTTTCTCGGGCATACGCTATCTTGTTTACGGAGTTGTCGGATGCATTCCAGATATTGATTTGGATGACATAAAAATACTTTTCTTCCCTGGAGTATTGTATTCTTACCTTCCAGATTGATTGTTCTTATTTATATGTTCAGTCCATTCTTATTATTCTCAAAATGTTTGAAAACTGAAATTCATAATCATTCATACTTAATTCTCAAGTAATTGCCACTATCCATAATCACATCAACATATAATAAAAGTTTTAATTCTACCCAAAAATCTGGGGTCTTACAGTCTCCCCTCCTTAAAAGGATTCCGTCCCGGAATCACTCTGAAAATAAATGGGGATATCTTTCTAGTATTGCACTTTCTAGTTCCCAAGTTGATTCTTCCACATTATGATTCTGCCATAAAACTCTGACTAGCTTGATGACCTTATTTCGGAGCACTTGTTCCTTTTGATCTATGATTTCCACTGGTTGCTCCACATAGGTTAGGTCTGGCTGCATGTCCACTTGTTCGTACTCCACTATATGCTTAGCATCCGGGTTGTACTTCCTCAACATTGAAACATGAAACACATTATGCACTTGCTGCAGGTTTGGGGGTAAGGCTAGCTCATATGCTAAGTTCCCAATGCGCCTTAAGATTTCAAATGGTCCAATATATCTGGGACTCAGTTTTCCTTTCTTTCCGAACCTCATCAAACCCTTCCAAGGAGATACCTTTAAGAACACTAGGTCTCCCACTTCATATTCCTTGTCCTTCCGAGCCAAATCGGCATACTTCTTTTGTCTATCTTGGGCTGCTACCAGCCGTCCTTTGATTAGTTCTACTATGTCCTTAGTCCGTTGGACCACTTCGGGTCCAAGCATCTTTCGCTCCCCAACTTCATCCCAATACAAGGGAGATCGACATCTTCTTCCATAAAGGGCCTCGTAAGGCGGCATTCCTATACTCGAATGAAAACTATTGTTGTAGGAAAACTCAATCAGTGGTAGGTGATCATCCCAATTTCCTTTAAAGTCTATAGCACAGACCCTTAACATATCCTCTAGTGTTTGGATGGTCCTTTCACTTTGTCCGTCTGTTTGGGGGTGATAGGCAGTACTCATGTTCAGCCGGGTTCCTACACATTCCTGGAAGCTCCTCCAGAATCTGGAGTTAAATCTGGGATCTCGGTCAGATACTATGGCGACTGGGACTCCGTGCCGCGCCACTATCTCTTTCAAGTAGATATCCACTAATCGGTCGACAGTGTACCTTTCGTTGATCGGAAGAAAGTGGGCTGACTTTGTTAATCGGTCTATGATTACCCATATGGCATCGTGATTGGCCTTGGTTCTTGGTAAACCCACTACGAAATCCATGGCTAGATGTTCCCATTTCCATTCGGGAATCTCTAAGGGTCGTAAAAGTCCACTGGGCCTTTGGTGTTCCGCTTTCACTCGTTGGCAGGTCAAGCATCTGCTTACCCACTCTGCTACGTCCTTTTTCATGTTAGGCCACCAGTAGTATTCTTTCAAATCTCCATACATCTTGGTGCTCCCTGGGTGGATTGAATACCTAGAACTGTGACTCTCGTGTAAAATCTCGTCTTTCAGTTCTCGAACATTCGGAACCCAAACTCGGTAAGTGTACCTCCTTACCCCTTTATCATCCTTGACAGTGTGGATCTCTTCACCGGTCATTGACTGCCTGTCTTCACTTATCATCCTTTCCTGACACCTTCTTATCTTTTCTAGCAACTCTGGCTGCAAGGAAATCTCAAACAGCTTTTCGGTACCGTCTCCGGTCACCTTCACTTCTATTTCCATCTTTTCAAATTCTCTAATCAGTTCTTCCGACGACATTATCGTCTTGAGTCTCTCTTTCCTACTAAGGGCATCAGCCACCACATTGGCCTTCCCTGGGTGATAAAGAATCTCACAGTCATAATCCTTAATCAATTCTAACCATCTTCTCTGGCGCATGTTAAGCTCCTTCTGGGTGAAAATATACTTGAGGCTCTTATGGTCAGTGTAAATCTCGCACTTCTCTCCATACAAGTAGTGCCTCCAAATCTTTAAAGCGAAGACTATTGCTGCTAGTTCTAGATCATGAGTAGGATATCGAATCTCATATTCCTTCAATTGTCTCGACGCATAGGCGATTACCTTACCGTGCTGCATCAGCACGCACCCTAATCCCTTATGCGAAGCATCACTGTAAATCACAAAGTCTCCTTTTCCGTCTGGTAATGCCAACACAGGGGCAGTCACCAACCTCTTCTTTAACTCTTGGAAACTACTCTCGCACTTTTCCGTCCACTCAAACTTCTCAGTTTTTCGGGTAAGTCGGGTTAACGGGGCTGCGATCTTCGCAAAATCCTTAACGAATCTTCTGTAATACCCTGCTAACCCTATGAAACTTCTCACCTCTGTTGGTGTGGTTGGTCGTTCCCAATTTGAAACTGCCTCTATCTTGGAGGGGTCAACCAACACTCCCTCCTTATTGATCACATGTCCTAAAAACTGAACCTCATTTCGCCAGAATTCACACTTTGCGAATTTGGCATACAATTGTTCCTTCCTGAGTATTTCTAGAGTTATCCTCAAATGTTCTGCGTGTTCTGCCTCTGTCTTTGAGTAGATAAGAATATCATCTATAAAAACTATAACAAACTCGTCCAAATACTTCTTGAACACCCTATTCATTAAATCCATGAAAGCTGCCGGGGCATTGGTCAATCCAAATGACATCACCAAGAACTCATAATGTCCATATCTGGTACGGAAAGCAGTCTTTGGAATATCTTCTGGTTTAATCTTTAATTGATGATATCCGGTTCTCAAGTCAATCTTGGAGAAGTACACAGCATCCTTTAGCTGGTCAAACAAATCGTCTATTCTGGGCAATGGGTACTTATTCTTTATAGTTAGCTTGTTCAACTCTCGGTAGTCGATGCATAACCTCATGCTCCCATCTTTCTTCTTAACAAACAACACGGGTGCCCCCCACGGCGACACACTGGGTCTTATCATACCCTTCTCCAACAGTTCTTGTAACTGGGTAGCTAGCTCTTTCATTTCTACTGGGGCTAACCGGTACGGGGCCTTCGAAACTGGCGCCGTCCCCGGGGCTAATTCAATAGCAAACTCAATTACTCTATCGGGTGGTAATCCTGGAAGATCTTGTGGAAACACATCTTCGAACTCATTGACTACTGGGATGTCCTGTAATCTAGGTACCTCTTTCTGGGTGTCCACGACATATGCTAAGTAAGCCTCATTCCCCTTTCGTAACAATCTTTTGGTCTGTGCCATGGTTAGAAATTTCTGTGTCTGTCTCATCCCCCTAAACACTATTTCCTTCTTTCCTGGGGTATTCAATCTAACCCTCTTCCCTTTACAATCTATTTGTGCGTTATTGCGAGACAACCAATCCATCCCCAAAATGACATCAAATTCTCCTAGTTTAAAAGGAATCAGATCCACACAAAAAGACTGTCCCCCTATTTCTAATTTGCAGTTGGGGTGAATCTGATTAACTGGGACTATTTCGTGATTAGCTATCTCTATTTGTAGGGAATCCTTTAATGGTCGGGCTTTAAGTTTCAATTTATGCGCAAAATCCCTCGATATAAACGACTTAGTTGCTCCAGAATCAAATAAAACATTTGCGCTAACTGAATTTAGAGAAAAGGTACCTGCTATCACATCCGTGTTCCTCACGGCATCCTGCACTGTCATGTTGAAAGTCCTAGCAGTTGGTGGTCTATTGGAGGCAGCCCTGCTTGCCCCTGATGCTGCGGGTCGGTTCATGGGACAATCCTTCTTCATATGACCTTGGCGTCCACACTGAAAACAAGTGAGGCCTTGGCTGACGCTAGGGTTACTCGTAGCACAATTGGTAGCATAATGTCCCCTTCGCCCACACTTATAACAGGTTATCAGTTTTTGGTTGCACACACCAGGATGTTTCCTCCCACAAGTCACACATACTGGTAATGGAGGTTGAGATTGGTAGGAGCGGGACACTCCTGATGGTTTACCGCCCTGGTTTACACTTGTGCTCACGGGTCGTTTGAACCCCGCATTCCTCTCGGGTAGGGAGACTGCTCCGCGGTTAAACCTATTTTGGGGGTTTCCTCCTGAAAAACCTCCACCCATACTTGCATGCTTTCTCTTGATTCCCCCTTTCTCTCTTTCCTTATGCATCTGATCACTCCCTGCTTCCACAATCGAAGCCTTTTGTACCAATGTGGCATAGTCTGTAATCTCCAGAACTGCTACGCGATTCTGAATCCACTGCTTCAATCCCTGCTGAAACCGATTAGCTTTCTTCTCTTCGGTATCTACAAATTCTGGTACAAACCTTGATAGCTCGGTAAACTTTGCCTCATAGTCAGCCACTGTCAAATTATTCTGCTTTAGTTCCAAAAACTTGAGTTCCATTTGAGTCTTCATGAACCTTGGGAAATACTTCTCTAGAAACAATTGCTTAAACCTTTCCCAAGTTACAATAGCGTCCGTCTCCATGTTCTTCTTGGCCTCCCACCAATAATTGGCCTCTCCTTTCAGAAGGTAAGTGGCAAAAACAGTCTTCTGTGCCTCCTCAATACTCAAAATCTCAAAGGACTTTTCCATCTCCTTTATCCAGGCTCTTGCCTCTACTGGGTCAGCCGAACCTTGGAATTCTGGGGGCTTGAGTGACTTAAAGGCCCTAAAAGAGTTTGCTATGGTATTGTTGTTCCCTTGGGGTGGTTGGGGGTAGCGGTCCAAATTTTGCCTAAGTAGATTCATAAACTGACCCATGGGGTCTCCACCCTGGTCCCCTTCTCCCTGTTCCGCTTCACCTTCCTCTTCCTCATTTTCAACGTCCGCAGTGAAAAAGGATTCATCTGCCTCCCCGTACCGGGAGTCGTCCTGTTCATTATAATCTTCATCCATTTCTTCATTATACTCAGGGTCTTCCCTATTCTGATTATGGCTTTCTTGATCAGCAGATTCAGGGGGATTTGCCCTAGTTCCCACTCTTCGTGGAGGCATCTTACTGAAATTTGGAAAATTCATATTAAGATCGTTTACTGGGTTACAGATACAGTCATTACATAATTGGGAGACTTCTGCAGTTCTATATTTTATCGCAATTCAATAATAAGGTGCAAACAATAATATAGTAAACTTGTGATCGAGTCATAACAGGACTGGATTCAACCGAAAGGAAACAAATATATACATAGTACTGAAGATACAAAGTCTGGGTCAACATCAACAGTTTGCAAGTACAACTGTTCTACCAACATCTAGTCAAAAGTGAAATACATGGTCTATCCTTCTAGTCAGAAAGGGATAACATATACAATGGAACAATCCCACCAAAAATCGGCACTACTATGTCCGTACGTGACTAGAAGACTAGACTACCATATCACTAACTCTGAAATCAGCCACTGGTGCGGCGCCATGCCCTCACCCTCGCCATGGCTATGCGAAAGATCTCCTCAGCATCAACCCTAGATATCCTGCCATTGCCATCAGTAGGCAAAGCTCGAATCCTCATCCGTGCCCTCAACTCAATGCGAGTCATCGCCCTCCGGGCAACCCGAGGGGGCACAGACCTCCCGCCGCCCTGGCGTACCATCCTGGCATCTCTCTCTACTGCTAGCTGCATCCGGGACTCTGCTAGTCTAGCCTCAGCTACCACCAAATCTGTCTGAACTCTGCTCACGGTCCAGTTGTGCACACACACTGGTATCCCCTCTAACGGAACATGGGGTGGGGTAACCGGCTCGGCTGGTGGTGCAGCCTCTGCCTGCTGTGGCTCAGGGGTAGGCTCCTCATGATCATCAGGGTAAGGGCTCAAGGGCAGTGGTGGAGGGGTAGGGGCTCTCTCAGTAGGAAGTGGAGGCTGGTCCTCAGCATCCCCCTCCATTTCCTCAGTATCCGCTAGGGTCTGATCCTCCTCTGGATCCTCATCATCAGAATCCTCAATATCCTCGGTATCCGCATCTACCTGGACCTCCTCCGGGTCCTCCTCCGGGTCCTCCTCCGGGTCCTCCTCAATATCCTCATAGTATGGATCTGAAGTCCTAAGCAAGTCCTCGTCGTGCTGTCTCTCATAAGCCGCAGGGTCAGAAATATCGCTCACCTACACAACAACGAACTATGTTACTATCATGATATTAAAGTTCCCATAAGGGTTTTAGTCGAACTTGGCAAGAGTTCTTATTATCTTAGTGAATTTATTATTGTAACGTCGCATCATCTCTGGGGTTTATAACTCTAAATCTCTGATACCATTTCTGTAACAGCCCCAGATCCGGGGTCGGGGATCCGGTCGTTACGGTCTCAATTCCCATCAATAATACTTGCACTTGAATCAAAACAATTAAACTACATGCTGTGACCCCACAATAACAACACCACTCACACAACAAGTTATAGTTCCCGAGATGAAATTGGAATAAGTATCTAGTCATATGATCCACAAGTTATAAGTTATTACAATCCCAAAAGATTACAGAGCATTTAAAAGTTCTTGCCGTTGATTACATTAATCATAAGATACATAAGTCTGATACACAAAAGCTGAAGCTTAGAACGCTAGTGGTTACTACCTCAGCTATGGCGGCTACGACATCAACGGGTAAATCTCTGACGACTGCTACCCGCTTTCGCGGGGTGTGACTGTTGCGGGCCATCTGCTCTAGCTGTTGTTGTGATATAAATAAATAAAGCAAGGGTGAGCAATAGAGCCCACCAAAAATAACTTATAACAGATTACCAAAGTATAACAATTCAAAGATATATTGCAGTCACATGTTATGCCTTCAACAGATAAGAAACTAGTATAGCGTAAAGGATGAAGTTACGAGGAAAATTAATGGGACATTCTCGTAACCCAAAGTTCACTTATGCACATATATCCTTAATCAGGTTTTACCAGACTCATAACTTATAGAATAAAAGATGAAGTTGCATGAATTTGTTGTCACTTCATTCCCAAACGCTTCTCAACCCCCTGCCAACACGATTGGTCCTTCACCCCAATACATTTTGCAGGAAAATATCCAAATTGGATGATGAACCAATACTGGAGCCTTCTCCGCGCCCGTCGTACCAACCTTACTATGATCAGTAGCAGGTTTGTACAACAAAATTATTTGTTTTCTACATGTAGATGGAAGAATCACGACAGCCTGACATTGTCTACCGCCTTTCTGGATCTCCCGGCCAACGGTTGGGCCAATAAAATGATGGATCGGCGCGACTCGACCTCTTACACGTTGCTCCTAGTTCAGATTAAATCCATGACTCTGAAACGTAAAGATCGTCCTCCTTTCCCCAAGTGTGATACTTGTTGATACGACTCCACTAAGTAGTTATATCTAGGTTGGAAAGGAAGATTCTCCAATATTTCCCAAGCGATGCTTGTTAATGGATATCGACTTGTTCCAGGAATTTACCCCTCGATCGTTGAGGTGGTATCACAATATTTGACTTGCAGCAGTTTCGTTGCTCGGAGAAAAGACCTGTCCCTTGACAGTTTTGAGTTGGGAATTTAAAATGAAGAGCAGTTACTTAAATCAGGTTTCCCATATTTTTGATAGTGGAGCGAGCATTTGAATTTTCTTAAAAGACAGATTCAAATGGAAAAATAGCTTTTTGGGAACCTCTTTCTGATTTGAAAATAACTAACAATAGTTACTAAATAAGTAAACCTTAAATGAATATTTGAAAATAGTATTCATTAAATAAATAATCCTTAAATGAGTATTTGAAAATAATATTCACTAAATAAATGATCCTTAAATGAATATTAGAAAATAATATTCATTAAATAAATAATCCTTAAATGAATATTTGAAAATAATATTCACTAAATAAATGATCCTTAAATGAATATTTGAAAATAATATTCATTAAATAAATAATCCTTAAATGAGTATTTGAAAATAATATTCACTAAATAAATGATCCTTAAATGAATATTAGAAAATAATATTCATTAAATAAATAATCCTTAAATGAATATTTGAAAATAATATTCATTAAATAAATGATCCTTAAATGAATATTTGAAAATAATATTCATTAAATAAATAATCCTTAAATGAGTATTTGAAAATAATATTCATTAAATAAATGATCCTTAAATGAATATTATTCATAACCTTTAAGTAAATTAATAATCCTCGAATGACAGTACCCGATATCTTTATCAGAAAATAACTTTTATCAAATACCAATTATAATCAATACGTATCTTTCAAGAAAATCACACGCCCTTATTCTAGGGCAACTATAAAATTCCTGGCCTATAGCTGATATCCCATATCTAACTCATAAGCCCCAACTTCAAGTCATAATCCTCAAGTATTGCTATACATAGCAATTCGAAAACAAGTATGCAGTTTATATATATCGCAATCACATATCATAATCGAGAACAATTATTATCACAACAACAGTAGAATAGGTTTAGAAACTTGCCTGGTGGTGAGGTAGGGGTAGTGTGCCTCGAGTCAATCCGGCGATCTATACATAGTCAAAATATCCGAGATTACTCACTTAACACTTTTTAAGACACCAAGTACATACTTTACTTAGGCTAAAATGTGTTTTCAAGTCGACTCCTTAAGACTCTTCTTGCGTACGCTTGACTCGAACATTTTTATAAAATAGAGATTAAATCCTTTTAACACGAAATCTTTTCGAGAGTCCTCCTAAACATACCTAGCATGTTAACACAAAGTTTCACATTCTGATTGGTCACTTAAGGGGTTTGATCATTGCCTCAAAGTTGGCTAAGTGGTATAGCTCGGTTTCTCGAAACATCCTTAACTAAAATACTCGTTTCTCCTAAACCGTAATTCGGAATCACATGATCTTTATATCAAAACGAACCTTGAAACAAGACCTACACAATACTAGGCAGTGGTGACTCTGGACAGAAGTCTTTATGTCCGAACATCACAGACACAACAGAGCTAGGGAAAATCGGGCATTATAACGGCTATGTTTTAACGATTCCAAAGTTTAATCATAAACTTACAAGATCAATCCAAACCAAATCACCAAGTCAAATCCTCAACCTCATTACTAATCCATAATCATCACAAATCAGTTAAAACCAACATCTATTTGTTTATCATCAAAACAACATCAAACTTTCATCAAACATTCATCAAAACCACTTGATCATCCTTACGATCATACCAACTAAACTATACTCAAAACTAACCATATAAATCAAACTATAATTAAGGGTTCAAGAGTTTTATACCTTCCTCGGAGTGTATATGAGCCTAATGATCCTTGTATAGCCCTTATATAACCTCAAGATAGCTTGAATCAACCAAAGAAATCAAGAAATCAAAGTTAGTTCTTGAAATCACTATTCATTTCACTATTCACCCTCATCTTTGATCAAGGATTTGAAGGTGTTAACCTTAATGGATGATGCTAAGATTAAGAGCATACCTTAGTTTAGAAATATGGAAGCTTTTGAATCCAAGAACATGAATTATGGATGCTTGGAAGATTGATTTTGAAAAATGTATACTTGTTTTTATAAAAAGGGCCGAATGGTTTTCTTTGTAGATGGGGGGTTTGTTCTTGCTTTTCTTGCCTTGGATAATGATAGTAATTCTGATATTTTTATGGCCAAAGGGTGAGTCATCAAGTTTTGGCTTGTCACAGGGGCACGTGTCGCACATGCACGCCTCTGGATAAAGTAGCTTTACTGGTTTGCTTTATTGGTTTGTTTCCTTTCACATTGATGATCCAAATGTTGCATTCCTCGAATTAATCCTGTTACATGTTACTTCCATGTCTATATTTAATCTCGTAAGTGTTTCGTTGTTCCGCCTTCGTTTAATCGCGTAGAATGTTCGCAGGGTTTCTTAAGTGTTCTATCGAAGTAGTTTATCGTAATCGTTCTTAATATCTCTAATTCTTTTATTAAATCCATATCCATGGAATTGATAATTTAAATCCTCAATTATTCCCAAATTATAATTAATCCGTCCGTTAATGGTGAAATTTCGGAGAAAACGGAAATGCTATTTTTCCGATTCTGACAGCTTTTGCATTCCTTCATTTTCATCGTAGATCACTAATACGGCTTTGAAAGTTCATCATATCGACCCGTATATAGGGTGGTCTGGAAAACTTTTAAACGACAAAATTTACTATTCATCAAAAGTTACTATTCATCAGAAGTTACTATTCATCAGTGGTTTTTCTATAATCCTTTGGATCAATATTCGTTCCAATATTCCTGGTTTACTTCTCTTTATTCTTTGCACTTAGAAAACGTTCTAGTGCTTTCTCGGGCATACGCTATCTTGTTTACGGAGTTGTCGGATGCATTCCAGATATTGATTTGGATGACATAAAAATACTTTTCTTCCCTGGAGTATTGTATTCTTACCTTCCAGATTGATTGTTCTTATTTATATGTTCAGTCCATTCTTATTATTCTCAAAATGTTTGAAAACTGAAATTCATAATCATTCATACTTAATTCTCAAGTAATTGCCACTATCCATAATCACATCAACATATAATAAAAGTTTTAATTCTACCCAAAAATCTGGGGTCTTACAGTCAACCTCCTGGTTTTGAAGATGATGATTTTCCAGAGTATGTGTACTTCCTCCTCAAAGCACTCTATGGTTTGAAACAAGCACCTAGAGCCTGGTATGACACACTTTCACAGTTCCACCTTGAGAATCACTTCACTAGAGGTACTGTTGATAAAACTCCTTTTCATAGAATTGTGAATGGCTCTACTATACTTGTTCAAATTTATGTAGATGACATAATTTTTGGGTCTACAGATGAAAAACTTTGTCAAAAGTTTGCCAAGCTTATGCAAAGTAAATATGAAATGAGCATGATGGGAGAATTAACTTATTTTCTTGGTCTCCAAGTGAAGCAAGTTAATGAAGGCATTTTCATTAGTCAAACAAAATATATTCATGATTTGTTAAAGAAATTTAACTTAATGGAATGCTCTCCTGCCAAAACTCCCATGCCTACTGCCACCAAACTTGAATTGAATACTAAGGAAAAATCTGTGGACATTTCAAGTTACAGAGGCATGGTAGGCTCACTTTTATATTTAACAGCTAGTAGACCTGATATTATGTTTGCTACATGTCTATGTGCTAGATTTCAGGCTGATCCTAGGGAATCCCATTTAGTTGATATTAAAAGAATTTTCAGATATCTCAAAGGAACACCAAACCTTGGCATTTGGTATCCTAGAGAATCTGGCTTTGAACTAATTGGTTATTCAGATGCAGATTATGCAGGATGTAAAATTGACAGGAAAAGCACAACAGGCACCTGTCAATTCCTAGGAAACAAGCTTGTGTCATGGTTCAGCAAGAAACAAAACTCAGTTTCTACCTCCACAGCTGAGGCTGAGTATATTGCAACTGGAAGTTGTTGTGCACAGATTTTATGGATGAAAAATCAACTACTTGATTATGGACTAAGAGTTGAGAAAATCCCTATCTTCTGTGACAACACTAGTGCCATTGCCATTACTGAGAATCCAGTACAGCATTCAAGGACCAAGCACATTGGCATCAAGTACCATTTCATTAGAGAACATGTTATGAATGGTACTGTGGACTTACATTTTGTTCCAAGTGAACAACAACTTGCAGACATTTTTACCAAGCCACTTGATCAATCTACATTCTCAAGATTAGTAAGTGAGCTAGGTATGCTAAATTTCTCTTAATTATTTCTGAGATTTTTGCAGGTTACAATGCAGCCAGGAATTTGCTATGATTTTTTCTGTGAATTAAATTTCTCAGGAAAAAGTGAAATTTTGTCTAAGTCAAAATTACTATGTCAACGAAACGCACCATTTCGTTGACAGTCTTAGCATTTTTCTGGGTGTTTCGTTGATAGCTCTTTTATATCAACGAAACGCAGCTTTATCAACGAAATAGACGGGACCTTAAACGCCCAATTCTGATTCGTTGATATAGCGCTTTTAATCTGAACCGTTGAAATTGCACGTCCTTTACCACGATCTATGCATACACCCCTGTAAGTATAAATCATGGTAATATTTTAATTGTAATGGTTACATTTTTAATCCAATCCAGTAATTTATATTTATTATTGGACTTAATTTTTGAGGAATTTTGGGGGAGTATTTAAGAAATTTCATTTTCTTTAATTCTTTTCTACCTGCTCTCAAAAATTCCAAAAGCTTTCTTACTTCTTCTCTCTCAAAGCAAATTACAGTTCGAGCTTTCTTCACTCAACAATGGCACCCATAGTCAAGCTCATGTCAGCAGGAGGGTTCATTTACGAAAAGAACAACTCCATTCCTTTTGTTGTCAAGGAAAGCCCGAACAGAATCTTTTTCAAGATGATGGACTTCATGATGAATTGCAAACTGAGCTATGCAATGTTTCACTCAACTCCGCTCTACAATGAGATAATTGAGGAGATTTGGACCTCATGTGAGTACAGTGGGACAAATTGCACTTTGCAATTCACCATTCAAGGTAATGAGTACATAGTCAATTCTAATGTGTTGCAAGCATGCTTACACCTTCCTGAAAATAATTGCTCTGCTTTGCCTACATATACTGAAATGATTAACATGCTAAATTCCATAAACTACTCTTTGCCTACTGATAATCTGGGTAAAATAATTATGAGAGGTTTGGTTAGGGAATATAGTTATTTAGCTGATGCATTCATCAAGGTCTTTTCTGGTAAAATTAGTAATTTTGATGCATTAACTAACTCTATGTTAATTCTATTTACCATGCTCCTAACTGATAGATATTACAACTTTAGCACCCAACTTATGTATGAAATTGGTGCTAAGCTGGGTGATAAAGCAAATAGGAAGAAAAATATCTATTATGTAAGATTTCTGATGATGTTGGCTAACCATGTTAGTCCAGCACCATTGGTTGTCTCTAACCCTGTTTCCAGGTTCGATTGCTTTGTGCAAGAGAAGAGAGTCTTGACAGACATACTGAGGCTGAACCACAATGCTGATGTCCCAGTGGTGTATCTGCAAATAATTGAGGTAACTACTACTATCCTTGCTAGTATAGCTGTTACTTCTACTGTTTCACCCAACCCTATTGCTATGGAGTCTGTAGTTGTGACCCAACAGGCTCCTACCCCAGCAGCAAAACCAAAATCAAAGAAATCTTCCAAGCCAACCTCAGGTGCTTCTCAAAAGGCACCTGTTGTAAAAACCACTACACAACCAAAGGGGAGTGGTGTAGGTGCTGTAAGAGGTGAGGGAAGGGGTGAACATAAAAGAAACCCTAAGGATAAGGTGGGAGAGATAAGAGAGATCCAGCCTAGCCCCATTGTGTCTTCCCAACAAGGCACAATGAGTAATATGGATTTAAGCACAAGTCTAGTTGCATCCTCCCAAAAGGATGTAATTATTGAAACAAGCTCTCCTCCAAGAGCACACTCCAAGAGGGTAAGGGACACTTCAAGCCCACAGTCCACAATTTCCCAATACCAAAGGAGAGTGAAGCAAAAATCCCAGGTTTCACAGGGTGCACACACACTGGAAGCAACACTTCCAGTATCTCAAATTCAGTTTGATGTAACCCCTATCATTACTCTGGGGTTATAGTCCCATTCTTTAAACATCAATCTTGAACCAACTCCACAAAATTCACCAACTCAGTCATTAGATGTGGATATGATCCATTCATCTATTCCTGATTCTCCAACTCTTTTCTTGGAGAAGCCCCACTCTGACATTGGTGGTCATCACTTATTAAGTGATTTGTTGGGCCACCAATCATCCTTTTCTGAAATTACAAGAGGATCTGTGGAACAATCTCTAAAATCAATCACCACAGATTCTACTGTAATTTCACATTCTCAAAGTGCTTTCTTGACTTCATCAACGAAACAGTCTCTTTCGTTGACAAGTGTTTCTCCATCAACGGTATCCATACCGTTGATAGTTCAAACTACCATACCGTTGATTGTTCATTCTGCACCTCTTATTGAAAATCAAGTTGTTTCCACAACTAGTGCAGATGATCTAGTGGTAGTTGAAACACTTCTAGGAATGAGAGGGAGTGAAACTGAGAGGCTGGCTTGCAGCCAGGCAAAAGGAGAGGCTGAGAGTGAGAGGCTGACTATTTCTTCCAGTCAGGCAAAAGGAGAGGCTGAGGGTTCCACCTTAGTAGGTGAAGGTGAGGGTGTGAGAGGTGTGAGCCATGGGGAGCCCATGATGCAAGAAAATAGAGGAGAGAGAGAAGGGACAACAAGCGCTATAATGGAGGAAGCAGCCATTGCAAGTGAGTTAATGGAGGTTCATGAGGGAGAAAGGGAACTTACATTCCAAGAGCATTATCAACAAACTCTGGATAGTATTTCCCTGGATCCTGAGACCTTTACTCATCATGTGCCAGCCTATCAAGTTATGGCTCAACAGGGCAATGTGGATGCAGAAAGGTCTTTCAACCTAATCCATACAACTGCATCTATGCAAAGAGCAAAGGATGCAATCACCAATCTGTCTCCAGGAGCTGCAGCAAGTGGTGAGTTTGATTTTTCTGATGATGATGACAGTTTTGGTGACAATGTACAGGTGGCCATCACTTCACAGACTGGGACTTTTGTGGTGCCCCCTACACCAAACTGGCTTTCTCAAGATATGTATGGAAGAATCAACCTGGATACTGCAATCACTAGGCATTATAATGAGGCCTATCTGGCTCATGAGTCTGCAAGTGTCAATGACAAGAAATTCTACAAAGCCATCATGGATTCTCTGGAAATTCAAAGGCTACAGATGTTGCAGACTAGGAATGAAGCAAGGGAAATCAAGGATTCTATTGGGAACCTGAAAGATGCTTTGATAGGAGGCTTGATGAAAAGCTCCCTCTTCTCACTGTGTCCAAGATGAACAGGTTTTTCTCTAAGGAACCTGAGGTGGCTACCTCCTTGAAGACTCTCTCTTCTAGAGTGGACAAGGTGGAAGCTACTTTATCTCAAATGCAGAAGGAACATGAGAAGCAAACTCAACTCCTAGCCCAGCTAGTGGCAGCTCAAGGACTCCCAGTCATCTCTTTTGATGATAACAAAAAGAGGGAGAAATCTAAGGAGCTAGACATTCAAATCACAAAGGTTATGGTCCCAGCCATTTCCCTGCCAAAGGAGCCACTAGCTATGGGGGAGTCAGGAAAGGATAAACTGGATGGTATTGACTTGATTAAACAAGCATCTATGAGGCTAACACTTGCTGAACAGATAAAAGACCATTGGGCTAACATAGATGCAAGAGTCAAGAAGTTAGCTGAAACTGCAAAGAATTCAAATTCATCAACGGATCAAGCTACTTCTACAACACCATCAACGAATGCCATGGTTTTAGTATCAACGGAATGTGAGCCACAGACCAATTCTTTCTATGAGGTAAAGCCCCTTCTACATGGAGTAACTCAAGGTCCAAGGAAATAAAAAAGGACAAACTTCATGCATAAGGGATGTGGAACAAGCTACACTTCAAGGAAGCCTATCTCCCAAATCTCCTGCTAAACCAAAGGGCAAAAATATAGCAAGGACTTTCTATCCTTCACCCTATCCAGATGAGCTCAAGCTTCTTGGACTACTTATCACAAAATGCAAGGAAAGCAATGATTCTGAGATAAGGAAGCAAAGAGCAATTGTCTATAGAAATGGACAGGAAATTTGTGTTTGGGCTGGTCACCTAAATTTTGTTGAAGTTAAGGCTGAGGAGTCAGAAAGAGCAGCTATGCAAGCCCTTGCAGTTGCTAAATCTCTAGATGAAGAAGAAAGACAACAAGAGGAAAGAGCCAAAGAGGAAAGGAGTACAAAGAAGAGCATAAGGCAACCCAAGGCAAGAGCCAAGAGAAACATAGCTTTTGAGAATGATGACTCTCAGAGCAATGTGTTAGATATAATTGCCGACGTTTGTTTATCAGTGTTTAAGCAACAGGTACTAACCAGAGTTTATCAGAAGCCGGTCAGAGTTTATTTAAAGTCTGACAGGGTGAAGAGTTTAAAGGAAGCCGGTCAGAGTTTATTTAAAGTCTGACAGGGTGATAGTTGAATTAGCTGTCGGTGCTGAATTGAAGATTCTAGAAGCAATATATTCTGAAGATTGAAAGAAGCAGAATATATTGATACAGCTAAGGAAACAGAATAAAAGATAAGAAGCAATCCTTAATTGATATAACTTGTATAGCTAATTTGTAGGAATATCAATTAGATAAGGATTGTGTAACTGTGTACTATATAAACACAGATAGGTTATCCCTAGAAGGGATGCGAACATTGAATATATTATTCTTGTAACCTAGTAGCTCTTTGTGATTCGTTAACATCATAAAGAGAGAAGCTGTTAATATAAATACAGTTTTTGTTGATTCATAAACTGTGTTCTTGATTGTTATTCTCATACATACTTGATTATATATTGTGTATTCGGCCTAACAATTGGTATCAGAGCCAAGGCTGTTTAATATATACAGTTTTATGATTCAAACACAGTATTAATCATGTCTGAAGAAAATCAAACTGCTCCTAAGGCTGAACAGGTTAAGCCCAATTCTGTGAGTCGATATGAAACAATCAGGTTTCCAATTCTCAGGCCAGTAGAGTATCCGATTTGGAAGGTTAAGATGACCATGTTTCTGAAGGCTACAGATCCAGAATACCTTGACAGAATCTATGATGGTCCTCATATGCCAACTAAATTGTCCCCTGTTGTTGATGGACAAGAACAAAAGACTGTTCCAAAGGAAAAGAAAGATATGACTCCTGAGGACATCTCATCAATTGCAAAAGATGCAAAGGTTAGACATCTTCTCCACAGTGCTTTAGATAATGTTATGTCTAACAGAGTAATTGGCTGCAAAACTGCCAAAGAGATATGGGATGCTTTAGAAGTCAGATGCCAGGGAACAGGTGCTATCAAGAAGAACAGAAAGACAATACTCACACAGGAGTATGAGCACTTTGATTCAAGAACTAATGAAACCTTGACTGAGACTTATGACAGATTTTGCAAACTGTTGAATGATCTGTCTCTGGTTGATAAAGAATATGAGCTTGAAGAGTCTAATCTCAAGTTTCTGTTATCTCTACCTGAAAAGTGGGATTTAAAGACAACCACAATAAGAGATAATTATGAGCTTGGTGATACAGATCTTGATGAAATCTATGGGTTATTAAAAACTCATGAACTGGAGATAGAACAAAGGAATAGAAGATTGAGCAAAAAGACAAAATCTGTTGCTCTCAAAGTCGAGGAGAAGCCCATTAAGAAGGAATCATCAAGGAAGAAAGCCAAGGGAAAGGCTTTAGTTATTAAATCTGAAAGTGAGTCATCAAACTCTGATGATGACTCAAACTCTGATGAAGCTTCTGACTCTGATGATGATGAAGAACAGATGATGCAAATGGCTGCATTGATGGTGAAGACCTTCAAGAAGATGGGATTCAAGAACTTCAAGAAGGGAAAGAGATTCTCAAGGAAAGATTCAAACTCTGAAAGGAGAAGTTTCAGAAAGTCTGATGGAAGGGAGACCAAATCTGGTAAGAAGGATAAATCTGAAATCCAGTGCTACAGGTGTAAGGAGATGGGTCACTATGCCCCAGAGTGCAAGAAAGGCAAATCTGAGAAAGCACTCATCTCTAAAGGCAAAGACTGGGCAGATACCTCAGACTCTGATGATGGAGAAAATTATGCTCTTATGGCAACTGTCAGAGATGAGACTGAATCATCTGAAAATAAGGTACCCCTAACTACTTATGCTTATGATACTGATAATATATCTGAGTTAAGAGTATATCTGAAAAGTGTTCATGTTAGCTATAGGGATCAGACTTTAGAAAATGAGAGAATTAAATCTGAGAATCTTAGTCTTAAAGATAGAAACAAGTTTCTTGAAGGAGAACTTGAAAATATGAAGCAGATTCAAAAAGAAAGAGATGATGTTGTTTATGTAGAACAGGAATTGCTCAAAAGATATAAGCAATTAGAATCTGATCTAGAAAAAGAAAGAAAAATAATCAAAACTTGGACAGATTCTGGAAGAGACACTCATCAAGTGTTTCAGACTGATTCTGTAGGTTTAGGTTATTGTGAAAATGATGAACTTAGGTTTAAAGACAAGGTTAAGGTAAAACCACAACTTAAACCTGTGAAATTTGTTCCAGAAGCCAATAAGTTAAAATCTGTTGTAATAAGGGAAGCTGATATGGAATCAGATGAAGCCTGTGAAAAACAGGAAAATATTATAACAGAAAACCTTATGGAAATAGAAGCTGTTAGAAAACCAGTAAAAACTTGTGAAAAACAGGTTAATGTTGGTTTGATGACAGGAAAACAGTTCAATCATAAGTTGAAAGAGGTAAAATCTGCCATGAAATCAAAAGGGTCCAAGAAGAATAGAAATGGAAAGATAGGCATAAATAAAAGAAATAATCATTTGCCTACTGGTGCTGCTCCAAGGAAAACATGTTATAATTGTGGTAGTTCTAATCATCTTGCTAATTACTGCACAAAGAATAAAAATATCAATTCTTTATCTTCTACATCAGGAGTAAAGAATGATTATGTTAGGGTTAGACCACAGACTTTATGCACACACTGTGGGAGCACTTGGCATTCCATTTATACTTGAAAGAGTTATCATGCTATTTATCACAACTATTATGAGCTAAAACCCAATCTGAAGTGGGTTAGAGCAAACTCTGCAAGTGTAAAGTCTGACAATGTTAGTTTAAACTCTGTTGATAGTAATTCCGCTGCAAAAACTAACACTGTTAAGAAAGACAAAGGATCCAAGCAAATCTGGGTCCTTAAAACTAACACTTAGTGTTTGTTTGTGATTGCAGGGCATAAAAAAGAGCACCCTTATCTTGGACAGTGGATGCTCAGGACATATGACTGGAAATAAAGCCCTGCTATCAGACTTTAAGGAGAAGGCTGGCCCAAAGGTTTCCTATGGAGATGGCAACATAGGACACACTCTGGGATATGGCAATATCAATCTTGGAAGTGTCATCATCACAAATGTAGCTCTAGTCTCAGGACTCAAGCATAATCTGTTATCTGTGAGTCAAATCTGTGACAGAGGAAACCATGTAGATTTTCATAGTGAATACTATGAAGTCATCAGTAAATCTACTGGAAAGGTTGTTCTAGTTGGACACAGGCATAACAACATTTATGAAGCAAGTTTGGTAACAAACTCTGATGGAAAAACAGTGTGTCTGACTGCAAGAATGTCAAATGAAGAGAGTTGGAATTGGCATAAGAAGCTCTCTCATCTCAATTTGAACAACATAAATGAACTTATAAGAAAGGATCTTGTAAGGGGACTTCCAAAATCAATACTCAGTCTAGATGGCTTATGTGATTCTTGTCAAAAAGCCAAGCAAAGGAAGTCATCTTTCAAGAGCAAATCTGAATCTTCAGTAGTGGAACCTTATCATCTTCTACATGTTGATCTCTTTGGACCAGTGAATGTGATGTCCATGGGCAGAAAGAAATATGCTCTAGTAATTGTTGATGAATATACTAGATATACATGGGTGTATTTCTTGTCAAAGAAGGATGAAACTGCTCAAACTCTGATGGATCATGTAAATCTACTGGACAAAGGATCACAGCACAAAGTCAAAATTATAAGGAGTGATAATGGAACTGAATTCAGAAACTCAATCATGGAAGCTTTCTGCAAGGAAAGAGGAGTGAAACAAGAGTTTTCTGCACCTGGAACTCCATAGCAAAATGGTGTAGTTGAAAGGAAGAACAGAACTTTAATTGAAGCAGCCAGAACTATGCTTGATGAAGCAAAATTACCAACATACTTCTGGGCAGAAGCTGTTCAAACTGCTTGTTTTACTCAAAATGCAACATTGATCAACAAGCATGGGAAAACACCATATGAGATGGTGAAAAATAAGAAGCCAAATTTGAAATATTTTCATATATTTGGATGCAAATGCTTTGTGTTGAAGACTCATCCTGAACAGTTGACAAAGTTCGAGTTAAAAGCTGATGAAGGAATCTTTGTTGGCTATCCATTGTCAACAAAAGCATTCAGAGTCTACAATCTGAGAACTAAAGTGATCATGGAATCCATACATGTGTCATTTGATGATAAGAAAATAACTGGACTCGATGACTTAGATGGATAAGATCAACTGCGTTTTGAAAATGAAGATTTATTCTCTGATGATGTAAACTCTGATGAAGCAGTACCGACAAACTCTGATGAAGCGGTTCTGACAAACTCTGACGAAGCATACTCTGAACCTCTACTGGTAAATACTGGAGAAACTGGAAATTCTCAAATTGAACAAAATAGAGAACCAGTTGAGGGGGAGCGTGAAGAAGCTCAACAAGACACAGCAAGTGAGTCAGTTGAGGAAACTGATTCAAACTCTGACAGTTCAAACTCTGAACCATCCAATTCAGGGGGAGCCTCAGATAATGCAGAAAATCAACATATGAATCAGGAGAGCATGGATCAAGGGGGAGGATCCAATAATGATGCAAGAAACCACTTACCAACAGCAAGAAAGTGGACACAGGCACACACACCTGATCTCATAATTGGAGATCCTGATGCTAGTGTGAGAACTAGAAGTGCAACAAATAATGAGTGTCTGTATCATGCTTTCTTGTCTCAAACAGAACCAAAGAAAGTGGAGGAAGCTCTTCAAGATGCAAACTGGATAACAGCAATGCAAGAAGAGTTAAATGAATTTGAAAGAAATGAAGTCTGGACACTTGTACCTAGACCAAAGAATAGATCAATTGTAGGTACAAAGTGGGTTTTCAGAAACAAGACTGACAGTGAAGGTGTGATTACAAGAAACAAGGCTAGACTTGTGGCTAAAGGTTATTCACAACAGGAAGGAATTGACTATGATGAAACCTTTGCTCCAGTTGCAAGATTGGAGGCCATAAGGATTTTTCTGGCCTATGCTGCACACAAGAAGTTTAAAGTCTTTCAGATGGATGTAAAAAGTGCTTTTCTCAATGGGAAGCTTGAAGAAGAAGTGTTTGTTGAACAACCACCAGGATTTGTAGATCCCAAGCATCCAGATTATGTCTACAGGCTTGACAAGGCATTATATGGACTAAAGCAAGCACCAAGAGCATGGTATGAAACTCTTGCTCAATTTCTTTTAGAAAGTGGGTTCACAAGAGGTACAATTGATAAAACCTTGTTTTATTTCAATTCTGGTGATGATTTGCTGTTAGTTCAAATTTATGTAGATGATATTATTTTTGGATCTACTAATGACAAACTCTGTAAGAAGTTTGCAAAGCTTATGCAATCCAGGTATCAAATGAGCATGATGGGAGAGCTTAGTTATTTTCTAGGCTTACAGGTCAAGCAAACAGATGATGGGATTTTTATCAATCAAGCAAAGTATACCAGAAATCTTCTAAAGAAATTTGGTATGCTTGATAGTTCATCTGCCACAACTCCCATGGCTACAGCAACAAAGCTAGACAAAGACACAGGAGCCTCAGTAGATATGACAAACTACAGAGGAATGATAGGGTCTTTACTGTATCTTACTGCAAGTAGACCTGATATCATGTTTGCAACATGTCTTTGTGCAAGATTTCAAGCAGATCCCAGAGAGCCTCATCTAACAGCTGTAAAAAGGATTTTCAAATATCTCAAAGGAACCATAACCTTGGGTTTGTGGTATCCTAGAGAATCAGAGTTTAAGCTAATTGGTTACTCTGATGCAGATTTTGCAGGCTGTAAGATAGACAGAAAAAGTACAAGTGGAAGCTGTCAATTCTTAGGTGACAGGTTGGTTTCTTGGTATAGCAAGAAACAGAAGTCTATTTCTACATCCACGGCAGAAGCAGAGTATATAGCAGCTGGTAGCTGTTGTGCACAGATTTTATGGATGAAGAATCAATTGCTGGATTATGGGTTAAGGTACTCTAAAATACCTATTTTCTGTGATAACCAAAGTGCTATTGCTATGACAGGTAATCCAGTACAGCACTCCATGACCAAGCACATCAGCATAAGGTATCATTTTATCAGAGAACATGTGGAAGAAGGGAACATTGAGCTTCATTTTGTGTCTACAGACCAACAACTTGCAGATATCTTCACCAAACCTTTGAGTGAAGCTACTTTTACAAGATTGGTAAATGAACTTGGAATGATCTCTGGTTCTGACTAGAGATACGGGTTAGACTCAAAAACTATACATGTTTGCTTTTTATGTTCATGATTTCTTACATGTGTTAACTGTTATGTGCACCAGCATGTTAAACTCTGATGGTAAACTCTGACAGTTAAATTCTGTCAGTAAACTCTGTGAAGTGTCAGTCATACTCTGTCGGTTAAACTCTGATGCTAAACTCTGTTAGTCATAAAATGTTGGTCATACTCTGATTGTTACAGTTTAATGCTATACTCTGATTGTAATTTTGTCTGAAACATATGGACCAATGAAGAAATTTGTATGAAGCATAATTCTCAGTAAGTAATTATGAATCCTTAAGAGTTGTATAGATTCTGATCTCAAATATGTGCAGTAAGTTAACACAGCATGATACTGTCTCTATATTTATAGCATCTCTTAGTTTATTGATCCTATACACTGAGTCTGTATTAGCTGTTTGCATTTTCTCTCATAAGTTAATTATATTTACTGATGAAAAGTCTAAACTCTGATTCTTAATAGCAAATAATTCACCCTCAAATCAAAAGATGCCAAACAGAGCACAAATTCCTTTGAGATCATGTTGTGCCTAGGAAGATCCAGGAACTTATTGTATGAAATAAGGGCTGAAATCTTTGATTTTTGGTGACTAGTGCCAACCACTGATTACTGGAAAAATAAAAAAAAATAAAAATAAAAAAAATATATAAAGAAAGGGGGTGAAAAACAAAAGATATATCCAAATGAAAGGATATCAGTAAACAGAGTTTAGATATAAAATCAGATTTTATGTTATACATGAGAGTTTAGGCAACCAGTTTTTACTGCTTTAGTTTGTGGATTTTATGCACTTTGAGATGATCTAAATATTGATTTCGGTAAACTCTGCTATTGCACACACATATTTTCACACCTGTACAGATTGAGAAAAGAGTTTATTGACAAAGAAGGATAAATGGTAAACACTAATGTATTGTGTGACATATGCCGAGGTAACTTTGTTTTAATCTCTGGTGGTTAAAATAATTTCTTTGTTTCAGACATTTTATAATTTTGAGATTAGACATTTGTTTTGAAAATTTAAAAAGAGTATGATTGGAAAATTGTTCAAGAATGTTTTAAACAGAGGAGAGAGGTTAATTGCATAGAAAAGTGTAACAGGCGGTAATTATTGCTGTTTTTACTGCGCATGCGTATTGGAAACTGCCAATTATTTGCTGTCAGTAACTGCATGTGTGACACGTGTCCCATTCACATGATTACAGGAGTAAGACAGTTGTGTATTAATGATTAAAAACTCTTCAGTTTTTAATCTTTAATTTTTTTTTAAATACAATACACACATCTTCAGTTAAACTTTTCACATCTTACTCATACACATCTATTATCACACACACATAGTCACAAACACCTTTCTACACATAAACTCTGTTAAGCTTTTGCATCAATTACTTGTTCTTTCTTCGAAATCTTCTAATGGCAACCACAGCTTTCGTTTCGTCTGGGTTAGAGTTCGTTCCAAACAACTATAACGCACCACTAAACACTGCAAACGCACCAGAAGCATTTCATATGATTCAAAAGTTTCTTGCTCAGTCAGCGATTGGGCGTGCTTTAGTTGAACCAGCCAAACTTTCTGGTTTACAAATCAAGGCGTTCTGGGAGTCAGGGGTTTATGATGATGGTGGTGAAACTGGGAACCCATCCATAATCTTTGAGTTTGAAGAAACAGAGTATGTTATTACTGTTGGTACTATTCGAGCTGCAATGGGGTTTCCTGAGTATCCTTCCTACACTGTTGGAATGGGTGATGAGGATTTAATACGAATGATGCGAGAGATTGGTTACTCTGTGCCATTGACAAAGATTGGGAAACTCAAAAGGCCGTTTCTGCGCAAGGAATGGAGTTTCTTCTTCGATTGCATCACGAGGACATTTGGAAAGAAATGCACAAATTGGGATGCTATTCCCACAGACAGTCTGCAAATCGGGTATTCTTTATTATATGATAATCATTTTGATTTTGCACGACTTGTTTTGACTAACTTAGGGGAGAAGATGACAGAGAATAGAGGAGTTGTTTATTTTTCTAGATTCTGTCAGCTTTTGTTTTCTTATTGTGTTGAAGGAGTAAATGTAATTGAAGCAGATGTTTCTTGTTTTAAATTACATAAGAGGGTATTTACTGATCTAGTAAACAAAGATGTTAAGAAAGGAGTTGTTGGAGACTTGTTGCTACCTGCCTCAATGCAACAGTTTTTAAATGCTCAAGTCAATTCATCAACTCAAGAAGAACCTTCTTTAATTTCTGTTAATCCTGCAAGAGGTGGTAGAACTAAGCATATGGGTTCTAAGCCAGCTAGGATTTCTAAACCATCTTCTGAAGCTGAACCTTCTGTGTCTCCATCACAAAGGTTACAGAAGTCCAAAACCAGAGCATTTAAAAGAAAAGTAAGGGCACAAAGACCTCGTTCTGAAGAAGCAAGAGTATCTGATAGTGAAGATGAAATAGAGGATTCTCAAACTCTGAGAAAAAGAAGAAAGCTTGTAGCCGCTTATCTTTTTGATGAGGAGGAAGAAGCTGAATTGCCTGTAAACTCTGAAGTGGTAATTCAGGAAGCTGTTCTAAGGGAAACTACTATGCTCTCAGAGGATAGAGCAAATCTTGATGAATCTGAAGCACCTGCATCAGAGAATGAGGAGATTGTGACTGAAACTGTTCCTCAAGATACTCCTGCAATTGTTGTTGAGGAGGATATTCTAAATGCTAATGAGGACAGAGTGTTTGTAAACACTGAAGCTCATGAAGTGTTTGTTCAGGAGGATGCTGCAAATACTGAAGCTGTCGATCTAGACAGGATAAATACTGATGCTAATATGATGGATTTGGATTTAGAAGCTCCTACATCAAAGGCTAATGATGTAGTTGAGGAAGCTGCTACTCATTCTGATAGCAGAGTTTTTGATTTTGAAGCACACACCTCTATACATTCTGATCATTATACAGAGGGTGTGGAAGCTGATCAAGTAACTGATCAGATAGAAGAATCTCTGGCCACTCACACTGAAATTATTTCTTGTGATCTTGACAAAGGTGAGGAGGTTAATCAGATGATAAAAGTCACAGAGACAATTCTTGATGAAGCTGTGATAGAAAAGGAACAAGAGGCTGCTGATGAGCTAAACTCTGAGAATATTATTCTTGAAGCTTTGCAACAATTTGTTGTTGAGATTGTTCAAAGAGAAGCAGAGGTTTTTGCTCAGGTTCACTCTGATATTCCTGAAGCTGTAGAAGAGGAGAAAATTGATGAAGCTGCACAGTTTACTGCTGAAAATATTCTTACTGAAAATGAAGCAGACAATAATGAAGACGCTGGAAATGATGCTGAGGGTTCTCATTCACACCCTAGTATTCAAGTTTCATTGGCTGATGATGTCAATAGTGATGAAGCAAGGGAAGTCAATAGACAGACAAATGAGCATTTCCAGAATATGTACTACAACAAATGGGCTGATGCAGATTGTGTCTTCTCAGCACAAAGGGCTGCAGATTTTCTATCTGATTCTGTCAAGAAGATCTCAAATACTGATGTACTTACAAGCTTACAGGCAACTGTTGTTCAAGTCAAATCTCTTAATAATAGATTTGATGAGAATCAACAAATGCTTACAAATCTAAGGAATGAAGTCAGTATGAAGGATCTTACTTTCAAGTCTGACAGAACTTATTATTATGCTATGCTCAAGCAGCAAGCCAAGGATTCTGAGGAAATCAAGAAGAGGCTTGGAAAGTTGAGGAAAATCAGAATGCAATGTCTACTCAACTGAATTCCATTTCTACTGCCATTGAATTGCTGACATCAGTACTACTTTCTGATGATGTCAAAAAGGGGGAGAGTGTATCTAAAGACAAATGCAAAGACACTCAAGCTCTGAGACGGAGGGATGATTCTACTGATGGGGGAAGCAAAGAAAATAAAAGAAAGATTTTTGCTCAAAGGCAAAGCAGGACAAGAGTAAACTCTGATAGACAAACAAACTCTGACAAGATAAACTCTGGTGGCCAATCTACTTCAAAACTCAAGAGTTTAGTTGTTTCAACTAATCCATCTACTGATGAAGAGATTGCTGCTAAAATATTCATGAAAGAGCATGGAAAGAATGTTACTATTGAAGATATCCAGGCTGAAGAGCAAATGCTTGCTGAGGAACACAAGAAAAATCTTGAAGCTGGAATCTACAAGAAAAAGGAAATCAAGGCTCCTAGAAAGAAAGAAGTTGGTATTTCTATCAAAGAGAATACACAACAGAGTATACAATATACAAGGAGACCTGTGATTGGAAATTCTGATAAGGGTAAAGGCATAATGATTGAAGAGCCTAACCTGAAAAAGAAGAATTATTCAACCTCTGACATTGCTCAAGTTGAAACAAGATTAGCAAAATCAACCTCTGACGCTGCTCAAGTTGATGATACTACTAAAGTTATGACAACCTCTGACGTTGCTCAAGTTGTACTAAAATCTACACAACTTCCAGGATTCAGCAAACCAAAACTTCTTGAAGATTTAAAGCTTGAAGCTGTGAATTTCTCAGAAACCAGAACAATATTGGGTAAGGAAGGAAAAGACAAATCTGGTCTAGGGTCACACAGAGAGAGAAGGATAAATACAAGTTCAATGGATCAATCGTCACTAGCTGTATCTGGTATTATTACTCAAGAAAATCTTGATATGCTAGACTCTGTTCAAATGATCTTTCATAAGGTGTTGAAGAAGGAATTTTTGTTGTACTTTATGAATGATGGAAGAGTTTATAAGGTTGCAGAGTCTGATATAAATCTCAAATCTTATCAAGAATTGGAGTATGTTCTATACTTGTTAAAAGTCAAAAATAGAAATACTCACAATGCTGCTTTAGTTATCAGAGAAAAGATGCTAAGATCGAAGATGATGCTTGGAGGAGGAGTATCAAGTGCATATATTCCCAAATACAGAAATGCACATGGGAAGATTGTTGAGATGAAAAGAAACAGTGCTAAGTTCAGAACAGCACTGGGAACAAAAGTTCTTGAATTTAATTTAGAATCTGATAAAGCTTATTATATTAAGCTAGGGAATGAGATGAGGAAGAATTCCATCTATTCTCTGAGAGCTGCAATTTATCAGACTGGAGAATTTGATCCAGAGTTGAAAGAAGTGAAGAAGATTATGGTAGAAGAGCTAGAAAGAGCTGAAAAGAAATTGCTATCAGACTATATCAGGACAGTGCCTGATATTCAAGAAATCAAGTAAAGTCTGACTGTAAGTTTTTAATATATTTTCTATTCTAAGTCAAATTTAAACTCTGTTTTAAATTAAACTCTGTTATATGTTAAACACTGCATTTGTTAAATGTTTTTGACATCATCAATTATATGTTTAACTTGTACATTTTATTATGAACAAGTTGGGGGAGATTGTTAGATATAATTGCTGACGTTTGTTTATTAGTGTTTAAGCAACAGGTACTAACCAGAGTTTATCAGAAGCCGGTCAGAGTTTATTTAAAGTCTGACAGGGTGAAGAGTTTAAAGGAAGCCGGTCAGAGTTTATTTAAAGTCTGACAGGGTGATAGTTGAATTAGCTGTCGGTGCTGAATTGAAGATTCTAGAAGCAATATATTCTGAAGATGGAAAGAAGCAGAATATATTGATACAGCTAAGGAAACAGAATAGAAGATAAGAAGCAATCCTTAATTGATATAACTTGTATAGCTAATTTGTAGGAATATCAATTAGATAAGGATTGTGTAACTGTGTACTATATAAACACAGATAGGTTATCCCTAGAAGGGATGCGAACATTGAATATATTATTCTTGTAACCTAGTAGCTCTTTGTGATTCGTTAACATCATAAAGAGAGAAGCTGTTAATATAAATACAGTTTTTGTTGATTCATAAACTGTGTTCTTGATTGTTATTCTCATACATACTTGATTATATATTGTGTATTCGGCCTAACACAATGCAACAGACTCTTCTGCACCTATTGCACCTCCAACAATTCCTGATCCAGTTTCTGAGGTAAAGTTAGCCTGTGATCCTAAACATCCAGTAAATTTCCATGATCAGCCAATTGAGCCAAAGGAAGAGCCAATTGAGTTTGATGAGGCCAACTTTCCAAAATTCCTCTTTGAAATGAATCCAAAGAAGAAATCTAAGCAGAGGGCTTCCAAGGCTAAGACAATTCTTGTAAGGAGACCATAAGCTGAGAAACCCCCTACCAACCCAGAAGACTTCATCTACATTGCTGATATTAGGGAGGAGTCTGACCTTCATATTAATCTTGATGACCTGGTTGAAGTGAGAGGAATAGCAGCTTCTTACAAACTGCCAGAGAGATTGGTGTTTCTCTACAAGGGTGGGAGAGAACAGATTTGGCCTCTACACAGAATTCCGGGAGAAGACTATCAGACACTGCTATCTGTGTTCAAATGTCTAAAGAAAGATTTTGGTTTTACCAAGACAGCCAAGTCTGAGGTTGTCTCCAAAATTTTCCAAATCAAAGCTAGCTGGAACAAGCCTGGTGCACTTCCCAGAGTATTGAAGGTCCCTCAAACAGGAAAGAAAATTCATCTCCAACCTTTTTGGATGATGGAATTCAGAGACAAGGACAACTGTAGAAGATTCTTCAGAATAGAAGACCAACTGGAAAAGGCATGCAATGAAACTCTGAGATTAATGCAATCCAAGTTGGGGAATCAAGATGAAGAAGAGAATATTTTCTACAGAAGACTTCAAGCTCAGATTGAGGAGAACAATGCAAGAAAAAGGAAGAAAACAAGACCACAATGGCAAAGATGAAAAATATGCTCAGACTAGAGGAGCAACTCTGTGCACTTGTTTTGTAAGATTTTTTTTCTTTGCATTTCAATAAAATTCAATGAAGCTCAATGCAATTTCTACTTTTATCATTTGTAATTTGTCTGAGTGTTTTTGTTATCATCAAGGCTCTTGATTTATGGCTGTTATTCTATCAGTCATAAATTCGGGGAGATTGTTAGGAATATGTTGTTCTTGATGATAATTATAAAACACTTAGTAGATTTTGTATTAAGTCATTTTTGTAACTGTCAACGGAATGGCATGCTTTGCAGCTTCCGTTGACAGGAAGCTCATCAACGAAATGAGTGATGTAGCAACTGCATTGTACAATACTTCATAGTTTGATATGCATTTTGTTGTAGGTATTAGATAGGTTTTCTAAGTCATGTTGACTAAGTACTAGATAGGCAAAATAGGTTGGTGAATTGTAAATATATTATGCCTTGTAATTTTGCCTAAGTGAAGACATGTCAACGGAATGAAGATTACTCTATCAACGGAATGAAGATTACTCTATCAACGAAACGAGGATCATACCATCAACGAAACGAAGAATAAAGCTATCAACGAAACACATCTCTCTACTATCAACGAATCATTATTGCTTTTCTGAATAGTTGACAAAGTGATAGTGACAGTTATCTGACAGATCAAAAGGGAGACATGGAAGTGTACTTTGCATTGGAAGCCATCAAAATGGTTACTGGAAATAAGGAAACATTCCAATTTCCAATGAGGTTCTTGGGAGTGATCATAATAAGCATAAAGACAAAAGCCAAGATCTCCAAGGACCATTGGACAAAAGGGATGAAAAGCAAGCTACTGAAAGTTACTTTAGATTATTTTAAAGTAGCCAAAAATTAGCATTGTAAACTTGGGTTATATAACCAAGCGTAGCAGTTCATTTTAAGTAGAGTGAGATAAAATAGTTTGTATAAGCTTTCTAAGAGCACTCTCACTTTGTATCAAGAACTGAGCAGCTGTGATACTTTTTGTAACACAGATTATATTATATCTCAGTTGGATCCTCAAAACATCTCAGTTGGATCCTCAAAACATCCAACTGAAATATTATATCTGCTTGTGTTTTTATTTTCAGTATAGTTTTATTTCGAAAGTTGTTTTAAGTTTAAAATATCTAAAATTGTATTCAACCCCCCCCCCCCCCCCCTTTTACAATTCTGTTAGGTCATTTAGGATTAACAGGTGTATCAAATCAAAGATTCAAATCTTAAATTTCTCAGAGCATTGCCAAAGGAGTGGAAGCCTATGACTGTTTTCTTGAGAAACACTCAAGAGTATAAGGATTTTACTCTTGAAAGGCTGTATGGAACCCTAAAAACATATGAGCTGGAAATGGAGCAGGATGAGGAAATTGAGAAGGTCCAAAAGAAAACTGGATATGTTGCCTTAGTAGCAAGTGTTAACAAGGCTGAGGACATGAAAGAAGAAACTGCTGAAGCTACACCAAGCACAAGTGCTTGTGAAGGTAGGACTGAATCAAGAAAGTGCAAGGGAAAGATGATTGAAGAAAGTGAGCCATCCAACCAAGATAAAATGGATGAGCTAGATGAACATTTAGCTTTTCTGTCAAGAAAATTCTCAAAGCTCAAGTTCAAGAGAAACCCTGAGGTGTCCAATCCATTCAGAAAGGACTTTCAATCAAGCAAGAACTATGTTGAAAGGTCCAAGTTTAAATGTTTCAATTGTGGAATGGGAGGACACTTTGCCAATGAATGCAAGAAACCAAAAGCTGAGAAGAGTGACAGGAAGTTTGAGCCTGTTGACTATAAGAAGAAATACTTTGATCTTCTCAAGCAAAAGGGAAGGGCATTCATAACTCAGGATTATGACTGGGCTGATGATGGGAATGATTCTGAGGAGGACACTGAATTTGTGAACCTTGCACCGATGGCTGATTCAAGTGAGCAGGAGGCCCGTTCATCATCCAATCAAGTAATCACCACCAACCTCTTTGAGATTTCTACTGAGGAATGAAATAGTGCAATAAATGATATGTCTACTCAATTGTATCATATGCGTATTTCTCTTAAATCACTTACAAAAGAAAATACCAGGATTAAATATGCTAATCAGTTTTTAAGTGATAGGAATGTTGTTCTTGAAACTCAATTTATTGAGTTTGAGAAAATGAGGTTAGTGTGTCAAGTTGCCAAGGATGATCTTCTAGTTGTACTTTAAAGAGAAGAAATTCTCAAAGCACAGTTAGCTAAAGAACATGAAACAATTGCTAGATGGACTGATTCCAGGAATGATGCCACAAACATAATTAAGGCTCAAGGTGTGGATACATTCTACAAGGAATCAGTAGGAAAAGATAAGGAGAAACTAGATGTTGAGAATCTAGGAGATGACACCTCTACGGATAGTGATCATCCGTTGATGGGTAACACCTCTACGGATGAGACATGTCCAAAGAAGTGTACATCTAGTGCTAGTAAAGAAAAACTTGAGAAGATGAACAAAAAGTATGGTCCAACAAACAAAAATTTTGTTCAGGGAGAATGCAGCAAAACCAAAACTAAGGATGTCAACATAGGTCACTTGTCTAACAAGCAATTGAAAGACAAATTAGAGAACATAGAGGTCAAGGCTGAGGTGAAAAAGAAAAAGAACAGAAATGGTAAGGTAGGGATTAATAAACACAACAACTACACTCCTGACAAGTATGCTCCTAGGAAAACTTGTGTAAAGTGTGGTAGTGTTAATCATTTATCTACCAATTGCAAAACTATTAAAAACTCATATGTTCAACTGCCAATGCTTGTACCCAACATGCTTATGCCTGTTATGCACAACAAGTTTGCACATAATGATCATGCATCAAATTTGTATGCCAATATGCCATTTGTTTCAAATCCATATATGAATGCATTCACAATGCCACAAATGACATGGATCATGCCACACATGAACACTATGTATGCACCGTATTCTCAAATGCATGCATCAAACATGTATGCATATAAACATCCTCAAAAAGTTGTTTCTCAGAGGTTAGCACCCAGGGTCAAGGTTGATTTTACTTAACCTGAGATTAAGGTGCAAAATGACAAGAAAGGCCAAGTGAAAGCTAACAAGTCAGGACCCAAGGAAACTTGGGTACCAAAATCAAATTGATTTGGTTTTGTTGTGTGCAGGGAAACAGAAAGAATCTATGGTATCTAGACAATGGCTGCTCTAGGCACATGACTGGAGATTCTACCCTGCTCACAGAATTTGTGGAAAGAGTTGGCCCTAGCATTACCTTTGGAGATGACAACAAATGTTACACTAAGGGATATGGCTTGATTTCAAAGGAAAATGTCATCATTGATGAAGTAGCACTAGTTGATGGACTTAAGCATAACTTGCTGAGTATCAGTCAACTATGTGATAAGGGTTTCTCAGTATCATTCAGTCAAGGAGCATGTGTTGTTTCAAACAAAGAAAACAACAATATGGTGTTGACAGGCCACATAAGAGGAAATGTTTATATAGCTTACTTCAACTCAACAAGTTCAGATTCTAATACTTGTCTTCTGAGTAAAGCAAGTAAAGATGAGAGTTGGCTATGGCACAAAAGGCTGTCACATTTAAACTTCAAATCAATGAATGATCTGGTAAAAAGAGACCTAGTGAGAAGAATCCCATAGTTGGAATTTTCTAAGGATGGACTTTGTGATGCTTGCCAGAAAGGGAAGCAAAGGAAGATTTCTTTCAGAAGCAAGCTAGATTCATCAATTGAGCAACCTCTACAGCTATTACACATGGATTTATTTGGACCAGTAAATGTCATGTCAATCTCAAAGAAAAGATATTGCCTTGTGATTGTGGATGATTTTTCAAAGTTTACATGGACATACTTCCTGCATTCTAAAGAAGAGGCAAGTGGAATCATAATCAATCACATCAAGGATGCTAACAATCATCTTGATCTCAAAGTCAGAAGAATCGGGAGTGACAATGGCACCGAGTTCAAGAATTCAACAATGAGGCTGTTTAGTGAGGAAAATGGAATCATTCATGAGTTTTCTTCAGCTAGAACACCACAACAAAATGGAGTGGTGGAAAGAAAAAATAGAACTCTAATTGAGGCTGCAAGAACAATGCTAGGAGAATCAAAGTTACCCACATATTTTTGGGGTGAAGCAGTTAACACTGCATGTTTCATTCAAAATATCTCTTTGATCAATCAAGCTAAAGGGATGACTCCATATCATTTGCTAAAGGTAAGAAACCATCCTTTAATTTTCTACATGTCTTTGGATGCAAATTTTTTGTATTGAGAAATCAAGGTGAAAATCTTGGAAAGTTTGAGTCAAAGGCAGATGAAGCCACTTTTGTGGGTTATGCAGCTGGAAAAGCCTACAGGGTTTTCAATCACAGAAACAACATTGTTATGGAATCTGTACATGTTTTTGATGATGCCATAATTCAAGGTCTCAAAGATGAGGGTTTTCATGAAACTCTCAAGTTTGAGAATGAGGTGGAAGGTCTATATTATGATGATGAAGATGATGATTATGAGGATGAACCAGTCCCTCCAAGAATGATTATTTCAAATATGGATAACTCAAGTTCTACTGAGCCATCCATAGAAGGGACAAATGGAGCATCCGTAGGAAGCCAAAATGAAGCATCCGTAGCAAGCCAAAATGGAGCATCCGTAGGAAGTCATTTTGAGGCATTCGTAGGTGGATCACAACACATGATTACCACCCCAATAAACTCAGGGGGAGTTTCTCTGAGTCAAGGATCAACCTCAATTCCACATGATCATGCTTATGACAATGATGCTACATCTTCAAGACCTACACCTGCAACAAGGAGAAAGTGGACTAGGGATCATCCATTTGAACTGATCATTGGTGATGCATCCTCAAATGTCCAAACTAGAAGAGCTACTCAAGATGAATGTTTATACAACAACTTTCTTTCACAAGATGAACCAAAGAAAGTTGAGGATGCACTTTTAGATCCAGATTGGGTGTTAGCTATGTAGGAAGAGCTAAACCAATTTGAGAGAAACAAAGTGTGGAAGCTGGTACCCAAACCTAAAGACAGAAGTGTTATAGGAACAAAGTGGGTATTTAGAAACAAGATGGATGAAAATGGCATTGTCACAAGGAATAAAGCTAGACTGGTTGCTAAAGGCTATTCTCAAGAAGAAGGAATAGATTATGATGAAACATTTGCCCATGTTGCTAGATTGGAAGCAATAAGGATATTCCTAGCCTATGCAGCCCATGCCAATTTCAAAGTCTATCAAAAGTGCCTTCTTGAATGGAGAATTAGAAGAAGAGGTATATGTCAGTCAACCTCCTGGTTTTGAAGATCCAAATTATCCAAAATTCGTCTACTTCCTACTCAAGGCACTTTATGGACTGAAGCAAGCACCTAGAGCCTGGTATGACACTCTGTCACAGTTTCTTTTAGAGAATCACTTCACTAGAGGCACAGTTGATAAAACTCTTTTCTTTAGAAATGTTAATGGCTCTAGTATACTTGTTCAATTTATGTAGATGACATAATTTTTGGGTCTACAGATGAGAAGCTTTGCAAAAGGTTTGCCAAACTTATGCAAAGTAAATATGAAATGAGCATGATGGGTGAACTTACCTATTTCCTTGGTTTACAAGTTAAACAAGTGAAAGAAGGAATCTTCATTAGTCAAATTAAATATATTTTTGATCTATTAAAGAAGTTTGATCTAATGGATTGTTCTCCTAGTAAAACACCCATGCCAACTGCCACTAAGCTTGAATTGAATACTAAGGAAAAATTTGTGGACATTTCAAGCTATAGAGGCATGATAGGCTCACTGTAACAGCCCGACTTTTCGGACTATTAAATCTAAATACAAAACTTAAATAAAGTACTATACAATGACAATTACAGACAGAAGCGTGACAAAGGTTCTATTACAAACCTAACTATTACAAAACAGAGCTAACAATAATCCAAAAACCAATCTATTTTGAACCTAAGATCCTCGAATTCCAAAGCTATCCCACTTGAGTTACACCGAACCTAAAAATTGTAAGGAATGAGCCATACAGCCCAGCAAGAAACCAATCGATCCAACTAGTCGGGCAAATAACATGTATATACAAAACATAATACAATATTCAATACGATACAATAACATTATACGATACATAATTTCGAACACATATTCTTAGTCTTATTCAATATATACGATACAACACGACATAACAATAACTCGAAACCCGTAATTCATGCCACAACCACTACAACCCGGTGATAACGGTCCTAAATTTTCAGAAAACTGTCACTATAACCCGGTGACTCGGTCCTTATTCTTATTCGATATTTTGACAAACCATGGCACAAATCTGAATCTCAAGATTATCGTATAGACACCACATAGATACAATAACACATATAATGTTTAAAGTATATCATCACTAATCCCAAGTTTATATAATCAAAATACACACACAACACATAGTTTCGAAAAACACTAGATAAATCAATCGGAAACTTACCTCAACGCATCCTAGATCATGTATCCAATTCTGACCAGACCTGTATTTAGCCTTTTTGACCCTCTAAACGACGTTTTCTTGAAAAACTCAAAGGACTAAAGTTGTATAGAATGAAAAGACCTTTCTGAAAAGATATGACTCATCAGAATCGGACTTATAACGAATCGGGAATTAAATAAAACGTCCGCTGAATTTGAACAGAAACTGAAAAACAAGATCTGTTTGTGTTTTGTGATTTTAAGAACAGTTAAGAGCATAATCTGGAAATACACTATGAACTAGAAGTTGTAGAAAATTGAAAGAGCTTTCCAAAAAGTCCAAAATCATCAAATTCTGACTTACGATGAATTTATTACGAATTTTACAAGATAACTGAATTCTATGTATAAAACCCTACGAATTTTGACAATAAAAACGAAAAAAGAGTATATGATGTTTACATAAAGACTCGGAACCCTAATTCCAAATCTACTACTTACCCGTGTTCAAATCTGATCCAAACTTTAGGCCTATTAGTCTAATTTAATCATTAAATCATATTCTTTATCAAATTTTAATCCTTTTTTCTATTATTCTTTTTTTATTATTATTCTTAAAATTACGGGATATTACACTCACTTTTATATTTAACAGCTAGTAGACCTGATATTATGTTTGATACATGTCTATGTGCTAGATTTCAGGTTGATCCTAGAGAGTCTCACTTAATTGCTATCAAAAGGATTTTCAGATATCTCAAGGGAACACCAAACCTTGGCATTTGGTACCCTAGAGAATCTGGTTTTGATCTGATTGGTTATTCAGATGCTGACTATGCAGGTTGCAAAATTGACAGAAAAAGTACAGCAGGCACCTGTCAATTTCTAGGAAATAAGCTTGTCTCATGGTTCAGTAAAAAGCAAAATTATGTCTCTACTTCTACAGCTGAGGCAGAATATATTGCAGCTTGAAGTAAGATTCCAATATTCTGTGACAACACTAGTGCAATTGCCATAACTGAGAATCCAGTGCAGCACTCAAGGACCAAGCACATTGACATAAAGTATCACTTCATCAGGGAACATGTGATGAATGGTATTGTGGAACTTCATTTTGTTCCAAGTGAACAACAAATTGCAGACATTTTTACCAGGCCACTTAACTTCTCTAAATTAATTTAAATGGCTGATAATTTGTAATGCAGCCAGTGTCAACATGATTTTCATGAGAATTAAAACTCTCAGAAAAGTTAAAATTTTGTCTAAGTCAAAATTACTCCCTCTACGGATATCCTTATCCGTTGATGGTCATTTTTGACACTGGATTTTCTATATGTCTACGGATACTACTTTTATTCCTATACGGATGTCGAATCTCAAAAGGTAAAATCCTATCTGTAGATAGTATAGTTTTAATCATAACCGTTAAAAGCCACAATCCTATCCGTAGTTACATGCGTACAATGTGTGTATGTAATTGTAGTAAATTCGTGACTTTACTTTTTAAAGTCATTACTTTTAAACGGTTATTTTCTTGCCCAATCAAATAATTTCTTTCAATTATTTTGATTTTCTTAGTGAATTATTTTGATTTTCTATCAATTCCCAAAATTCACTAAGGCGGAAGCTCATCTTTCTCTTTCAAAGCAAAAACCTCTCTCTGCAAATTCAAGTTCTGTATCAATTACACCAACCAACAAGACAATGTCTCTCACTGGTTTCACATACGAGAAGAACAACTTCACTGCACTGGTGGACTTCGATGAGAAGAACACATCATATCACAATATGACGAGGTTTCTCCAGAACTGCAAGCTCTCAAAAGCCATGTTCGAAGCCCCCAAACTGTACTTTGAGGTGATTGAAGCCATATGGGAATCAACAGTGTTCGATTCTGTCAATGCTACAATCACCTTCGTTCTTCAAGGTAAGGAACATGTGATAAACAGTGATGTCATTACAGCATGCCTAAATTTGTCTAAAAACAATAGGTTAGAAAAGCATAATGATACTGATATTGTTAACATGCTAAATTCCATTAATTATGCTTTGCCCACTGCTAATTTGAGTAAGATTTAGAGAAGAGGTATGGTAAAAGAATGGAGTTTTTTCTTTGATGTTATTCTTAAGGTTTTCTCTGGTAAGATTAGCAATTATGATGCAGTTACATTTTCTATGCTAGACTTTGCTTACATGCTTTTGACTGATAGCTTTTATAACCTAGGATCCTTGATTCTGTTTGAACTTGGTGCTAAACTAGGGATCCTTGGTACGGTACTTGCCTTATTTAATTGTTTATTTAATTATTATAAAAATTATTATAATCAGTTACCCTTTCAGTTAAACTACATTATTTTCCCTATTTTTTCTAACAAAATTCCCTCTTTTTTCTAAAAAAAATCACGTGCAATTACCTTTTTCAGCTAAAAGATGTTACTTTTTCTATTTTCCTTACAAAAATCTCTCATTTTCTAAATATACCACAGACAAATCCTTACTTATTTATTTTAATACATATTTTAATACTTTTAATTGGCAATTACCTTTCTCCTCTTTTTCTAAAAAAATCACGGGCAATTACCTTTTTCAACTAAAACATGTTACTTTTTCTATTTTCTTACTAAAATCTCTCCTTTTTCAAATATATCAAGGACAAACCCTTACTTATTTTATTTTAAAACCTATTTTAAAACTTTTAATTGACAATTACCTTTTTCAACTAAAAATATCATTTTTTTCTATTTTTTCTTACTAAGACCCCTCCTTTTCCAAAAAATCATGGGCAAAAAGTTAATTATTTATTTTAAAATCTATTTTAATACTTTTAATTACTTAAAAAAGTTTAACACACCTACTTATTTTTTTTTACAAATGCAATTATTAAAATATAAATAATAAAATTAATCATTATTAAAAACAATCCGTGCATCGCACGGGTTTTAAGCTAATTATATTAACTAGCTTATAACCCGTGCAATACACGACTCTTTTTTTAATATTTATAATTATATTAATTTGTAATTTTGTAATTATTTTATGTTATTAGTTTTTAGACTTTATTTAGTACGTTTTATACGCCCAATAAATTATTTAGGTTGTATTTTGAGTTCCAAAAATCAAGTTTAAACGATTTTATAGTCACATGAAACTCACAAAATAATATTTAATTAATGATGGTTTAACAAATTTCTTTTTCAATTAAACTACCATGAAACTGAAGAAAGAATAAAATAACAAATTTTACATTAGTTCTATTCAACTTAGGAATATAATTAAAATAAAGAAAACCTACTCAACTTAGAATTAAAATAAGGATATTCCATTTGGTACCATTGTATAATTGGCTTTTCCATTTGGTACCACACAAAGTTTTTGACTTCCAAGTGGCGCCATTATACTTTTGGCTTCATCCACATGATACCACTCCGTTAACCAAACGTTAGTTGCCCGTTACAAAATTATGAGATTGTCCATTTGGTACCACTCAAAGTTTTCGACTTCCAAGTGGCACCATTCTACTTTCGGCTTCAATTCCAAAATACCACTTTTTAATGAATCTGATGAATCTATTCAAATTCCTTGATTTTATGCCCCTCAAAAAAATTGTTTCGCATCCCTTTGCCCACCAAAAGCCAAGGAGTTTGATGAGAATGATCAGATTCATCGAATTTATTAACATAGTGGTATTTTGGAGTTGAAACACAAAGTAGAAGAGTACTACTTGGAAGTCGAAAACTTTGAGTGGTACCAAATGGACAATCTCATTATTTTGTAATGGCTGACTAACGTTTGGTTAACGGAGTGGTATCATGTGGATGAAGCCAAAAGTATGATGGCTCCACTTGGAAGCCAAAAACTTCGAGTGGTACCAAATGGAAAAGCCAATTGTACCATGGTACCAAATGAAATATCTCATTAAAATATAGACCAACAATCAAATAAACCTACACAACTTAGAATTGAAAGTTATGAATTTTTAAATTGAGAATTCTAGTCAACTTAGAAAACCTACTTATATCTGATTTAAATTATTAATTTATTTTTATTTTAATATTAGATCTAACTGTTCTCATTCATCTATTTTAAGATCAACTGTCTTTATTGATTTGGCGGTACATGATCAAAGTTTTGGATAAGATCCCTCTTACACTTATTATATATAAGGATATAATTAAGCCAATAAAGCTAATAATTATATTTATATCGCTGTATGCATGGCATACTGTAACACTAAGAAGAATTTGTGCTTAAGAGGAAGTTCCTGCTTTTAATAAAGAGTATAAATATATTATTAATAATAATAATAATAATAATAATAATAATAATAATAAATATAAATATAATTTGAAATTAAGCTAATTAAGCAATATTAATTTGGAATTGAGTCAATTAGAATAAGCTAATTAAGCTAATAATTATATGAATATCGTCGTATACATGACATACCATAGCAATAAGAGGGAGTTTCTGCTTTTAATAAAAATTAATCTTTAATTTAATAATAATCATTATTATATTAATTTGAAATTAAATTAGTTATACTAAGCCAATTAAACTAATAATTATGTGAATATCCGGTATACATGACATAAAAAGGTGTTTCTCCTTTCAATAAAGGGTATAGATACCATATCTCAACTGCAGTTTCAGGTATAAATCCTTTAAAAATGCTTTGACAATCGTTTGCTTTGACAATCACCTTATTTATTACACTCCGACTTATTACTGAGACTACAGTTATGTTGCTGTAGGTTACCATGAATATGAGCCTCAACCACTACGAAGTCTTCACCAATATAGATACAACAACATTTGATTGGAACTGCAGAGTGAGAGCACAAAGAATTTGGAAAGGAATTAACAAACAAACACAACAGTGTTGGGGTGTAAATATGATTTTCCTGGATGACTCAGTAAGAATATTTTCTGTAATATATTAAATGCCCATTCATCAATTCATCAACAAAGTTATACTAACATGTAATATTATGCTATATATAGAACAATAGGCTACATGCTTTTATGAGTACCAAAAATGCTGAAAAGTTAGCAGAGGAAGTTATAGAAGGACATATCTATGTTATATCAAATTTTAAGGTCAAACAGTACTTAGGTCATGAAACTTACCGTCCAGTAAGATCTGATAAACACATTTATTTTACGGAACACACAACCCTGCTTAAGGATTCATCCTCAGCTTTACAAATTGAGCCGTACATATTCGATCTGTTTGCTTTGGAAGAAATTGAAAAAAATGCTGATGACAATCGTTTTCTCATTGGTAATTTGTCATCTTCATAATTTACTAATTTAAACATCTGTTCTGTACATACATTAAAACATAATATAAATATTGTAGATGTGGCTGGAATAGTACGGAGTAGTCAGCGTTTAGTGAGTACAATCAAGAACAACATAGAAACAAAGAGGCTAATGTTTCAAATCACTGATGGAAGGTTTATTCGATAACATTAATATTCGGTATACTTAAATCGAAGTTAAAACTTATCATTTTCATCAAATTTTGCATTCTTAGATCAACTGTGAACGTAACATTATTCAACGAGATTGGCGAAACGTATGAAAATGCTTTCGAGAGTAAAGACACTGAACCTGTGGTGATCATCATAGCAGCAGCAAAAATACATAATTATGAAGGTAATAACTAAAACGTTGACAAATATTTCTTTCATAAATGCATTTTATATGTTCCATTGTTTGTGTAACAGGCAAGGTTAATTTGACCAATTTCCCAGAAACAAAAATTTATGTTAACCCAAATCATGTTTGCATTGAAGAAATTAAGAACAAGTAAGACAAGTGATTTAATATTAATCTTTTTACAAGAGTGTATTGAATATCTTTGTATGTTCCATGATTTAAGCTACAAGGAAATCACCGCATTCGACATTTCAAGTGATGACGAAGAACAGAGAAAAGAAATTGTTTCTGTTGCTGACATTAAAGCTTTAGGCATTGATTTCATCGAGGTAAATTACATACTTATCAAATAAATTAACATAAACTGAGGATTAAGACTAAACAACCTAATACATGTTATTGAAACAGAAAGACGTAATGACTGAACTCACAGTTAAGAGAATGGATGAAAAAGCAGCGTGGTACTATGCAAGGTGTGCAAAATGCAACATCGAAGTCATTCGCCAAGATGGAAGATACAAGCGTACAAAATGTAACCACGTTATTCCACATCCAGACAAAAGGTAAAGTCTTATGATTACCTACTTCTATCTATTTTGTATGAAATCGAACATTACATTACATTTTCGTATGTAGATTTAGAGTTTTCACTTATTGCTCCGACAACACTGGATGCATCGGAATCATTATACCTGATTCAGAAGTGCGGAAATTGATTAACAAAACAGTTTTCGACATTCAAGCAGAGTACACAGAGGTACCATTTTAAATTAATAGTATCTTCCAATCCATGTAACAACACTTTCTAAAAATTATTGAAATTGTAGGAACCAGTGATAGAGCCATTCCCAGAAGAACTTAAACAGTTACAACACAAAGTTTACGAATTCATGATCAAAATCAGTGAAGAGAACATCAAAAACGGATGCACCATTTATCATGCATCAAAGTTGGATAATGCCATAGAAAAGTCAGGAAACTTCTCACCACAACCTAGCCACTGACCAGAAATGAAGATTTCTCAAGCATGAACGTAAATTATAACTTGAACAATTCTATATACTTCTCATGAACGGTACACGTACTAATAATTTTTATATATCAGGAAACCGAGAAATGTACACCCCAATGACACACCTAATACAACAAAGTCCACAAATATGAAGTTAAAAGCACGTAAATCAACTTCACCAGTGGCCTTCAATGTGGAGGACAGATTGGACACAAAGCAGTACAAAATTATCAAGAAGGAGAAGATAAATTTAGCTATTACTATATTCGATTGGTTATGAAATAATCCTCTTCAAATTCAATAAAAAAAATTTTTTGCAGCTCTGACGGGGAGGAATGCAGGCTCATCTACAATGCATTATGACATTTATTCATTTTGCTATTAACATATAATGTAAACAGTTGATTCTATTCCCATAAGTCTGTCTAACTATGTGGTTTATGTAAACAACTAAGTATACTTTTATGTATGTATTTTAGTCTTTGTTTTGACTTCTGAAAAAAAAAGTTGACACAACACTTCAAATCAGACGTCTAATTTAATATGGGTAGGTAATATACTTTAATGCACAATATCTGTAAAAATAGACCAACCCAAAATATATGAAAACAAAACTACCAAAACACATACTATTACCAAAACTAATATAACAGCTAAACAAATATGCTCATTGTCTTCTCTCAAAGAAGGAAGAACTCAAGCGAAAATAAAGGTAAAGATTATTAGATTCTGGAGAGGAGCCACTAAGACCGGTCAGGTTTTCAAATCTTTCAACGTCTTGCTAATTGATGAGCAGGTTCATACCATAACTTTTGTTGTTAAGCCTATGTAAACAGGTTACATATAAAATTTACATATCATCTTCTTTTTAAAAGAAGGAAACTAAGTTCCGCGGCTTCGTACCAGCCAAATGTGCGGATCGACATGAACTAAACTTACGTGTGGGGAAGTTATGCATCATAAAAGATATCGATGTCCAAGCATACAAAGCTGGGGATAAATTTAGACCACTTCAGAATGATTACCAAATCATTTTCTTAAAGGACACTAAGATTAGAGATGTTGAAGATAATGCAGTCAATTTTTCTAATGATTCGTTTGACTTCTATGAGCATAGTGAGCTTGACAAGCTAAGAATGAATCCCATCTACTTAGTTGGTATGTAACTCTACTTTTTTACTTTTAAGTAGACTAATTTATTTCCTAACATTTCATGCAAAATAAGTCATATAAGAGTATTTCAATTATGTAGATGTTGTGGGGATAATACAGAACATAGAGACCATAGCAGTAAGAGATTTAGTTAACAGGCTGGGACAACATCAATCACAAGCAAAATTTAGTATTACGGATGGAAGGTAGTACAAAATATCTTTGTATTCAATACAACCGGAATTAGGGAAATTTATACTGAATTCTTTTCTATTCGATCTACTCATAGGTCAATGGTAAATGTGACATTCTGGGATTCTCTGGCCAACAAATTTTATCATGCTTTGTTACAACAACAAGAAGATCCGGTGATTATTATTATCACAAGCTGCCGATCTGGGACTTGGAATGGTACTGTTCTAAGTTGTACAACTTTAGTGAAATTAATTATTGAAAAACAATTACATAACACATTCATAAACTCACTATAATCAGGTGAGCTTGATGTATCTAACGTTGGAGCTACTGCATTCTACCTCAACCATAATCATCATACGGTGAAACAGATAAGAAAAATGTAACATTTGTTTTACAAAGTCACATGTACAAAATACTAAGTTCATATGAACAACACTCAAACAATACTTTATACAGGTTGGCCACACCAAACTACACAAAAGAGATACTAGCCACCCAAAGGAAGAAGAAAACAGAACTCCTGAACATTGCGAATATAAAAAATCTGGGTACGGATTACATTCAGGTACCAAAAAAACACATATTTTTTGTACATGTGTTACACTATATTCAAGTTCTTTGTTGACAGTATTTCTGACTGGTTTAAACAGGCACATGTTATTGTACATGTTAAAATCACCTCTGTGCAAGAAACAGAGAATTGGTTTTTTCATATTTGTACAGGATGCAGAATACTTATTGAAATGGAGAACAACATTTTCTACTGCAACACCTGCAAGAGAAGAATACCACACCCAGAAAAAAAGTAATCTATCTATATTCTTTGTTCCGGCTAGTACTTAATTAGTTTCATAAATTCATCGACCAATATTCTGTTTGACAGGTTCAAACTACCAATAATAGTTACAGACAATACCGATTCAATGGAAATCATGTTGGAGGACCGACAAGTACGAACATTGATTATGAAAAGAGCAGGAAATGTTTATAAAGAGGTCATTTACACATAATCTAAACTATGTTTTTAAAATAATTCACAACTTCATTTACTACATACATTATGCTACATTATGCAGAATAACAATGGCAAGGCGTTCCCCCATGAACTAAAAATCATAGCCAATAAAGAAGTCACAATCAAACTATTAATAAAAGAACTCAATGTCATAAAAAAGGATCCAATATATTGTGCAAACGATATCTGTGAGGGGTTCTACATTCCACAGGAAGAACAAAATCAAACTACACAGACGTTGCAACAAACCACGGCTGAAGTAAGTGTCTACAACAGATAAACTAACCAAAAAAAAAAATAAGCTTATGTACTAAAATGTGTTCTTACACAGGGATCAACGTCAACATACCACATAGACGAAATGTCGGAGCTCAACTTTCAGTAAGGACAAGACTAAAAGAGAATGTATCTTTTGACAATGTAATCATTATATGTAATCACTCTATGTATTCTTCAGTAACAACATTCGAACTATGTAAACATCTTTTATTTCTAAGCTCTATTCGAAATATTTTCAATTCATTCTATATTACAACGTCCAGCACCGTGGGCTTAAATACTAGTTCTTATATATTTTCAATAAGTGAGTTAAAATTAAAAACTCAGTAATATCACACTCGGTAATATCACACTTTGTATTGCATATATTATTTGCATATATCATCCAAAAATGCTAGAGGTATCAAAAGATATTTCAAATTATTTTCAAATTCTTATACAATTTGTAACTTTTTAAAATAATATGAGATCAGCCTGTATACATATGTCGCCCACAATCAAATTGAGTCACTTATCAATGTCAATAGGGAATTGTTTTTAATTAAAAACTGGCATTAACGATTACTCTATATTATCAGTGTGTTCTGATACAAATGGGAAATTTCTGGTAAAATGTCCTTAGCGATTATTAAAGCAGCTGGAATATTCGTTCATAAGTTTAGGTTTTTTTTGTCTCCAGGGATAATATATTTGGGTAATCATAAAAAAATTGACTTATAACTTAAAATGAGTAAGTGGAGTGTTTGGATAAATTTACTTATAAGTTAGTTAAGAGTTTACTAAATTAAATTTGAAAAAATAATTATTAAATAAAATGATTTCAACAATTACATTTTAAATTAAAAAAATATTAAAAAATACAAATGTAAAAATATAAAGTATTAAAAAATAAAAAAATCAAAATAATAAGTAAATAAATTCACCACACAAATTGGGTTGACAAACACAAAGTTGGGTCGACAAATATCGGCCTATTTTATCATTACCAAACATGCCCAATATTCGTTCATAAATTTAGGTTTTTTTTGTCTCTGAGGGATAATATAATGCATGTACATATACCATAGTCAACATCTAAAACAAGAAAATTTACGGGACGAACATTTTCACAACGTTTTCCTGTTGTCCCAGATTACCAACAAACATTCTTGTTTTTTAATTAACTAAACATATCCGTACTGCCATGCATAGTGGTTATTAATACTAACATGCAACAGTAGCTAATTTCATATACAAGAGTCTTACTTTCATACTTAGAAGAGAGAAAAAAGAAGAAGAAAAAGAAAGAAATAATAATAAAAAAAAAGTCAATCTTACTTTCATGATAGTGTTGATGAAAATTCATTAAACATCCGGACCAACAAGTCTTTTCCCCCACCTCAATAAATACCAAAGCTCATTCCATTGAGTTGCATTGAGTTGCGCAACTATTTCAGTACTGTACAATACATAAACTTTCAGTTGGGTTACCGGTCCAAAAAAGTTTTCAGTCAAACACTTGAACAATAAAAATATTTGAAACAGATTACTGCCGTTTCGTTCCGTTAAATGCACTAACGGACTGCTGATGTGGACGCTGACTTGGCTGACGTGTACTACAATTCTATCACTTAACTTTATATCAATTTTCAGTTGGGTTACCATTCAATTTATATGCTTATAAGTGTATTTTTTTTTTGAATTTGTAATTTTGTTCGGATGATTAGAATTTAATTTAATTTAAAATTGAACATACTCATTCAATTTATATGCTTATAAATCGATATAAGTGAACAATTTTTTTTAAAGATATCACGTTTTTTCAATCCAAAGTGTAATTTTTTTCAATTTGTAATTTTTTTAGGATGATTAGAATTTAATTAGATTCAAAATTGAACATACCCATTCAATTTATCTGTTTATAAATCGATACATGAGAACAAATATTTTACGATATCATATATTTTTTCAAACCAAAATGTATTTTTTTTTTGAAGTTGAACATACCCATTCAATCACATAACATACCCCTTGAAAGTTTTCTTTGAAATGGTAATTATTTTCGGATGATTAGAATTTAGTTTAATTTAAAATTTAACATACCCACTCAATTTATATCTTTATAAATTGATACATACGAACAAATATTTTAAGATGTCACATTTTTTCAATACAAATTGTAATTTTTTTAATTTGTAATTTTTTCGGATAATTAGAATTTAATTAAATTCAAATTTTAACATACCCATTCAATTTATATGTTTTTTCAACAAATATTTTTAAAAAATTCAGTTCAAATTTTAACTGAAAGTTTTTTCGTTCAGCGACCTAATTGAAAGTTTTTTTGTTCAGTGACCTAATTGAAAGTTGATCAGTACTTTAACGGCGCTCCGTTAAAGTCAAACCAATTTTAACGGCACTGAAAATTTATGACTGTACAGTGTTGCGATTGAAAATAATTGTTACTTAAATTATGCGATTGAAAGTTTTTTTGGGCTGGTAACCCAACTGAAAGTTTATGTATTGTACAGTACTAAAATAGCTCGTTAACCGTTGTGCAACTTTGAACTTCAAGGAAGATAGATATCCACATCGGCACATCATCTGTTCACCGTCACACTCACTCTCTTTTACGAATCACAACCTTAAACATTCATATTTTTTATTTAGCATTTAGCATACTTGGCATGCATGTGTTTCCTATATATATGTGAGTGTGTAGCTTTAACCTCTGTGGTGCTTGCATAGATTATAGCATAACTTTGTTCCAACCTCACTAGCTTGAGAGAGAGCTTGAGAGAGAGAGAGAGAGAGAGAGAGAGAGAGAGAGGCGAGAGAGAGAGCAAAAACTTGTTACTGATCGATTTGTGACATTTGCAGTTTGCCGCATCTGTTGTACAAAGGTAAATAAATGTGTACATGTGTAATTTATGCATGGCTTTCTTCTAACAATCTATGTAGATATATAGACCGTACAGATTGATCAATTTCTTTATATCTGTTAAGTTCACATTTATGTACTTATAGTATTTGTTTCTTGATTAGCTTTAATATTACAATGAGAAAATCATTATCTGCTTGCAAAGAAGCACATCCCCTGCTGAGTTTTCTAGGGGGAGTCCTAAACATGGACCCCTTCATGCCATGGCGGAAAAAGGACAAAGTTGTAATTCTGATGGGAGCAACGGGCACAGGGAAATCAAGACTTTCGATCGACCTAGCCAGTCATTTTCCGGCTGAGATAATTAATTCCGATAAAATCCAAGTTTATCAGGGCTTAGACGTTGTCACCAACAAAATTACCCAAGAGGATTGTCTTGGGGTACCGCACCATTTACTAGGTGTGGTCAATCCTGAAGCAGATTTCACAGCCACAGATTTTAAGAAACATGCCTCGTTAGCTGTTGAGTCCATTGTGCGACGTGACCGCCTTCCTATTATAGCTGGTGGCTCCAACTCATTCATAAAAGCTCTGATGAATGATGAATTTAGATCAAGGTACGCATGTTGTTTTTTATGGGTTGATGTTTCGCTCCCGGTTCTACACTCATTTGTATCGGACCGGGTAGATAAAATGGTTGAATCCGGGCTGGTAGATGAGGCAAGGCAATTCTTTGACCCAGATTCCGATAAGTATACCCGAGGATTGAGACGTGCGATTGGATTGCCAGAAATGGACCAGTTTTTTAGAGCTGAAGCTAACGTGGATGACGAAACTAGAGCCGCTCTACTTAAAATGGCAATTAATAAAATAAAAGGTAACACTTGTAAACTGGCTACATACCAACTCAAAAATATTCGGACGCTGCAAAAACAAATGGACTGCCACATGCACCATTTGGATGCAACGGAGGCTTTTTTAAAGCGCGGTCAAGATTCCAATGAGGCTTGGGAAAGGCTTGTGGCTAGACCAAGCAAAGCAATTATCGAAAATTTCCTACCTCGATCAAGAAGATTCTGGCCCAAGTCCTTCAATCCAAATCCGGCCGCCTCGGTTATCGGAGCTGCTACTGCTTCCGCAACCAACACAGCAGTTGTTGCAGCAATCCGTTGAGGCAAAGTATAACTGAGGTTCACAATAGGTGGCAAACTGGCTGATTGGCACTTAGAGGTAATACAAAAAGCATATAGGTAAACTGTACTGTTTGAAGAGGTTGCTGTCAGGTCGTAAACTTTCGTGTCCGTACAGACGAAAATCAATTTAGAAATCCGTGCAGGCCGCTTTGTATTGAAAAGTGGACATAAAATAAAAGTATTCTTGGACGCACCATGTTTTGGATATAACTTTGTGCTTCAGTATTTGAGTTTTGTGAGGCCTCATCATGAAGTTCCCGGTTTACATATGATATGCTGTAATAATCGTATATCCTGGACTATCGCCCTTATTTTAAATGTATAAGATAATGTATTGAGAGAGGGTAAGTGTGTATGTGCTTTTCTGGTTACTTGGTGTGCCCCGCATCTTTTGAGTTTTAACAGACCAATTTAAAAGATTCCAGAAATAGTTCAAGCAATATAAAAAAAAATCATAAATCATATATTCTTCACTACCATTCATGTGAAACTTTTCAATTTTCTACTGGCCTCCATATGATATATGACATTGACAAGTGATGGAGAGACTATATTCCTATAGAATTTTAATGTATGGCTGTTCTATGGGTTGCACAAGTATCTGTACTCTTTATTAATAAGGAAAATAATGTGAAAATGATGTCCAGTATCAAAAGTATCAATATCAAATTTGGTTATCAAGTATCAAAGTACCAAATTTGGTTATCAAGTACCAAAGTATCAAATTTGGTTATCATGTGACCTGGGTTCGATTTCTCGCAACTACGTACAAGATTTATTAATTTAAATTCTTTAGCTTAATTCAGGGTTCGATCCCTTACAACTACGTAATTATACAAGATTTTTTTATTTACTTTAAATTTATTAGCTACATCGAGGGTTCGATTCCTTGCAGCTATGTAATCATACAAGATTTATTTATTACTTTAATTTCTTTAGTTTTACAAACGGTTCGATTGTCTATAACTACATAATTAAATTGTTGTTTATTTATTATATTTTTATCATTCAATTCTCGACAAATATATTTTTTAAAAATATTTATTAATATTTATCAATATTATTATGTTGATGTCGACTCATGCTCGGCCCGTGCTTGGCACGAGTTATCAGCCAGTATATCGTAAAATAATTACATGCAATTGTTAGAAGTTGGAGAATGAAAGTTTACTCAGTTTGATGATCCAATTGCAAGTTTCTAGTCAGTTGAGTGACCAAAATGCCACTTCAGCTGACTGAGCTGACTGTACATGTCATGGTGGATTTATTTAAACTAAATCACAGAGCTTAGTTAACTTTCTGTCTAATTTTTAACGGAGTGTAACAGTCAGTGATCTGAATGAAAATTTTTAAGAGTACAATGATGTGACTGAAATTTTTTTGAGTTCGATGACCCAATTAAAAGTTCCCCGTAGTTAAATGCCAAACATACCTTTCAATTCTCCCTAACTATATTGGTGTACATCAGATCTCTTACTCGACCATTAGAGTTTTTTGGGTCACATGAAAAAGAACCATAAAAACAGAAAATATATCGAAAAATGGCATCAGGTGAAAATGCATTACCAACAGAAAGTGTACAAAATGTACTTGATCAAGAAAGTCTGAAATGGGTATTTGTTGGTGGCAAAGGGGGTGTCGGAAAAACGACATGTAGCTCAATTATATCAATTCTTTTATCTGAAGTTAGGTCCTCTGTTTTACTCATATCTACTGATCCCGCTCATAATCTCAGTGATGCATTTCAACAAAGATTCACTAAGACGCCGAATCTTGTTAATGGTTTCACCAATCTATATGCCATGGTAATTCTATATCATCTCAATTCACACATGCATGCAGTTTCTGTTTCCGTGTTTGTAAATGCGCTAATTACATATTATGCAAGAATTTACTGAAATTTGATAGAAATGTAGTCATTTTGTGTAATATTGGGGATAAAGAATTTTATTAATATTGGGGTTAAAGTCCATGTAGCTTAGGTATAGCGTACTGTAAAGAATTTGATCATAAATAGAGACTGTTAAAGAAACATTTCGAACCTAAATATTGTAATTAAATTTGTCTCGTATGGTTCAGAAAGTTCCCATTTTGTTCAAAACTTTGTCTTAATTTAAGCATCTATCATAAAATTGGCAATGTTTTTTCCCCCTACTTATCAATAGCTTTACTCGTACTTGAGTAAATCATTCTTGGTAGTATGTGTATGATCCCCGGGCTATTGTTTTGTAGGAGGTAGATCCTACTGTGGAGCATGAAGATGAAGTGGACATGGATGGAATGAATGGTTTTATATCAGATCTATCAAATGCAATTCCGGGAATTGATGAGGCGATGAGTTTCGGCGAGATGCTGAAGTAAGCTTCTTCATTCAGTTTTTGTGATATATCTGCAGGCAGTGAATGTAGTATTGTTGGTAGTTAATGATTTCACTTTGCAGAAAATATGTAGGTACTGGTGCATTTTTTACTTAACCATATAGGCTAAGGCTCAAACATGAGAGCCAAATATTCCGTACCTTTTCTTTGTTGTTGTTGTTTTGCAAAATTTGATCTGTAGAACATTTGGTGCTCATGGTTCTCCGGTCCTCACTTGAACTTGAGTAGTTGAGCCAAACATATATTTGGCACCTGCCAAGAAACTCAAGTTGAATTATTCTGAGCTTCCTTCAGACCTGCCTTGAAAAGTTGCAATGAGGTTTTTTAGTAGAAGACTATAATATCTTCTGGGTGCTCTTTTTGATTCTTACTGCTTCCTTGACCTCGGCTTCCAATTATGGAAAAATTATTTACTGTCTGTAGTCTTAATGGCTACATTCAAATAAGAAAGAATGTTCAAGATGAGTTGGCCTGAGAGATGGCCTTGTAATTCTGTACTCGTGTGTACATATCCAGGACTAGGAAGAGATATCTTTTATGCAAGACTAATTTTTGTTTGTAGCTGACATTTCCTTTCTGGCTTTCTCGCTGTTTTGGTTAGATGGTTATCTTGTCTGTAATCTAATACATAATGTACAGTTCTGTTAAAATCTCGATCTGAATTGAATCCCCCCTCAATCCTCGTGCACTAAATTGCTTCTTACAGATTGGTGCAAACAATGGACTACTCTATAATAGTATTTGATACAGCTCCCACTGGCCATACACTCCGGCTGTTGCAATTTCCTTCAACATTGGAAAAAGGTCTTGGGCAGTTGATGAGCTTAAAGAGTAAATTTGGTGGAATGTTGGGTCAGGTGTGTTCTTAATATGGAAATAGTTTTGTGTATCTTTCAGATTAGTAACTTAGTACTTCTCATGATGCCTAGAAAATCTATGTTAACATAGGCTCGTGTTCGTATACAAACTATTTCATCCTACAGAGTCTACACAAAGTGAATTCTGAGAGTCCCTCTTCACCTATTCTTTGTTCTTTCCTTTATTCTTCCATTTTCTCGAAAAATTCTAGCTTGTCCCTCTTTTTATCCAATAATCATACAGGTAATAAATGAAACTTGTAATTATAGCTTATGATGCCTACTAGACAATCCTTCTAGGACTCAAGTAATTAGTTATGAAGTTATATGTTAGGGGTATAAATATTATTTTATTTTGTATGCATAAAATCTCGCTTTATGCCAAACATTATATGGCAGATGAGTCGTCTCTTTGGCGTTGGTGATGAATTCGGTGAGGATGCAATCCTAGGAAGGATTGAAGGCATGAAGGACATAATTGAACAAGTGAACAAACAATTCAAGGATCCAGTATGATCTTTTTTGTATCCTGATATACATATCGTTCAACTTCATGTATATTTTATGTTGTTTTTACATGAAAGTATTCAGTACTGAGAAACAGATTGCTTATGATATGTCGAACACAAGTCCCAAAATCAGAAAGCATAAGATAGAAATGTATTTGAGACCATGACTGACCTTGCTTCTAGTTTGATAACTAATTTATTCATATACTGACTTTATAAATGTACTAGAAGAAAATAATAACTAAACTATTGTCAGTAGACGAGCCAAATACAGTAAGAAACACAGACTGAGAATTTCTTAAGTTTTTCTTATTAACTGGCTCAGAGAAATCAGATCAACCAAGGGACACTTGATCTGCACCTCCTACAGGAATATGATGTGCATCCAAACATCACAATCTATAGATCACAGCCTATGACCAGATTAACTCCTGCACCTATATTTTACGTTCTTGATTTTACTTAATTTTTTGGAACTAAAGTCATTGTACTGACAGCTAAAGAACTCCTGCAACTAAAATCCTGAAAACATTTTAAACCTTGACTTAGGCCTAGAGTTGATATTCACTAAAAAGGCCCAACTGAAATTCTATTGTACCATAAGCCTTCTTGGAATCCCACTTGAGCACTTGAAAAATTCTCCACCGCTCAAAAGTCTGTAATTTCGAGTTTGAGTGTTAATAGTTCTTCTTGGGGGAGACTTTACGGGAATTGTTCTAATCGCAAGCCTTAATAATTATATTTCAATTAATGATTTCCCTTTTCCATTATCTTTGTATATCTGTTTTTGGGTTAGTGTTCAGTCTGTCAAGCTAAAGCCATCTTATCTTGGTTGACAGGACTTGACAACTTTTATCTGTATATGCATTCCAGAGTTCCTCTCCCTATATGAAACAGAAAGACTGGTGCAGGAACTCAGTAAATTTGAGATAGATACACATAATATTATTATCAATCAAGTACTCTTTGATGAAGAAGGTATGCTTTGGTATAATGCGAAGACTTTTTTTTTTCTTTTTCATTTTTTATCAATTCGTGGTTGCCTGCAACGATAGCTAACTACTTGTAGGACTCCCATATAATCCTAGTTGTTGAATCGAAGTTGCTACATGCTAGAATGAAGATGCAACAAAAGTATCTCGATCAATTCTACATGTTATACGATGACTTCCATATTACTAAGTTGCCTTTGCTGCCAGAAGAGGTAAACTATACAGCGTAACTCCTCCAGCTACTTGGGGAATTCAGATCATTTCGAAGGATTTGTTTTATTCTTTCAAATTCATTCTAGATTGTCCGATTAATAGAAAAGTGTACACGTAGGTTTGTGGGGTTGAAGCTCTGAAGAACTTCTCTCGCATCTTTTTATCACCATACAAAGCTGCCGTTACCAGAGGCACTGTGGAAGAGCTGGAAGGGAGAGTATCAACACTAGCACAGCAGTTGAAAGACGCCGAAGCAGAACTAGAAAGACACAAGACAGGGAAACAAAAGGAATAATCTCCATGAGAGTCTCGTCCATCTTTCTATTGGCCAATGAACAAAGTTTGCAGAACTTTAGCTTTCACCAGACTCCGCAAGATGTATACTTCGATTTATTTATGAGTAAGCATTCATTTTTTGTATGCAAAGGTTTTGATACAATTTAGATGACAACAATAAATCGAGTTTGCGTATAAATTGAAGCACGCACGACACACTGATGCTTTAATTAATTAAAAAAGTAACGATTTAATCAAACACATCTACTTATATTTCACACCCAAATTTCATAACAAAAACAAAATACGAATTAGTAATCCTATCTAAGACTTTGTTTTTAAATTTTTTTAGCCAATTAATTTTTCTTCTTAATTTTTTCGAATCATCGAAATTTCAACCTGGATATATATACCCGGAAGAAAAAATAGTTGATTCATGAGCATTTTCCATGTTGTTATAAAAAAGTAGTATGCACCCCTTCTTTTCAATTCATCAATTTGTTCTTTATTTCACTTAATTCTACGTGTATTTCAGTCTTCCAAAATCACGTGTTCTTATGTATTTCATTCAAGTCTATTTCTTTAAAATCCTACTAGTTGTCCCAAAAACCTACTAGAATCCCTGAAACCCTACTAGTTGTCCAAAAACCTACTACTTTCTCTAAAATCCTACTAATTGTCCCAAAAACCTACTAGTTTTTCTAAAATCCAACTAATTGTCCCAAAAACCTACTAGTTCTTCCAAAAACCTACTAGTTTCTCAAAAACCTACTAGTTTCTCAAAAATTTTATCAAAAATTTCAATTTATCCACAATCTTATCAAAAATCTAAAATTATCCGACAATTTATCATTGGATCTTATTTGTGGGACCATTAAATAATAAAGATAAATAAAATTTTATGATATAAAATATAATTATTTATTTGATGAATAGTAACCGATGAATTGATGAAGTCGTAAGAGTGCATAAAAAGTAACAAAAAAAATTAATTCATCATTAATAGTAATCAAATCCATCAATTCAATCCATGAATTGATAAATCAATGAACTTTATAGGTGCATACGCTCTTAACCAAGTGGGATCTACCTCATGGATCTACCTCAAAAACATGAAACAGCTTGTAACATTTAACCAACCCAATATATTCGTATCAGGGTTCGAACCTTGTCAAAAAATAAGTCGGCAGCGGTAATACGTTCAATGGCGGCAGCGGGAATACGTTCAATTAGAAGGAAAAAAAACAATTAACCGTACTATCCTGAAAAGTCACACCGGGGCCTACACAAAACCATACACGCCACAGCACAACACGTGTAATATCCATAAAATACACTCACACATTATTAACATTTCTCCGTCACACCAAAACCAATTCACCGCCGATACACACACTACTGTGTGTCCAATACACACTCACAATTACAATTTACACATAAACAAACTCATGCATTTTTTGTTGATGTCGCCGGAGCTTACCGGAGAGTCATCGTCGATACAATTTGGAACGTTTTTGTGGTGGTTCTACGCCGGAATTTCGTGTTTTCTCGTGATTTTTGCCGGAATAATGTCCGGACTTACCTTGGGATTGATGTCACTCGGTCTTGTCGATCTTGAGATTTTACAGCGTAGTGGAACTCCCAAAGAGAAAGAACAAGCTGGTACTGATTGAATTTTGTGTCTATATTGCTGAATTTGTATGTATATATGTGTGTGTATTGTTCTTATGAGTTTGTTAGTGTGAATTGTGATTTTATATGTTTGAGTGATTGATTGATTATGACGTGGAATTTGTTCAGTTATAATTTTGATTAAGTGTGTAGTCTGTTAAGTAGGTAATGATTTGAGTTGAGGTGGAAGTAATGGATTGTTGAGTGTGAGCTACGATGTTCGGTTTCGAGATGAATTTATTTTGTTCGTAATTTTGAGTTTATTTTCGTATTGCTTTATTTTTTGGAGTTGCTAGGTTGTGTAGAAATGAATATTGTACGTTGCTGTAGATGAATTTTAGTAAAATTTTAAAATAGGTGATGGTATTTTTTTTGGCGTGTGTTTGTTTTATGTGCTAATTTGATAGTTACTACGGTTTCTTTATTCCGTATGGAGGTTGGTTATGATGATAATGGGATATGTGTTTTTTCTTTCAATTGTAACACAGTAAGAGCACGGTGATTTTGCAACAACTAATTGTGTTTTCATTGTAGAAGTAGGGATATGTGTTCAAAAATTTAGATGCATATGGTAGGTGAAGCATGATGGGACTGTAATTTTGAAAAGATTTTTTAAATGTTTGAATTTAGTCCACTTCTGAATTTAGTCCAGGAAATGGTAACGAACTTATTAACTTTGCTTCATTTATGGCAGCTGTAGTGTTCAATTCTAATCAAGTTCTTACGAACTTTAAAAAATTCAATTTTAATGGCAAACTATGCTGTTCAATACTTCAACCGAAAGCGTTTTTGTCACTAGCATGGTAACATATAAAATTGCTTGGTGTGATTTCTGTGATCCTTGTTAATATAATTTCTTTTGGGGCATCTCTGTTTTCAGCTGTAATCCTTCCAGTTGTTCAGAAGCAACACCAGCTACTTGTGACGTTGCTCCTCTGTAATGCGGCATCCATGGAGGTCTGAGATATGGCATCTTCAGTTTTTAGTTGATTTTTTTTGGAATAATAAAATAAAGTTATGTCTCTACCCTATAACACTTCCGTTTCTCTATCAAATAATCGAACTAAAGTATAAATTATGTACATAGTTGAGATATAAAAAGGTATGTTTTTCTGTTATGTATATGTAACGAAAATTCTGGATTATGCATAAATAAAAATTGAAAAGACTAACATTAAGGTCAACTGGAGGATGTGCTTACGTAAAGATACATTTTAATATGTAAACGAAATCTTTTGAGCAAGTGATCCGGGATTCTGAATTGCTGGAGAAACTGTGAAACCAAATTGATAAAAGATTGGTTTGAGATTTTTAAGAAGGTCCCATGTTAAAAGTTTTTCTTTTTGTCATTGCTCAGAAATTGTTGTTATTTGGAATTTATGTTGTAACACAGGAAACCATAGTATTGAAATGAATGTAATTAAACTCAAAGGAAGTGCATAAATGGTTTGATCGCGCAATGCGCAGTTGCCGCATACAAATCTTGTGCGCTGTCACTTATATACAGTTGTCCTTGAGTTGACAAACTTGAATACATAAATTAGCAAGCCCAAAGATACTTACGTGGAAAGGAAGATATTTGCAAATGTAACTTTTCCTTCTACGAATATGAAACGTGTTCGAATTCGAAGTTGACTGGAAATTTACATGCATGCTTAAATTTTTTATTTTTTATTGGAAAATTTATTCTTTTCTACATCTAAATTGGTACTTATACAAATGTTACGCTGATAATAATTCCAATTGTATTACAAAATGCAGGCCTTGCCTCTGTACTTGGATAAGATTTTCAATCAGGTAGTGGCGATCTTGCTCTCTGTAACTTTTGTTCTATTCTTTGGAGAGGTAAATTACCATATTTCATCATATATTATACCAAGTTTTAATCTTTGTAGTTGTGGATTTTAATGGAGCTTGATTTTGTTTATGAATTTTATTTTGTCAGGTTATCCCACAGGCAATCTGTACTAGATATGGACTTGCTGTAGGTTCTAACCTGATTTGGCTTGTACGGTTTTTGATGTTAATTTGCTATCCAATTTCTTGGCCTATTGGGAAGGTAATTGGTCACTTAAAGGGCAGAGTTTTTTTCCCTTTTTTGGTTGATGGTTATTCTCTGCTATGTGCTATAAGAAAAAGGAAAAATACGCACATTTTAGTAAAATAATAAACTCCTTATTGTCAAGATGAGTTTATTTTATCAGTCTGGTTTATAATATGTTTTTCTATTTTATATTCCGATAAGGTAGTTTTTATTTAAACTCAGCCGTGTTCTTGTTCCAGATTCTTGATTGGGTGTTAGGACATAACGAAGCATTATTTCGGCGATCTCAATTGAAAGCCCTTGTTTCCATCCACAGCAAGGACGTAAGTACATTTACTTCTTCTGAACTAAATCGTACATGTAACAAAATTCTAGAAAAATGTATAGTATATTACAATTTAAGTATTGTATACTCTTTGAGTGAGCTTAATTGCTGAATGTTCTTCATGCCATAATATGCTATGTATCAAATTTCAGGAAGGGAAGGGAGGTGAGCTTACGCATGATGAAACAACAATTATCAGTGGTGCACTAGACTTAACTGAGAAGGTAATTATGACCTTTAAATTCACTTAATCATGGTTAGATTCCGGTTAGTTTTCATTCTAAACTCTAGGAAAAAAGCATCAATTGCTACAATTTTCCGTCACTTTGAGTAGATATATGTTTCATCAAAGTTTGGACTTTACTTTTTATTTCATGAATAAGTAAAATTTTATACAAGGGCACATCTACAAGGAGTTGCGTAGTTCTAGTGTTAATTTATCATGTTTGTGACAGACTGCTCAGGAAGCTATGACACCTATTGAGTCAACATTTTCTTTGGATGTCAATTCAAAATTGGACTGGTACGTGTATTAACTTTTATGTGAGTTACTCCTGAGTCGACATGCTTCAGTTCGACAATGTAAACTCACTTTTAATATAAAAGCATGGATCAGGAAGGTATTTAACTGAAAATCTGTAGGCTTCAGTTGTGTTTAAAAATATCACTAGTTATATTTACATGGTTCCCAGAATACATCCTTATTAGAACTTGTGGACTGACCTACTTTATTTAGCTTTTTAAATGCCTGTTCTGTATAGAGTTATTTAGGATTAGTCTAGGACTCTGCATCAGTACGAAAGCCCTTGTCAGCCATATTATGTCATTTTCATCATATGTTTCTACTGAACTCCCAGACCAAAATGTAAAACTAGAACTGACTGATTGCATATACAAGTAGCTTTAAGTTGTCCGTCTGTATATATAATTTATATATAATTAAATTACGAAATACACCCTTAATTCCTCAGAGCAATTACAGCTACTTTCTTAATGAGAGACAAGTAATGGTTTCAGCAACTTTGTTCCTTTAGTTTCCAAACTTTCCATCCATCGATTTGCTGAGCATACTGTTGATCCATGTTCATTTGGTGTAACATATTTTTCCTGAAGAATCTGTGTTCGGATAGCTTGATTAATGACGTGTTCTTTGTCCTGCCAAAATTGTATGTAGAAAGTAATGTTGTGCTTGTTATATGCTATATTACTGAAGTTATTCTAAATAATTTGATAAATACTGTGCATGTGTTTAGTGGCTAAAAAGTCCAGAACTATTTGTTGTAAATGTGCATTTCTAGTCAAACTGAATCAATCTGTCTGCAATTTATTTTTCCCTTTTACTTGTCAAGATTCATGAAGTTGAAGGTTTTTTTTCATCATGATTGATCTTTTTTCTTTAACAAGTAAGGAAAGAAATCGTAAAGCAGATTATCATGATTTTCTGTTCTCTTATCAACTTGATACAACAGGGAGGCAATGGGGAAAATTCTTGCTAGGGGTCACAGCCGTGTGCCTGTTTATTCTGGAAACCCGAAGAACATTATTGGGCTATTACTGGTATGTGTATCTTCCTAAATTAAGTATCAATCTCTTGCCTATCAAGTACGAGGAAAAGGAAGTGTGTGAACATGACATTCCTGAAATTTTATCATATATAATTATGATATCTATACAACATCACAACGTGGCTTTTCTTTACTTCTCATTGCCGAGAGAATAAAGTTTGTTCAGAAAAGGTTTACAAATTACAATGTAATTAGTAGTTCGGACTTGTATTTTTACTCAAACTTTACTTCTTTAGTCGCCTCCTATCACGAGGTACCTTCATACACCAGATTTTCAATTTTACTCTTTCCTCCATACTGGGTTTAGATCTCTCCCTTACTTCCTTTATATGCATGCGTGTTATATGTTTTAACTTGAGACCATGCTTCTGCAGATAGAAATAACTTTATATGTGATTTTCAAGACTGAACTAGTACTATAAGAGTTTGAAATTGAAAATTGTGTTCAAGGATGAATAAGAAGTAGTGACTTTTCCTTTTCCAAATATGCAGAACTTTGTATTTCCAAGAGTGGCCCAGTAGAATGTGTGATGTAGTTCATCTCCTGCATTCTCATTAACTACAATATTACTTAATCTTTACATGCCAAATGTATCAGGTGAAAAGTCTTCTTACAGTGAGGGCTGAAACTGAGACTCCAGTCAGTGCTGTCTCTATCCGAAGAATACCACGGTGAGATCACTTGATTGTATCATGCTAATGTAATTCTTTGTTTACCACTGACTAAATATGTATACATTCTGAGCATGTGTCCAGGGTTCCTGAGGATATGCCTCTGTACGACATACTGAACGAATTTCAAAAGGGTAGCAGTCATATGGCAGCTGTAGTAAAATCCAAAAAAAGCATGAGACCTCCAACAGTTGATGAAGAGAAACTTATGGATAGAACAATTTCTGAAACGAGTTCTCGATTAAGTTCCGTGCTATCCAAGGACGACAAGTTGGAAAGCGTTATTGTTGATATTGAGAAAGCTGCAATACCAGCGAAAAATGACTTGCAGATTGCTGTAAATAGTGATGTAAGTACTACTGGAAACAATAATTTTTCCGAGGATATTGAGGATGGAGAAGTTATCGGAATTATCACTTTAGAAGATGTATTTGAAGAACTTCTGCAGGTATCTTTCACTATCCATATACTTTCCACTTCCTCTAGCTTATTGCTTCAATTAGTGTCAGCATCATATGTTAACTCTTATATGATATTTTAAAATTGCAGGAGGAGATTGTGGATGAGACAGATGAATATGTTGATGTACATAAAAGGTGATTGGATTACTTCGAAGTTGCAAAATACTTTATCTGAGAATTGATTTTGACATTGTATTAAAGCATAAAGATATTTAAACTTTAAAGCAACATCTCTATTTGTAGGATACGGGTTGCTGCAGCTGCAGCCGCTTCTTCAGTGGCACGTTCCCCATCAATTAGAAAGTTGAATGCCTTAAAAGGAGCTGTAAGTAAAGATTATTGCATTTAATTAATTTCTTAAATTTTAATACAACTATGAAGATGTTTTACTTGTTTAAAAGTAAAGTTGTCTTTTATTTAATATCTGCAATGGGACTTCCTTCATCTGGATCTGCTAAAATAAAATACATTATACATCCTTATTTTGTTGCTTGCACAAAAAGAGCACTATAAAGCTCTTAGTCAATCATTCAATTATATTTAAAATGATTTATTGATATTAACATAACTAGTTGATGACATATATTGTGTGGTAACACAAGAATATAAGATCATAGCCTGGAAAAGAATGTGTTAGAGTTTATTGCTTACCGTGGAACGTACTTAATTACAACTTGCTGGTCAATTAAAGTATTAGATGATTAGCGGGTGTTCAGATTTGTGTCCATAAGCATTTAGTTGCAGAAACTCTTTATTATTATTTGTATCAAATGAACCAAAACGAACTCGGTGTTCATATTTTTCTACAGATTTTCTAAATGGTTGTGTGTTTTACTGTGGCTCAATGTAATCTGAATTTTGTGTTTCTTTCAGGGAGGACAAAGTAGGAAAGGGTTGACACCATTGAAGGTAAATGAAGACAATCCGAATTCTACAGGACAAGGAAGTTTGGCTGAGCCTCTGCTTGGTAAAAAAGAGTGAGCATTGTGTCGGAATTTTAGGTTGTAGTTATGATTTCTAGGAGGGAAATGTGTCATAGTTTTATAGTTGGGTTCATAGTTTCTGTAGACAAAGTTGAAAGAACTTCGGACAAGGATGTTTTGGTCCCGGTGATTTTAAAATTATAATGGCTGCGTTGTATGTGCTCTTGCAGTTTGGGTATTTACTCCCGACTGAAGTTGTTACATCTTGCACCCAACTACAAGAGTTCAAAGGTCCATTATAAAGTAAAGGTGTATGTTTGATGTATGAATATTAGTGTACTCAAAGGTCATATCTTTGTTCTTTTTTCCTTCCTATAGTCTTTTTTTTTCTAATTAACAAATGATATCATTCGTTGTCCAAATGCGGTGTTGGTGGAAAGATTTACTTTTTTCTTATATATTATTTTTGCCCCTCTGAAATACGACGTGTTGCGTAGAGCAAACGCCTCTTCCTCTGCAATTCCTTCCTGCACAACACCTCTTCCTCTGCAATTCCTTCCTGATGCAAAAGAAGTCGTCGCCATTCTTTCTACATATAGTATGAAGATACTCCCCTATATCTGCAATGTGACTGATAGAACACTTGTAAAATTGAATCGGAATTAGATAGTATTTTTATGATCCGAAAAACCAAATATTCGAATTTGCTCATGTGTAGGCAATACTTTGTTCAATCACATATATTAGTACATCCGATTTTGGTCATGTGTAGGCAATATACCCTTTCAATCGCATGTATTCGAATGTCACGTTGTATGAAAAAACGAAGAGACGAGGGACTTTCTCATGCATATAAAGCTTACCACTTGGTGCAAATAATTAGAGACAAAGCACATCATCCACAGAAGTGCATACACATGTAATTATGTAAATCATTTGCCGACATTTCTGTACTTCTCTGAGTATGATGTGCCTTAGCGATGAGGATGGGAAAAAATCCTGGCTCCAGCTACTCAAGTCCGTATATACCATTCTTTCAAACTTCTAATCATGTTCATTGTATTTTTTCACCAAAAGCTCATGCAATAATTTCCAGTTTAGCTGATTACTTTCTGGTTTGGTAGACCATCTCTTCAATCGAACAGATAGACGAATAATACGATGAGTGTTAGCTAGCAAGGCCGTAATTTTGGAAAAAATTAACGAAAGTATTAAATTTAAAATTAAAAAAATGAAAGAAGAGGTAAAATTTGATTTTACAATTTTTCGTATCATGGTTCATATCATTCTTATCCCCGCATTCTCATTCCCAACTACAATCCACCGTTAAAATAACAACTAGCTTTATAACCCGTGCGAGACATGTGTATTTTCTCCATTCTTCTGTTATAAAATGATAAACCGATTTATTAAATATAATATATGTTTTGTTGCAAGTGGGATCAGTTTTTGTTAGAAAAGTTCATATATATTTAATCATGTAAATATATATGCATGCATGTGAAATGTGTTATAGGTTCTTGATATGATCAGAAAAGTAATTATTGAAATATAATTAATGATTCATTGGAAAGACCCAATATTTAAGGCCCAAAACCCAGATTATTTATTAATTACGAAATTAATAAATAGAAAAAATATACAGCTCATGAAAAGAGTTCAAAATATGGTAAATTAGTCAAACAAGGATCCAGAATCCTAATTAATGAGTCATAGCCTTTATCAACAAGGAAAAAACTTATTCAACAAGCAATACAATGTTTATCCATTATAAAAAAGGAGACTTATTAGCTAAGACTCCTAAACCTACCATAAATACGAGGCTCCAGACGCCTATATAAAGGACCTGATCCTACAATCAGAACTACGTCTTTGGCTTGATTCTCAGCATTAATTGAGATACGTAGGCATCTTGTGAGGACCGATTTAGTATCGAAACACAAGTGCAGTCATTAAAGCTCGAAAACTCATAAATCTTAGCAATAAATATACAAGCACGTTTTTTAATCCATAACATTTGGCGCCGTCTGTGGGAAACAACATCAACCATGGCAAACACACGAAGAACAACTCGCGATACCCCAGTTTCTGAGGAGCTTCCTATCACCTCTGAGGCTGATACTCACGGAAATCAACCGCCGCCAACTACTGGCACTGAAGGGGCGAATATCCCCACCAATACTCAAGGACCGGAGATCCCAATTTCGGCTGAAGGGACGAATCCCCTGTAGATGGTCATTCATGGATCTAATCCACAAGAGACCGTTAACCAGCAGCCAATTACGACCTCCCCACTGCTCATGAATGCACCAAGTGGCCTTCAACTCCATACTACTGATCTCCCTCAATACGCAAATCAAACTTTGGGGATGTCGGGCTATGGCATGCCCCCTCGATCCATGGCAGGCGGTAGTGGTCTCAATTCCACCTACCACGAGGCATACGTTCCTCCTTATATACAAGGTCTGAGACCCTAAAATCTACAAACTCAAACTCGAAGGACCCCTTTGATTCGGGATTATTCGGGGCCATATACTGAGGATGAGAATGACTCAACAGGAGATGAGATGGACGTTGCCCCAAGGAGGAGACGTTCTTCCCAAGCCAATCGGGAAACTACTAAGGAAAAACTTGTATCCCTTGAAGCCGAGGCTGGAAGGCTCAAGAAACTACTGGCCGAAGAGGAAGCAGCAAGAACTCAACGAGTCCATGTGATTAACTTGGACACAACACCAAGAAGAACCAATAGGGCTGAAGCCCCAAGGGGTGATCCTAGCATTCTATTGCCTCTGGGAGATCCTGATGATCCTACACCAACATTCACTCAAGACATCATGAAAGCTACCATATCCAGGAAGTTTAAGATGCCAACGATCAAAGCTTATGATGGAACGGGGGATCCCGTAAATCATGTAAGAACCTTCTCCAACGCACTGTTGTTGCAGACAACCAACGATGCGGTCAAGTGTAGGGCATTTCCACAAACCTTGGTAGGCATGGCCCAACGATGGTATAGTCGTCTTCCTCCCAACTCTATTGGGTCTTTCAAGGAACTAAGCAAAGCTTTCATCAATCAATTCATTAGTGTAAGAGTGTATGAGAAAAGCTCTGCATCACTCATGGCAATCCAGCAAGGAAAGAGCGAAGCCCTAAGGGACTATATCAATCGATTCACCCGGGAGGCTCTGAAAGTCCCGGACTTAGAGGACAAAGTGGTTATGATAGCCCTGCAACAAGGAACCACTGATGATCACTTCAAAAGATCATTGGCAAAACATCCACCCGAGAGCATGTTGAAGCTCCAAGATAGGGTCGGAAAGTACATCAAGGCCGAAGAGAGTATGAGAAAGCACGAACCCACTACTAGTGGCAGTGGAAATCCAAAGAAGAGAAAGGAAACACAGGAATATGATGTCAAGGAAAAGTTTCCTAGAACATCAAAGGATTCTCCACCCAAGAGGAACAATTTTGGGCCAAAATTCACGGAATATGCTAGATTGAACACTCCCAGGAGTCAAATTCTGATGGAGATAGCTAAGGAGGGAGATCTCAAATGGCCGAAGCCAATGAAGGCTGACATGTCCAAACGGAACCAAAACCAATTCTGTAGGTTCCACAAGGAAGTCGGTCACGACACCGACGATTGTAGGCAATTGAAAGATGAGATCGAATTTCTGATACGAAGAGGAAAGCTCAGTAAGTTCACCAAAGATGGAAACCAAGGGAGTCAAAGGGGGAACTATGAAAGGAAGGATTATGACAGAAGGGACAACGATCAAGATCGAAATCCCAAGCCCCGAGGGCCAGTAATCAACATGATATTCGGAGGACCAACTGCTGCTGGGTCCTCCCGAAACTCAAGGAAGGCTTATGCTCGAGAAGTAATAACCGTGGTTGGAGAATCACCGAAGCGTGCCCGCACAGAAGTATCAATAGGTTTTGATGATTCAGACCTAGAGGGAGTGAAGTTTCCCCACGATGATCCCATGGTCATCGTTCCTGTGATAGGAAATTCTGAAACCAAGAGAGTTTTGGTCGACAATGGAGCATTAGTGGACATCTTGTTCCACGATGCTTTTATCAAGATGGGCTATACTGACTCTCAGTTGACACCCTTGAATATGCCCATATATGGATTCAATGAAGTGGAGTCAAAGGTGGAAGGCACTATCCAACTCCCAATGACAATGGGGCAAGGGTCGAATACGTCTACTCAGATGTTGAACTTCATAGTTATAAAGGCAACTTCGACCTACAATGCAATCCTGGGAAGGACTGGTCTTCATGCGTTCAAGGTCGTTGCCTCATCTTATCATCTGAAAATCAAGTTCCCAACGAGGAATGGAATTGGTGAAGAACGGGGAGACCAAAAGATGGCTAGAAGTTGTTGTGTAGCCGCATTAAGGCCTGATGGAATCGGGGGGCAGGTTCTCCCAATTGAAGACATGGATATCAGTGACAATGAGGACCGAAGAGGGAAACCAGTTGAGGATTTAATCCCAATTCCCTTAGTCTCTGGTGAACCAGAGAAGGTGACTTATGTTGGAGAACTACTGCCTGAGCCATTGAAAAGCAAGCTCATATCTTTTCTTCAAGAGAATAATGACGTTTTTGCTTGGACAGCGGCTGATATGCCAGAGATTGATCCCCAATTGATAACTCACAAGTTGAATGTGGATCCTGAAAGAAAGACGGTGAAACAAAAGAAGAGAAATTTTGCTCCAGAAAGACAAGAGGCCATTAAACAAGAAGTTGAAAAGCTTCTGGAGGCCGGGTTCATCGAAGAGATACAATTCCCAGAATGGTTGGCTAACCCCGTGATGGTCAAAAAGGCCAATGGAAAATGGAGGATGTGTGTGGACTTCACTGACTTGAATGATGCATGTCCTAAGGATTGTTTTCCTTTACCAAGGATTGATGCATTAATAGATGCTACAGCTGGACACGAGATGCTCAGCTTCATGGATGGCTTCAGTGGATACAACCAAATCAAAATGCACAAGGATGACATCTCCAAGGTATCGTTCATCACTGACTTTGGTGTTTTCTGTTATCTAGTCATGGCATTTGGACTTAAGAATGCAGGGGCAACTTATCAAAGATTGGTGAACAAAATCTTTGGACACCTAATTGGAAAAACCATGGAGGTCTACGTAGATGACATGCTAGTCAAGAGCCTCGATAAGGCCGATCACATAGAGCACCTCCGAGAGGCATTCGAAGTGCTGAGGCACCACAAGATGATGTTGAATCCAGCTAAATGTGCCTTTGGTGTAGGCTCGGGAAAGTTTTTAGGCCTAATGGTTTCCAAGAGAGGAATCGAGGCTAATCCCGACAAAATCAAAGCAATTCTAGATATGGAACCACCAAAGACTGTCAAGGATGTCCAAAAACTAACGGGAAGAGTGACAGCATTGGGAAGATTTATCTCCAAGTCAGGAGAGATGTTAATCCCAAATGACCTAACAGAATTGTAGAAGGGGGGGGGGGGGGGGGGTTGAATACAATTCTTGATATTTCTTAAACTTAAAACAACTTACAAATAAAAACTGAACTTAAAGTAAAAATCACAAGCACATAAATAATTTCAGTTGGATTGTTTGATGATCCAACTGAAGTGATTTTTATTGCGGAAATAATCTGTGATACAAAATGTACACAGCTGCTCAGTTACAAGATTGTAGAGAAGTATGCTCTCAAAGATAGCTAATACAAACTATTTGTTTTTCTTCTCTCTCTTTAAAGTAACTGCTACACTTAGTTATATATACCCAAGTTTACAATTCTACGTTTGGCTAAACTAAAGAACAATAGTAGTAACCATCAGTAGCTTGATTTTCATTCCTTTTGTCCAATGGTCCTTGGAGATCTTTGCTTTTGTCTTCATGCTTATTTTAATCATTCCCAAGAGCCTTATTGGAAATTGGAATGTTTCCTTATTTCCAGTAACCATTTTGATGGCTTCCAATGCAAAGTACACTTCCATATCTCCTTTAGATCTGTTCAGTAAACTGTCACTATCACTTTGTCAACTGTTCAAAAAGCAATAGTGATTCGTTGATAGCAGGGAGATGTGTTTCGTTGATAGCTTTATTCTTCATTCCGTTGATGGTGTTTCCTTCGTTTCGTTGATGGTGTTTCCCTCGTTTCGTTGATGGGTAAACTCCATACCGTTGACAGAGTGATCTTCATACCGTTGACATGTCTTCACTTAGACAAAATTACAAGGCATAATATATTTACAATTAACCAACCTATTTTGCCTATCTAGTACTTAGTCAACATGACTTAGAAAACCTATCTAATACATACAACAAAATGCATATCAAACTGTGAAGTATTGTATAGTGCAATTGCTACATTACTCATTTCGTTGATGAGCTTCCTGTCAACGGAATGCTGCAAAGCATGCCATTTCGTTGACAGTTACAAAATGACTTAATACAAAATCTACTAAGTGTTTTTATAATTATCATCAAGAACAACATGTTCCTAACAATCTCCCCCAATTTATGACTGATAGAATAACAGCCATAAATCAAGAGCCTTGATGATAACAAAAACACTCAGACATATTTACACATGATAAAAGTAGAAATTGCATTGAGCTTCATTGAATTTAATTGAAATGCAAAGTAGAAAATCTTACAAAACAAGTGCACAGAGTTGCTCCTCTAGACTGAGCAGATTTTTCATCTTTGCCTCTGTGGTCTTGTTTTCTTCCCTTTTCTTGCATTGTTCTCCTCAATTTGAGCTTGAAGTCTTCTGTAGAAAATCTTCTCTTCTTCATCTTGATTCCCCAACTTGGATTGCATTAACCTTAGAGTTTCATTGGATGCCTTCTCCAGTTGGTCTTCTATTCTGAAGAATCTTCTACAGTTGTCCTTATCTCTGAATTCCATCATCCAAAAAGGTTGGAGATGAATTATCTTTCCTGTTTGAGGGACCTTCAATACTCTGGGAAGTGCACCAGGCTTGTTCCAGCTAGCTTTGATTTGGCAAATCTTGGAGACAACCTCAGACTTGGCTGTTTTGGTAAAACCAAAATCTTTCTTCAAACATTTAAACACAGATAACAGTGTCTGATAGTCTTCTCCCAGAATTCTGTGTAGAGGCCAAACCTGTTCTCTCCCACCCTTGTAGACAAATACCAATCTCTCTGGTAGTTTGTAAGAAGCTGATATTCCTCTCACTTCAACCAGGTCATCAAGATTGATATGAATGTCAGACTCCTCCCTGATATCAGCAATGTAGATGAAGTCTTCTGGGTTGGTAGGGGTTTTCTCAGCTTGTGGTCTCCTTACCAGAATTGGCTTAGCCTTGGTAGCCCTTTGCTTAGATTTCTTCTTTGGATCCATTTCAAAGAGGAATTTTGGAAAGTTGGCCTCATCAAACTCAATTGGCTCTCCCTTTGGCTCAATTGGCTGATCATGGAAATTTACAGGATGATTAGGATCACAGGCTAACTTTACCTCTGAAACTGGATCAGGAATTGTTGGAGGTGCAATTGGTACAGAAGAGTCTGATGCAATGCTCTGAGAGTCATCATTCTCAAAGGCTATGTTTCTCCTAGCTCTTGCCTTTGGTTGCCTTGTGCTCTTCTTTGCACTCCTTTCCTCTCTTGCTTTTTCTTCTAGCTGTATTTCTTCTTCATCAAGAGACTGAGCAACAGCAAGGGCTTGCATTGCTGCTCTTTCTGACTCTTCAGCTTTAGCTTCAGCAAAGTTTGGGTGACCAGCCCAAACACAGATTTCTTGTCCATTCCTGTAGACAATTGCCCTTTGCTTCCTTATCTCATAATCATTGCTTTCCTTGCTTTTTGTGATAAGTAGACCAAGAAGCTTGAGCTCATCTGGATAAGGTGCAGGATAGAAAGTCCTTGCTATATTTTTGCCCTTTGGTTTAGCAGGGGACTTGGGAGATAAGCTTCTTTGGAGTGTAGCTTGTTCCACATCCCTAATGCATGAAGTTTGTCCTTTTTCCTTCCTTGGACCTTGAGTGACTCCATGTAGAAGGGGCTCTACCTTATAGAAAGAATTGGTCTGTGGCTCCAATTCCGTTGACACTAGAACCATGGCATTCGTTGATGGTTGATCCGTTGATGGATTTGAGTCCTTTGTAGTTCCAGCAATTTTCTTGACCCTTGCTTCTATGTTGGACCAATGGTCTTTGATTTGTTCTGCAAGTCTCATCCTCATAGAAGCTTCCTGGATCAGGTCAATACCATCCTTTTTCTTCTTTCCAAACTCCCCCATTGCTAATGGCTCTTCTGGCAAGGAGATGGCTGGGACCAAAACCTTTGTGATTTGTATCTCTAGCTCCTTAGTTTTCTCCCCCTTTTTGTTATCATCAAGTGAGATGATAGGGATTCCTTGAGCTGCCAGAAGCTGGGTGAGTAGGCTAGTTTGCTTCTCCTGTTCCTTCTGCATGTGAGAAAGTGTAGCCTCAACTTTGTCCACTCTAGAGGAGAGAGTTTTCAAAGATGAGGACACTTCAGGTTCCTTGGTGAAAAACCTTGACATCTTGGAGACAGTGTGAAGAGGAAGCTTTTTATCTAGCCTCCTGTCAGTAGCATCCCTAAGGTTGCTAATTGAATCCTTGATTTCTGTAGCCTCAATCCTTGTCTGCAACATTTGTAGCCTTTGAATTTCCAGAGAATCCATTATGGCCTTGTAGAATTTCTTTTCCCTTGCTTCAGCAGACTCATGAGCTAGATATGCCTCATTGTACTGCCTTGTGATAGCAGCATCCAAGTTGCATCTACCATGCATATCCTGAGAAATCCAGTTTGGTGTAGGAGGCACCACAGAAGTCCCAGTCTGTGTAGTGGTGGCCACCTGTAGATTGTCACCAAAGCTGTCTTCATCATCAGAAAACTCAAAGTCTCCACTTGCTGCAGCTCCTGGAGGTAGATTGGTCAAGGCATCCTTTGCTCTTTGCATTGATGCAGTAGTATGAATTAAGTTGAGTGACCTTTCTGCCTCCACATTGCCCTGTTGAGCCATAACTTGATAGGCTGACACAGGATGAGTAAAGGTCTCAGGATCCAGGGAAATACTATCCAGAGTTTGTTGATAATGCTCTTGGAAAGTAAGTTCCCTTTCTCCCTCACTGACCTCCATTAACTCACTAGCAATGGCTGCTTCCATCCTTATTGCTCCTGTAGTCCCTTCTCTCTCTCCACTCTTTTCTTGCATCATGGGCTCCCCATGGCTCACACCTCTCACACCCTCACCTTCACCTACTAAGGTGGTACTCTCAATCTCTCCTTTTGCCTGGCTGGAATAAATAGCCAGCCTCTCACTCTCAGACTCTCCTTTTGCCTGGCTGCAAGCCAGCCTCTCAATTTCACTCCCTCTCAAACCTAAAAGTGTCTCAACTACCACCAGGTCATCTACACTAGTTGTGGAAACAACTTGATTTTCAATAAGGGGTGTAGATTGACCTATCAACGGAATGGTAGTTTGAACTGTCAACGGTATGGATACCGTTGATGGAGAAACACTTGTCAACGAAAGAAGCTGTTTCGTTGATGAAGTCAATAAAGCACTTTGAGAAAGTGAAATTACAGTAGAATCTGTGGTGATTGATTTTAGAGATTGGTCCACAGATCCTCTTGCAACTTCAGAAAAAATTGGTTGATGGCCCAACAAATCACTTAACAAGTGATGGCCACCAGCTTCAGAGTGGGGCTTCTCCAAGATTAGAGTTGGCGAATCAGGAATAGATGAATGGATCATGTCCACATCTAGAGATAGAGTTGGTGAATTTGATGGAGATAGTTCAAGGTTGATGTTTAGAGAATGGGACTGTAACCCCAGAGTAATAATAGGGGTTACATCAAACTGAATTTGAGAAACTGGAAGTGTTGCTTCCAGTGTGTGTGCACCCTGTGTACCCTTGGACTTTTGCTTCACTCTCCTTTGGTATTGGGAAAATGTAGACTGTGGGCTTGAAGTGTCCCTTACCCTTTTGGAGTGTGCTCTTGGAGGAGAGCTTGTTTCAATAATCACATCCTTTTGGGAGGATGCAACTAGACTTGTGTTTAAATCCATTTTACTCATTGTGCCTTGTTGGGAAGACACAATGGGGCTTGGCTGGATTTCACTCATCTGTCCTTCCTTATCCTTAGGGTTTCTTTTATGTTCACCCCTTCCCTCATCTCTCTCAGCACCTACAACACTCCCCTTAGGTTGTGTAGTGGATTTTACAACAGGTGCCTTTTGGGAAGCACCTGAGGTTGGCTTGGAGGATTTCTTTGATTTTGGTTTTGTTGCTGGGGCAGGAGCCTGTTGGGTCACAGCTACAGACTCCACAGCAACAGGACTGGGTGATACAGTTGAAGTAACAACTATACTAGAAGGGATAGCAGTAGTTACCTCAATTATTGGCAGATACACCACTGGAACATCACCATTGTGATTCAGCCTCAGTATGTCTGTCAATACTCTCTTTTCTTGCACAAAACACTCAAACTTGGAAACAGGGTTAGAGATTACTAATGGTGTTGGACTAACATGATTAGCCAACATCATCAGAAACCTAGCATAGTAGATATTCTTTTTCCTATTAGCCTTATCACCCAACTTAGCACCAATTTCATACATAAGTTGGGTGCTAAAGTTGTAATATCTATCAGTTAGGAGCATGGTAAAAAGAATCAACATGGAATTAGTTAATGCATCAAAATTACTAATCTTTCCAGAAAAGACCTTGATAAATGCATCAGCTAAATAACTATATTCCCTAACCAAACCTCTCCTAATTATTCTACCCAGATTATCAGTAGGCAAAGAGTAGTTTATTGAATTTAGCATGTTAACCATTTCAGTGATTGTAGGCAAAGCATCACAGTTATTTTCAGGAATATGTAGACATGCTTGCAATACATCAGAATTAACTATGTACTCATTACCTTGGAGAGTAAATTGCAGTGTGCAGTTTGTTCCACTATACTCACACGAGGTCCAGATCTCCTCGATTATCTCATTATAGAGAGGAGTTGAGTGAAACATTGCATAGCTCAACTTGGAGTTCTTCATGAAGTCCATCATCTTGAAAAAGATACTGTTCGGGTTTTCCTTGACAACAAAAGGGATGGAGTTGTTCTTCTCATAGATGAACCCTCCAGCAGACATAAGCTTGACTATGGGTGCCATTGTTGTGTGAAGAAAAGCTTCGAACTGAATTGCTTGTTAGAGAGAAGAAGAGATAAAAGCCTTTGGAATTTTTGAGAACAGGTAAAAAGAAATTAAAGAAAATAGAATTTCTTAAATACTCCCCCAAAAATTCTCAGAAAAAGAGTCCAATAATAAATGTAAATTACTGGATTGGCTTAAAAATATAACCGTTACTTTTAAAGAAATACCATGATTTATACTTACAGGGGTGTATGCATAGATCGTGGTAAAAGACGTGTCAAAATTTCAACGGTTTCAGATTAAAAGCGCTATATCAACGAATCAGATTTGGGCGTATAAGGTCCCGTCTATTTCGTTGATAAAGCTGCGTTTCGTTGATATAAAAGAGCTATCAACGAAACACCCAGAAAAATGCTAAGACTGTCAACGAAATGGTGCGTTTCGTTGACATAGTAATTTTGACTTAGACAAAATTTCACTTTTTCCTGAGAAAATTAGTTCACAGAAAAACATAGAAAATTTCTGGCTACATTGTAACTTGCAAATATCTCAAAAATAATTAAGAGAGATTTAGTATACCTAGCTCACTTACTAATCTTGAGAATGATGATTCATCAAGTGGCTTGGTAAAGATGTCTGCAAGTTGTTGTTCACTTGGAACAAAATGTAACTCCACAGTACCATTCATAACATGTTCTCTAATGAAATGGTACTTGATGTCAATGTGCTTGGTCCTTGAATGTTGCACTGGATTCTCATTAATGGCAATGGCACTAGTGTTGTCACAGAAAATAGGAATTTTCTCAACTCTTATTCCATAATCAAGTAGTTGATTTTTCATCCATAAAATCTGTGCACAACAACTTCCAGCTGCAATATACTCAGCCTCAGCTGTGGAGGTAGAAACTGAGTTTTGTTTCTTGCTGAACCATGAGACAAGCTTGTTTCCTAAGAATTGACAGGTGCCTGTTGTGCTTTTCCTGTCAATTTTACATCCTGCAAAATCTGCATCTGAATAACCAATTAGTTCAAAGCCAGATTCTCTAGGATACCAAATGCCAAGGTTTGGTGTTCCTTTGAGATATCTGAAAATCCTTTTAATAGCAACTAAATGGGATTCCCTAGGATCAGCTTGAAATCTAGCACATAGACATGTAGCAAACATAATATCAGGTCTACTAGCTGTTAAATACAAAAGTGAGCCTACCATGCCTCTGTAACTTGAAATGTCCACAGATTTTTCCTTAGTATTCAATTCAAGTTTGGTGGCAGTAGGCATGGGAGTTTTGACAGGAGAGCATTCCATTAAGTTAAACTTCTTTAATAAATCATGAATATATTTTGTTTGACTAATGAAAATGCCTTCATTAACTTGCTTCACTTGAAGACCAAGAAAGTAAGTTAATTCTCCCATCATGCTCATTTCATATTTACTTTGCATAAGCTTGGCAAACTTTTGACAAAGTTTCACATCTGTAGACCCAAAGATTATGTCATCTACATAAATTTGAACAAGTATAGTAGAGCCATTCACAACCCTGTGAAAAAGAGTTTTATCTACAGTACCTCTAGTGAAGTGATTCTCAAGGAGGAACTGTGAAAGTGTGTCATACCAGGCTCTAGGTGCTTGTTTCAAACCATAGAGTGCTTTGAGGAGGAAGTATACATATTCTGGAAAATCATCATCTTCAAAACCAGGAGGTTGACTTACATACACCTCCTCTTCCAATTCCCCATTCAGAAAAGCACTCTTCACCCATTTGATAGACTTTGAAATTGGCATGGGCTGCATAGGCTAGGAAAATCCTTATTGCTTCTAGTCTAGCAACAGGAGCAAAGGTTTCATCAAAATCAATTCCTTCTTCCTGTGAATAGCCTTTTGCAACCAATCTAGCTTTGTTCCTTGTGACTATGCCATTTTCATCCATCTTGTTTCTGAACACCCATTTTGTGCCTATGACACTCCTGTCCTTAGGCTTGGGCACCAGATTCCATACATTGTTCCTTTCAAATTGGTTTAGCTCTTCTTGCATAGCCAAAACCCAATCTGGATCTAGAAGTGCATCCTCAACTTTCTTTGGCTCATCTTGAGACAGAAAGCTACTATATAGACATTCTTCTTGAGTTGCTCTTCTAGTTTGAACTTTTGAAGACACATCACCTATAATAAGTTCAAAGGGATGATCTTTAGTCCATTTCCTTGAGGGAGGTAGATTTGCTCTTGAAGAGGTAGCTTCATGATCATGATTGCCTTGATTGGATATTTGTCCTTGAGAAACTCCCCCTGAATTTGTTGTTCCTAACTGATCACTTCTAGAAGCATTTCTATGACTGTCAACGGTATGACCATTTTGGCTGTCAACGAAACGCTCATTTTGACTGTCAACGAATCCACCATCATGACTGTCAATGAAATGACCATTTGGTCTGCTAGCAGCTATTCTTTTCAATCTTAATGCAGCAATTTCATCTTCACTGCTGCTTTCATCTGTGCTAGATACAACAACTTTAGGCTGTTTCTCAGTAGCCTTAACATGATTCACTTGATCTCCTTCCTCATTTTCAAAAGAAAGACTTTCATGGAAACCTTCATCACAGAGACCTTGAATTTTGAGATCATCAAAAACAACATGTACAGATTCCATAACAATGTTGGTTCTGAGATTATAGACTCTGTAGGCTTTCCCTGCTGCATATCCCACAAATATTGCTTCATCTGCCTTTGCTTCAAATTTCCCCAAATGCTCAGCTTGATTTCTCAGAACAAAGCACTTGCATCCAAAGACATGAAGAAAATCCAATAGTGGCTTCTTTCTTTTGAGTAGCTGATAAGGGGTCATTCCTTTGGCCTGATTAATCAAAGAAATATTTTGAGTGAAGCAAGTTGTATTAACTGCCGCAGCCCAAAAATAAGTTGGTAACTTTGATTCATCTAGCATTGTCCTTGCAGCTTCAATGAGTGTTCTGTTTTTCCTTTCAACCACACCATTTTGCTGTGGTGTCCTTGCTGCTGAAAACTCATGCAAAATACCATTTTCTTCACAGAACACCTTCATGCTTGAATTCTTGAATTTTGTCCCATTGTCACTCCTAATCCTCCTTACTTTCAAGTCAGGATGATTGTTTACCATCTTGATGTGATTGATAATGATTTCACTTGCCTCATCTTTGGAGTGCAAAAAGAAAGTCCATGTAAATCTAGAAAAATCATCAACAATCACAAGACAATATTTCTTCTTTGAAATAGACATGATATTTACAGGGCCAAACAAATCCATATGAAGCAACTCAAGCTGATGGACAATTGATGACTCTGTCTTGCTTTTGAATGATGCCTTCTTTTGTTTCCCTTTTTGACAGGCATCACACAAACCATCCTTGGAAAACTCCACCTGTGGAATTCCTCTAGCAAGATCTTTCCTCACCAAATCATTCATAACTTTAAAATTTAGATGAGATAATTTCTTGTGCCATAGCCAACTTTCATCCTTGCTTGCCTTGCTGAAAAGACAAGTGATGGTTTCTGGACTTGTGCTACTAAAGTCAGCAATGTACACATTCCCTCTTCTGAATCCAGTCATTACCACATTGTTGTTTCCTCCTTTAGAAACAACACAGGCTTCTTTAGAAAAAGTAACTAAAAATCCTTTGTCACAAAGTTGGATGATACTAAGTAAATTGTGCTTAAGACCATCCACCAATGCAACCTCATCTATGATGACATTCTCTTTTGAAATCAAGCCATATCCCTTAGTGTAGCCTTTGCTGTCATCTCCAAAAGCAATACAAGGGCCAGCTCTTTCCTGAAACTCTGTGAGCAGGGTAGAATCACCAGTCATGTGTCTTGAACAACCACTATCCAAGTACCAAAGATTACTTTTGTCTCCCTGCACACAATAAAACCAAATCAAGTTGATTTTGGTACCCAAGTTTCCTTGGGTCCTGTTTTGTTAGCCTTTGCTTTTCCTTTTATATCATTTTTCACCTTGGGCTCAGATTGATTTAAATCAATCTTTACCCTTGGTGTTGATTTCTGAGGGTTGCTCACATTTTCATTCACAGCATGCATAGTTGGAGGAACAATCAGGTTATTCATATTCCATGGCATTTGTGGCATATTAAACATATTCATGTATGGATTAGGCACAAATGACATTTTAGCATATGGATTCTGAAATTGTGCATATGGAGCAAACATGTTAGGCATAACAGCCATTGTAGGCATGGAACTATTCATTGCAGGCTTGGGCATTTTCACATTAGCAGTTTTCTTAACAGATTTGCCGTTAGTAGATAAATGACTAACACTTCCACAATTGACACATGTCTTTCTAGGAGCATATTTATCAGGTGTGTAATTGTTGTGTTTGTTAATCCCTACTTTGCCATTCCTGTTATTCTTTTTATTTCCCTTAGCCTCAACTTGAACTTTCTCTAACTTGTCTTTCAATTGCTTGTTAGACAAGTGACCTACATTAGCTCTCTCAACAGGCTTCTCAACTTTCTTTGATTTACTAGACTCACCTTGAACAAAGTTCTTGGTGACAGGACCATACTTATTATTAAGTCTAGTGAGTTCATCTTTTCTTTTCTCTGTCAACGAAACAGCCTGATCGGTTGATGGTTCATCTGTCAACGAAACATTGCATTCCGTTGACATATCAACCTTCAACAAATGATCATTGTTGTTTGTTGACTCTGTTTCTGATTCTAAGGTTTCACCAACATACCCTAGCTTCTCTTTGTTCTTTTTCCATGATTGCTCACAGAAAGATTCCATACCTTGAACATTAATGATGTTGGTGGCAACATTCCTGGCATCTTTCCATTTTGCAATCACACTTTGTTCTATCTCAAGTTGTGTTTTAAGAATTTCTTCCCTTTGTAACACGTTCTCAAGTTCCTTCTTAGCATCCCTACTAACACATCTCATTTTTTTAAATTCAATGAGCTGTGCTTCTAACATTGCATTCCTATCACTTAAGAGCAAATTAGTCTCTTTTATTCTTGAATTCTCTTTGGTAAGTGATTTAAGAGTAACACGCAAATTATATAGTACAGTAGACATTTCATTTACTGCACTATCGCATTCCTCTTTAGAAAGCTCAGAAAGATTAGTAATTGTTACCTGGTTGCTTGAGGAGCTTGCTTCCTGCTCATGATTGTTAGCCATAAGAGCCAGGTTGACATACTCAACATCATCATCAGAATCTTCACCATTACCAGCCCAATCATACTCCTGAGACATGAAAGCCTTTTCTTTTTGCTTGAGAAGTTCAAAGTATTTCTTTTTATAATCAACAGGCTCAAGTTTCCTGTTGCCCTTCTCAATCTTGGGCTTTCTGCAGTCTCCAGCAAAGTGACCAAGCATTCCACAATTGAAACATTTAGATTTAGAATTTTCAATCCAGTTACTTTTGTTGGGTTGAAAGTCTCTCCTTGGTGGCCTTGCTTCTGAGTTTGTCTTGAACTTGAACTTAGAGAATTTTCTTGACAGAAAAGCAATGTGTTCATCAATCTCATCTAAGTCATCCAAGTTGGCTGGTTCTGATTCTTCTTCTTCTGTCATCTTGCCTTTACCCTTGCTAACATCACTCCTACAACTAGCTCGACTAGTTGTGGCCTTTGCAGCTTCTTCATTGTCATCTTCCAGTTGGTTCACAGATGCAATCAATGCAACAGATCCACCCTTCTTTTGTACCTTTTCAATTTCTTCATCTTGCTCCATTTCCAACTCATATGTCTTCAAGGTTCCATAAAGCCTCTCAAGAGTGTAGTCTTTGTACTCTTGAGTGTTTCTGAGAGAAACAGTCATAGGCTTCCATTCTTTTGGAAGAGCTCTAAGAAATTTAAGGTTTGAATCCTTGGTTTGATAGATCCTCCCATACAACTTTAATCCATTCAAAAGCTTCTGAAACCTACTAAACGTGTCATTTAGGGTTTCACCAGCTTTAAAATGAAAATGCTCATATTGTTGTATAAGGAGCTGCATTTTGTTTTCCCTAACTTGCTCAGTTCTTTCACAGAGAGTTCTAACAGTGTCCCATACTTCTTTGGAGGTTGTACAGTTTATGACATTGTCAAACATCTCTTGCTCCAAACCATTAAACAGAATGTTCATGGTTCTTTTATCTTTATGGACTTCTGCAACATCTTCAATAGTCCATTTTGAGACAAGTTTTGGAATTTCCACATCAGGAGCATCATCTGGCAGTCCAACTCTAGATGCAGTCTACATATCTCTCATCCATAGACATGAGATGTAAATGCATCTTTACTTTCCAGTGAAAGTAATTGTCCTTATCAAGAACTGGTATCTTTACTCCTGCATCCTTCTTCACCATGGTTACTGTTTTGGTCTTGATCTTTAAACTTCTTGTATGTTAGAAGCTCGCTCTGATACCAATTGTTAATCCCAAATGACCTAACAGAATTGTAGAAGGGGGGGGGGGGGTTGAATACAATTCTTGATATTTCTTAAACTTAAAACAACTTACAAATAAAAACTGAACTTAAAGTAAAAATCACAAGCACATAAATAATTTCAGTTGGATTGTTTGATGATCCAACTGAAGTGATTTTTATTGCGGAAATAATCTGTGATACAAAATGTACACAGCTGCTCAGTTACAAGATTGTAGAGAAGTATGCTCTCAAAGATAGCTAATACAAACTATTTGTTTTTCTTCTCTCTCTTTAAAGTAACTACTACACTTGGTTATATATACCCAAGTTTACAATTCTACGTTTGGCTAAACTAAAGAACAATAGTAGTAACCATCAGTAGCTTGCTTTTCATTCCTTTTGTCCAATGGTCCTTAGAGATCTTTGCTTTTGTCTTCATGCTTATTTTAATCATTCCCAAGAGCCTTATTGGAAATTGGAATGTTTCCTTATTTCCAGTAACCATTTTGATGGCTTCCAATGCAAAGTACACTTCCATATCTCCTTTAGATCTGTTCAGTAAACTGTCACTATCACTTTGTCAACTGTTCAAAAAGCAATAGTGATTCGTTGATAGCAGGGAGATGTGTTTCGTTGATAGCTTTATTCTTCATTCCGTTGATGGTGTTTCCTTCGTTTCGTTGATGGTGTTTCCCTCGTTTCGTTGATGGGTAAACTCCATACCGTTGACAGAGTGATCTTCATACCGTTGACATGTCTTCACTTAGACAAAATTACAAGGCATAATATATTTACAATTAACCAACCTATTTTGCCTATCTAGTACTTAGTCAACATGACTTAGAAAACCTATCTAATACATACAACAAAATGCATATCAAACTGTGAAGTATTGTACAGTGCAATTGCTACATTACTCATTTCGTTGATGAGCTTCCTGTCAACGGAATGCTGCAAAGCATGCCATTTCGTTGACAGTTACAAAATGACTTAATACAAAATCTACTAAGTGTTTTTATAATTATCATCAAGAACAACATATTCCTAACAAGAGAAGTGTTTACACTTCTTCAAAGCACTCAAGAACGTAAAAAATTTTGAGTGGACAACTGAAAGCCAAGAGGCCTTTGAGGCCCTGAAGAAATACATGGCTGAGGCACCACTGTTAGAAAATCCAAAGCCGGGAGAAACTCTTTATTTGTACTTGGCGGTTTCTAACACAGCCTTGGGTGCCGTTTTGGTAAAAGAAGAATTGAAGGTTCAGAAACTCATCTACTATGTGATCAAGATTTTACACGGGGCAGAAATAAACTACTCAACGATTGAGAAGTTTGACTTAGCCTTGATAATGGCCTCAAGAAAGCTACGCCCGTACTTCCAGGCTCACAAGATAGAGGTCTTGACTAATCAACCTCTAAGAAACATCTTGCATAGCCCTCAGGTTAGTGGAAGACTGATCAAATGGGCCATTGAATTAGGAGAATTTGACATCAAGTACAAGCCTCGAACGGCCATAAAAGCTCAAGCACTCGCTGACTTCATGGTTGAATGTACTATTGACAACCAAGAAGTCGGGGGGCAGGAAGTGATAGAGGAAGACAAGAAAGATGAAGAGATAGTGTTCAAAGAATATTGGGTGCTTTATTTTGATGGGGCATCAAAAACAAAATCAAGTGGAGCAGGTTTGGTGTTACAAAGTCCTGATGGATTTCTCATAGAATACGCACTAAAACTTGACTTCCCAACGACAAACAATGAAGCTGAATACGAAACCCTGATAGCTGGCTTAGGGCTGACTGGAGCCCTGAGAGTTAAAACTCTGAAAGTGTGTGGAGACTCGAGGCTAGTGGTTTCCCAGGTAAATGGGGAGTTTGAGGCCCGGGATGAAGTCATGGCCAAGTACTTAAAACTTGTTAAGGCCATCATGACTCAGTTTGATGAATGCTATGTGGAACATATTCCAAGGGAAGAGAACATGAAGGCCGATGCCTTGTCTAAGTTTGCTTTTTCTGAAATTGAGAACTACGCTGGAAGTGTATACTTTCAAGTCTTGAAGACCCCAAGCATCAATGCAAAGTTGGTAGCACATATTGATGTTGCTAGTTGTTGGATGGATCCCATCTGGAAACTGGGTGGCTACCCAACGACACTTCAGAAGCACGAAAGTTATATGTGAGAGCACTAAGGTATACCCTGATTGAGGGAATCCTATACAAAAAATCATTCATTGTTCCTTATTTGAAGTGTTTGAGACCCCAAGAGGCAGAACTGGCCCTAAGAGAAGTGCATGAGGGAATTTGTGGGCAACACTTGGGGGGCAGAGCCCTTGCTCATAAAGTCACTCGACTAGGATTCTATTGGCCAAGCATACTTGCAGATGCTAAAAGCTACGTGAAGAAATGTGAACGGTGCCAAAAGCATGCACCGGTGGTTAGACAACCACCAGAGATGATGACATCCATAAACTCACCTATCCCATTCGCCATGTGGGGGATGGATATACTTGGACCATTTCCAATGGCAAGCGCGCAAAGAAAGTTCTTGATAGTAGCAATCGACTACTTCACCAAGTGGATTGAGGCTAAGCCTTTAGCCAAGATAACCACCAAGCAAGTGATGCATTTCTTCTGGAAAAATGTGATATGCAGGTATGGAATCCCACGAGTCCTGGTTACGGACAATGGAACTCAATTCAACAATGATGAATTCAAGAAGTATTATGATGAGAATGATATCAAATTACGCTTCACTTTAGTTGCCCATCCTCAAGCAAATGGGCAGGCTGAGGTTGCCAATCGAATTCTCCTAGAAGAGTTGAACGCTCTAGAAACACTTGGGTAGACGAATTGCTCCCCATACTATGGGCATATCGTACTACTTGTAAAATCACCACTGGAGCAACCCCCTTTCTGTTGGCATATGGGGCAGAGGCAGTGGTTCCAGTGGAGATTACTCACACATCTCCAAGAGTTGAGGCTTATGAACCAGAAACAAATGAGGAAGGCTTGAGGCTAGCCTTAGATCTGATTGATGAAGTTAGAGACGAGGCAAATGCTAAGATAGTTCAGTATCAGAAACGAGCATCTTTCTATTACAACCTAAGGGTTAAAGAGAGATTCTTCCGTCAAGGAGACTTAGTCCTCCGAAAGATTGAGGCGTCCGAAGTTGGACAAAAAGGCAAGTTGGCCCCAAATTGGGAAGGACCATATCGCGTCAAGACCGTATTTGGCCGAGGCTCCTACAAATTGGAAACCCTTGAAGGGATCGAAGTGCCAAGGACTTGGCATGCTGCAAACCTGAAAGTCTATTATGTTTAAGTCCTGATTGGACTAACTATTAGGACAAGTAGAAATAAGGTCGACGAAACCAATCCAAGTTTTTAAACTTGAGTATTATGTAAGGGTTGAACCCATTTTCAAATTATTTATGAATGATATTTCTGAATATTGTTATGTTTTTCTGACAACTAATATATATCAAGCATCGATAAATGCAAACTTTGATTGAGCCAAAAGATATCAAATAAAGCTCATAAGAAAGACTTAAAATAACACAAGTCATAACTTAAAGTTGCATACAAACTAGACTTCCAAAGAGAGTTTAAATAAAAGATAGATAAAGCCACGAAGGGCCAACAAGATCTACTCTAAGTCATTAGACGGGTCCTTGTCAAAGGCAGGGACATCCATGTGAGGAACGTCTAAGTCCTCAAACAAGTCGTCAGCAGGCTCGGAATCCACCATTGGCTGTCACCAGGTTGCGAAGAGGCTAAAGTAGAAGTGACCTCAACACCTGGGAAAACTGGCACATGATACTTCTCCAAGCTAACACCCTCAATCTGCGTTCCCAACTGACCAATAATCTCTTCCCAGCAGTTCTCAAAAGTGTCGGGGAAGTTAGCATCATACTCCGCAGTAAGAAGGTCATCAAACTCCTTTGAAGCTCTATACTCAGCTATCACTTCCTCGCGGCCTCTTTGAAGGCGTGCCTCTAGCTCACGGACCCTTTCCTTCTCATCTACCAGCTCTCTCTCAGCAACTCTGAACCTCTCAAAATTAGCCTCGGAGGCAGACAAGTATCGATCCCTATCTCTCTCAGCAATAGCCTTCTCGACCCTAGAAGTCCTCAGGTTCCGTAAGGAAGCCTGATGATAGGCATTGGCCTACGAAATAGAGTGTGAATTAAAGAATGCTCAAAATAAATACAAAGTGATTGAAAGAAATTTGAGTTTGAAAACATATCGTAGCAATGGCCTGCGAGCCCATAAGCTCGATTTGTAGATCCTCAGAAGAATCCATAATATGAGCCCAGTCCCGTGGAGTGACCACGTTCTTGGACCACTCTGTAGCAGCCCGAGAGTCGCCAACTGCGGTGTCTTTGTTACGAAGACACCACTTAACAACAAAGGGGTTGGGATCTTCGTCAACCCTCGTTGGCTGCTCGGCCAGAAAAACAGGCATCTTCCCCGAAGAAGAGTCGCTTTCAGTAAGACCCCTTTTTGAAGCCCTCTCCACGGCAACAGAGGTCCCAGAAGCAGCAGCGGCTTCTCGCCTCTTGAAAACTTGGGCAAACAAGTCTTGAGCTGAAAATTAAAACAAAATAACAATTATTTACAAAGCAAGTTAGTCAATATAGTGAATGAACAAGCTAATTGGCTGAATAAATTACCCTCGGGACCCAAGTCACTAAGGCCATGTGCCTGGAGGGAAGCCTCAGAAACTAAAAGGTTGCAGTGATGAAGATTGTCTGAAGTGAGGGCTTCAATAGCTGCAGCCTCCTCGATTCCAAGTTTTAAACTACGAACAGGCCCATCTTGGGCTTCACAGAATCTAGGCCTAAAGTAATTATCCCAACTATCTCCCTCTATGTATATATAAAACCATTCCTTTTTCCATTTGGGCAAAGAGTCTGGCCCACTATCCGAGACAAAACAACTACGGTTGAGGTTCCTATTCTGAATTTTGACCCAACCCGCTCTTTGAGGAGCATTGACAAACTTAAAGAGATATATAAAAACAGAAACGCTAGGTTTGAAACCATGTTTCTTACACTGAACAATGAAACTGTAAATAAATCTCCAAGCATTAGGTTGGAGTTAAGTTGGACAGACTTGGGCTTCAGCTAAAAGTCTAAAAACGAAAGGGGGTGGAGGTAACCTAAACCCAGCATAAAAAGTCTCATTATATATCCTAATGGTCCCGGGCTTTTGATAACAGGCCCTATCATTCGGGCCGGGAGCTTCAGCCCGATAAGGCCCATTTATGCCAAATAATACGGATATTGCATCTATATCTTTTTGTTTATATTTTGAAGGGAAGTTGAAATCTTCCAAGTGAAGAAGGTTAGGGAAATTTTCCCCAAATTCATCTAATAAATCCCTAAGGGAAAAAACAGAGGCATGAACAAGGGAATGTTTATTACCTCTAGTGGCAGCCCGTGGTACACGGGTAGAGCCCTGCGGAGGTTGAGAAAGCTGAGACTGTTGAGAAGAGTTGGAATCTGCCATTGATAATCCTTGGAGAATGATGAAGAAGATGAACCTTCGAATAAGAACTTCGAAGAAAACCGGAAATAGTAGATCCTCGAATGGAGACGTGGAAAGAAGGGGCGGTGGAAAGCCGGAAAATGAAAGAAACCCTAGCAGAGCAAAATCTAAGGAAATTTAGAATGAGAAAGTTGTGAGAAATGAAAGTGAGAAGAAAGCTCTCACTTCCCCTCAATTTATAGAAAAGGATGGCCGGTTAAAATCCCCGATTTACCTGCTATAGCAGGTAAATGGGCCAAGGAACAAGTAATTGGGCCTATTTTAGGCGGCAAAGCCCATACTTTCAAAATTCAAATGAAATTTTGGAGGGATCTTTATAATTCTAGAACATCCCTTGGAATTCTATCAAATTCTGGAAGGATCTTTGGAATTCTAGAAACTCCTTAGAATTCTAAATAAAAGTCTTAGAAATTCTTAAGGATCATAATCTGTAAGCTAGGAGACCTCCTTGAGCGCGTGGTTCACAACTCCGCCTTGTACGCGGGGGTGAACACCGCCCATGAGACAAAAGAAAATCTAGCTAAAAAAGAAGGCAAAAAACGCCCAGGAGACCTCCTTAAGCGCGTGGTTCACAACTCCGCCTTGTACGCGGGGGTGAACGCCGCCCAGGAGACAAAAACAAAGTTAACAAAAATTAAATTCAAAGGACGCCCAGGAAGCTCCCTCGTGCGCGGGGCTGACCACCCTGCCTTGTACGCGGGGGTCACCCACGCCGAGGTGGCAGCACACGATCAATTCTAGAGAAAAATCCAACCACGCCTGCAAAGCAGGCTGCTACCCATGGCTTGTGAATCAGTCCTTCCAGGCGACACTCACCCCCGCCCAGGAAGAAAATGAACTGACTCCAATTGTTTTTAAAAAAAAGAAAAAAAAAATAAAATATATATATATATATAATGAGAACCACGCCTGGGAGACACCCACAGGCGCGTGGCTCACAAAACTGTCTTCTACGCGGGGCTTATCAACGCCACCCGCGCAGATTATTTTCTGAAGAGCTGATGTCCCCTCACGGGGAACAAGACAGGATTGACAGCTGCTGCCCCCCCCCCCCCCCCCACGGGGAACAATGCCAATTGTTGCTATGTAGGAAATGAGACAAGATAAAGGAATTCAGAAATTGCTAATTAAATAGCAAAATATTATTTAAAATTCCTAGAAAATTCAGAAAACTTCTGAAAAAATAGAAAATAATTTTCAAAATTATTTTCTTAAATTTGGAAAATATTATATGCTGGTTGGCACTTTTTAAATATTTCTAAAAATACCCGTGGGTACGAGAAAAATTCCTAAAATATTAGAAAAATTACGGAAAAATACAAGGGGAATTATTTAAATATTCCCTTGATAAAGAATGACAATAAAAAGACCCTGAACCTCTAAAAAGGTCAATATAATTTCTACGAAAGCTTTAAAATTTTCCTAGAAATTGGGGGGCAAATGATATGGTCAGAAAAGTAATTATAGAAATATAATTAATGATTCATTGGAAAGGCCCAATATTTAAGGCCCAAAACCCAGATTATTTATTAATTACGAAATTAATAAATAGGGAAAATATACCGCTCATGAAAAGAGTCCAAAATATGGTAAATTAGTCAAAGAAGGATCCAGAATCCTAATTAATGAGTCATAGCCTTTATCAACAAGGAAAAGACTTATTCAGCAAGCAATACAATGTTTATCCATTATAAAAAAGGAGACTTATTAGCTAAGACTCCTAAACCTACCATAAATACGAGGCTCCAGACGCCTATATAAAAGACCTGATCCTACAATCAGAACTACGTCTTTGGCTTGATTCTCAGCATTAATTGAGATACGTAAGCATCTTGTGAGGACCGATTTAGTCTCGAAACACAAGTTCAGCCATTAAAGCTCGAAAGCTCATAAATCTTAGCAATAAATATACAAGCACGTTTTTTTAATCCATAACAGTTCTGTTGCGAATGAAATCTTTTTTCATTGAAAAAGATCATATCTAATAACGACGTACAATATAAGTAAGACCTGTAATTTTGAAGTGCTTGTAGTCTTGTAATTACGGGAGATTGAACTATTTTAAATGAGCGTGACTTATTTTGCAACCGTCATGTAACTTTATAAAAAAATAAAACAGTATTTAACCTGTTTAAAGTAGTTTGAAGTAGTTAGTAAAACTATTTGGTACAATATTTCTATAAAATTTGTTTGATATATAGCTTATTGTTTAAGATATACTAAATTTATAAAAAAAAATTATTTGATATGGTACAAAATATTCTCGTTGGCTATTGTAAAGTGACGCAGATCAAATCATATTTTGCTAACTTCAAAAAATAAACCTATTAGCCTTATTATTACATCTTCTGTATCCAAATTTCTTATTTGGTTGATATTCATTGTTCACTCACCATATCCATTATTTTTTATCATTATTTATTTGGTCTATAATTACTTTTGATCTCTCTGAACTGTTTATTATATAAGCAAATAAATGTAATTAACCAAATAGCGAATCTGATACGAAATATGCAATAAGGCCAATAGTTTGTTTTTTCAATTTAGCAAAATAAGATTTGATATGCATATCAAATCATATTTTGCTAACTTTGAAAAACAAACCTATTGCCTTATTATTACATCTTCCGTATCCAAATTCCTTATTTGATTGATATTCATTGTCCACTCGCCATATTCATTATTTTTATCATCATTTATTTGGTCTATAATTACTTTTGATCTCCCTAAACCGTCTGCTATATAAGCAAATAAATTTAATGAACCAAATAGCGAACCTAGATACGAAATATGCAATAAGGCCAATGGTTTTTTTTTTAATTTAGCAAAATAAGATTTCATATGCATCACTTTGCAATAGTGATTGAAGCTCTAAATTAGTTAGTAATCTCTTTCAATTAACAATTATCAATCATCATTGTCACAATTTATTTAATGTTTAAAAGTTTTAATATTTTCTATAAAAAATAATATCTAATCATAAATTGTTAATATTAAATATTGAAGTAATAATAAATATCAATGATATGTAATAATGAGTTGTACACAATTAATGTATGCATATTAAAGTAGATGAGTATTAATTGTAATTATACATATATAATTAAAATATAATTTAGAAGAGTATTTTGGTAATTTAACTTGAATAAATTGACTCATTGAACCACCTAGTTGCTCTATTATATATATATAATAAATAGATATATATTGATTGTATATAGAATTTGTAATCTAATAGTATATATAATATGAGCAAATATATACTTATTGCAAATAAACATGATTTACAATATAAAAATATTAATATAATTCTTTTTCCAATGGACCAATTTCAATTTATAACATTTTGTATATTTATTTTGCATGAATTTTTCTCTAATATGGTCAAATATATGATTTTAAGGCACTTGTGAAAATAGATTATCTACCTTACCAAGTAGATTACAAAAATAGACCAAAATAGAATATAACATATCGAGTATTTGCACATATTAATAAAGAGTTTTATCATATAACCAAAATTGATGTCTAACATAGTGGTTAAAAGTGTGGTCTCTAATTTAGAAGTCAAGGGTTCAACTCTCATTATAAACAATTTTTTTATCATTAATATAATAAGTAGGGGTAATTTGGTAATTTCACACAGATTAAATTGTCTTAAACAACCCCTTAGTTGCTCTATTATATATACTAGTTTTATACTCGTGCAATGCACGGGATGTTTTATAATAAATTTATAAATTCTTATTAATAAATTGAAAATATTTTTCTTTTTAATTTTTGTGAAAAAATGCAAAATAATATATGTAAATCTTGTTAAGTAAATGATATTTATTTTACTAATTTCTAAATTAAATTAGCTTTTATTATAATTTTCTTATGAAATTTCATATTTTGCTAATTTTAAAATCATTGATTTATATTTTTTATTTTTTTAATAATAAATTAAGTTAATAATATGTTTTTTCATATGTATATATTATTTCGGTTTATGTTGTACTTCTTGAAATGATAAAAATTACTGAATTTTTTAAATATATAGAATCACTAAAAGAATGATTATTTATATGTTTATTCATTATTTTTATAAATTTAATTTTAATAAATTTTAGTGTAATTATTTAAAATATTAAATTTATATTACTTTTATTATTCTTTAATTTTATATAAATATTACTTTTTGTCTAAATTAGAGTATTATTAATAAATCTAATTGTGTGATTGTTTGATAGGAGATTTTTTAGCTATGTAGGACCGCTGACGACCATACCATACCATTTAAGTTCTTTACACTAATTATATATAAAAATATAATAATAGATGATATGTGGTCGGGTCGGAGCAGACTATTCTTGACAAGATATCAAGTTCCGATATGTGAGTAGCATCATATGGCTCTGAGAGAGATATTAAGACTATCTTCTTAATGGTATGTTGTATGCATCAAATTCTTACAAACTAAAACTAAACAACAACATTAGTAGAATGAACTAAACTACATTAAGTAATTAGTGACTCTGCACCAATAAAAAAAAGGGGTCCTCGGACAGTTATTTAACAATTCATTTCATGTCTGTTGGATCAACATTCCAACGATCACGATTAAAAACAAAAATTCCCCGTTCCGTGATTATTTATCGCGGAGCTTTACAGTTCCATGTTTTTTTTATCACGGAGTACTCTACCGCTCCGCGTAAAAAAAGTGCGGAGCCCCTAACTCCCATTTTCCCTCCGCAATTTTTAACCAAAATTCACTTTATTTGATCATTGTAGCCATAATTTGCAATTTAGGTTAGAAAAGAGGGAGAAAAGGAGATCTTGAAGACTTTGAAGAAGTATTTGTTCATTTCTTGAATTGTATAAGTCTTTGTTTTCGTTATTGTTTGATTATTATGGCGGATAAAATGTTTGAAAAGTTATTCGGGTTGAATTGTGTTGGTTATTCGGGTTGAAAATAGGTTAAACTGATTCTAATATTATTTTCAGAGGTTCCGCGATTTTTTATGCGGAGTAAATTGAGGGGCTTTATGGTAATTTTCCACTCCGCGTAAAATAAGCGCGGAAAGACGTCACTCCGCAATAAAAATGCGCGGAACGGGGAATTTTTTTTTTTAAAATCCTGACCGTCAGATTGTTAATCCAACGATACATCAATTGATTGTTGTTTAAATCGTCCCTGACAATTGATTGGCTGAACCCGGACCCATAAAAAAATACACTTTCCAAGTGAAACACATGTATTTATTGGGTAAAGAAATTCAACTTTCAACTTGACGGGTAGAAAATTTTTCCATCCAAGAGCTTCAAAATTATGTTTTAAAAAGTATTTCATACAACTTATCCATCTATCTATCTATACTATAATATTATAAGCAAACTATCATCTATTTGGTTGGTTGGTATTTTGGTACTCTAATTAACAACCGTAAGATTTAAAGATAATATTATAATATTATAATATTATAAGCAAACTAGCCTCTATTTTATTGGTTGGTAGTTTGGTACTCTAATTAACAACAGTTAGATTTAAAGATAGATAAGTAAAATTGTTGATTGTAATGTCAAAAGAATATTCCTTTATTAATATTTAAAATACTCTCACAGGTTCAAGGTTCGAATCCCGTCAACTGCATATTATTATTAAACATTTATATTATATATTTTTCTAAGTTACGTTCAAAAAATTTCCCGTCAATAACATATTAATTAGAATTTTTATTATCAAAATATAAATAAATAGTTAGAATAACATCATATATATATTATTATATTTTATTAGGTCGGTTGGTCGGTATTTGAGCCGATTCACGGGCCTATGTATAACCAATTTATTAATAACCAATTACTTTTTACAGCACATTACCTATTTTATATTTTTTTAAACTAAAACAACTAATTTTTTAAAAATTAAAACGGGCAACATATATATAAAATGGTAACATTATTATATATTTATAACCGATTACCTTTTTCAGCTAAAACACCTTATGTGTTTTATATTTTCTAACTAAAATAACTTAATGTATCTTCTAAATATAATACATGCAAAATAAATATACAATGATAATATTGTTATATATAATTATTAATGAAATAACCAGTTATTCTTTCTGGCTAAAACACATTACCTTTTTTATATTTTTTAACTTAAACAACTAATTTTTTTAAAGTAAGGTTTTAGTAATTTCCTCCTTTTGCAAAAATATCACGGGTAATTACCTTTTTATATTTTTTATATTTTTTCTTACTAAAACCCCTCTTTTTCCAAAAATATCACGGGCAACCCTACTTATTTATTTTAAAACACATTTTAAAATTTTTAATTACGGGCAATTACCTTATTCAACTAAAACATGTTACTTTTTCTATTTTTTCTTTCTAAAACCTTTCTTTTCTAAAAATATCAAGAGTAAACTGTTAGAAATGAATACCACTAGAAACTAGACAGAGGGGGGTGAATGGATAGTTTGATATGTTTTTCGATTCTTGAAAACTAAGTAAACAACTGTATGTGATTATGATATGTAATATGCAGAAAGTAAATAACACACACAATCACTTTAATCTACTTTGTATAAGCAAATTAAATACTACAGCTTTCCAGGAAATTCACAATCGAATTTCTGGCTTCTAAACAAGAACAGTCTGAACTTGCTTGCTTACAGAGAAAAGAGCTTAGCAAATTACTATGTGTATCTCTCTTACTTCTTACAGTTGCCTGTGCACGATATATATATTCACCTATACAAACTAGGCACACACAATATTACACAGCTACCCCTTCTGAAGGTCCAACTTGTCCTGCCATAAGAAGTTCACTGTGTCAGGAAGGACCACCTGCTTTTCGGAGTCTTTCCCGTTTCTGTAGCTGCTTGTCTCTTATCTTTCTCTCCAAGTTTAGCTGTAGATTTGCCATCTGTTCTTTGGACCACCTTGCCAGAACAAATGCTTCAGTATTTGTCTCCTTTGATTCTTGGTTCTGTACCTTGATTTGTCTTGTTATAAACGGCTAAGTGTTGATATCGTGAACTCCACTTTATCCCTGACTTCGCGATCTCCCTTGTGAGGACTACGCGATATAGCCTTTGAAGACTTTGCGACATAGGTCATTTGATGACTATGCGACATAGGTCATTTGATGACTATGCGACATAGGGCTTCTGAGGACTTCACGATCTAGGCTCTTTTGACTTTGCTGACTTCAACACTTCACGACATGTGTCTTGAGGACTTCTCGACATAGTACAAAATGGACTATGCGATATAGTACTTCACGACATGGATATTGGTGACTTCACGACATAGCTTTCTTTTGACTTTGCTATATAATGCCTTAGACAAATTCCTGCAACTTATTTCTTCATAGCCTTATTCAACTCTATCCTGCTGCATGAACACTTCTGAACTTCTACCAGGATAATTATTCAATGGCCTATATACAAACTAGATGCAAGAAACTTTACTAAGCTCATTATAAATTTGAGCATACATGATCAAGCTAATGTTCATGAGAACAAGACAAGTACATTTAGAGACCTATACTATATCCCAGTGATAGAAATCACTAGGTCATGTAATGTGACATAGTCACATGGTGTAGGCTTGTTAATAGTGGTATTCAGACATGTCTTGAGCCTAACAATCTCCCCCAAATTGTGAGTAAGACCCTTAGGCACAATTTCATGTCTGATAACAAGCCTAACTAACATAAAAAGAACAGATATAAGGAAGATACAGTTAAGCACAGAATATGATAACAACTTGGAAATTTAAGCTTACAGAATTCTTCCTTGAGCTACATAGCTTCTGTTTCCAATTGTTTCTCTAAGAAGTCATCATAGATCTTCTTCTTCCTCATTTCTTCATTCTTCTTTATCTCAGAGATTGCCATTAGAATATCATCTCTAGCAGTCATTTCTTCAATGAGAGGAGAGTCCTTTAGATCTTCAGCTGCTGTTCTGAGGGCACTCTCCACATATGAGTGTATAAACTCCATCCTTATTTTGCTTGTTCCTCCATAATGATTTTTGTACTCCACAGTATAAGGATTTTGTTTTACCCTGCACAACCCTTTCTTTCTTAGCTCCCTTGCTCTTTCTTCTATCTCGGCCAACTCCTTCTCTTTCTTACATCTCCTTTCTTCATTCTCTCTCCTCAGGTCTTCTTCATGATCAGCATGCATTTTCAAGAACCTGGCAATATCTATCTTCCATGTCCTTTCTTCCTTTTCTTCAAAGTTCAGCAAGGCATTTATCCTTTCAAGCTCATATTTATAGAAATGTTGCCAGCCTCCTTGCTTCATTATCTTCTCTCTTCCATCAGTGTACTTAATCTCTAGATGATCTAGCTTCAGTTTGACTTCAAAGATCCTTTGAGCTCTCAAAAATGCTAGGGCATCTTCATCATAGTCTTCATCAAGTGGAAACACATGGATGCCAACAACATTTGTGAGTTTTCCAGTTTTCTTTGTTATCCTTATTCTTTTGGGTACACTCTTGATCTTCATATGCCTCACAAGAGGTACCTTTCTGGAACAAGGTGACTTTGTCTTTACTGCCACATCATTTGGAAGTAGCTTCATTCCTTTCCCCTTCATCCACTGTAACACTCCACTAGCTGTGACTTTGTGGAAGTGTTTTCTTGAAATTACTTTAGTGGCTTCATCTTTCTTCTGTGGCAATTCAGATTCAGAAGTCATGGATAATGATTTTGGAGGATCATTGCTAACAGTACCCACCCTAGACTTAGAGTCTTGTGTTGTGGTTAAAGTACTACTAGCAATGTCCTTGACTTGCTGAATTCCACTCCTAGTTCTCTTCACTGTCTCCTTTGCCCCCTTTGTGTCATCACCAGCATCTTTAGATTTCTTGGAAGATTTGCTCCTGTTGCTGTCACTTGGTCCATCCTTATCACTCCTTGAATGAGATCTCCTCCTGTAGGTTTTCTCCTCATCATCATCCTCCCCATCCTTCTTCATGTTCTTTTCTTTGACAGAATCAGGCAAAGCACCATGAATCAGAAAAGATTGTAGAATGTTAATCATCTCTAATTCCTCTGCTGTCTTGACTCCTTTCTTTGCTCTTAGCATTTGCAGCACCTGGTTGATCTTTGTGTTATTCTTCATTGTCAGATCTTTGGGAATGACAAGTTGGTCAATACTTCTGACTTTGGATAGACTTTGAAAAATTACTGTCCTTGGCTTTGGTATGACCTCAGGCAGTCTTTGATTTTGGTCCATCTCCAAGTCATTATAAAGACTTTTATTGTTAACCCCACTCTTCTCAATCAACTCCAGAATTATTGACACTTCAGTGAACTTCAGTTTCTCCAGAGTTTGAAATGCTAAGTGCCACAAGCGGTTGTCCTTGCATACCATGATTATTTCTCTCAGATAAACATCCCTGATTTTCCTTACTGCAACTGTGAAGTACTTGATGCTTTCCCTGAGATTCTGTCTGTATGCTTGTGCATCTCCTTGAGCATTCTTGTAGGTGGCTTCCAGAAACTCCAGGAAGGCCTCATCATGATAGATGTGAGAATTGGCAACTTCCTGTAGCTTGGCCTCAGTGATAAGTGTAGCTTGGATAGGTTTAGCAATTGGAGTAGGTATAGCAGGTTGAGAGGTTGAGATGTCTTTAGGCATTGTGGATGGATAGAAGGTTGTGGTGACTGTGCTTTTCTGACCTTGTTCATTTATGACCTCTACAGGGGGAAGTATGATTGGCTGTATTGTCTCTTCAGTGAGCTTGCCCTTTAGCTTTGACTGCTTGGCAGGTACTCCCCCTTTCTTTTTCACAAAGGCCTCCTTTCCTTTCTCCCCCTTAGGCTTGGGATCAGACAAAACGTCTTGAGCTTCCCCAGGAATAGGCAGGTTCATGGATCTCATCAGTGAAGTCATCATTTGTTGCTGTACCAGCAAAATGTTTGTAGTGTTGGTGCCTTGATCATCTAGTTTGTCATTGAGTTGGCTTAGAGATGTAGATAGCATTCTGTTTTCATCCTTGAGAGAGGCCACTTCTCTTTCTAAGCCATCCACCTTGGAGAATAATTGTTGAGACTTGAAGGAGTTTAGAGATTGATCTTTGACCCTGGCAAAGTCATATTTGGAGATGTCTGACAGAGGGACTTCATCCACCAGCTTATCACCATACTGATTTTTCCACATGACATTCAACATAGCATTGGTGGTGATGGTAGTTTTTGCTTGATTTTCCAGTGTAGAAGCCAGTTTCTTGATGTTGTCTGTGACCATGGCAAGAGTCACATCCATCATGGACACATTTGTGGAGGTTTTCTGGACTTCTTTGAGGATACCATCCACCTTGGGAAAATCAGAGAGATAAGAGTTTCTGAGCTTAGTGAGGGATCTGTCTGTCTCCTCCTGAATTGAAGAAATCTCTGATTGAAGCCCTTTCCCAAGATAATGCAGAGCCTTCAACTGGTTCTTGTACACATCATTTACAGCCTCATAGATTGCAACAGGAGAAAGATCCTTAGCATTGGAGCCCAGAGAGGTGAGGTATTCTTCTCTCACAAAAGCCAGGGCATCTTTGAGTTTGAGAGTCCTCTTAGCATCCAACCAGGCATCCACATTCCCCTCTGGTTCAGCTGCATCCACAATCTTCTCATGTTGAGCTTCAACATCCTCCTTATGGCATAGCAGGATAGCTTCATAATCAGCATTGGGAAGGTTGGAAGTGAGGAGATGTTGAGCTATCTTTGAGAACTCATCAATCTGTGCCACATGGAGATCTTGAATAGCTTCTGCTGTCATTTGGGAAGGCACAGATGATGATCCTGAAGGCCTGTCATGGTGCACAGGCTTCAGCCATTCTGACATTGTGGCCTGAGCCAAGTGAGAGCTAGTGCTAGGCACTTCATGAGATGTGTGAGTTTGAGTCTCCTCCAGCCTTGGAATGGCTGTAGGGTCTGATGTTGTCTCCATTGAAATGGGATGTGTTACAACATCAGCCCTATATGTCTGTGAAGACAGTTCCACATCCCTAAGGATGGGAGAATTTGGCACAGAGTCTCCAGTGAAAACTGGTGAATCCTCCATGTTTGTGTTGGTGTCATTAGGATATGCCTCAGCATGCATTCCCTGACCAACTGAATGTGGGTCCTGAGTGGTGAGCACAGTGTCAAGCACCATGTCACTTGAAGTTGGCTCAATCACAGGGCTGGATTGTGATTGATCAAGGACAAGATTGTCATGAGAATGACTCTCTTGTGCAGAAGAAATTTTAGTGGAAGAATCTGAGAGAGAAGTGGGGTTCAGATTAGATTTTGGCAACTCCCCCTGAGAAATAGGAGGAGTTTCAACATTGATGTGCTCTCCACTTAGTGTTTGATCACCCTTATCACTCCTAGGGTCAAGAGTGAGGTCTTGACCCGGTGCAGACTCGTTACAACTTGCAGTGGGGAGGCTGCTCTTTTCAATACCCATGACCTGTTGAGAGGCCATGGACAGTAGCAGGTGTACCCCTTTTTGCACATCTGAATCCTGTTGAGAGGATGCAGTGGTGGCTACAGATTTTGATTTCTTCTTTGGTCTGGTGAGAGGTGACTCAGGAATCTCACTTGCTAACTCTACAGATTCAGGGATAATAGCTAAGGTTCTCTTCTTCTTCTTTTTAGTAACATCAACCTTTTGAGAGATTGATGCACTTGGCTGACTAACCTCTACAGTGGTGTTTACAGTGGGGTTGCTGGATGGGATAGGGAGGCTTGGGTTAGACTGTGATGCTCCTTCAGTCTCAGCCTCCCCTGTCCAGGAAAGAGCATGGTATATGGGCTTATCAAGTGGATAAGACGCGAATGTGTCCTGCATATGCGGGGTCACACTCAAGATCACATCCACTTGATTCCTTGTGTCCAATGAACCAAACAGAATCTTGGACATGGACTTGGAATAAGCCATCTTTGATTTATCAATACCCTCCAAGTCATGGACATTAGCATCAAGATAATTTAAAATAACTTGAAGAAAGCGAGGGTAAAAGATGTCATTACCTCTTCCACGGACTGTCCTCCCTAGCCTTTGAGTCAATTCCTTGAGGATTATTGCTCCAACATTGATTTCCTGATTGTAGGCTAGGGAATAGGCCAGCTTCACAGCAATGTGGCTGATATGGTCCCATCCTGTCTTTCTGCAAAGGAACACCTTCTGGAGTGCATCAAATAGAAATGACCACTCCCTTCTTACAAACTTCTTATTCAGCTTTCCAGTATCTATCTCATCAGCATACTGAATGAAGGTCATGAAGTCTACTATTTGAGCATCAGTAGCTTCTTGGTCATGACCCTCCACCTTGAACCCTAAAGCTTCATTTATCTCCTTCTCCCCAAACTGGAAGTGTTTGCCTCCAATTGAACAAGCTATTTCCTGGAACGAAGTTCCATCTTCCCTGGCCATTGTAGAAACCAACGCCGTTCGCCAAAATCCTTCCAATACATCAACATACAACGTGGGGTTCAAGGTTAGGGCTTGGCTGAGGTAGGAATCGTTCAGGAACCGTACAAAACACTTGTACCTGGGTTTAGCCTCAGCCTCAGAGGGAATGGTGAGAAGATTTGTTTCTTTGGGGATGGTTAAAGGAATAGAGGATGATACTGTTTGAGATTTGGGTGCCATTTCAAGAGAGAGAGTAAGAAAGAGAGTAGAGAATTTGTGCTTAGGTTAGAAAGTTTGAGAGCAATTGACAAGATGAAAAGTTGCAAACGGTTAGAAAAAGGTATTTATATGATAGAGACACTGCGATATGGAGTTATGAATGTGTACAGTCTATCTGTATGTCGCGAAGTCAAAAGTGGCCTGTACCGCAAAGTCTTGCAAAGGATATCGCATAGTCTCAACAATGAACTATGTCGCAAAGTCTTCAAAATGAAAGGATTGGGGAGACTTTGCGATATAGTAGAAATACCCTGTCTAAAGCTCTCTTTTAGGAATTTTAAGCAATTTGTCAGACTTTTATCAAATTTTGAAATAAAATTAATTTAAATCAAAATTCTGTCAACTATGGAGACTTGTCGATATAGTTATTCGAAGTCGCGAAGTCATAAAATTAACTATGTCGCAAACTCATGAAATGAACTATGTCGCGAAGTCTCACAATCTCAACAGTTTGCGATATAAGTCTGTTTAATTTGAACTATGTCGTGAACTCTGAAAATCATCTATATCGAGATATCTCAAAAGCTCACAACTCCACTAACAATTATGATTTTGAAAAATATGCAGTAAAATACTGAAATATTTATAAATCATATCTCAGCTAATTTTCACTCCAAACAAATAGATCATTTAAATACAGTGAAAATTTACTGCTGCAACTATTAACCAGCATATTTACTTAGAACAACTGAATGAAGGATTGAGCATTCCAATTTCACTCACAAGTCTGTTGAAGACTACTTCATTCAGAGGTTTAGTAAATATGTCAGCTAATTGTTTCTCAGTTGGAACATAAGAGACTTCTATGGTACCATTTGCAGCATGTTCCCTAATGAAATGGTACCTGATCTCAATGTGCTTTGTAGTAGAATGATTAACAGGATTAGCTACAATGGATATTGCACTAGTATTATCACACATCAGAGGAATGTGTTCTAACACTAGTCCATAATCCATGAGTTGATTTCTAATCCAAAGCAATTGAGCACAGCAACTTCCAGCAGCAATATATTCAGCCTCAGCTGTGGATGTTGCTGTTGACTGTTGTTTCTTACTAAACCAGGACACTAACCTTTGACCTAGGAATTGACAGCTTCCAGAGGTGCTCTTCCTGTCAATCCTGCATCCAGCATAATCAGAATCTGTGTAACCAACCAGGTTGAACCCAGTGCCCTTTGGATACCATAGCCCAAGATTAGGAGTCCCCTTCAGATATTTGAAAATTCTTTTGATGGCCATCATGTGAGATTCCTTGGGATCAGACTGGAACCTTGCACAAAGGCATGTGGCAAACATGATGTCTGGCCTGCTAGCTGTGAGATAGAGTAGGGATCCAACCATTCCTCTATAGACCTTGATATCAACTCTCTTGCCTTTCTTGTCTTCATCCAGCTTGATTGCAGTAGACATAGGAGTTTTAGCTGGGGATGACTCTTCTAAACCATATTTCTTTAAAAGATCCTTGACATACTTGGATTGGTTTATAAAGATGCCATCCTCCCTTTGATGTACTTGCAGGCCTAGGAAATAGGTTAACTCTCCCATCATACTCATCTCATATTTACTTTGCATCAACTTAGAGAACCTATCACAGAGTTTTTCATTTGAAGAGCCAAAGATGATATCATCCACATAGATTTGAACAAGAATGATATCATTTCCATGCTTCTTGAAGAATAGGGTTTTGTCAATTGTACCCCTGGTAAATTGATGCTTAAGAAGGAATTGAGATAGAGTTTCATACCAGGCTCTTGGTGCCTGTTTGAGTCCATAGAGTGCCTTGAGCAGTCTATACACAAAGTTTGGGAAGTCTTCACTCTCAAAGCCAGGTGGTTGAGACACATAAACTTCTTCAGCAAGATCACCATTGAGAAATGCACTTTTCACATCCATTTGATACACCTTAAAATCTGAGTGAGCTGCAAAAGCCAGAAAGATTCTGATGGCTTCCAGTCTAGCTACAGGTGCAAATGTCTCATCATAGTCAATGCCTTCTTGCTGACAATATCCTTTGGCAACCAGCCTTGCTTTGTTTCTTACTACCACTCCTTCTTCATCCATCTTGTTTCTGAACACCCATTTGGTGTCAATAACATTCTTTCCTTTTGGAGGTGGCACTAGTTCCCATACTTTGTTTTTCTCAAATTGATTCAACTCTTCTTGCATGGCAACAATCCAATCAGAATTCTTCAAAGCTTCTTCAATTAATTTAGGTTCCTCTTGTGACAGAAAGCAGCTATACAGACAAGTATTTAATGTTGCCCTTCTTGTTCTAACTCCCTCACTAGGATCTCCAATGATTTGATCCCTAGTGTGGGCTCTGTCCCATTTCCTTGTGTGCCCCTGTTCATTTCCTTGATCTGTTCCAATCTCATTTTGGTTGACAGTTGCATTCTCTTCTTCTCCCCCTGTGTTTGTGAATCCTTGCACAGGTGTTTGAAGAAGATTGTCAACTTCAAGAATTTCATTTTCTAGAACAGTTTGAACAGGGGGTTCATCTTCACTTTCAGAATCCTCAAGATAACCTTGATTCTCAAATCTCAATAGCACACTGTCTTGATCACTTATTTTCAGTCCTGGAGTTTTCTTGTCATCAAAGGTGACATCCATGCTTTCCATGACTTTGTGTTGCTCAGGTACAAACACTCTGTATGCTGTCCTTTCCAGAGAGTATCCAATGAAGATACCTTCAAATGCCTTAGCATCAAATTTTCCAACATGCTCAGAGGTATCTTTCATCACAAAGCACTTGCTTCCAAACACATGCAGGTGCTTGAAGGATGCTCTTTTTCCAGTCATTAATGAGTAAGGAGTTTTGCCAGACTTCTTATTGATTAATGTTCTATTTTGCACATAGCATGCTGTGTTAACAGCATCAGCCCAAAAGCTAGTGGGTAGCTTTGCATCCAGCAACATTGTCCTTGCAGCTTCAATGAGAGTTCTATTCTTTCTCTCAACTACTCCATTTTGTTGAGGTGTTCTAGGAGCTGAGAATTGTTGAGAAATTCCTTTATCTTTGCAAAACTCATACAATGTTGAATTTCTGAACTCAGTCCCATTATCACTTCTCAAAGCAACTACAGAGGAACCAGTGCTTTGTGCTTCTTTATCAACTCTCTTGATATGCTCTATTATGACTTGGGGTGCTTCATCCTTGGAGAATAGGAACTCCACCCAAGTATATCTTGAATAGTCATCTACCATTACCAGAGCATATTTCTTTTTGGAGAGGGACATTACATTCACAGGGCCAAATAAGTCCATGTGAATTAGTTGCAGAGGTTTTGAGTTTGTATTGAGCAACTTGTTCTTGTGACTTGATCTTTTAATCTTCCCTTTCTGACAAGCTTCACATGCTCCATCTTGCACAAACTCCAAGGCAGGCAAATCCCTGATGAGTTCTCTCTTGGTTAGAGAGTTCATTGCCTGAACATTCAAGTGAGACAGTTTCTTGTGCCACAGCCAGAATTCCTCATTTGTGGCTTTTGTGTAGAAACAACAAATTTTTCCCTTATCTGCAGCCTTGAGATTAGCTACAAACAAGCTTCCTTTCTTCACACCAGTTAGAACAACTTCACCACTTTCCCTTTTTGAGATTGAACAAAGGTCTTCATCAAATTCCACTTTGAAGCCTCTGTTGGTAAACTGTCCAATACTCAAGAGATTATGCTTCAGTCCTTCAACAAATGCTACATCTTCAATAATGACATTTCCAGATTTAACACTGCCATATCCCATTGTATAACCAATGTTGTCATTTCTAAAGGTTACTGATGGGCCAGCCTTTTCCTCAAAATGTGATAGCAGGGCTATATCACCAGTCATGTGACTTGAGCATCCACTGTCCAAGATCCATATGACTCTCTTATTCCTGTTGCCCTGCATTCACAAAATGACTAAGTTGTTTTTGGTACCCACACTTGGTAGGGTCCAGTTGATTTAGAAACATTTTGATTAATAATTCTTCTGTCATAAATTGCATTTCTCATAGTAGGAGACTTCACTTTTTCTGTGGCTTTGGAGTTTACACTCTTGGGCTCACATGAAGTTTTCACCCTCTCAACCCTGATTGGGGACCCTGTCCTATGAGAATGTATGTGTGTGTGTGATTCACCAGATTGTGCAGAATCAAGTTTATGTTTAAGAGATAAACAGTTAGCAATCACAGTCACATAGCATGTCATGCAGTTTGACTTACCACAGAAAGAATCATGACTAGAATTTATGCTAGCAGAAAGGTTACTTAGGTTGTCAACTTCAACAATTTCAGACTTACTACACTTATGAGTCAAATGATTAACAGATAAGCATTTTTGACATTGTTTCCTGGGAGCATTTGGCACATAAGCATAGTTGTTTCCTTTGTTAACACCAACTTTACCATTTCTGTTTTGTTTCCTTTTCTTAACAACTTCTTTCTTTGCTTTAGGACTCTTGACAAGATTGTCTTTGGTCTCTTTCTGATTGACAAGTTCAGGAAAGGAAGAAGTGTTCTTAGCAGCCTCATCTTCTTCAAGTAGTTGTTGCTTGATGATCAGTAGTTCCTCATCAAACTCAACAGCACTCTTTCTGAAGATGGGCTGTTCAACACTTGACAGAATGGTTGGGGCATTTTTGTTTGTAAAAGTTTCCTTTCCTTTGCCCTTGACCTTCTTCCTTCCTTTGTCATTATCATAGTCAAAACCAACTCCAACCTTGCAGTCTTCAGTGTGTTCCTTGTGGTAGGTTTGAATAAGTTCAGAGGAGTTTTTGAAGCTTCTTAGTTTCAGTTCAGTTTCAGCAATTTGTTCTCTAAGGGCTTTCTCTATCTGCTCAGCACAAATCACTTTGTTTTTAAGATACTCAACCTCCTTTTTCAAACCATCCAGGTTCACAACCATTAACTCAAGTTTCTCATTCTTTTCTGTAAGCTCAACATTCTTAGCAGTTAGTCTATCAATTTCTTCATTAGCTACTAACATGCTAGTATGAATATTAAACATCTCAGTGCTCATATCTTCAACAGTTTGCTTATATTGAATGGGAGTCATATCAAGAGAAGTAAGAATGGGTACCTGACTTGAATCACCATCATCAGAAAATGCCATCAAGGCATAGTTTGAGTACTCTTGTTCTTCTTCTTCATCAGAGTCATCCCAGCATTTTCCCTCAGCAATAAAAGCTTTGCCCTGTTGTTTCTTGAGTAGAGCCTCATACTTAGCTTCAAGCTCTAAATATGCTTTGTCCTTCTTGACTTGTTTAGGCTTTTTGCACTCAGTGGCAAAATGCCCAAGTTCATTGCAGTTATAGCATCTTATTTTGGTCCTATCCACACTTCCTGTCTTGTATCCACCCTTAGCAGCACTAGCAATCCCTTTTCCTTTATTGAAGGTGTTTGAGCCACTAGATCCACCAGTGTTTCCAGTATTGAACTTGGACCTGAATGGCTGCTTTCTTTTAAACCTTATGTTAGGATATCTCCTAGCCATATAAGCAAAAGATTTGTTTTCCATTTTGTCCAGTTCCTCCATGCTGTAAAACTCATCTTCCTCAGGCAAATCATAGATGACCTGGACCTCATCACCAGTGTCTTCAACTTCCAGTTCCTCAATCTTCACTTGACTGACTTTAAGAGAGTCCATTCTTTGACTTAGGTTGTCAGCAATAAGTGCACAGGAGGTATTAGCCACTAATCCTTGCTTTGCTTGAATAGATCTCTTTTGAAACAGCTCCAACTCATATGTCTTCAAAACACCATATAACACATCAAAACCAATCTTTGTTAGATCTCTTTCTTTAAGGGAAGAGATTCTTGGTTCCAAGTGATCTGGAAGAGTTAGTAAAAACTTCATATTGAGCTCTTCTGTTTCATAGTGTTTGTCATAAAGTTTGAGCTCGTTTATCAGCTTGTTGAATCTCTCAAACACTTCTGTGATTCCCTCTTTTGGCTGAGCCATGAAGGCTTCATATTGTGAAACAAGAATCTGCTTCTTGTTCTTTCTTACTTCAGTAGTTCCTTCACAGAGCACTTCTATAAGATCCCACATCTTCTTGGCACTAGTACAATGAGCAACAGTGCCATACATGTTGAAGTCCATAGATTCACAAATGATAAGTTGAAGATGTCCATCCAGGGCAACTTTTTCCTTTTCAGGATCAGTGTATTTTGAGGGATCTTTGGGCACATGTTTTGCTGGTACAATCTCAGTGCCACTGGTTGATTCACCAATCTCGATCATTGGAATGAAGGGACCATGCTTTAGAATATCTAAATACATGGGGTTAGAAGCTTTGATGAAAAGCAACATCTTCTTCTTCCATAAACTGTAGTGCTCCTTGTTAAAGGGAGGAATCTTGATACTGCTTAGTTTCTGTGAACTCATTCTTGATCTTTTCCTGTTTGTACGTTAACAGCCTTCGCTTTGATACCACTTGTTAGAAATGAATACCACTAGAAACTAGACAGAGGGGGGTGAATGGATAGTTTGATATGTTTTTCGATTCTTGAAAACTAAGTAAACAACTGTATGTGATTATGATATGTAATATGCAGAAAGTAAATAACACACACAATCACTTTAATCTACTTTGTATAAGCAAATTAAATACTACAGCTTTCCAGGAAATTCACAATCGAATTTCTGGCTTCTAAACAAGAACAGTCTGAACTTGCTTGCTTACAGAGAAAAGAGCTTAGCAAATTACTATGTGTATCTCTCTTACTTCTTACAGTTGCCTGTGCACGATATATATATTCACCTATACAAACTAGGCACACACAATATTACACAGCTACCCCTTCTGAAGGTCCAACTTGTCCTGCCATAAGAAGTTCACTGTGTCAGGAAGGACCACCTGCTTTTCGGAGTCTTTCCCGTTTCTGTAGCTGCTTGTCTCTTATCTTTCTCTCCAAGTTTAGCTGTAGATTTGCCATCTGTTCTTTGGACCACCTTGCCAGAACAAATGCTTCAGTATTTGTCTCCTTTGATTCTTGGTTCTGTACCTTGATTTGTCTTGTTATAAACGGCTAAGTGTTGATATCGTGAACTCCACTTTATCCCTGACTTCGCGATCTCCCTTGTGAGGACTACGCGATATAGCCTTTGAAGACTTTGCGACATAGGTCATTTGATGACTATGCGACATAGGTCATTTGATGACTATGCGACATAGGGCTTCTGAGGACTTCACGATCTAGGCTCTTTTGACTTTGCTGACTTCAACACTTCACGACATGTGTCTTGAGGACTTCTCGACATAGTACAAAATGGACTATGCGATATAGTACTTCACGACATGGATATTGGTGACTTCACGACATAGCTTTCTTTTGACTTTGCTATATAATGCCTTAGACAAATTCCTGCAACTTATTTCTTCATAGCCTTATTCAACTCTATCCTGCTGCATGAACACTTCTGAACTTCTACCAGGATAATTATTCAATGGCCTATATACAAACTAGATGCAAGAAACTTTACTAAGCTCATTATAAATTTGAGCATACATGATCAAGCTAATGTTCATGAGAACAAGACAAGTACATTTAGAGACCTATACTATATCCCAGTGATAGAAATCACTAGGTCATGTAATGTGACATAGTCACATGGTGTAGGCTTGTTAATAGTGGTATTCAGACATGTCTTGAGCCTAACATAAACCTTTACTTATTTATTTTATTACTTTTAATTACAGGCAATTACCTTTTTCAATTACAATATATTACTTTTTCTATATTTTTTTACTAAAACCACTCATTTTCTAAAAACATCACAGGCAAACTGTTACTTATTTATTTTAAAATCTATTTTAATATTTTTAATTATTTAAAAGTTTAACACGCCTACTTATTTTTTTAACAAATAAATTTAATAAAATATTAAAACGTCAATAATAATAATAATAATAATAATAATAATAATAATAATAATAATAATAATATCTATTTATAACCAATTAACTTTTTCAACTAAAATACATTATTTTTTCTAACAAAATTCTCTCCTTTTTCAAAACAAAACACGAGCAATCACCTTTTTCAACTAATACGTGTCACCTTTTGTATTCCTTACTAAAATCTCTCATTTTCCAAAAATATCATGAACAACTCTTTAGTTATTTATTTTAAAATCTATGTTAATATTTTTAATTATTTTAAAAAGATCACTTATTTTAACATGCCTATTTTTCTTAACAAATAAAATTAATAAAAGTATTAAAATATAAATAATAAAATAACAACTATTAAAAACAATTCGTGCATCACACAAGTTTTAAGCTATCTATACTATTATATAATAGCCGAAACATTGAAAGTTATGCTTTTTCGGTTTCGTTCATTTGTCCTAATTAAAAATAATAAAATACTATAATTATAGTAACTAATCAATTGTTTTTAAATTAAAACACATCATCTTTTCATAAAAAGATATTATCTTTTTCGGCCAAAAGACAATACTTTTCTATTTTTTCTAAAAAAAATCCCTCCCTTTTGCAAAAATATCACGAGTAATTAACTTTTCAACTAAAACACGTTATCTTTTTTTTTCTTACTAAAAACCTCTCTTTCCCAAAAATATGACGGACAAACCCTTTCTTAATGTGTTTAATTATTTAAATATTTTAACATACCTACTTTTTTTTAACAAATTCAATTAATAAAATATTTAACATAATTAAAAATTCATATAATCCAATCAAAAATCATATGTATTACATAACTACAAACTCTTTCAGTTATACTTTAATTAGAATTCAAAAACATCACTTTTTTTTAAAAACGTTTTTATTTAAATTTATATTATTACAACAAAATATATTGATAATTTGGACGGTTAAATGTTTACTAAGTTAATAAACTTTTATAAAATTTATAAGTCTGTTTTTAGATTTGAAGTATTAAAGTAGTATTTTTAATACTTTTTAAAAAGATAGCATTTCCTGAAGTACTAAAATCTCAAAAAATTTAAAAATATATTTCAAAATTAATGTTAAAGTCTCTCATGTTTTGCAAGGTGAGCTCCCAAAATACCCACCAAAACAGTTTTTTTGCCCAAAATACCCACCGGCGGGATGCTCCGCCCTAAATACCCACGGAATACGCATTACAGACATGCGTATACTGTTTTTACAAAGGATGCGCATCTCAGACATGCGTATTCTTTGTAAATATTTTACGGAATACGCATGTTAGACATGCGTATATTGTTTTTGAAAAAACAAAGAATACGCATCTCAGACGTGCGCATCCTTTGTAAAAATTGAATACGCATGTCTGACGTGCGTATTCAGAGGGTATTTTGGGCGGAACATTCCGCTGGTGGGTATTTTGGGCAATCCACCCCATTTTGGTAGGTATTTTGGGCATTTTCTCTACTTTGCACGGGTTATTGGCTAGTATGAATTTATATTAGAGCAAGTTGTAAGTGCAAATATAAGTAATAAAGTAAAAAATGATACTCCAACAATATCCTAGTGATTCCCAAAATCATTAGGACATTCATCTCATTACCTATGTAAACACTAGTCATTACCTATTTCATTTTCATGAATAAAAAAATCATTTCTCTCTCTTTTCAAATTTATAATAATAATAATAATAATAATAATAATAATAATAATAATAATAATAATAATAATAATAAGGAATGAAAATATGAAATGTTGTTGAAGCTGATATACAAAATTATGTTCCTAAATCACTTATATACTCCCTCCGTTCCATTTATATTGTCCAGAGACCAAAATCCATATATTTAGCAATCAACCAAAAAATACCAATTTTTAGCTCAAATATTAGCATATTTGTAAAAATTTAACAAATTTAACATCCATTTTACCATAATTAGCTAATGTGGCCAAATATTTTGGGACAAATAAATATAGAATTGTGGCCAATATAAACCGGACGGAAGGAGTAATATTTATAAGTAACATGTTAGGACATTGTTGGACTTGCTCTAAGAGCATCTCCAACGAGATTGACTAAAATCGTTAGCTAAAATTATATAAAATACTGATTATGTAAAATTTGCTGAACCTGTAACGTATTGTGTTCCAATGGAGTTGACTATAGAAGTTGTCTATATCTTAAAAATAGAATGTTATTATTATTTTAAGTTGTTAAAAATAGAATATATAATTTGAATATGATAATATATGATGTGAAATATTACTACAGGTCTCTAGTGGTTCGACAAAAATAGCAAATGTTAAGGGGTTGGCTAAAATTTTGGCTAACAATTTTGTCCCATTGAAGTTGAGAAAATTTTACATATTCTCTAAAAAATTTATTTATAGTATATGAAAGGGTGAAAAAGTGCTTTCGTTTCACCTATACTTTTAGCGATGCTCTAACATAAACATTTTTTGACCTGTTTTAAAAGAACTACTTATTATTTTTATTTTTTTTTATATTTTTTTTTTGTCATGAGATACGTTTTCGTAAATGAATTGCATCACGGAATGTCGGAGAAAACCGGAGTGAGGGGTTTATTTTCTTTCATTCAAGAAAATTTATCATCTAACCGAAGGGCATGCAAAGATGTCCCCGAAAATTTAGATAATAAAACTAAAATGTCTGAAAAGAGAACTCTCATATTCACCACAAGTCTTTCAATTCCTGAAAACACAAAAAATACACAACATAAGTCTTAATATATTTATTATAAAAATCGATAATACAAATGTACGTCTCAAAATATTTATTATAAAAATATTAGAAAATAAAATATGAAATATCAAGGTAAAGTCTAACCAAAGGGGATCCCTTCTTTACCCTTCTTTCTAATATATCTTTCAGGGTTATTTTGGTCTTTTAATATTAATATATTTATTACATTATATTAAATGTTGCACAATTAATATGCACATACATACATACATACACATGGGTGGCATTTTAGGGAGAATTACTTATATGGAGTCTGGGAGAGAACCATTACACAAATACATATAATACATGTTTTTATCGCATTTTTTTATTAAATATCAGACATACATATATGCATACATACATATATACATACATACATACATACATACATATATACGTATGTACGTACGTACATACATACATTTATTATGTGAATATATACAAATATTTCATTAAGCGATTTTAGTTTTTTGGTTACCACACAGGCATACGTATATATATACATACACATAACATACATGCTAATATATGATCATATACGCTAATATATACCATATATCATTATATTATTATTAGATGAATGTGCATTGTAATTATTTATACCTCTAATAAATCAAATTATACATAATCTTTAACATATTTTAAGTATTAGATTTGTATGACACAAATATGTTCAAATAAACACAAGATAACAAAAAGAACAAAGAACTTTTATGTATACAAGTGTAATACAAAATTGTACTAATTTTATTGTCGCATAACTCATAAGTTGATATTCTAATATGGAAACGTACAAAAAAAATCGAATAAATCAGTTTACTCACATTTAGAATATGATCGTGCATTGCACGGGATAAAGAGCTAGTTCAATCTAAAATGCAAGAATAAAATTACTTTAAAAAGTAGAAAGATCCGATCCATATAGAAATGAGTGACCCAAAAAGCATGTAAAAAGACAATAACACCCAAGACACAAGCTTAAGTTTTTAAAATAAAAAGGACAGAAAAGGTCATTTTCCAATTTTTTTGTGTTTAGGAATTAAGATTACTAGCTTAAAACCCGTGTGATGCACGGATTGTTAATTGTTATTTTATTATTATTTTTTTAATTGTATTTGTTAAAAAAATAAGTAGACATGTTAAAATAGCTAAACACTTTTAATTAATTAAAAAAATTAAAACGTATTTTAAAATAAATAAGTAAGGGTTTGCTCGTTATATTTTTGGAAAAGGAGGGGTTTTAGTATGAAAAAATAAAAAATGTAACATATATTTAGTTAAAAAAAAATAAATGTTCGTGATATTTTTGGAAAATGAGGTTTTAAAATTTAATAATTTAAATTATTTAAATACGTTTTAAAATAAATAAGTAAAGGGTTTGTCCGTGATATTTTTAGAAAAATAATGGATTTTAGTGAGAAAAATAGAAAAATTAAATTGAAAAATACAATTTCCCGTGATATATTTAGAAAATGAGGGACTTTATTTGAAAAAATCTATAATGTATTTTAGCTGAAAAGGTAATTGGTTATAAATAGGTATTTGATTATTTATATTTTAATATCTTAGTAATTACATTTGTTAAGAAAAATAAGTAGGCATGTTAAAATAGGTAAACTTTTTAAAAAATATTTATAATATTAGGTTTAAAAATAAATAACTAAAGGTTTGTCCGTGATATTTTTGGAAAATGAGGGGTTTTAGTAAGGAAAAATAGAAAAACTAAAATGTTTTAGTTAAAAAGGGTAATTACCCGTGATATATTTGAAAAAGTAGGGGAATTTGTTAGAAAAAATAAAAAAATAATGTATTTTAGGTGAAAAGGTAATTGGTTATATATAGGTAATATTAATATTTAATAATATATTTCTATAAATAAGTAAGGTTAATTAAGTAAAAACACGAATTTAAGAAATGACAATTAAGTAAAATCACAACGTACCATACCGACAAAACAAATTTTTAATATTTCGTCTATTATATAATACTAGCTTAAAACCCGTGCGATGCACGGATTGTTAATTGTTATTTTATTATTATTTTGTTTAATATTTTATTAATTGTAATTGTGCAAAAAATAAGTAGGCATGTTAAAATAGCTAAACACTTTTAATTAATTAAAAACATTAAAACAAATTTTAAAATAAATAAGTATGGGTTTGCCCGTTATATTTTTGGAAAATGAGGGGTTTTAGTAAGAAAAAATAAAAAATGTAACATATATTTATTTTAAAAAGGTAAATGCCCGTGATATTTTTGGAAAATGAGATTTTAAAATTTAATAATTAAAAGTATTTAAATAAATAAAGGGTTTCCAGTGATATTTTTGGAAAAAGAACGGATTTTAGTGAGAACAATAGAAAAATTAAATTGTAAAAGGCAATTTCCCGTAATATATTTAGAAAAGGAGGGGCTTTGTTAGAAAAAATATATAATGTGTTTTAGCTGAAAAGTTAATTTGTTATAAATAGATATTTGATTATTTATATTTTAATATTTTTTGTAATTGCATTTGTTAAGAAAAATAAGTAGACATGTTAAAATATGTAAACTTTTAAAAAATAATTATAATATTAAAATAGGTTTAAAAATAAATAACTAAAGGTTTGTCCGTGATATTTTTGGAAAAGGAGGGGGTTTAGTAAGGAAAAATAGAAAAATTAACCTGTTTTAGTTGAAAAAGGTAATTGTCTGTGATATATTTGAAAAAGTAGGAGAATTTGTTAGAAAAAATAGAAAAAAATAATGTATTTTAGGTGAAAAAGGTAATTGGTTATAAATAGGTAATATTATTATTTAGTAATATATTTATATAAATAAGTAAGGTTAATTAAGTAAAAATACGAAGTACAGTTAATTAAGTAAAATCACAACGTACCATACCGACCAACAAAAAATGTGGGCAATTAAGTAAAATCACAACGTACCATACCGACCAACCAAACTTTTAATGTTTCATCTATTATATAATAGTATTGATACTATTACTTTTATTTTAATTAATTATCTCGTTTAAATTGAATGTTAAAAAAATTATAATAAACATGAATTTCATAAGTTTAATATAATAATATTACCAATATATCTATCTTTTGTCCGTGTTATTTTTAATTTGAACATGAGTTGTTTCAGTTAAAAAATATAAACAGGTAATATCCTTAAAAAGACAATTAGTTACTTATTAACAATTATATAAAATTATATTAATTTTTTTTATATATACGTCTGCATTACTTTTAGAAAATTAGTTGTTTAAGTTAGAAAATATAAAAGAGGTAATTTGTTTTAGCCGAAAAGAATAACTTGTTATTTATTAATATTTATATAAAACAATATTACCATTGTATATTTATTTTGCATGTATTATATTTAGAAGATAAGTTGTTTTAGTTAGAAAATATAAACACATAATGTGTTTTAGTTGTCGGTTATAAATATATAATAATATTACCATTTTATATATATATATTGCCTGTTTTATTTTTAGAAAATGTTAGTTAAATAGATATATGAAATAGGTAATATAATTTAGCTGAAAAAGGTAATTGGTTATCAATAACTTGGTTAATAATATTACCATATTATATATATGTTGCCCGTTTTATTTTTAGAAGATGAGTTGGTTTGGTTTAAAAAAAATATAAAATAGGTAATGTAGTGAAAAAAGGTAATTGGTTATTAATAAATTGATTATAGATAGGCCCGTGAATCGGCCCAAATACCGACCGACCGACCGACCAAAACTTTTAATGTTTCGTCTTTAATAATATAGTATAGACTAGCTTAAAACCCGTGCGATGCACGGATTGTTATTAATAATAATAATTATTATTATTATTTATGTTTTAATATTTTATTAATTTGCATTTGCTAAAAAAATAAGTAGGCGTGTTAAACTTTTTTAAATAATTAAAAGTATTAAAATAAATTTTAAAATAAATTAATAACTATTTATCCGTGATATTTTTGGAAAAGTAGGGGTCTTAGTAAGGAAAAATAGAAAAAGTAACATGTTTTATCTGAAAAGGTAAGTGCCCGTAATTATAAGTATTTAAATAGGTTTCAAAATAAATAAGTAGGGATTTGCCCGGGATATTTTTGGAAAATGAGGGTTTTTTAGTAAGGAAAAATAGAAAGATTAACATGTTTTAGTTGAAAATGATAATTGTCGGTGATTGTTTTTAGAAAAATAGAGGATTTTGTTAGAAAAAAAAAGAAGAAAAAGTAATGTATTTTAGCTGAAAAGATAGTTGGTTATAAAAATGTTATTATTTAATAATAATTTCTTTAGAAAATGAAAAAAATTGAAAAAGTAACATGTTTCGGCGGAAAAAGTGCTCATAATTAAAAGTATTAAAATAGATTTTAATACTTTTAATTATTAAAATAAAAAAATAGATTTTTAAAATAAATAAGTATGGGTTTGCCCGTGATATTTTTGGAAAATGGGGGGTTTTAGTAAGAAAAAATATAAAGAGTAATATGTTTTTGTTAAAAAGGATAATTGCCAGTGTTTTTTTTAGAAAAAGAGAAGATTTTGTTAGAAAAAAAAAGGTAATGTATTTTAGCTGAAAAGGTAATTGGTTGTAAATAATGTTATTATTTAGTGATAGTTTTTAAAAAAATAAGTAAGGGCAATTAAATAAAATCACTAAGTACCGACCGTCCGTCCATCTGACTACCAAACTTTTAATGTTTCGTCTTTAATAATATAGCTTAAAACCCGTGCGATGCACGAATTGTTTTTAATAATTGTTAATTTTATTATTTATATTTTATATTTTATTAATTGCATTTGTTTAAAAAAATAAGTAGGCGTGTTAAATATTTTTAAATAATTAAAAGTATTAAAATATATTTTAAAATAAATAAGTAACGGTTTGCCCGTGATATTTTGGAAAAAGAGGGGTTTTAGTAAGAAAAATAGAAAATAACATGTTTTCGTTGAATTTTAAAATATAAAAGTAACGATTTGCTCGTGATATTTTTGAAAAAAAAGAGGGGTTTTAGTAAGAAAAATACAAAATGTGACATGTTTTAGTTGAAAAAGATAATTGTCAATTAAAATTATTAAAATAGATTTTAAAGTAAATAAGCAAGGGTTTGTCCGTGATATAATTGGAAAAGTAGAGATTTTAGTAAGGAAAATAGAAAATATAACATGTTTTAGCCAAAAAAGGTAATTGCCCATGATTTTTCTAGAAAAAGAGAGGAAATGTAATTACTAATTAAAAATATTAAAATATGTTTTAAATTAAATAAGTAAAGGTTTGCTCGTGATATATTTGGGAAATGAGGGATTTTAGTAAAGTAAATAGAAAAAGTAACATGTTTTAGCTTGAAAAAGAAATTGCTCGTGATTTTTTTAGATAAAAATGGTAATGCATTTTAACTGAAAGGGTAACTGATTATAATAATTTTTATAATAATTAAATAAATAATTAAATAAGGCAAGTACCGTACCAAAAAAAACAGGTCCCAAAACTTTCAATGTTCGTCTTTAATAATATAGTATAGATAGATAGATAGATAGATTTATAATATTAGTATTTTATGCTACTAAATGGAATAGTCCGTGATATTTTTGAGGTTTTAGTTAAGAGAAATATTAGTTATAAAATATAAAAATGAATATACGTTTTGAAAAAAAAAAGCTAATTGGTTAGTCATTAATAATTATAATATTATTATTTTATTTTATTAAATAGATCTGTTCGTGATATTTTTGGAAAATGAGAGGTTTTAGTTAGGAAAAATAGAAAAGTAGAAATTTTAGTTAGAAAATATAAAAAAGAATATACAATTTGGTTAAAAAATGTAATGAGTTAGTTATTAGCAATTATAACTTTATTATGTTATTTTAGTAAATGAAATTGTTTGCAATATTTTTGAAAAATGAGATGTTTTAGTTAGGAAAAATAGAAAAGATATTCTATATAATAATTTTAATATTTTATGTAACGGTTCTCGTCGATTTGATCAAAAATATCTAACGGCTGAATTGAGTGACCAGACTACAAAAACTTTGATGACCAGGCTACAAAACTTTCAATGTTTGGTCTTTAATAATACAAGCCTATAACCCGTGCGATGCACGAATGAATTTTAGTATTTTTAATTTATTAATTTAGTATTTTTATATGATTTACTATTATTTTTTATCTTATTTTATTAGCATTTATTTGTATTTTGATCTTAAAATTTTTTAATATGTTGTCGACGGATTAATATCTTGAACTTTTGAATGTAGCTTATAAAAATAGATGATATAAATATTTAATAATAATAATATGTTGTTGACGGGATTCGAATTTTGAACCCGTGAGAGTATTTTAGATACCAAGAAAATAATATTCTTTTAATATTACATCAAACGGTTCTCATTTATCTATATTTATATCTAACGGTTATTATTTAGAGAACCAAACTACCAACCAACCAAATACATGGTAGTTTGCTTATAATAGTATTTTTTTTATATGATTTTTTAGTATTTTTTATCTTATTTTATTAGCATTTATTTGTATTTTGATCTAAAATTTTTAATATGTTGTTGACGGGATTCGAACCCTGAACTCGTGGGAACATTTTAGATATCAAAAAAAAAAGATATTCTTTTAATATTACATCCAACGGTTCTCATTTATCTATATTTACATCTAACGATTATTATTTATTATTATTTAGAGCACTAAACTAAATGACCAAACTACCAACCAAATAGAGATGACCAAACTACCAACATTATAGTATAGATAGTATAGATAGATAGATAGTATTGATATAGATAAAAACAAATCAAAGCCAAAATTGTTGCAGGTCAAGATCCTACACAGCCTAATTCAAAATCAAAATGGTTAGAAAATTTGAATATAGTAATACAGCTTCTTAACGACACAAACAAGGAAAAGAAACATTAAAAGATATCCGGGATGAACACTCTACTACGCACTAAAATAATATATAAATCAGAAAAATTCTATAGATCGATGACAAATATAGAAAAGTTTGAAAGTGACATACAACAGTTCAGAAACAGGGTTTTTCATCAAATCACGTCTCTAGCTGATCCCCGGAAAGACAAAAATAATTATCACCCAAGATATAAATTAAATTCTCTCTACCTGCATAAACTTATGAACAACATATTCAATATTATTTGGAAAGAAAAAAGTTGATGGTCGTGTAAAAGTAAAACCCATTAGAAACTAGACAAAACACAAACAATGAATTATAAAGATTAACATAGTAAGGTATGTTTAACTAGGCAAAAGCACAGTCTCATAGCGATGGATACAAAAAACATAAAAACAAATAGTTGAAAAACATACCTCAGTCCCAATCATTGGTTTTGTATTGGGAGATAATAGGACTTTGATTTCACAAAGGAGAGAATGTTTTTCATGCTTCTATGACTGACTTACATATATGTCTGTTGCTTGCTGCAAGCGCTCATCGGACCACTTTGTCTGTCTTAAACATGCAACTCTTTTATGCTCGCTCTTGGACCATTTTACTTCTTATGTTTTACTTAATATTTTTTCTTCACTTGACTTCTTTCCTTTTATTTAGAGGAAACTAGTTTCTACTGTCTGTAATGGTTAAAGTGCAAAATATTATAACATCAACATACAAACAGTATCAGATCCTGTTCATCCATCTTCCTTTAGTCAGAACCTCTATATTTCTTCTATAGAAAATTAAAGTTGATCCATAACAAGCGATTGTTGCTAACCATCTATCCGTCATAAATTTTCACGAATAGGAAAAAACTCTTGAAGTGGTGTATTAAGTGCGGATAGATGACATGATCACCGCATACACAACAAATTTCAGTGTTAAACCTATCTGCCCAAAAATTATAGCAGATAGATGGTTGCAACAATCGATTGTTAGGGACTGGAAGCCATATAATATAGCACACTTACAAATTGTAAAAACTAGCAAAAAATCGAACTTTGAAGATGATACAATTGTAAGAACTAAAGAAAAGCTTCCAGGCTGCCTAATAGCTCCAAATACTATTCATCTATATATGATTTCAGTCAGAACCTAATATACATTCTCAAATATAATATTGTACAGTTACAAACTGTAAAACTAACAAAAACTAAAGTTTAGAGAAGAAAATACAAATGTAAGAAGAAGAAGAACAAATAAAGTTCCAGGCCTCCTGACAGATGCAGATAGTGGTTTCTTCAAGAGTACTTGTCCCAACATAAAAGCATACTAATGCACTGCCTCATAATATAAAGCTTTCCTCTCTGTTGTCTCACAAATCTCTTCAATTTTGCAAATCTCTTAACCAACCTTCCCATACTTCTATGTAGCCCTGCAGACCCAAGTCTAATAGCCATATATATACACATATATGTTGGTAATATGTCTTAGCAACAAGCCATACAGAATCTCAAGTAGAGTTTAATCCTTGGCACAGGGTCCATTTGTTTCCTCACTAAGCATCACACTATCACGTGCAAGCGTGCTACTTGGCTCTCTTCTAATGCAAATTAGTTCATCTCATTGCCTTTCATAATTTCCTAAGTTTGAATCTTGCGTGAGTCCAAGACATGAACCTTATCTTCCATGCTCAATAACCCTACATCATAGACTTTTATTGGACACATTTTCATTTCTTTTTCGAAACACTCACGCTCACACAAACATAGATATGGTGCATGGTGGTCCTCAACTTTTCAAAACAACCTGTTTAAGTGACCCCAATTAACAACAACCATACATGAGTTTTAATTAAGACCACTTCTAACAAAGATCTTTACATGATAGATTGTTACAGTAACACAAGTACTTGATATTTCTTTTTCATATATTTGTCGATTAAAATGCCTGGGAAACAAGGAGGGCTCCTAATTTATCCAAGGATAAGATCTTTACTGTTCTTTAAATCTCTGTGGACCTCTAATTCACTATTTATAATGGCTTGATTAATAATTTAGTTTAAAATATTATGGCGAAAAAGGGGTTTCGGCCCTATAAACTGAGTTAGTCGCAATCTATCATAACGCGGAGTTGGTCTTTAGTGGTAGACCATGGTAGACATTAATTTAGTTCCAAAGTACACTATTGTGACTTCTTGATTTGGAATGTAATGTATAATTAAAGTTAAAAGAACAAGCAGAAATCAAGAGTGCATGTGGGAGAGATAGGTTCCGGATTTCACTAACTCAAACAGTAGGACTGCAATCTGCAATCCCACAGAGAAACAAGATTAAGTGAAGGAGACAGAAACTTCTTAATGGCAGACAGCATATACAAAAGCATTTAACAAAAGAAACTTCAAGCATCTGCAGAATTAACAAAAGAAATCTTGACACTTTCTAAATCCATTTAACTATATAAGTTGATGGCACAAAATTTTTTAGAAGCTCTCCAACACACATTTGAGTCGGATACATGTTGGACTAGAAGCAAGTTCTCAAACTTTTATACAGTTTACTTGCTCCCTGGAGTGCAGATGATTAGAAAGACGAAGGCTTCACATTTTGCAACTGCTTATATAGTTCCCACTTCATAAACCAACATTTTAAGTTTTTAGCATACTCTCTGCTAGTGCTTTTATGCCTTTCTTCAAACCTGTAATGAGTTTTTGGTGGAGCTATATCATTCAGCTCTCGTATTCCATCATCAAGTAATTGATATATCAACAAAACTAAGATAAAGTATATAAAACACAGTGATGCTCCTGCCAATATCTATGGTATCATTCCTCTCACTGACATTTGTGAGAGTAACAAGTCAATTTTTTTGGTTTTTCTTCATGTGATTGAATGGTCAATTCTTGTTTTATCTTGCAATCAATCACCAAACACCTGTGCACTAACAAGTCCAGCCAGGCCGCCACTACCTTGTATCTTTCTCCATAGCCACCACCATTCGCAACAAAAGATACCCATCAAGCACTTTATGAATGTCCATATATACTCTTGCAAATTTCATTTTAATCTTAATATTTATCTCCCTTTTTAGGTAGTTTCTTGATCTCATCTTATTTTTCTTACATTTATAGTATTCCCGAGCATTCTTAGTGATTATGATTGTTAATTAACCAGCTCACCTGACCTTAAGGTGTTAGAGTAATGCGTGAACTCTAACTTAATTGAGTCCTCTACCAGCTTGAACTCTAACTTGAGTCCCTTATACTCTTCAACCCCTCAATCATCAATCGCACGATTGACACACCGACATCATAAACTACCAAAAATACAACAAAATAAACATAATTCCTTACCAGGATCTTATATTAATATTTTAACAATGATTATGCATCTGCAAAATGGACAAAGGTGTTTGTTCAAACATCAAACTATCAAAGTCTCTGTTCACAAATAACAACGGCAGTTAATTAAGTTGGTGATACAAAGGAGGCCTAAAGTTTTAAATAGATATAACAGGAGCGATGAAGCATATTATTACAAGAATAAATAATAGAATAGTTATGTTTTGATCTACAAACTACTGTGCTACTTCAATTTGCTAAATTTCAAGTGCTTTGAAGGTTATATGAACCTAGAATCTTGTTCATGTACCACATTCTGCAACCGGAACACCAAAAGCCTCAGGTCTACAACTATACGCCTAAACTATGTCCAAATTGAGCAAATATAATGTACCGGGAAGTGTCAAACCATATTGCCACTTTTGCTGCCCCAACTCATTTTATCAAGGGGTATAAACGGACTCGGAGCATCAGTAAGTTCACTATTCTGACACAATTTAAACAGACAGTTCCAAGAAATGCTTATGGTTGAATCCTAACTTTACCATCACGAAATCTCTCCATTTGTCATGCATTCACATCATCGTATCAAATACTGAGAACATAAAAGATGAAATTAAGAAAAAAAAAGCTATGACAACATCTCAGTATTTAATTTTATAAGAGAATTATTCAAGTCTCGATGCAACTTTCGCTTCGTAACTTACATAGATATTGGCATGCATACTTAAACGTAAAACATCATGCTAATGCAATTCAAGTTAATTGCTTGATACTTAGTACTAAAATCATTCGTTTATCTGATGTTCCTACAAATTTCTTCCCTTATCAATTTTAGGCTACATTCTGAACAAGGGTGGACTGTTGTTAGAGATCCCGTGGTGATAAAAATACTGCCCACACCTGCATCAAATGGAAGGTAATTGATCAAGAAACAACCATACAAATTAGCAACAACAAAAAAGGAACCATTCCCATTAAAATTTGCAAACATTCATGATCACCAAAGAGGCCAAAGGAGGCACCAAGTTTGCGAAGTGGCTGTCATATTAATATACAATTGCTTCAAACAAAAACAGATGTGGCAATCCAGGATTCCTAGCCTATAATACTAGTTAATTAAGCATATCTTGTAAAGCATTCACATTGTCCTTCAAAGCATTCCCATAATCCTACACATGAACTACACAGTAGTGTAGTTAATTATAATGTGAAAATGAGTTGTATTACAAATTCATATACAATGCCTGGGTGACTTATATCTAGAAATGAAGATTACCTGCACAGAACAGAACTGCAACCAGCAAACTTGTCGATATAGAACCTGCAATTAGGACACCTAACCCACCTACACTCCTTTGCAAGCACCATTAGCATAATATCCTCAGCTTCCCTCTCATTCTCATTCAAACTTTGAAACTCCATACAATCCATCCCCAAATGCCACGGCACCTTACATTGTGCGCAAAAATCTCTTTCACAATACTGACAATTTGACATAGCAACCATCATCCCACCATCATTAATCAACATAGCAGAGCAATCTTTATATGGGCAATAAAGCTTCTCTGAATCAAGAATCACAGCCTCACATAATGCCTTACCCCATCGATCAAACACCTCACGGGGCAAAATGAAACGACAATCCTCAGGCTCTAACAACCCTAAGCAACCCAAAACGGGACAAGTGATTTGAGTAATGTTGTCTTGAAGCTTACTCCCAATGTACTTACAAATACAATCAGTACAATACGAATGTGTACATCCATTAATTGAGAAAAACTCATTAGACACCTTCTCATCAACGCATATTTCACACACAGACACACTACCTGATTGCGTATTAGATGACTCACCAAGCTCAAAAGTGGAGTTTAAGTCTATAGTCATTCTACGACGAGGGTTACGATTTTGGAAGGTAAATGAGTCAAGAACTTGTACTTCTTGATCAGGGGTGGAGTTTAAGTCTATAGTCATTCTACGACGAGGGTTGCGATTTTGGAAGGGAAATGAGTCAAGAACTTGTACTTCTTGATCAGGGCTTTCTTGAATTTCATGGAAAAAGTCACTAAAGATGCGCTTCTTTGAGTTCCTGCTTTTCAATGACTGACAGTAGCTTTCAACTGAAATAGCCTCTTCTTTGTTGCTTCCTGACGCAGGTTGTTTTGTTGGGTTTCCTAGAACAGAGATGGAGACATAATCGCCATCATCGTCCGGGATTTCAACAATTTCGACCGATGACTTGCCCTTTGTCCCCATTTAAGAAAAAGACGAGAATACAATGTCTTGGAAGATGTTTTTCATTAACAAGAACGCTCTATACAGAGCTCAAAAACAACCTTATAATCAGAAAATGATATGTGAAGATAATTAAAAATAATTAACAGGATATGCGAAGATATTTAGAAATAACAAATAAGATATGCTCTATAAACCCTGGAAACGTATCGTGATCAGCAAGGTAACGTCTTGCAATTAGCAACTGGCATTTAGTAATTAGAAACCAATCAAGCACTTTATAATTGCCAATACTCCAGCAAATTTCGGTGACATTATAATCTTTATACTTGGCCCTTTCTTCAGCCTCTTTCTTGATCTCATGTTACTTCTCTTACATTCATTATATAAAGTTCTTGCGAAAAAAATGTTAGTGCAAAATTAAATTTACGAAAGATTTACGAAAAACGAAGTAAAGTTCTTTAAAAAAAGCTTAAATTCCATTCCGTTCTTGATTTTACTTTGTTTCGGATCTGCTAGACATACGTCGATCGAACTCGTGATCCCTGCCGACCAGAGCTCTGATACCATGTTGAGTAACCAGTCGCTCTAAAACCTCAAGATATTAGAGGAAGGCCCCAAATGAATCTTATGCTATATATTTCAACACGTCCAAGATACAAGAGATCACTCCATCTTTCAAAGGTATTCACAGAAGATATTCGGGGCCTATCTTCGAACCCCAATGCATAGTTGATACATGCCTCATCCTACAACATCCTTACCTGGAAACTCATTCTAACAATACTTCAATCATATTACATTTAAAATACCATTTTAAAACAAAATTACCAAATGTTTTTGTTTAGTGAAATTGGTACAAGAATCATAGCTAGCCCCTCAAACTCTTGAAAAACCAATACAAGTAGCATCTAATATCAAGAGATGGTCGTGATTGTTTTAATACAAGTAGCATCTAATATCAAACAATATTACATTTTTAATTACAGAACGCTACTCCCTACTGCAAGTGTCGCTTGATATTAACACTGACCCTAATAACTATAACCCTAAATATAGTTACCATAGGATAGTAAATTCTTAGTGCATCCAACAGATAGAGAGAACAAATTTGGTCATTAGAAGTCTTCGTCCAGTTTGAAGACAAAGCTCTTGGTACCATCTTTTAAATTTGACATAATAGAAGCCTTCTGATAATCGCCCACCCTTCTCTCGAAAAAGTTGGCTTTTCCTCTGCTCACGAAAACAAACAAATATTGACACATTAGACTTTTAAACAGTCAGAATAACCATGATAGTGGCTCAAGTATGCCCTTACAAACAATTTGGAGGCAAAAAGACATCGATACTATGCAAATATTTCAAAAAATCCTATATATTATCAGGTCCCTCCCCAGAAAATGAGGACAAAGGCGATGAACTGTAGACATTTACTTCAATAGTACTCTTAACTTATAGTAACCAATGGCACTTTAAACTTATAATCAGTTTCCATCTGATACTTACTGTAAAGAGATAAATTCCATCCAGTCAAAGGGATTTTCTACATTGTATTCCCTCTCGTACCCTAAGGCTACCTGAAGAGAATTTTAATATATTACGTTTAGCTGATAAATCAAAGTATAACTTGAAAGCAGAGAAACAGAGAGGCCTTACCAACAATCTGTCAGCGACAAATTTTATATATTGGCTCATCAGTGTTGCATTCATGCCAATCAAAGCGCATGGAAGGGCCTCACAGACAAACTGACACTCTATTTCTACAGCTTCATTAACAATCTGATGAACTTTTTGTGATTGCAGTTGCTTTTGCAGTAAACTACATGAAAACAGAATAAATCAAAATAGTTTCCTTATCACTTCTTCTAGCCTCAACGATCGGGAAGCTTTAACGTTTAGAGAGACGTGTATTTTATAGAAGGATGCTAATACATTCAAGTTGACCTCATATATTAAGCTTTCAAGAAAATTAACCTGTATAGACAGCAAGCAAAGTCACAATGAAGACCCTCATCTCTTGAAATAAGTTCATTTGAGAATGTCAAACCTGGCATCAATCCTCTCTTTTTTAGCCAAAAGATGGCACAAAAGCTGAGAAGAATAAGATGGCGATAACTAGCAAGTAAGTTGCAATTTCATGAGGAAAACAAAGAAGCATAACAGCTGTATCATAAAGGACATACAACTATAAGACTCAGACAGCTAGTTTACCTTCCTGAAAAAAATATTCCTTCAACACATGCAAAAGCAACAAGTCTTTCCGCAAAAGATGTAGAACTGTGTGAGAATATAATGATTAGCTGATAACAGTTGGTCCCAAATAATGTATTCAGTTAGAACAAAAACTATCTGCCTAAAGAATCAATATACAGAATCCATGTCGGTCAGTTTAAGAGTTTGTATTAAACGACATTTTGATGACATTGCATTAAACTATTTGCCTAAAGATTTTGTTTAAACTGATCTTTACAATGTAGTGAATGAGAACAGAACACGATTTTGGGTTACTTTGTTGCTTTTTGGAAGATATAATTTGCTTTTATTACACAAGGAATGAGAGAAGGAGGGGGGGGGGGGGGGGGGGGGGGGAGATTATTGCAATAAGCAGGTCAGCAAGGATATCCAACTTAAAATTTCGATTTTGCAATTTGCTTCTAGTGGGCGAGTCTGACCAAAATACAATCACCAATTAAGATGCAGCATGAGTTCCTAAAATTGATATAACCATAATACCACGTTCTAGTCCATCAGAAAATTAACAAAAATTATGTTAATACCTTTTGATCCAGTTTAAGGCCCACTGAGCTTTCTGAGCAACACATGGAATACTTTCAATTGCATTAAACAATCTATGCTTCTCCATTGAATCTTTAATATATGTTTCCAAAAGTAAGCTGTACATTTCTACAAATATGGAAAGTCAATCATATAAAATACCAGATAGCTCATGATTGGGAAAATATCAATGCTTAAATACATACGAAAGCGCTACCAGAATGTATGTTTTCCATAGCAATCTGAAAACCATAGAAAGCTCGAGCCTGTCAAGAGAAACAACAGTTGATGCTATTCAGTGGTAGAGTTAAGTGATATTGCTATCTGTATCTATGAAGCACCATCCCTATAAGTTGCACATATAAAATTAGTTTAATTCAGTTAACCCTGAGGGTTCGACCATCTCATAAAGAAATCAGTTAAATACTAAATTTAGTGGCAACTGGCAAGTGATAACAGCTCTAGTCTTTCAGCCTCCACAAAAATTTTAAAAATCAAGTCACTCACATAAGGTTTTCACTTCTACATGCAAGTCTCAATTCTCAAGCAACTGAACAACCTATAACATTGCAATGTGAACTGATATATATTATATATTTACTAGTTCATAATCTTAAATCTGGAGGGAAAAGGAAAAGAAATTGTAGCGACATGCGTAATAAATTTTACAATGCTAAATAAGTTTGGACAAATAGACTTTACAATTACATCCAACTAAATGTATATTCCACCACTAGTCCATAAAAATGAAGCAATTTTCTTTAGATATATGTTTACAATATATACTCTACGGAAAAAGTAACGGTTTTTGCAGTAACTACAATATTGTAATCAAATCTTATCTTGTATCACATGCTTCAAAATATAATAGGTGCAATGTCTCAAATCTTGTCAGTTTACCTCAGGAATTTGAACATCATTCAAAAATCTTGCAGCCAAATTTTCCAGAACAATCCCATCTGATGCAGCAAAAAAGGCCAAAACATGGCTTATAAAATGTTTCTCAGAAGCAGACAAAGTTTCCCAGTGCTGCACATCCAGAGAAAGATCAACTTCCTCGGCTGAGGCACAGACATTTAAATTAGCATAACAATTAAATAAAGGAAATAGACTCTGTAAAACTAAACTGGTTTGCAAGGAGAAAAAAGGTACATAAACCACCGAACTTTTCAGTAAAAAAAATTTGATCAACTTCATGAAGAAAACAATAAGATGGTTCCCCTAGTTAATCTGAGAATTCATAATCACCCAATAACAAACTTAGACACACAAAAATATACAGTTACGTAGATTTGCATTTCCATGGGCTATGCAATGCAGCTCTAATTATTATCGTTACAACCAACATTAAAAGCATCAGCATCATTTAATCTAACAATATATCACATAATTATAATCTTGCTATTCACTTGATCATTTTCACAAGTAGTTCCATGTCTTCGTCACACAAGCATGCTTCATTGTCTCAATAGACAATAGCAAAACAAAACAAAACACAATCTTAACCCATTTCAGGCATATATTTCCCACTCAAGCTACACATTATAAAGAACACTACATAGACCAAGTCATAAACTTTTGAAGTTGGTTCAAAGAACATATTAGCATATGTAATTTTTTGCAGTATTAAGCAGAGGAATAAACATATTTCTTATGTACGAGGCAAATTAGCTGAGCATATAAAAATGTACAAATTGCACCAAGGCAGTGGCCAGGTTCTTCCATGTATAACTGTAAAAGAAAAAATGAATAACTATATAGTCAGAATTTTTTTAGTTCCTTTTTGTCGATATGAAGATGCACACAAATTGGTTTTTGAAACCTAACAGCCTAATGTATTTGACTATCACTAAGAAATCTTAACATTGATTTAATAACCTAAGAGCCTAATGTTTTAAAATTGCAGTAACAAACCTTAACAAACAACTAGATTAAGCAGAGCCTTGAACCTCGACTAAGACTAGGGAAATTAATCAAAATACCACAGCATATAACTAACATAAAGTGTCTAACCAAATCAAGTACCAAGGCAAATATTAAAAATGGTGTAACCAAAAATCAAACAACATAGCCACGACCCATATACAAACGAATTTATACACACTTGCATACATAAAGATGGAGGGGGGGGGGGGGGGGGTACCTGCCCAAAAACTGGCTACAGCCTTCTTATACATTTCCCATATTTGAGGATATTTGACAGGGAACATACAGAACTTCTGTGGTTGTTCCATTAATATTGGCTCTTCTTCTTCCTTAATCTGCACCCCTTTTGTACCAGAACAACTCATATTTCTTTCTTTGTCACAAATCTTGAAATCACTGTAATTGGAAAGAATATACCAAGTAAGATTGAAGGGTTAATCTCAAAGGAGATTATTGTTAAGAAAAGCCCTGAAAAAAACAGAGTAAGAAACTGACAGAAGTTGGTTGGATACATCATACATGTAAACCTCAATACCTGTTGTAGTTGGTTCGTGTCCCTTTGCTTGCGTTGCATGAGGTCATGAGGTCTTGATCATCTTCTGATTCCTAGGGTCTAGGGATCAACTTGAGGCGGTTCCGTGCATATTTTCAAGGTATAGCGGCTAGTATTCCTACCTCCTACGTAATCAAATGAAGATCGTCATATATGTAATGGTAAAACATATTAAATTCTTAATTATATTATATCTTTATATATAATTCGAGTAAAGGGGTTAATGTGGTATGACGTGGTCGTGGTTTGGTTGTTACGGGTAAATCTGTCATATATAATTCGAGTAAAGGGGTTAATGTGGCATGACGTGGTCGTCATTACGGGTAAATCTGTCATTTCAGTGTTATTAGTAAATATAATCTTTTTATATATTAAATAAAAAATATAAATTGTCAAATTGTACACCTTATTGCAAAATAATGAATAGGATTTCTAAATATTATTTTAAAAAATTTCATGGAAAAATAGATATTAATTAAATAGAATATAATAAAATTATTGAGTGAAAAAATAGAAAATATAAATTAATGATTTTAAAATTAGCAAAATATGAAATTTCATAACAAAATTATAATAAATGCTAATTTAATTAATAGATTACTAAAATAAATATCATTAACTTAACAAGATTTACATATATTATTTTGCATTTTTTTCACAAAAATTAAAAAGAAAAATATTTTTAATTTATTAATAAGAATTTATAAATTTATTATAAAACATCCTGTTGCATGTGTATAAAACTAGTTTATTATAAAGGATAGATGTGGATTAAAATTATAAGGGTAATGTTAATATATTCAATTTTTTAAACTATAGTTATAATAAAATTAAATACAAAACATTCACTAATTTCAATTTTTAGGATATGTCGAATTTTCCTGACGACCAAATTATTTTAACTTCCTTAAGCCTTAAGGTCATTTGGCAAATCTAAAGGACATTTTCTTAATAATTAAAATATCTGAATAATTTATCTATCTAAATACTTAATAAATAATATTATTTGGTACATAAATTTATAAAATATCTGAACAGATCAAATTTTTAATTTTTTTACTAAATTCAAAAATTTTAATTTTTGCTTATAAAAAAATAACATATTAAAAATTATTTTAATAAACAACTTTTAATTTGTTGTATTGAAAATTTTAAATAACTTTTATGTTAAACAATATACAATATTTCACAAAATATACTCCTTCCGTCCCCCTTAATTCTTTATATTGGGGGACGGGGGCTCGGCACGCATTTTAAGACTCCTTTAATATATACTTCGATAAATTATTTTAATTTTTTTTTTCTTCTGAATAAAAATATAATATTTAAATTTTTATTTAGAAAAAGAAAATTTTAAAAATAAGTTGTAGAGCTATACTTTATAGGAGTCTTAAAATATGTGTTAAGCATTGTAAAAAACGGTAAAGAAATTAGAGGGAGAGAGGAAGTATTCAATTTTGCTTAATGATATAATAATATTAAAAAAAACATATTATTTACTGATGTTTTGTATCAAGTTTTAATATGTTTATGTATTATTTTGCGTTGAAGTGATGTGAAGTAATCATCCGTGGGCGTTCTTGCGTGTTTGGGGTATCACACAAAAATTGACTTATAGCTTAAAATGAGTAAGTGTCATATAAGTGATAAGTTGATGAATTCTTATAAGTTATACGGGTGTTTGGATAAATTTACTTATAAGTTAGTTAAGAGTTTACTAAATTAAATTTGAAAAAATAATTATTAAATACAATGATTTCAAGACTTGCATTTTAAATTAAAAAAAATATTTAAAAATACAAAGGTAAAAATATAAGGTATTAAAAAACAAAGAAATCAAGTAATAAGTCAATAAATTCAGGAAGATGTACTTCATTATTAACATTCAACTTATCAACATATAAGTTATAAGTTGAGTTTATAAGTTGGGTTGACAAATGCCCCCCCATAAGCTCTTATTAACTTATAATGTATAAGTAAAACTTGCCAAACAGGCCCTTAATGAGTTATTAGCTAAAAAATCAATAATTTTTTTGCTTTTTTGCATTTTAACCAACAATCTTATTTTTTTCTCATGTAAACCCAACAAATTTTTGTAAATTGTGAAAAGCCGACTTAAGCTTTTTTCAGCCGTCAATAATTTCTTTTGTTACCAAGAAACAAACTAAAAGTCTTGTCTTTTGACATGGTAGTTCTGTTTTGAAGTTCTCAGTTTTTCAAGTTTTTTTAGTCTCATTAAATCTTTTGTCACATAAGTTCGGAGATTCAAATGGTATCAACAAGCAATATCATAGAAGCGATGAATAATGTCACGTTAGATGATGAAGAGGAAGAAGGATTGGATTTCGAAGTACCAACGGGAAAACAATATGGAGATGATAATCAAGAGTTCAATGCAGAATTATGTTTGGTTGGACGGTTCTTGGTGGAGGGAGTAGTTGATTTTCAATCAATGAAACAGACAATGGCTGCACTTTGGAGGCCTGGCAAGGGAGTGTTTATTAAAGAGGTTGACACTAATCTGTATTTGTTTCAGTTTTATCATGTTGTGGATATCAGGAGGGTTATAGAGGGGAGTCCATGGTCTTTTAATCGCAAGGCACTGGTGATTGCAAGAATGAAGACAGGAGATATTCCTCGTGCTGTAAGATTGAATAGTTTAGATCTGTGGGTGCAGATACATGAATTGTGTGCAGGTTTTATGACGGAAAAAGTGGTTATGGAAGTGGGGAATTATATTGGAAGCTTTGTTGCATCATGTCCAGGTAATTTTAAAGGAGTCTGGCGCGAGTACTTGCGAGTTAGAGTTACAATAGACTTGTCAAAGCCATTAAAGAGGAGGATGAAAGTGCGAATGGCTGGTAATGATTGGTTCTGGATTGTTTTTAAATACGAAAATGTTCCTACATTTTGCTTTATCTGTGGATTATTAGGCCATTTAGATAAATTATGCAGTCATTTATTTGATACTCCGGAAGGCGAGATTGTTAGACCTTATGGGCCATGGATGAGAGCACCACTTCGAAGACAAATGAACTTGATCGGTGCAAAATGGTTAAGGGATGGAAGTAATGCTGATCGGAATTCACCAACAGGAGACGGTTACAGACAGATGGGTATTCCAGCACAAAATCAGGGTTTGGATATGCATGGAGTGAATCAAGGGAATGTAACAAACCAATCACAATAGAAGAGCGGGAATTTCAGTTTTTTAAATGAGAGGGAGATAAGGGTGGAAAATAATCAATCAAATCCCGTGAAAACAGGGGTGACAGTAATAGAAAATAAGAAGAGAAGGACGGGTGATGGGTTGGGCGAAGTGGGAGATATTAATAGAAATACAGAATTGGATATGGGCTCAGAAGAAGAAAATATCGAAAATATGGAGCAAGATACACAAAGTAACCCAACAAAAATTAGAGATCCAAAAAACGTGATAATGGCGGGCCTTGTGAAAGAGGCTCGCCAAGAATTATGAGCACTTTGAGCTGGAATTGCCATGGGCTTTACAATTCCTAAAGGAGTCCATTCTCCAAAAGAGCCCAGATTTTGTTTTTCTTACTGAAATTTTATGCAAAGCTAATAGGGTTGAAAGAGTAAGAGAAATTGTAGGTTTTGAGGGTGCTTTTACGGTGGATACTCAGGGTCACAGTGGAGGGATAGCTTTATTATGGCGTAACAGCAAAGAAGTTACAGTCTTGTCTTATAGTAAGAATCATATAGATGTTGTGGTTGAGACGAAAGGGTGGAATAAGTATAGACTAACAGGGCTTTATGGTGAACCTGATCGAGCTAAAAGGAAGGAAACGTGGGATCTGATACGTAGACTGCATAACGAAATGAACTTACCTTGGGTGTTGATAGGGGATATGAACAATATTGTTCGACAAGATGAAAAAAGAGGAGGTCGTCCATACCCGACATGGCTTATAGAAGGATTTCGAAAATGTATGGAGGATTGTGACTTACATGATTTAGAGCTATAGGGTTATCCGTATACGTGGGAGTCTGGTTATGGGACAGAGAAGTGGATGGAAATCAGGCTGGACAGAGCGCTGGTGTCGAATAGTTTTGTGAATCATTTTGAGGACGCTAAATTAACAAATATGAAGATTACAACCTCTGATCACAGTCCGATTCTTTTGGAGCCTTTTGTACGTTCTCAAGCAATCAGAGTTCAACGTCTTAGATTCGAGAATGCTTGGCTAAGGGATCCTATGTGCGAAAAGATTGTTGAAGAATCATGGCAAATAAATCAAGGTAAACCAGTTACAGAAAAGATTAGTTTTACATTGGAAGTGTTGGCTAAGTGGGGAAAGGAGATTACAGGAAGTTTCAAGACCCGTGTGCAGCAGTTAAAACAAATTATGCAGTGTACAAAAGGAAGAAAGGATGTTTATTCAGTAAATCTGCACCAGGAAAGTGCTAAGAAGCTGATGGAGGTGTATAGTGAGCAAGAAGTGTTTTGGCATCAAAGGTGTAAACATCTTTGGTTAAGAGAGGGAGATAGCAATAGTAAATTCTTTCACGTGGCTACAAAGACACGTCGCAAGATAAATAAGATCACTATGCTAACAGATGAAAATGGGAAGCAGGTTGAATGGGGTACAGGTTTAGAAGAAACAATGATAAGATATTTTTCAAATCTGTTCTCAGCCACAAACACAGAGTGGACAGAGGTTGTTAACTGTGTCTCCAGTCGCGTTAATGAAGAGCAAAACTCTGTGTTGATAGCTCCAGTTCAAGTCAAAGAGGTAAAGTCTGCATTATTTAGTATGCATCCTGAAAAATCTCCCGGGCCAGACGGGATGAGCCCAGGTTTCTATCAGAAGTATTGGAAAATTGTGGGAGATGACATAGTTAAAATGACGCAGCAGTTTTTTCATACGGGTAAGTTTGATGATAGTGTAACGGACACTAATATTGTGCTAATTTCGAAAAAGAATGATCCGACAACTATGGCTGATCTTCGTCCTATCTCCTTATGCAATGTTATTTATAAAGTGGTGTCGAAGGTTTTGGCAAACAGGATAAAGGGTACTCTTGATGGTATAATTTCGGAATCTCAAAGCGCTTTCATCCCAGGGAGACTAATTTCAGATAATATTATGCTGTCATATGAAATTATGAATTACATGAAGCGCAAGGTGGCAGGTAAAGTGGGGTGGATGGCTTTAAAGATGGATATGAGTAAGGCTTATGATCGGGTGGAATGGGATTTTTTGAGAGCTATGTTAGACAAGCTGGGTTTTGATAGGAAGCTAGTAAGTTTGATGTTAGAATGTGTTACATCAGCTCGGTATAAAATAACACATTCAGGGAAGGAGTTTGGATCTATAGTGCCAGGTCGAGGCATTAGGCAGGGCGATCCATTATCATCGTATATGTTCTTAGTTTGTATGGAGGGTCTCACAGCATTAATACAAGACAATGAAAGAAGACAGCTTTTATCTGGTATCAAGGTTGCAAGGGGAGCTCCGAGTTTGTCCCATGTGTTTTTTGCGGACGACTCGTACATTTATAGCAAAACTAACTGCGATTATGCAGATCAAATTAATCATATGCTTCAGATATATGAAAGAGCATCAGGGCAGAAAATTAATAAGGCAAAGTCGTCAGTTTGTTTTAGCAGCAACACAAACTAGGAGGTGAAGGAAACAGTGTGCAGGATTCTCTACTTTCAAGAAACAACTGAAGGAATGACTTATCTGGGTCTTCCAAATTCTGTAGGAAGAAATAAAAGCACAATATTTGGCTATCTTAAAAGCCGTATGCAGAATAGAATCGAAGGTTGGGATAAGAAGTATTTATCTAAGGGAGGGAATGAATTATTGGTGAAAACGATTTCCCAAGCTCTTCCAACGTATGCAATGAGCATTTTTTTTGTTGCCCAAACAGGTGTGTACTGAGCTAGAGAGCCTAATGTGTAAATTCTGGTGGAGATCTTCAGCCAAGAAAATGAAGGGTATTCATTGGATGTCATGGGATCGGTTGTGTATGAAAAAGTCTGAAGGTGGCTTGGGTTTCAGAAAATTACATGACTTTAATGTAGCACTTTTGGGGAAACAAGCCTGGAGACTAATTACGAGGCCAGACAGTATGGTGAGCAGAGTCTACAAAGCAAGATATTATCCCACAGTCAATTTCTTGATAGCTAAAATTGGATCTAATCCAAGTTATGTCTGGAGGAGTATTCTGGAATCTCAAGAGTTGTTGAAATCCGGGGTGGTCAGAAGAGTTGGTAATGGATGCACAGTAGATATTTTAAAGGATCCGTGGTTGCCTTGCGTTGAAGATCCTTATATTCATACGGATCATGAAGCTTTGAAAGGGAACATAGTCTCATCACTCATGACAATGGATCAAGACACCTGGGAAACAGAGTTGGTAAATGATATTTTTGAACAGAGGGATGTCAATTTAATACTTTTGATACCAGTAAGACGCATGGATAATGACTCATGGTTTTGGAGACACGATAAGCTGGGCCAATATACAGTTAAAAGTGCTTATACGAGCATAAGAGAAAGAGCAAGTAATAACCAAACAAGCAGCAATTCTGGCTTTTGGAATAAAATATGGAATTTAAAGATTCCATTAAAGGTAAAGCATTTTGTTTGGAGAGCAGTTCGTGATTTCTTACCTACTAAGGATCAGTTGTTAGCCAAGAGAGTGGGGGTTATTAGTGTGTGTCCAGTGTGCAATATGGCAAATGAAACGGCATTTAATGTGTTAATAACATGTCCTGTAGCAATGGTATGCTGACAAAAACTGGGGTACACATTCAGTTCGTGTATGTATGTGGATGAATGGGCAGCAGAAGTTCTTCAACACAGCAGGCGTAATGTTATCAATAAGGTTTTCATGGTGGCTAGGGATATTTGGAAGAACAGAAACGATATTGTTTGGAATCAAAGAGGAAAGGAGTATGATGATATTGTCACATCAGCATTACAAGTCCTTAACAACTGGGAGAGTGCACAAGATAGATCCTTTGACAACACTGTTGGGTTTTTAACTCAAACGGACGGAGACGTGTACTGGAAACAACCACAGATAGGTCAAGTTAAGGTGAACACTGATGCGGCTTTGTTTACAGATTCTGATTTTTATAGTTATGCAATGGTGGCTCGAGACCTCAGGAACATTGCTAGAAGCCATTTCGAGTTGCAAACAAGGGTGTTTGAATCCAGATCTTGCAGAAGCTATTGGGATAAGAGAAGCGTTGAGCTGGGTCAAGAGCAAGGGCTGGACATCAGCTATTGTCGAGTCTGATTGCTTAGGAGAAATCCAGGCAATTAGATGTTCATCATTTAATCTCTCCTACTTTGGGCGTGTAATTGATGAATGCAAGAAGTTACTTAGTGATTTAGAGTCACAAAATGTGATTTTAAAATTTGTTAAACGATCCGCGAACATGGTAGCTCACTATATAGCGAGAAACTCTAGTTCATTAGCTGATCGTAGTTGGGGAATGGGAGATGCCCACCCAAATTTAATTCATGTATTGCTAAATGATTTGAAAGGTCAATGAAATTATTTCCTTTTCTGGCAAAAAAAAGTTTGGAAAGAAAACTAACTATAGTTAATAATAAACTAACTAATCCACAAAAAAGTTTTAACAACACCTTGTTAGTCAAAATTACAACACATTATATTAGTTTAATAATTTTATGTACCTAAGACAAAAAGTTCAAAATTTTATGTGTAATACAAATTTAGATACGATTAAAATTAATTTAAAATATAGAATAATACAAGTAAGATTTAACATGCGTATTATAATAAAAATTAGTTTGTTATAATATTATAATTATGAGATGTTAGTTTGGTTGTCAAAAAATATTTTTAATATATAATTTAAATTTAAATTTAAATGTTAATGGATTTTGAAAAAATAGACTTAAATTCCCAAGCTCCAGTGGTTTTTAGGGACTTCATGCGACATGGGATAAAAGTAATTTAATATATACAATAAAAACGTTTAATTTTAATATAGATAAAATTATAAATTAAACAAATAAATTCAATAAATATGACATGCAAGTAGTGTAATCTAACTATGGTTAAGTTTTTCGTAATTTTATAAAGTTTGTTGGGTTTTTTTGAGAAAAAATAAGATGGTTGGTTAAATTGGAAAAAGACTAATAAGTTGATTGATTTTTTCAGCTAATAGCTCCATTCTTAATGGTTAGTCGTTAGTCGGGACTTTTGTCTCTCAATGACTAAGACAAATTTTAACGCTTAAGACAGCAGGATTGCCGAACCAAACTATCTTAAGTTTTTAATTATTAAGATAAGCTAAATGATCCCTTAATAATACTCTCTCCGTCCTACTCAAACCAGTTTATTTGACTTTTTTGATCAAACTGACTAAACTTTAACTATTTTTTCAAAGAAATTTACATACATTTTTATAAATCTAAAATTTGTATACTATAATAGATTATCTATATTTTCTAGTGATATATTTTTCACTTGTTATATTGAACATATGATACACGTAATTTAATTTACAAAATTGGTCAATTTAACCAAAAAAGGTCAAACAAGCCAGTTTGAATGAAACGGAGGAAGTATTAATTTATGTCCTGTTAAAAAAATATTAAATTAATGTTTGTGTTCATCGGTGCTCCTTCCTTCAATATTGTTGCTTCTGAAATGAATATTTTGTTTCAGTTAGAGAAGGGGATAAAACAAGAATGTAAAAACAAAGAATCACTTTAAGCAAATTAAGAAAATAAAATAAAATAAGGGGAACCCAAAATGATCGTCAATAATCATCCTTACCCAAATAGATTCGAGGAAAGTTGATTAGGAACAGAGTTGGAAGTAAAAATAGAGTTATCATATCTATTTATATTATTATTATCTATACTATTATATTAAAGACGAAACATTAAAAGTTTGTAGTCTGGTCACTCCATTCATAGTCGTTAGATATTTTTGATCAAATCGATAAGAACCGTTAGATAAAATATTAAAATTAGTATATAGAATATCTTTTTTATTTTTCCTTACTAAAACATCTCATTTTCCAAAAATATCACATGCAGTTTTATTTAATAAAATAACATAATAAGGTTACAATTGCTAATAAATAACTCATTACCATTTTTAGTCAAAGTATATATTCTTTTTTATATTTTTTAACTTAAATTTCTACTTTTCTATTTTTCCTAAATAAAACCTCTAATTTTCCAAAAATATCACGAATAGTTCTATTTAATAAAATAAAATATTAATATTATAATTATAAATGACTAACCGATTAGCTTTTTTTCCAAAACGTATATTCTTTTTTATAGTTTCTATTGTGGATTAAAAAACGTGCTTGTGAATTTAATTTTAAGGTTTAATGAGCTTCAAGCTTTAATGGCTGCTCTTGTTGTCGGGGACTAACTCGGTCATAACAAGATGCCTACGTATCTCTAGTGTTTAGAGAATCAAGCCAATAAAAACGTAGTTCTTGGTGTTGCCCTCGGGGCTATGGTAGCATGGGCACACCAAGGACGTAGTGACTTGTATGTCCTTATTCGAGGATGAAGTCTAAAACGTTGTAGATGACTTGTATGTCCTTATTCGAGGATGAAGTCTAAAACGTTATAGATGACTTGTATGTCCTTATTCGAGGATGAAGTCTAAAACGTAGTTCTAGGGGTGCCTTTGTGGCTTGTTGCGCCTTCGAGACGTTGTGACGTATGGAGCTGTGCCCAAAACGTAGTTCTGATTGTAGGATCAGGGTCCTTATATAGGCATCTGGAGCCTAGTATTTATGGTATGTTTAGGAGTCTTAGCGAATAAGTCTCCTTTTTGATATTGGATAAACATTGTATTTCTTGCAGGATAAGTATTTTCCTTGTTGATAAAGGCTATGACTCATTAATTGCCTTTAATTGGGATTCCGGATCCTTCTTTGATGAATTTACCATATTTTGGACTCTTTTTATGAGCTGTATATTTTCCCTATTTATTAATTGCGAAATTAATAAATAATCTGGGTTTTGGGCCTTAAATAATTGGCCTTTCCAAAGAATCAACAATTATATTTCTATAATTACTTTTCTATCCATATCATTTGCCCCCCAACTTCTGGGAAAATCTCCTTGGGGTTTTCGTAGAAGTTATAACGTGTTTTTCCTCAAAATTTTCCATTTTTAAGGGCATTTTCGACTTCAAATTAGGTCATTTTTGACCTCCTTTTCGACCAGGAAACAAGTCATTTTCGACCTCAAATTCGACCAGGAAACAGGTCATTTTCGACCTGAAATTCGACCTCGATTTCGACCTCGACTGGAGTGAGGTCAAAGGTTTCGACCTCGATTTTTAAGTCTTTTTCGACCTCGATCCAGCCTTTTTTCGACCTCGATTGGTCCCAGGTCGATGGTTTCGACCTCGATTTACCAGTCATTTTCGACCTCGATCCAGCCTTTTTCGACCAGAATTTTCGACCTCAAATTGGTCCCAGGTCGATGGCTTCGACCTCGACTTCCCAGTCATTTTCGACCTCGGTCATTCGACCTCGATCCCTAATACTTTCGACCTCGATTTACAGGTCATTTTTGACCTGGGTTATTCGACCTCGATTCCTCATACTTTCGACCTCATTTTGCAGTTCATTTTCGACCTGGGTCATTCGACCTCGATTCCTCATACTTTCGACCTCATTTTGCAGGTCATTTTCGACCTCGGCCATTCGACCTTGATCCCTCATACTTTCGACCTCAAATTGGTGCGAGATCGAATGCCTCGAGCTCATTTTCTGGGCCATTTTCGACCTCGAGCCTTCGAACTCGATCCAGGGTCTTTTCGACCTTAGATCTTTAATTTTTGTGCCTTATTTTGGTGCGAAATCGATGGATACGACCTCGATTTCTCGTATATTTTCGACTTCGGTCATACGACTTCGTTCTAAGGTTTTTTCGACCTCAAATTTTCAATTTTTCGTTTTTATTTGGGAGCGAGGTCGATGGATACGACCTCGATTTCTCATGTATTTTCGACCTTGGTCGTACGATTTTGTTTTAGGGTCTTTTCGACCTCAAATCTTTTATCCTTGTTTTTGCCTTGGTTTCATTCCAAATTTCATTCTTTCTTGGGCATTAACTAGCCCAATTTTTAATTGGACTTAAATTATTCCAGCCTTGGGCCTTATTGGGCCTCATTGTTTTGGGCTTCGAATTCGCTTGAGACCCAAATTGTTTGGGCTTCAATTTCTATAATCCATAAATGGATTCGTGGGCCTTAACTGGCTATAGACGATTGCTCTTCTTTCAACCGGCCCATTGACTGGCTGTTGCCCCTATAAAAGGGTGAAATCTCACTTGTTTCAACTCACTTCTCATTTTTCATTTCTCAGAAATATTCTGCTAGGTTTTCTCCAAAATTCTCTCTACAAAGCTCTGCTAGGGTTCTGTGGCAAGGCGATTCCCGGTGAGGTTTTCTGTTTAAACTCACCGGTTTTTGGGTTCTTTTGAAGATTTAAAGATTTCTTGAAGATTCTGGGTTTAAAATGGCTGATCGCGCTTCCCAACGTCTATGATAATGCACTAGGATTTCATAGAAATTATACCGGTCTTTTTCGAGACTTGGGGTCTTTTTATCCCTTATCTGGGACTTACTACCCCTTTTTGGGGATTTTAATATACACTAGTGTTTCACGAGTATCGTCTTGGTGTAAAGTGTGGAGCAACCTACACATTTACGACGATTTTGCCTTATTCGAGGCTAACTTGACATTTGCATAAGCCTTTTATGTCTTATATCGTCTTGTTTTTGCTTCAAGCCTTTCATTGAGCATATCGAATGATGGGGTTTGGACTGAATGTCTTAGGTTTCCGGGGTTTCAACCCTTCACCCTTACAAGTTCTTACTGATGGCTCCACTCGTAGTGATTCATTCTCAATTCTATCATATCAAACTTCTCTTGAGCTTGAAATTTTCGCTAATTAACAATAAGCATCTTAGGCTTTCTTTTGTATGTTTATTAGCAACATTCACCCTTCGGGGTTCGTTGTATTCAACTCTATTTGTGCAGTTGACATGCATATTTTGTATGCTTTCCTTTGCATTCATTTGTAGTTTGTCTTGACAATGCTTTGAGGATGTTTCTACCAATCAAAACGGGTTCAACCCTTCATCTTCTTTCCAGGAAGCTCATGATTTCATCGAACCATATTTCTACTTGTCCTACTAGCGGATCCTTTTAGGATGCACTAAACATAATAGACTTTCAAATTTGAGGCATGCCAAGTCCTTGGCACCTTATGCCCTTCGAGGGTTTCCAATTTGTAGGAGCCTCGACCAAATACGTTCTTAACGCGATATGGTCCTTCCCAATTTGGGGCCAGCTTGCCTTTTTGTCCAACTCCGGATGCCTCAATCTTTCGTAGAACCAAGTCTCCTTGTCGAAAGAACCTTTCTTTAACCCTTAGGTTGTAGTAGAAAGATGCATTCTTTTGATGTTCAACTATCTTGGTGTTTGCCTAATCTCTAACTTCGTCAATTAGATCTAAAGCTAGCCTCAAGCCTTCTTCATTTGTTTCTGGTTCATAAGCCTCAACTCTTGGAGACGTGTGAGTAATTTCCACCGGAACCACTGCCTCTGCTCCATAAGCCAACAGAAAGGGGGTAGCTCCAGTGGTGACTTTGCAGGTAGTACGATATGCCCATAGTATGGGGATCAATTCGTCTACCCAAGTGTTTCTAGAGCGTTCAACTCTTTTCTTCAGTCCATCTAGGATAATTCGATTTGCAACTTCAGCTTGCCCATTTGCTTGAGGATGGGCGACAGAAGTGAAGCGCAACTTGATATCGTTCTCATCGCAATACTTCTTGAACTCATCGTTGTTAAACTGAGTTCCATTGTCCGTGACCAGGATTCGTGGAATTCAATATATGCATATCACATTTTCCCAGAAGAAATGCATCACTTGCTTGGTGGTTATCTTGGCTAATGGCTTAGCCTCAATCCACTTGGTGAAGTAGTCGATTTCTACTATCAAGAACTTTTGTTGAGCACTTGCCATTGGAAATGGCCCGAGTATATCCATTCCCCACATGGCAAAGGGGATTGGTGAGTTTATGGATGTCAACATCTCTGGTGGTTGCCTAACCACTGGGGCATGCTTCTGGCACCTTTCACATTTCTTTACGTAGCTTTTAGCATCTGCTAGTATGCTTGGCCAGTAGAAAACTAGATGAGTGATTTTATGGGAAAGGGCTATGCCCCCCAAGTGCTGCCCACAAATTCCTTCATGTACTTCCTTTAGGGCCAATTCTGCCTCTTGAGGTCTCAAACATTTCAGATATGGAATGATGAAAGACTTCTTGTATAGGATTCCCTCAATCAGGGTATACCTTAGTGCTCTGACGTATAGGTTTCGTGCCTCAGAAGTGTCGTTGGGTAACCACCCAGTCTCCAGATGAGCTTTGATGCGATCTATCCAACAACTAGCAACATCAATGGGTGCTACCAACTTTCCGTTGATGCTTGGGGTCTTCAAGACTTGGAAGTATACACTCCCTGCATAGTTTTCAATTTCGGAAGAAGCAAATTTAGACAAGGCATCAGCCTTCATGTTTTCTTCCCTTGGAATGTGCTCTACATAGCATTCATCAAATTGAGTCATGATGGCCTTGACAAGTTTCAAGTACTTGGCCATGACTTCATCTCTGGCCTCAAATTCCCCATTTACTTGGGAAACCACTAGCCTCGAATCTCCACATACTTTCAGAGTTTTGACCCTCAAGGCTCCAGCCAGCCCTAAACCAGCTATCAGAGCTTCATACTCAGTCTCATTGTTTGTCGTTGGGAAGTCAAGTTTTAGTGCATAATCTATGAGGATTCCATCAGGACTTTGCAGCACTAAACCGGCTCCACTTGATTTTGTTTTCAATGCTCCATCAAAATAGAGCACCCAATATTCTTTGAAATCCATCTCTTGATCTTTCTCATTCTCCACTATTACTTCCTGCCCCCCGACTTCTTGGTTGTCAATGGTATATTCAACCATGAAGTCAGCAAGTGCTTGAGCTTTTATGGCCGTTCGAGGCTTATACTTGATGTCGAATTTGCCCAATTCAATGGCCCATTTGATCAATCTTCCACTAACTTGAGGGCTATGCAAGATGTTTCTTAGAGGTTGATCAGTCAAGACCTCTATCTTGTGAGCCTGGAAGTACAGGCGTAGCTTTCTTGAGGCCATTATCAAGGCTAAGGTAAACTTCTCGATCGTTGAGTAGTTTATTTCTGCCCCATGTAGAATCTTACTCACATAATAGATGGGTTTCTGAACCTTCAATTCTTCTTTTACCAAAACGGCTCCAAGGGCTGTGCTAGAAACCGCCAAGTACAAATAGAGAATTTCCCTTGGCTTGGGCTTTGCCAACATTGGTGCTTTAGCCATATATTTCTTCAGGGCCTCAAAGGCCTCTTGGCTTTCAGTTGTCCATTCAAAGTTTTTCACATTCTTGAGTGCTTTGAAGAAAGATAAGCACTTCTCTCCTGACTTGGAGATAAATCTTCCCTTACTGCCACTCTTCCCGTTAGTTTTTGGACATCCTTGACAGTCTTTGGTGGTTCCATGTCTAGAATTGCTTTGATTTTGTCGGGATTGGCCTCGATTCCCCTCTTGGAAACCATTAGGCCTAAAAACTTTCCCGAGCCCACACCAAAGGCACACTTAGCTAGATTCAACATCATCTTGTGGTGCCTTAGCACTTCAAATGCCTCTCGGAGGTGCTCAATGTGATCGGCCTTATCGAGGCTCTTGACTAACATGTCATCTACGTAGACCTCCATGGTTTTTCCAATTAGGTGTCCAAAAATTTTGTTCACCAATCTTTGGTAGGTTGCCCCTGCATTCTTAAGTCCAAATGCCTTGACTAGATAACAGAAAACACCAAATTTAGTGATGAATGATATCTTGGAGATGTCATCCGTGTGCATTTTGATTTGGTTGTATCCACTGAAGTCATCCATGAAGCTGAGCATCTCGTGTCCAGCTGTAGCATCTATTAATGCATCAATCCTTGGTAAGGGAAAACAATCCTTAGGACATGCATCATTCAAGTCAGTGAAGTCTACACACATCCTCCATTTTCCATTGGCCTTTTTGACCATTACGGGGTTAGCTAACCATTCCGGGAATTGTATCTCTTCAATGAATCCGGCCTCTAGAAGTTTTTCAACTTCTTGTTTAATGGCCTCTTGTCTTTCTGGAGCAAAATTTCTCTTCTTTTGTTTCACCGTCTTTCTTTCAGGATCCACATTCAACTTGTGAGTTATCAATTGGGGATCAATCCCTGGCATGTCAGCCGCTGTCCAAGCAAAAACGTCATTGTTCTCTTGAAGAAAAGATATGAGCTTGCTTTTCAATGGCTCAGGTAGTAGTGCCCGGACATAAGTCACCTTCTCCAGTTCACCAGGGACTAAGGGTATTGGGATTAAATCCTCAGTTGGTTTCCCTCTTTGGTCCTTATTGTCGTCAGTATCCATGTCTTCAATTGGGAGAACTTGCCCCCCGATTCCATCAGGCCTTAACGCGGCTACATAACAACTTCTAGCCATCTTTTGGTCTCCTCGTTCTTCACCAATCCCATTCCTCGTTGGGAACTTGATTTTTAGATGATAAGATGAGGCAACGGCCTTGAACGCATGAAGACCAGTCCTTCCCAGGATTGCATTGTAGGTTGAAGTTGCCTTTATAACTATGAAGTTCAGCATTTGAGTAGACGTATTCATCCCTTGCCCCATGGTCATTAGGAGTTGGATAGTGCCTTCCACTTTTGATTCCACCCCATTGAATCCGTATATGGGCATATTTGAGGGTGTTAACTGAGAATCAGTGTAACCCATCTTGATAAAAGCATCGTGGAACAAGATATCCACTGAAGCTCCATTGTTAACTAGGACTCTCTTTGTTTCTGAATTGCCAATCACATGTATGATGACTAGAGGGTCATCGTGGGGGAACTTCACCCCTTCCAAATCTGAATCATCAAAACCTATTGACACTTCTGTTCTGGCACGCTTCGGTGCTTCTCCAACCACAGTCATTACATCTCGAGCATAAGCTTTTCTTGAGTTTCGGGAGGACCCAGCAACAGTTGGCCCTCCGAATATCATGTTGATGACTGGCCCTCGGGGCTTAGGGTTACGATCTTGGTCATTGTCCCTTCTGTCGTAATCTTTCCTTTCATAGTTTCCTCTTTGACTCCCTTGACTTCCATCCTTGGTGAATTTGCTGAGTTTTCCTCTTCGTATCAGAAATTCGATCTCATCTTTCAATTGCCTAAAATCGTCAGTGTCGTGACCGACTTCTTTGTGGAACCGACAGAACTGATTTTAGTTCCGTTTGGACATGTCAGCCCTCATTGGCTTCGACCATTTGAGATCTCCTTCCTTAGCTATCTCCATCATAATTTGACTCCTGGGAGTGTTCAATCTTGCATATTCCGTAAACTTTGGCCCAAAATTGTTTCTCTTGGGTGGAGAATCAGAGTCCTTTGACGTTCTGGGAAACTTTTCCTTGACGTCGTACTCCTGAGTTTCTTTTCTTTTCTTTGAGTTTCCACTACCGCTAGCAGTGGGTTCATACTTTCTCATGCTTTCTTCAGCCTTGATATACTTTCTGGCTCTATCTTGGAGCTTCAGCATGCTCTCGGGTGGATGTTTAGCTAACGGCCTTTTGAAGTGGTCATCAGTAGTTCCTTGTTGCAGGGCTATCATAGCCACTCTGTCCTCTAAGTCCGGGACTTTCAGAGCCTCCCGGGTGAATCGATTGATGTAGTCCCTTAGGGCTTCATTCTTTCCTTGCTGGATTGCCACGAGTGATGCAGAGCTTTTCTCATGTACCCTTCCACTAATGAACTGATTGATAAAAGCTTTGCTTAGTTCCTTGAAAGACCCAATTGAGTTGGGAGGAAGACGGCTATACTAGCGTTGGGCCATGCCTGCCAAGGTTTGTGGAAACGCCCTACACTTGACCGCATCGTTGGTTGGCTGCAACAGCAGTGCATTGGAGAAGGTCCTTACATGATTTGCGGGATCTCCCGTTCCATCATAAGCCTTGATCGAAGGCATCTTGAATTTTCTGGATATAGCCGTTTTCATGATGTCTTGAGTAAACGGTGGTGTAGGATCATCAGGATCTCCTAAGGGCAACAAAATACTAGGATCACCTCTTGGGGCTTTGGCCCTCTTGGTTCTCCTTGTCGGTGGATCCAAGTTGATTATCGGGATCCCTTAAGTCGTTTGGCCTTGAGATTGAGCGGCCTCCTCCTCAGCAAGGAGTTTCTTGAGTCTTGCAGTCTCTCCCTCATGGGCTGCAATTTTCTCCTTAGTAGTTTGGGGTTGATCCCGATTTTTCTGGGAAGAACGTCTCCTTTTTGGGGCGACATCCTCCCCAGTTGTATAACCCTCATCCTCGGTGTATGGGCCCGAGTAATCTTGAACGAAAGGGGTCTGGCGAGTTTGTTGATTTTGGGGTCCCAGACCTTGAATATAAGGGGGCACATATGTCTCATGGTAGATTGGATTAGTTCCACTACCGCCCGCCATGGGTCGAAGGGGCATGCCATAGCTTGGCATCCCTAAAGTCTGATTCGCGTATTGAGGGAGATCAGTAGTATGGAGTTGAAGGCTTCTCGGTGCATTCATGATGAGTGGAGAAGTCGAGATTGGTTGCTGGTGAACGGTCTCTTGTGGATTAGATCCATGAATGACCATCTGCAGGGGATTCGTCCCTTCAACCGAAATTGGGATTTCCGTCCCTTGAGTGTTGGTGGGGATATTCGCCCCTTGAGTGCCAGTAGTCGGCGGTGGTTGATTTCCGTGAGTATCAGCCTCAGAGGTGATCGGGCGATCCTCAGGAGTTTGAGTATCCCGAGCTGTTCTTCGTGTGTTTGCCATGGTTGATGTTGTCTTCCCACAGACGGTGCCAAGTGTTGTGGATTAAAAAACGTGCTTGTGAATTTAATGTTAAGGTTTAATGAGCTTCAAGCTTTAATGGCTGCTCTTGTTGTCGGGGACTAACTCGGTCATAACAAGATGCCTACGTATCTCTAGTGTTTAGAGAATCAAGCCAATAAAAACGTAGTTCTTGGTGTTGCCCTCGGGGCTATGGTGGCAGGGGCACACCAAGGACGTAGTGACTTGTATGTCCTTATTCGAGGATGAAGTCTAAAACGTTGTAGATGACTTGTATGTCCTTATTCGAGGATGAAGTCTAAAACGTTGTAGATGACTTGTATGTCCTTATTCGAGGATGAAGTCTAAAACGTAGTTCTAGGGGTGCCTTTGTGGCTTGTTGCGCCTTCGAGGCGTTGTGACATATGGAGCTGTGCCCAAAACGTAGTTCTGATTATAGGATTAGGGTCCTTATATAGGCGTCTGGAGCCTAGTATTTATGGTATGTTTAGGAGTCTTAGCGAATAAGTCTCCTTTTTGATATTGGATAAACATTGTATTTCTTGCAGAATAAGTCTTTTCCTTGTTAATAAAGGCTATGACTGTTAGGTCCAATTTAGTTTGTAGAAGGGGGGGTTGAATACAAACTATGTCGTTTAATCGAATTTGCTCTTTTCTTAAAATATTAAATCAAGAACAAATTGATGCGGAATAAACGAAGCCAATATTGATACGAACATTGGTCAATTGTTAAGTCCTTAACATGAAGGTCTGTTAACAGCAATCACAAAACAAAGATTTAGACTCAAAACTACAGGTTTTGTGTGTGTTAAGAAGAAGAACAACAAAAGAACCAAGTACAGGGACCTGTTTGTAAGTTTTGCAAGTATAGTGACTAAACTGTAAAAACTATACAAACTATTTATATTTAAAACAAAATACTATATATATAAAAATAAGAAAAATACGCATAATAACTTGAACAAAATAAGAACTATAAATATATTAATAATTTACATAGGTTGACTTATAAACAGACATAAGACAAAAATAAAAGGACAAACACTACAAAACATATTAAACTAAAATAACATTCGAAAATTACAATACATGTACAAAAACATATTAATTATAATTATACAATAATATTTATAACAAGTTAGTAAATCCATATATTTTCTAACAAAATAACTTTCTACTAGAAAATTATTTAGAGAGAAAATATGATTTAATAAAATATCATAAACATTGTAGTTACTTTAAAATAATGAAATTTTTAACAAAAATAGTTTCCTCAAAAATTCTAACTTGAGAATTAGAGAAAAATATTTTTAGAGAAAATTTATTATTCTAAAATACAGAAACATGGAGTATAACAAGAGAATGACTATGACAATCCTTTTAGAAAGATAACAAGTAAGAATTTGGAAAGAATGTCATACCATTTACTTGGTGCTTAGACCTGGGCACCAGCTTCCATGCTTCTTGTTGTTCAGGATCAGCAAGTGCTTCCTCAGATGCCTTAGATTCTATACCTTGATTCTGAGAAGCCCTTCTAGTTCTTACTCCAACATCTGGATCACCAATGATCAGCACTATTCTAAACAGACTGTCTGAGAAGGTTAGATCTTGATGAATCGCCTTGTTCTTCATTGTGATGTTGTGTTTGACTAGTAGATCCTTTATTTACTCCTTCCGAGTCATTGCCAGAATAAGGCAATTCCTTGATAATAACAATTGTTAACTCCTAACAACTGTTTTTTTTTTTTTGGTAGACAACCTTGGTTCTATAGATAAGATTAAATTACCAAACTTGTCTTGTCAGCAATCTTAGAAATGATATTCTAAGTCCAATACACCTTGATTCATAGTAAACAACATTATTATCAAGGTGATCAGAAGTTGCAAATAAGCATAAAAATTATTCCAAGTAAATGAACTATGGTCTCTTTAGATACTACAATATCCATAGTTCTACTCAGAGAATTTTCACACTATGTATAGTAGTATGAGTGAATTTCAAAAGATACAACATAAATTACTTAGAGGAGTTCTAAGTAATTTCACTCATACCAATACATCTCACAATTAGTTAGTAAATAGAATTTTAACTAAATATCATTAACTGATATAGGTCAAAACTTCAATACAACCAATTGTTAGAACCATGATATTAATTATAGTGAATTTTTGAAAATGGAGCATTGATAAATTCACTAGAATTAACATCTCACAACCAATTGAAGACCAAGACAGATAGGTCCAAATTAGTTATGATGTATATTTATTTTAATAAATATGAGGTACAGAGCAAATACTTATATTGAATTGCTTCAAGTTCCATAACCCATATAAATCAAAATAAATAACAAATAAATAAATAAATACTAAATCTCTATGAGTTAGATTTTAGCATTTAAGTATTTAAATTATCCTTAAATAATCACCAATGAAATATATTCATTTATACACATGGCAATCATTCAATAGATAATTAGAGGTCTGGATGTAAATGAATTCACAAGTCCTTACAATACGGACAATTGAGTACTTATGAAATCATTTAAATATTACTTACAAGTCCTTTCAATACTGACAATTGAATACTTGTAAATAAACTTCAAAAGTCCTTGAGATATGGACAAAGTGGTACTTGCAATCATGAGCTCACAAGTCCTTTCAATACGGACAATTGACAACTTGTGAACTATGTAAGAAACACATTCTTAGCATGCAAGACAAGCTCTCGAAAGAATAAATACCTTATGCAAGATGCTTGGCCTTCAGTGTTCCACAGAGTTGTTGGAGATGAATTTGATTCCTTGTGTTCTCCTGCTTTCGTACAACTCATTTGATCTGTCTCTATGCAGCAAAACATGTCAGAACTGATGTCTCTAGGGTACCATCTCCGCAGATTTGGGTCCAACTTAAGACATCTGAAAATCAAGTGTAATAACTACAAGAATAGATTCTCTAGGATCCACTTGGGGCCTTGCACATTTGCATATTGAGAATATAATATTTGTGTAAGTGATCTATTAGCAATTGAATAAGATAATGAGTTTTTATTGATTCCCCTAAAGCTTGTAAAGTCCAAATAAAAGGTAGGTACCAAGCAAGCTTTAGTGGCTGATATTGACAGGGAGTCTTGGCAGGTCTAGAATCTTATCAAAAACAAAAGATTGTAGACTTACTTTAATTGCCATAATTCTTTTGCCTTACAAGAAGTAATTCAAAAGAATTGCAACTTTACCAACATCAAAACAGCAAAAATCTTATACCAATTTATAGTTAGTAGACCAACATATAATATAATCAAGATATCATTGCACATATATATCATTGTATTTGTGCCTAATGATGTAGAGAGTTCTATAAATATGACACCAATTGCTAAATGATATCAATTGTTAAGATTGATACCAAATGTTAAATTATAGTTAGGGTGTCATACCATGTCTTCCATGATTGCTTGAGTGATGATACCAGTTCATACTAACCTGTAGAGATCTTCATTATCTCACAACCAGGAGTGCACTTGTTCACATTCTTCTAGCATCCAGATTCAGTAGGTCCAGATGTCCATCAAAATCTTGAATGTGTAGCAGGTGCCTGATATCCTCAAGTCTTGTCACTGGTGCATCTTGTCAGATATACTGTCTTATCAGCTAGTGACCTTGCATCCAGTTTGGCTTTGTCCCTCATAACAATGCCTTGACATCCAGTTAGACTTCTGGTTATCCTTGTACCAATTACAGCCTTGTTGTTTGGTCTGGATACCAGATTCCCTTCAATCTGCCTTTTGTACTGATTGAGATCATCTTGCATTGCAATCACTCAATCTGGATCTTTCAGAGCCTTTGAAGCTTTCTTAGTTTCTTCTGAAAGAAAACTAAAGAAATAATCATTGGTGCTTGAAGCTCTGCTAGTCTTTTACTTCCACCATTAGGAACACTAAGAACTAGGACAAAGAATTAATTGAGTCAACATTCTTTGTCTTGGCAGACATGTTCTCATAGTGTCCTATGATTTTCAATGTGGTGTTGAGTTGACTAGTTGATCATTCTTTTGCTCCCCCTAAGCTGTTGCTGGGTATACATGAAGATTCTCTATGTTTGACATTGCTTGGATCTGAATCACCATCACCATTGACAGCTGGGAGCAAGAAGTTGTTGAACATCACTAAGACTTTCAATCACCTTCTGTTGATTAATAACAATCACCCTGTAGGCTGTAGACTCCATTGAGTAACTAAGGAAATTATCCTCTTGAGCATTAGCTGATTGCTAGGATGCTCACTTTCATTTATCATTGCAAAACAATTTCCTTCATACTTGTGAGGTCTTCCTATATTTCTCACTGATCAGGGTTCGATCATGCTAGTAGCAAACTATTGACTCCTTCATCATTAATACTCTTGAAGGTGCAGAAATCATCCAGAACACTAATTGATAGGTCCTGTAATCTGTCTCCAAGTTGTCATAGTCAGTTTTGCTTCCTGCAAATCTTCTAGATGTGATTAATCACCATCAGTGGTGTCTTGTCTTCAGATTGTCTGAACAACAACTTGTTTGTTGAGAGAAGCCATCAGTCATCACCACTAAAGTATATTTTTATTTGATGTTGAACTTCTGTGTGATGCTTCTTTGACTTCCCTTTATGACATGCCTCATAATTTCATTTTGTTTTAGTTCCAGATGAGGCAGTCTCCTTTACTGATTCGATTTCCAGGAAAGAATCTCTTGATTTGACATTCAGGTGAGAGAGCTCCTTATGTCATAGCTGAACTCTAGTCTGATGAAGCTTTAGATTAGACCTTGTTGACTTCACCTTTGACTGAGATTCCATGTCAACTACAAATAAGTTCTCTTTCCTTACTTCTCGAATAGTAGGCTCTTCATCTTCTAAAGATGCTTTATTACTGACAACATTCCTAGCTATTGAATAGCCATGACCCTGGGCCATACCCTTGCTGTTGTCTCCAAGGGATAACCACTTGGTCTGTCTTCACAATCACATTTGATAGTAGAGTTCTTTCTTCGATGATATGCTTTGAATAAATCATTGACAATGCATAATCGATTAACCTGTTAAGCCCTACATTCACAAATGGATAAAAAGTTCTTGGTACCCAAATTTACTTGGGTCCAGATGGATTAGAGATTTCTCTATTTATAGAGTAATCTACAGACATGGCATACATACAGCATTTAAACCATCGCACATTTAAAACATGCAAACTATGACATGTATGCATTAGTGGTAACAACAAACATAGCATTCATATAGCAATTAAACCATCACACATTTAAAACGTGCAAACTATGACATGTAATGCTATTTAGAAAATCCATTTAACCTATATGCAAGAATTTTCTAAAACCAGTTGGAATAGAAAAATTAATAAGTAATCACTAATTCTATCCAGTCCAAGTATGTTGTTATAAACCAGCTAATAGTCTGTAATACCTAAGTAATCAATCCATCTTTTAAACTTTTTAAACCTTAACAAACAATTCAGAATGAATAAGCAAATCTGTTTTACTGGGGATCCTGAAACTAGCTTAAGCAGAAGTCTTAGATGCTTAACATATAACAATTAAGAATTAAAAGATATTGTCTAAGAAACAGCTCTAACTCACTGCTGCAATTAATTAAATTCAACAAATATTCATACACATATTAAGATCTTCTAACCAAAGATATAAAAACTAAGATCTTAACATGCTTTGAATTTCTGAGAATTACATATTACAATAGTTCGAAGAATTGATACCTGAGACATGTGAGGTGAATCATCTTCAGAGATTGCTATGAAAGCAAGATATTCATTATGTTCTTCTCATCATCATCTGATCCATCCCAACTCTTTCATTTAGCAATATAAGTTCTGCACTAATGCTTCTGTTTCATCTCATTTAAAGAATCCCTATTCATCCTTGTCTGTCAGAATTCTATACTGTGTTGCACACCTTGATAGTTATTTATCACATATAGCTTTCCATAGCTATAACTATCAAGTCTTGTTTCTTTCCACCATCTCAGTCTTGTAACCACCTCTTGAGTTGAACTTTATCCTGAAGAGTTTCCGTTTCGGAGTAGATAGGCCTGATCCCTGGATGTAGCATTAATACTCCTTCTGAATTAGTAACTCTCCCTGTCTGTTCTGAGGTTCCATCATTAATTCCTGACTGAGATGTTTGCAGTCTAGTCCATTCTCAAACCTCCTTGATTCCATTCTTCTAAAATCTCTATTGATTCCATGATTAGATATTGCTTTTGTACAAACCACTAAGTGTTTGTATATCATTGAATCACTAGAGTTGACTAAAATCTTCAAGAAAAATTCCATCCACTAAAACCTCTTTCATTCCTGCTTCTGAAAAACCAATAAGTCACATGGGATATGACTTACAAAAACTTAACAAAGTTATCTTCAGCAGGTAGAAATTAATTCCATTGAAATAATGCATTTTCTTCAAAAGATTCAAAATCATCTTTGACGTCCGGAGGAATCTTCAACTAACAATCTTCTAAGAACCATTGGCTTAGAATAAATTCAAAATATTTAAAATTCAAAAACTTCAAGGACTTGAAAATTTTTGAGAAATAAAAAATTTGAATGTAAGTTCAAATTAATTAAAATTTGAAATTAGAGTCAAATTAATTAAGAATAAAAAAATATCAAGAAATGACAATTTTGAGAGTTAAAGAATCCGAAAATAAATTCAAGTTGATTAAAATTCGAAAGTATCAAGAATTAAAAATTTTGAAAATTAAACAATTTGAAAATTAACTCAAGTTGTTTAAAAATCAAAATTTCCAAGAATTAATCATTTCAAGAATTAAAAAATTCGAAAATAAGTTAAGATTATTTAACAATCGAAAATATCAAGAAATGAAAATTTTTGAGGGTTAAACAATTTACGAATAAATTCAAGTTAATTAAACTTTGAAAATAAACTCATATTGTTTAAAAATCAAAAATATCATAAATTGAAAATTTTTGAAGGTTAAAGAATTCGAAAATAGAGGAGTTGACTTTTTGGTCTAATACCGGATTTAATTTGTGTATGGGTCAACAAACTCGAAAACCAATTGGTATCCGAGCCTTTTGAATTAATTAACTTAATAAATTAATCAACTAAAGATTAATTCATTAATTCATTAATTAATTAATTAAATCATTTTAGATTAATACATTAATTCAAAGTTAATTAACATGATAATTAATTTAATAAATAAATTAATTCAGAATGAATTAATTTATTAATTAAATAAATTACATAAATATGTTAATTAAATAAGAATTAATATAAATCTATTGAAAGCGCAAATTCTTTTCTCGAACCACTGTGTAATAAAGAATTACCACTGACTTGACTGTTGACGTTCGATGCACGGTCTGGTTCATGAACGACTAACTCCAATGGTTGTTCTTCACATTTGACTTTAAAACTGTGGTTCATATCTTCCTTTTCTTCACTCTTTTTCAAACCTTTCAATAATCTGCATTCTGCCACTGTAGGAACCTCTTGTCACTATAAATAGAACCCACTGTCTTGATTACTCCACTGACGCTTGATCAACTGAATGAACTTCTTCAAGTGTAGTATACCTCAAAACGGTAGATTGACTTTATCTTCTTTCTTTTGACAGTTGAACATTTGAGATCCCTGTGACAGTATGTATATACTATGACTCATTAATTGCCTTTAATTGGGATTCCGGATCCTTCTTTGATGAATTTACCATATTTTGGACTCTTTTCATGAGCTGTATATTTTCCCTATTTATTAATTACGAAATTAATAAATAATCTGGGTTTTTGGCCTTAAATACTTGGCCTTTCCAAAGAATCAGCAATTATATTTCTATAATTACTTTTCTATCCATATCAGTTTCTAACTAATATTTCTCCTAACTAAAACCTCAAAAATATCATGGGCTATTCTAAAGGATAAAATATCACGGCCTATTCAAAAATATTTTAGTAGCATAAAATACTAATATTATGAATATCTCTCTATCTATACTATATTATTAAAGACGAAATTATGAAAGTTTTGGTACCTGTTTTTTGATACGATGCTTGCCTTATTTAATTATTTATTTAATTATTATGATCAATTACCCTTTCAATTAAAATATATTACCATTTGTTTCTAAAATAACCACAGGCAATTTCCTTTTCAGCTAAAACATGTTACTTTTTCTATTTCCCTTGCTAAAATCCCTCATTTTCCAAATATATCAGGAGCAAACCCTTATATATTTACTTTAAAATCTATTTTAATACTTTTAATTGACAATTACCTTTTTTTAACTAAAACATGTCACCTTTTATATTTTTCTTACTAACCCCCCTCTTTTTTCAAAAATATCACGGGCAAATCGTTACTTTTATATTTTAAAATTCAACGAAAACATGTTACTTTCTATTTTTCTTACTAAAACCCCTCTTTTTCCAAAATATCATGGGTAAACCGTTACTTATTTATTTTAAAATTCATTTAAATACTTTTAATTATTTTAAAATGTTTAACACGCCTACTTATTTTTTTAAATAAATATTATACTTATTGGGCTCTTATGCAAGAACAAAAATATAGATCAAATACCTTGTGATGAGGGATGTAATGGTGCCAAGCATATCGTGCCTCCCCAGATAACAAAAGGATTGATCGAGGGGGAAGATAAATAGCTCTTCTTAAAAAACTTGAGCTACTATCAGAATTTTCAACCTCCTTATCAAGTGATGTTGATTTTGATATCCAATCGATATCTGTGTACTTCCTGAACTCCATGATGCACGGCCCTGCTAGTGAAAGACTAAAAATTGATCCCTCAAATGCTGAATGAGTGTCTATCCTCATATCTGTTGAAATTGAATAGATAGGTAATTTGTGGTTAGGGTTTTGGGAAAAGGGGAGATGTGGGTTTTAGTGAGAGGTGAGATTTACCGGAGTGTGTGGGTTGTAATTGTGCAGTAGGTGAGATAGTGGTGTTTGATGAGGTTGTTGAGGCGAGGTGTACGGCGGCTGAATCTATTCATCTTTCCTGTTGAAATGTTTGTGTGGGCAAAGCTAGTAAGTTATTGTAGAAGACAAGTGGGCCAAAAGCAATTGAGCCTATCTTTTTGGGCCCATTTTATCAGGGTGGTGTTCTTACGAATTATTATTGAGTTTCAGCATTTCTCATAATAATATTGTAAATAAATATTATAAAAATATTTGTATTTTATTAATATTGTATAATATTTTAAAATTTGAAAATATTAAAATATTATTTTTAAAATAACTGTTATTTGAACATTATGTTTAAAATATTACATTATTTTTACATTATATCAAAATATTTGTTTTTATTGTGTAATGAGTATATTAAAATATTAATTTTAAAAATATTACATTATGTTGAAAATATTATATAGTTTTAAAATTATTATATTATTTATCTATAAATTTTATTTGTAAATAATATTCAATTTAACATTTTTTGAATTAATACAAATCTTATATAACCCGGTATCCATGAAGCGACTCATGAAAGAATTATGAAATAAGTGTTTAATTTTAGGACTAAACGCTAGTATTTATCATTTTTTTATAAAACAAAAAACATAGTCTATAACGTCGGTTTCACCAGACCGACACCAAAAATGCACTCTACAGCGTCGGTTCCCCAAAGGGCGACACTAAAAATTCATTCTATAGCGTCGGTTCCATAGAAGCGACACTAAAAAGTGCACTTAATGCGTCGGTGTTACAATGACCGACGCTAGAAGTCCTCTATTGCGTCGGCATTCGTAGAACCGACGCATAAAAGTATTAAAAGCGTCGGTTAATGTGGACAACCGACGCCATAGATCAAGGAAAACTGACAATAGGCGTCGGTTATGCTAGCAACCGACGCATAAAGCATGTAAAGGCGTCGCTTGCCCCTAGAACCGACGCTAAAAGTGCGACGCTGTAGGTGCAGTTTGTACTAGTGTAATAAAATTAACAATTATTAAAATTAACTCGTGCATCATACGGGTTTTAAGCTATATTATTAAAGACGAAACATTAAAAGTTTGGTAGTCGGATAGATGGACGGTCGGTACTTAGTGATTTTACTTAATTACCCTTACTTATTTTTTTTTAAAAACTATCACTAAATAATAACATTATTTATAACCAATTACCTTTTCAGCTAAAATACATTACCTTATTTTATTTTTTTCTTACAAAATCCTATCTTTTTCTAAAAAAAACACGGGCGATTATCTTTTTTAACAAAAACATGTTACTCTTTCTATTTTTCCTTACTAAAACCCCTCATTTTCCAAAAATATCACGGGCAAATCCTTACTTATTTATTTTAAAATATATTTTAATACTTTTAATTATGAACACTTTTTCAGCTGAAACGTGTTACTTTTTCTTCTTCTTTTTCATTTTCTAAAAAAATTATTATTAAATAATAACACTTTTATAACCAACTACATTTTCAGCTAAAATACATTATCTTTTCTAACAAAATCTTCTCTTTTTCTAAAAAAATCACGGGCAATTATCTTTTTCAACTAAAACATGTTACTCTTTCTGATTTTTCCTTACTAAAACCCTCATTTTTCAAAAATATCATGGACAGTTCTATTTAATAAAATAATAATATTATAATTAGCCAATGTTCTATATTTTCGAACTAAAATTTCTCCTAACTAAACCTCAAAGATATTATGGCAATTTAATTTAGTAACATAAAATACTAATAATTAACAAATTACCTTTATTAGCCAAATCATATATTCTTTTTTATAACTAAAATTTCTACTTTTTTATTTTTCCTAACTAAAACCTCTTATTTTCTAAAAATATCACCGGCAGTTCTATTTAATAAAATAAAATAATAATATTATAATTACTAATAACTAACCGATTAGTTTTTTTTTTGCCAAAGTGTATATTCCTTTTTTTTACAAGAAGTGTATATTCTTTTTATATTTTTTAATTAATATGTCTCCTAACTAAAATCTCAAAAAATATACACAGGCTATTCCATTTTGTAGCATAAAATACTAATATTGTAAATGCTAATAATTAACCGATTACCTTTATTAACTAAATTGTATGTTTTTTTTATATTTTCTTACTAAAATTTCCCCTTTTCTAAAATTATCACAAATGACATATATATAATTATCGGTTACCTCGAATGCAATTGGCTTTTTTTTTTTTCCAAAACGTATATTCTCTTTTATATTTTCTAACTAAAATTTCTCCTAACTAAAACCTCAAAGATATCAGGGGCAATTTCATTTAGTAACATAAAATATTAATAATTAACCAATTACATTTATTAGCCAAAACATATATTCTTTTTTATAACTAAAATTTCTATCTTTTTATTTTTCCTAACTAAAACCTCTTATTTTCTAAAAATATCATGGGCAGTTCTATTTAATAAAATAAAATAATAATATTATAATTACTAATAACTAATCGATTAGCTTTTTTTGCCAAAGTGTATATTCTTTTTATATTTTCTAACTAATATGTCTCCTATCTAAAACCTCAAAAATATCACGGGCTATTCCATTTAGTAGCATAAAATACTAATATTATAAATACTAATAATTAACCTATTACTTTTATTTATATAAAAAAAAATTAACTATGCTAATTAGAACGTATCTCTTAAACCTATTTATTTGTGTCGTGTGATGTGCTTATACTTTATAAATCAATATACTTGGACCAATTTACGGGCTTATTTATTTAAAAATATTTTAGTACATCTTTAAAGATATTTATTTAAAAATAATTATTACACATTAATTAAAATAATATACTAAGAAAGTATATAATTTTTAATTAGTATAATATATTATAATTAATTATCACATATTACTCTAATTATTTTAAAAGTAGGCCTAATTATTTGAAAAACTTATTTAAATAGTCATGTTTATTTTGAAATGTTATTTATTATTTTTAACATGTCTTATTATTATAATTATAAATTTCAATAAAAATATATTTAGAGACCTACTTAGTTTTTTAACAAATTCATTTAATATCCGATTTATAATAATATTATACACAAACATAAATAATAAGTTAATAACTATTAAACAATCCGTGCATCGCACGGGTCATAGACTAGTAATTTATTTATATGTATTATTCAGAAAAATAATACATATATATATATGTTATATGGGGTTTAATTTTCTAGTTATCTAGTTTATTAATAATAATTTCAACTGTTTATGGAAGTAGATATCTGGTTTGTAAGTTTTTACATTTCACTTGAAATGGTTTTTCAAATTCAAAGATTATTTTATATTTATAATTACTACAGATTATCACAAAAACCATCACGTTCAGTATCAAAAGTGATGTAACTCAACTTCAATTAAAAGACAAAAATTAAGCCACAGGAACCAATCCAACCTGACATTTGTTAGAATATGTCTTGAATCAGTAATTGCCCGTTATGATATGGAAATAATTCCTACAAGGAAAGATCTAGAATTAATCTTTATCCACCGTCAAGGATAAGACTTATCCTCAGGACAAGACTTATCCTCCAAGGAAGTGATAATACTTATCCGCTTAGAGAGTGCTATATAAACTCTTTAGGACATAAAGTATCTGTATCTGACTCTCTAGGTTATAACCTAGATCTGTATCTGTATTCTCAAGATCAATAAAACTTTTCTCTTCTGCCCATTGCCTATCTGTGTTTGTTCTTTACGTTTATTATAATATTTCTTGCTTCCGTTATAACAAACTGGTATTAGAGCCTGTTTCTATTTCTAGGGTTTGAGTTTCGGTGAGAAAGATGCAGTCCGGTGATATTAACGTGAAGCTTGACAAATTTGCTGGGATGAATAGTTTCAGTCTATGGCAAATCAAGATGCGTGCCTTGTTAAAGCAACAGGGGCTCTGGGCGTCGTTGAAAAAAAAATCGACGGATCCGCAAAGCGCTGAGATGGCCAGTCTAGAAGAAAAGGCACACTCAAAAATTTTATTGTGCCTTGTAGATGATATTATTACTGAAATCACGGAGGAGGATACCGCGTCTAGTTTGTGGTTGAAGCTTGAAGGTCTCTGCATGACAAAGTCTTTAACAAATAAGTTGCTTATGAAGCAACGTCTATTTAGTTTCTTTACCATTATCGTATGAGAATTTTGTGCAATCGTTTATTGTTGGTAAAAATACTATTTTTCTAGAGGAGGTTAGATCTGCTCTTCATTCTAGAGAGTTGCTCCATTAGGCGGCGGGTACATGTGCAGATAATCAGGCTGTTGGGTTAATAGTCAGCGGGAGTAATGGACATGGAAAGTCGGGGAAGAATAAATTCAAGAAACCAGCTTCTAAGGGTCCGAAATCTAATGATGTCTGTAATTACTATAAAGAGAAGGGACACTGGAAATATGACTGTCCCAAGAAAAAGAAGCAACATGATAAATTGATAGGTACTGCTGCTACATGTACTGCTGCTACAGGTACTGCTGCTGTAGCTGGTACCAATTCTGAAGAAGATATTGCTCTAGTTGTTGTTAAGCACGCGCATCACTCTGATGTGTGGATCCTTGACTCTGGAGCGTCTTACCATGTATGTCCGCACATGGAGTGATTTACAACCTACGAGCAAGTAGACGGTGGCAAAATTTCTATGGCTAACAGTTTTGTTTGTGAGAGGGGTTGGAATAGGCTCAATTAAAATTCGGACACATGATGGTAAATTCTGCACATTGAATTATGTTAGGCATGTTCCACTTATGACGAAGAATATGATATCTCTGAGTATGTTAGACAACAAGGGTTTCAGTTTTCAAGGTGAAGGTGGAGTTCTACATGTCTGCATGGGTTCTGATGTGGTCTTGAAAGGTGTTAAACGTGGTACCTTGCATCTTCTTCAAGGTTCTATGTTAGACAAAATATTTGATGAAGTTGAAGGCATTACTTTTTGAACTAAGTAAATGAGTCCATGTAACTCCGGAAAAATCATCCACTATAGTCAAAAAAATATTTATATTTGTTGTAAGTTGGGACATGATAAATTCCCCATATGTCTACATGAATAAGCTGAAAGCATTTAGCAGTATGAATTGTACTATAAGAAAATGGAAGTTTATGTTTTCTGTCTTTAGCACAGATTTCACAAGTAATAAGAGATTGTTTGTCATCAATCTTACATAGAGAAAGAGTTTGTAGCTTGGACAAAGGTAAATGCCCTAATCTAGAATGCCAAAGTAAAATAGAGTCATTACTACACAAATTAGAAGATGAAACAAACATATCTGGAGAAGGAATGTCAAATTTCAAAGTAAAAGCTTGAGGCACAATGTAAAGACCCTTTTGAATTTTACCAAGAGCCAGTGGCATCTTCAGAGAAGAGCCTTGCACAAAACAACCAGAGTGAGAAAAACTTATAGTGCACTGAAATTGTTCAATGAACCTATGAACTGAAAACAAATTAAGTTTGAAGTGAGGAACATATAAAACATTCCTTAGAATAATATCAGGAGTCAAAGGAACTGTACCAATTGAATTTATATCAATAACATGACCATTTGGTAGAGAAACAGTTAAAACATGAGGTAGTGGTTGTAGTGTAGAAAAGAGTGATTCTTGGCAATATAAATTATTGCTTGACTATCACATTTGACCGGGATAGGAATGATATTGGGAACTTTAAAATCACCAAGTAGCCGAGAAAGCGAAGCAATTTCTGCTGTTATTCGTCGTAAAGATCTATACTCAGATTCTGCAGAAGATAAAGAAACAGTGTTTTGCTTCTTCGATTTCTAAGAAAGTAAGCTGCCACCAAGTAAAATGACAAACCCAGAAACTGATCGTCTTGTTTGTGGGCAAGCAGCCCAATCTGCATCACAATAAGCCTCAATGTCGAAAGCAGGATTGTTGTTGAATAATATACCTTTGGCAGGATCTGATTTAAGATAGCGTAAGACATGTAATGCAGCATCCCAATGAGGTTGTCGTGGATCCGACATGAACTGACTTAAGTGTTGAACTAAAAAGGATAAATCTGGTCGTGTATGTAAGAAAATTTAATTTCCCCACTAACATCATGTATAAGGAAGGATCTGGAATAAAATCCCCAGTATTAGGAAAACTCTTGACATTTAAATCCAAGGGACTAATAACAGGAGTAGAATCAGGAGGATCAAAAAGCTGAAGTAATTCTAAAGAGAATTTCCTTTGAGTAACCACAATGCCAGTAGGAACTGAGAGAAATTCCGAACCCAAGAAGTAATGTAATGGTCCTAAATCTTTTATCTTGAATGTAGAATCCAGATATTGTTTAATGGATTGTATCTCAGAAAGATCATTTCCAACCACAAGAATATCATCAACATAAACGGCCAAGAATAAGATAGACGAACCATTTTTCTTGTAGAACAAAGATGAATCATTTTTAGAGGTAGTATAACCTCTGGACAGTAAAGAAGTACTGAGCTTAGAATTCCATTCCCTTGATGCTTGTTTAAGGCCATAAAGGGACTTAATCAATTTACAAACAAGGTTAGGACTTGAAGAAATCAAACTAGCTGGTAGTTTCATATAAACGTCTTCATGTAAATCACCATGAAGAAACGCATTGTTAACATCTAATTGAGACATATGCCAGCCTTTTTTAACAGCAACAACAACAAGAGTTCTTATAGTTGTCATTTTCACCACAGAAGAGAAGGTTTCAGTATAGTCAATGCCAGGTTTTTGATTAAAACCCTTCACCGCAAGACGAGCTTTATATCTTTCAATAGAACCATCAAAATTATGTTTAACCTTAAAGACCCATTTAGAAGAAATGGCTTTCTTACCAGGTGGTAAAGGAACCAATTCCCAGGTGTTGTTTGCCTCCAAAGCAGCAAATTCAGCAGCAATGGCTTGTTGCCACTCAGGATATTTAATAGCATCCTCATAAGAAGTTGGCTCAGAAATAGGTGACAGAGAAAGTGGACTAACAGTATTACAAGAAATAGAGGTAGTGATCGTGTCAAATTGTGTACATAAGGATGTTAGAGTACAAGCACAAACAGAAGTAGAACATTGTTGGGAAAGAGAATGAACAAAATCATCCAAGTATGTAGGCAATTTAGATGTTCTGGTTGACTTTCTTATTGGTAAAACAACTGTGTCAGAAATATCTGAAGATTCAGGTACAATGTCATATGCTGAGGTATTGATAGGTGTTAGTCCTTGTGTATTGCAGAAGGGGGGGGGATGAATGCAATACTGATAAAATTCAATCTAAATTTCAACAACTCAAATCAAGATTAAACGTTATCAGCAATATATGCAATCACGAACAGTATTTAGTAAGAACAAGATTCACAAAATAAATGTTTTATTTATTTTGCAAAGTGTTGCTACAACCTCAAGAAAGAATTCTCGAGCTTCGGGTTTTCTTCAAAGACACTTGCTTGTCTTCGTTACTATTCTAGAATGAGTTGATAGAAGGTATAGGACTAACCCTATCACTATCAGTCACGGGTTTGTGAAGCTGCTGTCACTGTCAAGTGGCAGCTTCTTACAGATTGTCTTACCCATGTGACTTTCCTAAATTGCTAACATGTCAGATATACATTACAAAGAAAGCAACCTAGATTCATTCTATTTCCAGCTAAACCAATTCAGCAGATAAAGACTTGACCTTGCTCTTGAATTGATTCGCTTTTGATTTGTAGTGCCTTGAAGCTTCTGTCGTAGTCTTGCAGACTTGGTGCAGCTTAGGGATGCTGCATCACGCCTGTTTCTTGAACATTTAAACTGTCACGGGATTTGACTGAGAAAGATACCTAGCATAAGGATCTTTATTGAGACAGTTACTTTTGCCGCAAAGCTTGCTGTCACAGGAATGATCTTTTGGTGACAGTATGAGTTCCCCGCATAGAGTGCTGTCGAGGATCCCAAACTTGCTGTCGAGGGCAATAGTTGCTGTCGCGTAGTCTTCCGCCAATGTTGCTGTCAGAGTGAATATGCTGTCGTGACTTGCAACATTCTGTCTTCTTGTAATCTTACTGTCACAGCTTTAGGACAGTAACCTTTATTCATGTTGTCATCCAAAAAGCATTCTTTGAGGCTTGAACACATAAGTGAACTTCTTTCAAACAATACAACTAGAATAACATTACATACTGATTACAAGAACATACTTTGGCTATGACAGTATGTTCTACTTAATTTAAAAAATTAAGTACAATCAAAGTTAAGATGTTTCTATGCTATCACCCATAAATCCCAACAATCTCCCCCAATTTGTTTTTATGGAAAATAACAGCAAATTTACAATATGTGCTGACAACTTAACTAACAAGATCAGAATTCAAGAATTTTCACTTAGCTTGAGATTTCCTCTTCTGTCTTGCTGCATCCTCTCTTTTGAGAGCTTCTGCCAAGCAGCTTCTTAGACTTTTTACAAGAGAAATTTCAGCAGCAGACACTGCATCATCCTCTACTTCATCAATGATCTTCTTTATGGAAGGGGATATGAGAGAGCTAACATCCCTGAGATTCAGCCATTGCTCTATATCATATGGATAGGTTCTGAAATGAAGTTCTTCATTAATGAGCTTGAATCTTCTTCCAGGATAAGCATTGAGAGACTTCCTTCTTTGCTTGTCCAGCTTTGAGTCTTCTCCTTTTCTCCCTTCCAATAACTTCTCTATCTCATCAGAACAAATCTGTTCCAAGGGATGAATTGAACCAGCTACCATATACTGTAAATCCTTCAGAGTGGATGTTTTAAGCTTATGCAAGCTGCAAACATAGATTTCTTCTTTTAGGAACTTGACTCTTAGGGGATTTTCCAGCATATATGGTTGATAATTTGGAGCTTCACTTTCTGCCTTGTTAGAGGCCTTGTGAATTTCTAGTAATTCAGCTTCCTTCTTATCAAGTTCTGTCTGAGCTTGAGAGTATGCAGAAGATTCAGGTCCTTTGCTTGGCTTGGGTTGCCCTTCCTGAGTTGGTTGGGCTTGCCCTTCTTCTGTGGGTGAGTCATCAAACTCATAGTACCAGTGGTATGGTATAGGAGAGGCTGGGAGATCAGTAAGAATATCAGCATCATCAAAATCTGCAAAGTTATAGCCAAATTTCTGATAAAATTCAGCATCCCTATCTGCCTGATATTTTAGAACGTGTTCCATGACAGCCTCTGAAACATTATCATAGCTCTCCAGCAACTCTACCATTCTTTCCAGGTAGAAGAAATCAATTCTTCTTTTATCTATGGTTGATGTGCTGTTCTTGGTTGATGTGGCTACCAGATTGAAGTCCTTGTCAATCTTGGCAGACCTTGATTCTTCCCACCACAGAATGTACTCAGAGGCCTCTTGATTTGCATCCAGCTTAACCTCAACACTCTTAATCTCTTTTGATTTCATTTGTTGAATCTTAAGACTGTTGGGAGGAATTGATTGAATTGGCTTCCTTAGATTTCTGCCAAATCCAGTGGCCTTTTCCTTTCCTGAGTATTTGTGCTTTCCTGCAGGTTTCTGTCTAGTAAACCATGCCTTTGCTTTAGCTTTCAGTCTCTTGGGCTTGACAGCAGCTTTGGTTTCATCCTTGACAGAACCTTCCTTGACAGTATCCTTGTCGACAGCATCTTCCAAGACAGCATCTTCTATGACAGTATCTTTGTCGACAGTACCTTTGGTGACAGCATCTTTTTCAGCATTTATGCAATCAATAGCACATCTAAGAATTCTTGCCTCCAAAGCTTCCAGTATTCTTGACTCCTCTTCATCTGTTGCATCAGCATCTTTCTTTTCCTGGCTAGGAGTTTCTTCATTGCCTTCATTCTGAGATTGAATACCAGTATTCCCAGAATTACTTCCACCAGCATTTCCAGCATTTCCAGAAGCTTCACCACCTCCATCCTCACCATCTTCATCATCATCATCATCACCATGGGGAGGAATGTTATAGAAGCAGCTTCCACCTTGATCATTTCTTTTGGCATTGGCTCTAGTGATTAGCTCCTTTATTCTAGCTCCCAGTGCCTTGTCTCTCAACACCAGCATTTTGTAGATTTCTTGAACAGCATGAACTCTTCCTGGATTGGCATTTGAACTGAGTATTCCATCTAGTACCTTCAGAATTGACTTGGTTTCCATTCTGGATGGGCTACCAATATTCATGAAGCTGTTCCTTCTTGTGCCATCCTTAGATTCAGACCTGTAGAAAACACTTGGTGGATTTGAGTAGACTTCAGGTAGCTTCTGTATGATCAGGTTCTGGATTTGCATATCCAATATTTCATTGAATGGTGTTTGAGTTGCCCTGATCTTTCCCTTCAAAGCACACAACACCTTTGCTGGCAGACTCTGCAATAGTTGCATTGTGATGAAATAAGATATGCCAGAAGTTAGATAAATACTTACAGCCCATCTTTTCTCATCATTCACCATTACACTGACACTGATAATTTGTTCCTTTAACAGTGTTGTGGTGTTGGTTGGACGGTTGCTAGGAGCATTCATTGCTTCTTCCACCAAACTGCTAAACTCACTGTCATGGTTGTGTAATGTGCTCTCCCTGTAATCCACCATCAAGACATTGGCTTCCTCTTGATCATACTCAGTACCATTGGACCAAGTAGTTCCTTTATGGATGGATTCAGGCAGTTTCCCTTTACCTTTCCCAAGTTTGTTTTGTTCCTCCATTTCTCTCCATTTCTTCTGTAGAGCAGTTTCTTGAGTTTCTTGAATAGGTTCTCTAATCACCACAGGAGGCAAGATTGGATGTCTAGATGCAGGTCTTCTGTGCAATGCATCTTGAGTTTCCTTTGACATTAACACCCTTTCTCCATCCATTTCCATTTCAACAGGCTGTTCAGCTTTATCCTGTGGTTTTGCACTGCTTGGTTTGACTTGCTCCCCCTTAGACATTGCTTTCCTTTTAGCTCCCCCTCTGGTCTTCACAGCTACAGGCTCCCCCTGAGTTCCACCTGATTCTTGAATAGGCAAAGATTCTGATCTTGCTACCTTCTCCCCCTTAGTTGAGTTGGCAGCTACCAGGTCAGTTAGGAACTGAATAGAGAGTTGAGTAGCAGCAAAACCATCAACCACCAGTTGAGAGAGAGAGTCCAGTTTGGAGTCCAAAGTAATACACTGTCCTTCAAGAGCTGCAATCCTGTCACCAAAAGTAGCAGAGGGGCCACCAGACCTTAACCTTCTTGGAGGGGAAGGAAAAGACAGGGGCTTGGAGGCTATGGGGGTTCTCACACTCTCAGGGTGTTTTTGAGTGATCTCATCACCCCTCACAGTTTGACTCTCGAGGCCTAGGGCCTGAATAATGTGGGCTCCCTCAATAGCTCTCTGGACATGCTCAAGTCCCTCTCCTTTTGCCAGCTCATTTGGCTGCCTCTCATTTTTATGCTCACCTCTCTTTTCTTTTATCTCTCTTTTCTTTTGCACACCCTCACTCAACCTAGATGCATGGGTATGAGCAGTACTAACATGCATGGAAGGAGAAGATTTAGAATTTACCTTTAGGAGTTTAGAAAGAGGTAGGTCATCATCAGAGGCATCCTCAACCAGTACAGCATCAAAATTAGGCTGGGAGGGCTTGACAGCATACTGAGTAGGAATGTTACTGTCAGTTGTAGTCTGGACAGCAGGTTCTGGCATGACAGCATCTTTGGGAGGTGGAGTGACAGTATGTTCTGTAGTGACAGTATCTTTCTCTCCACCTTTGACAGTAGCTGTGCCCAGGACAGTAGCATCCCCAGTGTCTTTGACAGCAACAGAGGCTGTGACAGCATCTTCCTGAAGGTAAGATGCTCCTTGGAGGTCAGACAAAGTGTTGGCTGTTTCATTTTCGGACAAAATACCACTTTGCCCTAGCTCAGTGTTTGGAGGAGTGGTGTCCATCTCACTTTGAGAAATGGGTTCTTGTGGACCACTAGATGGGGGCTCATCCATGATTGGAGATGGATGATCAAAACCTGAAGGGTTGGGACTGTCCCCTTCTCTAGGTTGTGGAGAAGAAACAAAAGAATGTGTAGGGAAGGAAGAAGGTGAAAGTGTAGTAGAGAGTGGGGGCTGATTCACAGATGGAACATGTGAACCATCAATAGGAGTAGAGAAATCCTCACTGTGCCCTAACTCACTGTGTGTTTCTTCAAGTGGGGGTATCTCAGGTTGGGAACCATGAGTTTGTGCAGACTCTGTACAGGGTGCCTTGGGAGACAGGCCAATTTCAATAGAAGCACCTTGTTGAGAAGGCACATCTAGGGAGGAGTTTATTTCCCTGGTTTCCTCTACAGTCTTTTGGGAGACTGCAGGGTGGCTGACAGTGGTTTTGGTCCTCCTAGCTCTCTTCTTCTTAGGCTCAGGGGGAACCACTGTGGGTTCTGTGTGACTACCTTCCTTATTTGCTGCACTAGGTGCAGTGTCTCCCTCTTGACTAACAGAGCTACCACCAACATCAGCTTCTAAGGATCGTTTTCTGGATTCTTGCAAGGCTTCTCTTTGGGCTTTGGGAAGTCTAGAGGGCCTAGGCTGAGTGTATGGTGTGGAATGTGGGTTAGCTGAATTTGGGTCTAATCCAGCTTCATCCTCAAGAGAAAACGAATCATAACCAGTAGGTAATGGATAATCAAGGTTGGACACTTGATCAACCATGTGCTGAGTGAAGCAAAGTGGAATATGTGCATTTAGATCCTGTGAAGATAACAGTGTGTGTGTGTTCTTTTTCAAGACAGAGCAAACCTCTAGACGAGGGGCATCATTATTAAAATCACAGAAAGAATTGATACACATCATAAGAAAGCGAGGGTAGAGTGATACCGTCTTACCTATGGCAGCTCGGAGTTGTGCCATGAGGAGAGCTCCAACATTCACCTTGTATCCATGGACAAGAGAATGTGTCAGTTTCTTGATGTAGGAAGGTATCCCATTCCAGCCTGTGGACTTGGTAGAGAACACCTTGACCATTGCATCAAATATCATGCTCCACTCCTTCCTTAGATACTTCCTATCCATTTCACCAGACGGGTACCACTTGGTTGTTCCCTCTTCGAGAATAGGGCCTGCATACCCAATCTTCAAGAAGAGCTTCTTCAGAGTGTCATCATTAGCAAGTGGAGAAAAGTGTTGTCCTTCTTCCAGTGTAATTCCAAGAGCAGTATTGATGACCTCAGCTGTGAGAATGTATTGTTGCCCATTAATCTTAAATTGAATAGCTGGGTTTTCACCCTCAGTTTGAGCAACAGCAGTTCGCCAAAATTCCTCAAGTTTGTCTAGGTCGAGAATTGGAGTTGAGGTAATGGCTGAACGAAGATAGGACTTGTTCAAGAAAAACACCAGTCCTTTGAAATCTTCACCAGCATCATTTGGGGAAAAGATGCCAGCAAAGTTTGTTTGAGAGAGAGTCTGTTTGGGGGCCATGGAGATTTCAAGAAAAGAAGAAAGTGAGAAAGTAGCTTTTTGCTTGAAGAAAAGTATTTTTCCTTGAGTTTTGTGAGAGTGATATGTCTGAGTAACTGGAGAATAAATATGGGTTTCTCAAACGTTTGCTCAAAAAGTGGAGTTAAAGGACGTGTCTTAACCCACTCTCTTAACACGTGAGTTACTGCCCGTTATTCACTGTCAATCGTGGGGTGAATATCCAATTACAACGGTCCACTATTGTTGACAGTAACCTGTGCGCTAGAAACAATCTGTCAGTAAGAAGTGGTGGTGACAGTAGGTTTTGCGCGACAGCAACTATTGCGCAAAAACTTGATGTCACCGTTAAGCATATGAATGACAGTATCCTTTACAAGTCTTGACAGAAAGTCTTTTCCTGCTGTCAAGAAGGTTGCTGTCAAGAAACACATGACAGTATCCTTCTTAACGACAGTAACTTCGATTAGGAAATGGTTCTGTCATGAACTTATTAGAATGCTTGATTCATACACTTAACTTAATATTGACAAATTATGGATTTAGCAATGTAATCTTTTGAACACAGATATTAAGCAATTAACACAGACAAATCATAAACTCAATAACCACATAAACAGGAACTTTTATTATTATTAATAAAATCATTAAAATTGAGCATTGAGTACATCATTCTATGATTTTATCAACTAGTTCTAAGACTTCTTCCTTAATCTCTTCTTCAGAGCGGCCTTCTTTTTCAAGAAGTGCCTGAAGCTCCTTCTCTTCTTCCACAGCCTTGGCTTCTTCTTCCTTAGCCTTGGCCTCCTTTTCCTCTTCTATCTCATCCATGGCGTCCAACAATATTTCAAAGAGCTCGTCGATCTCTTCATTGTCGGGTTCACTATCACACTTCTTTAGACCAACTTCAATTCCTACTTTGTTTTCCATTATTTACTTTAAAACTGAGAGCAGACTGGTGAAACCTAAGGTTAATTTATAGGCAAAACCGTCTAAGGATTAAAGTCTAATGGTCAACAGTTAGAGTACCCATACAACTACCACAAAAGTAATTAATGGTCGTGTCCTCCTTTAATCCTACAGATTAATGCAAAAGAGTGTGAAAGTCCAATGGAACAGATTTTTAACTCTCAAACTTAACAGATAACCACATTAAAGTCATACACGGTTTAAAAGTATGAGACTGGCACAAAAATACTGACATGAGAAGTCAAATCAACACATGCTGTCACATAACAGACATAAACCAAGTAGACAGTAACTTCTCTTGACAGCAGGTTTGAAGTTGCTGTCATGAGCTTCAATAAGAATTGAAAATTTAGAAACCTTAGTAAATTAACATACCAGATTCAGCATTCCCAATTCACTTACCAACCTGTTGAAGGTTGCTTCATCCAATGGCTTAGTGAAGATGTCAGCAAGTTGCTTGTCAGTTGGGACATAAATCAGCTTCACAGTTCCTTGTTCAACATGCTCTCTGATAAAGTGATGTCTTATATCAATGTGCTTTGTCCTAGAGTGTTGAACCGGATTGTCTGAGATGACTATGGCACTAGTGTTGTCACAGTAAATAGGAATTTCTCTTAACACTAGACCATAATCTAGAAGTTGACTTTTCATCCATAGAATTTGTGCACAGAAACTGCCTGCAGCAATGTACTCAGCTTCTGCAGTTGAGGTAGAAACTGAATGCTGCTTCTTGCTAAACCATGAGACCAATCTTCCACCAAGAAATTGACAGCTACCAGTAGTACTCTTTCTGTCAATCTTGCATCCAGCATAGTCTGAGTCTGAGTAACCAATTAGATCAAATCCAGTATTCTTAGGATACCAAAGGCCTAGGTTAGGAGTGCCTTTTAAGTATCTAAAGATCCTCTTGATGGCTACCAAGTGTGACTCCTTTGGATCACTTTGAAACCTTGCACAGAGACATGTAGCAAACATGATGTCAGGTCTGCTAGCAGTTAGGTATAGGAGAGATCCTACCATGCCTCTATAGGTGCTTGAGTCAACTTTCTTTCCTTTAGGGTCAAGATCCAGACTGGTTGCTGTGGACATTGGTGTTCTTGCAGGAGATGAATCTTCCAAGTTGAACTTTTTGAGAAGTTCCTTGATATAATTAGCTTGACTTATGAAGATTCCATCAGTTTGTTGAAGAATTTGTAACCCTAGAAAGAATGACAATTCTCCCATCATGCTCATCTCATATTTGTTACTCATGAGATGGGAAAACTTCTCACACAGCTTCTCATTTGTAGAACCAAAAATGATATCATCCACATAGATTTGTACCAGAATGATGTCCTTGCCATGATGCTTGTAGAAAAGTGTCTTGTCCACAACTCCTCTGGTAAACTGGTTTTCCAGAAGAAAGGTGGAAAGTGTGTCATACCATGCCCTGGGTGCTTGCTTTAATCCATACAAAGCTTTGAAGAGTTTGTACACAAAATTATGCATTTCAGCATCCTCAAACCCTGGTGGCTGTTCCACATACACTTCTTCTTCCAGCTCTCCATTTAGAAAGGCACTTTTGACATCCATCTGAAATACTTTGAAGTTGCAGTGTGCAGCATAAGCTAGAAAGATCCTTATAGCTTCTAGTCTGGCAACAGGAGCAAATGTCTCATCATAATCTATTCCCTCTTGTTGACAGTAACCTTTAGCCACTAGCCTTGCTTTGTTCCTTGTCACCAATCCATTTTCATCAAGTTTGTTTCTGAAAACCCATTTGGTCTCAATAACTGACTTTCCCTTAGGTCTTGGAACCAATTTCCATACATTGTTTCTTTCAAACTGATTTAGCTCTTCTTGCATGGCTATCACCCAGTCAGAATCCAACAATGCTTCATCAATTGTCTTGGGTTCCATTTGTGACAGGAAGCATGAAAACATGCTGTCAGCAGAGACTTTGTTCCTTGTCCTCACTCCAGAATTAGGATCACCAATTATAAGGTCATTTGTGTGATCCTTGGTCCACCTGGTGATTCTGGGCAAGCTACTTGATTGAACAGGAACATTTGCTTCAGCTTGTTGAGTTGAATGCTCATCAATTCCATTGTCTCCACCATATTCTTCATTGTCTCCAGAGTCAACACTGGTCTGAATGTTAGATGTTATGGTGTGTGATTGAGCTGGAGTTTGAATGACAGTAGTGGTGTTGACAGCATCTTTGTCAACTTCAACAATTTGAGTGAAGCTAGGTTCTTCATCTACAATCTCCTCAGCTTCCAGGTATCCTTGATTCTCAAATCTGAATGTCTGCATCTTTCCTTCTTCATGCAGTCCTGGAAACTTGGTTTCATCAAATGTGACATTAACACTTTCTTCAATAATCCTGTGTTCCATAACATAAACTCTGTAGGCAGTCCTTTCTGTGCTGTAACCCATGAATAATCCTTCAAAAGCCTTGGTGTCAAATTTTCCTTTCTTCTCATGGTTGTCTTTCATCATAAAGCATTTGCTCCCAAACGCATGAAAATATTTGACAGTAGGTTTCTTTCCAGTTAACAGACAGTAAGGAGTACTTGCATGAGTTTTGTTGATCATGGTTCTGTTCTGAGTATAACAGGCTGTGTTGATAGCTTCAGCCCAGAAATATGTTGGCAACTTAGCATCATGCAACATAGTTCTAGCTGCTTCAATGAGAGTCCTGTTCTTTCTTTCTACAACTCCATTCTGCTGTGGAGTTCTTGCAGCAGAGAATTGTTGTACAATTCCTTCATCTTTACAGAAATTTCCAAGTGTGGCATTTCTGAATTCTGTACCATTGTCACTCCTCAAGATTTGAACTTTTGAGTTTGGGGTTCTATCAAGAACTCTGGCTTGATCAATAATCACTTGAGCAGCTTCATCTTTGGATTCAAGAAATTTCACCCAAGTGTACCTTGAGTAATCATCCACCATTACTAAGGCATACCTCTTTCTGGCCATTGATGGTACATTGACTGGTCCAAAGAGGTCCATGTGAATTAACTTGAGTGCTTCTGTGTTGGTGTTTACTTGCTTGGACTTGTGCACAGCTCTTCTCAGTTTGCCCATTTGACAATCTTCACACAGTCCTTCTTGACAGAATTCCTGTTGGGGCAAACCTCTCACTAACTCCTTCTTCATCAGAATATTCATTGTCTTGAAGTTGAGGTGTGAGAGCTTCCTGTGCCAAAGCATACTGTCACCAACAGTAGCTTTACTGTAAAAACAGTAAACTTTATCCTTCTTTGTCGAGCTTAGATCAGCAACAAACAAGCTTCCTTTTCTGACCCCTTTTAGAGAGAGGCTTCCATCCTTCTTGTGATAGATGTTGCACACCATCATGTCAAAGTCAACCTTAAATCCTCTGTCACTGAATTGGCTGACACTGAGTAGGTTGTGCTTCAATCCATCCACAAGAGCAATATCTTTAATGACAACATTTCCAATTTCCAGACAGCCATATCCCACTGTGTAACCCTTGCTGTTGTCTCCAAAGGTTATGATTGGGCCAGCTTTCTCTACATAATGTGATAGCAGGGCTTTATCACCTGTCATGTGTCTTGAGCAACCACTGTTAATTATCCACATGACCTGATTTTTCTTCTTACCCTGCAAAACAGAATGTTTCTAAGTTGCATATGGTACCCAATCTTTGTTGGGTCCTGCAGTTTCAGTGTTTCCTGAGTTTCTTTCAGTCACAACATCACAAGCATTATCAAAGACTTCCTGTTTGACTTCTCTTTTCACCCACTTAGGTTTAGAATTGGACTTGGTCCTTTTCTTAGTGGATGAAGCCTTTTTGCTGTTGCCAACAGGCTCAGAAGTCTCAACAGTGTTTAGGTATGAGCATTTTTCAGTAGAGAGAACAGGTAAGTTAAAGCATGTACTCATGGCAGTGATTTTGCATGGCATACAATCAATGTTATTACAGACACTCATAGTTCTATGCATAAGGGGGGTTCTGTGTCAGTTACCATTGAGTTCAGTTGCATTGATCTTATCCTCAATTGGTTTCCTACAAACATGTGTCAAGTGATGTGTAGATCCACAGTTATTGCATAGTTTCCTAGAAGCACCTCCAACATTAGTGTATCCATTTCCTTTATTGACACCTACCTTACCATTCATGTTTCTAGACTTGGGAGTTACTGGATTGACAGTATGTTCAGAAGTTGCTGTCGAACTATCCTTGACAGTATCTTTTATTCCTACTGTCTTGACAGAAGGTTTGAGAGTTACTGTCTTGGAATCATTCTTGACAGTATCTTTGAAAGATTCTGTCTTGCCAATCGTGACAGCATCCTTTGAACTTACTGTCTGATTGCTTGGTAAGTTTACTGTCTTGGGGATTGTGACAGTATCCTTTCCTTCCTTGAATGTGCTGTCAACACCTTCATCCTCATCAAGAATTTCTTGTTTGATGAGCATGGCTTCTTCATCAAACTCAACTTCAGCAGCTTTGAAAATAGGAGTTTTAACTTTCTTGAGAATGGTGGGTTTGACAGCAGCAACTCCAGGACAATCTTGAATCACGGTTTCCTTTCCAGGTCTTCTACCATAAGAAAAACCTATACCAACAGACTGATTTTCTGTATGCTTATCATTGTAATCCTGAACTATCTTTGATGAGTTTCTATAGGCCTTAATCTTAAATTCATTTTCAGCAATCTCATTCCTCAGGAATTCCTCAACCTCCTTAGCACATTTTAATTCATTTTTAAGTTTAGCATTCTCTTGAGCTAAAGAGCCTAGTGAACTGGTTTTGAGAAAAAGAGAATCATTTTCAGACTGAAGTGTTTCATTTAGCTTACTTAGTCTAGAGATTTCCTCATTAGCAGCAGATAAGCTAGTATAGACATTGAACATTTCAGCACTTAAGTCTTTAATGGTTTTCTTATACTCATCAGTAGACATATCAAGTAAGACAAGTGAAGGTACCTGACTTGAAGATGTTGATGCTACCTCATCAGTACTAGCCATAAGAGCTAGGTTAACATATTCTTCCTCTTCTTCATCATCAGAATCATCCCAACACTTTCCTTCAGCCACATAGGCTCTACCTTGATTTTTCTTAGAGTATCCACCAGTTCCTTTCTCATATCTTTGAACCTGTTTGGGTCTTTTGCATTCAGTAGCAAAATGACCAGGTTCTCCACAGTTGTAACATTTGAACTTTGATCTATCCACAAATCCAGTTTTGTATCCTCCTTTGGTTGAACTTCCCACAGCAGCCTTTGATGAGCTTCCTTTGCTGAACTTGGATGCTTGGCCTTGAGGCTTGTATGACCTATCCTTCTTGAACCTAAAGTTCTTGAACTTCTTGGCCATGTAAGCCATCGTAGGGTTGTCCATGCTTTCCAGTTCCTCCATTGTGTAGAAGTCTTCATCTTCCACATCTTTAAGCTGTAGTACCACTTTCTCATCATCTTCAACCACCTCTTCTATCTTCAAGGTTTGTGTTGGGGTTGATTGTGTGATCTGTAGTACTTCACTTGGCTGTGTGATCCTTGGCACATGTGCTACTAGGGCACTTGACATATTAGCCATCTTGTTCCTTGTTCCACTTTGTATGGCTCTCTTTTGAAAGAGTTCGAGTTCATAAGATTTCAGAATACCATAAAGTGTCTCAAAGGTTATAGTGTTGAGATCTCTTCCTTCTCGTATGGCTGTTGTCTTGTGTTCAAGGTGATCAGGCAGTGTGAGCAGGAACTTGACATTTAATTCTTTTCTGTCATTGTACTTGCCATGTATCTGTAATTCAGTTAAGAGCTTACTGAACCTTTCAAACATGGAGGTTAAGTCTTCACCAGGCTTGGCCATGAATGCCTCATATTGAGATATTAGAATTTGCCTTTGGTTGCCCTTAACCTCTTCACTTCCTTCACAGAGTAAGGCTAACCTGATCCACATCTCCTTGGCTGATGTGCAGCTTATTACACTTCCACACATGGCTTTATCCAGCGTGAGAGAATCGAGCAAGATAAGTTGCAAATGATCATCTAGCACCATTTTCTCCTTTTCAGGTTCCAAGATTTCTGAGGGATCTTTGGGAACCCAATGTGCAGGAATAATCTCACCATTCACTGTTGTGGCTTCAATTTCCTTTCTTGGAATGAAAGGACCATTCTCGAGTATACCTGGGTATAGTGGATTTGCAGCTTTGATAAACAACAAGATTTTTCTTTTCCAAATGCTGTAGTTCTCTTTATCAAAAGCTGGGATCTTGATACTGTTTGATTTCTGCATTTTCTCCGGGATCTCAGATATGTATGTTAATCTGAAAGCTCTGATACCAGTTGTTAGTCCTTGTGTATTGCAGAAGGGGGGGGATGAATGCAATACTGATAAAATTCAATCTAAATTTCAACAACTCAAATCAAGATTAAACGTTATCAGCAATATATGCAATCACGAACAGTATTTAGTAAGAACAAGATTCACAAAATAAATGTTTTATTTATTTTGCAAAGTGTTGCTACAACCTCAAGAAAGAATTCTCGAGCTTCGGGTTTTCTTCAAAGACACTTGCTTGTCTTCGTTACTATTCTAGAATGAGTTGATAGAAGGTATAGGACTAACCCTATCACTATCAGTCACGGGTTTGTGAAGCTGCTGTCACTGTCAAGTGGCAGCTTCTTACAGATTGTCTTACCCATGTGACTTTCCTAAATTGCTAACATGTCAGATATACATTACAAAGAAAGCAACCTAGATTCATTCTATTTCCAGCTAAACCAATTCAGCAGATAAAGACTTGACCTTGCTCTTGAATTGATTCACTTTTGATTTGTAGTGCCTTGAAGCTTCTGTCGTAGTCTTGCAGACTTGGTGCAGCTTAGGGATGCTGCATCACGCCTGTTTCTTGAACATTTAAACTGTCACGGGATTTGACTGAGAAAGATACCTAGCATAAGGATCTTTATTGAGACAGTTACTTTTGCCGCAAAGCTTGCTGTCACAGGAATGATCTTTTGGTGACAGTATGAGTTCCCCGCATAGAGTGCTGTCGAGGATCCCAAACTTGCTGTCGAGGGCAATAGTTGTTGTCGCGTAGTCTTCCGCCAATGTTGCTGTCAGAGTGAATATGCTGTCGTGACTTGCAACATTCTGTCTTCTTGTAATCTTACTGTCACAGCTTTAGGACAGTAACCTTTATTCATGTTGTCATCCAAAAAGCATTCTTTGAGGCTTGAACACATAAGTGAACTTCTTTCAAACAATACAACTAGAATAACATTACATACTGATTACAAGAACATACTTTGGCTATGACAGTATGTTCTACTTAATTTAAAAAATTAAGTACAATCAAAGTTAAGATGTTTCTATGCTATCACCCATAAATCCCAACAATAGGAATGGCAGAAGAATGTGGAAAAGAAACAGATTCAGATGCAGGAACATCAGATGGAATGGTAGTGTCAGGAACAGAAAGAGGTAAAAATTGAGATGAAGAACTGTAAATAAAAGGGAAAACTGTTTCATGAAAAGTAACATCCCTAGAAATATTTGACGAACCATAACTACAAAATATTTGATGAAGTTGAAGGCATTACTTTTTGAACTAAGTAAATGAGTCCATGTAACTCTGGAAAAATCATCCACTATAGTCAAAAAAATATTTATATTTGTTGTAAGTTAGACATGATAAATTCCCCATATGTCTACATGAATAAGCTGAAATAATTTAGTACTATGAATTGTACTATGAGGAAATGGAAGTTTATGTTTTCTGGCTTTAGCACAGATTTCACAAGTAATAAGAGATTGTTTGTCATCAATCTTACATAAAGAAAGAGTTTGTATCTAGGACAAAGGTAAATGCCCTAATCTAGAATGCCAAAGTAAAATAGAGTCATTGCTACACAAATTAGCAGATGAAACAGACATATATGGAAAAGGAATTGCAGATTTCAAAGTAAAAGCTTGAGGCAGAATGTACAGACCCTTTTGAATTTTACCAAGAGCCAGTGGCATCTTCAGAGAAGAGCCATGCACAAAACAACCAGAGTGAGAAAAACTGATAGTGCACTGAAATTGTTCAATGAACCTATGAACTGAAAACAAATTAAGTTTGAAGTGAGGAACATATAAAACATTCCTTAGAATAATATCAGGAGTCAAAGGAACTGTACCAATTGAATTTATATCAATAACATGACCATTTGGTAGAGAAGCAGTTAAAACATGAGGTAGTGGTTGTAGTGTAGAAAAGAGTGATTTGTGTGCACACATATGATCACTAGCACCACTATCTATAATCCAAGTAATGTTTTGAGAGGATGAAAAATAAGCAGTGGAAACAGAGTTACCAGCAAAATTTGCAGATGAGAAATTGAGATCTCTGGAATCTGAGAGTTGAGCTGTCTTAAGAAAGTTCATCAATTGGGCACACATTTCTGGTGTAAGACCACCAGAACCAGTAGCATTATAACCAGAAGTTGATAACTGATTTAAAGAACCATGATCAGTAACATTTGAAGACTGGTGAGAATCATCAGTAGAATCTGGTACAGTAACTTGAGCAAGAAATCTTTTGGACTTTGTGAACTTAAAGTCAAGAGGGAAACCATTCAACTTGTAGCATTTGTCAATTGAATGACCTGGTTTCTTACAGTAGTTACATTGTAGAGAGGACTTCTTTGAGTCACCTGCAAACTTCTTAGGAAAAGATCCACCAGACTGATAATAAGATTGTTGCTGAGACCTAGAAGACCTAGCATTTAATGAAGCAGAATCAGACATGAAATGTCCACCAGAATGTATTTCCCTCTGTGATTCTTCTTGTAAAAGAAGACCGTAGATTTGGCTAACTGTTGGAAAAGGTGATCTCATGAGAATAGATCCCCTCATGATAGCATAAGTGTCATTCAGGCCCATCAGAAATTGTAGAACCTTTTGATCTTGCTGAAATTTAGAAAGTTTCTGAGTAACATCACAGGTGCAACCACATAACACATACGTATGATAGAAAGAGACTCAATGTCATCCCATAACATTTTCAACTTAGTAAAATAATCAGCAATGTTGCTATTTTCTTGGGATAGCTCATTTAACTCCTTATGAAGACCAAACAGTTGTGTACCATTAGAAACACCATAACGTTCCTCTAATTCCAACCAAATCTGATGTGCAGAGTTTGAGCAAATCACACTGCGTCCAATAGACTTTGACAGTGCACCAAGAAGCCAGGAAATAACCATATCATTGCATCTAGACCAACTCTTACATGTAGAACTAGTAGCATTTGGTTTAGGCAAAGAACCATCAACAAACCCTAACTTATTGCGTGCAGACAATGCAATAGTCACAGAACGTTTTCAATTGCTAAAACCAGTTCCATCAAAAACATCACTAACTAATTTCATACCATGACTATCTGAAGATTGTAAATGATATGGATTATCTTGAAACCCGGAAGTGTCAAGATGAGTGTTATTATCAGGAGTTGAATTTTGTGAAGCACTAGCCATTTTGTAGTAAAGATATCAAGAAATAATGATAAAATTGATAAGAGATTGACAGCAATCGGTTTGAAGATAAGGTGTTTGATAGAATGTCAGAAAGAACTATAGAGGAAAACCTGATGAATTCTCAATCTTATAATAGCACTTGAACAAGACGATGAATACGTAATCAAAGAATTATCCAAAAAATGTGTAAATCACCGGTATCTATATGAAATTGCTATAATGAACTAAGAGCAATTTCTCAATAAGAAGAAATTGGTACAAATCAAGTTGAAAGTGAAGTAAATCGAGATTATGTAGGCAAATGATCAAGAATTGACACCTGAACTGACGAAATACGAAGAAAAATACAGATACCATAGAGAATCGCCATGATTGAGTAATGTGAAGGAGATGAAGACGATGATGAAGATCGCGGAAGAGAATCGTACTATTATTGCTCTGATACCATGTGAATTTGATGATTAATCAAAGAGATTAACAAAAAAGGAGAGAAAGAAAAGTATTCACATTCATACTGAATTGTTTCAAGTACAAAATGAAATGAACTTTCAGTTTATATACAAAACTAATCTGACGGGAAAGTTTGTTAGAACTAACTAACTAATCAACAATATACAGCTGAAAATTATGTACAAATAAATATTGTGTAAATGCTAAGTAACAATGCTAACATACTTCGTTATCAAATGTATAGAAAAGATGGAAATTAAAACAAGTCGTTGGCTCGTTGCGGAAAATTCCATAAGTTTAAATTCTTTAACTTTTCACGCATGGTGAAATAGGAGAAAGTTGGCGATTTAAGGCCATCTTCATTGAGTAGTAAAAGGCTTTCCACGTAATTGAAATGTATGCGGCGAGTAATTTGATATGAAAGGTTTGGTTTCATATAGTATACACTTTTCTAAGGAGTCTTTAGAATAAGTAAGGTGAGAATTAATAAAAGAAGAACCAATAACATGAAACCATGTTTTGCTAACACACCTGAATCTCACGAGAGACTCGACTGGTAATCTGTGAAGGACCTCAGATATCAGGATATGTTCTAGCAGATACTGTCCTGCTTCAAAGCCCATTCTGCATGTATTGATAATACAAACAACGTTGCGCTCATATTTAATTATATTGGAGCCTAAGTTTAATTAGCGTTCAGGAAGGCCCCTTTCGTTGTTCGGCTATCTACATAACAAGACAACCAGGTAAATTAGGTGATATATGTCTTGCCCCGCTATTTATCTTAGGTTGCTTAAACGATAAATTAAATGTCAATTGTAGACCGACGTCATTGACATTTATGATTTACCATTCAGCGCTGTTATTAATCAGACGCTAGTCAATGGTTTTAGACAATTGCTGCATTACACATTCTATCTGTATCTGTAACAAAATCAGTTGTAAGCTTGGCCATTAAACATATAGAACTCTTGACAGTTGAAATAACTACGAATAAGTTTTAATCCCAAGACAAATGATTTTCCTGCATTTCATCTGTTTTACAAGCTCTTCTTGATCGTTGTTTAAATGGAGGATCACCTTAATTGCACCAAAATAACTACAAAAAGAAGAAAAAATTACACATTATGTACATTGACGAAAATGGTGCAACTATAGCATTTTCCTTAAATCCGTAGTTCAATGATGGAGAAAGCGATTGTGGATTGCCACCTGGCAACCATCACATTGCACATTCCATCATATTCATCCTAACCTGATACAACAGACTAACCATTTCCAAACCAGACTCCTTAACACAAGGAGACAAAAATGGGGTTTGAAGGTGCAGTAGACCTTCTATAACTCGTTATACTGCACATTGTGTTGAGTGTGCTGTATGAATATCAGCTATCCACAGAAGTGACAGGAAAACCCATATCCAATTTTGAAAGATCCACAGCTTTTCAGATACTGCGTAGAGCAACTAAAACTGCAGTAAAAAGCCAAAGAATGAGCAGCACATTCAAAAAAGTATTAGAACATATGGATAATTGTTTGCAGAAAACATAAAATTTCCTGATAACAATATAAACAATGCTTAATGTAGAAGATGACTAGAAATAAATAGATTGATGAAGAAAAATAATAAGATAAAGAAATAAACAAAAAATGCAAAATAATTTTAAAAGGTACACTTGTGCATTTTTCTTCTTTAATGGTCTTCAAAAACTTGTGCTTTTTCCAAAAGCTCCGACTACCGGACTTATATTCGTTCACAAAATGAAGCCTACAGCACCAAAGGAAATCCATTCAACTGACTTATAAAATTCTTATGGAGAAGTCCTTGTTTTTTGTTTAGATGTCAATAATGGGCTCTGGTTGGAATTTGATGTCGGCCCTGAGAGGCCCAGGAAGTGAATGTTATGTCAAAACCAGACCAAATTTACTCAGAGTATCATGCTGTATAAGGGTCCAAGGAGGGTACGATGTGTAATGTACACAGACCTTATGCCTATTAATTTTGGGAATAGGAAGCTGGCAAGCTACAAATACCTCCTCCTGCACACAGGATAGTTATAGATAGTCTTTAGGTCTGTTGTCACACCAGCATGAGTCACTTAGTCTGGTGATCTCTTGATGTGCAAGTGCATATCTCAAATTAAAATCAGGGAAAGTGGGAGTTCCTATGGGTGGCAGCCACTAGTTTTTAGAAACGCTATTACTATGCAAGACACAATCATAACCAGGCCAATTTCAAATATAAAACCCTTGTCTATTAGTTTTCAACCAATCCTCAAGTCGCAACAATGCAACATCCAAATTTGATACTTAAAATTTGTTTAAAACAGGTGGTACATAAGCTTTTGCTTGGAAATTTTTTTGAAGTGATTGCACTAATAAGTCTAGAATACGAGAGTCATAAACGAACCCATACCTCACTAACAGCTCATGTTTTTAATAAATCATTACAGGTGATGCATATTCAGCACCAACAAATGTGCCAAGAGAGGAAACAAATAAAATTAGGCCTTATGCTTAGAATACTTAGAACTCATATGCCAAGCACATTAGGAGAAAAATGGTTCCTTCCAAATATATGCTTCCACAATTCAGTTGCAACCGATTGGGTCAGGTGGTTATCCTCAGCTGAAGATTTTGTGAAGTAATTTCTATAATTGTTCTCATTGGTGTGGTGTTATATGTTGTTTTTTTTAGTGACATCCATATCATTCTACCTCTAGTTTAATCAGCTTTCTTTTCTGCAAGTACAAATATATTGATATTCATGTTTTTTACTGCAGATCATGGGTTTCAACACATTGCAGCTAATGTTCACAGTAGATCGTATCTTCGGCTTCTTAAAAATTACTCCCTCTGTTCTTGAATATCTGCTTCTTGACTTTATGGCACACACTTTAAGGTGCTTTGACCACATAGTTAGAAATGTTATTTTCAAAAATTTCATTTTCTCAATAAAAAATTTGATTCAATATTTTAATTCAGAAAAAGAAAATTTTGAAAATAACAATTCTAACTATGCGGTCAAAGCACCTTAAAGTGTGTGCCATAAAGTCAAGAGGCAGATATTTGAAAACGGAGGGAGTATGTTCGTAGGCCAAGCCCTATTGTTTAGTTGTGTTAGATATTTGGTAAACAGTTATTGAATTTCTATTATTGTTGGTTTGACACTCTTATGAGTTACTAATTCTCATTTAATAAGAAACAAACAGTTCCAAGGTTTCTACTTGGTTTAAGGGTTTTGGCATTTTTTAATCGTTCTACTTCGCATTTTTTAGCCTGGGCTCCAAATCAAAATTGCAGCGAGTCAAGTTTTCTGCAAATGAATGCATTTTTTCTGCAGGTTTATGCATTTTTCTGCAGATTTTATTCATTTTCTTGCAGCAGCTTACTAATTTTCTGCAAAAAAATTCAACAGGTTTCTGCATATTTTTGCAGCAGTATTTTTTGCAAAATTTTACATCAAATTTATCCAGTAATGATCAAGATTTGCAGAGGGATGGAATTGTAGCTCCAGTTAATAATCTTGATGATCCTGAAGGTCTAGAGGGACAGAGGGGTTCATGTCTGTTAACAAAGCTTTGCTTCAATGGGTCCTCTTAGAGGGTGTCCAGGAAAAGCATCAAGTGACTGAAGTGACACAATGTTTCCCGACTCGACTATTGACTTGGAAATAATTAAAAATGACACAGAATGACCCAATTTAAAATGAATCTCTCATCAAAGTTTTATTTCTATAAACTTAGGTATTTATATTTATCAACTTTCAGTGGTTTTGAATGAAACAAAGTTGACTAGTTTACCAACACAAAATCAATCAAAAATCAAAAATACCAGATCTGCATTTCAGAAACATGAAATATTCAGGAACAGTGACAGACCTGATCACCTGATGGAGTTTGCCACACTTTTTACAAGTAGAGCAAGGAACAAAAGTAACAGCACTCCCTGTATCAACAAGTAGAGCATATTTTTTTTTGGTGGAGTTCCAATTGTATTTTGATCTTATTATTTGTGAATTTTAAATTATTTTTTGCCTATTAAAAATTTGAATCATGACTCATGAGCCCAATTTTTAAGAATTACACAGGCCACATGACCCTATATATTTGGACAGCAGCCCCTGAAAGTAAGTAAAACTGTAGCAAGCAGGTATTACCCTCGTGCTCCAAAATCATCATATGAAGGCACGCGAACAGTGGGAAGTTTTGATCTCAAATGCCTACGAACACTAGTGGAGTCTGGTTCAACACGAGTTAGAGGAAGGTATATTGCTCAGCGTTTGCTTGTTGAACTAGATGAGAATGATGGGTGGAAAATTAACATAAAAAGCACGATGAAAAATAGCATCGAGTTGGGGCGTCCCATTGAGAGAACCTGATTCTTTGGTCATTCAACGAGCAAGGAAAAATTAACTTGATAAATGTATGAGTGTGTGTGCCATTATAGTTAACCTGATTTTTAGTAAGCTCACCTTATAATATTAATACTATTTTATTGGATAATTCTCAGTTCAGATATTTTCGGTTTCGGATTAACATCTGATCTAATACTTTGAGTTATATTCGGTTCGGATACTTTTTTATTCGGATATGATCGGTTTCCGGATCGTTATCGGATTTTGACTATAATGTACTAATTTCGGTTCGGATCGGATTATTTTGGATTTGGTTAAATTTCGGATTATCTTAGTCGGATATATAATCGGACCTTAGTTCCAAGTGTTCCGGTTCGGTTCCTCGGTTCTGGACCCATTCTGCCAGGTCTAGCCACTGCCACATTAAGACGTATCAGGTCACCAAAATCTAGCAAATTTTCGTTTTTCATATTATAGATTTTTAAAAGGTCTTGAAGTAGATTCAGTGTTGTACAAAAGCATAAAATATATGGCTACCAAGAAAACTACTAAAGCTGGGCCCCTATACACTATACAGAGTTAAATCATGTCACATTCACAGTTGGTGAGATTAATATTTGTAATTAAAGACATTTTATTCACTTCATCTCATTGTCAATCATGCCAAAAACTCGTGGAGAAAAATAGTCAGACTCGGTAATCATAAAATTGTCACAATAGTAATGCACATTAGCCACATTAACCACTAAATGCTGTTATTGAAGAGCTAACTTGTCCAAAACTGATATCTATAAACTATAAAAATTAGTTCACACACAAAATATGCACAAGTAGGAGTTCGAGTAAGCTCACCAATGATGCAAAAGAAGAGGGCTATCCACAAGACAACTTGAACTGGTCGTCTGTATTGCATATGATATTGCGACCTTTGTAGCTGCCTCTGAATGGCTCCATACCAACCATAGAGTTGCTTGTCACAGCACCCATCACCATTTTCAAGGCAATTCTTACACCTCTCGTAGCATGCATTAATTCCCTGTCACATGATAACAATTTATGACATGATCAGCAACATTTATAATCAAAATGAGGTAATTTAAGAGCACTTTCAGGGGAGGAGCAAGATATTAAAAGATCCCAATTAAAAGTAAACAGAATAGACACTCACTTTAGGCAAATTATTATGTTGCAATAATGCAGTGTCAACATCTTGTTGGCGATCCGGAAGCTTCAATTTCCTGTTTCCATTTTTCTGCCACTTTAGTTTAGATGCAGACTCCATGGTATTTAGAAAACCTGAAACACTCGGTATCTTCGGTGGAGGCTGCTCACGACGTGCCACAGTAGAACCCTGAAGTAAAACATTATCATCAACTGCAATATTCCAATTACCAATGTCAGCACCAGCACTTGCAGTTCTTCTATGCCCGTGAAACCTATCATGCCTAAGGTCCATACGGGCCAATTCAATAGAGTCCGAAAAGTTCTTCACACGTTCCAGTGGAGATTCTTTATCAGCCTCCAATGGCTTGGGAGAGAGTTGGTCCTTGGGAGATTTCTTGTCTTTCGACGCCATCGATCCAGTGAGAAACAACTCGAGCTCATTACATTCTCCCTCGTCCAAGCGCACCCATGGGTGAGGTGGCTTGCCTGCTAAAACTGCTGATTTGTGCAAAGCACTATCAATTTTAGATACTTGGGCCTCCATTGCCTTGATGAATTCACTGTGCCTGTGTTTTGCATCATCAAGTGTGCTATTCTTGTAACTCGATTTTACTGCCCGTTCGAATTCCTCCAGCTGCATCAGCAACACAAAAATCATAAATGCAGACCCAAAGTAGATCAACCAATCAACAGATATACTTCTTACATTTTAATCTCTTATTCCAAAATTGTTTGTTAACACTATCGTAGTCCTACTACCACTTACATTTCAATTACAAAGCAAGTCTTTTTCACAAACCACAATTTCCAAATCAAACCGACACCTATTTGCAAACTCATAAATCACGTCACTAACAAACTTCATGCACCTCAAAACATACATTCTCACTAACAAACTTTACACACTAGTACATTTAAAACGCCTCTATAACAACCACAACTAGCATAATAAATCCATAAAACAAAATAAAATACGTAAAAACGGGTAACCAGTAATAACAATCGAAAAGAGACGATCCGCATACCTGCCACTTGGTAGTCCCGAGAGAAGTTTGCAAGTCCCTCTTTAAATCATCAGCATTCCACATAGTCCGTGAGTTATTTTTCGAAGCATGTACCCACGTTCGATACGTCGATTCCATTCTTCAAACACAATCATCATAAACCCCCAATCACATCACAATAATCAAACCAATTACATTAACAGCACAAATTCACAAATAAATTGCAATAAAACAAAAAATAATTAGGGCAAATGAATGAATGAGATGTATACCTATCAGCAGATTCTTGAACTTCTTCAGCAGCTAGAAAAAAGGGATCTTTCTCCCACCGATCAAACTGCGAAGTCATATTTCTTATTTCTTTATAAAATAAGAATTGAATCGGTGGGAAGATTAGATCCGTGATTTACAAAACCCTAACTTATTTGATTAATTGAGAGATATTTTTGATTCTGTAATTAAATATCTAAAATCAAAAATTGAAGTTGTTGAGAAAAAAAGAAGGAAATAAAAATATGAGGAAAATGGAGGAGCTTCTGTTTTGATTATTCTGTTTGTGATGAAGGAGATATGTGGGTGGTACGCTGTCGTTTTGTGTTTGTTTGATGATAAAGTGGGTTTTTTGGCTGGGTCGGATTCTAGTTTTGATTTGCATGGAAAGTTTGGTCAAAACGGGTGGACCGTAAAAAAGAATGCTTATTTATAACTTAATTATCAAAGTTTGGACGAAAATATACAATATGATCATTAAGAATACATAAAATCACTTTTTAATTAAGAATGCATTGTAATTAAATCATTTTGTTGTTCTTTCTCTCTCGTTTTGAGAGTCGCATCCCAAAATTAAGGTTCGAGCCGCCACTTCTCCATTCTTCGATCATCATCCCCTTCACTGATTAAACCCCCTTCACTCTCCCATTATCTCTTTTATTTATCAGTTTTTTAATGAAATCGAGATATAATCCTTTTTAGGTGAGTTCTTGTTGAGTACCTTGTTATCAAGGTTGTTAGTCGTGCCCATCTTTTTGGGATGTTAGTGTGTTCTGTTTTGATGTTTTTGTGTGGTTTGTTATGGGTTTCGGTAGTTTTTTTGAGAAGGATTTATATGATAGTTTGGGTGATCTGTAAGGCTCGTATCAAATATGGGATGGTGGTGAATACCGCAAGAGCTCACCTTTCACAACAAAAAATTGTTCATATTTTAGGGGCATTTGTTACTCCAAAATCAGTTGATTTAACTGATAGTTTTGAACATTGGGCTACAGATGTTTCTTACGTGAAGGTCAATTGCGATGCTACTAGTTTCACAGCTGATGTAGGTTGGATTACTCGAGATGTCATTGTAATACTTTTTAGATTAAAGAATTTGATATTCTATGTGTTAAGCGATCTGAAAACAAAACGGTTATTTGTTTTAGCTTGTTTTTTGTTTCACAATCAGGTTGTAGTTGACATTTCGGGGCAATGATTTGCTAAGTTAATAAAATCTGCTTGTTCGTCAAAAAAAAAAAAGAATGCATTGTACACACCGAATATATTATTTACAAAGATTTCAATCTTATACAAAAGCATAAATTGAAAATAAATTATCACAAGCGGTGATCATTCAGAAAATAAAACAAAATGTCGCCCAGATCAACTAGAGCAAATCTAGGGATCAAACTGACTCAACTAATTTCTCGCTGGATAGATAACTTGAAGATAATTTGTCCGAGCAATATCAACCTGGACATGTAAAAGAACCAGAAACTGTTAAACACTTAAACACTTGTAAACAGTTAAATTATATGAACTTGCAGGTACAGACAACCAAGATACATAAGATAGTTGTTACTTTACGAGGTACAAACCCCAACAATTTTATATGTTAATCTAGTGATTGTTTGATAACTAGAAAAGCTCTCCTTTGAATCAACACTTTTAGGGGTCGTTTGGTTCGCCGGTACCAGGAATCAGGTATGAGTTTAAATGAGTAAAATTCATACATAATGTTTGGTTCAAATTTTTTTATTGTCAAACACATACCTCAAACCCCCGAGGTATGAGATTTGGATACCCTAAGGGGGAGGTGGGTATGAAAATGGAGGTATGAGTATCAATTATATATCATTTTATTAATTTCATGCAAAAAAATATTATAAATATTAAAAATTATTTTATATACAAACAAATGTTATTAATAACAATAAAAAATTTTAAAATTTTTTATAATATAATAAATTAATTTAATATATAACTTAATATCATATTAAAGATCATTCCAGATAGGGCTGAGCAGAACCGAACCAGAACCGAAAAACCGAACCGAACCGTGTAATTTCGGTTCGGTTCGGTTCTATTTTTCTGAAATTTCGTTTTTTTGGGTCCGGACCGAACATACCGAAATAAATTTCGGTTCGGTCCGATTCTTCTAAAAAAAATTCGGTCCGGACCGAATAGACCGAAGTATTTATTATTATATAATTATATGTTTTTTATAAATCAATTTTATATGTATAATGCATGTATCAGTAATATCAGATCACTTATCAATTTCGAAGGCCTACTTGTACCTACCACGCTCAATCGCTAATTCAGTTTCTCAAACACAAATCAATACTAAATCATAGTAGTATCACTATTGCGAGTTCTCTCTTCTACGATCTATCCATCAGGTAGCAGTTGCCTTGTTTACATCCGGACACATTAGATTGCCAGAAAGTTCAATAAATATAGGAAAAGACTGATCCAAAGATAATGTTGTTATTTATAATATAACATGTCATTGGTCAATAAATTTTTAAGAAATCAAACAGAAGCATATGGGACAAACATTGTCAACTAGGGTGATAATTAAACACTTGTGCCCTTTAGTAGAATTTACGTATAGTAGCAGGACCAACATAACTGCATTTTGAAATAACAATACAAAGCATGGAAAAAACATGTTTTTAATAATCAAAAACTTTCATTTAAAAAATTCGGTTCTCAAAACCAAACCGAATTAACCGAATTATTTCGGTTCGATTCTGGTTCGATCCAGGACAAAATTTCGGTCTGGTTCGGTTTTCGGTTCTTTCGGTTCGGTCCGGTTCTGGACCGAACCGACCGAATGCTCAGCCCTAATTCCAGAACTGAACCAAACACATAATATCATAAATGATCTTTCAACCCCATACCACCTCAACCCGATTTCTGATTCCAAACTCATACCACTCCGTGAACCAAACGACTCATTAAAGTATAAAAAGGTTCTCAAGTTGCTTCCACACAACCACATAGATGTATCCCGTCTAAAAACCAACATGGCTGCCTTCTATGACTCGATAATAATTTTATATATGTTGCTCATAATAATTTTAGAAAAAAAATGGATATTAATTTGAAAGTATAGAATAGATGATACGTTTTTAGCTATGTATCTTAAATAGAATATGTTAAAGACATGAATTTGGTAGGCTTAAAATTTAAATGATATGACTTGATAATAATTTTATATATGTTGTCCGTAATTATTTTAGAAAAAATAGAGGGATGTTAATTTGAAAGTATAGAATAAATGATGAGTATGATTTTAGCTATGTATCTTAATTAAAATATGTATGATAAAATAGTTTGATTTGTTATCATAAATTTTAAATAAGAAAACTCATAAAAATTAAAAGAAATAGGCCCAAGATATTAAAGTACATAAAACCCTATCCAAAATATCGACTAAAAATTTAAATGGACTTAATAATATTATAGAATTTAATATTATAGAATTTTTGGAACTAACAACTTTTTTAATATTATTCTCTATTACATCATACTGTGATTCATTACAAAAATCAGACTGAAGTGTCATTCTAGTAAATAACAGTGCAATTTAATTTTGATTGTCATCTTTTTTACTTTGATAGTTGATTTTGTAAAGAGCAGGTCCAGATTTCATCTACTATATGTTGAAGCTTTTTTTTGGCATCTACTTGTTTACTTTTTGTTTAATTGATATATCTTGGATATCCGTCTTTGCCATGTCTTGTATTTTTCTCACGTAATATCTGATGCAAAAGATCAATCATGTCATCCTAATTATACATGTCTCGCTTATGTTCTTGCCTAAAATCATTTAAATCTTGTCACTTTTTTTTTGCCTAGTAGATATTATCATTATTTTGTGCCTTAATCTTTTAGTTATGGTTCTAGATGATAGTGCTGATACATCAAAGGTATGTAAAAGTAATTTGTTTGGTACTTATTGTCTTCGCTTTATACACATAAAAAATATCAAACTAATATCCTGGCCTTTTATTAAATTGTAGAGAATCAAAACTGCTAAGTCAAAGAAACCTCTACTTGGACCGAGAACTCGTTCGCGAGCCAATGCACCCATTGAAATTGAGAAGGAACCGACACGTGCTGCCACAACAACCAAGAAGCAACCTAAGAAAGCTGGCACTAACAAGGAATCGACAAGTTCGTATCGTCCACCAGTACTGATAATCTTACGTGCTTGGTGTTGGCACTTACATTTGAAAGAATTTGTAATAATCTTTTAGGTATTTTGTTATGTTGTTTGGATGTGCCTTGGTTGCATGGTTTGGTTGGTATGTAGAATATTTGGGATGTTTTTTAGCATGGTTTCGATGGGATGATGAATGTTTTGGATGGATTCTTTTATGTACGAAACTGTTATGACCAAAATTTTAATTAAAACATTGCATTTATCTTTTTCTTTGTTAGATATAATTGCTGACGTTTGTTCATCAGTGTTTAAGCAACAGGTGATCATCAGAGTTTACATTGAAGCCAGTCAGAGTTTGTTAAAGTCTGACGTGGTGATAGTTGAATTAGCTGTCGGTGCTGAATTGAATATTCTAGAAGCAATATATTCTGAAGATGGAAAGAAGCAGAATATATTGATACAACTAAGGAGACGGAATAGAAGACTGAAGCAATCCTTAATTGATATGAATTGTATAGCTAACTTATAGGAGTATCAATTAGAGATTGATTGTAACTGTGTACTATATAAACACAGATAGGTTATCCCTAGAAGGGATGCGATTATTGAAAATATTATTCTTGTAACCTAGTAGCTCTTTGTGATTCATTAACATCATAAAGAGAGAAACTGTTAATATAATTACAGTTTTGTTGATTTATAAACAGTGTTCTTGATTGTTATTCTCATACATACTTGATTATATTGTGTATTCGGCCTAACAATTGGTATCAGAGCTTAGGCTGTTTAATATATACAGTTTTACGATTCAAACACAGTAATAATCATGTCTGAAGAAAATCAAGCTCCTCCCAAGGTTGAACAGGTTAAACCTAATTCTGTGAGTCGATATGAAACTATCAGGGTTCCAATTCTCAGGTCAGTGGAGTATCCAATTTGGAAGGTGAAGATGACCATGTTTCTGGAGGCTACAGATCCAGAATACCTTGACAGAATATAAGATGGTCCTCATATGCCGACTAAATTGTCTCCTGTTGTTGATGGTCAAGAACAAAAGACTGTTCCAAAGGAAAAGAAAGATATGACTCCTGAGGACATCTCATCAATTGCAAAAGATGCAAAGGTTAGACATCTTTTCCACAGTGTTTTAGATAATGTTATGTCTAACAGAGTAATTGGTTGCAAAACTGCAAAAGAAATCTGGGATGCTTTGGAAGTCAGGTGTCAAGGAACCACTGCTATAAAGAAGAACAGGAAAACAATACTCACTCAGGAGTATGAGCACTTTGATTCAAGAGCCAATGAAACCTTGACTGAGACATATGACAGATTCTGTAAACTGCTGAATGATTTATCTCTAGTTGATAAAGAATATGATCTTGAAGAATCAAATCTAAAATTTCTCTTATCTTTACCTGAAAGATGGGATTTGAAGACAACAACTATAAGAGATAATTACGAACTTGCTGAAACTGAACTTGATGAGATTTATGGGTTACTAAAAACTCATGAATTGGAAATAGAACAAAGAAACAGAAGATCAAGCAAGAAGACAAAATCTGTTGCTCTCAAAGTTGAGGAGAAGCCCATCAAGAAGGAATCATCAAGAAAGAAAGCCAAGGGAAAGGCTTTAGTCATTAAATATGAAAGTGAGTCATCAAACTCTGATGATGACTCAAACTCTGATGAAGCTTCTGACTCTGAGGATGATGAAGAACAGATGATGCAAATGGCTGCATTGATGGTGAAGACCTTCAAGAAGATGGGATTCAAGAACTTCAAGAAAGGAAAGAGATTCTCAAGGAAAGATTCAAACTCTGAAAGGAAAAGTTTTAGAAAGTCTGATGGAAGGGAGACCAAGTCTGGCAAGAAGGATAAATCTGAAATCCAGTGCTACAAGTGTAAGGAGATGGGTCACTATGCTCCAGAGTGCAAGAAAGGCAAATCTGAGAAAGCACTCATCTCTAAAGGCAAAGACTGGGCAGATACTTCAGACTCTGATGATGGAGTAAATTATGCTCTTATGGCAACTGTCAAAGATGAGACTGAATCATCTGAAAATAAGGTACCCCTAACTACTTATGCTTATGATACTGATAATATATCTGAGTTAAGAGTATATCTGAAAAGCGTACATGTTAGTTATAGGGATCAGACTTTAGAGAATGAGAGAATTAAATCTGAGAATTTTAGCCTTAAAGATAGAAACAAGTTTCTTGAAGGAGAACTTGAAAATATGAAGCAGATTCAAAAAGAAAGAGATGATGCTGTTTATGTTGAACAGGAGTTGCTCAAAAGATATAGGCAACTAGAATCTGATCTAGAAAAAGAAAGAAAAATAATCAAGACTTGGACAAACTCTGGAAGAGACACTCATCAAGTGTTTCAAACAGATTCTGTAGGTTTAGGTTATTGTGAAAATGATGAGCTTAGGTTTAAAGACAAGGTTAAGGTTAAACCACAACTTAAACCTGTAAAATTTGTTCCAGAGTCCAATAAGTTAAAATCTGTTGTAGTAAGAGAAGCTGATATGGAATCAGATGAAACCTGTGAAAGACAGGAAAATATTATAACAGAAAATTTTATGGAAATAGAAGCTGTTAGAAAGCCAGTTAAAACATGTGAAAAACAGGTTAATGTTGGTTTGATGACAGGAAAACAGTTCAATCATAAGCTTAAAGAGGTACAGTCTGCCATGAAACCAAAAGGGTCCAAGAAGAATAGGAATGGAAAAATAGGCATAAATAAAAGAAATAATCATTTGCCTACTGCTGTTGCTCCAAGGAAAACATGTTATAATTGTGGTAGTACTAACCATCTTGCTAGATTTTGCAATAAGAACAAAGATATTAATTCTTTACCTTCTACATCAGGAGTAAAGAATAATTATGTAAGGGTTAAACCACAGACTTTATGCACACACTGTGGGAGCACTTGGCATTCTATTTATACTTGTAAGAGTTATCATGCTATTTATCATAACTATTATGAGCCAAAGCCCAACTTGAAGTGGGTTAGGGCAAACTCTGCGAGTGTAAAGTCTGACAATGTTAGTTTAAACTCTGTTGATAGTGATTCCGCTACAAAAGCTAACACTGTTAAGAAAGACAAAGGATCCAAGCAAGTCTGGGTCCTTAAAACTAACACTTAGTGTTTGTTTGTGATTACAGGGCATAAAAGAGAGCACCCTTATCTTGGACAGTGGATGCTCAGGACAAATGACTGGAAATAAAGCCCTGCTATCAGATTTTGAGGAGAAAGCTGGCCCAAAGGTATCCTATGGAGATGGCAACATAGGACTTACTCTGGGATATGGCAATATAAATCTTGGAAGTGTCATCATCACAAATGTAGCTCTAGTCTCAGGACTCAAGCATAATCTGCTATCTGTGAGTCAAATCTGTGATAGAGGAAACCATGTAGATTTTCATACTGAACACTGTGAAGTTATCAGTAAATCTACTGGAAAAGTTGTTCTAGTTGGACACAGGCACAACAACATTTATGAAGCAAGTTTGGTAACAAACTCTGAAGGAAAAACAGTGTGTCTGACTGCAAGAATGTCAAATGAAGAGAGTTGGAACTGGCATAAGAAGCTCTCTCATCTCAATTTGAACAACATCAATGAGCTAATAAGAAAGGATCTTGTAAGGGGACTTCCAAAATCAATACTCAGTTTAGATGGCCTATGTGATTCTTGTCAAAAGGCCAAGCAAAGGAAGTCATCTTTCAAGAGCAAATCTGAATCTTCAGTAGTAGAACCTTATCATCTTCTACATGTTGATCTCTTTGGACCAGTGAATGTGATGTCTATGGGCAGAAAGAAATATGCTCTAGTAATTGTTGATGAATATACTAGATATACATGGGTGTATTTCTTATCAAAGAAGGATGAAACTGCTCAAACTTTGATGGATCATGTAAATCTACTGGACAAAGGATCACAGCACAAAGTCAAAATAATAAGGAGTGATAATGGAACTGAATTCAGAAACTCAATAGTGGAAGCTTTCTGCAAGGAAAGAGGAGTGAAACAAGAATTTTCTGCACCTGGAACTCCACAGCAAAATGGTGTAGTTGAAAGAAAGAACATAACTTTAATTGAAGCAGCCAGAACTATGCTTGACGAAGCAAAATTGCCAACTTATTTCTGGGCAGAAGCTGTTCAAACTGCTTGTTTTACTCAAAATGCTACACTGATCAACAAGCATGGGAAAACACCATATGAGATGGTGAAAAATAAGAAGCCAAATTTGAAGTATTTTCATATATTTGGATGTAAATGCTTTGTGTTGAAGACTCATCCTGAACAGTTGACTAAGTTCGAGTTAAAAGCTGATGAAGGAATCTTTGTTGGCTATCCAGTGTCAACAAAAGCATTCAGAGTTTACAATCTGAGAACTAAAGTGATCATGGAGTCTATACATGTGTCATTTGATGACAAGAAAATAAATGGACTTGATGACTTAAATGAATATGATCAACTGCGCTTTGAAAATGAAGATTTATTCTCTGATGATGTAAACTCTGATGAAGCAGTACCGACAAACTCTGATGAAGCGGTTCTGACAAACTCTGACGAAGCATACTCTGAACCTCTACTGGTAAATACTGGAGAAATTGGAAATTCTCAAATTAAACAAAATAGAGAACCAGTTGAGGGGGAGCGTGAAGAAGCTCAACAAGACACAGAAAATGAGTCAGTTGAGGAAACTGATTCAAACTCTGACAGTTTAAACTCTGAGCCATCCAATTCAGGGGGAGCCTCAGATGCTGCAGAAAGTCAACATATGAATCAGGAGAGCATGGATCAAGGGGGAGGATCCAATAATGATGCAAGAAATCACTTACCAAAAGCAAGAAAGTGGACACAGGCACACACACCTGATCTCATAATTGGAGATCCTGATGCTAGTGTGAGAACTAGAAGTGCAACAAATAATGAGTGTCTGTATCATGCTTTCTTGTCTCAAATAGAACCAAAGAAAGTGGAAGAAGCTCTTCAAGATGCAAACTGGATAACAGCAATGCAAGAAGAGTTAAATGAATTTGAAAGAAATGAAGTCTGGACACTTGTACCTAGACCAAAGAACAGATCAATTGTAGGTACAAAGTGGGTTTTCAGAAACAAGACTGACAGTGAAGGTGTGATTACAAGAAACAAGGCTAGACTTGTGGCTAAAGGTTATTCACAACAGGAAGGAATTGACTATGATGAAACCTTTGCTCCAGTTGCAAGATTGGAAGCCATAAGAATTTTTCTGGCCTATGCTGCACACAAGAAGTTTAAAGTCTTTCAGATGGATGTAAAAAGTGCTTTTCTCAATGGGAAGCTTGAAGAAGAAGTGTTTGTTGAACAACCACCAGGATTTGTGGATCCCAAGCATCCAGATTATGTCTACAGGCTTGACAAGGCATTATATGGACTAAAGCAAGCACCAAGAGCATGGTATGAAACTCTTGCTCAATTTCTTTTAGAAAGTGGGTTCACAAGAGGTACAATTGATAAAACTTTGTTTTATTTCAATTCTGGTGATGATTTGCTATTAGTTCAAATTTATGTAGATGATATTATTTTTGGGTCTACTAATGACAAACTTTGTAAGAAGTTTGCAAAGCTTATGCAGTCCAGGTATCAAATGAGCATGATGGGAGAGCTTAGTTATTTTCTAGGCTTACAGGTCAAGCAAACAGATGATGGGATTTTTATCAATCAAGCAAAGTATACCAGAAATCTTCTAAAGAAATTTGGTATGCTTGATAGTTCATCTGCTACAACTCCCATGGCTACAGCAACAAAGCTAGACAAAGACACATGTGCTACAGTGGATATGACAACCTATAGAGGCATGATAGGGTCTCTTCTGTATCTCACAGCAAGTAGACCTGATATCATGTATGCCACATGTCTTTGTGCAAGATTTCAAGCAGATCCCAGAGAGCCTCATCTAACAGCTGTAAAAAGGATTTTCAAATATCTCAAAGGAACCATAACCTTGGGTTTGTGGTATCCTAGAGAATCAGAGTTTAAGCTAATTGGTTACTCTGATGCAGATTTTGCAGGCTGTAAGATAGACAGAAAAAGTACAAGTGGAAGCTGTCAATTCTTAGGTGACAGATTGGTTTCTTGGTATAGCAAGAAACAGAAATCAATTTCTACATCCACTGCAGAAGCAGAGTATATAGCTGCTGGTAGCTGTTGTGCACAGATTCTGTGGATGAAGAATCAGTTGCTGGATTATGGGTTAATGTACTCTAAAATACCTATTTATTGTGATAACCAAAGTGCTATTGCTATGACAGGTAACCCAGTACATCACTCCATGACCAAGCACGTCAGCATAAGGTATCATTTTATCAGGGAACATGTGGAAGAAGGAGATATTGAGCTTCATTTTGTGTCTACAGACCAACAACTTGCAGATATCTTCACCAAACCTTTGAGTGAAGCTACTTTTACAAGATTGGTAAATGAACTTGGAATGATCTCTGGTTTTGACTAGAGATACGGGTTAGACTAAAAAACTATACATGTTTGATTTTTATGCTCATGATTCCTTGCATGTATTAACTGTTATGAGTACTAGTGCCATAAACTCTGAAAGTAAACTCTGATGCTAAACTCTGTTAGTCATAAAAGTGTTGGTCATACTCTGATAGTTACAGTCTAATGCTATACTCTGATTGTAATTTTGTCTGAAACATATGGACCAATGAAGAAATTTGTATGAAACATAATTCTCAGTAAGTAATTGTGAATCCTTAAGAGTTGTATAGATTCTGATCTCAAATATGTGCAGTAAGTTAACACAGCATGATACTGTTTCTGTATTTATAGCATCTCTTAGTTTATTGATCCTATACTCTGAGTCTGTATTAGTTGTTTACATTTTCTCTCATAAATTAATTGCATTAACTGATGAAAAGTCTAAACTCTGATTATTAATTATAAATAATTCACCCTCAAATCAAAAGATGCCAAAAAGAGCACAAATTCCTTTGAGATCATTTTGTGCCTAGGAAGATCCAGTAACTTATTGTATGAAATAAGGGCTAAAATCTTTGATTTTTGGTGACTAGTGCCAACCACTGATTACTGGAAAAATTAAAAAAAATAAAATAAAATAAAAATAAATAAATATATATATATATATAAAGGGGGTGAAGAATAAAAGATATATCCAAATGAAAGGATATCAAAATACAGAGTTTAGATATAAAAATCAGATTTTATGTTTTACATGAGAGTTTAGGCAACCAGTTTTTACTGCTTAAGTTTGTGGATTTTATGCACTTTGAGATGATCTAAATATTGATTTCAGTAAACTCTGCTATATCACACACAATTATTCACACATGTACAGTTTGAGAAAAGAGTTTATTGACAAAGAAGGACAAATGGTAAACACTGATGTATTGTGAGAAATATGCCGAGGTAATTTTGTTTTAATCTCTGATGATTAAAATGATTTCTTTGTTTCAGACATTTTATAATTTTGAGATTAGACATTTGTTTAGAAATTCGAAAGAGTATGAGTACAAACGGTTCATATTTGTATTAAACAGAAGAGAGAGAGGTTGAGTGTTTTGAACAGTGTGAAAAGCGGTAATTATGGCTATTTTTACTATGCGTGTGTATTGGAAGTTGTTATATACAGCTGTCAGCGTATACATGTTTGACATCTGTCCCACTCACACATTTTTCAAAGACGCCTGCTGTGTGTAGTAATGATTAAAACGATTCAGTTTTAATTTTCAATGTTATTATTTAAACGTACTACACATAAACGGTTCATTCTTTTACACACTTCATCTTTTCATAAGTTTTTACTCACAAACACTGTATCAAACACTTTCACTGCATACATTCTATACTTTTCTCTGTCTTTCTTCTAAACTTTTCTGATGGCTACTACAATGTTTACTGCTTCTGGGTTAGAATTTGTTCCTAATAATTATGCTGCTCCTTTGGCAAATGAGAACGCACCGGAGGCGTTTCATTTGATTCAGGATTTCTTGTCAAACTCTGATGTTGGAACTGCTCTCACCGCACCATTGAAGCTGTCTGCATCTCAAATAAGGACTTTTTGGCAGACAGGTACTTATGATAATGGAGGAGAGTCTGGGTCTCCGTCCATAATCTTTGAATTTCAAGAAGAAGAGTTTATAGTTACTCCAACAACTGTTCGTGATGCTCTGGGCCTTGAGGACTTTAATGCTTTCACAATCTCTGTTGGAGATTCTGAGTTAGTTCGTATGATGAAAGAAATTGGCTACTATGGACCACTGACAAAGCTTGGTCAGTTGAAGCGACCGCTCTTGAGAAAGGAATGGAGTTTCTTTTTCGACTGCATAACAAGGGCGTTCGGGAAGAAGTGCACGAATTGGGATGCGATTCCCACTGATAGTCTGCAAATCGGGTATTCTCTTCTTTATGGAGGTAATTTTGATGTTGCTAGACTAGTTCTAAATAATATAGGTGAGAAAATGACTGAAAACATAGGTGTAGTCTATTTTGCAAGATTTTGTCAATTGATATTCTCTGAATGTGTTTCTGAAGTAGAGATAGCTGAGAATGATGTGATTCCATGTTTTAAATTACATAAACGCATATTCTCTGATTTAACTAATAAGGATAACAAGAAAGGGGATGTTGGTGTCTTGTTGCTACCTGAGTTTGTGCGACAATTTCAAGTAGATTCACAACAACAACAAATAGCAAATGCTGAAGCTGGACCTTCTGTGTCTCCATCACAGAGGTCAAAGAAGTCAAAGGTAAGAGCTGTTAAGTCTGCTAGAATGCAAACATCAAATGCTGAAGCTGGGGTATCAAATACTGATGATATGCCTCAGAAGAAAAGATTAAAGAAAAGAAGGGCCAACAGGGCAAAGTCTGATGCTGCTAATGAGGAGAGTGAAACTGATGATGAAACTCTTCATCAGAGAAAAAGGAGATTAGTAGCAGCACATCTCTTTGGTGCAGAGAATATTTCTTCAACAGTTGCTGCAAATCTTGAAGTTGAGTTACAGGAGGATGAAGCTATCAATATGGACAGAGTTTCTATGGAGAATGAAGCTCCTGAAGTTGTTCTTCAAGAGGAGATTTTTGATACTCCTGTGCCTACTGAGGACAGAGTAAATGCTGAAGCTGGCATGATGAATTTTGAGAGAGAAGCTCCTACATCAAAGACTGATGATGTAGTTGAGGAAGATGCTGATCATTCTGACAGCAGAGTTTTTGAGAAACTGGATTTCTTTGTAGATGAAGATATTCCAGATGCACATCCTACTATCAGTACCTGTGATACTGAGGATGTAGAGGCTGATCAAGTCACCTTAGTGATTGAAGACTCTGTGGGTTCTCACACAGAGGTTCTTTCAGTAAATAATGCTCATTCTGAACAAGGTGAGGAAGTTGATCAGAGTTTGGAGGATATAGCAGAGAATGTACAAGAGGCTGCTGACAAGCTAATCTCTGAGGATATTATTCTTGAAGCTCTACAACAATCTGTTGTTGAGGTTGTAACCAAAGAAACAGAGTTAATGCAAACTGCAAACTCTGAGATTCCAGAACCTGTTGCAGAGAAAGTTATTGATGAAGCTGCACATGGTAATTTTGAAACTATTGCTGAGAATGTTCCTGCAGAGAATACAGCAGAGAATGATAATGATGATGATAGTTCTGCTCATTCACAAGAGGAGTTATCTGATAGTCGAGCAAACTCTGATGAGAAAAGAGAGGTCAATCGAGCTACGGATGAGCATTATCAGGATATGTATTACAATAGATGGGCTGCTGCAGATTGTATCTTTTCAGCACAGAGGGCTGCTGATTTTCTTGGTGATTCTGTGAAGACAATTTCAAATCCTGATATTCTTACAAGTCTAAAGGCCACTGTGATTCAAATTAAATCTCTCCATAACAGATTTGATGAGTCTCATAAGGAGGTCACTGCTTTGAGGAATGAAGTTGGTCTGAGAGATCTTACTCTGAAGAATGATAGATCCTACTACAATTCTATGTTCAAGAAGCAAGCTAAGGACTCTGATGAAATTCAGAAGAGGCTTGGGAAAGTTGAGGACAACCAGACTGCTATGTCTGCCCAACTGACTTCAATTTCTACTGCAATTGAGTTGTTGACATCAGTACTACTTTCTGATGATGTCAAAAAGGGGGAGAGTGTACCAAGTGACAAATGCAAAGACACTCAAGCTCTGAGACGGAGGGATGATGGTAATGATGGTGGAAACAAGGGAGATGGAAAGAGTTTAAGATTAAATTCTGATAGAAGACTACCAAGAAGATCATACTCTGATAGAAGATCAAACTCTGGTAAGGGAAATGCAAACTCTGCCAGTGGTTCAAAACTCAAAAGTTTGATAATCTCTGATAAGCCTACCACAGATGAGGAAATTGCTACTAAAATGTTTTTAGAAGAGCATGGTGGTGAGGTAACAGTTGAGGATTATGATGCTGAATTAAAAATGATAAATGAAGAGCACCAGAAGAAAATGGAAGCTGGTACTTATATAAAGAAAGGTAAAGCTCCAAGGAGAAAAGAGATAGGAATATCTATTAAAGATAATGTAAACTCTGATCAAAGTTTGCAATACTCAAGGAGACCTACTATTTCAAAGAATGATAAAGGCAAGGGTAAACTGGTAGAAGAAGGACAGTTACCTATGAAGAATTTTTCAACCTCTGACAAAGCTCAAGTTGAAGTTTTTGAAGCTAGATCAACCTCTGACGCTGCTCAAGTTGATGTTTCTACTAAAATTGTGACAACCTCTGATAAGGCTCAAGTTGTACAAACTCAACTAGCACCTCAACTCCAAAGTACTTTTAGAAGACCTGTACTCTCTGAAACTCTGACACTTCAACCTGTGGACTTTTCTCAAACCAGGACTGTACTTGGAAAAGAATCTTTTGATAAGTCTGGTTTAGGTTCACATAGGGAGAAGAGAATAAACAATAGACCTGGAGATCAATCATCACTGGCAGTATCTGGTATTATTACTCAAGAAAGTCTTGATATGCTAGAATCTGTTCAGATGGTATTTCATAAAGTATTAAAGAAAGAGTTTTTGCTGTATTTCATGGCTGATGGAAGAGTTTACAAGGTTGCAGAGTCTGACATCAATCTCAAATCTTATGAAGAATTGGAGTATGTTCTATATTTGTTAAAAGTCAAGAATAAAAGTACTCATGATGCTGCTTTAGTTATTAGAGAAAGGATGCTTAGATCAAAGATAATGCTTGGAGGAGGAGTATCGAGTGCATATATTCCTAAGTACAGAGATGCTTATGGAAAAATTGTGGAGATGAAGAGGAATAGTGCTAGGTTCAGGACTGCACTGGAAATGAAAGTTCTAGAATTTAATCTAGAGTCTGACAAGCCTTTCTATATAAAACTTGGAAATGAAATGAGGAAAAACAGTATCTATTCTCTGAGAGCTGCTATATATCAAACTGGTGAAGGAGATCCAGAGCTTAAGGAGCTGAAGGAAAATATGATTGCTGAACTGGAAAGAGCTGAGAGAAGATTACTTACAGACTATCTCAGGACAGTGCCTGATATTCAAGAAATCAAATAAAGTCTGACTGTAAGTTTTTAAAGTTTTCTATTCTAAGTTAAAGTTAAACTCTGACATATTTTAAACACTGCATTTGTTATACGTTTTGACATCATCAATTATCTGTTTAACTTGTACATTTTTATTATGCACAAGTTGGGGGAGATTGTTAGATATAATTGCTGACGTTTGTTCATCAGTGTTTAAGCAACATGTGATCATCAGAGTTTACATTGAAGCCAGTCAGAGTTTGTTAAAGTCTGACGTGGTGATAGTTGAATTAGCTGTCGGTGCTGAATTGAATATTCTAGAAGCAATATATTCTGAAGATGGAAAGAAGCAGAATATATTGATACAGCTAAGGAGACGGAATAGAAGACTGAAGCAATCCTTAATTGATATGAATTGTATAGCTAACTTATAGGAGTATCAATTAGAGATTGATTGTAACTGTGTACTATATAAACACAGATAGGTTATCCCTAGAAGGGATGCGATTATTGAAAATATTATTCTTGTAACCTAGTAGCTCTTTGTGATTCATTAACATCATAAAGAGAGAAACTGTTAATATAATTACCGTTTTGTTGATTTATAAACAGTGTTCTTGATTGTTATTCTCATACATACTTTATTATATTGTGTATTCGGCCTAACATTCTTAATGTTGAATTTTCAAAAAATGGAGTTGTATTAGTAAATATACTGTTGCATTACATGACAATTACTGTTTAAGAAGCTAGTGCAAAGCGTTGCATTACTGAAGGCATGTGGACCCCACCGCTGACATGGCATGCGTGCCCCAATGCTGACGTGGCACGTGGGCCCCGCTACTGACGTGGCATGTGGGACCCACTGCGAATGTGGCATGCAAGTGGGACCATCTGCTAACGTGGCATTTTAGTGGGCCCCACTGCTGACGTGGCATGCAAGTGGCCCTGTGTTTAAGGCAACACTCATTGGTGTTGCATTTCCTTGATTTTGGTGTTGCAGTACACTTATAATGCAATACTTTCTCTCCGTTGCAGTAAATGACCAAAAGTGTTGCATTACATATCAAAGGCCACGCCCGCGGATGCAACGCCCGTTTCGTGTTGCATTTTTGAAAATGAAGCTGAATCCAACGCTTTTTTGGTCTACCGCCACATTAAAAAAGCATTGCATATGAGCACTTATGGCGTAGTGCTCAATCGATACAAGGTCAATAATTAGCAGTTGAAAGTTTGATAGGGACAGTTCTGACAAGTCACATGGGTGGATGGAACAAAAAAAACATAGAAACCAGCATTTTGGGAAACCCTGAAGAAAAGGAAGCATTCTATTTTCATCTGGTCAATAGAGATGATTGAAGAAGGATATTCAGCTAAAAGGCAAATCATTTCAAGGACCACTGGACTTAGAGTGGAAAAGTAAGCTTTTGGACTTTACCTACTGAATATTTTATGTAGTTCAATTAGGCTTGTAAACTTGGAGTATATAACCAAGTGTAGCAATGTTTTTGTAAGTAAGAAATCAGTTTCAGTTTTCAAGAGCTTAAGCAATAGTTAATTGTAAATTGCTGAAGCAAAAACATTGTATTAGCAGCTGTGTGTTTTGTTCTAAGACATCACAGAGATTTCTTCAAATAAAAATCTCTCAGGTGGAACAATCAATCCACCTGAATTTTTAATTCTTGTGTTTTATTTTCGACAAATTTAGTTTATGTTCTTAGGTGTTGTTTGTCAAGCAAAAGAATTGATAAATTTTAAAGGATTGTATTCAACCCCCCCCCCCCCCTCTACAATCCTGTTATTACATAGTTTGGGAATAACAATTGGTATCAGAGCAAGCTTCTAACATACAAGAAGTTTAAAGATCAAAGACAATCAGAATCAAGGGAAAGAAGGATAATGGAGTTAATATACCAGTTCTTGACAAAGACAATTACTTTAACTGGAAAGTAAAGATGCATCTGCACCTGCAATCTATGGATGAAAGCTATGTGGATTGTATTGAGAAGGGTCCTCATGTGCCAATGAAGGTTGCTACCAGTGTTGAAGAAATTGCACAAGTTGTGGATGAATCAATTCCCAAACCTGCCTCTGAGTGGACACTTGAAGACACTGCTAAAGTTCACAAAGATAAAAAGGCCATGAATATTCTGTTTAATGGTCTAGAACAGGACATGTTTGATAATGTCATTAATTGTACCTCTTCTAAAGAAGTATGGGACACCATTCAAACCCTATGTGAAGGCACATAGAAAGTAAGGTAAAACAAGACGCAACTTCTCATACAACAATATGAACACTTTCATTTCAAAAGTGGTGAATCTCTGAATGATACTTTTAGTAGGTTTCAGAAATTATTAAATGGCTTGAAATTGTATGGAAGGGTGTATCAAACTAAAGACTCAAATCTCAAGTTTCTGAGATCATTGCCCAAAGAGTGGAAGCCTATGACTGTTTATCTGAGAAACACTCAAGAGTACAAAAGTTTCACTCTTGAAAGGCTTTATGGAACATTAAAGACTTATGAGCTGGAAATGGAGAAGGATGAAGAGATTGAGAAGAGGCAGAAAAGGGTGGTTTTGTAGAACTTATGGCAAGTACAGAAGGACATAAGGATGTAAAGGAAGAAACTGCTAAAACTACACCAAGCTCAAGTGCTTGTGAAAGTAGAATTGAATCAAGCAAGGGAAAAGGCAAAATGGTTGATGAAGATGTCAACTCAAATCAGGATGAGATGGATGAGCTAGATGAGCATCTTGTTTTTCTGTCTAGAAGATTTTCAAAGCTCAAGTTCAAGAAGAACCCTGAGGCACAAAGACCATTCAGGAAAGACTTTCAACCTAACAAAACATTTGTTGAAAGGTCTAAATTCAAATGTTTCAACTGTGGAATGGGTGGTCACTTTGCCAATGAATGCAAAAAGCCTAAAACTGAGAAGAAGGACAGGAAGTTTGAACTTGTAGACTATAAAAAGAAATATTTTGAGCTTCTCAAACAAAAGGAAAGGGCATTCATTACTCAGGACTGTGACTGGGCTGCTGATGGAAATGATTCTGAAGATGACATAGAGTATGTCAATCTAGCACTCATGGCTAATTCAACTGAGCAAGAAGCTAGTTCAGCAAGCAATCAGGTAATCACTACAAACCTAACCGAGCTATCCAAAGAGGAATGCAATAGTACTATTAATGATATGTCTACTGAATTGTACCATTTGCGTGTAACTCTTAAATCACTCACAAAAGAGAACAAAAGGATTAAAGATGTTAATCTGTTTCTGAGTGATAGGAATGTTGTGTTAGAAACTCACTTCATTGAGTTTGAGAAATTGAAAATTGATTGCCAAATTGCTAAAAGTGAACTAGAGGTTGTGTTAAATAGAGAAGAAAATCTTAAAAACCAGCTAAATAAAGAACATGATGTAATTGCAAGATGGAATGATTCCAGGAATGTTGCCACTAACATTTTTAAGGTTCAAGATGTGGATACATTCTGTAAGGAATCATTGAACAAGGACAAAAAGAAACTAGATGTTGTAGTTGAGAATCTAGGAGCTGATGATGCTTCAACGGATAGTGACCATCCGTTGAAATATAACTCTTCAACGGATGAGAGCCATCCGTTGAAACATACAACTAGTGTCAGCAAAGAGAAACTGGAGAAACTGAACAAAAAATATGGTCCAACCAACAAGAATTTTGTTCAGGGGGAATGTAGCAATTCTAGGAAAGTTGAGAAGGTTAATATAGGCCACTTGTCCAACAAGCAATTGAAGGACAAGTTAGAGAACATTGAGGTTAAGGCTGAGATTAAAAAGAAAAAGAACAAAAATGGTAAAGCGGGAATTAACAAGCACAACAATTACACACCTGATAAGTATGCTCCTAGAAAAACATGTGTTAATTGTGGTAGTGTTAATCATTTGTCTACTAACTGCAAATCTATCAAAAATGCAAATGTTCAAATACCAATACATGTGCCTAATGTGCCTATGACTGTCATGCCTAATATGTTTGCTCATAATGCTCATGCATCCAATATGTATACTAACATGTCATTTGTTCCAAATCCATACATGAATGCATTCAATATGCCACAAATGTCATGGAACATGCCCAACTTGAGCACTATGTATGCACAGTATTCATAAATGCCTGCATCAAACATTTATACACCTGAGAACTTACTAATGAACATGTCTCAAAGGTCAACACCAAGGGTCAAGGTTGATTTAAATCAATCTAAGATTAAGGTTCAAAATGATAAGAGAAACAATGTGAAGGCTAACAAGGCAGGACCCAAGGAAACTTGGGTACCAAAATCAACTTGATTTGGTTTGGTTGTGTGCAGGGAACTAGAAGGAATCTATGATACTTGGACAGTGGTTGTTCTAGACATATTGTAAAGCATAATGTAACATAAGATGTAAAAGAGATAACTACAACTCAACAAAGGACAAGACAGACAATAATATTAACAGAAGCACAGGAATCCAGAATCAAAGAAGAAAAGGTAAACTCAAAAAATCAAAATACGTTATGTATTCTTGAAGTCCGTAAACAGGTCACGGAAAGAAGTTCATGAAAATGTTCAGGCCTCAGTGACAGCAAAAGAAACAAGACTTTCAAGACGACAGAAGTATGTGAATGATTTAGGGTTCAGTACCACGGGATTCCAGTGATGAAGCAACCAGAACGACAAGGGACTTATCAGCAGCACTATATTGAAGACATAAAAGAAGAATTGATCAAGTGTTATTCATCTGTGAACCAGACCAGTTGCACTAGGTGACAACACTAAAAAGATCAAGTTGTTTTATCGTCTCAGAAGAAATTGATACAGTCTAAAACTTAAACACCCAGGAGCTCAGGAGTAATTACTAAAGGACAAAAGACAAGAAAAAGAATTCGATAGTTTTTCAATTGAAAAAACTATCGAATGGTGGTTGAACACTACGCCATAAGTGGGATTCAGCAACACCTGAAAAAGTGTGGTTATAGCCCACAAAACTGTTGGTAAAAGGAAAAAAACAGGCTATGGCTACACTTTGACCAAATTTGAGGGTGTTAGAAAAATGGCCGCTACCATAGGGGTCTATGCCAACACTTTTGTAGTTTTTGGTAACACGGGAGAAATGTGTAGGCCTAGACCCCTACGCCAACACTTTTTATTTATGTGGCTACATATTATTAGTTGTTGCTATAGATCTATGCCAACACAGTTATCTTTATAGTAACACTACTAATAGTATTACTATAGACCTATGCCAACACATTTTCAGTACTATTGTAACACCAAATTATGAAACACTTAGATGTTTTTACCAACACCCTTACCACTATGCCTACACTTTTTCTTAAACATTTTTAGATTTTGTGCCAACACTTTGCTATACTTTTTCCAACACATAAAGACTAAATACTTTGGAGTCAATGGTTACACTTTGCATGCTTTTTACCAACACTTCAAATACAGAATAGCAACATATGACATTGAAATATAGAACTTCCCATTCAAAATATTACCAAACATTCCAATACATAAACAGGCTGTCCAGAAACCATTTCAATACATAAAAAACCATCCAAAATAACTACATCAAATTCACACCATTCCAATACATAATAATCAATCATCCATATCTACTGCATTAACCAACATCTAAAACCTAACTCAACTACCATGGAGTAGCTAATAAGCCTAGAAGACCTCAAATCAGCCAACCTTAATGATTTCTCAGTTGCATCGGCCATGGCAGCATCTATATATTTTGTGCAGTCAATTGACAATTCCTCATCTCAGAATGCGTCAATAGATTACTTTAGTGTGATCGAAGCCCATATATGGTGTAGTGTACGGTGCCCAGCCCTTCTAAGTAGCAGTTATTAGTGGGTGATGCTAAAGGGAATCAGCATACTAGTGTTCATCTTCTGCCAGAAAAAATAAATCCTGCAACAAAAAAAATTTCAGTTCTGTAACTATGATAAGCAAAAAAAAAGGGAAAAAAGTTACAGCAGCAATGGAAGCAAATCAAGAACAGTAATGAACATACTCCATCAACTGTATTTATCAGCTCTGGAATGTCAGTACAAAAAGTGTCCTCAACTCCTAGTTGGTCCTTCGAAAATAACATTGGTGTTACTTCGAAGTGATTCATTGAAAAACAAAGTAAATTAATTTGGCATTCGATAGTTTTGATTTAAAAACTATCGAATGGCAAATTGATTTAATCCATTCGATGGTTTTTTAATCCATTCGATGGTTTTTCAATTCATGGAGCAGGTGAAAAGTTGTGCTTGTCTGACAGGTTGATGAAGATCCAACGGCCAAGAATATTCTATTCTAAATGGTTCGATGGTTTTTCAATTCAAGTCTACAATTAACTCGAGAGAAGAAAGTGTCTTCTTCAGTTAAGGCATTCAACACAGAAACATTACTACGAGAGAGAACTAAGCCGGAGAAATTATCAGAGAATTAATAGTGCTCAGAACTTGATCATTGTTTTGTATTTGTGTAACCTTAAACTCATTGAAGCTAATCTACGGATTAAAAATTGTAGCACCCCTCGAGGTTTATATTTATAAAAAGATATATTCCCCGAAACTTGATTTGGTTTGGTGTGTTTGATTTCGTTATAGAACTGAAAGATTTATCCGCGAACGAAATTGAATTATTTGTGAGTATCGTATTCAACCCCCCCTTCTACGATACTTTGGACCTAACAATTGGTATCAGAGCAACTTGATTGATATACAAATCAGATCCGGTGAATGAGACCAAAATCAAACGTAGCGTGAAAATTCGAAGCAAATTTTTTAACTTTCAAAATTTTTCATTTAATTGGAATTTCTTGAATTTTAAACAATTTGAAATTTTCAGAAACCATGAGTGCTCCAAAGACAACCGCTGGTATTAAAGTTCCCCCGTTTACTAGAGATGATTTCGGTTTGTGGAAGATGAAGATGCTGTTATTTATCAAGGCATCTAATCCGTTGTATATTGGCATATTAGAGAACGGACCGTTTGTACCAATGAAACCAGTTAGTGAATCTACAGCTCCTGATGGTAGCAGGATTCCTTCAGGCACCCAACCTAAGGATATAAGTGAATTTACAGATTCTGACAAAGAACTGATTCGATTGGACACCGGTTTAATGTTGATATTGGCGGACTCCGCAGACAAGGAAATGAGCTATCAGTTGATGAACTGTACAAGCGGGAAACATATGTGGGATACCATTAACTTGATAATGGAAGGAACTGAAGACGTTCAGGAAAACAGATTGGACATTCTGACTTCTCAATATGAAGCGTTTAGGTCCCTGCCAGGAGAAAGTATAACTCAGGTCTTTGAGAAATATACTAAGCTCCTCAATGAATTGGCAATGAAAGGAAAGACCTATCCACTGAGAGAATCGAACAGGAAGTTCATGATGACGCTGCCCCATCATGTAGAACACAAGTCATCATCCATTAGGGAAAGAATTGACTTCACAAAGATGCCACTAGAGATGATCTATGGCAAGTTGAAGACCTATGAGATGGAACAGGAACAAAGGGTGATAATCTACGGATCAGGGACAGTGGACAGCAAGCACAATGCACTTGTGAGATCAGCAGCACTTGTAGTGGACGAACCAATAACTTCTGAGATTCAGGTTCAAACCCCTAGAGCTGGAAAGGAGGTGATAATAGAAGTAGAAATGGATTCTGTGAATCTGGGTGTTGATGAAAGTGATTACTACACCCTAGAAGAGCTTGAGCAAATGGAAGACAAAACCATGGCGTACTTAGCTGCAAAGTTTAGTCATATACGTTTCAAGAGAAACCCTAAGTACAAGTTCAAGGGCTCAACCAACAGATTCCAGAAGAGCAATTATACACCTAGTACAGGCTTTAAGGGAGGCTACAAGACTGGCATGATTGATAGAAGCAAATCAAGATGCTACAACTGCAATGAGTTAGGGCATTTCGCCACTGAATGCCGGAAGCCTCGTCAAGCAAGAGACATGAAAGATGTCTATGGAAAGAAGGATTCTTATGATGAGTTGAAGAAGGAGAATGCCAAGCTTAAACAGCAATTGGAGGCATTCTCTGGAAAGCAGAAAGGGAAAGCTTATATAGCAGAGGGAAAACACTGGGATGATACTGATTCGGATGAAGAGGAGGAATATATAAATGTTGCTCTAATGGCTGACTCTTCAGAGGAATCACCACAATCATCTCAGGTACCTATCTTAACTACAATTGATATGTCTAACTCTGAGTACAAGAAAACTGTGCAAGATCTTAGTGTAGAATTGTTTAATGTACACACAAGCATGCTAGCATCAGAAATGGAAAATGCTAAACTAGTCCTTAAGATTAAAAAGCTAGAATCTAAAAATGAAGAACTAGAGCTTGTAGCTGTAACATTAGAAGATCTTAAGCAAAAGAATGCGTACTTAGAGAACAAGGTCAAGTGTAATGATGAGATAGAGACTATCCTCAGGAAGCAGATTTCAGATCTATATTTGAAGCTGAATGCTTTTAAGAATTCCGCTCTAGTGGCTAAGGAAATCATTGATACTCAGGCCGTAGAGAATAAAACTGCTATAGGATTTGACTATAACAAGAAAGCTGGTAAGAAGATTGTGGAATTCCCTGTGACACCTTCAGTTGTCAAAAGGAATACTCCACATGTTCTTAAGAATGTTGATTGTCCAGTTTTTGTTAAGCCGTTTCCACCACTTTTTCATGAGGATGATCTTTTCATAGCACAAGAATTGCTTGAGGAGGATTTATTGAAGGAAAAAGAGGTAAAGACTAAGTTGCCTAGGAAATCAGTAAAAAATGAATTACCTAAACCTGATTTACCTAAAACTGAAGTAGGTTCCTTAGTTAGTAATGTTAAAAAGAACAGGAATGGGAAGAAGAAGATTGTTAATCAGGAATTGGTTCCATCTTCTCCCATTGCATCTAGGAAGTTGTGCTCTCTTTGTAATTCTGCTGGACACCTTACACATGCATGTAAAAAGGTTAAAGTAGAAACTGCTAATACTTCTGAAATGCATAACATGTCTGACATGCCTGATACTCATGAACCCTGTGGAAAGAAAGAGTGTTTGCTATGTAAGTACAACATCATGCATGCTTATTTTAAGTTGATGAATGATAATAGCAATAGAATTGATAATGTTAAATCCACAGATACTTTGAATATCAAACAGGGTAAGACTAAATTGAATGTTACTCCTGTTAAATCATCTAAACCTTCAGGACCCAAACAATTTTGGGTACCAAAGTCCGCTTAATCAATCTGTGATTGCAGGGTAAGGTTAAAAGCTCAAAGGTCGTGTGGATTCTGGATAGTGGCTGTTCTAGACACATGACAGGTGAAGAGTCCCTGCTTACAGAGTTGGTTAAGAATACCGGCCCGATTGTAACCTTTGGAGATGACAGCAAAGGATTCACTACGGGATATGGTAAATTGAAAGCTGGAAATGTCATCATTGAAAACATCTCTCTTGTTAAAGGATTAAAGCACAATCTTCTAAGTATCAGTCAGTTCTGTTATAAAGGCTACGATGTAGATTTCAGAAAGGACAAGTGCTTGATCACCAACAGGAAGGATGAGAAGCTTACTCTACTGGGAGTGAGAAAAGGAAATTTGTTTATAGCTGACTTAAGTTCTACCAGTGAAGGAGAAGTTACATGTTTCTATGCAAAGGCATCTTCAGAACAAAGTTGGCTATGGCACAAGAAGCTCTCACATCTGAACTTCAAAACTATGAACTCTTTGGTAAAGAGAGAGTTAGTGAGAGGGTTGCCCCTGATGGAATTCAATCAGGAGGGACTATGTGAAGCATGTGAAAAGGGGAAGTCGAAGAAAGCATCATATGGAAGCAAAGGAATGACAAGCATTACTGAACCATTACAGCTGATTCATATGGATTTATTTGGTCCAGTTAATGTTATGTCACTTTCAAGAAACAGATATGCATTGGTGATGGTGGATGACTACTCCAAGTACACGTGGGTGTTGTTCATACAAACAAAGGATGAAGCAACACAACTAATCATTGATCACATCAAGAAGATAGAAGTGGAAGCTAAGCTACCTGTGCGGACAATCAGATCAGACAATGGAACTGAATTCAAGAATGCAGTTCTAAATGATTTCTGCTCAGAGAAAGGAATATCAAGACAGTATTCAGCACCAAGAACTCCTCAACAGAATGGAGTAGTGGAAAGGAAGAACAGGACCTTGGTTGAAGCAGCAAGGACCATGTTGAGTGAATCAAAACTTCCCACTTACTTTTGGGCTGAAGCAGTGAATACATCTTGCTACACTCAGAATCGAACCCTGATCAACAAAGATCATGAAAAGACTCCGTATGAGTTAATGGCCAACAAGAAACCAACACTGAAGTACTTTCATGTGTTTGGTGCAAAGTGTTTTGTACTTAAAGATGGAGAACATCTTGGCAAGTTTGATGCCAAAGCAGATGAAGGCATTTTTTTGGGCTATTCTCTGGAATCTAAGGCTTTCAGGGTATATGTGATTGAAGATAAGAAGGTGTTGGAAAGCTTTAATGTAACATTTGACGACACCAAAAGACCAGGCCTGCAAACTGGAGAGAACTCTGAATCCTTGGTATTTGAAAATCTATCAGGAGATCTCTCTGACAATGAAGAAGTACCTGAAGTTGTTACAGTTATTAATAATAATCATAATGATAATGATTCTGGACAAAGTGGTGACCAAAGTGGAGATCCTCATTCTATAGGATCCACTAGTCAGTCTTCAGAATCAACAGATCAAACCGTCAACAACTCATGGGGAGCAGGAGAAGGATCAACTAGTCACACTCCACAACATCTAGAACAAGGAGAATCATCAAGATCGCATCTGCCAAGACAAAGGGTATGGAATAGAGATCATCCCTTTCACTTGATCATTGGTGATCCGGACACAGGAGTGAGAACTAGGAGAACATCACAAAATGAATGTTACTATTCTGGGTTTCTTTCAGAAACAGAACCTAAGAAAGTTGAAGATGCTCTAGATGATCCAGATTGGGTAATTGCTATGCAAGAAGAACTCAATCAGTTTGAAAGGCAGAAAGTTTGGAAGCTGGTACCCAGGCATAAGGGAAAATCTGTTATTGGAACACGATGGGTATTCAGAAATAAGTTGGACGAAGATGGCATTGTAACGAGAAACAAAGCCAGACTGGTTGCTAAAGGTTACTCTCAAGAAGAGGGTATAGATTATGATGAAACCTATGCACCAGTAGCAAGACTTGAGGCCATCAGAATGTTTCTGGCATTTGCTGCACATTCCAATTACAAGGTATATCAAATGGATGTGAAGAGTGCTTTTCTGAACGGGGAGTTAGAAGAAGAAGTGTATGTGGAACAACCTCCAAGTTTTGAGGATTCAAAACTGGCAGACTTTGTGTACTTTCTATTCAAAGCTCTCTATGGACTCAAACAAGCTCCAAGGACATGGTATGACACTCTCTCTGAATTCTTACTTGAAAATGATTTTACAAGAGGTGTTGTAGACAAAACTCTCTTTGTCAAAAAACATAAAAATGATTTGACATTGGTGCAAGTATATGTTGATGACATAATATTTGGTTCTACTAATGATGATCTATGCAAGAGATTTGCGAAGTTAATGCAGAGTCGTTATGAAATGAGCATGATGGGTGAATTGTCATTCTTTCTTGGACTGCAAGTATACCAAAAACAAGATGGTATATTCATTTGTCAGTTGTTGATAGTAATTTTGTAGAGTTTCGTTCGCAGGGAAGGACTGATTTGAATATAAGTTCAAGTTGTTATTCCTTAAAATTTAGAAGTGAGAAGAATAATTGGGTGTTTGTTTACCAACTAAAGTATAATAATGAGCAATTAAAAATTATGATTTAACGATGATTTAAAGCAATCCAGAAATCAGGGTTCTCCATTGGCATTAATGAATGTCAATTAATTTGTGATATTCAAGTCTCGTGCTCATGCTAAAAACATTCCTCTAATGTTTATATTATTCTCTCCCAAGATATAATATAATACCTACAACCATACCTTGAAGTCACTCCCATGATCAGTCAACATATAAATTGCAAGTGTTTAGCCCAAGGAATTTTAGTTTCGTAACTCGCTTATTAATCTCCCAATTAAATAAGTAAATTACGTCTGTCATATCATTAACTAGAATTATAACGCATCTCCCGATTTGTTACAATTCCTAAAGATACAATTAAGGGTTCGCGACTCCCTCAATTGTGTTAAGCACTCAACAACAGATTAGCAAGGCCGAGAAATCACAATATAATCACACAATCATGTTTAACCAATGAATACTACCTAATTCCCGGATTAGGGAATTAGTTACCCATAATGAATGAAGAAATCAAACATATGTATATAACCAAAACCATGATTACAAGAGTATAGAGTTAAGAAAGATACAACTTGCTAAAATCTCTCAAACTTGGAGTGAATCCCTTCAATCCTCGCTCAAGTTTTCTCGATACTTTTCTCTCTATTCTTCTCTCTCAATTATCTCCTCTTTTTATGTCTGTCTTTGACAATATGTATATAAACCTAATATAAAAGAGTTTTTAATACTCTCTAGGAAAATACAAGTAATTTCCCAAAATAAATTTGATTATGAATGTCAAATTCGTAATCTGTCTTTCAGGCCTGTTTCGGGTCTGCTCCAGTTAGAATCTTGATTCTGGACCACCTTTGAGTTGTAGATAATTCTGTTATCTTCGCATGGGCTATAAGATCGTCCAATTCTCATGTCTAGAACTCCGGTTATGGCCCAAACAGTGATGTATACGCGTGCAGACCAGTAAATCCGAATTTTCTTGTAATTTAAGTCCAAATAACTCCAATTCCTTCCAAGTTTTGGAATTCTTTATTTCCTGTCATAAAACATTAAACTCTAGTTAATAATAACCAATTATTAATAAAACACTATAAATATGAGAATAAAATCCTATAAAATATATATAAATATATACTCTATCAAATATCCCCACACTTAGTATTTTGCACGTCCTCGTGCAAACTAATATAACATAACTACTAACTAATACCACTTCCGTAGGTGATCACGGTTGCATTTGGCATATGCAACAAGCCCTTTAAACCCCTAGGTAGCCCTAGTGGACGAGTGAGATCTCGTGAGGGTTTATAGAAGATAACCCACAAAATCCATCTAGCTCATGTAAAAGATTGCAAGCTAATGCAACACCACACATACAAGTCCTCTCATGTTCCATCAACTGAAGAATCAAAGTGAATATGCAATATCTTGGTGTCGAAAATGCAAGTATTCATATAGTCTACTCAAAGAAATATGCATAAGTCCTCAAAAGTCCATGTCAAGTACAAGAATAAGTTAGTAATCATGCTAAGCCCACAAGAGTACACCTTTGAGTCAAAACTTGGGATCTCATATGCAAAAACAAGTAATAACTCACCTTTCTCTCACAAAAGAATATTCACTCAAGAACAAGGGTAAGTGTATCACTCAATTCCAACAAAGTCATAAGCATGCATTCACACTTGATATCAATCTAACTTTGACACAACTTACATCAATGATGATAATCAAAAGGTCTTCATTCGGGTTGTAATGGGGCTAGGGACAAGGTATGTCAAGTAAAGTCAAATAAGGTGAAGTGTCAAAAGCTAGTTGGCACCAAAATAATTCATGCACAACACCATACATCCTCCCCCAAACATGAATCTCCAAATCTTCTTCGAACACAAAGCTTGATTAGTCGAACAAAGAAGGGTCACAAAAATATAGCTATGCTCTCATATAGATAATCAAATTTTTTTTTTTTTTTTTCTTTTTTTTCTTTTTGTTTTTTTTTTCTTTTTTTTTTCCCGAGAGCTAAGGAACTAATAGATAAACAAGTACAATGACCCCCCAATATTCTTATGAAACTCGACTAACAAGTAAACAACCAAACCCGATTTTTTCCCAAAGTAATGATCATCAATAAACCCCACCCCCTTTTGCACACCTTATTACTCCCTCAAGTACTCTACTAGCCTTTGACCATTTGGGTTCAAGTTAAAGTAAGGCCAATACAAGAAAAAAGGTCTAGGCAAGTAATGTGGTGTGTCACCGAAAAATAAGATTAAGCTCAACGGGGTAACTAATTGATCATGTATAAATGGTGTGGTAATATAGGAAATATGAGGTTATTTCTAAATGCCTTTATCATTTTATCACCAAATAATGTCATGTATCTCAAGAAAGGTCTCAAACAAGTGCTAGCAATGCAAACAACATGTGGACACTCAAACAAATGAATGTAGAATGCAAAAGATATGCATATAAGCTCAAAGCCTCACTTGGTGGAAAAACACAATCAATCCCAAGTAACATGTCTCTCTAATGCACCAACTTGTACTCAAAGCATGCAAACCAAATCATCTTGCACATATTCATGTCCTTTTAACTACTTATCACATTCAATAAGTCTACTAGCTTCAACTTGCTAATGTATGTGTGCGTACAAGAACATAGCATATCACTTCTCAATCAAAAGCATCCAAAACACAAGATTACTAAAGCATGTAAGGGTGCATCAAGCCAACTTACAACAAGCAATCTTCACAAGGCTAGAATTCTTTTTGGTTTTTTTTTTAATTTTTTAATTTTTTTTTACTTTTTTTATTTTATGACTCTATATACAACTATTGAAAACACATCCCCACACTTAAATGGGTCAATGTCCTCATTGACACACTAAACAAAGAATTCTACAATACAAAAGAAAGGAAGAAGTACTCCCCTATGCATACGCATGAAGTGTCGCGATCCATGACTACCGCGGTGGTGGTTGAGGAAAGTGAAACCTCATGTAGTCGAACACCTTCATCAACAAGTCTTGTTGATTTGCTATATCAGCTCGAACAACTCCAACATCCGCCTTTAATTCTTGAATTTTGCTCTCTAACCCAGATACTCGGTTAATCAAAGACTCATCAGCAGTCTCTGATAATGGCATCTCCTCATGTGCCTGTGACAAAATCGGTACTAAAGAAATAGACCCCTTCTCAGGAGGAATGATCTCATACTCTTCCCCTTTTCTCCGAATAAAATGCATTTTAACCAAGCTTGGAAGATCAAGGACCTTGCTTGGGTGTATGGTAAAACTGGAGGAGCATTTATCTAGAATCTTGAGATGTTTGGCAATCTTGGTAACAAACCAACCGAGCATTATCGGACCATCCTGAGATATCACTTCCTTTATGCGTATACCAAGTATACCAACAAAATCCACCGGTCTTCCTTGATCAGCACAATATAGGACACCTAATTCAAGTTTTGATACCATTCCAACGCTCCCACGACCAAATAGAGAATAGGCGAGCAATTTATACACGTACCGGTATGCAGGATTTACTATCTTCGAAGCTTTAGAACATCGTCCCGAATATACCTCGAAATCCTTCATAGTAAGGGATCTCCAAAACGCTTTCTCATCAAACTCAGGAAATTCATGTGGTCTAAGCCTGTACCACCCAAATATGCATTGTAAAACCTCTTCATTCAACTCATATGCCTTCCCCAGTAACCGAAAATGGAAAACAAGCCCTTTCACTTCACGCGTATTCTTATCAAGGTCTTCAAACTCAAAGGTACTCAAGAACTCATACACAAGCTCAGCATACGTCGGCTCATTTAAACTAAGCAATTGTTTCCAGTTGACATCCTTCAACACCTCGGTAACATCAGCTAACAAACCAATGTTTTCAAGTGCTTTTGTATCTGCGTAACGGTTTGGAATCACACCACGGCTAGAAAACCCATCATACTTTTTTCGTTGTGCAGCAGTTAAAGACTTGAGATGTGGGAGATGTCCTAAAATAGCAACACCAGACGATGGGGTGGAAGTTGTTGCAGCCTTAGGTGACAGATCATGATGGGACAATGTCTGCTTCTTTTTCTTTGAACCAGAACTCTGAAATTTGTCCACTGTGGCTTTCCTTTTGGCAGAAACACGTTGCTTTATGACTCTTTAGAACAAGTTATCAAACACGTAGCGTGGCTATGTGTTGTCAAAGCCGGACTTGCAGGGTTTCAACACTGGAGCCGTTAAGTTGTGTGGTGGTTGTTGTTGTCTGCGCGGCCTGCTACTGCTGCTGTGAGATCTGATTGTAACTGGCACGAGGGTTTTAGGTCTTTGGCTGATGCTTCTTCTGACTACAATAATATATATACAATATATACACCTAAAACTATATAAACTGGTAAGTTAATTATTTTTACAATTCCAAATAAGTTTTAATATACATTGTACAATAATAATAATATACATGGTTATATATATAAACATATATTAATAGTAATATCCTATAATAGATTGGTAAATATATACAAATTACAACATATGATAAAATATTTAATAATATTTTAAAAAAAATAGTTACATATAATAATAATAATAAATATAACATAATAAAAATTTATTCATAATAGTAATAACATAAAGATATATTAAGAATTAATATACATGTATTAAAATTAATCTAATAATAATAATAAAAATAATAATAAAAATAATAAAAATAATAATAATAAATATAAATAAATATACATATGATAATAATAATAATAATGTAAACAATAATAATTTATAACAATAACAATAATATACATAATAATAATAATAATAATATACATATAATAATTATAAGAAGAAGCATCTAACAACATACACAGGGAGTCTGGTATCCATGTCCACAGCAGAGCGTGATCAAATTGAGTTAAGCATGGTCATGCTAAAGAGGCAAAACATGACAGAAGGTTGAGCACTGCTGCATATCTCGCGCATGAATATGCCAGGGTTGGCATGGACATGCCAAATTTCCAAAAGATAGCAGTCGTTGCATGTCTGGAACAGCGTGAGGAGAGCATGATCACGCCTTAGGGCTGCATGGTCATGCCAAAACACTGAATTGCAACAGTAGTGGAGGAGGAGGGTAGCGTGAAGATGCTGTTAAGCCGCGTGCTCATGTTGGCTTGGTCTTGCTTTTGTTTCCGATGTGCATGAACATGCCATAGTATCTCTTGCTCATGCCAAAACGCTAAACGATGCCAGTAGCTGCAAAGTTGGGCAGCGTGAGTGTGCTACTTCCGAGCATGGGCATGCTCACAATAAATCAACAATGCATGATCATGCATGAAGTCAACCTGATCATGCTAAACCACCAAATTGCAACAGTAGCTTTGAGAAGGCCAATCTGATAGTGCATGATCATGCCAAGAGCTTGTGTGATCATGCAAGAATGGTAAAACGCCACAGTAGCAGATTTTGGTGAGACTTTGATGTGCATAAACATGCCAGAGTTTTGCATGAACATGCTAAAAATGTTGACATCCGCCAGTATATGAGAATTGTGACTGCTTGATCATGTAACATACCAGCAGGAGATCACGAATCTCCAAACTCTCACCTTTTCTAAATCAACCTCAACTCCTGTAATAATTAGCAAGCACATCACCGTAACAAGTGGGAATAAATCTATATATACAATTTATATACAATTTTCATGGGTTGCCTCCCAAGAAGCGCTTGTTTAACGTCATTAGCTCGACGCCTGTTATTGCTCAAGTTCTAGGATCTGTGAGAAGAAAACAATCTCCTCTCTGCACATCATCGCCAACAAGGTATGGCTTAAGTCTTTGCCCATTCACCTTAAAAACATCTGACCCCTCTCTAGTAATATCAACAGCACCATGAGGATATACTTTCACAACCTCGAAAGGTCCAGACCATCGTGATTTGAGCTTTCCTGGAAAAAGCTTGAGTCTCGAATTAAATAGAAGAACCTTTTGTCCAACTTCAAAATCCTTCCTTTGAATATGTTTGTCATGCCACTGCTTGGTCTTTTCCTTGTAGAGTCTAGAATTATCATATGCTTTGAGCCTAAATTCATCAAGCTCACTAAGTTGCAACAAACGTTTCAAACCAGCAGCCTTTAAGTCAAAGTTTAAAGTTCTTGTAGCCCAATATGCCTTATGTTCAAGTTCAACTGGCAAATGACAAGATTTTCCAAATACCAAACTATATGGAGACATTCCAATAGGGGTTTTGAAAGCCGTTCTATAAGCCCAAAGTGCATCATCTAGCTTTATAGACCAATCTTTCCTTGAAGTTGCCACGGTTTTCTCCAAAATCAACTTGACCTCGCGATTTGAGATTTCTACTTGTCCACTAGTTTGAGGGTGATAAGGTGTAGAAACCTTCTGCTTTACTCCATACTTTCGTAAAAGATCTTCAATTAATTTATTGCAAAAGTGAGACCCTCCGTCATTGATAATCGCCCTTGGAACTCCAAATCTGGTGAATACATGTTTTAGTAAGAATTTCTTTACAACTCTGGCATCATTTGTAGGAGATGCGATAGCCTCAACCCACTTTGACACATAATCAACTCCCACCAAGATGTATTTATTTTTATGAGATGGTGAAAATGGACCCATGAAGTCCATCCCCCACACATCAAAAAGCTCAACCTCTAAAATGGATTGTAATGGCATCTCATTCCTTCTTGTAATACTCCCTGTTCTTTGACATCTATCACAAGCCAAGACAAAATTCCGAGCATCTTGATACATAGTAGGCCAATAAAATCCAGATTGCCAAATTTTTGCAACAGTTTTCGTGCTACTATTGTGACCGCCACACTCTAAAGCATGACAATGTTTGAGAACATCTGAAATCTCCTCATGAGGAACACATCTTCTCATGATCCCATCAGCACCTTCTCTGTAAAGTAATGGTTCCTCCCAAAAGTAATGCTTCACATCAAACAAAAACTTTTTCTTTTGTTGATAGCTCAAGTCATGTGGCAACACACCGCCCACTATGTAATTGACAAAATCCGCATACCATGGTGTGGACATAGATACAGCTAGGAGTGCTTCCTCAGGGAACACTTCATTGATAGGCCTATTATCTCCAAGCATTCCATCTCCTTGGTCTAATCTCGACAAATGATCAGCTACCAAATTTTCAGAACCTTTCTTATCCCGAATTTCAAGATCAAATTCCTGAAGTAAGAGTATCCATCTGATTAGGCGAGGTTTAGCATCTTTCTTTGACATCAGGTAACGAATCGCAGCATGATCCGTGTAGACAATCACTCTAGACCCCACAAGATAGGATCTAAATTTGTCAAAGGCAAAAACCACAGCAAGTAACTCTTTTTCAGTGGTAGCATAATTGATTTGTGCATCATCAAGTGTCTTGCTTGCATAATAGATCACGTGCATGCGCTTGTCTTTCTTTTGTCCCAAAACAGCACCAACAGCATAATCACTAGCATCACACATTAGCTCAAAGGGCAAGCTCCAATCAGGGGATGACATTATTGGTGCAGAAGTAAGCTCCTTTTTCAACCTGTTAAAAGCAATTAGACAACTCTCGTCAAAATCAAAGACACTCTCTTTTTCAAGTAAGTTGCACAGGGGTCGAGATATTTTAGAGAAGTCTTTGATAAAACGACGGTAAAAATCGGCATGTCCAAGAAAACTTCTAATTCCCTTCACAGATGAAGGTGGTGGCAATTTCTCAATCACTTCAATTTTTGCTCTGTCCACTTCAATGCCTTGATTAGAAATCTTGTGCCCAAGCACAATGCCTTCCTTTACCATAAAATGGCACTTCTCCCAGTTAAGAACAAGATTAGTTTCTTCACATCTCTGCAACACTCGAGACAAACTGGTTAAACAAGAATCAAATGAAGAACCATATACAGTGAAGTCATCCATGAAGACTTCCATGGTTTTTCCTATAAAATCTGAGAATATAGCCATCATGAGTCTTTGAAAAGTAGATGGGCCATTACACAAACCAAAGGGTAGTCGACGATATGCAAAAGTACCATAAGGACAAGTGAAGGTCGTCTTTTCTTGATCCTCGGGAGCAATGGGAATCTGAAAATATCCCGATAATCCATCTAGAAAATTATAGTACTCATTACCCGCAAGTCTTTCAAGCATTTGATCAATAAATGGGAGGGGAAAGTGATCTTTGCGAGTAGCAGTATTTAACTTTCTATAGTCAATGCAAACTCTCCAACCTGTTACTGTCCTAGTAGGAATTAATTCATTCTTTTCATTATGCACGACAGTCATCCCACCCTTCTTAGGTACAACATGAATTGGACTAACCCATTTACTATGTGGAACAGAGTATATAATGCCAGCATCTAACAACTTAGTTATCTCCTTCTTAACCACATCTTGCAAATTAGGATTTAATCTTCTTTGTCCCTCGATCACAGGTTTATGATTATCTTCTAATGAAATCCTATGCATGCAAAGAGCAGGGCTAATTCCTTTGAGATCTTTGATTGTCCAACCAATTGATGATTTAAACTTCTTAAGCACATGTAGCAATTTACCCAACTCATCATCATTAAGTAAAGAAGATACTATCACGGGATATGTCTCATTAGGACCAAGAAAAGCATACCTTAGATTGGAAGGAAGAGGTTTAAGTTCTACCTGAGGTGCCTCCGAAATTGAAAGTGCCATATCAATTGTCAGTGTACCTGTATCTTGCATATCATGTGCAAGTGAATCTCCAACTCCATTATCATCTAAGGTTTCTTCCACCTCCGATAAGTCCGCATTTTCATGACTTATGATCTCATCCACTATGTCAATAGTGAAACATGTAGCATCAAATGAAGGCATCTTCATAGCTTTGTTGAGATCGAACTCAACCTTTTCATCGCCAACATTCAAAGTCAGTTTTCCAGCTTTGACATCAATTGTAGTTCCAGCAGTAGCCAAAAATGGCCTTCCCAAGATAATGGGCATCTCAACATCTTCATCCATCTCCAATACCACAAAATCACAAGGGATAAAGAATTTATCCACTTTGACGAGTACATCCTCAATGACTCCCAAAGGATATTTGATAGTACGATCCGCCAGCTGAAGTGAGATTCTAGTCTTTTTGAGCTCTCCAAGACCAAGTCTTCTGCAAATGGAGTGTGGCATCAAACTCACACTAGCCCCTAAATCACACAAGGCTTTAATATTCTCCATTTTCCCAATAGTACATGGCAAAGAAAAGCTTCCAGGATCCTTTAACTTCTGCGGAATTGATTTTTGTATCACTGCGCTACACTCTGCATTGAGAGTAATAGTTTCCACATCCTCAAGTTTCCGCTTTCTAGACAACATCTCCTTCAGAAATTTAGCATAAAGTGGCATTTGGGTTAAAGCATCAGCAAAAGGTATATTTATGTGCAATTGCCGAAAGATTTGCAAGAATTTCTCATACTGTTTCTCCAATTGTCTATTATGAAGTCTTTGAGGGAAAGGAATTGGAGGTACATATGGCTTCATTGGTACTTTCGGTGCAACCTTTTCTTCTTTTTGCTCATCATCTACCTTTTTTGAAATTTCCACTTCATCCTCTACTAACTCATCTTCCTTGGTAATGGCCTTCTCCTTAGGCTTGCTAGCCTCAATTTCTGGCAATTCTCTTCCATTCCTCAAAGTGATAGCCTTGCAATGTTCCTTGCCATTTGGGTCTGGTTGAGTAGGGAGTGATCCTTGCTCACGGACTCCAACCTTATTAGCAATTTGACCAATTTGCGTTTCCAACATCTTTTGAGATGAAGCCATCTGATCAAGCCTTGACTCGACCTTTTCAAATTTGGTCTCTATGTTGGCAAAAGCCCCAGTAGTTCCTTGTATCATTTTATTGAGTGCAACTTCCCAATCAGCAGGTTCTTTCTTTTCCTTTGGTGGAGGTTGATATTGTTGTTGTGCCTGATACTGCTGACGTGGCTGAAAACCGGGAGGTTGGTTTTGCTTTGGAACTGCATATGATGGATTAGCAACATGATTATTGCTGTAAGAAAGGTTGTTATTGGGCCTCTGATTTGGATTGTAGTAGGAATTGTTCTGAACAGGCCATGACTGTCTTCCCTGAATAAAAGATGCTTCTTCTGGAAATTGTGGTGCATATGAATGCTGATCAACATCATACTCATTGTACCCTCCCATCGGAGAAGAAATAGCATTGACATTCGCTCTTTGTCCACGTACCTCTTGAGTAAGAGCATCCAGTTTAAGAGTCAACTGGTTCATCATCTCAGTATCTTGGGCTGATTTAACTGCGCTGGTCCCACTAGGTGCCCAAGCATAATTGTTTGCTGCCAATTGCTCAAGAAGTGCCTTTGCCTTATTTACTGGTGCTTTCTTGAAATCTCCACCAGCTGCTACATCCAAACTTAAACGAACATCTGCATTCAAAGATCCGTAAAAGGTACTCAGAATCATCCAGTCTGTACAACCGTGATGTGGGCATTTTCTCAATAATGCTTTGAATCTCTCCCATGCCTGATACAAGCCTTCACCTGGTTGTGTTTTAAAACTCAGAATGATTGTCCTCATTTGTTGAGTCTTGTCAGAAGGATAGTATTTGGACAAGAACTCGGTAGAAAGACTTTCCCAAGTAGCGACTACAGTTTCTGGAAGCTGTTGAAACCATTCCATTGCTCTCCCTTTTATAGAATAGGGGAACATGTGAAGACGAATCTGATCCACAGTCACTCCGGTGATTCTGAATGAACCACACATTTGCACGAAGCGCTCTAGATGACGGTGTGGATCCTCTCTCTCAATATCTCCTTCAAAAGCAGAGTTGCTCACCATCTGAATTAAGCTTGGATTGATGTTATATTGAGCTGCATCAATCACCGGAGTTTTGTACATGCAGTTCGTAGGATTAGGAGTCTCATAATCCCGAATGGATGTTTCATCGAGAACAACAACGTTACGATTCTCGGCATCCCCCATCTTAGATTTCTCTCTTCTTTGTTTTTCCTCTCGCCTTAAAGCTCGAAAAGTGCGTTCAATTTCTGGATCAAATTGTAAATTTCCAGCACTTGTAGAACGTCTCATGCAAGAGTTGCAACACCTGAAAAAGAGACACCAATGAGATAGAACTTGGAAACAATTTTTATAAGATCTAAACAATAAGAAACAATTAACCTAAACTTAATATTGCTGCCTTCCCCGGCAGCGGCGCCAATTTGTTGATAGTAATTTTGTAGAGTTTCGTTCGCAGGGAAGGACTGATTTGAATATAAGTTCAAGTTGTTATTCCTTAAAATTTAGAAGTGAGAAGAATAATTGGGTGTTTGTTTACCAACTAAAGTATAATAATGAGCAATTAAAAATTATGATTTAACGATGATTTAAAGCAATCCAGAAATCAGGGTTCTCCATTGGCATTAATGAATGTCAATTAATTTGTGATATTCAAGTCTCGTGCTCATGCTAAAAACATTCCTCTAATGTTTATATTATTCTCTCCCAAGATATAATATAATACCTACAACCATACCTTGAAGTCACTCCCATGATCAGTCAACATATAAATTGCAAGTGTTTAGCCCAAGGAATTTTAGTTTCGTAACTCGCTTATTAATCTCCCAATTAAATAAGTAAATTACGTCTGTCATATCATTAACTAGAATTATAACGCATCTCCCGATTTGTTACAATTCCTAAAGATACAATTAAGGGTTCGCGACTCCCTCAATTGTGTTAAGCACTCAACAACAGATTAGCAAGGCCGAGAAATCACAATATAATCACACAATCATGTTTAACCAATGAATACTACCTAATTCCCGGATTAGGGAATTAGTTACCCATAATGAATGAAGAAATCAAACATATGTATATAACCAAAACCATGATTACAAGAGTATAGAGTTAAGAAAGATACAACTTGCTAAAATCTCTCAAACTTGGAGTGAATCCCTTCAATCCTCGCTCAAGTTTTCTCGATACTTTTCTCTCTATTCTTCTCTCTCAATTATCTCCTCTTTTTATGTCTGTCTTTGACAATATGTATATAAACCTAATATAAAAGAGTTTTTAATACTCTCTAGGAAAATACAAGTAATTTCCCAAAATAAATTGGATTATGAATGTCAAATTCGTAATCTGTCTTTCAGGCCTGTTTCGGGTCTGCTCCAGTTAGAATCTTGATTCTGGACCACCTTTGAGTTGTAGATAATTCTGTTATCTTCGCATGGGCTATAAGATCGTCCAATTCTCATGTCTAGAACTCCGGTTATGGCCCAAACAGTGATGTATACGCGTGCAGACCAGTAAATCCGAATTTTCTTGTAATTTAAGTCCAAATAACTCCAATTCCTTCCAAGTTTTGGAATTCTTTATTTCCTGTCATAAAACATTAAACTCTAGTTAATAATAACCAATTATTAATAAAACACTATAAATATGAGAATAAAATCCTATAAAATATATATAAATATATACTCCATCATCAGTCCAAGTACATCAAGGATCTTCTTAAGAAGTATCAAATGGAAGACTCATCTACAGCAAAGACTCATATGCCAACTGCCACTAAGCTTGATAAGGATGAAACTGGTAAGAAGGTTGACATCACAGGCTATAGAGGTATGATAGGCTCATTACTTTATCTCACTGCAAGTAGACCAGATATAATGTTTGCAACATGCTTGTGTGCTAGATTTCAGTCTGATCCTAAAGAATCTCATCTAATAGCTGTTAAGCGAATATTTAGATATCTTAAGGGGACCCCAAATCTTGGAATTTGGTACCCTAAAGATACATGATTTGATCTTATTGGATATACAGACTCTGATTTTGCAGGTTGTAAGATTGATCGGAAGAGTACTTCAGGAAGCTGTCAGTTTCTTGGAAGAAGATTGGTTTCCTGGTATAGCAAGAAGCAGCATTCAGTTTCCACATCAACAGCTGAGGCTGAATACATTGCTGCTGGTAGCTGCTGTGCTCAGATCTTGTGGATGAGAAACCAACTCCGTGACTATGGACTTTTGTTGACAAAGATTCCAATATTTTGCGACAACACAAGTGTCATAGCAATCTCAAACAACCCAGTGCAACACTCGAGGACGAAGCACATCGACATCAGGTATCATTTTATCCGAGAGCATGTCATGAATGGAACTGTGGAGTTACATTTTGTACCCACAGAGGATCAAATTGCAGACATCTTTACTAAACCGCTTGATGAATCCACTTTCAATAAGCTGGTTGGTGAACTTGGGATGTTAAATCTTTCTAATTGATTTTGATTAGAAGTCAGTAACTGCAGATAGTCCTGGTAAATACATGAGTTTGAGAATTTCTATATCCTTAGGACTCGTGAGTTTATTTTCTGGAGCAATTCTCGTAGTTAGGATTATTATACTAATTTTATGTCATAATTATGGATGATATATCTTCTGGCATTTAATTGGTTATTAATTCTAAAAATTATTTAAGTGCTAATATTTGTTCTAAATATTCAAGCATTTATTTAATTTGAATTAATTTGCTTTGTTTTTAACATTGTAGATTAATGCAGCATAATTTATTGGATTTTAATTGGTTAATATCACTCAATGATATTTAATTGATTTTATTCTAAGAAAATTGTGAATTTTCTGTTAACAATTGATTTTGGTAAATTTTAAAAGATTTATTAAAATTGAAACTTGACAGGAAATACAAACAGTCTAATTTTTAAAACAAGAACAGGTTTTAAAATGAAGACAGAAGCAAAAATTTCGAATTTTTAGGAAATTCGATAGTTTTTCAAGTACAAAGAAAAAACCATCGAATTTAATTTTCGATAGTTTTTGATTTAGAAAAGAAAAACCATCGAAATACATTTTTCCATAGTTTTTGAAATCAAATGAAAAATATATCGGGAGGATTTAATTTTTTCAGTAATTAAACTCCTCGATAGTTTTTCAACAAATCAATTCTCGATAGTTTTTGAGAATTCTTTTAAAGTTGTTCGATAGTTTTTTTTGGCTTGACACAGCAAACCCATTCGATAGTTTTTCTGAAAACGTTTACAATTCTTATTTTCAAAATACTTCGATAGTTTTTCAAAAACCATCGAAGTATAATTGACAGTTTTACCCCTCTGAAAAACCATCGAATGTGCATTTTTAAAAACCATCGAACCTGAAAGGACGAAAATACCCCTGAGTTTTAAAGTGTATATAACATTGCCTTGGACGTTTTTTTGTCACTATTCTCAGATCTAAAGGCTTTTTATATGTACTTACAAAGATATATATACAATCAAGAACATCACTGTCGATAGAATTTCTTCAATTTTAACCGATCTACACTTAAAAAGTTATAGTTCTATCAGTGTTAATTGATTTTAACCGTGAAACTTTGTTTCTTTTAAGGTGTTAAAGTATCAGTTAAGGAGAAACCATCGAACTCAAGGACTTACTTCTGCGAAAACTATTCTCACTATTGTTCTTTAGAAATTGATTGTAAACAATTGATTTCTTCAGAGAATTCTGATTATTTGTGTTACCAAAAATTTTAGGGTTCTTGATAATAAGTGGTTCGAAGTTGTGTTAGTTTAAAAAAAAACAAAAGGGGTATTTTAGTTTTAAGGAATTTTGTGATAAGTTTGATTAATTATTAATAATTAATTAAATTTAAGAAGTAAAATTAGTTTTGGTTTAAAATTAATTTTCTGGTTATTTGAAACATAATGGTTGCAGAATTTATTGTTACCAAAACTAATCATGTCTCGTTCCAAAACTTGCAATCCATAACGAACCTTCAGTTTCGTGCATGGGCAGAGTTTTTGAACACACGTTCATTAGTGGCACACGCTGTGAGTACTCCCGTGGTCCTTTGTATTGATCAATTGACTGCGTTGTACACAACCGCCACGGATACGAGTGAGAATAATATTCGATCCTTCAGTTTTGTTGTGCCAGGGGGCAGAACAATAAGGGTGACGGAACATGATTTTAATCGAATCTTACATTTTCCTACAGAAAACCTTGTTCCGGATCCCACGACTGAGGAGATACATGCTTTCTTCACTCTCATTAGATGTCAACAACCTAACTTCTTTGTGGGAGAGTTCCTTAAGCATTACTTGCCAAAAGCATGGAACTTTTTCTTTCATACCCTAATCCATGTTTTTACTGCTAAGCTTACAAATCTGCATGGTATTCCCTTATTCCTTCAAAAGATAGGGTTTGCCATTGCGAACAATAGGCAAATTAACATTGGACGGTTACTGATTGATCAAGTAATCATATGCATGGGACCACTGGATGCAAGAACAGGCATAAATGAAGATGTACTCTGTTTCTATCCTAGGTTCCTACAGCTAATTCTCAATGATATCTTAACAGATAATGAACGGGAGATCTTTGAAGGTGAAGCCACCCAGGAGTGTATGAAGATGAAGAGCAATGCTATAACCGCTCTGATAAGGAAGAACAACTATCTTCCAGGGGTACCCACTGTTCTCACTGAATATCTAAGAACGGTGCCCCTACCACTTCTACCCCCAGGGGAACAGGTAATTGAAGGTAATATTCCTCAACCTCAACCTGTAATGGCACCTGAACCAATGGATGTTGATCCAGAGCCCTCAGTGGCCATTCCTGACCAGGAGGTTGCAAACCCACAACCTCTAACCACGGTCGAAGAGCCTTTGGAAGAGCCAAATGAAAACATAAACGAACCTCCTTCACCTCCTATACCCAGTAAAGAACCATCCATGAGTGTAGAGGGAGATAGTGCCAAAGCAGCACCACATAAGGAGATACACCCTTCAACAACAGCTCTGCCTTCCTCTAAAAGGAGAAGAACAGAAACTGAGGCAACTGCTGATACTTCATTTCTCTCATTCAAAGAGCCCTTTACTGATTTTTCTGATGCTGATTGGGCTACGCTAACGAAAGCAATATCTGAACCAATAGCTCAATCAAGTAAGGAAGAATTGACGGAAGCAACTGGTGTTCCGACCATATTACGGTCAGGTTCACTGGTTGAAGGTTCTCTGAACCAAGGGTCTTCACAGACGTCGAGAGAAGGCTTTGACCTAAATGCACAATCTAAAAGGTCATTGTCTACCTCCCCAGATGGAACATATCTGGATCCTGCGGGTAAAGGGTCTGACGTAGGTGCAGATCGGCAACTCGTTGACAGTGAATCAATTACTATTGAGGAGTCAACTGAGGTGAAGTCTTTACAGACTCACGGGGAAGATTCGGGATCTCTGCTGTTAAAAGAGCCTATTTCTAACCCCCTAGAGATTCAAACTCTAGATCCTACAAAGGATATATCATCTACGGATGATCAGCAACTTGGTTTAACCAAGGACGGGGACTTGCGAAGCCCCATTGCACCACCGGTGACCTCCTTAAGGACGGCTACGGTGTTTTCTTCTGCAGGTACAACCAGCACAATGGATTTGAGTGAAACATAAACACTTACACCTGGCCTGAGTGGGAAAGGAAAAATGAGTGAAACACTAACAGTAACTGTGAGTGAACACCCAGAGCCAAACGTGAGGAGTGACACCCAAACCCTAACTCATATTGATGATCTGCTGTTACCAACAGAAAGAGAGCTACAAGTTCAATCTTCCCTCAAGGAGATGACAGTTCATGATAAAGAAGGGAATCCATTATTCAAGGTTCCACTGCGACCTTCCTTTGACCAAGGGATCTCCTCCAGTCAAGCCAATGTTTCTTTAAAGTCTATTCAGGAGAAAGTTGACTTGGCTGCAGCTGATTCCAGAAGAACATTCCGGGTCATTGGCAGTGCATCTGGCACTATAACAGGTACGAAGCAGGTAGTGGACTCCTTAAAGAAGGAAGCTATGGAAGAAGTAGTCGAGCTGAGGATGGACGTCAGGGAACTTAAAGATGGATTCATGAATGAAGTAACTGCACTGTCTCAAGGACATGAAGCTTTGAAAGAAGACGTTCTGGTTATCCGGGATGGTCAAGCGCGGGTAAAAGATGCAATGAATACCCTTTCACGAGTGGAGTCTAAGCTAAACAAGAGGCTGGATCACATGGAAAAGACTACCAACTCAAGATTGGAGAACATTGACCTGTCGCTAGCTTCTATAAATGAGTTTAATAAGCAGCTTATGGATTTCTTGGAGAATCAAGGTAACGGAGTACAGTCTATATGGAGTATGCTGAAGAACCAACAATCTGGACAACCTGGTCCTTCCTATCAGGAACCTGATCCTTCTGATGTCTTTTATGCTGAGGATGCTTTTATCGAGGATTCCTCAACTAAGGGGGAGAAAGTTGGAGAAGGGGTGAAGGATAAATGGGGAGTTTGGGAGACTGTTGAGGCTATTCCAATCAGACAGTACTGGATTGAGGAGCTTGTAGAGGAAGAGAAGGAGAGTGAAGAGGAATTTGAGGTCATGCATGAGCAACCTATTCAAGAGGAGCATGAGCCATATTATCCAGAGCCAATAGAACATCCTATCTTGGATGATGATATGGAAGAAGCAAATTCTCTATCACCTGAGGAAGAAGCTGCCTTGGAAGTTGTAAGAGCTCAGAGAGCTGCAGTTGATGCCAGGCAAGCTGAGAAAGAGAAACAGCAAGCAATTCTGAGAAGTGAAAAGCTAAAGAGAATCAAAGTGTATAATGAAGTGAGGAAGAAGAAGATGATAGATCTGGCAAAGAAAGATGGTACTGAATGGGAAATGGCTTACAAAACCTTTTGCGGAGTTGAAGAAGGATTACAAGTCAACGACAATGATGAGGTGGAAGTTATTATTCAGGACATCAGAAGTGCTAATCTTGAAGATCAGACTTACTTTAAAGCACTGAGAAGCTCTATAATCTGTCTGACAGCTGGGGTTAAAGCAAATGGTGCCTGGAGCTTATTAATCAGTTTCCTGGAGAAAGGTACATTTGTGATTTCCACTAAGTTTTTAGAACAGAGGACATATACAGAATTGCAGGCTATACTCATCAAGATCCAAAGAACTACAAGGCTAAATGAACTGCTCCGTGAGCATGTTAAGGAGATCGTGATGAAAGTCAGTCCAGAGATTACTGAAGATCCTCCAATGGTTAGATTCATGACGAATGACTTGTTCAGAATCTGCTATTTGGCTGAGGACAAACTGAGGGACTACCCAAGCAACTATCTAATCTCAGTTGAGAAGTATCTTAGATCCACTGGATTCTCATCAACGGAGAAGGACAAAGCAGCAGACACTCTTAGAAGATTTCTAATGGAGAATGTTCCTTACTATAGGAAAAGAGTGGAAAGAGGATTGGAAGTGCATACCAGATTGCCAAACATGCCAAAGCTAAACAAGAAAGATGTTAACATTGCATGGTTATGGGCTGGAGTGGGTCAAGAGGTTGAATATATTGGAAGACACATCCAAGGAGCAATCCTTAAACCTGGAGAACCACTGCACTATCTGTCAGTGATTGATTATCAAGCTACTAACTCCGATCCAATGATTGAAGAAGGTGAGATTGGAATGGACTGAAGATTGAAGCAAAGAACAAAAGAACTATCAGCTCAGACTAGAGGAGCAACTTCATTGTATAAAGTTTAATTGTTCTTTGATTTATGAAATCTGGAAATGTATATATATCTGATCCAGAATGCATTAATATTATTACGTTGTCTTACTTTAAGTAGTTTAATGTTTCCTTAGTTAGTTGAGTTATCCTCGAAGTATTTGCTTGTCGAACTCTATCCAATCAAATAGGGGGAGATTGTAAAGCATAATGTAACATAAGATGTAAAAGAGATAACTACAACTCAACAAAGGACAAGACAGACAATAATATTAACAGAAGCACAGGAATCCAGAATCAAAGAAGAAAAGGTAAACTCAAAAAATCAAAATACGTTATGTATTCTTGAAGTCCGTAAACAGGTCACGGAAAGAAGTTCATGAAAATGTTCAGGCCACAGTGACAGCAAAAGAAACAAGACTTTCAAGACGACAGAAGTATGTGAATGATTTAGGATTCAGTACCACGGGATTCCAGTGATGAAGCAACCAGAACGACAAGGGACTTATCAGCAGCACTATATTGAAGACATAAAAGAAGAATTGATCAAGTGTTATTCATCTATGAACCAGACCAGTTGCACTAGGTGACGGCACTAAAAAGATCAAGTTGTTTTATCGTCTCAGAAGAAATTGATACAGTCTAAAACTTAAACACCCAGGAGCTCAGGAGTAATTACTAAAGGACAAAAGACAAGAAATAGAATTCGATAGTTTTTCAATTGAAAAAACTATCGAATGGTGGTTGAAGTGATTCATTGAAAAACAAAGTAAATTAATTTGGCATTCGATAGTTTTGATTTAAAAACTATCGAATGGCAAATTGATTTAATCCATTCGATGGTTTTTCAATTCATGGAGCAGGTGAAAAGTTGTGCTTGTCTGACAGGTTGATGAAGATCCAACGGCCAAGAATATTCTATTCTAAATGGTTCGATGGTTTTTCAATTCAAGTCTACAATTAACTCGAGAGAAGAAAGTGTCTTCTTCAGTTAAGGCATTCAACACAGAAACATTACTACGAGAGAGAACTAAGCCGGAGAAATTATCAGAGAATTAATAGTGCTCAGAACTTGATCATTGTTTTGTATTTGTGTAACCTTAAACTCATTGAAGCTAATCTACGGATTAGAAATTGTAGCACCCCTCGAGGTTTATATTTATAAAAAGATATATTCCCCGAAACTTGATTTGGTTTGGTGTGTTTGATTTCGTTATAGAACTGAAAGATTTATCCGCGAACGAAATTGAATTATTTGTGAGTATCGTATTCAACCCCCCCTTCTACGATACTTTGGACCTAACACATATGACTGGAGATTCCACCATGCTCACAGAGTTCAAGGAAAGAGCTGGCCCTAGCATTACCTTTGGAGATGACAACAAAGGATATACTAAGTGTGTTAGGAATTATGTTGATTCTTGATGATAACTAAATTAACTCAGTAAAATTTGTATAAGTAAAAATGTAGCCTTTAACGGATAACATGTGTATACAGTATCCGTTGAAGGGTAGATTATCACTTGATAAGACTAACTGTAACATACTCTTTGTGGTTCTATAATAGCAGTTGAAGTGTAACAGTTTAGGTAAGTCATGTTGACTTTCAACTGATATGTAGAATAGGGAGGCTAATTGTAAATAGTATATGTAAAGCATAATGTAACATAAGATCTAAAAGAGATAACTACAACTCAACAAAGGACAAGACAGACAATAATATTAACAGAAGCACAGGAATCCAGAATCAAAGAAGAAAAGGTAAACTCAAAAAATCAAAATACGTTATGTATTCTTGAAGTCCGTAAACAGGTCACGGAAAGAAGTTCATGAAAATGTTCAAGCCTCAGTGACAGCAATGGAAACAAGACTTTGAAGACGACAGAAGTATGTGAATGATTTAGGGTTCAGTACCACGGGATTCCAGTGATGAAGCAACCAGAACGACAAGGGACGTATCAGCAACAATGTATTGAAGACATAAAATAAGAATTGATCAAGTGTTATTCATCTGTGAACCAGACCAGTTGCACTAGGTGACGGCACTGAAAATATCAAGTTGTTTTATCGTCTCAGAAGGAATTGATACTGTCTAAAACTTAAACACCCAGGAGCTCAGGAGTAATCACTAAAGGACAAAAGACAAGGAAAAGTATTCGATAGTTTTTCAATTGAGAAAACTATCGAATGGTGGTTAAAGTAATTATTGGCAAACCACTTTTACTTTATTTAGTATTCGATAGTTTTGAATTAAAAACTATCGAATGGTAAATAAAGTAATTCCATTCGATGGTTTTTTAATCCATTCGATGGTTTTGCATTTCAAGGAGCAGGTGAAAAGTAACTTGTTGTGAACGGTTGATGAAGATCCAACGGCCAAGAATATTCTATTCTAAATGGTTCGATGGTTTTTCAAATCAAGTCTACAATTAATACTGAGAGAAGAGTGTGTCTTCTTCAGTTAAGGCCATTCAACACAGACACATAACTGAGAGAGAGAAGAGCCGGAGAAAATTATCAGAGAAATTAATAGTGCTCAGAACTTGATTATTGTTGTGTATTTGTGTTACCTTAAACTCATTGACGCTAATCTACGGATTAGAAATTGTAGCACCCCTCGAGGCTTATATTTATAAAAAGATATATTCCCCGAAACTTGATTTGGTTTGGTGTGTTTGATTTCGTTATAGAACTGAAAGATTAATCCGCGAACGAAATTAAATTATTTGTGAGTATCGTATTCAACCCCCCCCCCTTCTACGATACTTTGGACCTAACAATTGGTATCAGAGCTACTTGATTGATATACAAATCAGATCCGGTGAATGAGACCAAAATCAAACGTAGCGTGAAAATTCGAAGCAAATTTTTTAACTTTCAAAATTTTTCATTTAATTGGAATTTCTTGAATTTTAAACAATTTGAAATTTTCAGAAACCATGAGTGCTCCAAAGACAACCGCTGGTATTAAAGTTACCCCGTTTACTAGAGATGATTTCGGTTTGTGGAAGATGAAGATGCTGTTATTTATCAAGGCATCTAATCCGTTGTATATTGGCATATTAGAGAACGGACCGTTTGTACCAATGAAACCAGTTAGTGAATCTACAGCTCCTGATGGTAGCAAGATTCCTTCAGGCACCCAACCTAAGGATATAAGTGAATTTACAGATTCTGACAAAGAACTGATTCGATTGGACACCGGTTTAATGTTGATATTGGCGGACTCCGCGGACAAGGAAATGAGCTATCAGTTGATGAACTGTACAAGCGGGAAACATATGTGGGATACCATTAACCTAATAATGGAAGGAACTGAAGACGTGCAGGAAAACAGATTGGACATTCTGACTTCTCAATATGAAGCGTTTAGGTCACTGCCAGGAGAAAGTATAACTCAGGTCTTTGAGAAATATACTAAGCTCCTCAATGAATTGGCAATGAAAGGAAAGACCTATCCACTGAGAGAATCGAACAGGAAGTTCATGATGACGCTGCCCCATCATGTAGAACACAAGTCATCATCCATTAGGGAAAGAATTGACTTCACAAAGATGCCACTAGAGATGATCTATGGCAAGTTGAAGACCTATGAGATGGAACAGGAACAAAGGGTGATAATCTACGGATCAGGGACAGTGGACAGCAAGCACAATGCACTTGTGAGATCAGCAGCACTTGTAGTGGATGAACCAATAACTTCTGAGATTCAGGTTCAAACCCCTAGAGCTGGAAAGGAGGTGATAATAGAAGCAGAAATGGATTCTGTGAATCTGGGTGTTGATGAAAGTGATTACTACACCCTAGAAGAGCTTGAGCAAATGGAAGACAAAACCATGGCGTACTTAGCTGCAAAGTTTAGTCATATACGTTTCAAGAGAAACCCTAAGTACAAGTTCAAGGGCTCAACCAACAGATTCCAGAAGAGCAATTATACACCTAGTACAGGCTTTAAGGGAGGCTACAAGACTGGCATGATTGATAGAAGCAAATCAAGATGCTACAACTGCAATGAGTTAGGGCATTTCGCCACTGAATGCCGGAAGCCTCGTCAAGCAAGAGACATGAAAGATGTCTATGGAAAGAAGGATTCTTATGATGAGTTGAAGAAGGAGAATGCCAAGCTTAAACAGCAATTGGAGGCATTCTCTGGAAAGCAGAAAGGGAAAGCTTATATAGCAGAGGGAAAACACTGGGATGATACTGATTCGGATGAAGAGGAGGAATATATAAATGTTGCTCTAATGGCTAACTCTTCAGAGGAATCACCACAATCATCTCAGGTACCTATCTTAACTACAATTGATATGTCTAACTCTGAGTACAAGAAAACTGTGCAAGATCTTAGTGTAGAATTGTTTAATGTACACACAAGCATGCTAGCATCAGAAATGGAAAATGCTAAACTAGTCCTTAAGATTAAAAAGCTAGAATCTAAAAATGAAGAACTAGAGCTTGTAGCTGTAACATTAGAAGATCTTAAGCAAAAGAATGCGTACTTAGAGAACAAGGTCAAGTGTAATGATGAGATAGAGACTATCCTCAGGAAGCAGATTTCAGATCTATATTTGAAGCTGAATGCTTTTAAGAATTCCGCTCTAGTGGCTAAGGAAATCATTGATACTCAGGCCGTAGAGAATAAAACTGCTATAGGATTTGACTATAACAAGAAAGCTGGTAAGAAGATTGTGGAATTCCCTGTGACACCTTCAGTTGTCAAAAGGAATACTCCACATGTTCTTAAGAATGTTGATTGTCCAGTTTTTGTTAAGCCGTTTCCACCACTTTTTCATGAGGATGATCTTTTCATAGCACAAGAATTGCTTGAGGAGGATTTATTGAAGGAAAAAGAGGTAAAGACTAAGTTGCCTAGGAAATCAGTAAAAAATGAATTACCTAAACCTGATTTACCTAAAACTGAAGTAGGTTCCTTAGTTAGTAATGTTAAAAAGAACAGGAATGGGAAGAAGAAGATTGTTAATCAGGAATTGGTTCCATCTTCTCCCATTGCATCTAGGAAGTTGTGCTCTCTTTGTAATTCTGCTGGACACCTTACACATGCATGTAAAAAGGTTAAAGTAGAAACTGCTAATACTTCTGAAATGCATAACATGTCTGACATGCCTGATACTCATGAACCCTGTGGAAAGAAAGAGTGTTTGCTATGTAAGTACAACATCATGCATGCTTATTTTAAGTTAATGAATGATAATAGCAATAGAATTGATAATGTTAAATCCACAGATACTTTGAATATCAAACAGGGTAAGACTAAATTGAATGTTACTCCTGTTAAATCATCTAAACCTTCAGGACCCAAACAATTTTGGGTACCAAAGTCCGCTTAATCAATCTGTGATTGCAGGGTAAGGTTAAAAGCTCAAAGGTCGTGTGGATTCTGGATAGTGGCTGTTCTAGACACATGACAGGTGAAGAGTCCCTGCTTACAGAGTTGGTTAAGAATACCGGCCCGATTGTAACCTTTGGAGATGACAGCAAAGGATTCACTACGGGATATGGTAAATTGAAAGCTGGAAATGTCATCATTGAAAACATCTCTCTTGTTAAAGGATTAAAGCACAATCTTCTAAGTATCAGTCAGTTCTGTTATAAAGGCTACGATGTAGATTTCAGAAAGGACAAGTGCTTGATCACCAACAGGAAGGATGAGAACCTTACTCTACTGGGAGTGAGAAAAGGAAACTTGTTTATAGCCGACTTAAGTTCTACCAGTGAAGGAGAAGTTACATGTTTCTATGCAAAGGCATCTTCAGAACAAAGTTGGCTATGGCACAAGAAGCTCTCACATCTGAACTTCAAAACTATGAACTCTTTGGTAAAGAGAGAGTTAGTGAGAGGGTTGCCCCTGATGGAATTCAATCAGGAGGGACTATGTGAAGCATGTGAAAAGGGGAAGTTGAAGAAAGCATCACATGGAAGCAAAGGAATGACAAGCATTACTGAACCATTACAGCTGATTCATATGGATTTATTTGGTCCAGTTAATGTTATGTCACTTTCAAGAAACATATATGCATTGGTGATGGTGGATGACTACTCCAAGTACACGTGGGTGTTGTTCATACAAACAAAGGATGAAGCAACACAACTAATCATTGATCACATCAAGAAGATAGAAGTGGAAGCTAAGCTACCTGTGCGGACAATCAGATCAGACAATAGAACTCAATTCAAGAATGCAGTTCTAAATGATTTCTGCTCAGAGAAAGGAATATCAAGACAGTTTTCAGCACCAAGAACTCCTCAACAGAATGGAGTAGTGGAAAGGAAGAACAGGACCTTGGTTGAAGCAGCAAGGACCATGTTGAGTGAATCAAAACTTCCCACTTACTTTTGGGCTGAAGCAGTGAATACAGCTTGCTACACTCAGAATCGAACCCTGATCAACAAAGATCATGAAAAGACTCCGTATGAGTTAATGGCCAACAAGAAGCCAACACTGAAGTATTTTCATGTGTTTGGTGCAAAGTGCTTTGTACTTAAAGATGGAGAACATCTTGACAAGTTTGATGCCAAAGCAGATGAAGGCATTTTTCTGGGCTATTCTCTGGAATCTAAGGCTTTCAGGGTATATGTGATTGAAGATAAGAAGGTGTTGGAAACCTTTAATGTAACATTTGACGACACTAAAAGACCAGGCCTGCAAACTGGAGAGAACTCTGAATCCTTGGTATTTGAAAATCTATCAGGAGATCTCTCTGACAATGAAGAAGTACCTGAAGTTGTTACAGTCATTAATAATAATCATAATGATAATGATTCTTGACCAAGTGGTGACCAAAGTGGAAATCCTCAACCTACAGGATCCACTAGTCAGTCTTCAGAATCAACAGATCAAACCGTCAACAACTCAGGGGGAGCAGGAGAAGGATCAACTAGTCACACTCCACAACATCTAGAACAAGGAGAATCATCAAGATCGCATCTGCCAAGACAAAGGGTATGGAATAGAGATCATCCCTTTCACTTGATCATTGGTGATCCGGACACAGGAGTGAGAACTAGGAGAACATCACAAAATGAATGTCACTATTCTGGGTTTCTTTCAGAAACAGAACCTAAGAAAGTTGAAGATGCTCTAGATGATCCAGATTGGGTAATTGCTATGCAAGAAGAACTCAATCAGTTTGAAAGGCAGAAAGTTTGGAAGCTGGTACCCAGGCCTAAGGGAAAATCTGTTATTGGAACAAGATGGGTATTCAGAAATAAGTTGGATGAAGATGGCATTGTAACGAGAAACAAAGCCAGACTGGTTGCTAAAGGTTACTCTCAAGAAGAGGGTATAGATTATGATGAAACCTATGCACCAGTAGCAAGACTTGAGGCCATCAGAATGTTTCTGGCATTTGCTGCACATTCCAATTACAAGGTATATCAAATGGATGTGAAGAGTGCTTTTCTGAACGGGGAGTTAGAAGAAGAAGTGTATGTGGAACAACCTCCAAGTTTTGAGGATTCAAAACTGGCAGACTTTGTGTACTTTCTATTCAAAGCTCTCTATGGACTCAAACAAGCTCCAAGGACATGGTATGACACTCTCTCTGAATTCTTACTTGAAAATGATTTTACAAGAGGTGTTGTAGACAAAACTCTCTTTGTCAAAAAGCATAAAAATGATTTGACATTGGTGCAAGTATATGTTGATGACATAATATTTGGTTCTACTAATGATGATCTATGCAAGAGATTTGCTAAGTTAATGCAGAGTCGTTATGAAATGAGCATGATGGGTGAATTGTCATTCTTTCTTGGACTGCAAGTATACCAAAAACAAGATGGTATATTCATTTGTCAGTCCAAGTACATCAAGGATCTTCTTAAGAAGTATCAAATGGAAGACTCATCTACAGCAAAGACTCATATGCCAACTGCCACTAAGCTTGATAAGGATGAAACTGGTAAGAAGGTTGACATCACAGGCTACAGAGGTATGATAGGCTCATTACTTTATCTCACTGCAAGTAGACCAGATATAATGTTTGCAACATGCTTGTGTGCTAGATTTCAGTCTGATCCTAAAGAATCTCATCTAATAGCTGTTAAGCGAATATTTAGATACCTTAAGGGGACCCCAAATCTTGGAATTTGGTACCCTAAAGATACAGGATTTGATCTTATTGGATACACAGACTCTGATTTTGCAGGTTGTAAGATTGATCGGAAGAGTACTTCAGGAAGCTGTCAGTTTCTTGGAAGAAGATTAGTTTCTTGGCATAGCAAGAAGCAGCATTCAGTGTCCACATCAACAGCTGAGGCTGAATACATTGCTGCTGGTAGCTGTTGTGCTCAGATATTGTGGATGAGAAACCAACTCCGTGACTATGGACTTCTGTTGACAAAGATTCCTATATTTTGCGACAACACAAGTGCCATAGCAATCTCAAACAACCCAGTGCAACACTCGAGGACGAAGCACATCGACATCAGGTATCATTTTATCCGAGAGCATGTCATGAATGGAACTGTGGAGTTACACTTTGTACCCACAGAGGATCAAATTGCAGACATCTTTACTAAACCGCTTGATGAATCCACTTTCAATAAGCTGGTTGGTGAACTTGGGATGTTAAATCTTTCTAATTGATTTTGATTAGAAGTCAGTAACTGCAGAGAGTCCTGGTAAATACATGAGTTCAAGAATTGCTATATCCTTTGGACTTGTGAGTTTATTTTCTGGAGCAATTCTCGTAGTTAGGATTTTTATACTAATCTTATGTCATAATTATGGATGATATATCTTCTGGCATTTAATTGGTTATTAATTCTAAAAATTATTTAGGTGCTAATATTTGTTCTAAATATTAAAGCATCTATTTAATTTGAATTAATTTGCTTTGTTTTTAACATTGTAGATTAATGCAGCATAATTGATTGGATTTTAATTGATTAATATCACTCAATGATACTTAATTGATTTTATTCTAAGAAAATTGTGAATTTTCTGTTAAGAATTGATTTTGGTAAATTTGAAAAGATTTATTAGAATTAAAACTGGACAGGAAATAAAAGTTTCTGATTCCTAAAACAAGAACAGGTTTTAGAAATTGGAAAAGAAGCAAAAATATCGAATTTAGGAAATTCGATAGTTTTTTCAAGTACATAGATAATTCTATCGAAATTAATTTTCGATAGTTTTTGAAAAGGAAAAGAAAATCTATCGAAAACAATTCTCGATAGTTTTTGAGAATCATTTTAAAATATATCGAAGGAATTTAATTAATTCTATATTTAAATTCTCGATAGATTTTGAAAATAAGAAGAAAAACCATCGAAGTGAATTTATGTAGATTAAAGATTTAAATTCTCGATAGTTTTTCTAAAAACCCTCGATAGTTTTTGAGTTTTCAAAGTAATAGCCTTTCGATGGTTTTTCAAATAAAGTCGGTTGAAATTCAAAGAAACTGACTTCGATAGTTTTTCTAAAAAACCATCGAAGTCCTTTTGACTTTATTACCCCTCTGGAAAACCATCGAGAGCTCATTTAAAATCTATCGAAGTCTGGAAAGACATTTTTGCCCCTGCCAATTCAGTATGTATATAACAGCCCCTTGCGTTTTTTTTTGTTCTTATTCTCAGATCTAAAGGTTTTGTTTATACTTACAAGATTACTTACAACTGAAAACATCACTTTCGATACAATTTTCTTCACCTTCACCGATTAAAACCTTCAAAAGTTACAGTTTCTTCATTGTTAATTGTTTTTAACCGTGGAACTTTGTTTCTTTTAAGTTTTTGAGACATATCTAAGGAAGAAACTATCGAATCCATTTACTCGAACTTTACCAAAGCTTTTTCACTATTGTTCTTAAGAAATTGACTGTTCTCAATTAATTTTCTTAAGATAATTCTGATTATTGGTTTTACAGGATTAAAGTTCTGGGTAAAAGTGATTTAAGGTTGTATTGTTGTTTCATAAAAAAAAAGGGGGTAATTTTGTTAAGAATTTGATTAATTAGTAATAATTAATTAAATATAAAAGAAAAAAATAGTTTTGGTTTGTTTAAATTTTCTGGAAAGTGTGAAAATACAATGGCCGGAGAATTTATAATTACCAAAACTAATCATGTCTCGTTTCAAAATCTGCAATCCATAACGAATCCTCAAATTCGTGCATGGGTAGAATTTTTGAATATACGTTCATTAGTGGCATACGCTGTAAGTACTCCCGTAGTCCTTTGTATCGATCAATTGACTGCGTTGTACACAACCGCCACGGATACAAGTGAGAATAATATAAGGTCCTTCAGTTTTGTTGTGCCAGGGGGCAGAACAATAAGGGTGACGGAACATGACTTTAACAGAATACTTCATTTTCCTACAGAAAACCTTGTTCCGGATCCCACAACTGAGGAGATACATGCTTTCTTCACTCTTATCAGAAGTCAACAACCTAACTTCTTGGTGGGAGAGTTCCTAAAGCATTACCTGCCAAAGCCATGGAACTTTTTCTTTCATACCCTGATACATGTTTTTACTGCCAAGCTAACAAATCTGCATGGCATTCCCTTATTCCTTCAAAAGATAGGGTTTGCCATTGCGAACAACAGGCATATTAACATAGGACGGATAGTGATTGATCAAGTAGTTATGTGCATGGGACCACTGGATGAAAGAACAGGCATAAATGAAGATGTGCTCTGTTTCTATCCTAGGTTCCTACAGCTAATTCTCAATGATATCTTAACAGATGATGAACGGGAGATCTTTGAAGGTGAAGCCAACCAGGAGTGCATGAGAATGAAGAGAAATGCTATAACCGCTCTCATTAGGAAGGACAACTATCTTCCAGGGGTACCCACTGTTCTCACTGAATATCTAAGAACGGTGCCCCTACCACTTCTACCCCCAGGGGAACAGGTAAATCAAGGTAATATTCCACAACCTGAACCTGTAATGGCACCTGTACCAATGGATGTTGATCCAGAGCCCTCAGTGGCCATTCCAGACCAGGAGGTTGCAAACCCACAACCTCTAACCACGGTCGAAGAGCCTTTGAACGAGCCAAATGAAAACATAAATGATGCTCCTTCCCCTCCTATACCCAGTAAAGAAACATCCCTGAGTGTAGAGGGAGATAGTGCCAAAGCAGCACCACATAAGGAGATACACCCTTCAACAGCAGCTCTGCCTTCCTCTAAAAGGAGAAGAACAGAAACTGAGGCAACTGCTGATACTTCATTTCTCTCATTCAAAGAGCCCTTTACTGATTTTTCTGATGCTGATTGGGCTACGCTAACGAAAGCAATATCTGAACCAATAGCTCAATCAAGTAAGGAAGAATTGACGGAAGCAACTGGTGTTCCGACCATATTACGGTCAGGTTCACTGGTTGAAGGTTCTCTGAACCAAGGGTCTTCACAGACGTCGAGAGAAGGCTTTGACCTAAATGCACAATCTAAAAGGTCATTGTCTACCTCCCCAGATGGAACATATCTGGATCCTGCGGGTAAAGGGTCTGACGTAGGTGCAGATCGGCAACTCGTTGACAGTGAATCAATTACTATTGAGGAGTCAACTGAGGTGAAGTCTTTACAGACTCACGGGGAAGATTCGGGATCTCTGCTGTTAAAAGAGCCTATTTCTAACCCCCTAGAGATTCAAACTCTAGATCCTACAAAGGATATATCATCTACGGATGATCAGCAACTTGGTTTAACCAAGGACGGGGACTTGCGAAGCCCCATTGCACCACCGGTGACCTCCTTAAGGACGGCTACGGTGTTTTCTTCTGCAGGTACAACCAGCACAATGGATTTGAGTGAAACACAAACACTTACACCTGGCCTGAGTGGGAAAGGAAAAATGAGTGAAACACTAACAGTAACTGTGAGTGAACACCCAGAGCCAAACGTGAGGAGTGACACCCAAACCCTAACTCATATTGATGATCTGCTGTTACCAACAGAAAGAGAGCTACAAGTTCAAACTTCCCTCAAGGAGATGACAGTTCATGATAAAGAAGGGAATCCATTATTCAAGGTTCCACTGCGACCTTCCTTTGACCAAGGGATCTCCTCCAGTCAAGACAATGTTTCTTTAAAGTCTATTCAAGAGAAAGTTGACTTGGCTGCAGCTGATTCCAGAAGAACATTCAGGGTCATTGGCAGTGCATCTGGCACTATAACAGGTACGAAGCAGGCAGTGGACTCCTTAAAGAAGGAAGCTATGGAAGAGCTGGTCGATTTGAGGATGGACGTAAGGGAGCTTAAAGATGGATTCATGAATGAAGTAACTGCACTATCCCAGGGACATGAAGCTTTGAAAGAGGACGTTCTGGTTATCCGGGATGGTCAAGCGCGGGTGAAGGATGCAATGGACAACCTTTCAAGAGTGGAGTCTAGACTCAACAGGAGGCTGGATCATATGGAAAAGACTACCAACTCAAGATTGGAAAACATTGACCTGCCGTTAGCTTCAATAAATGACTTTAATAAGCAGCTTATGGATTTCTTGGAGAATCAAGGAGATGGAGTACAGTCTATATGGAGTATTCTGAAGAACCAACAATCTGGACAACCTGGTCCTTCCTATCAGGAACCTGATCCTTCTAATGTCTTTTATGCTGAGGATGCTTTTATCGAGGATTCCTCAACTAAGGGGGAGAAAGTTGGAGAAGGGGAGACGGATGGATGGAGAGTTTGGGAAACAGTTGAAGCTATTCCCATCAGGCAGTACTGGATAGAAGAACTTGTGGAGGAAGAGAAGAGTGAAGAGGAATTTGAATTCATACAAGAGCAACCTATTCAAGAGGAGCATGAACCATATTATCCTGAGCCAATAGAACATCCTATCTTGGATGATGATTTGGAAGAAGCAAATTCTCTTACACCAGAAGAAGAAGCTGCCTTGGAAGCAATACGAGCTCAAAGAGCTGCAATAGATGCCAGGCAAGCTGAGAAGGAAAAACAGCAAGCAATTCTGAGAATTGAAAAGCTAAAGAGAATGAAGGTGTGTAATGAAGTGAGGAAGAAAAAGATGATAGATCTGGCAAAGAAAGATGGTACTGAATGGGAAATGGCTTATAAAACCTTTTGTGGAGTTGAAGACGGATTACAAGTCAACGACAATGCGGAGGTGGAAGTCATTATTCAGGACATCAGAAGTGCTAATCTTGATGATCAGACTTACTTCAAAGCACTGAGAAGCTCTATAATCTGTCTGAATGCTGGGGTTAAAGCAAATGGTGCCTGGAGCTTATTAATCAGTTTTCTGGAGAAAGGTACATTTGTGATTTCTACTAAGTTTTTAGAACAGAGGACATATACAGAATTGCAGGCTATACTCATCAAGATCCAAAGAACTACAAGGCTAAATGAACTGCTCCGAGAGCATGTTAAGGAGATCGTGATGAAAGTCAGTCCAGAGATTACTGAAGATCCTCCAATGGTTAGATTCATGACGAATGACTTGTTCAGAATCTGCTATTTGGCTGAGGACAAACTGAGGGACTACCCAAGCAACTATCTAATCTCAGTTGAGAAGTATCTTAGATCCACTGGATTCTCTTCAACGGAGAAGGACAAGGCAGCAGACACTCTTAGAAGATTTCTAATGGAGAATGTTCCTTACTATAGGAAAAGAGTGGAAAGAGGATTGGAAGTGCATACCAGACTGCCAAACATGCCAAAGCTAAACAAGAAAGATGTTAACATTGCATGGTTGTGGGCTGGAGTGGGTCAAGAGGTTGAATATATTGGAAGACACATCCAAGGAGCAATCCTTAAACCTGGAGAACCACTGCACTATCCATCAGTGATTGATTATCAAGCTGCTAACTCCGATCCAGTGATTGAAGAAGGTGAGATCGAATTGGACTGAAGACAAGAAGCAAAGAACAAAAGAACTATCAGCTCAGTCTAGAGGAGCAACTTAATTGTATAAAGTTTAATTGTTTTTTGATTTATGAAATCTGGAAATGTATAAATATCTGATCCAGGATGCATTAATATTATTACGCTGTCTTACTTTAAGTAGTTTCATGTTTCCTTAGTTAGTTGAGTTATCCTCGAAGTATTTGCTTGTCGAACTCTATCCAATCAAATAGGGGGAGATTGTAAAGCATAATGTAACATAAGATCTAAAAGAGATAACTACAACTCAACAAAGGACAAGACAGACAATAATATTAACAGAAGCACAGGAATCCAGAATCAAAGAAGAAAAGGTAAACTCAAAAAATCAAAATACGTTATGTATTCTTGAAGTCCGTAAACAGGTCACGGAAAGAAGTTCATGAAAATGTTCAAGCCTCAATGACAGCAATGGAAACAAGACTTTGAAGATGACAGAAGTATGTGAATGATTTAGGGTTCAGTACCACGGGATTCCAGTGATGAAGCAACCAGAACGACAAGGGACGTATCAGCAACAATGTATTGAAGACATAAAATAAGAATTGATCAAGTGTTATTCATCTGTGAACCAGACCAGTTGCACTAGGTGATGGCACTGAAAAGATCAAGTTGTTTTATCGTCTCAGAAGGAATTGATACTGTCTAAAACTTAAACACCCAGGAGCTCAGGAGTAATCACTAAAGGACAAAAGACAAGGAAAAGTATTCGATAGTTTTTCAATTGAGAAAACTATCGAATGGTGGTTAAAGTAATTATTGGCAAACCACTTTTACTTTATTTAGTATTCGATAGTTTTGAATTAAAAACTATTGAATGGTAAATAAAGTAATTCCATTCGATGGTTTTTTAATCCATTCGATGGTTTTGCATTTCAAGGAGCAGGTGAAAAGTAACTTGTTGTGAACGGTTGATGAAGATCCAACGACCAAGAATATTCTATTGTAAATGGTTCTATGGTTTTTCAAATCAAGTCTACAATTAATACTGAGAGAAGAGTGTGTCTTCTTCAGTTAAGGCCATTCAACACAGACACATAACTGAGAGAGAGAAGAGCCGGAGAAAATTATCAGAGAAATTAATAGTGCTCAGAACTTGATTATTGTTGTGTATTTGTGTTACCTTAAACTCATTGACGCTAATCTACGGATTAGAAATTGTAGCACCCCTCGAGGTTTATATTTATAAAAAGATATATTCCCCGAAACTTGATTTGGTTTGGTGTGTTTGATTTCGTTATAGAACTGAAAGATTAATCCGCGAACGAAATTAAATTATTTGTGAGTATCGTATTCAACCCCCCCCCCCCCTTCTACGATACTTTGGACCTAACAGTATATGTCTTGTAATTATGCATAAGTGAAATTGTATCTCAACGTATACTCATTCAGCCTTCAACGGATGCACCTTAGGAAGCCTCAACGGATGCAGTCACAACACTTTCAACGGATGCTAGAAGATTAACCTCAACTGATGCTAGTTCAATTATTAGTAGTTGAAATTGTGAAAGGTACAGCCGTGACAAGTCACATGGGTTGATTGAACAAAAAAGGAGCATGGAAACCAGTAATTTGGGAAACCCTGGAGAAAAAGGAAGCATTCGATTTTCATCTGGTAAATAGAGATGATTCTACAAGGACAATCTACCAAAAGACAAGTCATCAAAAAGGACCAGTTGACTTATAGTGAAAATGCAAGCCTTTGGACTTTACCTACTGTTTATTTTCACGTAGTTCAATTAGGCTTGTAAACATGGGATATATAACCAAGTGTAGCAATGTTTTTTATGTTAAGAAATCAGTTTAGTTTTCAAAAGCTTAAGCAATACTCTCTTGTAAATTGTCGAAGCAAAAACATTATAACTACAGCTGTGTGTTTGTTCTAAACATCACGTAGATTTCTTCAAATAAAATCTCTCAGGTGGAACAATCAATCCACCTGAATTTGTAATTCTTGTACTTTTATTTACTGCAATTTTAATTTATGTTCTAAAGTCTTTTGTCTGCAAAAGAATTGGAATTTTTAAAGGATTGTATTCAAACCCCCTTCTACAATCCTGTGATTACATTTTAGAGGTTTTGATATATTCATCTTTTGATTTAAACATGTATCACATATTAATGATGTCTAATTCCAGAAGACACAAAAAATGAACAAATACAAACAAAATAAAATGAGCAAAAAGGAGCAAACACAAAGCCACATACTCTGGTACCACTGTAAGGAGCATCCAACAAAACCCTGTCAGCTGAGTTGTGACCCAAACTTTTGAGTAGCTGAAACTGGAAGGGAGTGAGAGAAGAAATCTCGAGACATATGTTAAACAAAGTTCATAAATGAATGACTCATTGCCTAATTCTGCATTGTGCAATGTGATTATTTTTATATAGTGTCACACCCATGTCTTGAAAGCACACATAAACATGCATGTTTATTTTATTTGCATTTTTAATTTTTAAGATTTATTCATTTATAGGCATTATATTTTTAAGGTATCATTAGCTCATTTATTGTATATATTTGATAAATTAATATTTAAAATTAATAGTTTAAATTTTTATCTACATGTTGGGTTAATTAAATAGTCTGTTTTTATCTACATGTTGGCCACACGGTGAGTATAAATTTGAGATGTCTTTAAAATAATTATGATGTATATTGTTGTTTACGTGGATTTATGTGATACATGTTAGATGCATATTGGTTATATTCTGGTTATATGTCGGTTATATTTACATGACTGGTTACTTAGATGTGGTTAACATTTTATGATTAGATGCATAAACACTTGAATTAAATAAAGGCGTTGTGACATTCATATTTCTATATTCGCAATAATACTTGAAAACTTTCGGGTTTATACATGGGCCTTCGGGCAAATTCTTGGAAACATTCGGGTTTATACATAGGACCTCCGGGTCACTTACTTGGAATCCCGGAACGATGCAGAATATGACAGGTCATAACAAATAAATTGGAACACATATGCATATGCATACATGTATGTGGCACAAGTAAATTATCGTTCTATTATATGTGTATAACCTTTTAGAGAATAATCGGTGATAATTTATGCTCACTGAGTTGCAACTCACATAAAGTGCAAATACTTTTCAGGTGATCCTAAAAAGGCTTTTGCTTAATATAAAGTTCAGAATTCTATATTTAGACTTAAGTCACAAGTGACCAACTGAGACTCCAGACTCCCTACTCATCAGTATAATTATATATAGTTATATGAATAGTTGGGTCTTTTGGTAACAGTGTGTGAAACTTGTGGAATGTTATTATCAATGTATAATGGACAAGAAGGATTTTCTTTTGGATATATGTAATAGATTTGCAGTTTTGTCAAATAATTATATGGGTATTTGGATCTGTTTGGCGATATGATTATATGGTTGTTTAGATTAAATTGAAACTATTTAAGGTATATGGGTGTCACATATAGTGGAGTTATTGCCATAATTCTTGTGTATCAAACCATGATTCGTATTTGGTATCAGTTATATAATGTTAAGTAGACAGAATGATGCAGTTTATGATAGCTACATTACAATGTCACTACATATAGAGGTGCATATTTAGACCTCCCTCCCATTATAGTTGCAAACAACGCTATGTCTTGAGTCTTTGCTCCTTCATCTCATTTGCTAAAATTACACATGACATCATTTCCATTAACATATATCAAAACTACAATCTATGTGTGTACACTTGTTACAACTTATATAAGCATCAAAACTTCAATCTATGTGTGTACACTTGTTGTACTTGTTACAAGTTACATATGCAACAAATAAACCTTGGTTATAACTAACACACCATTAATAGCTTCAGCTGATACTTGATGCAACTAGCAATACAAGCCACTAAACTACACAACTGAATTTCTATAAATTATCAAACTACAACTTTTTACTTTTAGATAGATGGGTATAAAAATCAAGATATCTGCAAAACATGCCTCCAACGAGCCTTGTGTCATTAGCCTCTTGATCATTGATATATAACGGAAAGAGCATGTTATTTGGTATGGAGCCTTGTTCAGTAGTCATGCATGAATGAGACAATGTACAGAAATGAAGCAATTCAGCAGGCACAAATAGATCAACAAAACTACAACAATAGAAGCTAACATGGTACTACATACCACTGTTTTTTCATAAGTGCAGCAACATACGTCATTTTATCATCAGGAGCAGTGATGTAGGACAATAGTAAAAACTGATAAAAATGATAGAAATATAATGATTCCAGGTCTAAGGATCATTACATCACTATCACTGTGAGAATTACTTATGACACTATTAACATGTAGAATCTCACGGCGGGTCAATCCTGTAACAACCCAACTTTTTGGACCATTAACTAATAGACGAATTTCGAAACAGAACATAAATTATATTAATTCGAAATAGAAAATAACTGATAATCCTGATAAATATCAACATTTGAATCTCCAAAATGAAAATATTGACAAGTCTAGGATAAGTAAAACAAGTTCTCGAATTTATTTAAACAACTAAATAAATAGAGACTGAATAATTGTGGATTTACCGCAGAAAACTTATACCTAAGGTGCTCAAACCGAAGAAGAATCACTACCCCTACGATTTCTCAACCGCAATAGAGAAGAAATTGTTAGGATCGCAACATACGAGTTTTATAAATTTAAGAATCAACACACAAGGAGATGGTTTGCGATGAAACCTGGAGACATCAAATTTCATACCCGTGAATAATGTCTTTGGAAAAAACATCGAAAGAACAACATATTTAGATGTAATAGTAGTTGTCCATATGTTATCAACACCTAAAAAGTCAATATGTTCCACCATTATATAGTTGTTCTCCTTCGCGACTTCTTTGACTTTAGATACTTTTTCAGCGTCTTCCTTTTAAATATTTAAACATTGGATAGACTTTGTTTTGGTAAAGTTTTGTAGGGCTAAAAGCTAAGTTTACTAGATTTTATATAGGTAAGTTAGTAACAAAAAAAATAAAGGACGAGTACGTAAAAGAAAATGAAAAGAACAAGACACAATCTTTTGGTGATGCGGAAATGTTAGGTCCTGATAAGTTTGTAGAAGGGGGGTTGAATACAAATGATACCGTTTAATCGAATTTGTCCTTTTAAGATTTAACAATTTAGAACAAATTATTGCGGAATAAAACTGAAACAATATTCAAGTTAAATAAAACTCTATTAAACTTGAAGGGTGTTACAATTCTGATCACTGATTACAATGAACTTGATAAAACAAACCTAGAATAAATTCGACATGAATTTATCTATTTTTGTAATAAAAAGGATCGAATACTAAAAAGTAGTTCGATATAAAATCTAGGGATTATGATCCGCTAGAAAGCTAAAGCAGTACAAGTGAAATGATTCTTATGGATTAAATGTTAAGAACAAATCAAGAATTAATTCACTGGCATAAATTGAAGGCTTTGCAGTTGGAAGAAGTAATGAAGACAAAAGGGAATGAAATGTTTGTAGTTGCTGTCTCTTTTTGTTCTTCTGTAAAAATCATCTTAGATAGTAAAGTCAACTGCCTTGTATTTAAACAAAATGCATTTCTCTTTCATTTCAATCCACGTGCAAGCCACTGACAGAATGTAATATTGCTTTGGAAGACTTGCAGGAAAACAATCATTTTGCTCTTGGAAGACTTTCGGGAAGACAAGCTTTGGCCTAGGAAGACAATCGGTAAGACAATGCTTGGCCTAGGAAGACAATCGGGAAGACTCACTTGTGAGTCTTCCTAGTTCATTTTTCTAAGTCTTCCTAGTTCAAACCTAAGTCTTCCTAGTTCATTTCTATTCTAATATAAATAATTAACTAAATAAATTATGTATTAAATTAATTCTTTACAGAATTAATTTAATAAATAATTTACTTAATAGTATTAATTATTTATAAGAGAATAAATAGAATTAGTTGACTTCTTAATTAATTTCTTTTTATTCTAATTTAAATAATTAACTAAATAAATTATGTATTAAATTAATTCTTTACAGAATTAATTTAATATATAATTTACTCATTAGTATTAATTATTTATAAGAGAATAAATAGAATTAATTGACTTCTCAATTAATTCCAGAATCACTTAAAACTTAGATAAATAACAAACATAATAGTACGTTGACACTCAATGCACTATCTGGTTCATGAGTGACTAACGACAATGTTTGTTTTTTATCTATTTGAATTTAAGCAGTGATTCACTTCCTTCTCATTCAAGAACTCCGTAATCAGTATCTTTTGTTGTCACCACTTGAAATCTCCGTCACTTTAATAAATTCACTGAGCTTGAATACTTCATTGAGGCTTGATCAATAAATTGAGCTTCTTTCAATGTAGAATAACTTCAAGTCTGTAGATGACTTTAATCTTCATTCTTTGACATATATAATCTTCTGAGATTCCTGTGACATCTGATCTAATATTTACTTATTACATTCTTGTTTAAGTTGAGTAGAATCCTCGAATTACAAATAGGCTATTTCATATGCCTTTCAGGAAAACCCCTTATAAAAGGATAAAAACCGCGGGTGGGAGTATCCCAGCTAAAGTGATCCACTAAAATGAATAATAGCCAATGTAACAAGTACAATTTATGAAAGAAAATGCATAAACAACCTACTCGTCTACCCCCAAGGTCTACTCGCTGGTACTCAGCAATAAGATAAACATGCCAAATACCTACGAGTAACTAATGATTATCCAACCCTTTTTCTCTTGTTTTTGAATGTATTTATTGTTGATCCATAACTGCTTCACGATCCTATTTTTCAGGTGGTGGTTTCCTTCTTGTTGCTATCTTCAAGGGAAGGTGGCTGATTTATCTCCTAAAAATCTAGGACGAGTTGACTCAATACTCCAGCTGTTGAATAATCATCAATGTCTTCCATAGCCGTCAGGGATAATTTTGTTCCTATTTCCTAGGAACGGACTTTGACTCAGTCTTTCATCTGCTGCAACGTGATATAATATCTTTTTATTAATTATATTATCATCTATTTATTTATGCTATGACCGTAGTCGTCTATATATACTCGTCCAGCGATATAGTCGTCTTCATTCTCGTAGTCGTCTGTATAGTGAAAAATCCGGTACAAACAGACTTCTCTGCCTCTTCTTTTTTATTATCACGACACTGAATTGTAAGAGGTTTAATAATCTGATGTTCTTTACCATCTATTTTTCTTTTTACCATCACACATTAACTAAATGATTTAATATCCCTGTAGTGTTTCAGAGGTTCCCTTAATACTTTTTTCCCTGCATCTTACTACTAAGTCATCAACTATAACAAGCATATTCTTAAGATCCTCGCAAATGCTAGCGGCGGTCACCGTCATATCATCAAGAAGCTTTATAATTATAACCATGGAATTTTTTTCGCTGATGAACAATATTGTAAATAGTGTTGGATGAACTGATGAATAGTAATCGTGAACAATGACTTTATTTTTTGGGTTAAGTTGCAGGTAAGGTGTTTGATAAAAGGTTTATGTGAAGGAATGGTGGCTCTTGATACCACTTTGATGTAGGACCATAGTAAAAAATTATAAAAAGGATAGATAATCGTGGATAATCGCATAAAATCCACGCCTAACATGATCCAACCGAAGAAAAACCACTACCCCTAGGATTCTCAACTGCTGAAGAGAAGAATTTTTTAGGATCACAACCCATAACAAGAGAGAACAATCTCAATTCAATATCAATCGATGTCTCCTTTTAATTATAAGAATTGGAAAAAGTGTATAGGATATAAGTCAGATGAAGATAAGAAATTGAAAGAGAAAATTGTTATTGATGAGACAGTCAGTCCAAAAACCTATAGACATGTTATAGACAAAACCAAATCTAAGATTACTCCTGTTAATTTTGTTTTTGGTAAAGATTCCAATTCAATTTTTGAAAAGGGATCTACTTCTATTCAAAGTGTAAATCTTGTAAAGTCTAAACCTGTCTTGAATAAAGTTACTAAGAATGTAGGTTTACTGTCTCAGAAACAACTCAAGGATAAAATCTGTGAGGTTACAGATAAGAAAAAGGAAGTTACTGTTAAAAGAAACAGGAATGGTAAAATTGGGACTTATAAAGAGAATGGTTATAAGTCTATCCCAAATGCACCTAGGAAATGTTGTTTTATCTGTGGTAACTCTAATCATCTAGCCATCGATTGTAAAAAGAGTTTAAAGAAAAGTACTAAAATTCCTATTTCTGATGTCAGGAGTAGATCAGTATTTTATAAACCACAGAAGTCCTGTTTTCATTGTGGTAGTATATGGCATTCTATTTATACTTGTGCAGAATACCATGATTTGTACTATAACTTTTATGATCCATTGCCTAAGTTTGATAAAAATAGTGCAAATTCTGGTAGCCTTAAGAATGTCAAGTTGAAGCATGCTTTTGTTAATACTGATACTGAAAAAGCAAATCCTGATGGAGTAAATCCTGTCAGGACTGCTAAAGTCAAAAAGTCTTATGCTGCTAAAATTAATAAATTGCATGGAAAAGGAACCCAACATGTGTGGGTTCCTAAATGTTCTAACTAGTGTGTTTCTATTTTGATTACAGGGAAAAAGGAAAAATGTGTTAGTCATGGATAGTGGATGTTCTGTGCACATGACTGGAAACAAGGCCATGTTATCAGAATATGAGGAAAAAGCTGGCCCAACTGTGTCTTATGGAGATGGCAACATTGGACAAACTTTGGGATATGGCAATATAATCATTGGAAATGTCATCATTGAAAAAGTAGCTCTAGTGAAGGGACTAAAACACAACCTGTTGAGTATTAGTCAAATCACTGACAGAGGTTATCGTGTCAACTTCTATTCCACACATTTTGAAGTAGTTAGTAAAGAAACAGGAAAGATAGCTCTGACTGGCTACAGGCATGGTAACATTTATGAAGCCAACATTCTCTTAAATACTGATGACTCCCATACATGTCTAATCAGTAAAGCATCAGTAGATGAAAGTTGGAATTGGCACAAGAAGCTTTCTCATCTCAACTTCAGCAATATCAATGAGTTGGTTAAGAAAGATTTAGTGAGAGGATTACCTAAAGATTTGTATACTCCTGATGGACTCTGTGATGCTTGTCAAAAGGCTAAACAAAGAAGGACATCATTCCAGAGTAAATCAGAATCCTCTATTGAAGAACCATATCACATGCTGCATCTTGATCTATTTGGACCAGTCAACATTATGTCCATCAGTAAGAAAAGGTACACTCTTGTAATTGTTGATAAATATTCTAGATTCACCTGGGTGTATTTTCTGCACAGAAAAGATGAAACTCCTGAAATACTGTTGGATCATGTGAGAATGATTGAGACAACCACAAAGTACAAAGTCAAGATACTGAGGAGTGATAATGGTACTGAGTTTAAGAATTCAAAGATGGAAGAGTTCTGCAAATACAAAGGAATTATTCAACAATTCTCTGCTCCTGGCACACCTCAGCAAAATGGAGTAGTTGAAAGGAAAAATAGAACTCTTATTGAAGCTGGCAGAACTATGTTGGAAGAAGCTAAATTGCCAACATATTTCTGGGCAGAAGCAGTCAAGACAGCATGCTATACAAAAAATCTCACATTGATAAACAAACATGGCGTTACTCCTTATCAATCTCTCAAGGAGAAGAAACCAAGTTTGAAGCATTTGCATGTGTTTGGCTGTAAATGTTTTGTTCTCAAAACTCATCCTGAACAGCTAGGGAAATTTGAAACAAAGGCTGATGAGGGAATTTTCATAGGCTATCCTGCATCAAGAGCCTTTAGAGTTTTTAATTTGAGAACAAGGACTGTCATGGAGTCAATACATGTATATTTTGATGATAAGAAGATAATTGGCTTGAATGAAGACTCTCATGATATATTGGTTTTTGAAAATGAAGCTACCAAGGAACCTGAAGAAATTGAATCAGATCCTGTCAATTCATCAGATACTGATGGGTCACCAAATCCTGATGATCCATCAAATCCTGATGACACACCAATTCCTCATGGTGTTAATATTGATGATGCAAATAATGATGATTCATCTAGTAGTGCAAATGTTGAGGGGGAGCAACAACAAACTGCTACAAATTCAGAGTCAACTCAATCATCAGGACAAAATTCTTCAGATACTGATTCAAGTGATAATCCTGATAATTCATCAGGAGGAGATAGCAATAATTCAGGGGGAGCTTTTAATGAATCAAATTCTTCTAATCAAGATAACACCAATCCAGGGGGAGCATCTACATCAAGACATGACTTACCACCAGCAAGGAAATGGACTGCAAGTCATACTCCTGATTTGATAATTGGAGATCATGATGCAGGTGTTCAGACAAGAAGTGCAACTCAAAATGAATGTCTATACAATAACTTCCTGTCAAAGGAGGAGCCAAAGAAAGTTGAAGATGCACTTAAAGATGCTGATTGGGTTACTATAATGCAAGAAGAATTGAATGAATTTGAAAGGAATGAAGTCTGGAAACTGGTGCCAAGACCAAAGAACAGGTCAATTGTTGGTACTAAATGGATTTTTAAAAATAAGACTGATTCAAATGGTGTAATTATCAGAAACAAAGCAAGACTAGTTGCAAAGGGGTATTCTCAACAAGAAAGAATTGATTATGATGAAACTTTTGCTCCTGTTGCAAGACTAGAGGCCATCGGGATCTTTCTGGCATATGCAGCTCACAAGAAATTCAAAGTTTTCCAGATGGATGTGAAAAGTGCTTTCTTAAATGGTGAACTGGAGGAAGAAGTATATGTTGAACAACCTCCTGGTTTCATTGATCCTAAATATCCAAATCATGTTTATAGATTGGATAAAGCACTTTATGGACTAAAGCAAGCTCCAAGAGCATGGTATGAAACACTAGCTCAATTCTTACTGGAAAGTGGATTCAAAAGAGGTACTATTGATAAAACTCTATTCTATTTGAATCATTGTAAGGATTTGCTTTTAGTTCAGATTTATGTTGATGATATCATTTTTGGGTCAACAAACAATAAGCTGTGTGAAAAGTTTTCTAAGCTTATGCAGTCAAGATATCAAATGAGCATGATTGGAGAAATGAGTTATTTTCTTGGTCTTCAAGTTAAACAGACTGATGATGGCATTTTTATCAATCAGTCAAAATATACAAAGAATTTGTTGAAAAGGTTTAACATGGAAGATTGTGCTACTGCAAGTACTCCCATAGCTACAGCTACCAAACTTGATCCTGATCAAGGTACTGAGGTAGATGTAACTCATTATAGAGGAATGATTGGCTCTTTATTGTATCTCACTGCAAGTAGACCAGATATCATGTTTGCAACCTGTCTGTGTGCAAGATTTCAAGCAAAACCTAGGGAACCTCATCTGATTGCAGTTACAAGAATTTTCAGATATCTCAAAGGCACTCCTTCACTTTGTCTTTGGTATGCAAGGGAATCAGATTTTGGTTTGTGTGGTTATTCAGATGCTGATTTTGCAGGATGCAAAATAGACAGGAAAAGTACTTCAGGAAGTTATCAGTTTTTGGGTGGTAGACTGGTTTCATGGTTCAGTAAAATTCAAAAGTCTATTTCTACCTCAACTGCAGAAGCTGAGTACATTGCTGCAGGAAGTTGTTGTGCTCAGATAATGTGGATGAGAAATCAGTTGTTAGATTATGGCCTGTCATACTCAAAAATCCCTATTTATTGTGATAACCAAAGTGCTATTGCCATCAGTATTAGATATCATTTCATAAGAGAACAGGTTCTGGAAGGAACAATTGAACTTCATTTTGTTCCTACTGATCAACAACTAGCTGATATATTCACCAAGCCACTACCTAAAGCTACTTTCAATAAGTTGGTGAATGAACTTGGAATGATGAACTTTGAGAATTTCTGAGAAAAGCTACATAGAAGAAATCCTGATGACTGTCAAATCCCGATGGTCATTCAAAAAGGTATGGAATACAGTTTCTTTTGGAAAAGATGATTCTGGCTCCATCCTGATGAACTTTGAATGGAATGGAGTTAGTCACTGTGTAACTCCTGCAATTGTGGAGGAAGCCCTGCATTTACTTATTCTTGGTGATGCTGTTCCTGATAATGTTTTAGACTCAACTCTTTTTGAGTTTGTTACAAAATTAGGTTACAATGGGGAAGTTAAGAGATATGGGAATCTCTTCAAGACGAAGCTTAAAAGAGAGTGGAATTACTTTTTTGACACACTCAGCAGATGCTTCCTGAATAAGACATCTAATTTTGATGCTCTGCCATCAGGATCACTCAAAATTGGGTACTCTCTTATCTACTCTAAAGTTTTTGATTATGGTAGTTTTGTGTTGAAAGCTTTAAGTGACAGAAAAGCTGATAAATTAGGTTATGTCTGTTTTATTAGATTTTTCCAATTAATATTCAATCACTTATGTCATGGTGTTACTTTTGAGGATGATATGGTTCTACCAATTTGTAGAATTACAGAGAACAATTTGAAGTCCTTAGTCAACAGTGATAAGGCAAATGGTTTTATAGGCAATGCCTTTATTCCTGATGAGGTCAGGTTTTTCTTACATCAAAAAATGCCTACTTGTTATGGATTACTTTCTAATGCTATGTGGCAAGGCCAATCACACCTTGTTCCTGACCCAAGCATTCATCCTAAATAGTCTAAACAGTTAACAGCCACCTCTACTGTCTCTCAAAAGACTTTAGTTGTAAAATCAAAGAAATCAGCTAGAACTGATGTGTCTGGAAGGCAATCAGGTTCAAAGGATTTTTCTTCTACACCACTCACTAAAAAGAAGAAACAAGGGGGTGTACAAGGGGTCCTGGTTCAGAAGAAAGCTGAGAAGGTGATTGAGGCTGTTTCTGTGAAGAGAAAATTGGTATTAAGGGATGAATCTAATTCTGAAGATGACATGCCAATTTCCTCTAAATTTAAGATAATCAAGGAAGTTGCTGATACTGCTACTGAAGTTGTGGCACCTTCATCAAAGCCACAGAAGAAAAGGATATTGTCAAAAAGCAGGTATCATATTCCTTTGAAGGTGCAAATGAAGGATACTGATATTCAGACATCAATCCTGATGAGTCATCTACTCCTGATGCTCTAGCAAATCCTGATGTTGGTATTCCTGATGCACAAACAAAAATTGTCTCTATCTCAGACTCTCCAGCCTCTCCATCTAAGAAGATTCTAGAAATTTCATGGGAGAAGGTTTCTGAGACTGCTTCCATGGTTGGTCTTACACCTCCATTGCAGAAAAAGAGGAAAGCAGCAGAGATAGTTTTCAAGAGACTCAAGAAGCTGAAAGGATCAAGCCCACAAGAACCTGAATCTCAAAATGATTCAGTAGCTACTAAAGATCCTGCCACACAAGAACCACTCAATCAAAGTTTGGGTGAAGGCTTAGCTATTGGAATGGTCACACAAGAACCATTTTCTCAAAGGGAGAATGAAGACATCAATATTCCAGCCACACAAGAACCATCTTCTCAAAGTGAAGATGCAGGCAAAGCTACAGCTTCTGATGAAAGATTGGTCGAGGACACTGTCACTGAGGGAAGTACACAAGAACCTTTAACTCAAAGTGTTGAAGCAGCTTCAGAACCTCATGCTACATAAGAACCATCAGTAATAAATCCTGATGCAAGCTTATCAAATCCTGACGGTGTTGCTCCTGACGCTAGTGGTGCTCCTGATGCTGAGCCAATCCTGATACAACCACTTAGCTCCAGACCAATGACAGATTCTATCACATCATCACAGGACAAACTTAAAGGTATTGCTATTCCTGATCCTGATGTTACTCATGATTCTGATGCTGATGATAGTGATGATAGTGATGATGATAATAATGAAGAGAAGGATCAGCTTGCTACAGCAATCAAAGCTAGTCTTGGAACTAACTTTGGTTCATCAAGCACATTCATGGCTGGCAAGGCTACTACTGGAAAGGACTTAAGACAAGACTTTTTTGTTCCTTCTGAGATTGATCCTGCTGAGCAGCTGAGATTGCAACAATGGGAAAATGAATGGTACAAGTCCCATGATTCTGTAAGCTATCCCTATGCATTAGATCATGCTTATAATGCTGCTAAGTTGATTCATAATGAAGATTTGAAGAATCATTTGAAGGCTACTACTCTGTTATCCAAAAGCCTGAAACATGAAATAGATTATATCAAAGATTCTACTGACAAAGTGATGACTGATATTTCTCAGAGCTTTACAAAGGTGCCTACTGCTCTTCAACTCAGGGTAGTGGAATCCCAAGTTAAGTCAATCATTACTGAACAGTCTTCAATCAACAACAGGATTGATTCTCTTGATACAAAAGTAACTGACATTCAAACCTCTCTTGCCTTAATTTTGAATATATTGTCAAATACTGATGTCAAAAAGGGGGAGAAGGTAAGTCAGACAAAATGTACACCTGATCTAGTATTGAGGAATAATGATGATGATACTGGAAATGATGGTGGTGACAAAATTCTACAAGGGGAAACCTCTGATGCTGCTGTTATGAAGTCTACAATTCAAACTTCTCAAAGTCAAACAACGCAGTCAACTCATGTTTCTGATTCTGGAGTTAAGACAGTAAGGACATTAGTGCAATCTCAGATCCTGACGGAAGAACAAATCCTGACAGGTGATCAAATCCTGATGTCTGGTCATGAACAGACTCTTGCTACAATTCCTGAAGGTGATGAAGATGTGCTTATTGATAATCCTGAAGATGCATCAAATTTATTCCAGAAGTTCACTACAAAAGATGGTAGAATTGTTACTCTCTATCACATTGATAAAAGAGTTTAACAATTATTTGAAAGGAAAGCACTCTCTACAGCAAGTGAAGAATATCCTGATCTCTCACATGAAGAATTCTTAAGTCAACAGAGAGAAATGATGGAAAGCTTTAATAACCATACTCTTGTTAGAGGAAGAGGAGGCAGAGGTAGGAGAGGTGCTAGAAGAGGTAGAAGAGGTTCTTCAACTCAAACAGTGCCTAGACAGACAAGGTCTAGAGGTTTATTAATTGAAGAAATTCCTGAAGCTTCACAAAATCTAATAGATCCTGTTATCAAGGATATCATTGAGAAGGAAGACAAGGAGTTTATTGAAGAAGAACCTGAATTGAGAAGAAGACCAAGACAATTAATTCTCTGCAATACAAATCAAATTGAAGATTCTAATCCTGATATTGTTCCTGACAATGTTTAAGATCCTGATGAATCTGAAATTCTGCAAGAGATTGATTTGTTAATCTTATCTACTGTGGTTGATTCTCACAACAAGGAAGTGGATGAAGAAGAAGAAGCCAAAAGAAGAGAAATCACAAGAAGAACAAATAGAGATTTCAATCTCTATGAACAAAGGCTTAAACTCTCAAACAGAAGATTGTGGAGAAATCCAAGCAGACGAGAATCTTTACTAGAAAGAAGCTATGCTTTTGAAAAAGAGAAAGATAAGAAGTGGAAACACATAAGTACACTGAGGTGTAACACACCTATCAATTTTCAGAATGGAGGAATTATAACAAGTGCTTCAAGTGTTGTTGATTTATCTGATATAGTTAGATCAAAACCACTCTGGCTACGAATGTTTTCAAATCTGAAGCAATTGACAAGTAATTCAAGAGGAGGTATTGGACACAGGGATGCTGAATATCTGAATATGTCTTATGTTGATCCTTACTCCTTGACTGAAATTGGAGGTACTTTAACTTCTGGAAACTTGAACAATTTATTAGCTGTTGATATAGTTATAGATTGTCATGATGGTATTGAAAAGAAAGAAAAGCTTCTGTACTTCATGAAAGATGGTAGTGTGAAGATTCTGTCCATTCAAGACCTGCTGATGAAAACTACACAGGAACTGAAATATGTTCATTATCTGTTAAGATGGAAGAATAAAGTGTGCAAAGTGTGGAGTGACATGATCTTGTCAACAATAAGAAGAAGACTGGATGGAAACAGAAATTTCAATGGTAATTATACTCCCATGTACTTAAATCAAAGAGGTCAAGATGTGGAAATGCAAAGGGGCACTGCTGTTAAAGAAGTGACTTTTGGCATGACTCAACTTACTCTCAATCCTGATGGGAAGGAAATTGCTTATCTTTTGCTTGAAGAGCACAGTCTACAAAGAAGCTCCATACAAAATCTCAGAGAAGCTATCTACCAGATTAATGAGGAAGATGAAGAACTCAGAAATCTTAAGGAAAGACTGATTCAAATTCTTGAAGAAAAAGAAGAAAATTTGTTATCCAACTTCTTGAAGATGAATCTGTTCTATCAAAGAATTTAAACATATAAGTTGTTGCTGTAAATATTTGTACATTTTGTAAACATATTTTTGACATCATTGAATCTAGGAATCTATACTTTATTTCACAAAGTATGAGATTGGGGGAGATTGTTAGATCATGATTCAATGATCGTCAGGATCTAGACTCAACTGATCAGGATTGCTAACGTCATCAGTAATGCATATCTATCAGGATTGCATGATCGTCAGGATCAGGATGAATATCAGGACTGGGATCAGGATTGATCATCAGGACTGGAAGCTGATCAGGATTCCTACTTCGAGTTATATTTGGAGTCTAGTTAAATAAGGAAGATTATTTTGTCGGTTCCTGGTCTGTAGGAATGCAGCTATCGATTTATGATATGTTTCAATCTTTGTTATTGATTAGGACTTATCTTGTAATTGATAGAGAAGTTGTGTAGTATATAAACACAGTTTAGGTTTTGGTTTGATAACTAATCACATACACGAGTATTCTTATAACCTAGAAGCTCTCAAGAACATCAGAATTTCTTGAAAGAGTTTGTAACAGTTTTATATCAGATTTAATAAAGCTGTTATTATTCTTTCATATTTGTGATTCATATTTTATTAAATCGAGAATCTTATACAATTGTATTCAACCCCCCTTCTACAATTGTTTATTACTGGGCAACATCCTAATATACTAGGGACATAGTTTAAATATCTTGCATCTCTTAAACATAAAAGAATGCTAGAATTAATTCCTTTTACTGATAAGGGTTTTACTGCTACTTGTATTAATCCTATGTGAATAAAGTTATAATTTTTCTTTTTATATATTTTTATAATTTCATTTGTCAATAGAGAACAGTTTTCGTGTTCTTTGTTGATAGCATAAATTCTCTCTACAGTTTTAACATTATAATTGGTTTTAAAATTATCTGTAAAGGTTGACTGATAGATTTGTTTTGGATCTATACGGGGTATATTTCAATTACCTAAATCTTGACTAATGTTTTCATAACTATGTTCTTCTTGGTTTATGAAATCTGGGATCGATGTCATCGGTGACCTCGAGCTAACTGAGGAACTAGACCTAAAGAGTCTATTCATTAATCTTGTTTTTAACTATTTTTATTACCTAAAGTAATTCTGGGAATATTAGTTCATACCTTCTTACCTTAAGTCTACACATACCTATGTCTAACGCCCTTATCCAACGTTGCTCTACCCTGAGACTTACAAAAGGATTTCCTGGCAACGACACTAGGTGGTCTACAGTAAGAGTGGTGACTAAATTAACAGAATAACTAAAAGATAATAGGAAGCAGTTGTAAAACACTAGTAATGAACGGAAAGCATGAATAATATATATATATATATATTGGTTGGTATTTAGAGTTTTATTTGGCTAGGTTTATGTCTTAGGGTCGTTTGGTTCGAGAAATGGAATGAGTTTGAAATCAGGAATCGGGTTAAAGTGGTATGAGTTGAGTTATTACTTATGATATCATCATGTGTTTGGTTGAGTGATGGAACGAGTTGAGTTATCACTTATGTCATGTGTTTGGTTGAGTGATGGAATGAATATATTTGATTTAAAATATTTGTGGGTCATTAATTTTAATTAATTTAATTATTATTTTAATATATTTTTACGTCATTGATTTATTTTTACATTAAAATTTGTACATTTAATTATTTAAACAAAGATAGGAATAATAGAAACAAAATTGATTACTCAAATCACTCTCTTCCCTTAGGATATCAAAAAACCCCCCGAAAATTTGAGAAATAAATTAATTTTTTTTTCTCAACCAAATATGTACGAGGTATGGGGTTAAAACTTATATCTGATTTCAAAATATCTCAAACAGAACGACCTCTTAATAATTTGGGCTAGTTCTTGTGGTTTCCTTTTGGGCTAGTATCGTTGATATGGATTCAATGGAGTTGCTACCAAGCTGTGTTATGATTGCAGTGCTTCGGGCTTCTATTTTTATATATTTTTACCTTTCAATAAATTTTATATTATAGAACATTATATCAATAAATCTTAAAATTTAAATGAACTTTAATATTGTAGATGTATAATAAATTTATAATATTAAAATATATTGATCGCAATTATGTTTGGCATGACGTACTAGAGAGCCAACTTTTAATTAAAACTTCATTTTGGCTACTTGGCTAATGGCTAGTAATCAATCACCTTTGTGAATTGTGATAGATGAAGATATCTAATGCTCGTGCGTTATTTTGTATTTATTACTTGTGCTACTAATAATCATTCTTGAAAATTAGGAATAAGAAAATTTTCTATGATCATGGGCTAATTGTTGGCTTCGGGTAACCGAATCATATACAGTAAAATCTCGTTAAATTAATACTTAATGTTACGATAAATTAATATTTTAATATATATTTTTAATCTCAATATAATAGTAACAATATAAATCTAATTTTAATTAATTAATAATTTTTATAAATTAATAAAATTTGTCGATGTCTATGATATTAATTTATAAAAAATTTACTGATATACACGAACCATACATATTGCGTGCAAATTGCATTCATTGATTGAAAGTGCTGGCCAAGCAAAAAGCCTTGGCTAAACATGTGTCAATCCATAATACACAGCACATTTGATCTTTGCAAGTAAGCCCAAAACTTAATAGAACAAAAAAGTTGTCCGTTCCGAAAAATCTCCAACCGATTGATCCTTTACAGCATCTTCAACGGGGATAGCTAAGATGGTTAGTTAAAATAATATAAAATAATGGTTATGTAAAATTTGTTGAACTTGTAAGGTGTCGTATTCCAATGGTATTAGCTATAATGGTTAACTTTATTTCAAAAACAGTATTTTATTATTATTATTATTAGTACTTTAACATATTATAGTATATTATAGTTTTAGCACTTAAACATTTTAATTTGGCGGGAGACGTGTAGATGTACTTTATCTATATTTTAATTATAGATAACCATTTTCCAATCTCTAAATATAGACAATCATTTTACAGTTATCTAAAAATTTAACTAACAGTTCTTACTGTTGGAGTGAGTGATTTGCTATCTCATTATTTATAAATGACTGCCTCGTCAACTTATTGCTAACAGATTGTTAGCCTTGGAGTTGCTCTTATAAGACAAGCGATTGACTCGATTTTGAAAATTCGATTAATCAAAGATTATTTTTCAGTGATAGATGTAGTACGGATAAATTTATTAGATATAGGATAGAATTTCTAGTGAATATAAATAATTATGTAATGTTTGATACGATAAATATGTATTATTTTATAAATAAGTAATAACTAACAAAACAACAATATAAAATCAAATATTATTAAAATTTTAAAGTACATCCTATTTTTTTTTCAATTAATTCATGTTTTACTGATTAATCTTAAATTGGTACATTAGTTCTGATTCCGAATTTTTGCGACATTATGGGGGGAAGTTCGATGCAGATTTTTATGGATAATAATAATTTATGTATTTTACAAAATTGTTATTGATTATAAACTTGTGGAGTTGACAAATTTGAAACATTTATGACAAATCGAATAAATCTCATAGAATTTCAAAATTTAAAAAAAATACATTAGCAAAATTATCAAAAATCAATCATTTTATTAAATTCAAAAAAATATTCTAAATTGAATACATCTTGATTTTGAAAGACATTTTAGAATCTCAATTGATTAATATCATATTTTAAAAGTTTTTAAAATTCAAACTAAATCCCCCTAAAATTTCTGAATTCCAAAAAAGTTCTCTAAAATCTCAATTGAATATATTCCTTAAATCTAGACCCGATAATTTATGACACGACACGAAACGATACAAAAATTTACTGTAGTATTTTTGTTTGCAATTTCAGTACACGAATAGTACACGACTGAGATTTAGTGTCGGTTTTGTGTGTACCCTTTGTGCACACGATACGACACGAAGTACACGAAATAAATAAATAAATATTTATATATTAATATTTATATTAGATATTTTTATATTTACATTAGATAAATTAATATTTATTATATGTTTATAATATTATTTATAAATATGATATAAATACATATTTTTAATACACATTTGTAAACATTTAACTTAAAAATTTTATATTTAAATATTTTTATTTGTTTATTTATTTAAAAATTACACGAAACACGACACGGAATGTACACGGCCTAAACGGATCGATTTTGTGTTTAACATTCATGTACACAAAACACAAAAGTACACGACGTGAATGAATTGTCGGGTCTATTTAAATATAAATATATGAGTTTATTTATTAGTTTTACAATTAATAAATTCTGGAAAAGTCTTTTTGGAAACTGGTTTGTGTTCCTAACATTTTCCAATAAATATAGAGGTGATCATGTTACAAGATTTAATTCGCTGGATTAGGTTATATTCTTCCAAACATGCAATAAACTTTACAATATTTTCCATGAAAATATATGGAAATATAATCGTATACTCAAAGCTTTGGAGAAGTAGGGGAAAATGGGACCCGTTATTATATACTACTATATGTAACTTTAACTTAACACAAGAAAAATCGTCTCCTCTTGTAATCCAACACTGCAAGCTACAACTCTGGCACCGGTGAACATGAACAGGTAAAAAAGATAGACATTAATAAAGTCAATCCGGCGTACGTACTTTAACTACCCTTTGTTCAAAAACCAATTATCCGATAAGAAATAAAGGTCTTTTGCCTTTCCTTTCCTTTTTTAAAGGATTAAAGATGCTGTTACAGTTTAAACAAACTTCTCAGCAACCTCCTGATTTAGTAGATGACAGAACATGGGACTTTTTACATAACAGGAACAGAGCATAGAGTGAAACGCGGGACTTTTTGGGCAAGTTAAAACGGAAAGAACATAATACAAACAACTAAAAAACAGCAAGTTAAGTAGCTTACTTGTAAATTTAGCTGAATGAAACTATAACTTTGAAGCTTCTTTCTCCCCAATCCCACTACTTAGAAACGTGCCTCCCAAGCTTATTTCCATCTTTATCATTTATCTTACTTATTTAAGTAACCATTTGTTGAACCATTTATTTCAAATCATCAACATTTTCTTGTTTATACATTAAACAGCTCAAGAAATCTACAAAAAACCTTCAATATTTTCTACCTCATCTTCTTGAATTAGCAATATGGATTGTGGAACTAGTGATGGAAGCTGTGTTCGTTTGCAGATAACAGAGCTCAAGTCGAAACTAAGCGAGACAGGGAGCACCATTTATGAACCTCGTACTAGTATCGAAAAAGGGGAGAGTAGTAACTTTACTCCTGATGATTTTTCAACAAGAAACAACAACCACAGTGCGCCAGAACAGAAGTTGACATTGTTTGCTCTGAGGCTGGCTGTGTTAGAGAAAGCTGCAACGGGGTTGGGAACGCTAGGCTTCATCTGGGCTACTGTGGTTTTGCTTGGTGGGTTTGCTATTACTCTCGACAAAACAGACTTTTGGTTTATTACCATTATTTTGTTGATTGAAGGGACAAGAATTTTCAGCAGGAGTCATGAGCTTGAATGGCAACATCAAGCCACATGGTCAATTGCTGATGCTGGAATCAATAGTTTTCGTGCAATCAGATCAAATTCACGCTGTATGATCAAAACTGTAAAGTCAATTTTCAGACCTATTGTGAAGTCTAGTCAACATGGTAGAGAGATCACAAGGAATAGGAAGCTGGAAATTCAGAAGAAGGCGCCTAGTCGGGTATGGACAACTACAGATGTTCCACTTCTTCCCTATGCTCCATGGGTTTTCTTGTCAAGAAATGTGAGCAAACTTCTTTACTGGCTTCAACTTGTATCTGCAAGTGCTTGTGTTGGTCTGTCTCTAGTAAAGCTTGTCAAGCATAACTACGGTGAAGTAGCTAAAGGGGATACAGACAAGAGGAATCGTCAGTCAGCTCTCAACATTTTCTATTCCTTGGCATTGGCAGAGGCTTTGCTGTTTCTTCTCGAGAAAGCTTATTGGGAATGGAAAGTCATCTATTGTAGATTGTTGGAAGAAGTTAATAAGGAGAGTGAACTTGGCCCATCAGGTATGGTTTCGATAAGAAGATTTTTTTATGATGCCTACTCCAGATGTGTTACAGGAAGCATCTTTGATGGCCTAAAAATGGACATGGTATCATTTGCCATGGATCTCCTGGCCTCAAATTCTCCTGATGAGCAACTGATAGGAGCACAAATACTACGAAAGTTTGCATCAAATGATCGGTTTGCAGATGACACACTACAGAAGATTGGAATAACAATATCAGTGATGGAAAGGCTAGTAGAGATGTTGAACTGGAAAGATCCACAAGAAGAAGAAATTAGGCATTCAGCAGCAGAAATATTGTCAAGACTAGCTGGGAAGAAACAAAATTCACTTCGAGTTGCTGGCATACCTGGTGCTATGGAATCAATATCTTCTCTTTTATGTGTCAGCAGAACTTCAACGGCTGCATCTGATGAAATATTTGAAAAAAAGATCATTTTTGACAATGAAAACTATGGGTTGTGGACATTTAACCATTTGGGGCTTCTTATACTTAAGAAACTTGCTCATGACCATGACAATTGTGGAAAGATTGGAAATACAAGGGGGCTATTGCCAAAAATCATTGATTTTACTCATGCGGGAGAGAGGTTACTTAAGGATGACAAGGCTTCACCATCTCAAATTTTGACTGTAAAAAGATCTTTGCAAGTTGTGAGGATGCTTGCAAGCACAACAGGTGCCACAGGTAAACAGCTCCGAAAAGAGATTTCTGAGGTAGTTTTAACCATCAGCAACATCCGAGATATACTAAGATGTGGAGAAAAACATCCTATGCTACAAAAGTTAGGAATCGAGATTTTGACTAGTCTGGCATTGGAGGAAGATGCAACTGAAAGAATTGGAGGAACAGGTGGGATTTTCAAGGAATTGTTTAACATTTTCTTCAAACAGGAGATTCCAGATAATCAAAACCAGGTAAAGATTGCAGCTGGAGAAGCATTATCAATGTTAGCACTAGAAAGCAAGAGCAATTGTCATCGGATCCTGAAACTTAATGTAACTGAACAGCTTGTCAGTGCATTAGAGATTCCATTGCTTCGCGTAAATGCAGCAAGAATACTACGAAACTTGTGTAGCTACAGCGGATCACATAGCTTTGACAAACTAAGAGAGATCACTACTGCAACACCTACTGTAAGTTCTTGAATTTTCAGTATGCATTAGTTTCTCTCCTTCCCAGTACAAAGTATTGCAAAATGACTAATACGACTGGGTTCCCTCTTGCAGGTTCTTAAAGCAATAATGGAAGCAGAAAATAAGTTGCAAGAAGTAATGATTGGACTAGCAGCACAAGTTTTCAGATATATGACATCTGAAGAATCAAGCAGCATGTTCGAAAGAGCTGGAATTCGAGAGGCAGAATTAGCTAGAGCATTAGTCCAGATTCTGAAGAAAAATCCATACCCGCCGATCAAGATTCCAAGAATAAGAAGGTTTACGATAGAGTTGGCAATCTGGATGATGAGAGACAAAGATACTAACATACAAATGTTCAGGGACTTAGGAATGGAGAAGGAGCTGGAAAATGTTATAGAGACCACATCAGAGCTTGAAAGTTTCAATATGTTCTCTGGTACTGTTGGGATCAGCCGTCATAGCACAACAATCCATTCACTGGTTGAAACCGCAATGCAGTTGCTTGAAACTGAGTAAAAGTTACAGAAATGCAATATTTGCAAGAAGTGAAGGATGTTTATGCAGAAGTCATCAAAAATGAAAATGCAATAAGCTTGTACTATATATTAATGGATTGATGTTGTAGGAAATTCTTTCATTATATTATTGAGTAACATATATGTTATAGTATTTAATAGTTAGTGATGTCAAATTGTCAATGATATAGTTTTCGAAAGAAATTTTACTGTATTAGTATCTGAGTGTCTTGTTTTCTGGAAAGTTGCTGCAAATGCAACCCAGATTCCCAGTATACTACAGAAGAGGAGATTTAAAATGCAGTAAACATAGTCCAAAAAGTTGGCGTTTTGCTTATGAAGCACTACTACATTATTCCTGATTGGCAGATTGTGCATTCATTGCAAGTGAACTTGGGCTTGATACTTAGATTTTTCGAATAGCTGATGCATAAAATACCAACAAAAAATATTCCTAAGTACATTTTACATACATATAGCTAATAGGGAGGTTGTGTAAATTTGTAATTGTGGTGATCCAGCAACCTTCTTACATGGAAATGGCTGGAAGCCATAATATGCTTTCTAAAAATCAGTTGACCCGGTCGAGTACTCGGAAATCGGAGGTCAATTGATTCGGATTTGAGTGGGTACTCGGCCTACTCGGATGCTGAAAACGAGTACTCGAAAAAGCAGTCAATTACTTGAATTTTGAAGACGTAACCGAGTGGAACCGAATTCCGAGTTTTAGAACCTATCATGTAAAACAAGCATATTTAAAACCTTCCAATTCTTTCTATCTTGTTCTGTTGTGGTCCAAAAAACATGCAAAGACCTCAGTTTTCTCCAACAATCATCCTCAACTCCATTGGCTATTGGATAACTATTGATAGGGTAAGGTTTACCTTATATACAATTATACATGAGCCAACCAAATGTTTCATTACCTAAAGAACCAGAAACAGGATTATATAACACTTGAACTGTTTCATATTAACCAGCCTAAAAGTTGCAGTACCTTAAAGTACAAAAATTAGGGTTTTATAGAACACTTGCACCAATTAATAACTTGTCTTCTAACCTGTAATCATTGTTTGCTTATTAATAAATTATATATCTTGTTTAAAACTTGTTTAGAGTGGGAACTGAAGCACAAAAACCTTGATCCAGTTCTAGTCCAACTCTGCCCATCTCAACACCTTCAAAAAAATGATTTATGAAAATATTTCTACACATGATAATCTCCGAATAACTAAATACAAATATAAGGGAGTAGGACTTTTCTTGTAAAAAATAATTTGATGGAGAAGCGAGGAATTGAACATCGAACAACTTCTCAACATTAGAATCGCTCTATCATTTATGTATGAACGGCACCGCTGTAAAGTTCACATTTGATTCAGGTACAAATTGAGGCGCACTTGTGCTAAAATAATTTAAAATCAAAGACTGAAGTGGTTTTGTGTGTATCGGCTCAGAGGACTAGCGAGGAAACAAATTCTTAACTTGTCAACGAAACTCCTGGATGCAATTCAAGACCTTTTAGTGTAACGATATCTCTCCCGTTCGAAATTTTGTTAAATAATATGAGCGTATACGTTTATTTAATAAATTAACACAAACAACAGAGGTGTTTTTTTTGTTTCAACTATATGCTAGTATAGTAGTAAACATTAATAATCGAAAGAAATGTGTGATTTGGAAATTCGAAATAAATAATCGAAAAAAGGGCAACCAAACAGAATCTTATCTGTTTTATATGATAAAACTTCTCTTGGTGACCTTGTAGAGACCAATTTCTATTTTCCTCCACTCATAGGAAACCCCTATCTACCTTGCAAAAGCCAAATAAAGTACCACTTCAAACTAATAACTCAACTACATTCTCACAAAGTCTAACTATAACATTCTCACTCTTCATTTTACATTTTACTCATATTTTACATCTCTAAAGTTGGAGCCAAACCCACTTTCAGATCACTTATTCAAGCCATTTTAAGGTAACCCAAGTGTCTTAAACTCTTAATTTCTCTGTTTTATTATGTGGGCATGTCATGAAATGAAAGAAATCAAGAATGTGATGGCTAAAAATCAAGAAAGTTTACAACTTTATGTGTTTTTTTTGAGAAAGTTGTCGTTTTTAACAAAAGGGTTGCGTGGAATCTTACATTTCTTGATGCATGTGACATTGTTTGTTTGATGATTTCAGGTTTTGTATCTGTTTTCATGTTTGGTTTTTTTCATCTTTTAAAAGTAAAGCATATTCTCAAGTGAATGTTAAATGATTGTATGACCATTTTGGTCATTTTATAGAAGTCAATCTTTTAGATGATCATACAAGAAAATAAATGTTTGTAATTTTGTGTGTTTTTGGATGAAAGTAAATAAGAATAAGACACTGGGGGCAGAGAAAATGTATTAGGTTGATTCACTGTATCATATGGAGAATATTTATATATTTACATGTGTGTGTGTGTGTACTGTGTTTCATACATACAAGGGATCAAGAGATGAAAGTAGTTGGAATTAGAATGCACCATTTGAATTAGGTTTCTTGAATGCCGATTTCTTAGATTCAGTGTCGGATGTGTTGGAAATTTTTCATCAAATTTTACTGTATAATATTGCACAATCTGTAATTCAACATTATCTGGTGTAGTTGTCTGCATTACAAGTTCTATTCTACATAAAACAAAACGAACATTTATAAACTATAATGATTATTTATTCGGTGACAAAGGAGGACAGCAAGAGGTGAAAGCCAATTAGCTAAATAATGACAAGGCTGCCGGCCAATACTGTTTTAACAAAATAAGTCATTTTGGATTGTTATTGATTCAACAAGGTAGATCTCGATGCAGATAGAACAATAAATTTATTAGCAAGACAAATGCATAATGTGGTTTGACCACTCTAGTGTTGCTGAATGTGGTCCTAGAAACAGAACAACGCCATGGAAAGATAAATGGATGAAATAGTATTAAAAATGGAAGAAATATCATGGCTGCTTGAACACCACCGTGTATGTTATCGGCTAAGTTCTAAGGACACATTTGGTTCCCTATGTTTCTTTTAAAGTGTAAAATATGTTGCCTAAACATATATTTGACAATCATCATATCCGCATCATGTTTCTAAAAGATATTACTATTAGTATAACTATGAATGCTCTTATATAGATATCTAATAAGTTTTAACAAGGTTATACGTATAGTCAATGGCGTGCAAAATTTATTGGTAATATGACCTTAGTTGGGTTATTAATGGTGACTTCCTAAGAATGATTATGTAACTTCTATGAAGATACTAGAAACAAGGTCCAACAATAAAAAGAAATCAAATGAAGGGTACATTAATAATATATAACTTTAGTTTGATTAAGAATATGACTAAGTCCAATCCTAGTGATATTGCCTTACATTTACTTATGAACAGGTGAGGATGGCTCAGATTTTAGCTCCATCAGTGCAATGGCAAACGAGATTCACAAAACATTCTACAGAAGCAAGTTCAATGACATCAAAGATGTGGGGTTCTCTATTCCTGAAACAAAACAAGAAAACACGGGTTAAAAGTTCTACCAAATATAGAGCATTAGCAGTGAAGTCTGAGGATGGCACCATAAATAGGATGGAAGATCTACTAAATTTGGATGTAACTCCATACACCGATAAGATCATTGCCGAGTATATTTGGTATGCTCTCTGCTATGCACAAACACAGTCTAACAGTAATTATGTGCACTGAACATGTTGTCCTTTATTAATAAAATTATTAGCAAACTTTCACGTTTAATGGTTACATGCCATGAAACCTAGATCCCAGGCTTCTTATCCATGAAAGACATCTTGCTAATTCATAACATCTGCATTTTGAAACAGGATAGGAGGAACTGGTATTGATGTTCGAAGCAAATCGAGGGTATTTTGAAGCTTACCTCATTATTAATTATACTCTCGTAGTAGGCTGATCATTGATTTACTTTTACTTTATTACTAAATTCATTTTCTGTATGTCTGCAGACAATCTCAAAGCCAGTTGAGCACCCTTCTGAGCTACCAAAATGGAACTACGATGGATCAAGTACTGGGCAAGCGCCTGGAGACGATAGTGAAGTGATTTTATAGTAAGATTTTATTAAGCAGTGCTGCTATCTAATAAACTTTTCCTTCTAGTCTTCTATCATATATTAAAACATTTCTCTGTATTCAGCCCTCAAGCAATTTTCAAGGACCCTTTCCGTGGCGGTAACAACATCCTCGTGAGTGAAACATCTTTATGCAGCGATTGTAGTGTGTTCAATTATTAAGTTTACTTTTAATTATGACATTTCGAATTATTGTGGAGCATGATAATTTAAGACATTCTTGATCTCTTTTTGAATATTTGAAAAGGTCATCTGTGATACCTACACTCCACAAGGAGAGCCAATTCCTACAAACAAACGCCACAAGGCTGCTCAAATATTTAGTGATGCCAAGGTTGTAGGTGAAGTTCCATGGTAAGAAAAATTCATGAATGATCTTATTTCGACACTTAGGCAATATGCAACTTATCTAAGATCTGGCTCTAAGAAGGAATGGCATGCATAACACGATGAAGCCTGAGTTTTTTGTTGTCTGAGAACAGATAAATCAGAAGTGATAACTTTCTTGATCTTTCTTATAAGTGATCATTCCATTATCATCTGCTAGGTTTGGAATAGAGCAAGAGTACACCTTGATGCAACAAGATGTAAACTGGCCTTTGGGTTGGCCTGTTGGAGGCTATCCTGGTCCCCAGGTAATAAGACTTAACGTTCGGCAAAGTGGTTATGCTACACATTTTATGTTATGTAACTATGACTATGGCTTGCTCTTATAATGTCTTTTTATATCATAGGGTCCATATTATTGTGCTGCTGGAGCGGATAAGTCATTCGGTAGAGACATATCTGACGCTCATTATAAGGCTTGCTTATATGCTGGAATTAATATTAGTGGCACAAATGGAGAGGTTATGCCTGGCCAGGTCTGTTCTCCTTGTGTCCCTCCTCCAGAAACATATAGATGTTAAATCACTGGTAATATTCATTGTTGCATTTCTTTCCATTTTATTGCAGTGGGAATTTCAAGTGGGTCCTAGTGTCGGTATTGAAGCTGGTGATCACATCTGGTGTGCCAGATACCTCCTGGAGGCAAGTTATATCATTTGTATTGAAGCCCACTATTAGTTTCATCATTTGTATTACATATAACAAACCAACTGCAAATGCATATGCTTAGACGCTTAGTCTTTGTTTCTTATTTATACTTATTGGTTTGCATCTTTTGTGTCTTTTTTATATGACAGAGAATTACTGAACAAGCTGGGGTTGTTCTCACACTTGACCCAAAACCAATTGATGTAAGCTAGATCACATACACGTTGCAGTTTCGCCTCACAGTTGAATAGTTAAAGCGAATTATCTAATCTATTTTTTTCATCTGCAGGGTGACTGGAACGGAGCAGGCGCCCACACCAACTACAGGTACTTTTGTTCTTTATTATATATATATATATATATTCTAGAAAGCTGGTTAATACTGATGGCATATCAGCACTGTCAGAAGATGCAGAACTAATATTTAACTTATCATTCTCTGTAATCACAGTACAAAAAGTATGAGAGAGGAGGGAGGCTTTGAAGTGATTAAGAAAGCAATCTTAAACCTTTCACTTCGACACAAAGAGCACATCAGTGCATATGGAGAAGGAAATGAGAGAAGATTGACAGGAAAGCATGAAACTGCCAGTATTGACTCCTTTTCATGGGTATGTTAATAGTGTTGACACCTAATTTCTGCAAAAACGGCCAAGAATATAGATATGAAATATTTGATTCCTTTTCTTGTCTGGTAACATGACTTCAACGTGTAGGGAGTTGCTAATCGTGGTTGTTCAATCCGCGTGGGGCGTGATACTGAGAAGGAAGGCAAAGGTAGGCCCTGTGATTAGTAACACTAGAAAAAAGTTGGCATGACTATTAATGATTCTTATACAGTTGTTAAGTACCAAATGACAGAATCTGCACAGAATCAATTAGTTACTTCGAAGATTCTCTAAATCAGAATTCTTAACATCCTTTCTAACGTGTGGTAGGTTACTTGGAAGACCGACGCCCTGCTTCAAACATGGACCCGTACATTGTGACTGGTTTACTTGCCGAAACTACTTTACTTTGGGAGCCAACACTTGAAGCGGAAGCCCTTGCAGCACAGAAACTGTCTTTGAATGTTTAGATTCAATTGGAGATAGATTTACATATTCCACGAAATTCATTGTCGTCAATCGACCACCTTCCTGCTTTCTTTGGATCATTAGTTGGTAATTTTGTAAATAAAGGAGCCCCAGTGGTTGACCTTTCTTTTTCTTATATGAAAGACATTCTTGGAGGTCATTGGGTGTTCAAAAGTAATGATTATATGATATTGAGAATACTTCACTCGGAAGCAATTGTTATGAAGTTCTGAGGCTAAAAATTCTAAATTTTCTTCTTTTATTGAAGGTGAACTCCATTTCGAGATGTTTAGTCCCTAATATACATCGGAAGTTCATTTAGCCTAAAAGAGATTTGTTCAGAAAATTTTAAAATTTAGCGAGCTGAGGCTGATCCTCTACATTAACAAAAAATCTGGTAAAATTGATTGCACGTTTAGATGAACTTATTACAAATCATATTAACTAGGCAACTCCTAAAGAACTCTCAAATCTTTATATTTCTTGTTCAGGAGAATATGCAAACAAGCTGTAGTTTGAATTTGCAAGCGAGTGTTCTCAATATGTTAGTTTTGGAATGAGTAGCAGCTAGTACAACTTTTCTTCTTTAAGAAAGACAAGATGATTCTTCCCTTCTCCAGGAGGTTAACTCAACAGCAAGAGTAAGAAATTCCAGCTGAATATTTTAATCATATAAATGCTTTCTCATTGCAACTTCATTGGATAAAGAATCAATTTTGTATATATATATTCACTTACAGACAAACATTAAGAAAGGGGACAGATTTAGAAATATCGTAAGTTCTTGTATTGGGTTTTCAATAGGTCAATATGGCTTCTGGAGCAGGGAAATCATCAGCATTGCTGTTCTTGACTATAAATCTTATACTTTTTCTAGTTGTTATTATTCTTGCAGCATGGGATGTAGATCATGCGATGGAAAAAACTCACGAAACAGGTAATTCTCCATCAGAATTATGATAAACTACTGCTATGTTTTTTTTTTCCGGGTTTTTTAGGACAACATTCTTAAGGACACTGTCAAATCTGATGAATCTAAAATTTATTTGCAGCCTCTGTTCTTACAATTCCAGCTCGGATATTTCCGATTTACTTCCCAAAAGGCAACATGGCAACAGGGTTCTTTGTTATATTCTCTCTTATTGCTGGTGTCGTAGGATTCATGAATTCCATTACAGGAATTTACAATGTTATGGCATGGAATCCCGCCAGCTTACATGCAGCTGCTGCATCTTCCCTTGCAACTTGGACACTCACTTTACTTTCTATGGGGTGATGAATCAATATTTATTTCAATCTACATATTTATTCTGACTGTGTACGTGCATAAATCATAATTGTCAAATTATTGTCTGCCCACAGATTGGCATGCAAAGAGATCAATATTGGTTATGCAGATTCAAGCTTGGTGAGTAAATTTAGTTAACATTCTACAAGAAGACTTTAGTTGTCTAAATTTAAAGCCGCGTTTATTAAATTTGAACATTGAGTTTGTCTCTCAGGCCTCGAGTAATAAGTTTTGCAGCGAACTTTAGAGATAATAGTGATAACCTGGAGTTTGTCCTGGTGTCGTTTTGCAGCGAACTCTAGAGATAATAGTGATAATACTGAGTGGAAGTCAGTTGGTTTGCTTGGGGGCAATCAATGCTGGGGTTCAAGACATCGAAAACGAGAAGGCATACAATGGAAGAGTTTGAATTAGCAAATCATTCACTTCAGGATGTTGTTATAAAATCTATGTAATATTTCTTTATTACATACATTGTAACTACTTGAGTGCTTGTTTTTATTTTCTGGTGTTAGAAAGAATGATGCTATTTCTTGCTCTTCATTTGGTCTTTAGAACTTGTATGTATCTCAAAGGTGCCTTACTGCCTTGTACATGAAATTCAAATTGATGCTCGATGGAGTGTCTCATTGCTTTACGTTTGCTCTTGTTTTACAATTTCTAAAAATTATAATTTTTTTTTTTAAATATATATTATACGAGGTGGAACCGCAAAATAATATAATATTCAAATAAATTATTTAACGAAAATTTTGAAATAACAATTATTTAATTACACGAGGATATAAAATAAAAGGAAGTTTTTTCTAAAATATGATTCTTTTAATTTTTTCCAAAAAAAAGTTTTTTTTGCAAGACTTTGCAACTCTATGCAACCTCAAATGCAATCAAAATCTGTGATTATTTTTCAGAAAAACGTAAAAATAAGATAAAGAAGAAGAAGAAGTTGTATTTTGTTATTTTTTTACAAATATTTTCAAAAAATAGTAGAATCGCAAGTACATTTTAAAAAAGTTTTTTTTTAGTAATTTGTCGATTATAAACAACCAGACTCTATCAAACAAATTAAAAAAAAAATCATTTTTTTTAATTATAAAGTTGAACGAATCAGGTTCAAAAAAACTAACCCGCAAAATAGGAAAATAAAATCCGGGTCGGGTCGGGTCATTATGACCCATAAGACCCTAAATTCCACTAACTAAATAGTTTGATTGCTTTTGCTAGCACAAATCAGCAACAGTTTTGTCCACAATTGTTGTAGTTATCTTGTAAAGAACCACCCAAATGTACAGTTGCGGAGTTGTATTCACTCTCCCAACTGTCGCTTCTTCTTCCCGCCAATCCCACGCCCCTCTTTTTAAAAAATCCCCAATTCAATTTCACTCCCTCAAAACCCTAAAACCCAAATTCAGCTGTTCTGCAACAATTGATGATGCTGGGCCTCCACGAAATTGGGAAAAATGGTTGCCCAAGAATTTGTTTTCTGCGGAAAAGGTGTTGAAATCGATTTCGGAAGCGACTTCTAGTCCTATTTGTCAGTTCATTTCTTCACCAACTACATTCTTGCATACTGTGGACCCCAGAATTAAATTGGTAATTTTACTGAATTTTTATTGGGTTTTGTCGTTTATATGTTGTTTATATGTTTTTTTTCGTGGAATTCGCTTTACTTTGGGGATGGTAGTTTTAGTTTTCGTAAATGAATGAAATGTTAATGAACGAGTCGGATTGGATTAATTAAGTTGTGTTGGGTTATTTCGGGTTTTAGGACTTTCATGTATGTTATATAGAGTTTCTTCTGGCTGTGCATTGTGATCCTACTTAATGGGTTTATGTTATCAATCATGGACGTTGGACTTGTTTTAAGTCGATGAAATACGAGTATCATATACTCATACCTTGTTGCAATAAATTGTTGGACTGTTGACAAAAGCATATTGGACTAGGGATTATCAAGATTTTTTATGCTTTATATAATGAAAGAAAAAAGAACTTGGGATACCATATGTAAATACTCATTAGGGGATAGGAGTCACGGGAATGCAAATAAAGCATGTGAATTTAGTACTTCTCGTTATCCCTGGTCTAGATGAGACAATACCTTTTGTAAAGCATGTTGAATTGGTACTGCTCGTTATCCCAGTCTATACAAGGCAATACCTTTTTTGCTCAAATGTAGTTCATGTGCGCGCTGCAATGCTGAGTTAGTTAGCCTTCTCAATTCTATGAACATAATTAACTCTAGAATGCTTAAATAATATATTATTTCCTGTGAGTTTTTCTTTTTCTTTTTGGATTTTGGGTCTTTAATTTTTTTTTTCATTATAAATAACATATTAAAACTTATAAGAGACTTTATTGTGCAGGCATGGCTCGTTATTCTAGTTGTTTTACCAGCAAGGAGTAATATTCTCATGCGTTTTGGATTAGTTGCTTACCTGAGTTTATTGTCTATATTGATTCTTCCTAGGCATGTCTGGATGGTAAGCATTGGCCTTTTAACATAGTGAGATTGTAATATTAACTATAGAAGGATGTGGCCTAGGTATACATTTAATATTCTTTTATGTCTATGTTAGACCGATTCTTAAACATTTATTATCTATCAAGATGAGAATTACCTGTTTTTCATGGGAGGAAAATTTTAAATTCTTCATATTGCATATAATTAGAGTATATCGATGTGTTTTGGTGCAAGGCTCTGAGCTTGGTAGACACCATTCTGAGAGTACTCCTTTTATTCTTTTAATATCTGCCTGTAAAGTTCTCTGAATAGCCTCAGTTGAACACGATTAATTTCCTAATGCAGGGGTGTTATCTGTCCTATATCATGTGTAGGATCAATTAGGAAGAGTGTCACTCCTGTCTGGGATTCTATTTATAATGTTGGGGCTAGGTGCAGATGGGGCACCTCCAGTTGTGCAGTTGAGAACCCCACCACCGTCAATGATGGGATTACCGAGTCTTCCAGCATCGTTGGAAGGTTATTCATATATAATCATGAAATTAGGTCCATTGCAGCTCACACGGAAGGGCTTGTCCGTGGCAAGCACATCGGCATCTTTAACTTTCAGCGTAAGGTTTTTTTTTTATAGAATTCTTTTCAATTCAATTAAAGATGTATTAGATGCTCACCACAACTTTTTTTAAGTTCACTTTCTTATTTTTAGATTGTAGCTTCCTAAATCACTCCCATCACATTCATCAATACCACTCTCGTACCTCCAATGTCCTCCTATTGAATGTAACTATGAATTAGATCTTCTTATGCAAGCTTAACTTATATGCCAATGTATAAACTGTCTAAAAGCTAGACACTGTTGAAACTTTCATGAGGGATAGGGCTTTCTTCTTTTATTCCTTACACCTTTGATCCTCTATTATTGGCCTTCTTTTAGACTTTTTGACATATATGAGTAGCAAAGAAATGCGTTACTGTAAAAGTGTTTTACTTTGTTGCTAGCTCGGATGACTTTCTGAGGGTAAATTTTGTGCTTCAATCTAACTTTAGATCCTCTCATTAATAAAATATCTTTTATTTTCTAAAAATTTAGATATGAAAAAGAATCTACATCAGAATACTTGAATGTCAGCCTGAGCTCCTCGATATATGTTTCTGTGCCAGATCTTTCAAAGTGCGAGCTTATGTCTCTCCTCCACAACTCCAGAGCAACTTGCATTTGCTCTGCAATGGTATATGCGCCCTTTGGCATATATTGGTGTTCCAGTTTCCGAGGTGATCCTTACGCTCCTACTTTCACTAAGGTTCATCAATCTTGTTTTTGATGAGGTGAGAATTCTTTTTGTGGTTGGTGAGTGTTAGTAATATCATTAATGGAATGTTACATTGGCAATTAGAATATAACTTCTTCATTTTTAATTTTACTTCCATTGTTTTCAATTGTAATTGGTAAAGTTATCAATTCTTACCGTTTCCAGAATTATCATCAAATGTTTCCAGGTGCGTGTAGTTGCGCTGGGAATTGTATCTCGTAGAATATATTGGGAGAACTTTACAGCTTTAGAGACAATTGAAGGTGAGTCTTCCATATGACTATCACTCATGTGCCTTCTCTGCATTAGTTTAACTGTGAATATGTGATACATCAGTACATGCATGACTGAACTAGGGGTACAGGGACCGTGGCCATGTGGAACACCAAGGCCACGATAAAAGTTTCTTTGATTGCCTACATGTCACGTACTTTAAAAGTGGAACATGCATGCTTAATGATAAAAGAGGACACCTGCACAAAATATATATGGTAAAAATCAAAGGCCTTCTTTTTTCTTGGTAAAAGGAAACCCTTCTAGATCAGGTCGGAGCCGAATCGAGGAGGGTGAAGATAGGCTGTTAGGAAGATCTGTGTTCTGTGACTGGACCCGACGACAGACACGGCCTGGCTCTGCCACTGAGCTGCACTGCACCTTGTCCCTGGATTGTTGCCCTTTCCAAATTCTACCTTGATTGTAGGAGTAGGACATTTTCATCTTTATCTAGCTGGCAATATTTGTTGCTTGGCCCTTGTCATCTTTTCAGATAGACTTGCTCTTCCATTGTTGCATACATGCAAATACACTTATATATGTAGGTAATGTATACACATACATTACATGGACATCACTCACATTTTCGTCTTTTGTTCCAAAGATATTCAAGAAGACTCGTTTCCACTTTTAGATATGTGCTGAGGGATATAGAAACTGGAAAATTCTCAATCTTTTCGTTTTATCCTTATTCATGCCTATCTAGGTTCCAACTCTTCATTCCAGAAACCAAGTCTGTTTTCTATTCTAGGAATAGCACTTCTAAAATTTGGTTACAGTCTTCCTATTAATTTTTTATGCTGCTACGCTACTATCTGTTACTAATTTTGTTATAATTTCTGTAATCTTGCTGATTTGAAGTTTCTCCTGAAATGTCCGTTGTGTAATATTGCAGTTTTCTTTACATACATCAAGCGGATCTTCAGTAACATATTCAGTCATGCAGAACAGATTTCACAGGTTTAATTTATTGTTTGTTCTCTTCACTTTATGAAAAAGTATGTCAAATTTGTGGAATTAACATAAATTATACAAATACATGTTCCATTTTCGTTGTGATATAATTGAATGATCTGACATCTTATTGATCTCCTTGTATTTAGTTTTTAGTTAACCATCCAATGACTTAAATGAGAGAATCAACTTCATCCTTAAGTAGTCTGTAACTTTGTCATGACTAGTTTAACAAGTGGTTCTAATCGTGTCAAAACCATCAAAAACTGTGTCCTTCACCTTGAGTTGATAGCGGTTCACTGATTTCATGATATAAAATTGTATAATCGCAGGCAATGAATGTTAGAGGTTTTAGAGGCGACAGCAAAACACACAACATTTACTTCTCATCGTTATCTTCTAACAGCATGGCCAACATTGTTTCCGTATTGTGCCTTGTATGCCTTGTTGGTGCTGCTGCTGTATCAGATTGTTTCATCTGAAAATATGGTCAAAAAAGGGTTCTGTGCTTTAAGTTTACTGCCAACTGTTAGTTGGATGCTTGAGTACTAAATGGGGAAAAAAAAATCTTACTATGGCTTTATATATATATATACATACTCGGAGTATTGTTCATATGGCGCTGTGGAGAGCAGATTCTGGGATGTAACTACACCAGCCATTTTAGTGAAATGTTCAGATGAAGAGTACATCTAATGTCTAATAGCCCAAGAGTATCACAATTACAAGAAGTGATGATAAAATGTATTTACTTGATTGTTGTGATGGAATGTGTTTACTTGATTCTTCCATGTAATTAAGCATGATAATTCTTGTTCAGATATCCAGATTTTTCACACAAGTGGCAATTACCTTATTTAGCTATACCTTTAGATTTAGACTTTTTAACAAATTACTTTTAAGGCACAAAATAGAATATAACATGAAATTAATTAAAAAAGAGGATTAAATCTAATATGATTTCAAGTAAATCTCATTGTAACAAAAATATAAAATTAATTTTAGTTCTGTGCTGAATTTTATAAAATCTGATTTCTGTTATAAATAAATATGTGATTGTCAAAGTTTCTCAAATAAGCTATTGAAGTGTTAAGAGATATGATTGCCAATGTGAGTATTAAGAGTCGGTGTTGTAAGCTTAATTAGAAAGCTCCTTGAAGGCGGTTTGTTTAAACTTACTAGAGAAGCAAACTCACCTTTATATTATTAAATTAGTAAAAGGTCGGCATGTGACTTCTATAAATAGAACCGAGTTTCATTTCATTGAGGTAATGAAAAAAAAAATTTTAATACATCTTCATTCATCATCCAAGTCCCTCCGGCAACTTTATTTTGTAGTAACTAGTTCTTATATTATAGTTTTATAAAAATTTATAACACGTTATTAGCACGAGACTCTGCCAACTGAAGTTTGTTCAACAAAGGAGGTACGATTTAATTTTAATTATTATCATTTTTTTATTAGTTTTTTTTTATTGTTTAATATTAAAGATGGCTATGCCGTCAGTACTACTATAAAGATGGCTCTGCCGTCAAATAATATTCAAAAGTTTTGTGGTCGGCTATGCAGTCGTAACTTTTGAATTAAATTATTAATATATACATATAAATTTAATTAATTGTTTAAATCTTGATGTGCGATATTTTATCATGTTCAAACCCTTATCAGAATGGCAAACCTTGCAAAATTAGAGTTTGTTGCTTTGGATGTATCTGGGGACAATTATCTATTATGGGTGCTAGATGCGGAATTACACCTTAGTGCTAACGGATTAAAAGACACCATAGAATCAGGAAAAACCCCAACTGTTGAACAAAATGCCAAAGCTATCATTTTTCTCAGACATCACATTCATGAAAATTTAAAATCTGAATACCTAACTATCAAAAACCCACTCACTCTTTGGAACGATCTTAAAGATAGATTTGATCACCAGAAACTTGTTCATTTGCCGCATGCCCGTTATGAGTGGATTAATATAAGATTGCAAGATTTTAAATCTGTTGCTGAATATAAGTCTGCCCTGTTCAAAATAAGTTCAAAACTAATTTTGTGTGGTGAGAATATTACTGATGCTGATATGATCGAAAAGACCCTCTCAACCTTTCACCCCAACACCATGATCCTGGCAAAACAATACAGGGAACGCAATTTTCAGAAATATAGTGAGCTGATATCTCTTCTTCTTGTAGCTGAGAAAAATAATGAGTTGTTGCTGAAAAATCATTAAATACGTCCCACAGGCTCTGCCCAGTTACCCGAAGTACATACCACGTCATTCCGGAAGAATGAGCGTGGAAAAGGGCATAGAGGAGGACGAGGTTATGGACGAAACCGTGGACGTGGAAATTTTCGTGGTCGGTTTCGAAATCAGTATAACTCTGGCCACCTGAAGTGGCAGCGTGATGGCTACAACAACTCTGGCCACCAGAAGTGGCAAAATGATGTACCAAATAAAAGAAAGGCACCGCAGGAAGGAGACACTAGAGATATCTGCTTTAGATGTGGGGCTCATGGGCATTGGACTCGTACTTGTCGCACACCTGAACATCTTGTAAAACTTTACGAGTCATCTAAAAATCAGAATGGGCAAAGGGTGGAAACAAATTTGGCAAGTTTTAATGATGAACCAATCAACAAGACCTCAAATGAACTAGATAGTATGACTAATCTTTATTATGACCTAGATGAATAGTTTTTATATACGCTTTTGCTTTCTATGTAATGTTCTATGTATTTCTGTTTTGTGTACTTGTTTTAATGAAAATGTCATTTATTTATTTATGTGTGTATTCAGAGTAAGTATGGAGGATATTTGCATTGCTGACTCTGCCACCACTCATACAATTCTACAAAGTCGACAATACTTTTCACAGTTAACTAAAACCAACTCTCAAGTATTAACGATATCGGGTACATCTAATATGATCGAAGGTCTTGGGAAGGCTAGTTTTATCCTACCAAATGGATACCAAATGCCCTGTACTCTAGCAAGTCTTGGAACCTCTTAAGTTTCAAAGATATTCGCTTTAACGGCTTTCACATTGAAACTATTAGTGAGGATGGAAACGAATATCTTTTAATCACTTCAACCACTTTAGGCTACAAGAAAATTTTAGAAAAGCTACACTCAATCTCTTATGGATTGTATGCCACAAAAATCAGGATCATTGAGTCACACAGTATCATTATTCCCAAAATTATAGACCCAAAATCACTTACCCTATGGCATGAGAGACTTGGTCATCCTGGAGTTTCCATGATGCGACGTATTATAGAAAATTCTACGGGACATCCTCTTAGAAACCAAAAGATCATACAACAAGATGAACTTCCTTGTTCAACATGTTCTCTAGGAAAACTAATTGTTCGACCATCCCCTATTAAACTTCAAGTCGAATCCCCTAAATTCTTAGAACGGATCCAAGGTGACATTTGTGGACCCATTCATCCGTCTTCGGGCCCATTTAGGTATTTCATGATTTTAATTGATGCATCAACTAGGTGGTCTCACGTCTGTCTACTCTCTACACGAAATACAGCCTTTGCCAAACTACTCGCTCAAATTATCAAATTACGAGCTCAATTCCCTGACCACCCTATCAAATCAATTCGACTAGATAATGCTGCTGAGTTTATATCTTCAACTTTCAACGATTACTGTATGTCGGTGGGAATCTCAGTTGAACACCCAGTAGCTTACGTGCACACACAAAATGGTTTGGCAGAATCTTTAATCAAGAGACTTCAACTTATTGCCCGTTCTTTACTTCTCAGAGCCAAACTACCCACATCAGTTTGGGGTCATGCTATATTACATGCTGCAAACCTAATAAGGGTCAGACCATCTGCCTATCATAAACAATCTCCTCACCAACTAGCCCTTGGTTACATTCCCGATATATCTCACTTCAAGGTTTTCGGTTGTGCCGTATATGTTCCTATTTCGCCTTCACAAAGAACTAAAATGGGACCTCAAAGAAGAGTAGGAATATATATAGGTTTTGATTCACCATCTATCATAAGATATCTTGAACCATTGACTGGTGATGTGTTTACTGCTCGATATGCAGATTGTCATTTTGATGAGTCTGTCTTCCCTTCATTAGGGGGAGACAAGGTTGTGCATAATTTAAATTCTGAATTGACATGGAATACACCAGGATTGAATGCTTTAGATCCTAGTACTAATCAATGTGAATCTGAAGTTCAAAGAATTATTTATATGCAAAATATTGCTAATCAAATGCCTGATGCTTTTAGTGATTCTAGACATATTATAAAATCGCATATACATGCTGTTAATGTTCCGGCAAGGGTTGAAATCCCTATTCGTAAATCAATTCCTGAAAAATTGGACAATGATTTAAAACCACGCCAGAAGCGTGGCAGACCTATTGGTGCAAAGGATGTTATACCACGAAAACGGAAACTGATTGGACCTGCCCAAGAAATGGCAAGTGTTCCAGATAATACCCCAGAAGTGGCATTACCTCCTGAAGAGGTTCGTGCCCCTCAAGTGGCTGTAATGAAACCCCTGGAAGTGGAATTACCTCCAGAAGAGGATATTGCCCCTGAAGTGGCACATGCTTCCATAGAAGCAAAGGTACCTGATAATTATGAGATCTCATTGAGTTATGTACATAATGGAAAATTATTGGATCGTGGGAGTACTGAGATTGATGAGATATATGCTTTTTCCGTGGCATGTGATATCTCTATGAACTCCGATCCTGAACCACAAAGTGTGGAAGAATGTCGACAAAGAGATGATTGGCCAAAATGGAAAATTGCAATCCAAGAGGAATTGCAGTCCTTGCGCAAGAGAAATGTATTTGGACCTGCAGTCCAAACACCAGCTGGTGTGATCCCTGTGGGGAATAGATGGGTATTTGTACAAAAACGAAATGAGAGAAATGAAATTGTGAGATATAAGGCCCGGCTAGTGGCCCAGGGATTCTCTCAAAGGCCTGGATTTGATTACGATGAAACTTACTCTCCGGTAATGGATGGAGTAACTTTTCATTTTCTAATAGGTATGGCTTATATGGAAAGATTGGAAATGCGTCTCATGGACGTTGTGACAGCCTACCTATATGGATCACTTGATTGTGATGTTTATATGAAAATCCCTGAAGGATTAAAATTGGAGGAAACTAAGCCTCGTCATTTGTACTCAGTTAAATTACAACGATCAATATATGGCTTAAAGTAGTCTGGTCGTATGTGGTATAACAGGCTTAGTGAGTACCTATTGAATAATGGGTATATTAATAATCAAGTGTGTCCCTGTGTGTTTATTAAAAAATCTCAAATTGGTTTTGTTGTTATTGCTGTTTATGTGGATGATTTAAATATTGTTGGTACTTCTGAAGATATTACTAACACTGCTAATTATTTGAAAAATGAGTTTGAGATGAAAGATCTTGGAAAGACAAAGTTTTGTTTAGGTATACAGGTGGAACACTTATCTTCAGGCATATTTGTTCATCAGTCAACCTACACAGAAAAGGTTCTTGATCGATTTTACATGGACAAATCTCATCCACTGACTACGCCAATGGTTGTTCGATCACTTGAAGTTGAAAAAGATCCATTCCATCCCAGAAAATAAAATGAAGATGCTCTTGGACCTGAAGTTCCATATCTTAGTGCAATTGGTGCTCTTATGTACCTCGCAAACAACACACGATCTGATATTGCATTTGCTGTGAACCTACTTGCAAGATTCAGTTCTGATCCAACTAAAAGACATTGGGATGGAATTAAACATATCTTGAGATATCTCCGTGGGACGATTGACCTTGGATTGTTCTTTCCAAATAACTCGAAATCACAACTGGTTGGATATGCAGATGCTGGGTACATGTCAGATCCTCACTTTGGAAGGTCACAAACAGGTTATTTATTCACGTATTGTGAGACTGCTATCTCTTGGAAGTCTACAAAACAGACTATGGCTGCAACTTCATCAAATCATGCATAATTACTAGCAATCCATGAAGCAAGTAGAGAATGCATCTGGCTGCGATCCGTCATTCAACATATTAGGCAATCATGTGGATTATCAAATATCACAGATAGTCCTTCAGTTATGTTTGAAGATAATTCAGCTTGTATTAAGTAGTTGAAGGAAAGATACATTAAAGGAGATCGAACAAAGCACATATTACCGAAGTTCTTCTACACTCATGAACTACAAGAGAATGGTGACATTGAGGTACAACAAGTTCGTTCAAGTGATAATTTGGCTGATATACTAACAAAGTCACTCCCCACATCAACGTTTGAAAGGCTACGAAATAATATTGGCATGCGAAGACTGAGAAGCTTGTTGCATCAGGATGTCAACATGTGAGATATTTTATTCAGGGGGAGACTGTACTCTTTTTCCTTCGTCAAGGTTTTTATCCCACTGGGTTTTTCCTTACAAGGTTTTAACGAGACAGTCAATCTCTATAATAACTTAACTTACATTGACAATCAAGGGGGAGTGTTATAAATAAATATGTGATTGTCAAAGTTTCTCAAATAAGCTATTGAAGTGTTAAGAGATATGATTGCCAATGTGAGTATTAAGAGTCGGTGTTGTAAGCTTAATTAGAAAGCTCCTTGAAGGCAGTTTGTTTAAACTTACTAGAGAAGCAAACTCACCTTTATATTATTAAATTAGTAAAAGGTTGGCATGTGACTTCTATAAATAGAACCGAGTTTCATTTCATTGAGGTAATGAAAAAGAAAAGTTTAATACATCTTCATCCATCATCCAAGTCCCTCCGGCAACTTTATTTTGTAGTAACTAGTTCTTATATTATAGTTTTATAAAAATTTATAACAATTTCCATATTGAAAAATGAATTTCTAAGTTAAATTTAAGACTAAATTGCATATTACATCCTCTAGGTTTTAGCTTATTACAGTTTGGGTAAAGTACTTTGCCATAAAACACTTTGCACCCCATAACTTCAAGTTCCGCTCAATTTTAGACCCATTTGACGGGTTTTTCGTCTATTTTGACCGCTAACATTAATTTTAACAGGGGTAAATTTGTAAATTAGAAAACTTAAAAATTAATTTTTTAAAACTGAATTTATTAAATATCATTAGCAAAACTTAAAGAATTTGTAACTATAATTCAAATCATACGGGATAAAACGAGATTCCCAACATAAATTTTAAGTAACTGATTTTCATTTTTCTAAAATTATATTTAAAATTGAAATATTTTTTATAGAAAACTTTAAACCAATAAATTTTAAATTTTAAATCATATTAATAATTAAAATTTCAGTTTAAATTAAATAATGTTAATTCTCAAATTTTATAGTTTACAAATAAATTTAAATTATAGATACAAATTAATTATGTTTTACTAATAATATTTAATAATTTCAATTTTAAATAAATTAATTTTTAAGTTTTGTAGTTTACCAGTTTACCCTGTCAAAATTAATGTTAACGGTCAATATAGACGGAAAACCGTCAAAATGGTTTAAAATGTAGCGGGACTTGAAGGTACAGGGTGCGAATTGTTTTTTGACAAAATACTTTACCCAAACTGCAATAAACTAAAACCTAGTGGGGATGTAATATGCAATTTAGTCTAAATTTAATTATTTTGACCAATTTATTTTTTTAACTTTATTAAATGAAGTGTGTGTGACTGTTCTTTCGTAACCTAATGTCATACATGATAGTGATACACGCACACAGTCCATATCTACTTCTCTATATCCAAATATTATATACGTACAAAATATTACGTTATATAAATTTTATATATCTCTATCGAGAGAGAGAGAGAGAGAGAGGAGCTGATTTCTAATCTACAATTCCATCAAATCATTCATTTCACACCCCCACTCCGATCAAAATCATCCATGCTTCTCTTCACCTTCCCCAATTTTCTCCCGCCAAAATCGTCTTGATTTTTGTGGGTCTTTGCATTTACAATTACACCCCTCATTTTAGTTGTGCAATTCAGCGCTGGAAAAAAACCCTAATTGAGTTTCTATGTGAAGGTATAATCAAAACCCTAAAACCCCTTTTTGTTTTTAGTGCACTTGATCTCTCTCACTTGCTGTGTGTGCATGTGTGTGTGTATGTGTTTTATTGATTAGAGTTGTGAACTTTATGGTTTTTAGAAAGTGGGATTTTGTGTAGCTTAATTTAATTGGATTTTTTGATTGGTTAGTTTGTTTTAAGTGATATTTTACTTTTGTCTGTGCATGTATGTGTGTGTAAATGTGTGGAATTATGTAATTGATGTGTTTTATTGAATAAAGTTGTGAACTTTATGATTTTACTAAAATTGGTTTGTGTAGAGATTACTGTATGGGGTAATGTTTATGAATTTAAATTGGAAGTTTTGAATGAGATGTCAGTTTTAAGTGAAATTAGGTGGAGTTTGTGTTAATTGTGTTCATGGTGGATTTTGTCAAGTTGCGATTTTGCTGTGTCTTGTACATGTTTTGTTTGTGAACTGATATGGTTGGATCGTTTGGGCCTGTAAGTTAAGATTTGTAAAGAATATGCATGAACGTCACTTTCCGGTTTATTTTTTCGTATGATAATGTGGATCACCTTGCCTTTCTTGCGATGTTGTTGATTTGTTTTTGGATGAGTTAGGGAGGGGATGGTTGTGTCACTTCCTGGGGCTATCTGTTTGTAAATGGTTTTAGGAGAGCTACTTTTAATTGAAACTAATGTGTGTGTGTGACTGAGTGAATTCCGAATCCTCAACTAGTATTCTGTTTTCACAAATCTATCTGACTTCTGGAAAAGTGGAGGAAATAGCTTCAGTAATATAAGATTATTTTAGTTTAACTATATGTTGTTATGAAGAGAATTAAAGCCGGGGCATTTAACATTGTCATTAACTAAAATAGGTAGTTTCCTTATGAACATCATGTGTCTCCTTCTATTAAGCATATGAAGTATTTTTTACATTTATATACTTAAACTGGACACGAATGTAGATTCTTCTATTTATTATTGGAACTTACAAAACTTTAAGGGCCTAGTCATGTTTGATTAAATTTATTAAGTAACCTAACCATTGTGAGGCTGTGAGCCTCATCTAGCCCTCTAATTACTTAGTTATGGAATTTTGAATGACGCATTACAGCTTGTTGGTTAGGGACCTGCTAAACCAAACTGGATATGTTTGTTTTGATATACTATTCGTGAGAGTTGGAGAGTATTGTTTATGAGAATAATGTGACCATCAATGACTGAAGTGGCATGCATAACCTCTTTTAAGAAAATACAGAGTTTAAACTTATATTGTTTTTGGCTAGTAGCAATGAGAACGTGAGACATACAATTAATGTTTTTTCATTGGTTTTTTTTTATTCTCCCATTTTTGTTTTCCTTATAGCTGGTTAGATATGGTAACAAATAGCCATAAGCTTGAATATGGCCTCATAATTATATTATTCATTCCACACATATCTTTAATGTATCAGCTACACTGTTTAAAGGAGTCTCCTCTTTTGTCTCTTTCATATTTCCGCACGATATTAGGTTGCTAAACAAGTAAAATCAGTCATACTTGAACAAAATTAATGAAAGCAGGGTACTGCACCAACCAGTAGGGCAACATGGTCTGTTTCTATGTTCTGAGTTGTTAAAGACAATTTATTTTATTGTTGTCTATTTACTGTGACATAAGTTCGATGTTACTCGGAGTTTCATTATGTGACGACTATATATATCACATGTTTGATATTGAATATAATTTCCTTTTCAGTGTCTCTCTTTTAACCAAGTATAGTCAAAACAGAATATTCTGCTTTCAAGAGATTGTTATTATGGTTTTCACTAATTCATGTTAGAGTTGACTTAAATTGGTGCACAAATTTCTTCAATGATGGCCCTTCATGGCGCAGGGTTCAAAATGAACACAAGTTGTTTCCATTCTTATTTTATCATGTAACATGCTCAAAGCTCTTGATTAATATATTATATGCACATTATAATCCATCATTTTTACTAGGGGTGTACAGATAATCCGCTCAACCGCATCAACCGCTCAAACCACCCGCAATCGAATCGCCTTTTGTGGTTAATCGCAAAACGTGAATGGTTGCGGATTCAATTTTTGACAACGGCTCATTTACGGTTCTGTTGAGGTTTCAAATTTTGAAAAACCGGAAAAATATGAACTATACCTATAAATATCAATAAATTAATAAATGATATATATTTACATATGTTTTAATTATTCAAAATATAAAATATACTCCAAATAGTGTTAATTGTTAAACCAAGATAATGTATAAGACTATGATTGATATATTTCATTCATGTTTCTCGACAAAAGTACTCAGAATAAAAAACTTGCTAGATCTGTCACTTAAAAAACTTGCAAGATATGTTACTTATTTTATTAATAAAAATGCTCCTTAACTTTAAAAAGTATCTTATTGTCAACATATAATTATATTATTTGAATTTATAATAATTATAATTAATTTATTAGATAACTATTAATAGGTGGTTGAACCGCAAATCGATATACGCCCCAACTGCAAATTCATGATTAAAAATATCGCGGTTAACCACAACCGCACTCCCGATTGTGGCTGAAGATTTTGTAAAACCTCTACATGTGGTTTGGTGCGGTTTTTACCACCCAACCGCACCAAACCGAACCGCGTACACCCCTAATTTTTACTGCTTCAAAAGCTAAATTAATTGGTCATTTGGCCTTGCCTTTTATATTAATCCATTGCTCAGTGGTGATTTCTGTATGTCCTACTGTATGTATTGAGGTGTATTTAAAATGTGGTAAGAAACACTTAACTTTAAATTTTCTCTAAAATTGCGAGGTTTACTTGCTGTTTGTAGGATTAATAGATTATCCATCGCACATACATTATGATTTGATTTTCAATATTTGATTTTTATTTTTTTGTCTGCCTGGTTATAATTATCTTGTACTTGCAATACAGCTAATAGAAACAAGTAGAAGCATTAATTCTGGTGATCATGTTGGTAGACTTGTAGCTTGCTAGTTGTTTTTCCTCTCCCTTACATTCTTGTTTTTCGTTGCTCAGATACTGATATGAATAGGGAAGAGTTAGCAAACGCCATGACTATAACAGCAAAACAGACTGAGCTGGGTTTCTTTAAAAGCAATGGACACAGAGAGGATGAAGGAGAGTCCAATGTTGAACCATACGTGGGCTTAGAGTTTGACTCGGCAGAAGATGCACAGGAGTTTTATAATATTTATGCAACACAGTCAGGATTTAAAATAAGAATTGGTCAGCTATATCGATCCAGGACTGATGGGTCAGTCGTTTCTCGAAGATTTGTTTGTTCAAAGGAGGGTTTTCAGACAAATGCAAGAACTGGTTGTCCAGCTTTCATCAGGGTACAGAAAAATGACTCCGGGAAGTGGATTATTGCAAACATCAAGAAGGAACATAATCATGAGCTTGAACTTCCTGGTCAAATTCGTCCAGCTCGTATACAAAGGAAAACTTTTCCAGCTCCAAGAGCAGCGCCGATGTCCTCCAGAACTGGAATCAGATCATTTGAGGAAGATGGTCCTTCTGGTGTAATTGATCTTAAACGTCTGAAAAGAGAGGAAGAAGAAGGAGAAACTAAATTAGGATTTGTTGGTGAACCACAAAAAGGTCTGGAATTTCATTCCGCCAATGAAGCTTACAAATTTTACAATGCATATGCTGCTAGTGCGGGATTTAAAATTCGTATTGGTCAGTTATTCCGGTCAAAGAACGATGGTTCAATTACGTCTCGAAGATTTGTATGCTCAAGAGAAGGGCGTCAGCACCCAACTAGAGTAGGTTGCTCTGCATTTATGAGAATACAAAGACAAGAATCAGGACAATGGGTTGTTGATCGTCTTCATAAAGAACACAATCATGAACTTGACTCTCCAACAGATGCTAGTAAAAGATTATCTGCCAATCCAAAGGTGTACAAGGAGGAAGCAATGAGTGAGTTGGAAAACTTGGATTTAGTTGAAACAAATGGAGGTTTCAGCCTCGTTAAAAAAGGACGTGGAAGCAATGTTGGAAGTGATTGGTATGATGTGCTTTTAGATTATTTTCAGGCTCGGCAAGCAGAAGACACGGGATTCTTCTTTGCAGTGGAAACAGATGAAGGCAAATTTATGAATGCGTTCTGGGCTGATGGCCAGTCTAGATTTTCTTGCTCTCAGTTTGGGGATGCGATTGTGTTTGATACAACATACAGGAGATGCAGCTATACTGTGCCATTTGCTTCTTTTTTCGGGGTCAATCATCACAGACAACTGGTGCTTTTAGGGTGTGCTTTAATTGCTGATGAATCAGAGGAGTCTTTCACTTGGGTTTTTCAGACATGGCTTAAAGCTATGTCAGGACGGTATCCACTGTCGATAACAGCTGATCAAGACAAAGCCATCCAACATTCAATTGCACAAGTTTTTCCTGGAACTCATCATCGCTTTTCTACATGGCAAATAATCGCAAAGCAACACGAGAATTTAGGTGCACTACTTTCCATCGATCCCGAGTTTAAGTATGAATATGAGACTTGCATTTCACTGAGTCGGACGCCGAATGAATTTGATTCAAAATGGAATATGCTTGTCACTAAATACAATTTGAAGGAGAATGGTTGGTTGAAGGAAATGTACAGAATGCGCAAAAATTGGGTACCTTTATATCTAAAGGGCGCTTTTTTTGCAAACATCCCATTGGATGGAAGTATGAAGACTTATTTTGGTACACTTTTGACTGCCCAAACACCCTTAAATGAGTTTATTATACGATATGAGAAAGGTATCGAGCAACGTCGAGAGGAAGAAAAAAAGGAAGACTTCAATTCATTTAACATACCAGCAGTCCTTCACACGAAAGACCCCATAGAGGAACAATGCCGAAGACTTTACACGCTCGGAACGTTTAAAGTGTTTCAGAAAGAGCTTTTAGAGTGTTATGGTTATGTTGGAATGAAGGTAAATGTGGAAGGTGCTATTAGTAGATTTATGGTGCAGAAATGTGGCAACGGAGATGAGAAGAATACTGTTGCCTTCAATGCTTCTAATCTGAATATTAGCTGCAGTTGTAAGATGTTTGAATCTGAAGGTGTGCTCTGTAGGCATGCACTGAAGGTATTTCAGATAATGAATGTGAAAGAGCTTCCATCACGCTACATTTTACATCGTTGGACCAAAAATGCTAAATACGGTGTCCTGCGGGATATTGATTCCGGGGGTGGCTCGCAAGATTTCAAGGCCTTGATGCTGTGGAGTCTAAGAAAAGAAGCTTGTGACTACATTGATGCGGGGGCAGTCTCCCTTGAAAGGTACAAATTAGCATTTGAGATCATGCAGGAGGGTAGAAGAAATCTTTGTTGGCAAAATTGATTGGGAACTCAGGTACGACACTACATTGCTTCTCTTTTCCGTCAACTGTACTGTCAGTCATTTTGGTTCTATAACCCAGCTTCACCCTGAATCATGAATGTTTTAGCAATCCCTCGTGTAATTCTTTCTGTATTTCTTCGTGTTCTGTATATCTTTGCGTTCTACAGCAATTGATGAAGTTAAATAATTTAAAATAGTTGGTCTAGACTTTGCTGGTAATAGTGTCTAATGGAGTATGTGATAGCATAGGTTTCCGCTTAACATACTCTTAAGTATCAATTAAGTAAATAAATAATGTTTTTGGCTGAGCATTCCCCTCCCAATAGTTTTCTCTTTGCAAATTAATTTATTTGTTTAATACTTCTTTTCCTCTATTGTACGTGGAAACATGGTCTGTATCACAACTTGTAATGTTGGAGACTGTTAAAGGAGGTGCGGCCGAAAGAGATACCTTATTTTGATGGAAGCCAAGACAACTGAACTCGGTGTTTATTTTATCTTTAGTAACTGCTGTCTTTGTACTTCTCACAAGTATATTGGCAGCTCTTTTTGTTTTTGTTTTTCCTTTTTTTTTCCATTTCTGAACTTAATAGACATGGGGAACCGAATGACTTAGTGTAAGTGTAAGCCAGTCTCTTGTTTTGCAGCATTGCCCTTACCAGTGAGGGTTAGGGTTATGAAAGGATATGTATGACTTTTTAGTCCCACTTATTCACCATTGTAATATATCTAGTTCTCTGACTGTTGGATTAGCAGTTCAAAAAAAAGGATTAGCAGTTCAAAGCTGACCTTCCCCACATGTCATTAACACATCATGAGCGACAGTGAGAAGCTCGAGCAACTAGAGAAAGACCTTAAAAACAAAATAATTTATAGTAGCAAGTGGAGTAATAAATAGAAGAAGCGGTAGCATTAGACTTTTTTTTTCATTTCAATTTCTATCTTATTTTTACTTGAGTTTTGTTTATGGTATAAATTTAATGTTGTTCTTTTAAACTGATCTTTACAACATTTCTATTGTATAAATATGGAAAATGACTACAATTGTATATCTTAAACAAAACAATAACATATCATTGGGATTTTCAATATAAGATATATCAATTGTAATAAAGTGTATATCATTGTAACATATATCAATTGTATTCAACGGATTTTCGAAACTTAATCAAAACTTGCTGAAGTGTGACATCCCTGCAATATATAACTTAATCAAAATTTGTCACTCTTGTTCATTACCATTCTTAACATTAGTTTTCAATATGTTTTTTTTTTACTTTAACCTCGATTTCGTTGTTTCTTCCTTCAACTTTAGGATGATCCAGATTAAATAATGATCAAATAACGTCAAGGATGTCTGCATGATTTCATTATGTTGAGCTTGTTTATTAAAATCATCTATAAATGGATATGCATGATTGTATTATGTTGAGCTTGTTTGTTAGAATTATCTTCTAGTGACAACTAGTCAAGATTGTTCTTGTATAAAATTTTCATCATTTGCTACATTTTAACTTTTGCAGTATCAAAGAGTCCAAGGCCAAGAACAAAATGGATTCCCCCTGCTCCTGAATACCTGAAAATAAATGTTGATGCTGTTGTTGGTGGGACTAAAAAGGGTACCGGAATTGGAGTTACTGTTCGTGATGAATGTGGTAATTTAAAAGAGGCTGAAGCTTCTTTTTTGAATATCTCTTATGATGCTCTTGTTGCATTGCTTTGGTGCCATCAAAAAAGGACTTGTCTTAGCCGCTAGCTTGAATTGCTCTTATTTTTATTTGGAGTCGGACTGTTATAATGTTGTGTCTCTGGGTACTTAGAAAAGATGGAAATTGCCGTGATTTTGATGTTTTAGTGGGTGATATCCAAAGTCTTGTTAGAGACTCGGGATGCAAGAATATTAACATGATTGCTAGCTATATTATCCCTGAAATATAACCAATCCCGTTGTTGTACAACACCTTACAAGTTAAACAAATTTGAGGATGAGATGGATCGCATAAAAGTATTTTAAGGTCTTGACATGAAAGTTTAAGGGTCTTGACATTAGTAAACATAATTCAAGTATCTTGACGAAAGGTTGACATTATCAAATATAATACAAAAGATTTATGAGCCTTGACATTTTCTGTTATAATTTAATGATCTTAACTGAAAGGTTTAGGAGCCTTGACTACGATTTTTAATTTTTATTTAATATTTTATTTAAAATTAGGAGTTTGGTTTTCTTTTAGGGTTTTGAATTAAAATCCTAATTTTTTTTCTTATCTTTTTTGTATATTCAAGAAAATTTTAGGGATAAAAGGATCTTCTTGTGAATTTTAGGTTTTCAAAAATTTTAATGCAAGTCTTTGTAAGTGTTATCGTTTGATTTCCATTGGTCACCAATTGCTTCATATATCTGCTTCTAAATAGGGGCTAAATCAAGTGGAGACTAATCTAGGCTAAAGTCCAAAGTCTCGGCCAAGTTAAAATTTGGGAAATTCTTAATGGTACCTCATAAAATTGACTAAATACTACAGATTCCAAAATTTCACAACTGAAATTCTGACTTCTAAACAAGAACAGTGTTTTTTTGTTTTCTTACAGAGAAAAGAGTGCTTGAATGATTTTATATGTATCTCTCTTACAGCTAACTATGGTGTGTGTATAATATATATATATATATATATGACCTGTACAAACTGGTGCACACACCTAATTACACAGCTACCCCTAACTGTAACTCCATATTATTTTACCATAAGAGGATGACTGTGTCAGGAAGGACCACTTGCATTCTGTCGTCTTTTCCCTTATCTTTAGCTGCTTGTCTCTATTTTTTCTCTCCAAGTTTTGCTGTAGATTTGCCATCTGTCTTTGGACCACTTAACCGTAACAGATGCTTCAGTATTTGTCTCCATGATCTTTGATTCTGTACCTTGATTTGTCTTGTTGTAAAATGTTTAAGTGTTGATATCGTGAACTCCGGTATACTCCTTATCCCGTGACTTGTCGACATAGAGCATTTCAGACTTTGTTATATGACCATCTTAGGAGTATGCGACATGGCATAATGCAGATTTCACGACATAGTCTTTGAGGACTTCACGATCTAGTACATTTCAGACTATGCGATCTCAACACTTCACGATATAGCCTTTTGAGGACTTCACGATCTAGTACATTTCAGACTATGCGATCTCAACACTTCACGATATAGCCTTTTGAGGACTTCATGACATAGTTAATTCTGACTTCACGATCTAGGGATTTAGACAAATTTCTGCAACTTATTTCTTCATGGTCTTATTCACTCTTATCCTGCTGCATGAACAAATTGAACTTCTTCGAGGATGATTATTTCATGGCCTATATACATTCTAGTTGCTAGAGATTCACTAAGCTCATCATAGAACTGAGCATAAAGAATAAAAACTAAGTACATGATTACAAGACAAGTACAATAGAGACTTATACTATATCCCAGTGATAAACTTCACTAGGTCATGTAGAGTGACACAATCATAAGGTGTAAGCTTGTTAATAGTGGTATTCAGACATGCCTTGAGCCTAACAATCTCCCCCAAATTGTGAGTAAGAAACTTAGGAACAATTTCATGTCTGATAACAAGCCTACCTTACATAAAAGGAATTCTATTGCGGAGAAAACAATAGATGAATATTATGAACAGAATTTGATCACAAATAGAAAATGATAGCTTACAGATGATTTTTCTGTTACTGAACAGCTTCAGATTCCATTTGTTTTTGTAGATATTCATCATAGACTTTCTTCTTTCTGTCTTCTTCCCCTTTGTTTATTTCTGAAATGGCTATGAGAATTTCATCCCTTGCTGTCAGTTCTTCCAAGAGAGGAGAGTCTTCTAAGTCTTCAGCAGCATTTCTCAGAGCACTTTCTACATAAGAGTCCAAGAACTCCATCCTTATTTTTCTTATCCTCCATTTTTGTTTTTGTACTCCACTACATAAGGATTGAACTTCACTCTGCAGAGCCCCTTATTCCTTAGCTCCATTGCCTTCTCTTCCATCTCAACCATCTCCTTTTCTTTCTGAATTCTTTTCTCTTCATTCCACTTCCTTACTTCTTTCTGATAATCATAGCATTTTTAAGTACCTGGCAATTTCTATCTTCCAGATCTTTTCTTCTTTTTCTTCAAAGTTCAGTAAGGCATTGATCCTCTCTAGATCATAGATAGGAAAGTATTGCCAGCTTCATATTTTCATTTCTTTCTCCATTCCATCAGTGTACTTGATTTCTAGATGATCTTGAATAACTTTGACTTCAAAGATCCTTTGAGCTCTCAAGAATGCTAGGGCTTCTTCATCATAATCTTCATCCAAAGGAGGTACATTTAGCCCAATAACATTAGTGATCACTCCAGTTTTCTTTGTTATCCTAGTTCTTCTGGCTACACTCTTGATCTTCCAATGCTTCACTTGAGGTAGCTTTCTGGAACATGGAGAGTTAGCCTTCACTGCCACATCATTTGGAAGCAGCTTTGATCATTTCCCTTTAATCCACTGTAGAACTCCACTAGCTGTGACTTTGTAGAAGTTTCTTTTAGATTTCACCTTTGTGGCTTCACTTTCCTTCTGTGGCAAATCAGTTTCAGAAGCCTTGGTTGCAGATTTTGGTGGATCATTACCAACAGTATCCACCCTAGACTTAGAGTCTTGTTTTGTGGTTAAAATACTGCTAGCAATGTCATTGGCTTGCTGATTTCCACTCTTTCTCTTCTCAGCCTCCACTTTTCCATGAGCTTCTTTCTTGTCATTCTCAGCATCTTTAGATTTCTTTGATGACCTGCTCCTGCTGCTCTCACTCTTTCCATCCTTATCACTCCTGTGGTGACTTCTTCTTCTACCACTCTTGTCTTCATCATCCTTGTCTTCCTTCTTTTCTCTCCTTACTTTGACTGATTCAGGTATTCTGTCAGAAGTAAGAAATGTTTGTAAAATTTGAATTGTCTCTATTTCTTCTGCAGTTCTGAATCCCCTTTTTGCTCTCAGCATTTGAATAACCTGAACAATTTTGTCTTTGTTCTTCATTTCCAAGTGTGTAGGAATCACCAGTTGATCAATGGTATTGGCTTTTGAGCAGCTTTGGAAGATTACTGTTTTAGGGTTTGTGATGACTTCAGGCAGCCTTAAGAGTTGATCTCTTTGAAGCTCATCATATAATCTTTTGGTGTTTGCCCCTTTCTTCTCAATCAAGTCCAGAAGTGTATTAATTTCTGTGTATTTCAGCTTCTCTAGAGATTCAAAGGACAAATGCCATATGCAATTGTCTTTGGAAATCATGATTATCTCATTTAGATAAGCTTCTTTTACCCTCCTTTTTACCCTCCTGACTACCACTATGAAATACTTGATTTCTTTCTTGAGTTTGTGTCTGTAGTTCAGGGTGTGATCATTTACACTGGCTTTGGTGGCTTTCAGAAACTCCAGGAAGGCTTTATCATGATAGATATTTGTATTTGCAACTTCCTGTAGCTTGGCCTCAATGATAATGTCTGTCTTTACTGGTTGAGCAGTTGATATGATTTGAGGAGCACTGACATCCATATGCATTGTGCCAGGATAGTAGGTGGAGGTGACAGTGCTCTGTTGGCCATCTTTACTGGTGATATCTATTGTAGGAAAGGTGACTGGCTTTAGAGCTTTTTCTTCAATGAGAACTCCCTTTTGTTTAGTTGAGGCTCCCCCTTCCTTCCTTAAGATAAGGCTTTCCTTTTCATTCTCCCCCTTAGGCTTGGTATCAGAAGAGATGCCTTGGGCTTCACCAGGAATTTGAAGGTTCATGTGCTTCATCATTGCAGTCATCATTTGTTGCTGGACTAGCAAGATGTTTGAAGTTGTATTGATTTGGTCATCCAGTTTGGAATTGAGTTGCTCCAAAGATTGATTGAGCCCTTTGTTGTCAGACTTAAGCTCAGCCACCTCTCTTTCCAGCCTGTCAACCTTGGAGAACAAGTGCTCAGATCTGAATGAATTTAGGGATTGGTCCTTGAGCCTTGAGAATTCAAACTTGTTGATGTTGGAGAGAGGAACTTCATCAACCAGTTTATCTCCATACTGGTTCTTCCACATTACTGAGAGCATTGAGTTGGAGTTGATGTTGGATTGCACCTGATTTTCTAGCTTGGTAGAGAGCTTCTTGAGATTATCAGTATCCAAGGCTAGGGTGCAGTCCATCTTTGTGAATTGTTGAGCAGTTTTCTGAACCTCCTTTAGGATGCCATCCACCTTGGGAAAATCAGAAAGATAAGTATTCTTCAGTTTGGTCAAAGATTAATCTGTTTCTTCCTTGATAGAGGAGATTTCTGATTGAAGACCATTCCCAAGATAGTGCAGAGCCTTGAGCTGATTCTTATATACCTCATTGACTACATCAAACACTTCTGCAGGAAACAGACTTTTGGCATTAGACCCCAAAGTTGTGAGATAGTCCTCCCTGAGAAATGCATGAGCATCCTTGAGCTTCACTGTTCTCTTGGCATCCAACCAGGCATCCACATTGCCATCCTGTTGGGCTTCATCAATGATCTTGTCCTTCTGAGCTTCAACATCCTCCTTGTGACATAGAAGAATGGCCTCATAATCCTTGTTGGGGAGGCCAACTGTAAGAAGATGTTGAGCTATCTTGGAGAACTCATCAATCTGTACCACATTTAAGCTTTGGAGGACTTCTTCCGTTAATAAAGAGGGCACAAATGATGATCCTGAAGGCCTATCATGGTGCATAGACTCCAGCCATTATGACAAGGTGGCCTGAGCCAAGTTAGAGCTAGTGCTAGGCACTTCTGTTGCAGATGAGGATTCTACAACAGAGATGAAAGATTTTTGAGTCTCCTCCAGCCTTAGAATGGCTGTAGAGTATGATGTTGTCTCCATTGAAATGGGATGAGTTACAACATCATCTCTATGTGCCTATGAATGTAACGCCTTAGAATTTTGACTTGTAAATTATTATCAATATGTGAATACCATTAATTTTATATGTGTATGATAATTGTTTAATAGGCTCGTTGTGCTAATTTGAGTAGCCTTAAATTTATTTTGTTAATAAGAGTTATTTAAAATTATTTTATATTTATTGCTAGTAATAACAATTGAGATTTTATTCTTGAGATTTTAGTTAGCAATGATGATCTTGGTATAATGAGATTTATGTGTAAGCTCATATTTTAGTCATACTTATTTGAGATAAAAATAATTATTTGATATAGTCCTATAATTTTGAAATTTCTTTATGTGCCATAATTGTTACATGCTTAAAATGTGAATTATATGCGTGGTGAATAATTAGTTAATTGTGAATGTGGTTTCTAAATTTTATTTAAGTGCTCTGAGAATTTATTTGGGTCATATAATATTTATATTAAATTTAGAGAATGTTTTAATTATTTAATTAATAGCATAAAATATTTCTTAGCATTACTTTATTTCTACTTTAGTTTTAAACTCATGATTTAAATTTTATAATCACTTAATTATTTTAATTATTTATTTTGAGGGATGCTCTACCTTCTAGACTATTTATTTTCAGTGGGTAATTTGTTTATTTACCTAGGGAGTAATAAAATTTTATTTAAAATTGTTTTTGAGATAAAAAGGCATTTTATTTGATTATTTCTGTAAATGCAATTTTAATTATCTAATCTACAAAAGTTATTTGTAGAATAATATTTCTACTTAATCTAGAAGTGGGATTATGAATTTACACCATAGTCCTTGATTTTATCATTTAAGTATTTTAATTAGTTGGGCAATTTTGTAATCTTATGATTTAATTCTAGAAATATGTATTAGATAACATTACTTTTACATTACTTTTAAATCACTTTCTACACACTTCTATTTTACTTCTTTAAAAGCCCACCCATCCCACTTCTCTCTCACTCATTTCTCTCGGCCAACACTCTTCCCCACTCCCCTTTTTCTTTTTTCTCCCGAGGCTCTCTTCTTCCCCAAACACTCTCCATTGTTCTTCATTTCTTCACAAATTAAACCCACCAAAACTTGTGATTCTCTTATCCAAATTTCAAGTGTGAGTACTCAAAACACTCCTCTTTCTAATCTCTACAACCCTCTTGTGTCAATATCAAGTTTTGATTCAACTTTAAATTTTGGAATTTTAGGATTCTTCTTTCTCTTTGTGTAAAACTTACATGCAATGGTTGATTATTGGTAATAGGGATGATTCTCGGTGAGATCCATCATTTTGGACTCATCCGAGAAGAAACCCGACCATTGGCAATGATCCTTGTGAGCCATGGTCTTGATTTTTGGTTTACAAGTTTGATTCAAGTGTATTTTAACTTGATTGGGTGTTAAAAGTAGATGCATGTCATTAATTTTGTTATATTTGATGATTTTAGTTGAAGTTTGATAATGGGTTTTGAGTATTGTTACAATATAGCTATGTTTGATGATGGGTAATTGATAACTAAATGTTCAAGTGGTTGCATGTTATTTATTTTGTGAATTCTTGATGAATTAGTAATAGATTATTAATGGGTTACATTTAATTTTGAATAAAAGTTGAAGGTGATAAGAAAAGTGATGTATGATGATTATTGATCTTGCATGTTAGTTTCATGATGAGATTTGATTATTAGTAATGTTAGTTTTAGTAATTTAATTTTTATTGAAATATTATTGAAACATAATTGCTTGGTGATGTGATTTTTGGATTGAAAGATGAGAGTTAAGGTGGAAGGAGAAGTGAAGAGAGGAAAAGAGAGAGAGGGGCCGAGAGAGGGAGATTGGGAGAAACCGAGAGAGAGAGATGGAGGGAGGATGGGAAGGATTTGAGTTTTAAAAATTGTGATTATGGGAGTGTGATTTAAAAACATGGATTTTGAATGTGTGTGTGTTATTTAAAATGGGATTTTGAGTGAGTATGTATGCGTACTTTCAAAATGTGTTTTTGGGTGTGTGTGTTATTTTAAAAATGTGATTTTGTGTGAGTTATTCAAAAACATGATTTTCTAAAAGTGTGAGTGTGTTATTTCAAAATGTGATTTAGGGTGTACTTTTAAAATATGATTTTGTATGTGTGAGTGTGCGACTTTTCAAGAAGAAGTTGTAATGTGAGTGTTGTTTAAAGAAACCGTGTGTGTAATCTTGTTTTTATTTAAAATGTGTGTGAGTATGATTTTATTTAAAAGAGAGTTTTTTTTATAAGCTGAGTTAGTGTGAGTAAGTTGAGTGCGTGTTGATGTTGATTGAGGCCATAAGGCCGAGAGAGAGTGAAGAGAGGGAGAAAGGCCGAAAGGCCGAGAAGAAAAGAAAAGAGAAAGAAGAGAGGAGGGAAAAGAGAGAAAGAAAGGAGAAGTGTTGGCGATTGGTTTTGTAATCCCATAGTTTTATCAAAATTTGATTTTGAGTGGTATGTATAGTCAAGTTGTGCTAATTGCGTAGTTGTAAATTAATTCAAGTCGTCGTTAACTTAGTAATGGTATATGTGTTGGATTGACTAGTTGATCATGGTTTGTTATAAGAGTGAGTTACTATGTATGTATTGAACCAAGGTGATAACATTATGTGAAGTGTATAATATATGTGGTACGTATACCTGGCTTATGTGATTAAGTGTTAATGTTGTCCAAGAATGTAGATAGAGTTATTAAAGTACTTTGTTTTGAGGCTTTCCGTCATAAGATTGAGGAATGTCATGTGATGTCCTTAAGCGATATATGCTAAGTGACTACATGTTTAAATGTTAATTAAAGTTGTAAAGACACTATGTGCTTCTTGAATGTATAAGTATATGTAATTGTATGACGATGGGGTAGAAGTATTTAGAGTACGTAAACAAAGCTGAGGTACTAAGTCATAAAGACTAAGACGATATTATACCCTTATATAGGTACAAGTAGGAGGCCAGGAAAGGAGCCCGTGTACGTAAAGTCGGAGTGGTGTACAAGTTATTGAGTTAGTTTATCGGCTTTTGAGGCAAGTGTCTATTCCCTCCACTTATTGTTCAAGTGGTAGTTTTCTTAAATTATGATACAAATGTTACCTTTGAATTCTATTGCAAGTATACGTATAACCTTTACTTATCCTTTACCATTATGATGCAATCGTTTGTTATACCATTGTACCCTTACACCTTGCTCTTTATTTACAAACTCTACATTTGATCCTTTATCTTCATGTAACTCATATAATGCCTTTACCATGTTCATATGATACCTTTATCTTGAACTATCCCCTGAACTTTCTTGTTAACCTTTAAACCCCTGATATGTACTTACTTCCTTGTTGACTTGTTTACCATGCATAATAACACCTTTATCTTGACTTATACTTTGTTGACCTCTGTTAACTTTTGAATACCCAAAGCATACTTAGTCCTTTGCTCACTTATTTTCCATGCCTATCAATTATCAAACTTTCAAACCCTTGCAATAAAATCTTGAATTAGCTTATACCCTAAAATGAATGTTGGAAATGTTGAAAGCCTCTTATTCATTTAATCCCATTGTTGAATTACTTATGAATGGAACACAGTAATGACCGAGGCGGCGGTCGTGGTTACTTATTTATTTTAAGGTCAATGTGTGCCTATGGATCCTGAACGTTAGGACCTTGTGAAAACATGGTCTGGAGCTTTACGTGGCTGATCACCCGTATAGCTCGTACCGTCTTACCGGAAGTTCCAATTCAATTGCTTAATCTTATTATTTGAACATGAATGTATATCTTGAAACTTGTTACCAATTGAATACCATTTGATTATCATTTGATTACCAATTGATTTCCATTTGATTACTAATGAATTTCTAGTTGATGGATTTATCAAATGAGAACTGCTTACATTGATTTCACTTGATGGGCAATTTTTGGCTCACTCTTGTTTTTATTATTCCCTAACCTTTCAGTTAGGAATGGAGTATGCCGTTTTCGAGTAACCGCTAAGAGGACCGTGTGAAGGCCTGATTCGAGAATTTAGGCTCCATGTTGCCAGACAGATAGAATTCATGTCAGTTTTCACCAATGGTTAGATGGTGGCTTATGGTTTGTAATAAAACTGAATTAGATGTTGTAATAAACTTTGATATTTTAGATTCTTGTTTCATACCATAACCTGTGATCGATCCTTTGTTGAGGGGTCGTCTGTATAATTATGTTTTATTCAGAGCGATAGTGGCACCAAATCTTGACCCCGGATTTGGGGGCGTCACAGGTTGGTATCAGAGATACAGGTTATTGGTCACTGAAACAAGAATAGGTAGAAGAGTCTAAGATAGGAAAAACAATGAGAAAACTCACATAGAGTTTGAGTTAGGATCTATGAATATAGTGTTGACCAATAGGATAGGTTCGCTCTAGGACTTAAGCTTCATAGGTAAGATAGGATTTGTAGATGTAGGTTAGCTTTAGGATGAGAATTAGTAGAATTAAGTATCTTCTTGGTTTATTAATGTGTTGTTACAGATAATGGTTGCTTCGAGAGATTAACCTTCATCCGAGATTCCTTTTCCTAAGCCAGAGTCGTCAATATCAGTATCAGTGCATGCACCCGACCAAGTGGAGATTCCATTACCCCTTGGGTAAATTTATTTTCTTATAGTATAGCTGCATGTCAAGGCAGAGTTATTTCTTATGTGTAGAATGAAAGGGATTGGAGATGGATGGAATATTGAACGAATTATGGATTATGTGTGGATGATTGAGTAAGTATTTGAGATATTTTTAAAACAGGGCATAGTCCATTTTACGATTAGGTCATGCCGAATTTTCTGTAGAAATATGAACTTAACTTACGCACTTCCATGTTATATCGTATTCCGACATATCGAGCGAGTATACGCTGGAACCATCTGAAGATCGGGTTGCGGACGGGACAACTAATTTGAAGATGGAGGAGTCAATCAGAGAGTCAGAGCTACCAGTTCGGAAGAAATCACCTGCAGATCCTTATGTACTTTCCCGAATTTTATCTGCGACTTCGGCTATATCGCGAACGCTATAGGAAACACCGCACAGAGTTCCGAACCAAGTATAGTTAGAGTTGATTGAGAGTAGAAGCTCTAAGATAACGTCTAGAAAGACTTAGATAGATTCCTTGCGATATGATAACAATTTTACCCCCGTGATAGGGACATTCATCCAGAGGAGCGGCCAAAGTGTATATTCCTTCTTTATACAAGATTGCATAAGTTGATTTACTAGCAGGACATACCGATAATCTCAGACTAGAAATTTACTCCCCTAAGGACCATCTATCTGAGACAAGGAGCGATTACCTCCACTCGTTCGATGTAAGGAAAAGTCTATTCCCAACTAGTCATTGATTTTATTCAATTTACCTTTTTCAAAGATTCAATTTTTCACTTCTATTATTTTATTCTTTACAAAATACCTCTATTGTTCAGGGGCTATTTGATCCAATTTATATAAACTTTTGAAACTCTTAAACCTTTCATATATTCCTCTTACATTTTTAATCCTCCTTGTTGTAACTGAGATGAACAACCCTATATATATAGGGGATTCAGGGACTTTCTATCTGCGTAATAGAAGTCCGGTGGGACGCCACTAGTTGTGTGTTTGTCATAAAAGTACTAAAGGTTGGCCATCTTCTGTACTGTGTTGTTTAAAGTGACAAATGCAACCTGATAAAGTTCGATGATCATTTTGATCTCTTAGTTAAATTCTTTTTATCAGAAATTCTTACTAAACATGCTGGTTATATTTCCATATTTGTTGACACCTTCGTATCTATTGGTTCATTTTGTCGGAAACTCTTACGACTCTTAGAGGTATCAAAGATTGGAAGTCGCAAAGGCGAAAATGACGGTATTCTGAGTGTTAAGCTGTACTTACATTGACTGGAAATTTGTTTTGATCGAGTTTGGGAAATTGTTTTAAAAAGAGGACTGAATGTCGAGTTAGATTGCTCATTAGACTTACAATACGATTACAAGGTTTATTATTACCGAGAATTTAGGTATGGATAAGGAGAAGGTAACAAGGATGTACCAATACTAATCATGATGAAGTATGAAATAAAGTGATATTGGAGAGGCATTGGTTATTGTTTATAGAGGACTGTTATTCTACTTGTCGGGCAAGTATATATATAAGCACTTGTTTATTCTATACTTCACTTTGAATATGGTAGTTAGATCATTACAAGGTTTTGAACGTCTTGAGACCACTTATTGGATGTAAACTTTAGAACTGAAGCAGGATAAGTTGAGCATAGCGTAATATGAAGCAAAGTTTATATAGCTAGCCAGGTTTGTGTTTGAATATGTGAATATCGATGAGAAGAGAGTTAAGAAACTCCAACATGAAGTAAGGTCATGGATTAGGCGTAAAGTTATTGATTACAAATAGAAGAAGCTAGAAAAGGGAAGGCGGAGACACGAGAAGAAGACCAATAATTAAGGAATTTTCAGAACCGTTTCAATATAAGGCCTGAGTATCAGTCAAATAGGAATGTTGGATATAGAAGACTAGAAACTGGAAGTGATGGGCAAGGGAACCGTCCATAAGATTTGGATCAACAATGACCTATGAGACCTCCGATACTAGAATGTAGAACTTGTGGAAATAAACAACTGGGATTTTGTAATAAGATCAATGTAGTACGTTACAAGTGTAATCAGAGAGGACATTACGCCAATGAGAGCTATAAACCGAAGGCTAGAGTTACGTGTAACAAGCGTGGAGAGGTGTGACGTTTCTTAAGAGATTGCAATCGTTAAGCCCAGTAAGCAATATGTTAAGGATGAATGGACCACCATTTACTAAGCAACCAAGGACAAGAACCCTTAATATGACCATGAGCGATATAGTGAAAATAAGGATGTAGTTACAGATACGTTTCAAATGGATTACGGAAATGCCAAAGTGTTAATTTATTTTGGAGCTACCAAGTCATTTACCTCTATAAAATTTGATCATAAATCGCGTTGTACGATTCAACTATTAAGTAAAGCTCTGACTATAGGAATATCTAATCAGGAGCGTATATCGATTCATCTAGATTTTCCTCGCTGTGAGATTGATATAATTGCTCACCATTTCTCTTAGGATGACTTAATTCCCGTCAAGTTAGGGAGATTTGATGTAAATTCTAAAAATGGACTGGTTAACAGAATATGGGGAAAATGGAATTGCGAGCTACAGATAAAGTAGAAGTTGTGTTCCTAGGTCAGAAACAAACAAAGAAATTCTAACTTGTTATATAGGGAAAGAGATTATATACAAAGTTTTCTAAGTACGAGTTTTGGATGAAAGAGTTAAAATTTCTAGGACATGTAGATAGTAGCGAAGGAATCAAAGTGGATCCAGTGAAGATTGAAGTGGTAATGAATTGGGTAACGCTTAAGACACCTACAGAAATTTTACGAGATAAGATGGAGACTATCGTCAAGGATTTTCCAAGATAACCACACCATTAACCAAGCTTACCAGAAAGCTTTCAAGAGTTAAAGAAGTAGATAAATAGATAAGGAAGTACTTAAATTTCTAGAGGAACATAATTCTTTAGTCGAGCCATGTTAGTGAAAAGATCCATTGTTATTGGACTATTATGACTCATGTACCTTAGGGTAATACCAAGAACTAAATTGAGATGGCAGCTTCATGTTAAGAATCAAGACGGATACTACACGATAAGGTGATTTGCGTATGCTTCCAGACAACCGTAAAACTACGTATAGAAATACTCGACACCTGACGGGGAATTTACCGCAATAGTCTTTGCACGGATTTAGAGACAATACTTGTACGAAGAAATGGTTATGACTTATCAAGGGATATGACTGAACTATCACCCGCCATCCAGGCAAGGCAAATGTGGTAGAAGATGCTCTGAGTAGAAATGAGAGACATTGAAATGAGGACTTCATTAGAATAATTGATCAAAGAATTTGAGAAAGTGGAAGTAGAGGTTCGTATTTCAGATCCAGCTACGGAGATGAGATATACAACGACTTTCCAACCTAAATTGTTTGAGAAGATTAGAAGATGTCAAGCTGAAGTGATGGACCATAATACATGTAGCTTAACCGGAGAGGAAAGAAGGAGTCAAAAGGATGATAAAGGAATTCTAAGATTTTTCTTCAACAAGATAGATACCCTAAGTGACAGACTTAAAGAATGAGATATTAAGTGATGCTCATGGTTCAAAATATTCGATCCACCCCAGATGTTCTAAGATGAACCAAGACCTACAGAAAATTTTAGTGGACCGATATGAAAAGAGATATTATAGGATTATTGAATAAGCGTTTCACCTGTCAGAGAGTTAGAACCGAACATCAGAGATTTAATGGACTATTACAACCATTAGAAATTCCGGAATTTAAGAAGGAACATCTCATGATGCCATTTGAGTTATGATCGACAGATTTACCAAGTTGGTACCTTTCTTTCCCATCAATGAGAAACTTTCATTAGATACATTGGTGGGGCATGTGATTCAAGTATTAATCGAATTTGACCAAGACCCGCAATTTTATTCAAGATTTTGGAGAAAGTTGTTAGCATGTTCATAAACCAAGTTGAACATGTGTACCATGTATTATCCTCAAACAGATGGTCAAAGTGAAATGACTATTCAGACAATCGAAGACATACTTATAAGAGTTTGTACGATGAATTTTGAAGACAATTGAGATGATCGTTTGACATTAGTGGAATTCTTTTACCGCAATAGCTATCACGTGAATATTGAAATGCCAGCTTATGAAGCCTTGTACGGAGAAAGATGTAGATCTTCAATAGGTTGAAAAGAAGTTGATAAATGCACGAGATTGGAACCAGAGTTAATGTATCAGACCAAAGAACTTTTGAGCTCATCCAGAAAGGATTAATAGCTACTCGGAGTCGACGACTGTAATATGATGATTAAACCAGGGAAGGTATAGATTATAGAGTAAGAGAGTCAGTCATATTAAGTGTCACCATGGAAAAGACTAACATGATTTGGTAAGTAAGGACGGCTGAGTCCGAAATTAGTTAGACCTTTTAAGATATCGAAGTGTGTGGGTAAGATTGCGTATGAGCTAAACTTACCTCCGTATATGCAACATATCCATAATGTATTTCACGTGTCTATGCTTAAGACGTAGTATTTCAATTCTAACCATGTAATAGAATACGAGTCGATAGAGATTCAAACTTATTTGTACTATGTTGAGCAAACAATAGAAATTTTAGATCGGAAAGAGAAAGTGCTTAGAGATAAAATAGTTGTACTAGTAAGAGTGTTGTGGAGAAACCCCAGGGTTGAAAAATCAACTTGGGAGTTAGAAACAAAAATGTTAGAAAAGTACTCTCAGCTGTTTACGTAATAGATTCTGAGGACAGAATCCTTTTAAGGGGGGAAGGTTGTAACGCCTTAGAATTTTGACTTGTAAATTATTATCAATATGTGAATACCATTAATTTTATATGTGTATGATAATTGTTTAATAGGCTCGTTGTGCTAATTTGAGTAGCCTTAAATTTATTTTGTTAATAAGAGTTATTTAAAATTATTTTATATTTATTGCTAGTAATAACAATTGAGATTTTATTCTTGAGATTTTAGTTAGCAATGATGATCTTGGTATAATGAGATTTATGTGTAAGCTCATATTTTAGTCATACTTATTTGAGATAAAAATAATTATTTGATATAGTCCTATAATTTTGAAATTTCTTTATGTGCCATAATTGTTACATGCTTAAAATGTGAATTATATGCGTGGTGAATAATTAGTTAATTGTGAATGTGGTTTCTAAATTTTATTTAAGTGCTCTGAGAATTTATTTGGGTCATATAATATTTATATTAAATTTAGAGAATGTTTTAATTATTTAATTAATAGCATAAAATATTTCTTAGCATTACTTTATTTCTACTTTAGTTTTAAACTCATGATTTAAATTTTATAATCACTTAATTATTTTAATTATTTATTTTGAGGGATGCTATACCTTCTAGACTATTTATTTTCAGTGGGTAATTTGTTTATTTACCTAGGGAGTAATAAAATTTTATTTAAAATTGTTTTTGAGATAAAAAGGCATTTTATTTGATTATTTCTGTAAATGCAATTTTAATTATCTAATCTACAAAAGTTATTTGTAGAATAATATTTCTACTTAATCTAGAAGTGGGATTATGAATTTACACCATAGTCCTTGATTTTATCATTTAAGTATTTTAATTAGTTGGGCAATTTTGTAATCTTATGATTTAATTCTAGAAATATGTATTAGATAACATTACTTTTACATTACTTTTAAATCACTTTCTACACACTTCTATTTTACTTCTTTAAAAGCCCACCCATCCCACTTCTCTCTCACTCATTTCTCTCGGCCAACACTCTTCCCCACTCCCCTTTTTCTTTTTTCTCCCGAGGCTCTCTTCTTCCCCAAACACTCTCCATTGTTCTTCATTTCTTCACAAATTAAACCCACCAAAACTTGTGATTCTCTTATCCAAATTTCAAGTGTGAGTAATCAAAACACTCCTCTTTCTAATCTCTACAACCCTCTTGTGTCAATATCAAGTTTTGATTCAACTTTAAATTTTGGAATTTTAGGATTCTTCTTTCTCTTTGTGTAAAACTTACATGCAATGGTTGATTATTGGTAATAGGGATGATTCTCGGTGAGATCCATCATTTTGGACTCATCCGAGAAGAAACCCGACCATTGGCAATGATCCTTGTGAGCCATGGTCTTGATTTTTGGTTTACAAGTTTGATTCAAGTGTATTTTAACTTGATTGGGTGTTAAAAGTAGATGCATGTCATTAATTTTGTTATATTTGATGATTTTAGTTGAAGTTTGATAATGGGTTTTGAGTATTGTTACAATATAGCTATGTTTGATGATGGGTAATTGATAACTAAATGTTCAAGTGGTTGCATGTTATTTATTTTGTGAATTCTTGATGAATTAGTAATAGATTATTAATGGGTTACATTTAATTTTGAATAAAAGTTGAAGGTGATAAGAAAAGTGATGTATGATGATTATTGATCTTGCATGTTAGTTTCATGATGAGATTTGATTATTAGTAATGTTAGTTTTAGTAATTTAATTTTTATTGAAATATTATTGAAACATAATTGCTTGGTGATGTGATTTTTGGATTGAAAGATGAGAGTTAAGGTGGAAGGAGAAGTGAAGAGAGGAAAAGAGAGAGAGGGGCCGAGAGAGGGAGATTGGGAGAAGCCGAGAGAGAGAGAGATGGAGGGAGGATGAGAAGGATTTGAGTTTTAAAAATTGTGATTATGGGAGTGTGATTTAAAAACATGGATTTTGAATGTGTGTGTGTTATTTAAAATGGGATTTTGAGTGAGTATGTATGCGTACTTTCAAAATGTGTTTTTGGGTGTGTGTGTTATTTTAAAAATGTGATTTTGTGTGAGTTATTCAAAAACATGATTTTCTAAAAGTGTGAGTGTGTTATTTCAAAATGTGATTTAGGGTGTACTTTTAAAATATGATTTTGTATGTGTGAGTGTGCGACTTTTCAAGAAGAAGTTGTAATGTGAGTGTTGTTTAAAGAAACCGTGTGTGTAATCTTGTTTTTATTTAAAATGTGTGTGAGTATGATTTTATTTAAAAGAGAGTTTTTTTTATAAGCTGAGTTAGTGTGAGTAAGTTGAGTGCGTGTTGATGTTGATTGAGGCCATAAGGCCGAGAGAGAGTGAAGAGAGGGAGAAAGGCCGAAAGGCCGAGAAGAAAAGAAAAGAGAAAGAAGAGAGGAGGGAAAAGAGAGAAAGAAAGGAGAAGTGTTGGCGATTGGTTTTGTAATCCCATAGTTTTATCAAAATTTGATTTTGAGTGGTATGTATAGTCAAGTTGTGCTAATTGCGTAGTTGTAAATTAATTCAAGTCGTCGTTAACTTAGTAATGGTATATGTGTTGGATTGACTAGTTGATCATGGTTTGTTATAAGAGTGAGTTACTATGTATGTATTGAACCAAGGTGATAACATTATGTGAAGTGTATAATATATGTGGTACGTATACCTGGCTTATGTGATTAAGTGTTAATGTTGTCCAAGAATGTAGATAGAGTTATTAAAGTACTTTGTTTTGAGGCTTTCCGTCATAAGATTGAGGAATGTCATGTGATGTCCTTAAGCGATATATGCTAAGTGACTACATGTTTAAATGTTAATTAAAGTTGTAAAGACACTATGTGCTTCTTGAATGTATAAGTATATGTAATTGTATGACGATGGGGTAGAAGTATTTAGAGTACGTAAACAAAGCTGAGGTACTAAGTCATAAAGACTAAGACGATATTATACCCTTATATAGGTACAAGTAGGAGGCCAGGAAAGGAGCCCGTGTACGTAAAGTCGGAGTGGTGTACAAGTTATTGAGTTAGTTTATCGGCTTTTGAGGCAAGTGTCTATTCCCTCCACTTATTGTTCAAGTGGTAGTTTTCTTAAATTATGATACAAATGTTACCTTTGAATTCTATTGCAAGTATACGTATAACCTTTACTTATCCTTTACCATTATGATGCAATCGTTTGTTATACCATTGTACCCTTACACCTTGCTCTTTATTTACAAACTCTACATTTGATCCTTTATCTTCATGTAACTCATATAATGCCTTTACCATGTTCATATGATACCTTTATCTTGAACTATCCCCTGAACTTTCTTGTTAACCTTTAAACCCCTGATATGTACTTACTTCCTTGTTGACTTGTTTACCATGCATAATAACACCTTTATCTTGACTTATACTTTGTTGACCTCTGTTAACTTTTGAATACCCAAAGCATACTTAGTCCTTTGCTCACTTATTTTCCATGCCTATCAATTATCAAACTTTCAAACCCTTGCAATAAAATCTTGAATTAGCTTATACCCTAAAATGAATGTTGGAAATGTTGAAAGCCTCTTATTCATTTAATCCCATTGTTGAATTACTTATGAATGGAACACAGTAATGACCGAGGCGGCGGTCGTGGTTACTTATTTATTTTAAGGTCAATGTGTGCCTATGGATCCTGAACGTTAGGACCTTGTGAAAACATGGTCTGGAGCTTTACGTGGCTGATCACCCGTATAGCTCGTACCGTCTTACCGGAAGTTCCAATTCAATTGCTTAATCTTATTATTTGAACATGAATGTATATCTTGAAACTTGTTACCAATTGAATACCATTTGATTATCATTTGATTACCAATTGATTTCCATTTGATTACTAATGAATTTCTAGTTGATGGATTTATCAAATGAGAACTGCTTACATTGATTTCACTTGATGGGCAATTTTTGGCTCACTCTTGTTTTTATTATTCCCTAACCTTTCAGTTAGGAATGGAGTATGCCGTTTTCGAGTAACCGCTAAGAGGACCGTGTGAAGGCCTGATTCGAGAATTTAGGCTCCATGTTGCCAGACAGATAGAATTCATGTCAGTTTTCACCAATGGTTAGATGGTGGCTTATGGTTTGTAATAAAACTGAATTAGATGTTGTAATAAACTTTGATATTTTAGATTCTTGTTTCATACCATAACCTGTGATTGATCCTTTGTTGAGGGGTCGTCTGTATAATTATGTTTTATTCAGAGCGATAGTGGCACCAAATCTTGACCCCGGATTTGGGGGCGTCACAATGAAGGCAGTTCCAAGTCCCTAAGGATTGGAGAGTTTGGCACAGAGTCTCTAGTAAAAACTAGTGAAGCCTCTGTGTTTTTGTTGGTGTCATTAGAATATGCCCCAACATACATTTCCTGACCAACTGAATGTATGTCCTGGGTGGTGAGCACAGTGTCATGCACCATGTCTCTTGAGATTGTCTCATTCACAGATTCAAATTGTGAATGATCAAAGACAGGATTGTCATGAGAATCTGAGAGAGAAGTGGGGTTTAGATTAGATTTTGGCAACTCCCCCTGAGAAATAGGAGGAGTTTCAAGTGTGATGTGCTCTCCACTCAGTGTAGTGCCACCCTGTTGTTCTCCTGAGTCAAGAGTGAGTTCTTGACTCTGTGCAGACTCTTTACAGATTGTAGTGGGGAGACTACTCTTTTCAATACCAATGACCCGTTGAGAGTCCATTGACAGTAATAGGTTTACCCCTTTTATCACATCTGAATCCTGTTGGGAGGATTCAGTGGTGGCTATTTGTTTGGATTTCTTCTTTTATCTGGTGAGCTGTGACTCAGGTTCCTCACTTCCTAAATCTACAGAATCATTAGTAACAGAAATAGCTCTCTTCTTGCTCTTCTTTTTAGTAACAACAACCTTTTGAGAGGTTGGTGCACTTGGCTCCATAATCACTAATGTAGTGTTTGCAGATGGTTGACTGGATGGGTTAGGGAGGCTTGGGTTAGACTTTGTAGCTCCATCAGCCTTAGCCTTCCCTTTCCAGGAAAGAGTATGATATATAGGATGATCAAGTGTGTATGTTTTGAATGTTTCTTGCATATGCTCAGTAACACTCAAAACTACATCCACTTGATTCCTAGTATCCAATGTTCCAAAAATGATTTTGGACATAGACTTAGGATAAGCCAGCTTTGATGTGTCTATACCTTCTACTTCATGCAACTTATTATCTAGATGATTTAAAATGCATTGAATAAAGCGAGGATAGAAAATTTCATTACCTCTACCACGTGGAGTTTTGCCTGACCTTTGAGCCAGTTCTCGAGTGATAATTGCTCTAACATTGATTTGTTGATTGTAGGCTAAAGAGTAGGCAAGCTTCACTGCAATGTGGCTGATTTGATCACATCCTGTCTTTCTGCACATGAACACTTTATGGAGAGCATCAAACAAATACGACCACTCCCTCCTTACATTCTTCTTATTCAACTTGGCCATCTCAATTGTATCAGAATATTGAATTAATTCCAAAAACTCCACCATCTGTTTATCATCAGCTTCAGCATCATAGTTCTCAGTCTTGAACCCAAAAGTCTCATTCACTTCCTTTTCCCCAAATTGTAATTGCTTTCCTCCAACAATACAGTGTATCTCTGTGAATGATGTTCCATCCTCCTTGGCCATGATAGTACAGGTAGCAGTCCTCCAGAAAGCTTCTAGTAAGTCAACATACATAGGGGGGTTCATTGTGAGGGCTTGGCGAAGGTAGGAGGAGTTCAAAAAGCGTACAAAGCACTTGTACCTTGGGTTGGCTTCAGTATCAGAGGGGATAGTGAGAAAATTGGTTTCTTTGGGTATGACTAGGGGGTTTGATGATGCATCAGTTTGAGATTGGGGTGTCATTTCTGAGTTTGAGATTGAAAAGAGGGGGAAAGATTTGGAATTAGGTTTGAGAATTGAGAGAAATCGACAAGATGAAAGGGTAAGAAAGAGTTTACAAAAAGTATTTATATGACTGAGACAGTGCGATGTAGAGATATGAATATGTACAGACTATTTTGATGTCGTGAAGTCTCAAAATAGACTGTATCACGAAGTCTTGCAAAATACATCGCAAAGTCTAGAAAAGAACTATGTCGCAAAGTCTAGAGGTTAGGAGTTTGATGGAGACTTTGCGATATAGTATAAATACCTTGTCGACAACTCTCGTTTGGAATTTCAATCAATTTGTCAGACATATACCAAAATTTTGAAATAAAATCAATTTAATTCAAAATTCTGTCAATGTGTGGGGACTTGTCGATATAGTTATTCTGTGTCGCGAGGTCCAATATGTAGATCGCAAACTCAAGAATTGAACTATATCGCGAAGTCTCACAATTTTGACAGCATGCGATATAGGTCTGTTTACTTTGAACTATGTCGTGAACTCTTAAAATCACCTATATAGAGATGTCTTAAAAGCTCACAGTTCCACAAACAAATATGATTTTGAAAAATATGCAGTAGAATACTGAAATATTTATAAATCATATCTCAGCTAATTTTCACTCCAATCAAATAGAGCATTTAAATACAGTGAAAATTTACTGATGCAACAATTAACCAGCATAATTACTTAGAACTATTAAATGAAGGATTGAGCATTCCAATTTCACTCACTAGTCTGTTGAAGACTGCTTCATTTAGAGGTTTAGTAAATATGTCAGCTAATTGTTTCAGTTGGAACATAAGACACTGTTATAGTACCATTTGCAGCATGTTCCCTAATGAAATGGTACCTTATCTCAATATGCTTTGTAGTATAATGATTAACAGGATTGGCAACAATGGATATTGCACTAGTATTGTCATACATCAGAGGAATGTTTTCCAACATTAGTCCATAATCCATGAGTTGATTTCTAATCCAAAGCAATTGAGCACAGTAGCTTCCAGCAACAATATATTCAGCTTCAGCTGTAGATGTTGCTGTGGATTGTTGTTTCTTACTGAACCATGATACTAACTTTTGGCCTAAGAATTGGCAGCTTCCTGAAGTGCTCTTTTTGTCAATTCTGCATCTAGCATAATCAGAATATGTGTAACCAACCAGGTTGAACCCTGTGCTATTTGGATACCATAAGCCAAGATTATGAGTCCCCTTTAGATATTTGAAGATTCTTTTGATTGCCATCATGTGAGATTCCTTGGGATCAGATTGAAACCTTGCACACATACATGTGGCAAACATGATATCTGGCCTGCTAGCTGTGAGATAGAGTAATGATCCAACCATGACTCTGTAAACCTTGATGTCAACTCGCTTTCCTCTTTTATCTTCATCAAGCTTAATTGCAATTGACATTGGAGTTTTTGCAGGGGATGAATCTTCTAAACCATACTTCTTTAAGAGTTCTTTGACATACTTGGATTGATTTATAAAGATGCCATCCTTCCTTTGATTTACTTGCAGACCTAGGAAGTAGGTTAACTCTCCCATCATACTCATCTCATACTTGCTTTGCATCAGTTTGGAAAACCTTTGACAGAGTTTTTCATTTGAAGAGCCAAAGATAATATCATCCACATAGATCTGAACTAGAATGATATCATTACCATGTTTCTTGAAGAATGGAGTTTTATCAATTGTCCCTCTTGTGAATTGATGCTCTAGAAGAAATTGAGAAAGGGTTTCATACCAGGCTCTAGGTGCCTGTTTGAGACCATATAGTGCCTTGAGCAATCTGTACACAAAATTTGGAAATTCTTCATTTTCAAAGCCAGGAGGTTGAGACACATAAACTTCCTCAGCAAGATCACCATTGAGAAAAGCACTTTTCACATCCATTTGATACACCTTGAAGTCTGAATGAGCCGCATAGGCCAAAAATATCCTGATGGCATCTAGTCTAGCTACAGGTGCAAATGTCTCATCATAATTAATGTCTTCTTGTTGACAGTATCTTTTAGCAACCAGCCTTGCTTTGTTTCTCACAACCACACCTTCTTCATCCATTTTGTTCCTGAATACCCATTTGGTTTCAATGACATTTTTATCTTCAGGAGGTGGCACTAATTCCCAAACTTTGTTCTTCTCAAATTGATTCAATTCTTCCTGCATGGCAACAATCCAATCAGAGTGCTTTAAAGCTTCTTCAATTACTTTTGGTTCTTCCTGTGATAGAAAGCAGCTATAAAGACATGTATTCATTGTAGCTCTCCTTGTTCTAACACCTTCACTAGGATCACCAATGATTTTTTCTCTAGTGTGGACTCTGTCCCATTTTCTTGTATGACCATGCTCATCTCTTTGGCTTGACTCAGAGTCATTTTGATCACCAGTGTTGGAATTTTCTTCTTCTCCCCCTGTGTTATTGTTTCCTAGAACAGGTGTTTGAGGGTGATCATCAAATTCACTTCTTTCATCATTTGGAACAGTTAGAACATGTGTCTCTTCTTCACTTTCAGAATCTTCAAGATATCCTTGATTTTCAAATCTCAATGGCACGCTGTCTTTTTCATTTGTTTTAAGTCCAGGGAATTTCTTGTCATTAAAAGTAACATCAATGCTCTCCATTACTTTGTGTTGCTCAGGTACAAACACTCTGTATGTTGTCCTTTCCAGAGAGTATCCAATGAAGATACCTTCAAATGCCTTTGCATCAAATTTTCCAATATGCTCAGATGTATCTTTCATCAAAAAACACTTACTTCCAAATACATGAAGATGCTTGAAGGATGCTCTTTTTCCAGTCATCAAAGAGTAAGAAGTTTTTCCAGACCTCTTATTGATTAATGTTCTGTTTTGCACATAACATGTTGTGTTAACAGCATCAGCCCAAAAACTAGTAGGTAGTTTTGCATCCAACAACATTGTTCTTGCAGCTTCAATGAGAGTTCTATTCTTTCTTTCTACCACTCCATTTTGCTCAAGAGTTCTAGGAGCTAAAAATTGTTGAGAAATGCCTTTGTCTTTACAAAATTCATACAGTGTGGCATTTCTAAATTCAGTTCCATTGTCACTTCTCAGAGCAACCACAGAGGAACCAATGTTTTATGTTTCTCTATCAACTCTCTTGATATGCTCTATAATGACTTGAGGGGCTTCATCCTTGGAGAATAGGAATTTCACCCAAGTGTATCTTGAATAATCATCCACCATAACTAGAGCATATTTCTTTTGGAAAGAGACATTACATTTACAGGGCCAAATAGGTCCATGTGAATTAACTGCAGAGGTTTTGAGTTTGAGTTGAGCAGTTTATTCTTGTGACTTGACCTTTTTATCTTCCCTCTTTGACATGCTTCACAGGCTCCATCTTGAACAAATTCCAGAGCAGACATGTCTCTGATGAGTTCTCTCTTTGCTAGAGAATTCATTGCCTTGACATTTAAGTGAGACAGTTTCTTGTGCCAAAGCCAAAATTCTTCATTTGTGGCTTTTGTGTAGAAACAACAAATTTCACCCTTGTCTGCAGCCTTTAGATTAGCCACAAACAAGCTTCCTTTCTTTACACCAGTTAAAGCAACTTCACCACTATCTCTGTTGGAGATTAGACATTGATCTTCAACAAATTCAACTTTGAATCCTCTGTTGGTGAATTGTCCAATACTCAAGAGATTGTGCTTTAGTCCTTCAACAAATGCTACATCTTCAATTATGACATTTCAAGCTTCAACATTGCCTTATCCCATTGTATAACCAATGTTGTCATTTCCAAAGGTTACTGATGGGCCAGCCTTCTCCTCAAAATGTGATAGCAGGGCTATATCACCAGTCATGTGACTTGAGCATCCACTGTCCAAGATCCATATGACTTTTGTATTCATGTTGCCCTGCATTCACAATATGATTAAGTTGTTTTTGGTACCCACACATGGTAGGGTCCAGTTGATTTAGAAACATGTTTGTAATTGATTCTTCTATCAAAGTCAGCATTCTTTACAGTAGGAGACTTCACTGTTTTGGAAGCTTTAGAGTTGACACTCTTAGGCTCACATGAAGTCTTTACCGTATCAACTTTGATTGGGGATCATGTCCTATGAGTGTGCATATGTGTGTGTGATTCACATGAATGTGCAGAGTCAAGTTTTTGCTTCAAAGATAAGCAATTAGAAATCACAGTTACATAGCATGTCATGCAGTTAGACTTACCACAGAAGGAATCATGGATATCATGCATGCCAACAGAATGGTTACTTAGATTATCCACTTCATTGTTAACAGATTTGTTACACTTGTGAGTCAAATGATTAACAGATGAGCATTTCTAACATTGTTTCCTAGGGGCATTTGGCACATAAGCATAACTGTTACTCTTGTTAACACCTACTTTTCCATTCCTGTTTTGTTTCTTTTTCTTAACAACTTCCTTAATGATTTTAGGACTATTGGTAAGATTGTCTTTGGTTTCTTTCTGAGTGTTAGATTTAGGGGAGGAAGATATGTCTTTAGCAGCTTCATCTTCTTCAAATAATTGTTGTTTGATGACCATTGATTCTTCATCAAACTCCACAGTACTCTTTTTGAAGATGGGCTCTTTGACACCAGACAAGACAGTGGGGGCATTTTTGTTTACAAAAGATTCTTTTTCCTTGCCCTTAGCCTTCTTCATTCCCTTGTCATTTTCATAATCAAAACCAATTCCAACCTTAATGTTCTCAATATGTTCCTCATGATAGGTTTGAATAATCTCAGCAGAGTTTCTATAGCTTCTTATCTTTAATTCATTTTCAGCAATTTGTTCCCCAAGGGCCTTTTCTATCTGTTCAGCACAAACTACTTTATTCTTAAGATACTCAACCTCCTGTTTCAAGCCATCAAGATTCACAACCATTAACTCAAGTTCCTCATTCTTTTCTATAAGTTTAATATTCTTAGCAGTTAGCCTATCAATTTCTTCATTAGCAATTAACATACTAGTATGAATATTAAACATCTCTGTACTCATATCCTCAACAGTTTGCTTATATTGAGAGAGAGACATTTCAAGAGAGGTAAGAATAGGTACCTGATTTGAAGACGAGGAACCATCATCATCAGAACAAGCCATCAAGGCAAAGTTTACATACTCTTGTTCTTCTTCTTCATCTTAGTCATCCCAGCATTTTCCCTCTGCAATAAAAGCCTTGCCGCTGTTGTTTTTTGAGTAGAGCTTCATACTTTGCTTCAAGTTCCAAGTATACTTTGTCCTTCTTGACTTGTTTGGGCTTCTTGCACTCTGTAGCAAAGTGCCCAAGTTCATTACAGTTGTAGCATCTTATCTTTGATCTATCCACACTTCCAGTTTTGTATCCACCCTTTGCAGCACCAACAGTTCCTTTCCCTTTGTTGAAATTGTTTGAACCACTTTATCCACCAGCTCCACTAGCATTAAACTTAGACTTGAATGGCTGCTTTCTTTTGAATCTTATGTTAGGATACCTCCTAGCCATGTAAGCAAAAGATTTGTTCTCCATTTTATCCAGTTCATATATGCTGTAGAAATCATCTTCCTCAGGCAAGTCATAGATGACTTAAGGTTCTTCAACAGTGTCCTCAACATCCAACTCTTCAACCTTGGCTTGATTGACTTTCATAGCTTCCATTCTTTGACCTAGATTGTCAGCAATAAGAGCACAAGATGTGTTAGCCATTATACCTTGTTTTGCCTGAATGGATCTTTTCTGAAACAGCTCCAGTTCATATGTTTCAAGCACTCTATATAGCACATCAAAACCAATCTTGGTTAAATCTCTTTCCATGAGAGAAGAGATTCTTGGATCCAAATGGCTTGGAAGAGTCAATAAGAACTTCATGTCAAGCTCTTCAGTTTCATAGTGTTTGTCATAAAGCTTAAGATCATTTATCAACATGTTGAACCTTTCAAACACTTCAGTAATGCCCTCTTTTGGCCGAGCCATGAAGGCTTCATACTGAGAAACAAGAATCTGTTTCTTGTTTTTCCTTACTTCATGAGTTCCTTCATAGAGCACCTCTATGAGATCCCACATCTTCTTAGCACTACTACAATGAGCAACAGTGTCATACATGTTAAGATCCATGGATTCACAAATGATGAGTTGGAGATTTCCATCGAGAGCAACTTTCTCTTTTTCGGGATCAGTGTATTTGGAAGGATCTTTAGGCTCATAATGTTTTGGTATTTTCTCAGTACCAACAGTTGTTTCAGGAATCTCAATCTGTGGAATGAAGGGACCATGTTTTAGAATGTCTAAATACATGGGGTTTGAGGCTTTGATGAATAACATCATCTTCTTTTTCCATAAGTTGTAGTGTTCCTTGTCGAAGGGAGGAATCTTGATACTGCTTAGTTTTTGTGAACTCATTCTTGATCTTTTTCTGTTTGTGTTTCAACAGCATGCTCTGATACCACTTGTTAGATATGAATATCACCAGTAAACTAGACAGGGGGGTGAATGGATAGTTTGAATGTTTTTCACTTTCTTGAAACTTAGATCTGTGTTTGATTGTATATGTAAGAGAATGCGGAAATAAAATAAGCAGAACACACACAATCACTTTAATCTACTTTGTATAAAGTAAATCAAATACTACAGCTTCCAAAATTTCACAACTGAAATTCTGGCTTTTAAACAAGAACAGTGCTTTCTTGTTTTCTTACAGAGAAAAGAGTGCTTGAATAATTCTATGTGTATCTCTCTTATAGCTAACTATGGGGTGTGCATAATATATATATATATATATATATGACCTATACAAACTGGTGCACACACCTAATTACACAGTTACCCCTAACTGTAACTCCATCTTGTTTTACCATAAGAGGTTGACTGTGTCAGGAAGGACCACTTGTATTCTGTCGTCCTTTCCCTTATCTTTAGTTGCTTGTCTCTATTCTTTCTCTCCAAGTTTTGCTGTAGATTTGTCATCTGTCTTTGGACCACTTAACCGTAACGGATGCTTCAGTATTTGTCTCCATGATCTTTGATTCTGTACCTTGATTTGTCTTGTTGTAAAATGTCTAAGTGTTGATATTGTGAACTCCAGTATACTCCTTATCCTATGACTTGTCGACATAGAGCATTTCAGACTTTGCTATACGAGGACTTTGCTATATGACCATCTTAGGAGTATGCGATATGGCATAATACAGACTTCACGACATAGCCTTTGAGGACTTCACGATCTAGTACATTTCAGACTATGCGATCTCAACACTTCACGATATAGCCTTTTGAGGACTTCACGATCTAGTACATTTTAGACTATGCGATCTCAACACTTCACGATATAGCCTTTTGAGGACTTCACGACATAGTTCATTCTGACTTCACGATCTAGGGACTTAGACAAATTTCTGCAACTTATTTCTTCATGGCCTTATTCACTCTTGTCCTGCTGCATGAACAAATTGAACTTCTTCGAGGATGATTATTTCATGGCCTATATACATTCTAGTTGCTAGAGATTCACTAAGCTCGTCATAGAATTGAGCATACATAATAAAAACTAAGTACATGATTACAAGACAAGTACAATAGAGACTTATACTATATCCCAGTGATAAACTTCACTAGGTCATGTAGAGTGACACAAATTGTGAGTAAGAAACTTAGGCACAATTTCATGTCTGATAACAAGCCTACCTTACATAAAAAGAATTCTATTGCAGAGAAAACAAGAGATGAATATTATGAACAAAATTTGATCACAAATAGAAAATGATAGCTTACAGGTGAATTTGTTAATAGTGGTATTCAGACATGCCTTGAGCCTAACAACATGGATTGAATTGAGGGGAGTAGAGAGAGAAGTAGGGGTAAGATTTGTAGAATCGATAGATATTGGTAGAGAGTAATAAAGGTAATAGGGTATTGTTGGATGTTTTGGGGGACAAAGGGGAATGAAACGCCAACATTAATAAAACCCCCCTTGTTTTGTTTTTTAACTTGGGTGTTTAAAATCCTGAGAAATGAAAGTATTTAGAAAAAAGTTGTATATTACACTAAAAATAGTGTAACATAACGTTTAACTAACAGAGTTTAACGGGAGGGGTACGCCATAGAATGACATAATAATACAGTGATACTACTGGAAGTTGAAAATGGTTGGAGTACCGTTTGGAAAAGTATGAGGGTACCATTGTGAATTTTCCTAAATTTTTTAGTAAAAATTTTCTATAAAATTGCGATTTTTAATTAAAAATTAGAAGAAATTTTACTTTGAAACCCGATTAACTTCAAAAAACTAGTGATTATTTATTTTTATCCCGATTGTTTTGTAATCTTTGACCATTTATATCTTTTTTTTGTCAAGACCATTTATGTCTATTATTTTAGTGAAAATGATGGGACGACATCCTCTGTATATGAAAACTAGTTTACTAAACCGCGTTTCGCAGTAGCTTATAATCATTTCTCTAAATTTGTCTAAAAATTATCAAGCAAAATATGGTTTTAGATAAATATTATTTCTAACATAAAATTAGGGTTTCTTTTGAATTCTACGTTTCGTCTTGGTCATTTACCAAAATTTTGAATAAATATAAAAAATGACAATTGTTTAATATTTTTCATTAATTTAAGATTATATCAAATATTAGTATATTTATCATAATTTTTATTTTTCTCAAAATTCATATTTCAACTTCTCTTTTAAAATATATAATATAACATAAATATTAAATTCTAGCATATAATATGCTTCTCCTAATAAATCACTCTCTCGTTAAACATGTTTTCACCGAATGACCCGTTTTCTCGTTGTTACCAAATTTAAACCGATTACAAACTAATCAATATACTTATATAAAGGAGAAGACGAGGGTGGTGATGTGGCGCCTCTCAAATCGATTCGATCTATACTTCTATAAATATAGTTTTCAAATTAGTTATCCAATTGAGTCATTTTTGAAATGAGCGACTAATTTGATACATTTGAACCAAATGAGTGATGACTTTGATAATTATATCTTTCTTTAATACTATCTTTCAAGGAAGGAAGTTAAATATGTTATGTTATGTTAAAAATGGTTTGCTTGACTGTCAAAAAAAAATTCTTCAAATGTAGGAAACTAAGTATACTATATTAATATTCTCCTAAACTTACTCCACGAGTCTAATTTATTTACTAATTTTTATTTAACATATTTTAATCGAGGACAATAATAAAGAAGAAGATTTGTGAGGTGCCGGACGATTTGATTTGAGTAGAAAATATCTAAATTGGCTTTTAAATCTTTAGTAATGGAAATATTAATTAACTTATATTCTCCTAAACTTTCTTATTAAGTCAAATTATTATCTTAATATTGTCCTAAAATTTATCTTCAAGTCAAAATTACCATGTTGATATATTTTTTTTAAACTTTCTTTTGAACTTAAAGTTACCATTTTAATATTCTCATATATTTTTTCTTGAAGTACTAAAATTTATCTTGAAATCATATTATCATCTTTACATTCTCCTAAAAAAATTATTAGAAATTATGTTCTTATAATTTGTTTGTAAAACAAATCACGTTTAATTTATCTATATGTTTTACATATACATTAAAAATCATTTTTTTAATTTTTTACCTTCTAATTATGTAGAAGATAATACTTACAGAAAATGAAAGTTTTTATATAATAAAATAAAATAGAGGAGCCTTATTTTCTTTTCATTTCTTTTCTCGAGTACCTCTATTTTACACAATAAAAATTATAATTTTGAAAAAGATTTGAATTAAATTTTAAGATATAATAAAATTGATTAATAGATGATGTAATTGATTAAGTAATTAGTTTGTTTTATGTTCAATTTGGTAACAACGAGAAATCGGCTCATTGGAAGGAAACATGTTTAACGAGAGAGCGATTCATCAGGAGGAGCATATTATATGCTAGAATTTAATATTTATGTATTATGTATTTTAAAATAGAAATAGTAATATAAAGTTTTAGAAAAATAAAGTGATTAATATACTAATATTTGATATAATATTAAAATAATGGAATATATTAAATAATTGCTCTTTTCTATAATTATTTAAAATTTAGGTAATGAACAACACTAAACGGAGAATTTAAAAGAAACCTTAATTTCATGTTTTAAATATAATTTTGTTTAAAAACATATTTTTTAGAATAGTTTTTAGAAAATTTTTGAGAATTTATTATATAGCCGTTGCGAAGCGCGGTTTAGTAAACTAGTACTTATATAAAGGAGAAGACGAGGGCGTTGAGGTGTCGTCTCTCAAATCGCTTCGATCTATTTTTCTAATTTTCTCAAAATTTTGAATTATTAATATTAAAAATTCGAAATTATCTCATTTTCCTTTAAAATCTTTACTAATGGAGGAAACTAAATATACAATATTAATATTCTTGTCTTTAAAATCTTTACTGGTGTACGAAACTAAATCTAGAATTTTAATATTTTCTTAAATTTTTTATTAGAAAATATCTCAATTGTCTTTAAAATCTTTACTAACGCGGGAAATTAAATATATCGAAAATATCTCAATTGTCTTTTAATTTTTACTAATGAAGGAAATTAAATATACAATTGTTAGGTCCAAAGTATCGTAGAAGGGGGGGTTGAATACGATACTCACAAATAATTCAATTTCGTTCGCGGATAATTCATTCAGTTCTATAACGAAATCAAACACACCAAACCAAACCAAGATTCGGGGAATATATCTTTTTATAAATATAAAACTCGAGGGGTGCTACAATTTTTAATCCGTAGATTAGCTTCAATGAGTTTAAGGTTACACAAATTCAATACAATGATCAAATTCTGAGCACTATTAATTTCTCTGAATTTCTCCGGCTCAAACTTCTCTCTCAGTAATGTCTCTGTGTATTGTACCTTAACTGAAGAAGACACTTCTTCTCTCTGAGTAATTGTAGACTTGTTTTAGAAAAACCATCGAACCAATTTAATCGAATTAACCTTGGCCGTTGGATCTTCATCAACCTGACAACAAAGTCACTTCACCACCTGCTTTTCCAAATTGAAAACTATCGAATCTTTAAAAAGAATTTACCATTCGATAGTTTTTAATAAAAACTATCGAAAGTCAAATTCTTTTAAACTAGAATTCTAATTGTTTTCTTTAAACTCATTCGATGGTTTTCTAAATAGAAAAACCATCGAAATCTTTTCTTGTACTTGACCATTTAGAAAAGCTTCTGTACTCCAGGGTGTTTCAGTTTTAGACTGTATCAATTTCTTCTGAGACGATAAAACAACTTGATCTTTTTAGTGCTGTCACCTAGTGAAACTGGTCTGGTTCACAGATGAATAACACTTGATCAATTCTTCTTTTATGTCTTCAATTCAATGCTTCTGATAAGTCCCTTGTAGTTCTGGTTGCTTCAATTAAATCACTGGAATCCCGTGGTACTAACCCTAAATCATTCACATACTTATGTCTTCTTGAAAGTCTTGTTTCTTTTGTTGTCACTGAGGCTTGAACATTTTCATGAACTTCTTTCCGTGACCTGTTTACGGACTTCAAGAATACATAACGTATTTTGATTTTTTGAGTTTACCTTATCTTCTTTGATTCAGGATTCCTGTGCTTCTGTTAATATTATTGTCTGTCTTGTCCTTTGTTAAGTTGTAGTTATCTCTGTTTCATCGTATGTTACATTATGCTTTACAATCTCCCCCTATTTGATTGGATAGAGTTCGACAAGCAAATACCTCGAGGATAACTCAACTAACTAAGGAAACATTACACTAATTAAAGTAAGACATCTTGAATAATATTAAATGCATTCTGGATCAGATATATATACATTTCCAGATTTCATACATTAAAAAACAATAAAACTTTATACATTTAAGTTGCTCCTCTAGTCTGAGCTGATTGTTCTTTTTGTCTTTTGCTTCTTGTCTTCAGTCCATTACGATCTCACCTTCTTCAATCATTGGATCAGAGTTAGCAGCTTGATAATCAATCACAGAAGGATAGTGCAGTGGTTCTCCAGGTTTAAGGATTACTCCTTGAATGTGTCTTTCAATGTACTCAACCTCTTGACCCCCTCCAGCCCACAACCATGCAATGTTAACATCTTTCTTGTTTAGCTTTGGCATGTTTGGTAGTCTGGGAAACACTTCCAATCCTCTTTCCACTCTCTTCCTATAGTAAGGAACATTCTCCATTAGAAATCTTCTCAGAGTTTCTGCTGCTTTGTCCTTCTCCGTTGATGTGAATCCAGTGGATCTAAGATACTTCTCCACTGATATCAGATAATTACTTGGATAATCTCTCAGTTTGTCCTCAGCCAAATAGCAGATTCTGAACAAGTCATTCGTCATGAATCTAACCATTGGAGGATCTTCAGTAATCTCTGGACCGACTTTCATCAAGATCTCCTTAACATGCTCACGAAGCAGTTCATTTAGCCTTGTCGTCCTCTGTATCTTGATGAGCATAACCTGCAGTTCTGTGTATGTTCTCTGTTCAAAAAACTTAATGGAAATCACAAAGGTACCTTTCTCATGAAAGTTGATCAATATGTTCCAGGCACCGTTTGCTTTAACCCCAGCTTTTAGAAAGATCACAGTATTTCTCAATGCAGTGAAGTAAGTGTGATCATCAGGATTTGCACTTCTTATGTCCTGAATTATGACTTGCACCTCCGCATTGTCGTTGACTTCTAATCCGTCTTCAACTCCACAAAAGGTTTTGTAAGCCACCTCCCAGTCAATACCTTCCTTTTGTGCTAAATCCATCATCTTCTTCTTCCTTACTTCAGCATACACCTTGAATCTTTTAAGCTTTTCACTCCTTAGAACTGTTTTTTGTCTCTCTCTCTCAGCTTGCCTGGCATCTATTGCAGCTCTATCAGCTTTCACCATCTCCAAGGCAGCTTGTTCTTCTAGTGACAGAGAATTTGCTTCTTCTTCCATATCATCATCCAAGATAAGATGTTCTATTGGCTCTGGATAATATGGCTCATGCTCCTCCTGTAGTGGTTGCTCTTGCATGATCTCAAATTCCTCCTCACTCTCTTCTTCTTGCATAATGTCTTCAATCCAGTACTGTATAACTGGAATAGCTTCATTGGTTTCCCAAACTACCCATCCAGTTGTTTGCCAACCTTCATTAGTCACTTCATTTGTTTCCCCTTCTCCAACTTTCTCCCCCTTAGTTGAGGAATCCTCGATGTAGTTATCCTCATTGTAAAAGGTAGTAGAAGGATCAGGTTGATGTTGTGAAGGTCCGGGTTGTTGGTTCCTCAACATATTCCAAATAGACTGTACCCTGTCACCTTGATTCTCCATGAACTCCATAATCTCCTTATTCATCTCATGCACAGAAGCTAGTTTCAGGTCAATGTTATCCAATCTTGAGTTGGTAGTCTTTTCAATGTGATCCAATCTCTTGTTTAGCTTAGACTCCACTCTTGAAAGGGTGTTCATTGCATCTTTTACCCTAGCTTGACCATCCCGGATAACCAGAACGTCTTCCTTCAAAGCTTCTTGTCCTTGTTGCAGAGCATTAACTTCATTCATGAAACCATCCTTAAGCTCTTTGACATCAGTCCTCAGTTCAACCAGTTCTTCCATATCTTCCTTCTTCAAGGAGTCCAATGCCAGTTTAGTACATGTTATAGTGCCAGATGCACTGCCTAAGACCCGATAAGTTCTTCTAGAATCAGCTACAGCCAAGTCAATCTTCTCTTGAATAGTCTTTAAAGAAGCATCGGCTTGACCAGAGGAGATCCCTTGGTCAAAGGAAGGTCTCAGTGGAACCTTGAATAGTGGATTCCCTTGTTTGTCGTGAACTGTCATCTCCTTGAGGGTGGATTGAACATGTACCTCTCTTTCTGTCAGTAATAGAAAATCATCTATGTTTGGTAGGGTTAGGGTGTCACTCCTCACATTTGGCTCTGGGTGTGCACTCAACGTTTCTGTTGGTGTTTCACTCATTTTTCCTTTCCCACTCAGGCCAGGTGTAAGTGTTTTTGTTTCACTCAATCCCTCTTTGCTCATTGTACCTGCAGAAGAAAACACCATAGCCGTCCTTAAGGAGGTCACCGGTGGTGCAATGGGGCTTCGCAAGTCCCCGTCCTTGGTTAAACCAAGTTGCTGATCATCCGTAGATGATGTATCCTTTGTAGGATCTAGAGTTTGAATCTCTAGGAGGCTAGAATCAGGCTCTATTAACATCAGAGATCCTGAAGCTTCCTCAATAGTCTGTGAAGACTTTACCTCAGTTAACTCCTCAATAGTAATTGATTCATTGTTACCGAGTTGTCGATCTGCACCTACGTCAGACCCTTTACCCGCAGGATCCAGATATGTTCCATTTGGGGAGGTAGAAAATGACCCTTTAGATTGTGCATTTAGGTCAAAGCCTTCTCTCGACGTCTGTGAAGACCCTTGGTTCTTAGAAACTTCAACCAGTGAACCTGACCGTAATATGGTCGGATCACCAGTTGCTTCCGTCAATTCTTTCTTACTTGATTGAGCTATGGGTTCAGATATAGCTTTCGTTAGCATTGCCCAATCAAAATCAGAAAAATCTGTGAAGGGTTCTTTGGATGAGAGAAATGAACTATCAACAGTTGCCTCGGTTTCTGTTCTTCTCCTTTTAGAGGTAGGCAGAGCTGCTGTTGAAAGGTGTATCTCCTTATGTGGTGCTGCTTTGGCACTATCTCCCTCTACACTCATGGATGTTTGTATACTGGGTATAGGAGGGGAAGGAGGTTCGTTTATGTTTTCATTTGGCTCGTCCAAAGGCTCTTCGACCGTGGTTAGAGATTGTGGGTTTGCAATCTCCTGGTCAGGAATGGCCACTGAGGGCTCTGGATCAACATCCATTGGTTCAGGTGCCTTTTCAGGTTGAGGTGGAGGAATATTAACTTCAATTACATGTTCCCCTGGGGGTAGAAGTGGTAGGGGCACCGTTCTTAGATATTCTGTGAGAACAGTGGGTACCCCTGGAAGATGATTCTTTCTGATCAGAGAAGTTATGGCATTGTTCTTCATCCTCATGCACTCCTGTGTGGCTTCACCTTCAAAAGTCTCCCGTTCATTATCTGTTAAGATATCATTGAGAATTAGCTGTAGGAACCTAGGATAGAAACAAAGCACATCGTCCATGCCCGTTCTTTCATCCAGTGGTCCTATGCACAGAATGACTTGATCAATCAGTAGCCTTCCTATGTTAATATGCCTATTGTGAGCAATGGCAAACCCTATCTTTTGAAGGAATAAGGGAATACCATTCAGATTTGTTAGCTTGGCAGTAAAAACATGGATTAGGGTATGAAAGAAAAAGTTCCATGGTTTTGTCAAATAATTCTTCAGAAACTCTCCCACAAAGAAGTTAGGTTGTTGACTTCTTATGAGAGTGAAGAAAGCATGTATCTCCTCAGTCGTGGGATCCGGAACAAGGTTTTCTGTTGGAAAATGTAGTATTCTATTAAAATCATGTTCCGTCACCCTTATTGTTCTGCCCCCTGGCACAACAAAACTGAAGGATCTCACATTATTCTCACTTGTATCCGTGGCGGTTGTGTACAACGCAGTCAATTGATCGATGCAAAGGACTACGGGAGTACTCAAAGCGTATGCCACTAATGAACGTGTGTTCAAAAACTCTGCCCATGCACGAAATTGTAAGTTCGTAATGGCTTGCAAGTTTTGAAACGAGACATGATTAGTCTTGGTAATAATAAATTCTCCGGCCATTTTATTTCAAATTTCCAGAAAATTAAGTTAAAACCAAAACAAATTTACCAATTTAAATTTAATTAATTATTACTAATTAACCAAACTTTTGACAAAATACCCCTTTTTCTTTCTAAAAACACAAACTCGAACCAAACTCACTTAAATTAGAACCCTAAATTGTTAACTTCAAATATCCACTTTAATTCAAAGAAATCAATTGAAAAACAATTAATTCCTAAAGAGTAACACTGTTAACAGTTGTATAAAGTTCAAAGATTCAAGTTCGATGGTTTTCTTCCTTGATACATTTCAAAAACTCAAAAAGAAACAAACTTCACGGTTAAAATCAATTAACAAAGAAATATTAGTAACTTTTTCAAGTTTTAATCGGTGAATTTGAAGAAAATATCGATGGAGACGTTCTTGTTTGTGTATGTATGTATTGTAAGTATAAAATTCCCTTGCTTTTCTTAAGATCTGAAAACTGATAGAGAAAACGATTAAGGCAAGTTTTTATACTAAAAAAACTGACAGGGGTAAAACCGTCATTTCTGGTTCGATAGTTTTTTAAATGAACTATCGATAGTTTTCTGTGAGGGCAAAAGTGTCAACTGCACCTCGATAGTTTTTCAAAAACTATCGAAGTGTTTGAAATTGTGAATTTAAAACGCTTTTCAGAAAAACTATCGAAGTTTCTGTCTTTTTAAAACCAAAACTATCGAACGCTTTTATGAAAATCTATCGAGAATTAAAATAAATGAAAATTTCATTCTTTTCGACAGATTTTTCTTTCTATTTCAAAAACCATCGAGAATTTAGATATGATTTATTTAAATTCACTTCGATGCATTTTCAAAGTATCCTAAAAAACTATCGAGAATTATTTTCGATAGTTTTTCCTTTCCTTTTCAAAAACTATCGAAAATTAATTTCGATAGATTTTTCTTTGTATTTGTAAAAACTATCAAATTTCCTAAAATTCGATATTTTTTGCTTCTTTTCAAATTTTAAAACTTGTTCATGTTCTAAAATTCAAAATTTTGTATTTCCTGTCAAGTTTTATTTTGAATAAATCTTTTAAAATTTACCAAAATCAATTGTTAACAGAAAATTCACAATTTTCTTAGAATAAAATCGACTAAATATCATCAAATGATATTAACCAATTAAAATCCAATAAATTATGCTGCATTAATCTACAATGTTAAAAACAAAGTAAATTAATTCAAATTAAATAAATGCTTAAATATTTAGAACAAATATTAGCATCTAAATAATCTTTAGAATTAATAACCAATTAAATGCCAGAAGATATATCATCCATAATTATGACATAAAATTAGTACAATAATCCTAACTACGAGAATTGCTCCAGAAAATAAATTCACGAGTCCTAAGGATATAGAAATTCTTAAACTCATGTATTCACTAGGACTATCTGCAGTTATTGACTTCTAATCAAAATCAATTAGAAAGATTTAACATCCCAAGTTCACCAACCAGCTTTGAAAAAGTGGATTCATCAAGCGGTTTAGTAAAGATGTCTGCAATTTGATCCTCTGTGGGTACAAAATGTAACTCCACAGTTCCATTCATGACATGCTCTCGGATAAAATGATACCTGATGTCGATGTGCTTCGTCCTCGAGTGTTGCACTGGGTTGTTTGAGATTTCTATGGCACTTGTGTTGTCGCAAAATATTGGAATCTTTGTCAACAAAAGTCCATAGTCACGGAGTTGGTTTCTCATCCACAAGATTTGAGCACATCAGCTTCCAGCAGCAATGTATTCAGCCTCAGCTGTTGATGTGGAAACTGAATGCTGCTTCTTGCTATACCAGGAAACTAACCTTCTTCCAAGAAACTGACAGCTTCCTGAAGTACTCTTCCGATCAATCTTACAACCTGCAAAATCAGAGTCTATGTATCCAATAAGATCAAATCCTGTATCTTTAGGGTACCAAATTCCAAGATTTGGGGTCCCCTTAAGATATCTAAATATTCGCTTAACAGCTATGAGATGAGATTCTTTAGGATCAGACTGAAACCTAGCACACAAGCATGTTGCAAACATTATATCTGGTCTACTTGCAGTGAGATAAAGTAATGAGCCTATCATACCTCTGTAGTCTGTGATGTCAACCTTCTTACCAGTTTCATCCTTATCAAGCTTGGTGGCAGTTGGCATAGGAGTCTTTGCTGTAGATGAGTCTTCCATTTGATACTTCTTCCGAAGATCTTTGATGTACTTGGACTGAAAAATGAATATACCATCTTGTTTTTGGTATACTTGCAGTCCAAGAAAGAATGACAATTCACCCATCATGCTCATTTCATAACGACTCTGCATTAACTTAGCAAATCTCTTGCATAGATCGTCATTAGTAGAACCAAATATTATGTCATCAACATATACTTGCACCAATATCAAATCATTTTTGTGCTTTTTGTAAAAGAGAGTAATCATTTTCAAGTAAGAATTCAGAGAGAGTGTCATACCATGTCCTCGGAGCTTGTTTGAGTCCATAGAGATCTTTGAATAGAAAGTACACAAAGTCTGCCAGTTTTGAATCCTCAAAACCTGGAGGTTGTTCCACATACACTTCTTCTTCTAACTCCCCGTTCAGAAAAGCACTATTCACATCCATCTGATATACCTTGTAATTGGAATGTACAGCAAATGCCAGAAACATTCTGATGGCCTTAAGTCTTGCTACTGGTGCATAGGTTTCATCATAATCAATTCCCTCTTCTTGAGAGTAACCTTTAGCAACCAGTCTGGCTTTGTTTCTCGTTACAATGCCATCTTCGTCCAACTTATTTCTGAATACCCATCTTGTTCCAATAATAGATTTTCCCTTAGGCCTGGGTACCAGCTTCCAAACTTTCTGCCTTTCAAATTGATTGAGTTCCTCTTGCATAGCAATCACCAAATCTGGATCATCTAGAGCATCTTCAACTTTCTTAGGTTCTGTTTCTGAAAGAAACCCATAATAGTGACATTCATTTTGTGATGTTCTCCTAGTTCTCACTCCTGTGTCCGGATCACCAATGATCAAGTGAAAGGGATGATCTCTATTCCATACCCTTTGTCTTGGCAGATGCGATCTTGATGATTCTCCTTGTTCTAGATGTTGTGGAGTGTGACTAGTTGATCCTTCTCCTGCTCCCCCTGAGTTGTTGACGGTATGATCTGTTGACCCTGTTGATTGACTAGTGGATCCAATAGTAGTTTGAGTATGTCCACCACTATCACCACTTGGTCCAGAATCATTATCATCATGATTATTATTAATAACTGTAACAACTTCAGGTTCTTCTTCATTGTCAGAGAGATCTCCTGATAAATTTTCAAATACCAAGGATTCAGAGTTCTCTCTTGTTTGCAGGCCTGGTCTTTTGGTGTCGTCAAATGTTACATTAAAGCTTTCCAACACCTTCTTATCTTCAATCACATATACCCTGAAAGCCTTAGATTCCAGCGAATAGCCCATAAAAATGCCTTCATCTACTTTGGCATCAAACTTGCCAAGATGTTCTCCATCTTTAAGTACAAAGCACTTTGCACCAAACACATGAAAGTACTTCAGTGTTGGCTTCTTGTTGGCCATTAACTCATACGGAGTCTTTTCATGATCTTTGTTGATCAGGGTTCGATTCTGAGTGTAGCAAGCTGTATTCACTGCTTCAGCCCAAAAGTAAGTGGGAAGTTTTGATTCACTCAACATGGTCCTTGCTGCTTCAACCAAGGTCATGTTCTTCCTTTCCACTACTCCATTCTGTTGAGGAGTTCTTGGTGCTGAAAACTGTCTTGATATTCCTTTCTCTGAGCAGAAATCATTAAGAACTGCATTCTTGAATTCAGTTCCATTGTCTGATCTGATTGTCCGCACAGGTAGCTTAGCTTCCACTTCTATCTTCTTGATGTGATCAATGATTAGTTGTGTTGCTTCATCCTTTGATTGTATGAACAACACCCACGTGTACTTGGAGTAGTCATCCACCATCACCAATGCATATCTTTTTCTTGAAAGTGACATAACATTGATTGGACCAAATAAATCCATATGAATCAGTTGTAATGGTTCAGCAATGCTTGTCATTCCTTTGCTTCCATGTGATGCTTTCTTTGACTTCCCTTTTTCACATGCTTCACATAGTCCCTCCTGATTGAATTCCATCAGGGGCAACCCTCTCACTAACTCTCTCTTTACCAAAGAGTTCATAGTTTTGAAGTTCAAGTGTGAGAGCTTCTTGTGCCATAACCAACTTTGTTCTGAAGATGCCTTTGCATAGAAACATGTAACTTCTCATTCACTGGTAGAACTTAAGTCAGCTATAAACAAATTTCCTTTTCTCACTCCCAGTTGAGTAAGCTTCTCATCCTTCCTGTTGGTGATCAAGCACTTGTCCTTTCTGAAATCTACATTGTAGCCTTTATCACAGAATTGACTGATACTAAGAAGATTGTGCTTTAATCCTTCAACAAGAGAAATGTTTTCAATGATGACATTTCCAGCTTTCAATTTACCATATCCCGTAGTGAATCCTTTGCTGTCATCTCCAAAGGTTACAATCGGGCCGGTCTTCTTAACCACATCTGTAAGTAGGGACTTTTCGCCTGTCATGTGTCTAGAACAGCCACTGTCCAGAATCCACACAACCTTTGAGCTTTTAACCTTACCCTGCAATCACAGATTGATTAAGCGGACTTTGGTACCCAAAATTGTTTGGGTCCTGAAGGTTTAGATACTTTAACAGGAGTAACATTCAATTTAGTCTTACCCTGTTTGATATTCATAGTATCTGTGGATTTAACATTATCAGTGCTTTTGCTACTATCATTCATCAACTTAAAATAAGCATGCATGATGTTGTACTTACATAGCATACACTCTTTCTTTCCACAGGGTTCATGAAGATCAGGCATGTCAGACATGTTATGCATTTCAGAAGTATTAGCAGTTTCTACTTTAACCTTTTTACATGTATGTGTAAGGTGTCCAGCAGAATTACAAATAGTGCACAACTTCCTAGATGCAATGGGAGAATATGGAACCATTTCCTGATTAACGATCTTCTTCTTCCCATTCCTGTTCTTTTTAGCATTACTAACTAAGTCATCTACTTCAGTTTTAGGTAATTCAGTTTTTACTGATTTCTATGCAACTTAGTCTTTACCTCTTTAACCTTCAACAAATCCTCCTCAAGCAATTCTTGTCTTATGAAAAGATCATCCTCATGAAAGAGTGGTGGAAAAGGCTTAACAAAACTGGAAAATCAACATTCTTAAGAACATGTGGAGTATTCCTTTTGACAACTGAAGGTGTCACAGGGAATTCCACAATCTTCTTACTAGCTTTCTTGTTATAGTCAAATCCTATTGCAGTTTTATTCCCTATGGCCTGAGTATCAATGATCTCCTTAGAAATTAGGGTGGAATTCTTAAAAGTATTCAGTTTCAAATCTAACTCTGAAATCTGCTTCCTGAGGATAGTCTCTATCTCATCATTACACTTGACCTTGTTCTCTAGGTACGCATTCTTTTGCTTAAGATCTTCTAATGTGACAGCTACAAGCTCTAGTTCTTCATTTTTAGATTCTAGATTTTTAATCTTAAGAACTAGTTTAGCATTTTCCATTTCAGATGCTAACATGCTTGTGTGTACATTAAACAATTCTACACTTAGATCTTGCACAGTTTTCTTGTACTCAGAGTTAGACATATCAATTGTAGTTAAGATAGGCACCTGAGATGATTGTGGTGATTCCTCTGAAGAGTCAGCCATTGGGGCAACATTTACATACTCTTCCTCTTCATCCGAATCAGTATCATCCCAGTGCTTTCCCTCTGCTATATAAGCTTTCCCTTTCTGCTTTCCAGAGAATGCCTTCAATTACTGTTTAAGCTTGGCATTCTCTTTCTTCAACTCATCATAAGAATCCTTCTTCTCATAGACATCTTTCTTGTCTCTTGCTTGACGAGGCTTCCGGCATTGAGTGGCGAAATGCCCTAACTCATTGCAATTGTAGCATCTTGATTTGCTTCTACCAATCATGCCAGTCTTGTAGCCTCCCTTAAAGCCAGTCCCTGGTGAATACTTGCTCTTCTGGAATCTGTTGGTTGAGCCCTTGAACTTGTACTTAGGGTTTCTCTTGAAACGAATATGACTAAACTTTGCAGCTAAGTACGCCATGGTTTTGTCTTCCATTTTCTCAAGCTCTTCTAGGGTGTAGTAATCACTTTCATCAACACCCAGATTCACAGAATCCATTTCAGCTTCTATAATCACCTCTTTTCTGGCTCTAGGGGTTTGAACCTGAATATCAGAAGTTGTTGGTTCATCCACTACAAGTGCTGATAATCTCACAAGTGCATTGTGCTTGTTATCCACTGTCCCTGGTCCGTAGATTATCACTCGTTGTTCTTGTTCCATCTCATAAGTCTTCAACTTGCCATAGATCATCTCTAGTGACATCTTTGTGAAGTCTATTCTTTCCCTTATGGATGATGACTTGTGTTCTACATGATGGGGCAGCGTCATCATGAACTTCCTGGTTGGTTTCTCTCAGTGGATAGGTCTTCCCTTTCATTGCCAATTCATTTAGAAGCTTAGTATATTTCTCAAAGACCTGAGTTATACTTTCTCCTGGAAGAGACCTAAAAGCTTCGTACTGAGAAGTCAGGATGTCCAATCTGTTTTCCTGCACGTCTTCAGTTCTTTCCATTGTCAAGTTAATGGTATCCCACATGTGTTTCCCGCTTGTACAGTTCATCAACTGATAGCTCATTTCTTTGTCTGCGGAGTCTGCCAATATCAACATCAAACCTGTATCCAATCGAATCAGTTCTTTGTCAGAATCTGTATACTCAGTAATATCCTTAGGTTGGGTGCCTTGAGGAATCCTGCTACCATCAGGAGCTGTAGATTCACTAACTGGTTTCATTGGTACAAACGGTCCGTTCTCTAATATGCCAATATACAACGGATTAGATGCCTTGATAAATAACAGCATCTTCATCTTCCACAAACCGAAATCATCTCTAGTAAACGGGGGAACTTTAATACCAGCGGTTGTCTTTGGAGCACTCATGGTTTCTGAAAATTTCAAATTGTTTAAAATTCAAGAAATTCCAATTAAATGAAAAATTTTGAAAGTTAAAAAAATTGCTTCGAATTTTCACGCTACGTTTGATTTTGGTCTCATTCACCGGATCTGATTTGTACGTCAATCAAGTAGCTCTGATACCAATTGTTAGGTCCAAAGTATCGTAGAAGGGGGGGGGGGGTTGAATACGATACTCACAAATAATTCAATTTTCGTTCGTGGATAATTCATTCAGTTATATAACGAAATCAAACACACCAAACCAAACCAAGATTCGGGGAATATATCTTTTTATAAATATAAACCTCGAGGGGTGCTACAATTTCTAATCCGTAGATTACCTTCAATGAGTTTAAGGTTACACAAATTCAATACAATGATCAAATTCTGAGCACTATTAATTTCTCAGAATTTCTCCGGCTCAAACTTCTCTCTCAGTAATGTCTCTGTGTATTGTACCTTAACTGAAGAAGACACTTCTTCTCTCTGAGTAATTGTAGACTTGTTTTAGAAAAACCATCGAACCAATTTAATAGAATTAACCTTGGCCGTTGGATCTTCATCAACCTGACAACAAAGTCACTTCACCACCTGCTTTTCCAAATTGAAAACTATCGAATCTTTAAAAAGAATTTACCATTCGAAGTCAAATTCTTTTAAACTAGAATTCTAATTGTTTTCTTTAAACTCATTCGATGGTTTTCTAAATAGAAAAACCATCGAAATCTTTTCTTGTACTTGACCATTTAGAAAAGCTTTTGTACTCCAGGGTGTTTCAGTTTTAGACTGTATCAATTTCTTCTGAGACGATAAAACAACTTGATCTTTTTAGTGCCGTCACCTAGTGCAACTGGTCTGGTTCACAGATGAATAACACTTGATCAATTCTTCTTTTATGTCTTCAATTCAATGCTTCTGATAAGTCCCTTGTCGTTCTGGTTGCTTCAATTAAATCACTGGAATCCCGTGGTACTAACCCTAAATCATTCACATACTTCTGTCGTCTTGAAAGTCTTGTTTCTTTTGCTGTCACTGAGGCTTGAACATTTTCATGAACTTCTTTCCGTGACCTGTTTACGGACTTCAAGAATACATAACGTATTTTGATTTTTTGAGTTTACCTTTTCTTCTTTGATTCTGGATTCCTGTGCTTTTGTTAATACTATTGTATGTCTTGTCCTTTGTTGAGTTGTAGTTATCTCTTTTACATCTTATGTTACATTATGCTTTACATCACATCAAAGAGTTAATACCAACCTCAATTTTGGTTCCGGTATGTAAAAAAATTTAGTTACCAGCTGTTGATTATGAAATATTATTATTACATTTGTTCAATTACATTTTCAGGTGTTGCGACTCCTATAGATGTTCGTCAAGATTTTCTCACTCTGTCACAGCAGAGACTGGATAAGATTAATTAGTCTGGTATGTATGCCTCCCTTGATTACAACAATGTAAATTCACCATGTTTCAACAACTAAATGTTCATTTTGCCAATCCAATATTATTTCTCTATATGCAAGAAACACCCCAAACTGTATTGAGTGTAAGTTGTTAATAAATAACTCATTCCATATTAAACCTACTTAATATTAATCTTTTCTACATATGAAGTATAATAAAAGTGGCCACCTGTTCTGAACCCAACTCACGTACCGCTTTAATTGGCGAACAGCCCAACCCTTGGAACATACTACAGCCCTAGGTGGCGAAGAGCCGACATCGAGGTGCCAAACCTTCCCGTCGATGTGAGCTCTTGGGGAAGATCGGTCTGTTATCCCTAGAGTAACTTTTATCCGTTGAGCGACAGCCCTTCCACTCGGCACCATCGGATCACTAAGGCCTACTTTCGTTCCTGCTCGACGGGTGGGTCTTGCAGTCAAGCTCTCTTCTGCCTTTGCACTCGAGGGCCAATCTCCGTCCGACCCGAGGAAACCTTTGCACGCCTTCGTTACCTTTTGGGAGGCCTACGCCCCATAGATTCTGTCTACCTGAGACTGTCCCTTGGCCCGTAGGTCTTGACACAAGGTTAGAATTCTAGCTCTTCCAGAGTGGTATTTCACTGATGGCTCGAGCCCCCCGGAAGGAGGTCTTCTTCTCCTTCCACCTAAGTTGCGCAGGAAAGGCCCAAAGCCAATCCCAGGGAACAGTGAAGATTCATAGGGTCTTTCTGTCCAGGTGACCACCATGCTATTATGTTGGATTTTCTCAATATTTCGATTTCTAAGAAGCTGTTCAGATTTAAGTTTGAGAACTCATGGCTTAAGGAGCAAAATTTTCTTAAGGAAATGTCAGCGTATTTGGTGGATATCCCTCCTATGCATCTGCTGTCTAAGTTGCTATTTGTTTCATCTTTGTATGGCTAAATGGGGCAGAAATTTATTTCACAAGTTCAGGGAGAAAGTTAAGAAACAGAAGAAGATTATTGTGAAGCTGGTTGACTGTACAGATGGGGCAAGTGTGAAGTTGTACTTTGCAGAAAAAGATAAGCTCGATGAGTTATTGCTACATGAGGAAGAGTACTGGAAACAGCGAGCTAAATTGTTTTGGCTCCAAGAAGGGAATTCGAACACGAAGTTCTTTCACTAAAATATCACGGGCAATTACCTTTAAATTAAAATATATTACCTTTTATATTTGTTATCACTAAAATCTCTCATTTCCAAAAATATCAAATGCAACCCTTACTTATATATTTTAAAACTTATTTTAATACTTTTAATTATTTAAAAAAAATTACCCATTTTAACAAGTGAACGTATTTTTTTAACAAATACAATTAATATAATTAAAACCCATCTAAAAATATTATAGGTAGTTACTTTATTTTAATTAAAACATGTTAGTTTTCCTATTTGTCCTTATTAAAAAAACTTACTTATTTTAACATGTCAACGTGTTTTTTTAATAAATACAAGTAATATAATTAAAACACTTCTAAAAATATCACGGGAAATTACTTTTTTTTTTAAATTAAAACATGTTAGATTTTCTATATTTCCTTATTATTAATATTATTTTATTATAAATTAATATTAATAATACCTCATTTATCTTCATCAGCCCCATCTGTATTTTTTAATTTTTTTTTTACGTTACAATTAATATTTAAGTTTCTCATTTTATAATTTATCATATTAATTTTTACTTTTATTTTAATATTTTCCATTCACATTAAATGTTTTAGTTTATTATTTTCTAAGGCCCGTGCCTTGCACGGGTTACACGCTAGTGCAAACTAATATAAGATATATATATATATATATATATATATATATATATATATATATATCCTTTATATTATATTATTATAGTATAAAAAGGAGAAGACGATAGTGGTGAGGTGGCGCCTCCCAAATCGTTTCAATCTATTTTTTCTAATTTTGAATTAATAAAAATTAAATATTAGTTAAATTCTCAATTTCTTTCTTACTATTTCCTAACGGAGGAAACTAAAAAACGTTCTCTACTAACCCAATTTATTTACTAATTTTTCTTTCTTACTATCTTTCAATGAAGCTAAATATGTGATGTTAATATTCCCCTAAACTTTCTCTTCAATTCCAATTTATTTACAAATTCTTTCCCACTATCTTCTAATAGAGGAAACTAAGTATACTATATTAATATTCTCCTAAATTTACTTTATGAGTCTAATTTATATACTAATTTCTTTTTTCCATCTTTGAATTGAGAAAAATAATAAATGAGATTATTTGAATTTATGATGCGCTATAAAATAAACTAAAATATAGAAGTTTAATTTTTCATTTCATTCACTTTCTTGAGTACATGTATATTAAACAATAAAAATTAGAATTGTTTAAAAATACTTAAATGAAAATTTATGACATAATAAAATTGATTAATAGATGATGTAATTTATTTAGTAAATTAGTTTGTTAATTGTTTAGATTTGGTAACAACAAGTGGACGAGAAAGCGGGTCATTGGGAAAAAAACATGTTTAACGAGAGAGCGATTCATTAGAAAGATCATGTTATTTTCTAGAATTTAATATTGATGTTATATTATGTATTTTAAAACAGAAGTTGGAATATGAATTTTGAGAAAAATAAAAATGGGGACAAATATAATAATATTTGATATAATATTAAAGAGTTGGGTTCAGTGGAGACTAACATTATATGGAGACTATCTTAATTACAAATAATAATATACTGTATCTTTTTTTTTTAAAACTATAATGCACTTCATCTTAAATAATTAATATAAATAACAAAACATATGCAAAACTACAATATTCTTAAAGTCCTTTTTTTTAAACCAATATTCTTAAAGTTCTTTATTCATCATCTTGCCTCACTTAATATTATATATAGTGCAAAATATTTATAGTGTACAAACACACTTATAGTTGCATGGTTGCAGTACACTGAAAAAATACATAATAAATATTAGGTGTTTGTATATTTTTTTTCTCATAATTCACGTCACATTCTTAAATTTTTAATGTATTTAGAAAAAATTATACAGAAACATAAAATCAAGGAGAACATATAAAATAATTTTCGACAAATTCATTTATTTGAAACTTTATATTAGTATTATTTCACTCTATACTACACTAAAATAAGAAAATCATAAAATAAAAAAATTAAAATATCCTGCACTGGTCTATAACATATCGTCCTAATCTAATTTGGTACGATAACAAAATTTACATCTATGTACAACAATTTTATAAATTGAAAATGTTTGATTAATTAAAAATATTTATTTTATAATTTTCAAATTATGTGATGCATAAATTTATTTTGGTTAGGTCTCTGTTCTTGTGTACTTTGATGAAATATATTTAATGCGCATGTATGTTCAAAATTATGTTAGGTTCTGCAATTTAATTAGCTCCAACATTGTTATAATATAATTTATTACAATTTTATTGAATATAAAAATATAAATAATTAAATTGGTAAACTTCAGCACAATATGCATAAGAGAATATTGAATAAGTTTATATGATGTATAACCTGCATAATGTGTAGGACAAAATGTTTTAAATGTAAATTTAATTCATAAAAAGTGCAAAACATAATACATGTCGTGTACTACATATTACAAAAAAATTAATTAAAAAATTATTGTTATTTTCCTATTACAAAAGAAATATTAAAATTATTTTTATATAATGCATAACATGCGTATTGCATAGAATGAAAAATGTGAATGTAAAATTTATTCATAAAAAAGTGCAGAATCTAGTATATAAAGTGCATTACATATTAGAAAAAATTTATTAAAAATTTATTTTTCTATTATACATAGGATAATGAAAAAGAGATAATATATCCATTTTTACATACTTCACGACCAAAGTTACATATTTTTTATGTATTTAAATAATTAAAATGAAAAACATTGTTTAATGTTGTTGTTGAGAATAAAAATTAAGTTTTAAATTGTTAAGTGTTAATTGAAATTTAAAATTTGTAACTGTCACCTTAATACACAAACCTGATCTTAAAATACTAGGTATAGTAGTTAGATTTGAAATTGATCCAACGGTGTTAGATATAGGTCTCTAGGTCTCCATTTTATACTAGGTCTCCTGAACTTTACTCTAATATTAAAATAATGAAAAATATTAAACAATTGTGTTTTTCTATATTTATTCAAAAGTTTGGTAAATGAACAAGACGAAACGGAGAATTAAAAAAAAGCCTTACTTTTATGTTAGAAATATTATTTTATTTAAAAACGTATTTTGTAGAATATTTTTTAGAAATATTTAGAGAATTTTTTACAAAACCGCTGCGAAGCGCGGCTTAGTAAACTAGTTTACTAAATAAATTACATCATCTATTAACCAATTTTAATATATCATAAATTTAATTCAAATATTTTTAAAATTTCTAATTTTTATTGTTTAAAATATAGGTACTCGAGAAAATAAATGAAAAGAAAATAAGACTTTTAAATTTTGTTTTACTTATATTTTTTAGGAGAATATTAAGATACTAATCTGATTTGAAGATAAATTTATTACTTCAAGAAAAAGTATATGATAATATTAAGATGATAACTCTGAGTTCAAAAGAAAGTTTAAGATAATATCAATATGATAATTTGACTTGAAGATAAATTTTAGGAAAATATTAAGATAGTAATTTGACTTAAGAAAAAAATTTAGGAGAATATAAGGTAATTAAGATTTCCGTTACTAAAAATTTAAAAGGCAATTATCTATTTTCTAACCTTTAATATTATTAATTCAAAATTTTGGAAAAATAAATCAAGATAATTTGAGAGGCGCCACTTCGTCGTACTTATATAAAAACAGTAAAAAAGAAATTAGTAAATAAGTTGGACTCGTAGAGTAAGTTTAGGAGAATATTAACGTAATATAATTAGTTTCCTCTATTAGAATATAGTTAAAAACAATTAATAAAGTTGAGGTGAATACTAACATAACATATTTAGCTTATGTTAACGGAGGAATTTGGTGATAACAAATTTCGGGGATTGCTGGTATAACGAAATTGTGATAACGGGGGATTTTGGGTTTTTGGATGTTTGGGGCTGGACTTGAAAAGTTTCTCGACTTGTTATATGTGTCGGATCCCATTCCAAGATGTTTGCGTACCCTGTTTATATATAGGGATCAATCCAAAGCAGTTCTGTGATAGGATAGTGTTTTTAATCCCTGTGATTGTTAAGGGATATCTTGAGATAAGTTGATTTTATCTTTTTAGAGTTATATTAGCATTGTGATTCTTTCCTGATTTGAAAGAATCGTTTGGAGGTATTTTTTAGTAATTGATTGATTTAGATTGATTGTTTTCTCGTTTCAAAGAGAGGATATTACTTAGTGGTTAAACAATTAATTATTAATAGATTAATATTGGGAAATTAGGAGATAATTGAGGCAACCGAAAATATGGCGTAACAACTACCCCCAGTTTTTCAGTGCAGCTTGATGGACTGGAGAACTAAGCGTGCTTTGATCTTCCGAATTTCCCGAGTCACTGAAATAACTAGGAGTAGAAGATTAGCAGATAATTACCTGTAATATGCCTGTAGAAGCGAGAGAGACAACATGATCTGCCCGTAATATGCCTGTTGTTATAAGGGAGACAACATATTGCACCCGTAATATGCCTGTTGCTATAAGGGAGACAACATATTGCGCCCGTAATATGTTTGTGCTTGCGAGAGAGACAACATGCGAGATGTGAGAAGAACATATGTACGAGTAGCTTTGTAATATGTCTCTCCATAAGAGGGAGGACTCTCTTCTTCATAAGAGGGAGGGCTCTTCTCTCCATAAGAGGGCGGACTCTCTTCACCTTAAGAGGGTGGACTCTCTTCACCTTATAAGAGGGTGGACTCTCTTCACCTATAAGAAGGTGGATTCTCTTCACCTATAAGAAGGTGGACTTTCCTCACCTTATAAGAGGGTGGACTCTCTTCTCCGTAAGAGGGAGGAGTCTCTTCTCTCCATAAGAGGGATGACTCTCTTCACCTTAAGAGGGTGGACTCTCCTCACCTTATAAGAGGGTGAACTCTCTTCACCAGAAGAGGGTGGACAGTCTTCACCTATAAGAGGGTGGACTCTCTTCACCATAAGAGGGTGGACTCTCTTCTTGGTGAGCTTCCGGAAGTACGGATAAGCACCCCGGAAGTACGGGTTTACCAAAATATGCCAAGCAGTACCCTCCTTATAGAAGGGCCTTCAAAAATAAATTTCAAGCAACACCTTCCACAAAGAAGGGCCTTCAAAAAATAATTTCCAAGCAACACCTTCATAAATAAGGGCCTTTAAATTATTACAAGCAACACATTCATCAAAGAAGAACCTTCAAAAATATCACACAGGGACAATCACAGAATCTAAGAATGTCCAATGTTTACAAGTAAATGTATGATGCACATGATGATATGAATGAATGCATGATGCGAATGATGCACATGATGATATGAATGAATGCATGATGCAAATGATGCACATGATGATATTAATGAATGCATGATGTGAATGATGCAGGGCCTTCAAAACAAGATTATTCCGAAGGGCCTTCACAAGACGATCACCCCGTAGGGACTTCAAACAAGATTATCATCTTCAAAAGAGGGTCTTCTAAAATATTATCCTCCTCGAAAGAGAGTCTTATAAGATAACTTATGTATACGGACAAAATTATAAGAAAACTTATCTTAATTTTGAAACGAACCACGAACCACCGTCTCCACCGTTCATCTCCTCCATTAAAGCCGCTCCAGATCCATAATAACCCTCTGTGTGTATTGTATAGATTGATTGTCCTCCACAATCAAATATTATCCCCTCCTTCTAGCGCCAATTGTTAACGGGGGAATTTGGTGATAACAAATTTCGGGGATTGCTGGAATAACGAAATTGTGATAATAGGGGATTTTGGGTTTTTGGATGTTTGGGGCTGGACTTGAAAGGTGTCTCGACTTGTTATATGTGTCGGATCCCATTCCAAGATGTCTGCGTACCCTGTTTATATATAGAGATCAAGCCAACACAGTTCTGTGATAGAATAGTGATTTAATCCCTGTGATTGTTAAGGGATATCTTAAGATAAGTTGATTTTATCTTTTTAGAGTTATATTAGCATTGTGATTCTTTCCTGATTTGAAAGAATCGTTTGAAGATATTTTTTAGTAATTGATTGATTTAGATTGATTGTTTCCTCGTTTCAGAGAGATGATATTACTTAGTGGTTAAGCAATTAATTATTAATAGATTAATATTGGGAAATTAGGAGATAATTGAGGCAACCGAAAATATAGCGTAACACCTTAAAGATAGTAAAAAAGAAATTAGTAAATAATTTGGATTAGTAGAAAACGTTTAGAAGAAAATTAATATAATATATTTAGTTTCCTCCATTGGACAAATAGTAAGAAAGAAATTGAGAATTTATATAATATTTAATATTCAAAATTCAAAATTTTGATAAAATTAGAAAAATAGATCAAGGCTATTTGAGAGCTCCACCTCACCGCCCTCGTCGTCTTCTCCATAATATTTTTTAAAATTTTAAGCTTTTACTTAAATAAAAAATTCAGAAGAATATTAAGATAATATATTTAATTTTTTATGTTAGTAAGTATATTTAGAAATAAAAAAATCAGGATAATTTGAAATTGGTTATTTACTTTCCTGCATTAGCAAAGATTCTAAATGCAATAATATTAAAATATTATATCTAATTTTCTCCATTATTAAAGATTTAAAAAATAAATTGAGATATTTTATAATCGCAAAATTTAGCAGAATATTAAAATTGTATAATTCGTGTACTCCATTAGTACTCCCTCCGTCCCGATCAATTTTATACGTTTGGTTTGGACACGGAGACCAAGAAAATGTATAAAAAATGAGTAAAATTAGATGAAAAGTGAGTAAAGTGGTGGAACCTATCAATATTTAATAATAGATTTGAGATAGTGGAGGAAGTAGTGGGTGTAATAGTGATTTATATTGTTATAGAATAGAGATAGTGGAGAAAGTAGTGGGTGTAATAGTGTTTTATATTATTAAAAATTACTATTTTTGGAATGTATAGAAATGAATGGTACGTCCCAAAATGGAAAGTGTATAGAAATGAATGAGACGGAGGGAGTAATGTTTTTAGAGGAAAGAAGATTAACATTGTATATATTTACCTTCCTTCATTTGTAAAGATTGTAAAAACAATTGAGATATTTTTGAATTTTTAATATTATTAATTTAAAAAATTTAAAAAAATTAGAAAAGTAAAACAAATCAATTTGAGAAGCGACACATAATCGTTCTCGTTTTATGCTTTATATAATAGGACGGTGCTGGTTGATTGATTTATACGATGATAATAGTATTAATTTATCCGGTTGAAATTCAAAAACTGATTTAAAAAAGAAGATGCATATTTTAAATTTTTGTGCGAAAAGAAGATGAATACGGGTAAATATACGAATCGTAACCGCCGAAACTCGTAAGATGTATCCGTACTCTCTGCGACATGAGTGAGAATGAAAAAAAAAGAATCTTTATGATATATACACACACAAAACTAATAAGTCTATACTATCCCCAACATATTGCGTGCCTGTGCCTATATAATTTTATATATCTATCTCTATCTCTATATCTCTCCTCTCTCCACTCCATTCCTCATCCCTACAAATCAATTCATTTCTTCCTCCGATCAAAACCCTAACAAACACACACTTACACGCACACACTTCAATCCACTCATCTCTTCCCGCCAGTTTGATCTGTATCGAAGCGATTTGCATGTGATTTCACTCTTCAGATGTTTGATTCAGCCGATTACGAACCCTAATTCAGCTTCTTCTTCGTTATGTCAAGGTAAATCCGCCTCTTTTCGCTTTTACGATATCGATTTATTGTGTATCGTGGTGATGTTTGTGGTTTGATTGGATTAAGTGAGGATTTTATGTGAATTGAGCTTGTGATTTGTGATGTTTAGGTGTTTTGTGATTGTATTCGGCTTTGATTAGCGTGTTTGTGTGAAAATTTGATGGAGATATGCGGTGATTGAGTGACGGTAGCTGCAATTGCTTCGTTTTTTGTGGTTCGGATGTGTATGTGTTTCGGAGATGTTTTAGAATTGATTTCAGTTGAGGTACTGATTATGTAATTGTACTCGGTTGATTGGTTATTATTGTATGTCAAGTTGTCAACTGGATGAGTATAAACATAATTTTTATTGGCATTGGCTACAACTTGCCTTGTTTTGTATTTTGAGCATAATTTTAGATAATTATGTATCTCGGACACTGTTAAAGATTATATAAGATTCTGGTAAGTCCTTTCCCTAACGCCTTAAGGTTTTAGCAGAACTAGTAACTTATTTGACATGTTAGGTACTAATATGGTGCAGTGAGATTCTAGAAACTTGTGGCTTTTGAGCATATATTGCAAGTTTGGAATTGGGAAAGGTGTTGATCAAGTACCTTTATGTTTCTTATTAAAATCAATAGTGTGATGAGGCAGGATCTCCTGAATTTGTATAGGATGCCGAGGAGATATAATCGCTTCCATTTCCTACTTGTATCTAATAGAATTTTGTGTGGATGACTCGAATGCATGTTTATATGAAACAAATGTATGATGATTACTGGACTTTTGGATGCTTTCCTATTTTGATTAGGATGTGATTTCTGATGAAGTAACAATAATATAAGTCTACTAAACAATGATCACTTGAGTTGTCGCGTGATTTTCTCCGTTTCTATTCATTAATTTAATTCTTAATGGTAGCCCATAGCCCTATCTTTCACTAGTATTTTACCAAACATCAAATGGCTTCAGCTCTTCACCATTTAATCAAATTATATGATTTTATCACATGGGTGTTTAAATTGGACATGAACTTAGCAGTAATGATTTTGTATTCTGGGTGATTCTCCGTAAGGTGTAATTTAGGAGCACATCGAAACTTGTCTTGAGAGAGTTGCTATAGTACTGTAAGTTTTTAATGCTGAACTTCTTAGTAGCTTGTTGTAGTAATTATTCAATTAAATAGAGTGATATACTAAAACCTGATTTTTACCATCATCTGTTACTTTAGTACTTGCAACTATACTTCCGGAACTCTTTACAAGTGACACAGGAGGATAGCGTGATATATGCGTCAAACTAGTGGTGTTATATGCAGCAGCGGAACCAAGATTTTGGCGTACTAATTTTAACAGATAAAAGGAAATCAACATAAAAGTTCCAAGTTTTAGCAATCAAATTCCACTTGTACATCTCAAGCATAGTATATCATGCTTATAATGATATAAAATATATCTCAGATATAAGTCATGCCCTTGGTATGGTATATCGAATTTGATGTTTTACATGGTAAAACATGGATTTTTTTTTTTCTAAAAATTAACAAAGAAAATAACATTGTTTTTTCATGATTGATAGATTATGGGTAAAAGGGTTAATAATAAGATCTATCATTTAGAGAATTATTTTCCAATTCCTCTCCGTTCCGATTACAGAACAAGGTTATTACAATTTTTAAAAGGAGGCTTCTGTGTCAGGAATATTATAGTACCTCAGTTTGAAGACTGAATGGCAGATGACCTTTCCGTTGAAGACTTGAAAATATGCACAATAAAGAATTAAGTTTAACCTTTCAATGCGACAACCTGGATATTGATTATCTACATGATTGGTTATCTGTTTATTTTCCTGTTTAGCTTTGTCTACAGATAACACAAACAAACGAAACTAGACTAAAATCACAATGTTCATCTGATAATGAACAAATCTATAGCTCTTTGTGGTTTGTCTTATATATGACTGGTGGGAGTTTAGAATAGTTTGTTTCAGCTCTTTTGAATAAGATCTATGGACACGGAGCTGCAATTATCTGTCCATAATATTTTCATTGCAGGCAATGCTTAACCAGAGTATTTGTTAAAAGCAGAGGTAAGATATGCATTCTGTTTATCTACTTCTTATTGTCATATAAACAGATTTGAAGAACTTTGCAAATATGCAAAAGTGTAAGCTATTAAATCAACAGTTATCTACTCAATAAATTAGTTATGTTCGATGAGGTTTATCAAGGTGTAATTCATATTGTACATTTTTATAGCCTCAAGAGTATTACAGGAGCTGATAGCAGTTCCATTGTTCAAATACTCTTTATTTCCCCTGAAGTATATTTGTTGTTTGTCATATTGCCCTTTCTTATATCATTTCCTTCGTTTGTGTATATGTTGAAACATGTCATTTATGCTAAAATGTAATCTGGCAGCCTTTTATGTCTTCTTAACACGTTTTTTTATTTCACTTGTCAGACACTGATATGAATAGACAGGAGTTCACAAACGCTATGACTGTAAAATCAAAACAAAATGGCCTGGAGCTTATTGATTTTGATGGACACAGAGAGAATGAGGGAGAGTCCAACGTTGAAATATATGTAGGGTTAGAGTTTGACTCTGCCGAAGATGCACAGGAGTTTTATAGTTTACATGCAACGCAGTTAGGATTTAGGATTAGGGTTGGCCAGCTGTATCGATCAAGGACTGATGGATCAGTTATTTCTCGAAGATTTGTTTGTTCTAAGGAGGGTTTCCAGACAAATTCAAGAACGGGCTGTCCAGCTTTCGTTAGAGTACAGAAAAATGAGAATGGGAAGTGGGCAATTGCAAATATAAACACAGAACATAATCATGAGCTTGAACTTCCGGGTCAAATTTGTCCACCACAAACACAAAGGAAGCCCCTACCAGCTTCAAGAGCAGAACCTGTGTCCACGAGAACTGGAATTAGATCACATGAATCGGATGATCCCTTGAGTTTGATTGATCTCAAACGTCTTAAAAGGGAGGAAGCGGAAGGAGAGACTACTGCAGGGTTTGGCGAAGAACCTTACAAAGGTCTTGAATTTGTTTCAGCTAATGATGCTTACCACTTCTACAATTCATATGCTGCTAATGTCGGGTTTAGAGTTCGTATCGGGCAGTTATTTCGCTCAAAAAATGATGGATCTATTACATCGCGAAGATTTGTGTGCTCAAAAGAAGGGCATCAACATCCTTCAAGAGTAGGTTGCTCTGCATTCATGAGAATACAAAGACAAGAATCAGGACTGTGGGTGGTTGATCGTCTTCTTTTAGAGCACAATCATGAAACCAATTCTCCAACAGATGCTACCAGAAAAAGACCTGGTGCTGCAAAGGTATTTAAGGAAGAAGTTATGGGTGAGTTAGAAAATTTAGATTTAGTTGAATCTAATGGAGGCTTCAGCCTTGCCAAAAGAGGACGGGAAAGTAACATAGGAAGTGATTGGTATGGTGTGCTTTTAGAATACTTTCAATCTCGGCAAGCAGAAGATATAGGATTCTTCTATGCGATTGAAGCGGTTGAGGGTAAATGCATGAATGTGTTTTGGGCTGATAGTCGGTCTAGATTTTCTTGCTCTCAGTTCGGGGATGCGGTTTTTTTTGATACGACATATAGGAGATTCAGTTACACTGTTCCATTTGCTTCTTTTGTTGGGGTTAATCATCACAGACAACCAGTGCTTTTGGGGTGTGCTTTAATTGCTGATGAATCAGAGGAGTCCTTTACGTGGGTGTTTCAGTCATGGCTCAAAGCTATGGCAGGGCGATATCCGTTGTCAATAGTAGCTGATCAAGACAAGGTCATTCAGCATTCAATTGCGCATGTGTTTCCAGGTACTCATCATCGTTTTTCTGCAGCACAACTTATGGTGAAGGAGCAGGAGAATTTAGGTGCACTACTTTCAATGGATAACGAGTTCAAATATGAATATGAAACATGTGTTTCACAGTGTCAGACAGGAAATGAATTCGATTCTGCATGGAACAGGCTTGTCACAAAATACAACTTGAAAGAGAATGTTTGGCTAAAGGAAATGTACAGAATGCGCAGGTGTTGGATTTCTTTTCATTTAAGGGGCACATTTTTTGCAGGCATCCTTGTGGATGGAAGCATGAAGCCTTATTTTGGTACACTTCTGACTGCCCAGACACCTCTTAATGAATTCCTTTTACGATATGAAAAAGGTCTTGAGCAACGTCGCGAGGAAGAAAGAAAAGAGGATTTCAATTCGTTCAACATACAGGCAGCCCTGCACACTAAAGACCCCATTGAGGAACAATGTCGAAGGCTTTATACAATTACAATGTTCAAAGTGTTTCAGAAAGAACTCTTGGAATGCTATGGTTATGTTGGAATAAAATTAAATATGGAAGGTGTTATTAGTAGATTTATGGTGCAGAAGTGTGGCAATGGAGATGAGAGGAACACTGTTGCCGTCAATGCTTCCAATCTCAATATCAGTTGTAGCTGTAAGATGTTTGAATGTGAAGGTATTCTCTGTAGACATGCATTGAAGGTATTTCAGATAATGAATGTTAGAGAACTTCCCTCTCGCTACATTTTACATCGGTGGACCAAGAATGCCAAGTATGGTATCCTAAGGGATACTGATTCGGGAGGCGGTCAAGATTTTAAGGCCTTAATGTTGTGGAGTTTAAGAGAAGAAGCTGGGAATTATATTGAGGCAGGCGTAACATCGCTTGAAAGGTACAAACTAGCATTTGAGATCATGCAAGAGGGCAGAAGAAATCTTTGTTGGCAAAACTAGTAAGTACCAAGGTGAGGCACATCATTGCTTGGTTACTTATTTAAGCTTTTCTGTTCCTTTGCTCTAGAGTTTTGTTCATCCCTCTCTGTAATTCGGGGTTGCTTATGACTTATTGAGTCTGAGTTGAAATTCCATTCCTTATTCTTAATTCAAGTATAACAAAACTATATTGCATCTTTCATTCTCTTTCTTTGCATCAGTGGTTTGCCTGCATTACGAATAAAAAATTCACGCCCAACAGAGTTAATTGCTGAACCTAATTAGGGCTGTAAAGGCACAACTATTAAATAGTTGAACATGTAGTGCTATTTGTCTCTGAAATTGTGATGCCTTTTGCGTCTTTATTCTGCTTAATTCCACTTGGTTATCTAATATCTGTAGTGCGTTGGAATGAAAATTTTTACCTAAAAATTAAAGTATTGGCCCATTGTTAGCATAGATGAGTGGTATGGGAGTTTGTGTTAGAACGTCATGTTTACATCTGAAACTACTGAAGTGTCTAGGTCAATGTCAACATCCTAAAATCAAAGTTTTACTCTTTCTGTATCTCAGTTGGTCATTTATTCTGGAACAAATCATGAACATAGTGAACCATGTAATTTGGAAGGGAGTAATGAAAATTATCTTCTTGTTTTTTTTTGCTAAACGAAAATTATCATTTTACTTGCAAAGATTTGGGTATCATGTCAAGCCTGTGGATTTTTACTAAAATTTAAAGATTTATCATCTTGTCATTTTAAATGTCCTCTTCTATCATCTTCTCTGTTCTCTTGTCTGACATCAGTTAAATTTTGACTTGTTTTTTTTATTTTTGTTGCTTCCAGGAATCTTTATTTGGAAGGTAAACTTGGATCACATATTTGGAGTTTAGGGGGACAGCTCAAGAAGTCTTAGCATCAGTTTGGTAAAGAGCGATTTGCTTTTGATGTCGAAAGCGAAGAGCAAACAATTGCTTTTTGAGATGTTTTTCCTAAACTTTAAACTGACATCTTATTACTTCTGGTTCACATCGGAATTGACATAGCATTTTCATGTTTTGTTAAATTCTAATTTCAATGGTTTGAGCGTATGAATGACATGGGGCAGTGTCTTTTCTTGTACCTTGGTAGCAAAATTTCTGTTTAATATACTCGGGGCAGTTTCTGGAAGCTTGGCTATGGTCGACTCTTTTTAATTTCTAGATATATAACGTAAACTCCATTTAGGAGGCCGTGCAGCGACTTTGCTTTTCGTTACTTGTTTATATTTTGGACAAAGGTGATTTAATAATTAGCACAGAAAGGGTTGTTTTCTAGCTCATGTTCTATGGTAACATACTTCGGATCTGGCAGGAACGGAATGGATGGATTCTGAACTTAGAATTTGAAATCGAAACCATATTTGGGTCTACCCTGCAGTATGCAACTTCATATGGGCAGTGTCGGGGGAAAGTTGCTTTGTAGTGGTAAATAAAGGACTGAAGATGAATTAGCCAAAAAAAGAAAGGCTTGAAGATGAAATTTACAATCTAAACCATTTCTATGAATTTCAGTCGGCAGGTTGCAGAAAAATTCCTAGAGGAGCAGGAACATGTAGATTTTAGAGGTACCGGAAATAGAAGCAAATACAATCCTTTTTTATTTTCTTTTGAAAAATACAATCCCTTTTTTTATCATACAAGTGTTTACTTGGTCATTTGTAAAGCAATCTGCGAATAAACGGTTCATTAGCTTGTTCTTATTTAGGCTATACTGAGGGAAGAACTTATTATGTGACTTGTTCTCACTTGTAATCAATTTATTTTATTGGAGGGAAGAACTTGTGTAGATTCTTTTAAGTTAATCTTAAAAACAAAGTTAATTTTCAGTTAAAGTTGATAAATAACAAATAAGTTAAAAACAAAATTTTATTTACAATAAAATTAAGTCTTTGGTATAAACCTTTATTAATAAATTTTTTTACTTTTATTAATAAGTTTAGTTGAGTCGTTAATTATCAAATCCTTTTATGAAAATTACACAAAATATTTATTTGGAATTAAATGAAACATTTGGTTGATACTTTAATTTTAAGTTTTTTTTTTTGAAAGAAAGCAAATTTCATTAAAACGGCAAATCGTACATGAGAGTCTCCAACAATATAATAGGAGACTCTCTCACACCAATGACCCCAGCTTCAAAAACCGAGTCTGATTTGGTTAACTTGAGGTTCTTGTCTTCGATAAACATTCCTTTACTGTCCCGTAGCACCATTCTCATTGAAAACGACTCAGCCCCATCAAACACATATGCGTCTACATTCACCTTCACGCATCGCATCCTTCCTATGGAGGCTTCCATCATTGAGAATCAATCACCAGACCTGGAGCTCTACCATTAGTGTGTCTCATAATACTTGCTTTAGCCAATTTCCAGTTTGTCACCATCTTCGAACTCTAATCCATAGCTAAAGCAGGGGTTATTGTCTTCTCTTCCCACACTCTATTGTTTCTCCAGAACCAAATACCCCATAAAACTGTAGCTATCCCAAATACCTCTTCATTAGGGGCATTGTTGAGTTTATCGAGTAACCATTCAGGAGCTGAAGTAACAACATGCATATTATAGTTAGCCCCAGCATACGCCCACCGCTGAGCTACAAAATGACAGTCAAAGAACACGTATAGTAAGTGTTCAATATCTGCAGAACACATAGAACAAGTGATGGGAAGACTCACACTTTTAGAGTTTAATCGATCCCGGACAGGAATGTTATTACGACAAAACCTCCAGAGAAAATTTTAACTTATGAAATATCGTGAGCCTCCAAATCTTCTTCCACCCTTCACTTTGAACCACACTATCTACTCCAATATTTTGACCATGCCACATTTGGTATCCATTCTTCACAGTATACTGCCCGTCGGTAGACTTTACCCACGCCACTCTATCCCTAACCTCTCTTTGAGGAACAAAAATGCCAAGTATAGCATTGGCATCTTCCTCTTGAAATGAGCTTTCACCCGATCCACATCCCACTATTTTGTTCCCGGAATAAACCAACTTGAGACAAATTCATTTGTACCGACATATATATGACTTTATTGAACATGGAAGTCTCTCTTATCACGAAGCCAATGATCCTTGGTTGCAGCTATATCATCACCGTCTCCCACAACCCACCTGAAGCCCGAATATAACGATTCTTTAGCAATGTGTATCCCATTCCATATAAAACTCGAACCTAAACCTTTAACAGCTTTTAAAAAATGCACATTAGGATATAAATATTGCCTTATATAGGCGAGCCACCAATGACTGAGGTTGATTTAAGAATTTCCAACATTGTTTGCCCAACAGAGATATATTAAACTGGTGCATATTCCGAAATCCTAGCCCACCTTTAATTTTTGACATACTCATTGCTTCCCAAGAATGCCATTTTATACCCTTATTACTATTCCCATTCGAATTCCACCAGAAGCTATTTAACATTCTCTCAATCTCCTGACATAAAGATTTTGGGAGTAAGAAACACGACATTTAGTACGCCGGAATAGATTGAGCCACATTTTTTTTATCAAAATCAGTTTTCCTGCTCTCGACATCGGTTTGACCTTCTACCCTTGTATACGCCTCCATACCTTATCTTTGATAAACCCAAACACACTTTTCTTTGACCTACCAATAAGAGATGGTAGTCCTAGATATATGCTCCCAATTATCTCCTGAGACACCCCAAGGATCCTAGACAATTCTTTTTGTTTATCTCATCTAACTATTGGAACATATAAATCACGGTGATGTGTTTTATGATATAAATTAAAAAGTTCAAAAATAAGATTAACCTTAATCGCTACGGCGCAAGCGATTTAATTCCACGTCTTCTACTGAATTCTTTGATTCCCTTTGAGCGAAGTATGACCTTCGATCTCCCAAAGTTTCCTCTCCTCAAAGCCTCGAAATTCCACCTAGGTCTCAATTTCGATTTCTGTTGTGTATATATTTTTATCATGGACAATTAGGTCGGGCCTTCCAATGACATTCCGGGTCAAGCCCAATGTCATTAAATATTAATTCAATCCACTAAAGAATTAATATTTGCACTACCGTTCCTAATACCACAATTCTTTTATTATTTAATTCGGTTCCTATATTATTTGCTTATTAAATTCCCCACCTTTAAGATATCGCATGTCCATTAATTAAATTAATCACTGACAATTAATTTAATTAATATTTTATTTATCCTTTATCATCCACTCAACTTTATAATAATGTGAGAAATTAATCTGTCTGTAGGGCTTCACATAATTATCTTTATGAGCTTTCAAGAGGACATCATCAACCCGAATATTATCACGACATGGATTCCTTCTGTAATTAATATCCCACTCTGCATGCAATGTCATTGCTCAACACATAATATTGTAATTAATAATTAATTATATCTTATATGAATCAAAGCATGTGCATTGCATACAAGTGTCAATCACTACATCCGGATTAAGAACCTAAGCAATAATAATATCATAGAATCTTAGTTCTTCTTAACTGTCAGAATAAAAGAACAATTCTAATATTTTAATCATGTTCAATATACACAAAGTATACAAGTATTATTCAATAGTCAAGATAAACTATTCCCAAATAATACTTCAGTCATTTCAGTGGGTTGTCTAATACCACTTAGACTGTGAACCTTTATTATATTATATATAGACACTGATAATCTAATCTTCTGTTATCACATTTGATACTAGATTATCCATAATATATAATAAACAGACAATGTAATAATATGCAATCAAGATTCTTAATAAAATGAAAAATGTTATATACTTCAAACGAATAGTTCAGTATAAAACCCAACACTAACATTCACACTAAAAAAATTATTCCCGACTTCTCCTCGTAAGCATTAAGGAGAGTTTTTGCAGCAACTATTTCCTCCGTATTTGCTTTGAAAAACAAAAAGCTATCATCCGCAAACAATGAATGAGTAACAATCAGAGTTGTATGACTAATTTGACAGCCATGAATAGACCCATTCACAGCATCTTGGTCAAGAGATTTTGAAAGACCTTCAACACAAAGTAAGAATAAATACGGGGAAAGCGGATCCCCTTGGCGTAATCCGCGTTTTGGAACAATAGGACCAATATAAGAGCCATTAAAACATACCTCGTATGACACTGAAGTAACACAAAACATCATCCAATTTATCCACCTGCTACAAAAACCCATGTTTTTCATCCTTTGCTTAAGATAATTCCAATCCACACGGTCGTACGCCTTGCTTATATCAAGTTTTAGAGCAATCTCCCCATCTCTTCCACTGTTCTTCCTTTTCATATGATGGATGATCTCAAATGCTACTAGAACATTATCAGTTATACTTCTACCTGACACGTACGTGAACTGATTTTTTGATATGACATTTGGCAAAATAACTTTGAGTCGATTAGCCAAGACTTTAGCTAAAATTTTGTAAAGGACATTGCATAACTCTATCGGGTGTAAATCCTTCATACAACTGGCACTCTCTTTTTTGGGAATAAGGACTAGATTCGTGTTATTTAAATCAGCCGGGAACGAACAAGTGTTAAGCCAATCTTTACAACACTCATATACCTCTTTTCCCATAATCGACCAAAACCTTTGGAAGAAGGCAAGATTCAACCCATCTGGTCCGGACGCTTTGTCCGGATGCATATGTTTTATAGCTAAAGAAAATTCTTCAAACGATACTTCCTTCACCAACTCTCCATTTTGCTTTGCTGTGACTATTTCACTACTACCAGAATGCTCCATAACGACACCATTAGACCCTACAAACACGTTGTTAAAGTACTCTTGAACTAATCTTCACATATCTTCATGACCCTCCACTCTCTCGCCTAGTTCAGTCTGCAAGAATGCCACATGATTATTATTTTTCCTCGCTGTTGCCACAGCGTGAACGAACTTTGTGTTCGAATCCCCTTCTTGGAGCCAAAACAATTTAGCTCGCTGTTTCCAGTATTCTTCCTCATGTAGCAATAACTCATCGAGCTTATCTTTTTCTGCAAAATACAACTTCACACTTGCCCCATCTGTACAGTCAACCAGCTTCACAATAATCTCCTTCTGTTTCTTAACTTTCTCCCTGAACTTGTGAAAGAAATTTCTGCCCCATTTAGCCATACAAAGATGAAACAAATAGCAACTTAGGCATCAGATGCATATGAGGGATATCCACCAAATACGCTGACACTTCCTCAAGAATTTTTTGCTATTTAAGCCATGAGTTCTCAAACTTAAATCTGAACAGGTTCTTAGAAATCGAAATATTGAGAAGATCCAACATAATAGCATGGTGGTCACCTGGACAGAAATACCCTATGAAGCTTCACTGTTCCCTGGGATTGGCTTTGGGCCTTTCCTGCGCAGCTTAGGTGGAAGGCGAAGAAGGCCTCCTTCCGGGGGGCCCGAGCCATCAGTGAGATACCATTCTGGAAGAGCTAGAATTCTAACCTTGTGTCAGGACCTACGGGCCAAGAGACAGTCTCAGGTAGACAGTTTCTATAGGGCGTAGGCCTCCCAAAAGGTAACGGAGGTGTGCAAAGGTTTCCTCGGGCCGGATGGAGATTGGCCCTCGAGTGCAAAGGCAGAAGGGAGCTTGACTGCAAGACCCACCCGTCGAGCAGGGACGAAAGTCGGCCTTAGTGATCCGACGGTGCTGAGTGGAAGGGCCATCGCTCAACGGATAAAAGTTACTCTAAGGATAACAGGCTGATCTTCCCCAAGAGCTCACATCGACGGGAAGGTTTGGCACCTCGATGTCGGCTCTTCGCCACCTGGGGCTGTAGTATGTTCCAAGGGTTGGGCTGTTCGCCCATTAAAGCGGTACGTGAGCTGGGTTCAGAACAGGTGGCCACTTTTATTGTACTTCATATGTAGAAAAGATTAATATTAAGTAGGTTTAATATGGAATGAGTTATTTATTAACAACTTACAGTCAATACAGTTTGGGGTGTTTCTTGCATATAGAGAAATGATATTGGATTGGAAAAATGAACATTTAGTTGTTGAAACATGGTGAATTAACATTGTTGTAATCAAGGGAGGCGTACATACCGGACAAATTAATCTTATCCAGTCTCTGCTATGACAGAGTGAGAAAATCTTGGCGAACATCTATAGGAGTCGCAACACCTGAAAATGTAATTGAACAAACGTAATAATAATATTTCATAATCAGCAGTTGATAACTAAATTTTTTTACATACCGGAACCAAAATTGAGGTTGGTATTCACTCTTTGATGTGACGTCTCGTCGGAAAAAGTTGGTGGGGATCAGTAGGTGTTGACTTTCCTAAAAATGTATAGCACCGGATTAATTTATAACGTAGTTTCATAATACAGAAAAGATTATGTTTCAAAGCAAAGTTCTTTACTAGATCTGGTAACTAAATGAAGCATACCATTATCATTTAGTATCCACTATTGTTTGCACATGAATCTTTGGATCAGTCAGCACATATAGTCCAAATTTAAATATTTGGTGAATTATCACACTGAGAACAAAAATACCAATCCTAAAACAGGTGAACCATATGATCAGGCTCATACTTGCCCATAACGTAGACCTTCTTGTCCTTCCTAATTGAAATCCTATTGTTATAAAAATGCACTTCCATCCATTCTTAAGTATTGCGAGAACAGAAATAAGATTGCACCATATTTCAGGAGCAAACATCACATTCTTTAGAACCATCACACTATCCCCAAGATCCAGCTATAAAAACTAATCCCCACCACATCCAAGTAGGTGTTGTTTCCTATGAAAATTCTTTGTTTACTGAAGTCTATTTTGAAGTCTATTTTAAAGAGTACCAATTTTTCATCCCGATGAACACGTAAACAATTTACATTTTCATTTGGCAAAATTAGGTATAATAATCAGGTTAAGGATTTATAAAATCAAGAAATGAATTGAGTGTCAGGAATTGAGTGAATTGTATGTTTAGTCGATGTGAAACTGCTTGTTTAGTTATGTAGTTGAAGGTTGGAATGCACGAAGTAAAGATGATAACAAAATGCTAAAGCAATCTGCGAATCCAAAATTATACAAAATGCTAAAGCAATTTGTGAATCCATAATTGAAAATTTGTGTTTATACAAAAATACATAGAAACACATTCTTAGCAACGTTTCAAAATCCAATAAAAAATAAATTATTTCAAAGTATTAAAAATTATTCGAGTTAGCGGACTTAATGTACAATTTGGACTAGAAGGAATTAAAATTAATCCAAATCGTATAAATAACAAAAGAGAACTGTGCCTAAAAAGAAAAAAGAAGAAGAGTAATCCCCAGCAAGAAGCAAGTTTTGGTGCGTGTATGTAGGTAGGTTATCTAAAAATTTGAAAAATGAACCCCACTGTTATAAATAAATATGGTGATTGTCAAAGTTTCTCAGAGAAGCTATTGAGATTAAAAATATTTTAATGGCACAATGTTCTATACAACTTAGGAGGCTTATTGATTAATCTTTGGAATTACTTATCTTGTAAGTCTTGTAGAGGCGGTTGTGAAGGTGGCCAAAGTTGGCTATAAATAGAACCATCAGACTAATGGTCATGTACATCAAAGAAACTAATACTACTTCACTAACTCTCATTTCTCTGCAACTACTTTTCTTTATTAGTAGTAGTACAAATTATAATTTTATAACACGTTATCAGCACGAGCCTCTACCAACTGAAGTTTGTTCAACAAAGGAGGTACGATTTAATTTTAATTATTATCATCTTTGTTTATTAGTTATTTTAATTTATTAAATTATTGTTTAATATTAAAGATGGCTATGCCGTCAGTACTACTATAAAGATGGCTCTGCCGTCAAGTAATATTCAAAAGTTTTGTGGTCGGCTATGCCGTCGTAACTTTTGAATTAAATTATTAATATATACATATAAATTTAATTAATTATTTAAATCTTGATGTGCAATATTTTATCATGTTCAAACCTGTATCAGAATGGCAAACCTTGCAAAATTAGAGTTTGTTGCTTTGGATGTGTCTGGGGACAATTATCTATCTTGGGTGCTAGATGCGGAATTACACCTTAGTGCTAACGGATTAAAAGACACCATAGAATCAGGAAAAGCCCCAACTGTTGAACAAAATGCCAAAGCTATCATTTTTCTCAGACATCACATTCATGAAAATTTAAAATCTGAATACCTAACTGTCAAAAACCCACTCACCCTTTGGAATAATCTTAAAGATAGATTTGATCACCAGAAACTTGTCCATTTGCCACATGCCCGTTATGAGTGGATTAATATAAGGTTGCAAGATTTTAAATCTGTTGCTGAATATAATTCTGCCCTGTTCAAAATAAGTTCAAAACTGATTTTGTGTGGTGAGAATATTACTGATGCTGACATGATCGAAAAAACCCTCTCAACCTTTCACCCCAACACCATGATCCTAGTGCAACAATACAGGGAACACAATTTTCAGAAATATAGTGAGTTGATATCTCTCCTTCTTGTAGCTGAAAAGAATAATGAGTTGTTGCTGAAAAATCATCAGATACGTCCCACAGGTTCTGCCCAGTTACCCGAAGTACATAACACGTCATTCTGGAAGAATGAGCGTGGAAAAGGGCATAGAAGAGGACGAGGTTATGGACGAAACCGTGGACGTGGAAATTTTCGTGGTCGGTTCCGAAATCATTATAACTCTGGCCACCTGAAGTGGCAGCGTGATGGCTACAACAACTCTGGCCACCAGAAGTGGCAAAATGATGTACCAAATAAAAGAAAGGCACCGCAGGAAGGAGATACTAGAGATATATGCTTTAGATGTGGGGCTCATGGGCATTGGACCCGTACTTGTCGCACACCTGAACATCTTGTAAAACTTTATGAGTCATCTAAAAATCAGAATGGACAAAGGGTGGAAACAAATTTGGCAAGTTTTAATGATGAACCAATCAACAAGACCTCAAATGAACTAGATAGTAGGACTAATCTTTATTATGACCTAGATGAATAGTTTTTATGTACGCTTTTGCTTTCTATGTAATGTTCTATATATTTCTGTTTCGTGTACTTGTTTTAATGAAAATATCGTTTATTTATTTATGTGTGTATTCAGAGTAAGTATGGAAGATATTTGTATTGCTGACTCTGCCACCACTCACACGATTCTACAAAGTCGACAATATTTTTCACAGTTAACTAAAACCAACTCTCAAGTATTGACGATATCGGGTACATCTAATATGATCGAAGGTCTTGGGAAGGCTAGTTTTATTCTACCAAATGGAACACAAATTCATATACCAAATGCCATGTACTCTAGCAATTCAACTAGGAACCTCTTAAGTTTCAAAGATATTCGTCTTAACGGTTTTCACATTGAAACTACTAGTGAGGATGGAAACGAATATCTTTTAATCACTTCAACCACTTCAGGCTACAAGAAAATTTTATAAAAACTACACTCAATCTCTTCTGGATTGTATGCCACAAAAATCAGGATCATTGAGTCACACAGTATCACTATTCCCAAAATTATAGACCCAAAATTACTTACCCTATGACATGAAAGACTTGGTCATCCTGGAGTTTCCATGATGCGACGTATTATAGAAAATTCTACGGGACATCCTCTTAGAAACCAAAAGATCATACAACAAGATGAACTTCCTTGTTCAGCATGTTCTCTAGGAAAACTAATTGTTCGACCATCCCCTGTTAAACTTCAAGTCGAATCCCCTAAATTCTTAGAACGGATCCAAGGTGACATTTGTGGACCCATTCATCCGTCTTCAGGCCCATTTAGGTATTTCATGGTTTTAATTAATGCATCAACTAGGTGGTCTCACGTATGTCTACTCTCTACACGAAATACAGCCTTTGCCAAACTACTCGCTCAAATTATCAAATTACGAGCTCAATTCCCTGACCACCCTATCAAATCAATTCGACTAGATAATGCTGCGGAGTTTACATCTTCAACTTTCAACGATTACTGTATGTCGGTAGGAATCTCAGTTGAACACCCAGTAGCTTACGTGCACACACAAAATGGTTTGGCAGAATTTTTAATCAAGAGACTTCAACTTATTGCTCGTCCTTTACTTCTCAGAGCCAAACTACCCACATCAGTTTGGGGTCATGCTATATTACATGCTACGAACCTAATAAGGGTCAGACCATCTGCCTATCATAAACAATCTCCCCACCAACTAGCCCTTGGTCAAATTCCTGATATATCTCACTTCAAGGTTTTCGGTTGTGCCGTATATGTTCCTATTTCGCCTTCACAAAGAACTAAAATGGGACCTCAAAGAAGAATAGGAATATATATAGGTTTTGATTCACCATCTATCATAAGATATCTTGAACCATTGATTGGTGATGTGTTTACTACTCGATAGGCAGATTGTCATTTTGATGAGTCTGTCTTCCCTTCATTAGGGGGAGATAAGGTTGTGCATAATTTAAATTCTGAATTGACATGGAATACATCAGGATTGAATGCTTTAGATCCTCGTAATAATCAATGTGAATCTGAGGTTCAAAGAATTATTCATATGCAAAATATTGCTAATCAAATACCCGATGCTTTTAGTGATTCTAGACATATTATAAAATCGCATATACCTGCCGTTAATGCTCCATCAAGGGTTGAAATTCCTATTCATAAATAAATTCCTAAAAAATTGGTTGGTGATTCAAAACCACGCTAGAAGCGTGGCAGACCTATTGGTGCAAAGGATGTTGTACCACGAAAACGGAAATTGACTGGACCTGCTCAAGAAGTAGCGAGTGTTCCAAATAATACCCCAGAAGTGGTATTACCTCCTAATGAGGTTCGAGCTCCTGAAGTGGCTGTAATGAACCCCCGGAAGTAGGATTGCCCCCAGAAGTGGGATTACCTCCAGAAGAGGATATTGCCCCTGAAGTGGCACATGCTTCCATAGAAGCAAAGGTACCTGATAATTATGAGATCTCATTGAGTTATTTACATAATGGGAAATTATTGGATCGTGGGAGTTCTGAGATTGATGAGATATATGCTTTTTCCGTGGCATGTGATATTTCTATGAACTGCGATCCTGAACCAAAAAGTGTGGAAGAATGTCGACAAAGAGATGATTGGCTAAAATGGAAAATTGCAATCCAAGAGGAATTGTAGTCCTTGCGCAAAAGAAATGTATTTGGACCTGCAGTCCAAACACCAGTTGGTGTGATCCTTGTGGGGAATAGATGGGTATTTGTACGAAAACGAAATGAGAGAAATGAAATTGTGAGATATAAGGCCCGGCTAGTGGCCCAGGGATTCTCTCAAAGGCCTGGATTTGATTACCAGGAAACTTACTCTCCTGTAATGGATGGAGTCACTTTTCGTTTTCTAATAGGTATGGCTTGTATAGAAAGATTGGAAATGCGTCTCATGGACGTTGTGACAGCCTACCTATATGGATCACTTGATTGTGATGTTTATATGAAAATCCCCGAAGGATTAAAATTGGAGGAAACTAAGCCTCGTCATTTGTACTCAGTTAAATTACAACGATCAATATATGGCTTAAAGTAGTCTGGTCGTATGTGGTATAACAGGCTTAATGAGTACCTATTGAATAATGGGTATATTAATAATCAAGTGTGTCCATGTGTGTTTATTAAAAAGTCTCAAACTGGTTTTGTTATTATTGCTGTATATGTGGATGATCTAAATATTGTAGGTACTTCTGAAGATATTACTAACACTGTTGATTATTTGAAAAATGAGTTTGAGATGAAAGATCTTGGAAAGACAAAGTTTTGTTTAGGTATACAGGTGGAACACATATCTTCAGGCGTATTTGTTCATCAATCAACCTACACAGAAAAGGTTTGTTAGGTCCAAAGTATCGTAGAAGGGGGGGTTGAATACGATACTCACAAATAATTTAATTTCGTTCACGGATTAATCATTCAGTTCTATAACGAAATCAAACACACCAAACCAAACCAAGTTTCGGGGAATATATCTTTTTATAAATATAAACCTCGAGGGGTGCTACAATTTTTAATCCGTAGATTAGCTTCAATGAGTTTAAGGTTACACAAATTCAATACAATGATCAAGTTCTGAGCACTATTAAATTCTCTGATAATTTCTCCGGCTCAATTCTCTCTCTCAGTAATGTCTCTGTGTAAATTGCCTTAACTGAAGAAGACACACTTCCTCTGTTAGTAATTGTAGACTTTGTTTGTGAAAACTATCGAACCTCAATTGTAGAAACAATCTTGGCCGTCCATCTTCAAAATCAACCTGACAACAAAGCAAACTTTTCACCTGCTCCTTAAATTAAAAACCATCGAATGTATAAATTATTTTACCATTCGATAGTTTTTAAATAAAAACTATCGAAAAGCAAATTACTTTACATTTGGTTTTCTTTTAACTTCTTGTTTCATGTTCGATGGTTTTCTAAATAGAAAAACCATCGAACTCTTTTCTTGTCTTTGACTTATAAGAAAAGATTCTGAGCTCCAGGGTGTTTCAGTTTTAGACTGTATCAATTTCTTCTGAGACGATAAAACAACTTGATCTTTTAAGTGCCGTCAACTAGTGCAACTGGTCTGGTTCACAGATGAATAACACTTGATCAATTCTTCTTCTATGTCTTCAATTAAATGCTGTTGATAAGTCCTTTGTCGTTCTGGTTGCTTCAATTAAATCACTGGAATCCTGTGGTGCTTAACCCTAAATCATTCACATACTTCTGTCATCTTGAAAGTCTTGTTTCTTTTGCTGTCACTGAGGCTTGAACATTTTCATGAACTTCTTTCCGTGACCTGTTTACGGACTTCAAGAATACATATCGTATTTTGATTTTTTGAGTTTACCTTTTCTTCTTTGATTCTGGATTCCTGTGCTTCTGTTAATATTATTGTTTGTCTTGTCCTTTGTTGAGTTGTAGTTATCTCTTTTACATCTTATGTTACATTATGCTTTACAAGGTTCTTGACCGATTTTACATGGACAAATCTCATCCACTAACTACGCCAATGGTTGTTCGATCACTTGAGGTTGAAAAAGATCCATTCCGTCCCAGAAAAGAAAGTGAAGATGTTCTTGGACCTGAAGTTCCATATCTTAGTGCAATTGGTGCTCTTATGTACCTCGCAAACAACACACGACCTGATATTGCATTTGCTGTCAACCTACTTGCAAGATTCAGTTCTGATCCAACTAAAAGACATTGGGATGGAATTAAACATATCTTGAGATATCTCCGTGGGACGATTGACCTTGGATTGTTCTTTTCAAACAACTCGAAATCACAGCTGGTTGGATATGCAGATGTTGGGTACATGTCAGATCCTCACTTTGGAAGGTCACAAACAGGTTATTTATTCACATATTGTGGGACTGCTATCTCTTGGAAGTCTACAAAACAGACTATGACTGCAACTTCATCAAATCATGCAGAATTACTAGCAATCCATGAAGCAAGTAGAGAATGCATCTGGCTGCGATCCGTCATTCAACATATTCGACGATCATGTGAATTATCAAATATCACAGATAGTCCTACAGTTATGTTTGAAGATAATTCAGCTTGTATTAAGCAGTTGAAGGAATGATACATTAAAGGAGATCGAACAAAGCACATATTACCGAAGTTCTTCTACACTCATGAACTACAAGAGAATGGTGACATTGAGGTACAAAAAGTTCGTTCAAGTGATAATTTGGCTGATATACTAACAAAGTCACTCCCCACATCAACGTTTGAAAAGCTACAGAATAATATTGGCTTGCGAAGACTGAGAACCTTGTTACATCAAGATGTCAAATTGTGAGACATTTTATTCAGGGGGAGACTGTACTCTTTTTCCTTCGTCAAAGTTTTTATCCCACTGGGTTTTTCCTTACAAGGTTTTAACGAGGCAGTTAATCTCTATAATAACTTAACTTACATTGACAATCAAGGGGGAGTGTTATAAATAAATATGGTGATTGTTAAAGTTTCTCAGAGAAGCTATTGAGATTAAAAATATTTTAATGGCACAATGTTTTATACAACTTAGGAGGCTTATTGATTAATCTTTGGAATTACTTATCTTGTAAGTCTTGTAAAGGCGGTTGTAAAGGTGGCCAAAGTTGGCTATAAATAGAACCATAAGACTAATGATATGTACATCAAAGAAACTCATACTACTTCACTAACTCCGATTTCTCTGCGGCTACTTTTCTTTATTAGTAGTAGTACAAATTATAATTTTACAACACCCACGAAAGTCCCTTTTCACTTCCCCCCAATTTTTCGATTTTAGCAGTTACTATTACAATTTCACTTTAAACCCAAAGCCGAATTCTAATTCTTCAGACCCCCCTTCTCAGGTTCATATGTACATTCTACTGTTGTTGTCTGTTTCTTTTATTATGTGTACACGATCATGTTACTTGTCCTTACCTGGAATTGTATTGTTGTTGTTTACTCTTGGTTGTTTTTCACTCACTTTTTCCACATTACTTTAATTATTAACGAAGTTATGAATATGGTATGTATTCTCTTACTTGTCCTTATTTAGCATGTCATTTGATTATTTATTGGTATAATGTTGTTGGGTCTTAGAGCTGGTTTCCTGTTAAAAAGAGGATTGTTAGGATGTTCTAGGTTTAGAAACAAGGATTAAATGTGGACAAGCAGAACAGAATGAACCCCAGGATAGAGAAAGTGGAGGATAATTTTGTACTCAATTTTGGAATAATTTTGTACTCGATTTTTGTATTGGGGGAGGGGAATTGTATAGAAGTTTATGATTAAGTACAGGGAAATTTAGCCTGATTTTAGAAAACAGACTTTAAAACACACATATACTACTTGTCCAGTCCCTATTTTTGTCCGAGTGAAATAATAACTAGACATGTATAATATAGGAGCTATGGGAAAAAGTAGCGGAAATAAGGTATATGATGTCCTTAATAATTGTGATATCAACTACTAGGGCCTGAGACTTAATATATAAGGTATGTTTGTATATGATGTCTGATTTTATTATTATGCATTGCTTTCTTGTTCCGTACGAACTCTGGTACAGGTTTTTTTTTTCCCTTTTCTTTTTCGGGGAGGGAAGTTGTACCCATACATGATCTTTGAAATTTTAAATTTTGTAGGATAATGTATTTAAGCATTTTATAGTGTCTTTCTTCATCTGATTCAGAATTTACTCTTTACAGCAGTTGTCATGGATTTAGGCTTGCACAACTCTATCACTAAAAGGCAGACGTTTTCAGGGGATAGTAGTTGTTGCAACAATGAAGATAGGATTAGTAATCTACCTGATGCTATACTTTCGCTCATACTTTCGTTCTTGCCAACTAAGGATGCTGTAGGAACTACTATTTTGTCGAAAAGATGGAACTATATTTGGACTTCCGTGAAGAACCTTGATTTCGATTCATCGTCAACCCTTAATCGGGGTTGTTATGACAGTTATGATGAATTTTTAAATTCCTTTCTGAAATTCGTTGAACGGGTACTTTTTTTCCATGATGGAAGGTCTATTGATAAATTTCATCTTTCATCAAGATCCGAAGTTTGTGCTATTCAGTTTTTTACATGGGTATCTGCTGTGGTACCATGTCACCTGAAAGAGCTTGAAGTTAATTCACCAGTAATTCGCCACGCAGACATGCCTTCAACCAAATATTGGCAAGTTGATATGCCTTGGAGTCTTTTTACATGCAAGACATTGACCACCTTGAAGTTAAGTGGGGGTTCTGTACTAAATCTTCCAACTCGCGTATGCCTTCCAGCACTCAAGATCCTCCATCTCAATTCTGTTATATATGTAGACGATGTCTCTATACAAAAGCTAATTTCTGGTTGCCCTGTACTTGAGGATCTGGATATAGAGAGACATGAATGGGATGGTGTTCGGGTCATTAATATATCTTCTCCAACTTTAAAAAGATTTTCCATGCAGTTCTTTTTGTATGGTTATATCGAAAGATGTTCATACAAGATCTCTGTCAGTGCCCCTAATCTCGTGTATCTTAAATTGGCTGATAATATGGCCGTGGAGTACTCTTTATATGATATGCCCTCTCTGGTAGAAGCGCAAATTGGTATTTATAATGATGACTCTCCTGGTTCACTTGAGCTTCTTGAAGAAGTAACTCATGTTAGAGTATTACAGTTGTCTGGAAAGATTCTGGAGGTACAAACCTGATTTTTTTATTGGAACGAATAAACCAAATGGTCAATTTTACTAGATTTTTCTCGAAAGAAATCTTCTAACTTGTATTGATCTTCTACAGTTTATGGAATCTGATGAAGATTATGAAATACCCGTGTTTCACAATGTTGCTCGTTTAGAGTTGGGTGCCAACAAACAAGCTGGATGGGATTTACTAGCCGAGTTACTTGAAAGTACGCCAAATTTAGAAGTTCTCGTCTTTCCAAGGGTAAGTTTTAGTTCAATTTGCTACCAACATAGTTGAAGATTCTTTTGGTAGGTGTCCTCCATTCATATTTGTTTTTCCTATCTTCTAGTGTTGGTTACAATAGCTAATGTTTTGGTTGGTACCTTGTCTTTTTGAAGAGAACTGAACAAATCTACTTAGGAGCAAAAAACTAAAATGCAACAAAAGTCATTTTCTCCAATTTATCGGGAACTTCCAGAACAGTTAAAATATATTTGATGTTCAATTATTTAATGCTGACAAATCTATCTTTATCCACCATCAACTTTGCTCTTAGTTGTTAGTTTTGCATGGTTATCAAATATCGTCCTCCCATTTTGGAAACTAAAGCAAGTGAAAACGAAAATGTATGATAACTAGTAAAGGAGCAAAAAATTAAACTAAGCTTTGAAGTTGACGCCATTGTTATCTTTTGGCTCAGGGACTTGTGAAACGTAAAATTGGCAGAAAGCCATACTTTGAATTTGAATGGTATACACCGGAAAGTGTGCCTGGTTGTCTGGTACTCTCTCTTGAGACCATTATAATTCATGAATTTTTCGGGAAGAACTGTGAGATGGATTTGGTGGAGTATTTGCTGGAAAATGCAAAAGTTTTAAAACAAATGACTATTCATTTTCTATACTTCAAGCAACAGGAGTCATGCCAAAGGAAGTTGCTGCGTTGTAGGAGGGCATCGCCTGCTTGTAAACTGGAACTTATATTAAAAGATGGTTTTTAGCTACTGCTGTTAGCAGCTAGTCTGAGCTGTCAGCTTTTAGGCATATCTGTTGCTTCCCAGCAAGGTTTACATATTGTTCAGAATGTTAAGCACCCCAACTCCCCAAGTACGCTAGCTACTTCATATTTGTAGATTGCAAACACTATTGTTCTCTTTATCTCAGACTGAAAAGTGTTTTGCTAGTCTTTCCACATATATCTATTATCGTTTCAGATTTTGCTTTGTAGTTTGCGTAAAGGTTTGTCACACTTTATTTTATACATGGTTTGCACAAGCAAATGTCTTGCTCAAGAGGTATTGTGATATGAGTTGAGCATTCAAAGTGATGGCGGAAACGGTCTATGTTGAATGGTGCCGTTTGTTCTTGAAAATGTTGATCTCTATTCTGATATTAGAGTAATAATGAAGATGGCCCTGCAGAAGTAATGAGCACTCATCATTTGCAGAAATTTAAGAATCTTTTCGATTCAATGTTTCGTTTTAGTGTAGGACGTAGATATACCAGTTGCGAAAGTAGTACGTTGGGCACTTGAACTTTGGTTAGATGTCTTCTTCAAACAAATCTACTTCCTATTTCTTTCTATTTCCCTTTTTGAACCTCTACCTAAAATTTATAATCATAAAATATTAATTACAGACTAAAATGTTATTGTTTGAGGGATTTACACACAAAAAAACTCTATTACCTCAAGAAATTTCCCGAGTTCAATCTCAAGTTTATATATATTATTTAAAATTATCCTATCTTATCAATCATTTCTACTTGTAAAAATAATTAGATAAAATTGGGAAAAGAATGACATTAAGATTTACTCAAAGAAGCCTAGTAAATGAAAGGGAAGGCCAATTTAGAAAATATTATTGTCAGAATTATTTTCAAATTTTTACCAATTATTTATAATATATTGTATTTGCTACAAATTGTAAAAAATGGGAGAAAATGTTACAAACATAAAAATTAAGAGAGAGAAAATGACATTTTCCCGAGTTACGTATACAATTAAACCTCTTTAAAAGAATAGCCGCGTGATCGAAAAAAATATATTACTTTATTGAGTTTATTATTTTAACGAAAGTAAAAACACGTTGTGGAAGGGGTTAATGAGCTATTTCAGTATTGTACAATGCATAAACTTTCAGTTGGGTTACCAGCCCAAAAAAGTTTTCGGTCAAACACTTGAACCACCAAAACTTTTCAATTAGGTGATGTGATGTTAGTCCCGTTAAAATAGTTAACGGAATGCTGACGTGTACAGCGACGAAACGAAATTTAACTACAATTCTATCACTTAACTTTATATCAATTTTCAATTAGAATACCATTCAATTTATATGCTTATAAATCGATACATATGAACAAATATTTCAAAGATATCATATTTTTTTCAATCCAAAGTATAATTTTTTTATACTCATTCAATTTATATGCTTATAAATCGATACAAGTGAACAAATTTTTTTAAGATATCACATTTTTTCAATCCAAAGTGTAATTTTTTTCAATTTGTAATTTTTTTTAGGATGATTAGAATTTAATTAGATTCAAAATTGAACATACCCATTCAATTTATCTGTTTATAAATCGATACATGCGAACAAATATTTTAAGATATCATATATTTTTTCAAACCAAAATGTACTTTTTTTTGAAGTTGTAAATTTTTTAGGATGATTAGAATTGAATTTAATTTAAAGTTGAACATACCCATTCAATCACATAACATACCCCTTGAAAGTTTTCTTTGAATCGGTAATTGTTTTCGGATGATTAGAATTTAGTTTAATTTAAAATTTAACATACCCACTCAATTTATATGTTTATAAATTGATACATACGAACAAATATTTTAAGATATCGTGTTTTTTCAATCCAAAGTGTAATTTTTTTCGGATAATTAGAATTTAATTAAATTCAAATTTTAACATACTCATTCAATTTATATGTTTTTTCAACAAATATTTTAAAAAAATTCAGTTCAAATTTTAACTGTTTTTTCGTTCAGTGCCCTAATTGAAAGTTGATGGTACTTTAACAGCGCTCCGTTAAAGTCAAACCAATTTTGACGGTAATGAAAATTTATGACTGTACAGTGTTGTGATTAAAAATAATTGTTACTTAAATTATGCGATTGAAAGTTTTTTTGGACTGATAACCCAACTGAAAGTTTATATATTGTACGGTGCTGAAACAGGTCATTAACCCGTCGTGGAAGGGTTATTCATATCTATATTTGAAGGGGGTTCTCCTCACTAAACCCGGAATTGACCCTTTCAGTGTGAAGCAGAGGAGATTTCTTCAGACCCGTAATTCAGGTCCTCTTGTATTCTTCTTTTGTATTCATATCCTATATATTATTAATCATATTGTTTTTTTTTTAATTATTAACCATTACATTCTGAATATGAGCTCAAAGGAATTGAATATACAAACATACATAAGATGATGTGATTGTGTTTGTTTAGTGTTGTCACTTTAATTACTGGGGCGTTTGGTTTAATTTGATAGGTTGTTTATGTTTGTTTTGTCGTAGTATTTAAATTACTTGAATGGTAATGTTAACTGTAGGCTAAGATCACTTATGGCGCAATAAGAATTAAGATGGTTAATATCGAGAGTGGGATTAGTTTCATTTGAAATGTTCAAGTATACGAGAGGTGCTTAGGTAATGTAACATTCTAGAGGCATAAGTGCTTATCACACTTTTTTCTTTACACGAAATGCATTGCTATTGTTTACTACTTCGATTGTTTTTTACTTGTTATACTCAATATGCTCATCACATACATTAAGAACAGGGGAATCATGTGTGGGAGGTAGTGTGGTTATAATATGGGGAATTCATAGGTTGCAGTAGTAGTAGTAGTAGTAGAATCGTTGTATTGATAATCTAAGGAAGGATTCATGTTAAATATTGACAATAGGGCTGAGCATTTATATCGAGATATGGAGTGTATTGTATTGAAAATTAACAAGTATACCAGAAATGCATACATAATTCCCTAATCCATCTGCGCGTGTGAATAGCCCTCTTTCTCTTGTACCAGTTTTTTTTTTGTGCAAGTTTTTTCTCTTATAATTGCATACTACTTACATGAATACTATCATTGTTACTTTATGTGTACACATGCAGATAATAAAAAGTATCTAAATTTAGTATAGAAATCGAAAACCAAAAAACATTCAGAAAACTTTGCCTGAAAAAGAAAACACCTAAATAGAAAATAGACCATGTTTTTTTTTGTCTTTTGTGCGAAAAAATATTAGGTAAACATCATGAATTGGTTATCGAAATGAAAAGACCTAGAATTTAGGAACTATGGGAAAAAGTAGAAGAGATCTCAATGTGCTAAGAACGATCAAAAGTTATGAGACTGGCAAGTAAAATTCCTCCCTCTGAGAAAGAGTTGAGGGTTTCATGAATTATGTAAGTGTTTGGAAGTTTCATTAAATAAAACCTTTATTTTTTGTTATTTTATTGTTCACAAATTCAACATGGACTTGACGAAATATCAACTAGGGGCGCAACTCAATGTAAATGCGTTGTATAAAGTATTAATGTCTAATCATACTCTGGTACTTTACTTGCTTTTAATTGAAGTTTTTGCATTTTTTTAGTCCTCTCCTTCATTTAATATTCAAACCATATTATTTATGACAGTTGTCATGGATTCTGGCCTGCAAGAAACTATCACCAAACAACCGAGGTTTTCTGAGGATATCAGCAGGTGCAACAATAAAAACACGATTAGTGATCTACCTGATGCAGTAATTTCTCACATACTTTCATTCTTGCCAACAAAGTATGCTGTAGGAACTACTATTTTATCGAAAAGATGGAATTATCTTTGGACTTCTGTAAAGAACCTTGACTTTGATTCGTCCTTGATGCTCAATAACAATCGGAGTTATTATGCCAGTTCTAATGAATTCATGAAATCCTTTGTGGAATTTGTTGAACGGGTACTGTTTTTCCATGATGGAATGTCTATTGACAAATGCCGTATTTCTTCAAGATCCAGAGTTTGTGATAATCAAATTTATACGTGGGTATCTGCTGTGGTACCATGTCACCTGAAAGAACTTCAAGTGACTTCCACATCAGTTCGTCGAACAGATATCCATTCAGCGGAGTTGTGGCACGTTGATTTGCCTTGTAGTCTGTTTACATGCAAGACATTGACCACTTTAAAGTTAAGTGGGGAATTTGTGCTACGTCTTCCAACTCGTGTATGCCTTCCAGTGCTTCAGATCCTCCATCTAAATTCTGTTATATATGTAGATGATGTTTCTATACAAAAGCTAATTTCTGGTTGCCCTGTACTTGAGGATCTGGATATAGAGAGACACTATTGGGATGGTGTTCAGGTCATGGATATATATTCTCCCACTTTGAAAAGATTTTCCATGCAATTTTTTTTGTATGATCACGTCGAAAGGTCCTCACACAAGATCTCTGTCAGGGGACCCAATCTTCTGTATCTAAAACTGGCTGATAATATGGCAGTGAAGTACTCTGTGGATAATATACCGTCTCTAGTTGAAGCACAAATTGGTATCTATAACTATAACTCTCCTCGTTCACTTGAGCTTGTGGAAGAAGTTACTCATGTTAGGGTATTACAGTTGTCTGGAAAGATTTTGGAGGTAGCAAACCGATGTTTTTCTAATTGCAACAAATTAACAAGATGGTCCATTTTCCTGTTTGTTTTTTTTCTGAAAGGAATCCTATTAACTTGTACTGATCTCTTACAGTTCATGGAATCTTCTAAAAACTATAAGCTGCCCATGTTCCAAAATCTTGCGCGTTTAGAGTTGGGGGCTAACAAAGAAGCTGGATGGGATTTACTAGCAGAGTTACTTAAAAGTACACCAAATCTAAAAGCTCTCGTCTTTCCAAGGGTAAGTTCCAGTTAAGTTGCAACTAGCATTTTGGTATGGATTCAAGTAGATTAAATTTTTTTATACAAAAATAATTTGACAAGAAAATTTGTCAACAAGGTCAATAGATAAGACTGATTAGAAAATGACTAAAGGTCTTCGATTGGCCTAGCTACTCCCACTACCCAAAAGTGTTCACATAAAACACAATACCTTTTTTGTCCTATTTTCTGGAACTGAAATAATAACTAATGCCATTAGTCTAATGGTTTATACCTCGTCTCTTTAAAGAAATGTAACAAGGGAGCAAAAAGGCTATAATGGAACAGAAGTCAATTTATCAATATTTGAGGTACGTCCATAACAGTTGAAATAGATTGAGGTTCAATTATCAAATGCTAACGAGGAGACTATCATTATTATACACTTGCATACAATTTTCTGTTTTTGATAGTTGCACATGGTTATCAGACTTTGTTCTCCCTTTTGTGTTTTTTTTGTGAACAAGAGCAACTGAAAACAAAAACGTCTGATAACCAGAGAAAGAGGAACAAAAACTGAGATAAGCTCCAAGTCTGATGCCTTTGTTCTATTTTTTGTTTCAGGGACTTGTAAAACGTATATCTTCCCCTAAAAAGCCATACTTCGAATTTGAATGGTATCCACCAGAAAGTGTGCCTGAGTGTTTGCTGCTGTCTCTTGAGACGATCATTATACATGATTTCTTTGGAAAGAATTGTGAGATAGATTTGGTGGAGTACCTGCTGGAAAATGCAAAAGTTTTAAAACAGATGACTATTTACTTTTTGTATTTCAAGAAACAGGAGTTTTGCCAAAGGAACCTGCTGCGATGTAAGAGGGGATCACCTACTTGTAAACTAGAGTTGCTACCAAAAGATGGTTTTTATCAGGTTTGAGCTGGAACTTTCGGCCATGTCTATTGCTTTACAGCATGGTTCACCTATATGTATATTGTTCAGGGCATCAAGAACCCTCTCTACCTTGACATGTTTAGATGGCAGGCAAACATTATCGTTTCCTTTGTTTCAAAGAAGAAATTGTTACGCTACTGCTTCCATGTTTCTCTATTATTGTTTTATATTTTACTTCTGAATGAAGGTTTTTCGCACTTTTTTTTGAATATGGTAAAGCTATAAGTGCACAACCAGATACCTTACTCAAGAGGTGTTCCTACGATGATTCAGTAGATGGCACTGCATTGTTAATACAATTTAAAGACCTTTCTGAATCTCTGGTTTCTCTTGGGAAAGGTCATCTGTATGTTTTTTTTTTGACAAACCAACTAATTTTTTGACCCAAATTTGTTTTCTCTGCATTTTTTATTACACGTTTTATGTGATCTATTGAAAGTTGGAACACTCCTGCATGTGTTGCAATGAAAGATCCAGTCACATTTAATGTAACACTTATCTATTTATTCACATCAGATATTAATCTATCTTTTTTCTATATATTAAAAACCAACCAAGGGCAAAATATGCTAATAAAATGGCTGTGAAATTACAGCTTTACCCTTATTTATCATATAATTACAAAAATGTCACCCCTCTATAGTTTATGCAAAAATTATATGAAATTTTGTTGCTTTCAGGTTTCGAACACAAACCTTTCACTTACAAATAAAATATCATAACCATTGTGCTACATCAATTTTTGAATTAACTTTAAAAATCTTATTAGATAAGCTACAGGTTCCCTTATAATCCTATTTTCTCTTTTTTACTTTACTTTTTGATTAAATATATTGTTGGTTTATATTTCTTATAAAAAAAATTCTAAATTATTCATAAATGTAACCAAATTCAAATTTGAAAAATATGAATTTGTTAAAATTCGTCTCTATGTATATATTAGATTATTGGATAATAATAGGATAATATTTTAAAAAAAGATAAATATTTCATTTACGTGTGAATATAATTGCATCATATAATTTTTAGATATATAAATTTAAAGTTGAGTTAAAAAATAATTCTAGATCATAATATAAAATATGTTTCAATTTACTTAATTTCTAAACTAGGCTGTTAAATAATGTGTGTAATGAATAATAGACTTAAAATAGATAGTTGAATTTAAAATTATATAAATACGAAAAAAATATATATATACATGGAAAAAAAGAGCAGGACAATCTAAATGTATAATTTTACATACATAACCAATTTTTTAAAAAATCTACTTTTATATATTAAAAGATCATCAGAGGCAAAAAGAACCCAAAAAGTGTTCATAAAATTACAACTTTATCCTTATATTTTTAAAATTACAAACATGTCACCGATTTATTACTGAAGATACAAAATGTCAAATTTGTGTGTAAACATCGAGAATCGAAATGTTGGCCTTCTCGTAACAGTTTCATGTCATAATCGAGTGTCCTATATTGAGTTTTGAGTTTATTTTAAAATTATTATTAGATAAAGTATATTCGCTCATCATATTATCTTTTATTATTTCAACTTTTGAGTAAATAATATGTTGTTTTATATTATTTATACAACATGCTTATTCATTTTTTAATAAAAAAATGTTAGTTTATATTATTATATAGCTCCATTTTTTTTAAGTTTTCGTAGTTTTAATATATAATTATGTACTTCTTTACAAATTTTATTATTTCATCCTTAATTTTTTTGATTAAATGTTAATTATTATACGATTTATATTTTTATACAATACCATGTCACTTATTAGCTTTATACGAATTATTCAAGTATTGATAAATCTATAATCAAAATTTGATCTAAAATAAGTAACATATTTTAATTAACTTTTATATTTTAGAACTGTAAAAAATGGGAGTCATAGTTAGGGGTGTTGATGGGTTAGGTTGTCGGGGGTTGGAAGCATTTTTGCAACCTAGTCTAATTAAATAAGTTTGAAATTTTTTAATCTAACTCACAAAAAATTAATTCATTGCCCAACCGTACTTATCATCCTTAAGTTTGTGCCGGGTTGGGTTGGTTTGAATGTGTTAAATAATTTTTATAAAAAATAAATATTACACAATGTCCTCATTTCGAAAATTCAAGTAAAGCTAAAATACGTATGACTTACGATTTTAGTGCTAATATTTTTTTTTATTAACATAATAATTTTAGTTATGTACATGTCTATAAATAAGATGATATACTGTATTATATAATGTACAATTACATATAATAATTTATATATATATATAAATTATCGAACAATTTTTTTAATTTAAATAGGGTTGGGTTAGGTCGGCTGAAATATATAAAACTGATATGAAACCATTAAAATCGGTTTGAAATTTTTTTAGACCCAATTAAGTATCGGGTTTTCTTTGTCGTCTTGGATGGTTGAAAAAGGGGTTGGGTATAGTTTGTTCATTTTAAATGGTTCGTAAGCCAATTTTCGACCGATTAAACCAATTTGTGCCCAGTTAATCCAAATTATATGATTTCTAGATCGATTTCTATAAAAATTGATTTTCCGATCCGATTTTAACACATTCGGATTGATTAGTCACCGTCTAGCGGTTAATCGTCAGTGTTTAGAACATATATTATACATATAAATACAACTGAGTCTACACAAATGTTAAATTATTTAGGTATATTATGATTCATATAAGATCAAACACAAGATAATTTATAATTCAAATATTAAAATCGCATGGGATAGAATTTTATGGTTGTGTTAAAAAAATGATTCTAAATTACATATATATAAATTTTCAATTTGTGTAATTTTTAAACTACGATCTTAGATATTTTATAATTAATACTAGACTAAACATATACAATTGAGTTTAAAAGGGTACAAATATGTACATATGAAGGAAAAAGTAAGACAACTTCAAGATTGACTTTTACATAAAATAAAGAAATTTTATAATGTGTTCACTCTATAGTCTTACCTGAATGACTAATTTTATATTTTATAAATATACTTTTATTTCATTAAAATTATATTACTTTACATACATCTTATACACGAAATTAAAATTAAGAAATTTTATGACGTATTTAAAGTATATTCGTACATTTGTGACCAATATTATATTACAAATGTATTGTTATTTTATTAACAATACATGAGTTTACATACATTCATTTTATATACGGAGAACTCTGATAAAATAACTATTTAAATTATCTTGAATTTTTAAATTTGATAAAATTCACTTCACGACATTCAAAACTAAACTAATATTTTGAAGATTAAAAAAAATCATTTGATCTTTATCTTATAGAAATTTATCCAAAATTTATGAAATCTTATTCAATTAGAAAATATATATATATAAATTCAAAATACTATCATTTATCATATTTACAAAATTATTTTGATATATATATCAATACTATTATATAATAGACGAAACATTAAAAGTTTGGTTGGTCGGTATGGTACGTTGTGATTTTACTTAATTGTCCTTAATTAATTGTACTTCGTGTTTTTACTTAATTAACCTTACTTATTTATAGAAATATATTTTAAAATAATAATATTACCTATTTATAACCAATTACCTTTTTCACCTAAAATATATTATTTTTTCTATTTTTTCTAACAAATTCCCCTACTTTTTCAAATATATCACGGACAATTACCTTTTTAACTAAAACATGTTAGTTTTTCTATTTTTCCTTACTAAAACCCCTCCTTTTCCAAAAATATCACGGATAAACATTTAGTTATTTATTTTTAAACCTGTTTTAATATTATAATTATTTTTTAAAAGTTTACCTATTTTAACATGTCTACTTATTTTTCTTAACAAATGCAATTACTAAAAATATTAAAACATAAATAATCAAATACCTATTTATAACCAATTGCCTTTCCAGCTAAAACACATTATATATTTTTTCTAACAAAGTCCGTCCTTTTCTAAATATATCACGGGAAATTGTCTTTTACAATTTACTTTTTCTATTTTTCTCACTAAAACCATTCTTTTTCCAAAAATATCACAGGAAACCCTTTACTTATTTATTTTAAAACGTATTTAAATACTTTTAATTATTAAATTTTAAAACCTCATTTTCCAAATATATCACGGACATTTACCTTTTTAAACTAAATATATGTTATATTTTTTATTTTTTCTTACTAAAACCCCTCATTTCCAAAAATATAACGAGCAAACCCATAATTATTTATTTTAAAATTTGTTTTAAAGTTTTAATTAATTAAAAGTGTTTAGATATTTTAACATGCCTACTTAGTTTTTTACACAATTACAATTAATAAAATAATAATAAAATAACAATTAACAATCCGTGCATCGCACGGGTTTTAAGCTAGTATATATATATATATATATTGGTGCGAATTTATTTTTTCAGTATATAAACAGGTCCGTGCCTCGCACGAGCTTTTACGCTAGTTGTCGTAATATACAAGAATACAAGATCAAGGTTCTAATGTAACAATTTATTCAAAAACACTGAATAAAAATATAGTAGCAAACTATATAGTACAGTGCTCACGAATTACAATTCATTTTCTAACAATTTTATTATTAGACAATTATAATTTTAATATTTCTTTTGACAAGATATCCATCGGGAGTTTAGAGCATCTCCGATTATCCAAAATCATTTGCTAAAAGTGTGAGAATATGTAAAATAATAAATTCATCTCCAACTGTTAAGTAAAATTATAACCAACTCCATCATATTAGTTATACTTGTCCTAGAGTAAAACTCTATTAATCTATTATCATATTAAAATAATTTATTCTATTTTAATAATTTGAAATAATAATAACATACTATTTTTAAAATATAACCAATCATTATAGTCAACTCCATTGAAGAAAAACACTTTACAGATTCAGCAAATTTTGTATAATCATTATTTTGTATAAGAGTATTATTTTAGTCAATCATTTTAGCTAACATCCTGTTAGGCTCAAGACATGTCTGAATATCACTATTAACAAGCCTACACTATGTGACTATGTCACACTACATGACCTAGTAATTTCTATCACTGGGATATAGTATAGGTCTCTAAATGTACTTGTCTTGTTCTCATGAACAATAGCTTTATCATGTATGCTCAGATCTATAATGAGCTTAGTAAAGTTTTTTGCATCTAGATTGTATATAGGCCATTGAATAATTGTCCTGGTAGAAGTTCAGTAATGCTCATGCAGCAGGATAGAAATGAATAAGGCCATGAAGAAATAAGTTGCAGAAATTTGTCTAAGGCATTATATAGCAAAGTCAGAAGAAAGCTATGTCGTGAAGTCACCAATATCTATGTCGTGAAGTGCTACATCGCATAGTCCATTTTGGTCTATGTCGAGAAGTCCTCAAGACACATGTCGTGAAGTGTTGAAGTCAGCAAAGTCAAAGATGCCTAGATCGTGAAGTCCTCAGAAGCCTTATGTCGCATAGTCATCAAAATGACCTATGTCACATAGTCATCAAATGACCTATGTCGCATAGTCATCAAATGACCTATGTCGCATAGTCGTCAAATGACTTATGTCGCATAGTCGTCAAATGACCTATGTCGCATAGTCATCAAATGACCTATGTCGCAAAGTCTTCAAAGGCTATATCGCGTAGTCCTCACAAGTGAGATCGCGAAGTCAGGAATGAAGTGGAGTTCACGATATCAACACTTAACCGTTTACAACAAGACAAATCAAGGTACAGAATCAAGAATCAAAAGAGACAAATACTGAAGCATTTGTTCTGGCACATCCTATTGTAAGCTGAAGAGAGATACACATAGTTTTTATCTTAAGCTCTTTTCTCTGTAAGCAAGCAAGTTCAAACTGTTCTTGTTTAGAAGCCAGAAATTCGATTATGAATTTCCTGGAAAGCTGTAGTATTTAATTTGCTTATACAAAGTAGATTAAAGTGATTGTGTGTGTTGTTTACTTTCCGCATATTGCATAGCATAATCATTTACAGTTTATATTTAGTTTCAAGAAAACCAAAATCCATCAAACTATCCATTCACCCCCCCTCTGTCTAGTTTCTAGGTGATATTCATTGCTAACAAGTGGTATCAGAGCGGGCTGTTAACATACAAACAGAAAAAGATCAAGAATGAGTTCACAAAAACTAAGCAGTATCAAGATTCCTCCCTTCAACAAGGAGCACTACAGCTTATGGAAGAAGAAGATGTTGTTGTTCATCAAAGCTTCTAATCCCATGTTTTTAGACATTCTAAAACATGGTCCCTTTGTTCCAATGATTGAGATTGGTGAGACAACAGTAGGCACTGAGATAATACCAGCAAAACATGTTCCCAAAGACCCCACAAAGTACACTGATTCTGAAAAGGAGAAAATAGCACTGGATGGACATCTTCAACTTATAATCTGTGAATCTATGGATTTCAACATGTATGGCACTGTTGCTCACTGTACTAGTGCCAAGAAGATGTGGGATCTTATAGAAGTGCTCTGTGAAGGAACTACTGAAGTAAGAAAGAACAAGAAGCAGATTCTTGTTTCACAATATGAAGCCTTCATGGCTCAGCCGAAAGAGGGAATCACAGAAGTGTTTGAGAGGTTCAACAAGCTGGTAAATGAGCTCAAACTCTACGACAAACACTATGAGACAGAAGAGCTTAACATGAAGTTTTTACTAACTCTTCCAGACCATTTAGAACCAAGAATCTCTTCCCTCAAAGAAAGAGATCTAACTAAGATTGGTTTTGATGTGCTGTATGGTGTTTTGAAAACCTATGAGCTGGAGTTGTTTCAAAAGAGATCCATTCAAGCTAAACAAGGGTTAATGGCAAATACTTCCCGTGCCCTTATTGTTGACAACCTAAGTCAAAGAATGGACTCTCTTAAAATCAGTCAGGTCAAGATTGAGGAACTGGAAGTTGAAGACACTGGTGATGAGGCCCAAGTTGTCTATGATTTGCCTGAGGATGATGAGTTTTACAGCATGGAAGAACTGGACAAAATGGAAAACAAATCTTTTGCTTATATGGCTAGGAGGTATCCTAACATAAGGTTTAAAAGAAAGCAGCCATTCAGGTCCAAGTTCAATACTGGAAACACTGGTGGATCTAGTGGCTCAAACACCTTCAATAAAGGAAAAGGGATTGCTGGTACTGCTAAAGGTGGGTACAAGACAGGAAGTGTGGATAGGACCAAAATAAGGTGCTATAACTGCAATGAACTTGGGCATTTTGCCACTGAGTGCAAAAAGCCTAAACAAGTCAAGAAGGACAAAGCATACTTAGAGCTTGAAGCTAAGTATGAGGCTCTACTCAAGAAACAACAGGGCAAAGCTTTTATTGCTGAGGGAAAATGCTGGGATGACTCTGATGAAGAAGAAGAACAAGAGTACTCAAACTATGCCTTGATGGCATTGTCTGATGATGGTGATTCAAGTCAGGTACCTATTCTTACTTCTCTTGATATGACTCCCCTTCAATATAAGCAAACTGTTGAAGATATGAGCACTGAGATGTTTAATATTCATACTAGCATGTTAGTAGCTAATGAAGAAATTGATAGACTAACTGCTAAGAATTTTGAGCTTACAGAAAAGAATGAGAAACTTGAGTTAATGGTTGTGAACCTGGATGGTTTGAAAAAGGAGGTTGAGTATCTTAAAAACAAAGTGATTTGTGCTGAGCAGATAGAGAAAGCCCTTAGGGAACAAATTGCTGAAACTGAACTGAAACTAAGAAGCTTTAAAAACTCCTCTGAACTTATTCAAACCTATCACAAGGAACACACTGAAGACTGCAAGGTTGGAGTTGGTTTTGACTATGAATATGACAAGGGAAGGAAGAAGGTCAAGGGCAAAGGAAAGGAAACTTTTACAAACAAAAATGCCCCAACCATACTGTCAAGTGTTGAACAGCCCATCTTCAGAAAGAGTGCTGTTGAGTTTGATGAGGAACTACTGATCATCAAGCAACAACTACTTGAAAAAGATGAGGCTGCTAAAAACACTTCTTCCTTTCCTGAACTTGTCAATCAGAAAGAGACCAAAGACAATCTTGTCAAGAGTCCTAAAGCAAAGAAAGAAGCTGTTAAGAAAAAGAAACAAAACAGAAATGGTAAAGTTGGTGTTAACAAGGGAAACAACTATGCTTATGTGCCAAATGCTCCCAGGAAACAATGTCAAAAATGCCTATCTGTTAATCATTTGACTCATAAGTGTAGTAAGCCTGAAATTGTTGAAGTTGACAACCTGAGTAACCATTCTGCCAGCATAAATTCTAGTCATGATTCTTTCTGTGGTAAGCCAAACTGCATGACATGCTATGTGACTGTGATTGCTAACTGTTTATCTCTTAAACATAAACTTGACTCTGCACAATCTGGTGAATCACACACACATATGCATTCTCACAGGACAGGGTCCCCAATCAAGGTTGAGAGGGTGAAAACTTCATGTGAGCCTAAGAGTGTAAACTCCAAAGCCACAGAAAAAGTGAAGTCTCCTACTATGAGAAATGCAATTTATGACAGAAGAATTGTTAATCAAAATGTTTCTAAATCAACCGGACCCTACCAAGTGTGGGTACCAAAAACAACTTAGTCATTTTGTGAATGCAGGGCAACAGGAATAAAAGAGTCATATGGATCTTGGACAGTGGATGCTCAAGTCACATGACTGGTGATATAGCCCTGCTATCACAGTTTGAGGAAAAGGCTGGCCCATCAGTAACCTTTGGAAATGACAACATTGGTTATACAATGGGATATGGCAGTGTTAAATCTGGAAATGTCATTATTGAAGATGTAGCATTTGTTGAAGGACTGAAGCATAATCTCTTGAGTATTGGACAATTTACCAACAGAGGTTTCAAAATGGAATTTGATGAAGACCTTTGTTCAATCTTAAAAAGGGAGAGTGGTGAAGTTGTTCTAACTGGAGTGAAGAAAGGAAGCTTGTTTGTAGCTAATCTCAAGGCTGCAGATAAGGGAGAAATTTGTTGTTTCTACACTAAAGCCACAAATGAGGAATTCTGGCTATGGCACAGAAAGCTGTCTCACTTGAATGTTCAGGCAATGAACTCTCTAACCAAGAGAGAACTTATCAGGGATTTTCCTGCCTTGGAGTTTGTACAAGATGGAGCATGTGAAGCTTGTCAGAAAGGAAAGATTAAAAGATCTAGTCACAAGAACAAGTTGCTCAGTACAAACTCAAAACCTCTGCAGCTAATTCACATGGACTTATTTGGCCCTGTGAATGTAATGTCTCTTTCCAAAAAGAAATATGCTCTAGTGATGGTTGATGACTATTCAAGATATACTTGGGTGGAATTCCTATTCTCCAAGGATGAAGCTCCCCAAGTCATAATAGAGCATATCAAGAGAGTTGATAGAGAAGCTCAAAGCACTGGTTCCTCTGTAGTTGCTTTGAGAAGTGATAATGGAACTGAGTTTAGAAATTCCACATTGTATGAGTTTTGTAAAGATAAAGGAATTTCCCAACAATTTTCAGCTCCTAGGACTCCTCAACAAAATGGAGTAGTTGAGAGAAAGAATAGAACTCTCATTGAAGCTGCAAGGACAATGCTGTTGGATGCAAAGCTACCTACTAGCTTTTGGGCTGATGCTGTTAACACAGCATGCTATGTGCAGAATAGAACATTGATAAATAAGAAGTCTGGCAAAACTCCTTACTCATTAATGACTGGAAAAAGAGCATCCTTCAAGCATCTACATGTGTTTGGCAACAAGTGTTTTGTGATGAAAGATACCTCAGAACATATATTGGAAAATTTGATGTTAAGGCATTTGAAGGTATCTTCATTGGATACTCTCTGGAAAGGACAGCATACAGAGTGTTTGTACCTAAGCAACACAAAGTTATGGAAAGCATGGATGTTACTTTTGATGACAAGAAGACTCCTGGACTTGAAACAAGTGAACAAGACAGTGTGCCATTAAGATTTGAGAACCAAGGATATTTAGAGGATTCTGATAATGAGGATGAACCCCCTGCTCAAACTGTCCCAGTAAATGAAGATCTTGAAGTTGATAATCCTCCTCAAACACCTGTGCAAGGATTCACAAACACAGGGGGAGAAGAAGATAATGCAACCTTCAATCAGAATGATCCTGATACTAGTCAAGAAAATGAACAGGGTCACACAAGGAAATGGGACAGAGCCCACACTAGGGATCAAATCATTGGAGATCCTAGTGAGGGAGTTAGAACAAGAAGGGCAACATTAAATACATGTCTGTATAGCTGCTTTCTGTCACAAGAGGAACCTAAATTAATTGAAGAAGTTTTGAAGAATTCTGATTGGATTGTTGCCATGCAAGAAGAGTTGAATCAATTTGAGAAAAACAAAGTATGGGAACTAGTGCCACCTCCAAAAGGAAAGAATGTTATTGACACCAAATGGGTATTCAGGAACAAAATGGATGAAGAAGGAGTGGTAATTAGAAACAAAGCAAGGCTGGTTGCCAAAGGATACAGTCAGCAAGAAGGCATTGATTATGATGAGACATTTGCACCTGTAGCAAGACTGGAAGCCATCAGAATCTTCCTGGCTTTTGCAGCTCACTCAGATTTCAAGGTGTATCAAATGGATGTGAAAAGTGCATTTCTCAATGGTGATCTTGCTGAAGAAGTTTATGTTTCTCAACCACCTGGCTTTGAAAATGAAAACTTCCCAGACTTTGTGTACAGACTGCTTAAGGCACTCTATGGACTCAAACAGGCACCAAGAGCCTGGTATGAGACTCTATCTCAATTCCTTCTTGAGCATCAATTTACCAGGGGTACAATTGACAAAACCCTATTCTTCAAGAAACATGGAAATGATATCATTCTTGTTCAAATCTATGTGGATGATATCATCTTTGGCTCTTCAAATGAAAAACTCTGTGAAAGGTTCTCTAAGTTGATGCAAAGCAAATATGAGATGAGTATGATGGGAGAATTAACCTTCTTCCTAGGCCTGCAAGTACATCAAAGGGAGGATGGCATCTTTATAAACCAATCCAAGTATGTCAAGGATCTTTTGAAGAAATATGGTTTAGAAGAATCATCCCCAGCAAAAACTCCTATGTCTACTGCAATCAAGCTGGATGAAGACAAGAAAGGCAAGAGAGTTGATATCAAGGTCTATAGAGGAATGGTTGGATCACTACTCTATCTCACAGCTAGCAGGCCAGACATCATGTTTGCCACATGTCTTTGTGCAAGGTTCCAGGCTGATCCTAAGGAATCTCACATGATGGCTATCAAAAGAATCTTTAGGTATCTGAAAGGGACTCCTAATCTTGGGCTATGGTATCCAAAGGGCACTGGGTTCAATCTGGTTGGCTACACAGATTCTGATTATGCTGGATGCAGAATTGACAGGAAGAGCACATCTGGAAGCTGTCAGTTCTTAGGTCAAAGGTTAGTGTCCTGGTTTAGTAAGAAACAACAGTCCACAGCAACATCCACAGTTGAGGCTGAATATATTGCTGCTGGAAGTTGTTGTGCTCAATTGCTTTGGATTAGAAATAAACTTATGGATTATGGACTAGTATTAGAACACATTCCTCTAATGTGTGATAATACTAGTGCAATATCCATAGTTGCCAATCCTGTTAACCATTCCACTACAAAGCACATTGAGATCAGGTACCATTTCATTAAGGAACATGCTGCAAATGGTACCATAGAAGTCTCTTATGTTCCAACTGAGAAACAATTAGCTGACATATTTACTAAGCCTCTGAATGAAGCTGTCTTCAACAGACTTGTGAGTGAAATTGGAATGCTCAATCCTTCATTTAGTTGTTCTAAGTAAGTATGCTAGTTAATTGTTGCAGCAGTAAATTTTCACTGTATTTAAATGCTCTATTCATATGGAGTGAAAATTAGCTGAGATATGATCTATAAATATTTCAGTATTTTACTGCATATTTTTCAAATCATATTTGGTTGAGGAGTTGTGAGCTTTTGAGACATCTCAATATAGATGATTTTGAGAGTTCACGACATAATGCAAATCAAACAGACTTATATCGCAAACTGTTAAGATTGTGAGACTTTGCGATATAGTTCATTTCTTGAGTTTGCGACATAGTTCATTTTAAATGACTTTGCGACTTAGAATAACTATATCGACAAGTCTCCATATTTGACAGAATTTTGATTTAAATTTACTTTATTTCAATTTTTGATTTAAGTCTGACAAAATCTTACTGACAAAAAAAAAAGAGTTTTAGACAAGGTATTTTCACTATATCGCAAAGTCATCCAAATTCTGATATCCTCAAAACTTTGCGACATAGTTTAATTCAGGACTCTGCGATATACTTTGCAAGGACTTTGCGGTACAGGCCATTTTAAGACTTCGCGACATACATTTAGTCTGTACATATTCATAACTCCATATCGCAGTGTCTCTATCATATAAATACGTTTTGTCGACCGTTCATAACTTTTCATCTTGTCTATTGCTCTCAAACTCTCAAACCTAAGCACAAATTCTCTACTCTCTTCTTCACTCTCTCTTTTGAAATGGCACCCAAATCTCAAACAGTATCATCCTCAATTCCGTTAACCATTCCCAAAGAAACAAATCTTCTCACCATTACCTCTGAGGCTGAGGCTAACCCAAGGTACAAGTGTTTTGTACGGTTCTTGAACACTTCCTACCTACGCCAAGCCCTAACCCTGAACCCTACCTTGTATGTCGATGTGTTGGAAGGATTCTGGAGAACGACGTTGGTATCAACAATGGCTAGGGAAGATGGAACCTCATTCCAGGAGGTTAGTTGTTCAATTGGAGGCAAACACTTTCAGTTTGGTGAAAGGGAAATCAATGAAGCTTTGGGGTTCAAGGTGGAGGGTCATGACCAAGAAGCTACAGATGCTCAAATCGTAGACTTCATGACCTTCATTCTGTATGCTGATGAGATAGATACTGGAAAGCTAAATAAGAAGTTTGTGAGAAGGGAGTGGTCATTTCTGTTTGACGCACTCCAGAAAGTGTTTCTATGCAGGAAGACAGGATGGGACCATATCAGTCACATTGCTGTGAAGCTAGCCTACTCCCTGGCCAACAACCAGGAGGTCAATGTGGGAGCCATAATTCTCAAGGAATTGGCTCAGAGGCTAGGCAGGACCGTTCGTGGTAGAGGTAATGACATCTTTTACCCTCGTTTCCTTCAAGTTATTTTAAATTTTCTTGATGCAAATATCCATGAATTGGAGGGTATAGATAAAACTAAAATGGCTTATTCCAAGTCCATGTCCAAAGTACTATTTGGCTCATTGGACACAAGGAATCAAGTGGATGTGATTCTAAGTGTGACCAAGCATATGCAGGACACATTTGAGTCTTATCCACTTGATAAGCCCATATACCATGAACTTTCCTGGACAGGGGAGGCTAAGACTGAAGGAGGTGCACAGTCTAACCCTAACCTTCCTATCCCATCCAGCAACCCCACTGCAAACACAACTGTAGAAATTAGGGAGCCAAGTGCATCAGTCTCCCAAAAGACTGATGTTACTAAAAAGAAGACTAAGAAGAGACCCCTAAAAGTGATTCAAGAAACTGAAGAGTTAGAAAGTGAGAATCCTGAGTCACCTCTCACCAGACAAAGTAAGAAATCCAAATCCAAACCTACCACTGGATCCTCCCAACAGGATTCAGATGTGGAAAAAGGGGTACACCTATTACTGTCAATGGCCTCCCAACAGGTTATTGGCATTGAAAAGAGTAGTCTCCCCACTACAATCTGTACTGAGTCTGCACAGGATCAAGAACTCACTCTTGATCCTAGGAGAAATAAGGATGCTGACACATTGAGTGGAGAGCACATCACACTTGAAACTCCTCCTATTTCTCAGGGGGCGTTGCCAAAATTCAATCCACACCACACTTCTCTTCCAGAATCTACATCTAACATTTCTTCTCAACAGATCAGTCATTCACATGACTTTTCTGCAATTGATCAATCACAATCCAACACTGTGATTGAGCCAACCTCAAGTGACATGGTGCATGACACTGTGCTCACCACCCAGGAACCACATCTAGTTGGTCAGGGAATGCATGCTGGGGCATATCCTAATGACACCAACACAAACATGGAGGATTCACCAGTTTTCACTGGATACTCTATGCCAAATTCTCCCATCCTTAGGGATGTGGAACTGTCTTCACAGAGACAAATAGGGCTGATGTTGTAACACATCCCATTTCAATGGAGACAACATCAGACTCTACATCCATTCCAAGGCTGGAGGAGACTCAAAAACTTTCATCCCTTGAAGTGCCTAGCACTAGCTCTCACTTGGCTCAGGCCACTCTGTCAGAATGGCTGAAGCCTGTGCAACATGACAGGCCTTCAGGATCATCAACTGTGCCTTCTAAAATGACAGAAGAAGCCATTCAAGATCTACATGTGGCACAGATTGATGAGTTCTCAAAAATAGCTCAACACCTCCTCACCTCCAACCTGCCAAATGCTGATTATGAGGCTATTCTTCTTTGCCACAAGGAGGATGTTGCAGCTCAGCAGGAGAAAATAGTGGATGCAGCTGAACCAGAGGGAAATGTGGATGCCTGGTTGGATGCTAAGAGGTCTATCAAACTCAAGGATGCCCTGGCTTTTCTGAGAGAAAATTATCTCACCTCTCTAGGCTCCAATGCAAAGGATCTCTCTCCTGCTGCAGTTTTTGATGCTATAAATGATGTCTACAAGAATCAGCTCAAGGCTCTGCACTATCTTGGGAAAGGGCTTCAATCAGAGATTTATTCTATCGAGGAGGAGACAGAAAGATCCCTCACTCAGCTAAGAAACTCATACCTCTATGATTTTCCCAAGGTGGATGGCATCCTCAAAGAAATCCAGAAAACAAATTCTAATGTCAACAGGATGGATATCTCTTTAGCCATGGTCACTGACAACATCAAGAAACTGGCTACTACATTGGAAAATCAAGTCAAGGCCAACATCAACTCTAATGCCATGCTGGATGTTATTTGGAAGAATCAATATGGTGACAAATTGGTAGATGAGATTCCTATGTCAAACATATCCAAATTTGATTTTGCCAAGCTCAAAGATCAATCTCTCAATTCTTTCAAGTCTCAACAGCTATTCTCCAAGGTGGATGGTTTAGAAAGAGAAGTGGCCTCTCTGAAAGATGAAAACAGGATGCTTGCTCACTCCTTAAACCAGCTCAATGACAAGCTGGATGACCAAGGCAACAATACCTCCAATATCCTTCCGGTGCAACAACAAATGTTGACCTCTATGATGAGACAAATGAACCTGCCTATCCCTGGGGAAGCTCAAGACATCTTGTCTGATTCCAAGCCTAAGGGGGAGAAACAAAAGGAGGTCATTCTGCAAAAGAAAGGGGGAGTACCTGCCAAGCAACAGAAGCTTAAGGGCAAAATTTCTGAAGAAACAATCAAACCAATAATCCTACCCCCTGTAGAGGTCATAAGTGCACAAGGTCAGAAAAGCACAATCTTAACCACCTACTATCCATCCACAATGCCTAAAGACATCTCAATTCCTCAACCTGCTCAACCTACTCCCAATGCTAAACCTGTCAAAGCTACAGTTATCACAGAGGCCAAGCTACAGGAAGTTGCAAATTCAAACATCTATCATGATGAGGCCTTCCTGGAGTTTCTGAAAGCCATCTACAGAAATGCTCATGAAGATGTAAGAGACTACAGAGAGAAGCTCAAGGAAAGCATCAAGTACTTCACAGTTGCAGTAAAGAAAATCAGGGATGTTCATCTAAGAGAGGTTATCATGGTGTGCAAGGACAATTTCTTGTGGCATCTATCATTTCAAACTCTAGAGAGACTGAGATTTACTGAGCTGTCAATCATTCTGGAGTTGATTGAAAAGCATGGAGTGAACAATGAAAGTCTATACAATGACTTGAAGATAGATCAAAATCAAAGATTGCCTGAGGTTATCTCCAAGCCAAGGACAATTATCTACCAAAGTCTATATCAAGATAACAGCATTGACCAACTTGTCATTCCCTCAGACCTGAAAATGAAAAACAATGGAAAGATCAACCAGGTGCTGCAGATGCTGAGATCTAAGAAAGGATTTAGGACAATTGAGGAACTAGAAATGATTCACACTCTACAATCTTTTCTGATTCATGGAGTCATTCCTGAATCTGTCAAAGAAAAGAGCAAGAAGAAGGATGGTGAGGATGATGATGAGGAGAAAACCTACAGAAGGAGATCTCATTCAAGGAGTGATAAGGATGGACCAAGTGAAAGTAGCAGGAGCAAATCCTCAAAGAAGACTAAAGGTGCTGATGATGACAAGAGGGATTCTAAGGGGACAAAAGAAACAGTTAAGAGAACAAGGAGTGGAATTCAGCAAGTCAAGGACATTGCTAGCAGTACTTTAACCACAACACAAGACTCTAAGTCTAGGGTGGATACTGTTAGTAATGATTCTCCAAAATCATTATCTAAGACTTCTGAACCTGAATTGCCACAGAAGAAAGTTGAAACCACAAAAGGAATATCAAGAAAACACTTCCACAAAGTTACAGCTAGTGGAGTGTTACAGTTGATGAAGGGGAAGGGAATGAAGCTACTCCCAAGTGATGTGGCACTGAAGACTAATTCTCCCTGCTCCACAAAGCTACCTCAAGTGAAGCACATGAAGATCAAGAGGGCAGCTAAGAGGACAAGGATAACAAAGAAGAATGGGATAATCACTAATGTTGTAGGGATCAAAGTGCTTCCTCTTGATGAAGACTATGATGAAGATGCCCTAGCATTCTTGAGAGCTCAAAGAATCTTTGAAGTCAAAGTGAAGCTAGATCATCTACAGATCAAATACACTGATGGAAGAGAAAGAATAATGAAGCAAGGGGGATGGCAACATTTTGACACCTATGAGCAAGAAAGAATCAATGCCTTGTTAAAGTTTGAAGAAAAGGAAGAAAGGTTGTGGAAAATAGAAATTGCTAGATTCATGAAGATGCACTCTGACTATAAAGAAAATCTAAAGAAGCTGAATGAAGAAAAGATGAGTCAGAAAGAAAAGGAGTTGGCTGAGATGGAAGAAAGAGCAAAGGAGCTAAGGAAGAAAGGGCTGTGCAGGGTAAAGCAAAATCCTTATACTGTTGAGTACAAAAATCATTATGGAGGAATAAGCAAGATAAGGATGGAGTTCATACATTCATATGTGGAAAGTGCCCTCAGAACAGCAGCTGAAGATCTAAAAGATTCTCCTCTCATTGAAGAACTGATTGCAAGGGATGAAATTTTACTGGCCATCTCTGAAATAAAGAAGAATGAAGAAATAAGGAAGAAGAAGGTCTATGATGATTTCTTAGAGAAACAATTGAAAACTGAAACTAAGTAGCTCAAGGAAAAATCATGTAAGCCTAAATTTCCAAGTTGTTATCAATTTCTGTTCTTACTTTCAACTTCTTTATTTTTGTTCTTTTTATGTTTAGTTAGGCTTGTTATCAGACATGAAATTGTGCCTAAGGGTCTTACTCACAATTTGGGGGAGATTGTTAGGCTCAAGACATGTCTGAATACCACTATTAACAAGCCTACACTATGTGACTATGTCACACTACATGACCTAGTGATTTCTATCACTGGGATATAGTATAGGTCTCTAAATGTACTTGTCTTGTTCTCATGAACAATAGCTTTATCATGTATGCTCAGATCTATAATGAGCTTAGTAAAGTTTTTTGCATCTAGATTGTATATAGGCCATTGAATAATTGTCCTGGTAGAAGTTCAGTAATGCTCATGCAGCAGGATAGAAATGAATAAGGCCATGAAGAAATAAGTTGCATAAATTTGTCTAAGGCATTATATAGCAAAGTCAGAAGAAAGCTATGTCGTGAAGTCACCAATATCTATGTCGTGAAGTGCTACATCGCATAGTCCATTTTGGTCTATGTCGAGAAGTCCTCAAGACACATGTCGTGAAGTGTTGAAGTCAGCAAAGTCAAAGAAGCCTAGATCGTGAAGTCCTCAGAAGCCTTATGTCGCATAGTCATCAAAATGACCTATGTCGCATAGTCATCAAATGACCTATGTCGCATAGTCATCAAATGACCTATGTCGCATAGTCGTCAAATGACTTATGTCGCATAGTCGTCAAATGACCTATGTCGCATAGTCATCAAATGACCTATGTCGCAAAGTCTTCAAAGGCTATATCGCGTAGTCCTCACAAGTGAGATCGCGAAGTCAGGAATGAAGTGGAGTTCACGATATCAACACTTAGCCGTTTACAACAAGACAAATCAAGGTACAGAATCAAGAATCAAAAGAGACAAATACTGAAGCATTTGTTCTGGCAAGGTGGTCCAAAGAACAGATGGCAAATCTACAGCTAAACTTGGAGAGAAAGATAAGAGACAAGCAGCTAAAGAAACGGGAAAGACTCCGAAAAGCAGGTGGTCCTTTCTGACACAGTTAACTTCTTATGGCAGGACAAGTTGGACTTTCAGCAAGGGGTAACTGTGTAAAAATAGGTGTGTGCACTAGTTTGTATAGGGCTTATATATATCATGCACATCCTATTGTAAGCTGTAAGAGAGATACACATAGTTTTTATCTTAAGCTCTTTTCTCTGTAAGCAAGCAAGTTCAAACTGTTCTTGTTTAGAAGCCAGAAATTCGATTGTGAATTTCCTGGAAAGCTGTAGTATTTAATTTGCTTATACAAAGTAGATTAAAGTGATTGTGTGTGTTGTTTACTTTCCGCATATTGCATAGCATAATCATTTACAGTTTATATTTAGTTTCAAGAAAACCAAAATCCATCAAACTATCCATTCACCCCCCTCTGTCTAGTTTCTAGGTGATATTCATTGCTAACACATCCATTAAGGATGCTCCCATGATATAAACTAGCATTTTACCCATGCTACGCACCGAAATCACAATCTTAAAATTTTTAGAATAATCATAAATTAATTATATAACATAACTCATATCAATTGTTTTCACATATTTTACTAAATATACGCATGCATGTATTAATAAATATAAGTTATGTTATTGGTTGCTAAGAAAATAAATATTTATAATTAAAAATTAAATATGTAACGCATAAAATATTGTCCGAACAAATATAAAAAATGCTACCATCATAACAAAATAACATAAATACGATATTAGAATTGTTTGAAATGTACCATCAATTTTTAAATTAATAAGAATGTTGAACGTCATAACCCATTATAGAATTATACTTCTTTTTAACTGCATAATCATTCACGTGAATATGCGTTTATTTGTTCTTGATTTTGACTCTAGATTATCATCAATAAAATTATCATTATTAGCTGAATCATGCCCCTGATTCAAAAAAACTAAAACGGTTGAGTTATTAAGAATGAGAAAGACAAATTTGATGTTGGACAATTTTCACAATTAAATATTTTAATTAAAAAATTTATGTTCACCACGATAGAATCAACATTGTATGAGGTGATTTTACATTCTTGTGAGAGCGTTGAAACTCTAGAATTTGAACTAATTTTACCACATTCGAGGCAAAGTATATTGTATTGCTATAAACTAAGTTTCAATCGTTCAAAGATATAGTGAAAGTCTGAATTTTTCCTGTGATGATTTTCAATTTTCTAGGATATTGGTTTTCAATTTCTTCTTATGATGAAGGTTTTAAATTTGTTAGAATGAATTTCAAACTTAAATTTAATATGGTATATTTTAGGATTTTGTATTTAATATGCTATATTTTTAGGATATTGTATTTAGTACGTTATTACCTTTGACCGCAAAGGTCATCGTCAACATTTGCTGATATTGACTACATCACTTCACAATATTTAGACTACTTCACTTCAATTAATAATGTAGATGAGTACCTCTAAACCTAATAAAATTATATATAATTATGGTATAGAGGATAAGAAGAACAATATTTTCGAAGAATTTGATTTATTAAACATGATGCCTCTTATTCGGGTTTAAGATGATTTTACCACCTTTGCATTTTTATGTATGAATAATGATACAGAGTTCCCCGATTTACATATTCGACATTGCAAACTCATAAATGATATATCACCTACATCTACATTAAGATTTTAAAAGTTTAACAATGAAAAATTGACGAGTCTAATAAAAGCACCTAACTGATAACGAAATAAAAAAGAAGTAACGTACCAGTTTCCTATCTGAACTTCAGAGATCCGTAATATGCTTATATATAATATATTTTCAAGCTAATGGGATTCTGGGAAGACATGTCTTATTAAAAAATTGAAAGTACTGAAAAATATGATGTATCTATTCACGTACAATTTTAAAAATTGCTTATCAATTAAAATAATTTTAAAATTTTATGTTATCAATCGAATTTATATCGTTAATATTATTTTAAAATAACTTGAAAAACAGTTTAGATGGCTCTACATGTAATTTGTATAAGATAGGTTTAAATTATTTTTACATTGGTAAATTTAATTTTTAATACTTCGTTAACATATTTTGTACTAAAATTAATTTCTTTTACTTTCAAATTCTAATTTTGTTTAAATTCAACAAATTTATACTTACGAAGATGATGTGTTTGTTCAATTGTTTTTTAAAAGCGTGTTCTTTTAAGTATGATTTTAAAATTACATGTGAATTCAATAATTCAAAATTTTAAATTTAGGAGAAATTGCCCAAAATAACACTTTTTGAGCTCAATTTTTCCAAAATACCTGTTGGCGGGTGTAATCGCACAAAATACCCACGAAAGACGCCGGTACCAGTGGCGTATCCCGTGTTTCAGAAATAGAGTCTTTAAATCTCTTTATAAAGTTCGCAATTGGTTGTACTCATTATTAATCTATACAATTAATGTAATACACATGTAAATAAATAAATAAGAAATAGTTATTAAAATTATGTATTATAAATTTTATACTTGAAAATATAACATCTAGATTCAAGTATTATAATAAAATATTACAATTTTTTTTATACACAGATCCACAAAATAAAATCAACCGTTTCAAGTATCTATTAATATATTAAGTCACATTTTCTTTAATTTTTTTAATATAATCAATTAACATCATTTTTTTTAAATTATAATAAATAATATTAATATTGGATAATTACATCACATCTCTATGTAAAAATCGTAAATTACGACCTTTAAAAATTAAATAATCAAAAATATATTATTGATTAAAGTCGAAAAAACTATACTTATACTCGTAATGCTTCCCCATTGAGTGTGTAATTGTGTCACAGTGTGATATTAGAAGTTTATCTATAAAATAGACGATTTTATATTAAATCGATAGTACAATTGGTGATCAAAATCTCGGAGTATATAATTATCATAAAGGAATTAGATTCTAAATAAAAATTAAAATAATTTTAATTGATAATTGAATTCTTGAAATATATAAATAAAATATTTACTAGATTAAATTTTAATTAAAAATAATATTTTTTTTTGAATTTTGATTGGTTAATCGCGTTTTATGGATACTCTAACCACCTTCAATTAATAAAATTATATAAGTAAAGTTTTAATGAATTTAAATTCTAATTAAAACCAAAAAAATTATTGAATGATGATTGGTTAATCGCGTTGTATGGATAGTCTAATCACCCTAGGTTAATTAAATTATATAAGAATTTTTTTAATAAATTTAAATTTAAATTAAAAATAAATTAATTTTTAAATTTTGATTAGTTAATCAAATTGTATGCATAGTCTAACCACCACTGGTTGATAAAATTATACGAGGAAAGTTTTTGGCTCTTGTGATTGTTCTAAAATTTATTGATTGGTTAATAAAATTATACGAGTAAAATTTTAATGGATTTAAATTCTAGTTTAATATTATATGAGGAAAGTTTTTAGATTCTTGTGATTGGTCTAAAATATAGGATTAACCCACCCTTGGTTAATAAATTAAATGAGGAAAGTTTCAATGGATTTATCTAATTAAAAATAAATAATTTTTAAATTTTGATTGGTTAATCACGTTGTATGGATAGTGTAACCTCACTTGGTTAATAAAATTAAATGAGGAAAGTTTTTAAGTTTTTAAGCTTTTATGATTGGTCTAAAATTTAGGATTAACATCTAATTGGTACTAAACTAATTAATATTTTTTTATTGATTAACTGGATATGGTAGTAAACTCAGGTATTATAATAAAAGGATGAGATGATGAAATAAAAGGTACAAGCATAGTGGCCTTATAAGTAATGCTAGAGAAATAAAAAAAATTCATAAAATTTAATATCTTTATCTTTTATATATATAAAGGAAAATTCCGGGGAGCTCTAGAATTGTTCGATTCATATTTATCTAATTTTCTAGAGCTCCTCAATTTTAATTCAATAAAATTAAATTTCCTCATTTACGTTCGAATTTTTAGGGAAGACATTCCTTATTTACACTCAAATTTTGAGGAAAGATGATGAATATATAAAAGTCAATCCTATTTAAAATTTAATTAAACAAATATTACCATTTTTTTCTCAACTAACTTAAATCTTAATATTACCTTTTTTTATAAAGGAAAACCCCCGGGAGCTCTAGAATCGCTCGATTCATATTTATCTAATTTTCTAGAGCTCCTCAATTTTAATTCAATAAAATTAAATTTCCTCATTTACATTCGAATTTTTAGGGAAGACATTCCTTATTTACACTCAAATTTTCAGGAAAGATGATGAATAAATAAAAGTCAATCTTATTTAAAATTTAAGGAAGACATTCATTATTTACATTCAAATTTTCAGGAAAGATGATGAATATATAAAAGTCAATCCTATTTAAAATTTAATTAAACAAATATTACCATTTTTTTCTCAACGAACTTAAATCTTAATATTACCTTTTTTTTCTCAACTAACTTAAATCATACTTAAATTTTAATCTATTTTTCTAGAGTTTCACTATTTTAATTCAATTCAAATATTTAGGGAAGAGAATAAATATAGAATTGTTCCATTCATATTTATCTATTTTTCTAGCGCTCTTCTATTTTAAATATTTAAAATCAAAACTTCCTTATTTATGTCCTATTTTTTAGAGGAATTTTTTTTTAAAACTTTTAATATTTATTTTTATAACTCCTATTATAAAAGACAAGTCCTTTTAAAATTTTTACTAACGGAGGAAACTAAATATAATATTTTAATATTCACCTAAAATTTTTATTAGAAAATATCTCTTTTACAAATAGAGGAAACTAAATATACAATTTTAATATTTTTCTAAATTTTTTATTTATAAATATACTTAATAACATAGCAAACTAAATATATTATCTTAATATTCTCCTGAAAGACAATGTTTAAAATTTTAAAAAATATTAAATATTAAAATATAATATTTTCATTTCTACTATCTTCTAATTAAGAACATTGAATATATTATATTCATATTTTCCTAAACTTCTTCTACAAGTTTAATTTATTTAATATTTCAGAGAACGTTAACTTTTTTAAATCAATTTATGTATTATAGAAATTCTTCCGTCTGCAAATTCTCTTTTGTGACTTCTTCTATTCGCTTTTGTTGTGCTAATTTTTTTTGTTCTTCTAATTTTGCTCTACAAACTATTTTGCTTTTTTCTCTCTGTGATGTCTTCTCTTGGGTTTTTGTTTGCTGACCCTTGCTATGTACGTGATTATTTTCGTTTAATTATATAAATTCAAAACTAACAAGGTTGCTTGATCATGCAGATTCAAACAATATATGCACGTGATGCACCAAGCTAGGTAATATCACACCTTCCATATACATAAAATTCCTATATATATGCACACCATGAAATAATTTTATGTGTGTCTTTTTATCATAAACGTTTATTTAGTATTAGATGAAATAGGGTTCTAAATTTGTTAATATTTTAATAATTTGATTTTACATGTCTCTTTTGAAAAAAATAACACATATTAAGAAAAAAGTTGATTGGATGAAATTTTCCAACTAATACCCTTAATGAATACATTGAAAAAAGGAAACAGTGTTAAATTTGGAAAAAGTCAAATCTACCAAACAATAAATGCAGGGATAATTTTGTAAAACTATCCTTAAATTTGTATTGAAAGGAGTGAGGAACATGTAAAATGGGACAATTGTTTCCGAAAGAGACATGTATAATGAGACGGAATGATAGTTTAGTATTTGGTTATGTAGGATGAAGCTGACAATGGGCTCGGGCTCGGCTCATCTTCAAGGATTGAAGTCGTATTAATTATTTTTATTCTTTTCTCAGCTAAGCTCATGGATAGTCCCTGTGGACTTATTAGTGAACAAATAAAATCAAACACGTGATTTGAGTTATGGATCATAAGAAACATGATCAAGGTAATTCTATGCTATTGTTTAGACTTATGCTAAAGGTTGTACGTATCTTATTTGAAACATAAATTTCAAATTTGTTTAATTAATTTTACAAGCTGATTAAAATTGAGTTTACTAATTTTGCAAGTGGAACTAATAAGAATACGGCGAATTCTCTCGGATTGCTATGATTTATTAATATTTTTCTGATCTTTGGAATATATAAATTAGATTTTATAATATAATAAAATAACTTAATAGATATTAGAATTTGTTAAAAGGATGTTGATGTTGAATTTGGGGAACAAGAAAACGACTTATCGGAAGGAAACATTCAACGAGGCGGTGGCTCCCATTTTTCTATATCAAAACTAATATTAATATTAATATTAGTTTTCTTCTTTCTCAAATTTACTTTTCTTATTTTCTCAAAATTTTCTTATTTGTTCGATTTACTTTTCTTATTTTCTCAAAATTTTGAATTAATAATACCAAAAATTAGAAAAAGTCTCAATTGCCGTTTAAATATATACTAACAGAGAAAACTAAATATACAATTTGCCTTTAAAACTTTACTAATGAAAGAAAGAAAATATACAATTTTAATATTATTGTCTTTAAAATCTTCACTGATGGAAGAAAGTAAATATACAATTTAATCTATTTTTTGAGAGCACCTCAATCTTAAATATTAAAAAGTGAAATTTTCCTTTTTTATTCCTAATGTGTAAAAACGGTAGTACTTATAAAAGACAAGTATTCTAAAAATTATAAATCTACTTATATAAGTGAGAAGACGACTAATTTTCTCAAAATTTTGAATTGATAATAGCAAAGATTAGAAAAAAATTCAATTGCCTTTTAAATTTTTATTAACAAAAAAAACTAAATATACAGTTTTAATATTTTCCCTAAAATCTTTACTAATGGAGGAAGTAAATATACAGTTTAATCTATTTTTGTAGCTCGCCTCTATTTTAAATTTTAAAAATTGAAATTTCCCTTTTTAGTTCCTTATTTGTAGAAAATGTAGTACTTATAAAAGACAAGTAATCTAGAAATTGTAAATATATTCAAATTCTACAATTAATTGACTATATCTATCATCCTATAATTATAAACTTAATTACATTCTATAATGATTTATATAAAGAAATTATAAAAATCAAGAATATGACAACTTTCTTTTATTAATAATTCAGACGATTATATAAACAAATTTAAGTTTTTGCTCTTTGTTTCATCCAACTCATATTTGTGTTTGCTTTTAAAATATTTACATTCTGATACTTGAACTTTGATCACTTACTCTTGGTTTTGATTGTTTTTGTTTAAAGGAAGATAAGGAAGTGAGACTAAAGTTTTGTTGTACAACAAAGAAGAGATTTTGATGACATTAGTCGTATTATCATAAGATAATGGATGCATGTATGACGTATCAATTGTGATTCAGACGAATTAATCTCCTCACGTCCCTACTAGGCTATTGGAAGGTAGAGATCTTACGCCATCTAATTTAGTTTTAATATTATTTTGATAAAATCTTTGGTATATTTTTTTAATATTTTTTTTTGTGTTTTTCCGAATTTTCTCTGGTTTTTCAATATGGTACATCTCATCGTTATTAAATGTAGGTTTTGGTCCAAAATTCTTAAAAAAAGAATTTTTTAAAACTATCTTCAAGAATATAAAGGTGAGATTTTTAATTATTGTATTATATGTTAAGAGTACAAAACAAATTTGAAAATTATGTAATTTATTAAGTAGATTAATGTATTATCTGTTAGATTTGGTAATAATAAGAGAGCGACTCACTGGGGAGTAAACATCTTTTTAAAGGGAGGGTGGTTCATTAGAAGCAACGTATTATATGTTAGAATTAAATATTAATATTATGTTATGTACTTTCAAAATATAAGTTATAATTTAAATTTTGGGAAAAAATAAATGGTAATCAATATAATAATATTCAACATAATATTAATATAATGAAAATATTAAACAATTACTTTTTTTCTATATTTATTCAGAATTTTCGTGAATGACCAATACGACACGGAAAACCCAAAACAAACCTTATGCTAAAAATATAATTATTTATTTTATTGAAAAACAATTTTTGTATAATATTTTTTAAAAAAAATGAAAAATTACTATAAAGCCACTGCGAAGCGCGGCTTAGTAAACTAGTCTTTTATATATATAAAGGAAAAACCCCAGGAGCTCCCAGATCGTCCGAAAGCTATTTATCTATTTTTCTGAGCTCCTGAATTTTAATTCAATAAAATTAACTTCCCTTATTTAAATTCGAATTTATAGGATAAAAAAAATGCCAACTGCCTTTTAAATCTTTACTAATGAGGAAACTGATATACAATTTTAAGATTCTTTCCTTTCTCAATTTTGATTCAATAAAATGAAAGTTCCTTATTTAAAGTTGAATTTATATGATAGAAATAATCTCAATTGTCTTTTAAATCTTTACCAATAAAGGAAACTAAATATAACTATTTATTTATTTTTCTTGAGCTCTTGAATTTTAATTTAATATGATTAAATTTCCTTATTTAAATTAAAATTTATAGGATAGAGACAATATCAATTGCCTTTTAAATTTTAGCTACCGGAGGAAATAGAATATACAATTTTAATATTCTTTTCTTTCTCAATTTTAATTCAATAAAATTAAAGTTACTTATTTAAATTTGAATTTATAGGATAGAAAAAATCTAAATTGTCTTTTAAATCTTTGTTAATGGAGGAAACAAAATATACAATTTGATTTTAATAAAATTAAATTTCCTTATTTAAATTAGAATTTATAGGATAGAAAAATATCAAATACCTTTTAAAACTCTACTAATGGAGAAAACTGATATACAATTTTAAGATTCTTCCCTTTCTCAATTTTTATTCAATAAAATGAAAGTTCCTTATATAAATTTGAATTTATATGATAGAAAAAATCTCAATTTCCTTTTAAATCTTTACTAATGGAGTCTCAATTTTAGAAACAAAAAATCTCAATTGTCTTTTAAATCTTTACTAATAAAGGAAACTAAATATAACTATTTTTTTATTTTTTTTAGAGCTCTTGAATTCTAATTTAATATAATTAAATTTCCTTATTTAAATTCAAATTTATAGGATAGAGAAAATATCAATTGCCTTTTAAATTTTAACTAATGGAGAAAATATAATATACAATTTTAATATTCTTTCCTTTCTCAATTTTGATTCAATAAAATGAAAGTTCCTTATTTAAATTTGAATTTATATGATAGAAAAAATCTCAATTGCCTTTTAAATATTTGTTAATGGAGGAAACTAAATATACAATTTTAATTCAATAAAATTAAATTTCCTTATTTAAATTGGAATTTATAGGAGAGAAAAATATGAAATACCTTTTAAATCTTTACTAATGGAGAAAACTAATATATAATTTTAAGTTTCCTTTCTCAATTTTTATTCAATAAAATTAAAGTTCCTTATATAAATTTGAATTTATAGGATAGATTAAATCTCAATTTACTTTTAAATCTTTACTAATGGAGGAAACAGAATATATAATTTTAATATTCTTTCCTTTCTCAATTTTAATTCAATAAAATTAAAGTTTCTTATTTAAATTTGAATTTATAGGATATAAAAAATCTCAATTGTCTTTTAAATCTTTCTTAATGGAGGAAACTAAATATACAATTTTAATATTTTTTTCATTAAAATCTTTAATAATGGAGGAAAGTAAATCTAATATTTTAATATTCGATATCTTTATCTTTTTATCTTATCAATCTTTCTATTCTTTCTCCTTTTATTTATCTTCTTCTTTATATATACTAGCTTAAAGGAGTGTTTTTAATAATTGTTATTTCAATATTCATATTTTCATATTTTATTAATTGTATTTATTAAAAAAATTAAGTAGGCATTTTAAATTAGGTAAACTTTTTTAATAATTAAAAGTATTAAAATAGTTTTAAACTATATAAGTAAGGTTTTAGTTGTGATATTTTTGGACATCTTTATCTTTTTATTAATATTCAACATCTTTATCTTTTTAGCTTATCAATCTTTATCTTATTTCTTCTTTTATTTATCTTCTTCTTTATATATATAAGAAAAACTGAATATACAATTTTAATATTCTCCTTGATTAAAAAATTTGTCATTTGTTTTTTCAAATCTTTCCTAATAAAGGAAACTGAATATACAATTTTAATATTTTTGCCTTTAAAATCTTGACTAATTGATATTCTCCTAAAAAAAATTCCCAAATTTTAAAATTCAAAAAAACTTTTACTAATATTTTCCTAAATTTCTCTTCGGCACCAATTTAAAACTTATTACAAAAGTTTACCTTAATTATTCAAGACTAACTTCTTCTCCGACAATCATTCATATATATATATATATATATATATATATATATATATATATATATAATTGACCATCGAAAATAAGTAAGTTAAACTTTCTATCGTACTTTTAAATCGATTTGTTTAAACTTGAATTCGAGACATCATTAGTATAATATTTGATAATTGTTACGCATTAATTGTATTCTTTGACCATGTTCTTCCTTTTTTTAGTATTATGTTGTATTATACTCATAATTTTTATTTTGATGTAGGGTTGTATTTATAAGTTGATCATCTTGATATTCGGTATTAGATAATTCAATTGTGATGTGATGATTCAATATGTCTATACAAAATGTGTAGGAGCTTGCAAGTGTCGATGAACGAAAAAAAAACTGAAATAAGTATAGTATTTTATAATCCGGATCACTAATTTCTGAAAGATACCTGCACGTGTTTAGGATTATCAATAATTTTTATTTATAGTAAAAGATCTATACATGGAGGATGATGTCATTAGAAAGTATATAAGATGTTATTATGTACGGTAAAATCACTACGCCATAAATGGCCTTTTGCAACCACAAAACTATGTTGCTATAAGCCCATTTTCGCATTGCTATAGCCCCAAAAAGGGCTATGGTAACATCAGAGCCGTGTTAGGTTCTCAGCAGTTGCTATAGGGGTCTATAGTAACATACTGAGGACCCCTAAGGTAACATAGCAAACTGTGTTACTAAAGATATCTACAGCAACACAATAAACATTCTACAGCAACATACTTTCTATGTTACCAAAGATATTACAATTTTGCATAAACATGTGGGACCCACATAGGGAGCCCACATGTATATTACCAGTTGCAACACACAATTATACCTGTAGTAACACCTTAAGTGTAACAAAATAAAAATATGTTGTTTAAAAATTATATTTCCCACCAAATAAACCAACAACTAAGCAAGTCCTAATTTCATTCACCAATAACACAATCAATCCACTAACAAACCAACCACATTAACCAATAATATCCACCAACACTAAAGAACGTAAATTAAAATGTACAAGTACTAGAAGAAAATTACATGTTCATTTTGAACAACCACATCGCAAAGTCATAAATATGATAGAAAAACCTATACTAGGTCATCAAAAGGTACTGCGTAAACCACTAGATGTCTAAGTGCTAGGTCCGTCACTCATTTGTCAAGCTTCCTTTTTTGCCTCCAACATTTTCATTCCTGCTTGAGTATGTATCTACTACACATATGTAGTCCATAAGATCGTTATGTATATAAAGCACAAAGATGAAAATACTTCGACGCAAGCATCCTGCATTTTAACGATCAAGGATATATGTTCAGGCAGTAGCAAAAACATGACCAAATTGAATATACATCTAATGATTACAACACATAAAAGAAGAAAACAGAACTCACTTGCATTTGAGTCACAAGAACCTATATCGGGATACATTCAGTGAGCTGCAAATAACACTTTCAGCAAGACCAGTCCACAACTCTTACCATAAGTTCCAAAGTATGCCTATTTTTCTTTTCAGCAGCATTGCAAGCAATCTTGAAAAAACTCAAGTCCATGAATGCATACGTGTCCATGTTATACGCTCTTTGAAATATTGCAATTGTATTCTGCAACTATTAGCAATAAATTTCAAATAGAGTACACCATGGACACGTATGCATCCATCACCAAGTGACTGTGGAGCTACAATAGAATATCCCCTGGTGGCTCCTACGTAAAATCATTAAAACACAGAGATGAATATGAGTTATAATTCTGAAACTCTGCTGGCCAGTTACTAAAAAGGTAATTTACATCACATTGAATAACAAAATAAAACACGGTTTTAATTGACATGTAAGGATTTCAAGAGCTTTCAAATTTGACCGATTTGACGAAAAAGGGACAGAAAACGAGTAAGTTATGAGCAAGACAACTCTTGACAACAATTCTGCGCTGAACTGAAAAAGACCACTTAAACACCAGATAATAACTAATACAACAGGGTCTTGAAACAAGAAAGTTACAGAGGACTTCATGAGCTTTCTAAATTGACTGAAATCATGAAAAACGGATTTATAACGAAGAAGTTACAAACCAAAACAAGAGGTAATGTCAAACCTGTCCAGAATTTAATAAACTGGACTTTACACTATAAAAACAACAAATTAAGGTCTGGTCATATGTATATAAGTGTAGAGAATCTTATAATCTCTCTAGATTGACTAATTTCGATAAATTCGGATTTATAACGAACAAATTATAGGCAAAACAAACCGTAACAGTGAATCTGTCCAGATGACACAAATGTGGTTTTTGCCCTATGTTGACAACTCCAACATGATCTGATTCCTGTATACAATTATAAGGGGTTCTATTAGCTTCCTATATTGACTAATTTTGCTCAACTCAGAGTAATAACGAATGAGTTATGACCAAAACAAAATATATCCCCAAACCTGAAAATATTAACAACCTTGAATGACAACTAACCGGGTTCTGTTTTCAGAGCATTAACCAATATTAACACTAGCTAACATATATCTGCTCTAACATAAACACAAAAGTCTCTAACACAAACACAAAAGTCAGATTAACACCAACATATAACAATAACATATTAACACACAAAATCAACTCAATATTAACACAAAAGAAAAATCGATCATATTCACTCAAAATACTTATAACACAAAGTATGGAAATACCTTAAACTCAAATCCTCAAATTGAACCCAATTGAAACCCTAATTTTGAACCCGGTTGAAGCCCCAATTGAACCCCATGGAAGCCCTAATTTCAGTTAACCTGCAACAAGAAGTACGAATCGAAATTAGCATCATTCCAAATATACATATGTATGTATGTATGCAAATTGAATTGAAAAAGCCCAAATCTTAAGCATTCAGATATAAGGAAGCCGTCAAGAACATTCAAATCAAAGTAGTTATATGTATGCAAATATATATGTATAGATTATACGTGTGTGTGTATGTAAATATATATATTAGTAATTACAGTGTGTTCTTTAGAATGGAAGTGAAAGAGAGACACAGAGGTGGAGAGGGAGAAAATGAAAAAGAAAAAGAGGAGTGAGAGCATATGTATGATATTGGTGCTGTCTCAAAAAATTGGATGGGCGGTATTTTTGCCGCTCATTCAATTTTTATCGACTTCCGTGCAAATTGTTTTTAGAAATATAATTATTTATTTTTAAATTATTAAATAATATTTTACTGATCATATAAAAATGTAATTATTCATCTGAAAATAATCTTTTATTATTTTTAATTAATTATTCACCTTTTTGGTAAATTTTTAATTTCTACAAAAACTTCTTAACTATTTTATAATATTTTAATGAATACTAGCCCATAACCCGTGAAAGGCACGAGCCTTAAAAAATAATAAATTAAAAAAAATTAATGCAAACGAAAAATATTAAAGAAAAAAATATAAATTAAAATGATAAATTATAAAATTATAAACTTAAATATTAATTGGAACATAGAAATAAAAAAAATTACATATGGGGCTGAGAAAGATAAATGAGTAATCGCCCGTGATATTTTTGAAAAAAAGAGTAGATTTTGTTAGAAAAAAATGTTTTAATTGTAAAAGGCAATCATTTAGTTACTATTTTTATATTATTTTATTATTTATTAAATAGAATAAAGGACCGAAAGCTGAAAACCAAAATTTTTAATTTTTCGTCTTTAATAATATAGTATATATAACAATATAATTTTCATATCAAAAATATGTTTTAATATTTTTAATTAATTATTCACTTTTTGGCCTATTCTTAACTTATACAAAAACTTCTTAGTTATTTTATAAAAATTATTTATTTTTCATGTCGATAAAAAAATAGTTAAAAATATAATTTTGTTTTTATTAAAAGAGTGTGAAATATCAATAATTGAATTATATTTATTGAATATAAATAATTTTGTTTATTAGTTAAAAATATATTTTAAATTTTATGAAATACAAATAATTCAATAATTTGATGGAATATTACTTTTTCTAATGATAACTTCAATAATTTTATTAAAATTATTCACTTTTAAATTTAAACAATTATCAAACTATTAATTATAAATAAAATTTAATTTAATTTGTTCATTAAGACTATACTCTAAGGTAACATACCTCACTGTGTTGCCCAGTGTAACACCTTTTACAAGTATAGTAACTTAGCTTCATGGCTTTGGTAACATCCAAAATTACTGCGTTACGATAACACAAAAATTGTATAGCTATAGTAACATCCAATATGGTAACAACCCCCCTAATTTGTTGCGATAGGCCATCTATGGCGTAGTGAATATCTATGCTTGGAGGCTCATATCAAACTTATGAAACAACCAACTTTCACAATCAAAAATGAAATATAAACAAAATTACTTTTTATTATAATTTATATAGTTAATAGTTAATTAGATAATACTTTTTATCAGAAAAAATAAGAACATAATACTGTAGAATCTTACATTTGCAATCTTTACTAATGGAGGAAATTAAATATACAATTTTTAAAATTTTAAATTTTTTTATTTATAAATATAATTACTAACATAGAAAACTAAATATATTATATTAACATTCTTCTAAATTTTATATTTAAGCCAAAACTTAAAATTTTAAAAAATATTATGGAGAAGACAAGGACGGTGAGGTGGGTCCCACAAATCACCTCAATCTTTTTTTATAATTTTCTCGAATTTTTGAATTATTAATATTAAATATTAGGAAATATCTCAATTGCAATTTAAATTTTTATTAATGAAGGAAAAAAATATATTATTTTTATTTTCTTGCCTTTGAAAAATTTTACTAATGGAGAAAACTAAGTATATAATTTTAATATTCAATGTTTTATTAAGAAACTAAATTTACCATTTTAGTATTCTCCTAAATTTTCTATTTAAGTCAAAGTTTAAAATTTTGAAAATTAAATATCAATCAATATCATTATATACTCACACATATCTTTTATTATATTATTATTTTACCATGTAAAGGATGATTTAAATTAAATTTTAGGATATAATAAAATTAATTAATAACTGATATAATTTAATTAGTAAATTAGTTTGTTATCTATTTTGATTAGTAACAACAAGAAAGCGTGTTATTGAGAGAAAACATGTTTAACGAGCTGAGCCAAAATTTTAACGAGAGCATGTTATTGAGAGAAAACATGTTTAACATGATATAATTTTAGGGAAGACATTTCTTATTTACACTCAAATTTTTAGGGAAGCCAATAAATATATAAAAGCCAATTCTATTTAAAATTTAATTAAACAAATATTATCTTTTTTTCTCAACTAACTTAGATCCTATTTAAGTTTTAATCATTTTTTTAGAGTTTCACTATTTTAATTCAATTAAAATTTTTAGCAAAGACAATAATATATAAAAGTCAATCTTATTTAAAATTTAATTAAACAAGATTAATTTTTTTCTCAACTTAATTAAATTGTATTTAAGTTTTAATCTATTTTTTAGAGTTTCTCTATTTTAATTCAATAAAATTAAATTATCTTACTTAGATTTGAATTTATAGAAAAGAAAATAAATATATAAAAATCATTTTTTTAGAATTTAATCTTCATTATAACGTTATATTACAATCATGTTTACGATTTAATATTTATTAGATCTTTATATTATAATCCTATTTAGAAATTAATCTTTATTATATCTTAAATTGCAAATAAATTCATGGCATACTGATAACATGTGTGCATTAATAACATTGCATATTGATACTAACTGTTTGTATATTTTAATTTCTAAAAAGTTTTATTATGACGTCTAATAATATTTAAGAAATTTGTAATTTTGTGATAATATAAATAGTTGAAGTTTGAAGCGGTGGTTAGTACTTCAAGTTTTATTATTCCGTAATTTTAATATTTTTAATTTATATATATTTAGTCGGCTCAAGAAAGTATGACAAAAAATCAACATATAAAGTTTTGGGATATTTAAGAAAGAGTTTGATGCATTTTGGTGCCAAAGTTTGCACCGAGTTCCAAAATGGTGGCCAAAGTTTGAAAATTGTAAATCGATGGCCAAAGTTTTTACCAAGTTTCAAAATAGTGGCTATACTTTCAGATTTACAAATCGGTGGCCATACTTTATACCGTATTTCACAGTAATAATTCAACAAATAAAAAAAACAAAAAAACAAAAATATTATTGAAAAGTAATTAATTTAAATTTTTTAAAAATAATATTGATTCAACAGGAACACCAAAAAGATTCATCCGAAGTTTAAAAAAAAGATCATTGAGTCTAAATAATTCTCGAAAAAGAGTTATAGTCAAATTTTCAAAAAGGTTAATATTTAAATTTTATTATTTCATATATTATTAGTATTTTTTGTTATATGTATTTATGCAACGGGCGTGGGCTCAAGAAACATGATACAAAATCGGCATAAAAATATGTTAGTAGTTTATTTTATTGTTTATGTATGTTATTTTATAAAATATTGTGGTCACTATTTATACATGTACCATGTACGAGTTTTTTTAATAAATTTTATTAATTAATTAAACAATTAAAAGATATATTTGGATGTATTAATAAATTATATATATTATTAACTATTGAAAGATTTCCCGTAAGGTATTAATTGGAGTGTATTAATGATTGAAAGATATTGTACAATTGGTATCTTTAACTGTGTTTTGGAAAGGTAATATTGTTTAATAAAAAGGTAACATGTTAATTTAAAAAGTTAACATTAATGATCGAAAGATATAATATAATTAGTATTTTAAGATTTGTTAATAAAATATAGTATGTTTTAATTAAAAGATAACATGTTTTTAATGACTGAAAAATAAAATATAATTAGTATTTTTAGGTGTGTTTATAAAAGATAGTGTTTTTTAATTAAAAATTAATTTGTTTTCGTTAGAAAATGAAATATCCTATTATTCATATTATTTAGAAATTAAAATGACCGAAAACCAGAATACCTTAAAATTTTACAAAAAATTTATAGGGCCGCTGCGAAGCGCGGCTCAGTCGACTAGTCAATACTATTATATAAAGGAGAAGACGGGGGCGGTGAGGTGGCGCTCTCAGATCGCTTCGTTCTATTTTTCTAATTTTCTCAATTTTTTGAAATAATAATATTAAAAATTCGAAAAAATCTCAATTATCTTTTAAATTCTTACTAACAGAGGAAACATATAATATTCTTGCATTTAAAATCTCTACTAATTGAGAAAGTAAAAATACAATAGATCTTTACTAATGGAGGAAACTAAATATCACTAATGGAAGAAACTAAATATTCAATTATAATATTCTTGCCTTCAAAATATCTAAATTAAAAAAAAGTGTATTACCTTACATTATTTTGAACATTCTTGCCTTCAAAATATCTAAATTAAAAAAAAAGTGTATTACCTTACATTATTTTAAACTTTCCTCTATTATTATCTAAATATTCTCATAATATTTCTTTTCAAATGAAATTAACATCTTAACATTATTTTCTCCTAAACTTTTTTTTATATGATATAATAGAAAATACAGGAACGTTTTGGTAAATAAGAAGTTAAGAAATTAAATCGATCTTGCATAAGAAATTAAGTAATTAATACCAAAGATTAGAAAAAAACTTAATTGCCTTTTAAATATTTACTAATGAAGGAAACTAAATATACAATTTCAATATTTCTTGCATTTAAAATCTCTTCTAATAAAGGAAAGTAAATATAATATTATTGCATTTAAAATCTCTACTAATGGAGAAAGTAAATATACAATAGATCTTTACTAATGGAGGAAACTAAATATTACAAATGGAGGAAACTAAGAGCATCTCCAATGGTGGAGAACCTTTAGCTAAAATTATAGGTGGATTACCATAAATAAAAAAAATAGATAATGTGTAAAAAATAATCTACTCCAATGGGACAAAGCTGTTAGCTAAAATTTTAGCCAACCCCTCCATGTTGGCTATTTTTGTCCAACCCCTATGGACCTGTAGTAGAACTCCACATCAATTATTACCATATTCAAATCATATATTCTATTTTTAACAACCTGAAATAATAATAACATTCTATTTTTAAAATATAGCCAACTAGTATAGGCAACTCCATTGGAGCACAATATCTTACAGGTTCAGCAAATTTTACATAATCAGCATTTTATATTATTTTAGCTAACGATTTTAGCCAGCACCGTTGGAGATGCTCTAAATATTCAATTATAATATTCTTGCCTTCAAATATCTAAATTAAAAAAAAGTGTATTACTTTACATTATTTTGAACTTCCCTTTATTATTATCTAGATATTCTCATAATATTTCTTTTCAAATGAAATTACCATCTTAACATTCTACTCTCCTACACTTTTTATTTTAATGTAATCAATACTATTATATAATAGACGAAACATTAAAAGTTTGGTTGGTCGGTATAATAATATTACCTATTTATAACCAATTACTCTTTTCACCTAAAATACATTATTTTTTCTATTTTTTCTAACAAATTCCCCTACTTTTTCAAATATATCACGGACAATTACCTTTTTAACTAAAACATGTTAGTTTTTCTATTTTTCCTTACTAAAACCCCTCATTTTCCAAAATTATCACGGACAAACATTTATTTATTTATTTTTAAACCTATTTTAATATTATAATTATTTTTTTAAAGTTTACCTATTTTAACATGTCTACTTATTTTTCTTAACAAATGCCTTTTATAATTTATTTTTTCTATTTCTCTCACTAAAATCCATTTTCCCCCCAAAAATATCACATGAAACCCTTTACTTATTTATTTTAAAACGTATTTAAATACTAAATATATCATTTTCCAAAAATATCACGTGCATTTACCTTTTTAAACTAAATATATGTTACATTTTTAATCTTTTCTTACTAAAACCCCTCATTTCCAAAAATATAACGGGCAAACCCATACTTATTTATTTTAAAATCGGTTTTAATGTTTTTAATTAATTAAAAGTGTTTAGCTATTTTAACATGTCTACTTATTTTTTGCACAATTACAATTAATAAAATATGAAAATAAAAAATAAAATAACAATTAACAATCCGTGCATTGCACATATTGGTAAATAAGAAGTTAAGAAATTAGATCGGTCTTGCATAAGAAATTAAGTAATTACTTGGTAAATAATTAATTACCTTTAATACTTTCATACAAACAACTAATTAATAGTATAAATATACACCTAAACTCTGGTAATTTTTGTTGTTAACATTGTTCTTCTTTACTTTTTTGTTTGTTCATGTTAAAAGTGTGTATATGAGTACATGAGTATGAGACTTTTTCCTTTATGTTATTTATCTTATTACGTTTGTTTGTATTCTAATGCAGGATCATATTAAAATCTTTGACAAGACAAGTTATTTGCTATTAATGTTGATTGAGTTAAGACATGGATTAATAAGGAGGGGGATTCATAGATTAAAATAATAGGCCTATACAAGGTAACTCGAAAGTGGAGAATTCATCATGTCATCAAAAACAAATTTTATCATTGTTTTTTAACGTCTAGATAGTTATTGCTCTAATTTTTATTCGAAAAGAATATATTTTTTAGTAAAATATTTTATGTAATTCATACACGGAAATTCAAAGATAAAAATTGTATATTAAGAAATTATAGTGTATGTATTTCAAAAATATCATGTTAAGATTTCTTCGACTGAAAATTTTATTTAGTGTGTGCATTTTTAACAAAATTCAATAAGTCGGTGCATCTATAACAAAAGTCATACAAGAATAAGAAACATTGAGAAGAGGTCATTAATTTTTTTTTTTTAAAAGGAAGAGGTTGTTGTTGTTTTTGTTGTTTTTGTTTTGACAAAAAGAGATCATTATTAATAAAAAAAAAATCCCAGCAACAAAAAGGATGTTTGTTCATATTTTTTGAAGGATGTTTGTTCATATTTTTTGATTTTTTTCTTAGTGAGAATAGATTTGGAGGTAGTGAAAATTTTAATATCTCTGAATGTATAATTATAGTTTTTGATTAAACGATCTAGAACTTTATATATATATATAATTCAAAACAAAAATTAATTTTATATTAGAAATATTTTTCATTTAAAAACGTATTTTGTAGAATATATTTTGAGAAAATTTAGAGATGTTATTATAAAGCCGATGCGAAGCGCGGCTTAGTAAACTAGTTATATATATAAAGGAAAATCTCCATGAGCTCTAGAATTGCTTGGTTCATATTTATCTAATTTTCTAGAGCTCCTCTATTTTAAATATGAAAAATTGAAAATTACCTTTTTAGAGGTAATACTTATTAGAGACAAGTTGGCATAAAATTATAAACATAATCAAAATTTATTATTACTATATGTACAATCTTTCTTCTATTTTAAATATGAAAAATGGAAATTTCCTTTTTTTATCTCCTAAATTGTATAAAAGGTAATACTTATTGGAGACAAGTTGGTATAAAATTATAAACCTAATCAAATTTTATTATTATATATACAATATTTCCTCTATTTTAAATATTAAAAATTAAAATTTTCTTTTTTAGCTCCTAAATTATAGAAAAGATAATACTTATTAGAGACAAGTTGACATAAAATTTTAAATCTAATCAAATATTATTATTATATACAATCTTTATTATATCTATATCTCTATCTTTATCTTTTTTATCTTTATCGTTTTTTATCTTTATCTTTTTTTTTATCTTTATATATATAAAGGAAAACCCTAGGAGCTCCAGAATCGCTCGATTAATTTTCTAGAGCTCCTCAATTTTAAATACTTAAAATTAAACTTCCTTTTTTAAGTCCTATTTTTTTAGAAAAGAAAGTCAAATCCTTTTTATAATTGTATAAAAGAAATTCCATCTTTAAGTCCTATTTTTTAGAAAATAAAATCATTTTTTTAAAAAAAAACTTAAAATTTAAAACTTCATTTTTAGGTCCTATTTTTTAGAAAATAAAAAAAATCAAAACTTCTCTCAAATCGTCTGAAAAATATTTATCTTTTTTTTCTAGAGCTCTTCAATTTTAATTCAATAAAATTGAATTTTCTTATTTACATTCGAATTTTTAAGTAAATTCCTTATTTACATTAGAATTTTTGGGAAAGTCAATAATGTCAAATATATAAATATAAATCCTGTTTAGGATTTTATTAAACACAAGTCAACAAATATAAAAACAATTAATCCTGTTTATAATTTTATTAAACATGTATTATTTTCTTTCTCAACTAATATTATATCATATTATAAATTATATAATATTTGTAATAATTGTTTTTTAGTATTACGCACTAAAAAGTTTTATTATAACGTCTAAGGATATTTAAGAAATTTGTTATTTTTGTGAAAATACAAATAGTTGAAGTTTGAAACGTGGTTAATATTTAAATTTTTATTATTGCATATTTTTAGTATTTGTTATTTATATGTATTTATGCAACAGACGTCGGCTAAAGAAATATGACACAAAATCGGTATATAAAGTCTAGGGATATTTAAGAAATTTGTAATTTTTGTGATAATATGAATGGTTGAAGTTTGAAGGGGTTGTTAATACTTAAATTTATATTTCTGCATATTTTTGGTATTTCTTACAGGTGTCGACTCAAGAAAATATGATACAAAATCGACATAAAAATATGTCAATAGTTTATTTTATTGTTTATGTATGTTATTTTGTAAAATATTATGTTCACTATTTATATATACTAGCTTAAAACCCATGCGATGCACAAATTGTTTTTAATAATTGTTATTTATATTAAATAGGTTTAAATATTTCATTAATTACATTTGTTAAAAAAAATAGGCATGTTAAACTTTTTTTAATAATTAAAATGATTAAAATAGGTTTAAAATAAATAAGTAACGGTTTGCCGTGATATTTTTGGAAAATAGAAAAAGTAACATGTTTTAGTTGAAAAAGGTAATTGCCCGTAATGAAAAAATATTAAAATAGGTTTTAAAATAAATAAGTAAGGGTTTGCCCGTGATTGTTTTAGCAAAAAAGATGATTTTGTTAGAGAAAATAGAAAAAAATAATGTATTTTAACTGAAAAAGTAATTGATTATAAATAATATTATTATGTAATAATATTTTTTTAAAATAAACTAGGGTAATTTAAGTAAAATCACTTGGTACCAACCGACCGACTAAACTTTTAATGTTTCGTCTATTATAAGATACTAGCCTATAACCCGTGCAAGGCACGGGCCTTAAAAATAATAAACTAAAAAATTTAATGTGAACGGAAATTATTAAAATAAAAGTTAAAATTAATATGATAAATTATAAAATAAGAAACTTAAATATTCATTGGAACATAAAAAAAATATAAAAAAAATACAAATGAGGCCGAGGAAGATAAATGAGGTATTATTAATATTATTTTATAATAAAATAATATTAATAATAAAGACATATAGGAAATCTAACATGTTTTAATTAAAAAAAGTAATTGACCGTGATATTTTTAGAAGTGTTTTAATTATATTAATTGTATTTATTAAAAAAATATGTTGACATGTTAAAATAAGTAAGTTTTTTTAATAAGGATAAATTGAAAAGTTAACATGTTTTAATTAAAAAAAAGTAACTGCACGTAATATTTTTAGATGTGTTTTAATTATATTAATTTTATGTGTTAAAAAAATACGTTCACTTGTTAAAATAGGTAAGTTTTTTTAAATAACTAAAATTATTAAAATAGATTTTAAAATATATAAGTTGCACTTGATATTTTTGGAAAAGAGATATTTTAATGATAACAAATATAAAAGGTAATATATTTTAATTTAAAGGTAATTGCCCGTGATATTTTTGGAAAAGAAGTAGATTTTGTTAGAAAAAAATGTTTTAACTATAAAAGGTAATCAGCTAGTTACTATTTTTATATTATTTTATTATTTATTAACTAGAGTATTAAAATAGGTTTTAAAATAAATAAGTAAGGATTGCACCTCATATTTTTGGAAAATAGGGATTTTAGTGATGATGTGTTTTAATTATATTAATTGTATTTGTTAAAAAAAATACGTTCACTTTAAAATAGGTAAGTTTTTTTTAAATAATTAAAAGTATTAAAATAAGTTTTAAAATATATAAGTAAGAGTTGCACTTGATATTTTTGGAAAATAGAGATTTTAGTGATAACAAATATAAAAGGTAATATATTTTAATTTAAAGGTAATTGCCTGTGATATTTTTGGAAAAGAAGTAGATTTTGTTAGAAAAAAAATGTTTTAATTATAAAAGTCAATCAGCTAGTTAATATTTTTATATTATTTTATTATTTATTAAATAGAGTATTAAAATAGATTTTAAAATAAATAAGTAAGGATTGCACCTCATATTTTTGGAAAATAGATATTTTAGTGATAACAAATATAAAAGATATTATGTTTTAATTTAAAGGTAATTGTCGTGATATTTTTGGAAAAGGAGTAGATTTTGTTATTTTTTTTTTAATTATAAAAGGCAATCAGTTAGTTACTATTTTTATATTATTTTATTATATATTAAATAGAGTATTAAAATAGGTTTTAAAATAAATAAGTAAGGATTGCACCTCATATTTTTGGAAAACATAGATTTTAGTAATAACAAATATAAAAGTTAATATGTTTTAATTTAAAGATAATTGTAATGATATTTTTGGAAAAGGAGTAGATTTTATTAGAAAAACAATATTTTAATTATAAAAGCCAATCATCTAGTTACTATTTTGGTAACTTGACAATAATACAATTCCATTAAAGATTTGATTTGTAGTAGTTTTCGTTATCCTAAAAAGAAAGAAGTATATTTGTAGCAGTGTATCCTAAATTTAAACAAATTAGATCCCACATTTCCATTTTTTTTATTAGATTTCAATATTATTTGATTTTTATGTAGTAAAATATAGTGAAATATTAATGTAGAATAAAACTTTCCCGAATTTTGATTATATTATTAATTTATTAATTAGAAAAAGTACCGAAAACCAAAAACCGACCGTTAACCGAAAACCAAAACTTTCAATGTTTCGGCGTTAATAATATAGTATAGATATATATTAGCTTAAAACCCATGCGATACACATATTGTTTTTAATAATTGTTAATTTTATTATTTAGAAAAAGAAGGGATTTTGTTAGAAAAAATAGGAAAAGTAATGTATTTTAACCGAACAGGTAACTGATTATAATAATGTTTATAATAATTAAATAAACAATTAAATAAGGCAAGTACCGTACCAAAAATCAGGTACCAAAACTTTTAATGTTTCGTGTTTAATAATATAAAAAGTACTATATATAATATTATTAAATATTTTATTCAACAACTCTCATTATATTGATTTAAATGATCCAACAGTTGAGAATGGAGTGACCAAAAACTATAGAGGACCAGACTACAACCCTACAAAACTTTTAATGTTCCGTCTTTAATATAATAATATAAATATAGTATAGATTATATATATATATATATGATTTTGTTTCTTAAATAGTTAGTATTTAAACTTTTTAAAAAAATATTATAGGGCCGCTGCGAAGCGCGGCTTAGTCGACTAGTACTTATATAAAGGAGAAGACGAGGGCAGTAAAGTGGCGGCTCTCAAATTGCTTCAATCTATTTTTCTAATTTTCTCAAAATTTTGAATTATTAGTATTAAAGATTCGAAAATGTCTCAATTGTCTTTAAAATCTTTACTAATGAAAGAAACTAAATATACAATTTTAGTATTCTTTATTTTAAACTCTTTACTAATGGAGGAAACTAAATATACAATTTTAATATTTTTTTTAATTTTTTTATTTAAAAATATCTCAATTGCCTTTTAAATCTTTACTAAAGGAGGAAACTAAATATACAATTTTAATATTCTTGACTTTAGAATCTTTACTAATGAAGGAAATTAAATATACAATTTTATTATTCTTCTAAATTTTTTATTTATGAATATACTTACTAACATATGAAATTAAATATATTATTTTACTATCTTCTAATGCAGGAAACTAAGTATACTATATTAATATTTCATTAACTTATCCTATGAGTCCAATTTATTTACTAATTTCTTTTTTATTATCTTTTAATCGAGAAAAGTAATAAAAGAGACAATTTGAAAGGTGTCAGGAGACGCCACTTTGCAGTCTGTCTTCTCCTCCTTTATATAAGTACAACGAGGTGGTGCCTCTCAGATTTTCTTGATCTAATTTTCTAATTTTATCAATTTGAATTAATAACATTAAAGATTAGAAATTATCTAAATTGTCTTTTAAATTTTTAGTACTGAAAATTTTAATTACCTTATATTCACATAAACTTTTTTTAAATAAATTACTATCTTAAAGTAAATTACTATCTTAATATTCTCCTAAAAATTATCTTAAAGTCAAATTATCATGTTGATATTCTCTTAAACTCAAACTTACCATTTTAATATTCTCACATATTTTTTCTTGAAATTCTAAAATTTATCTTGAAATCAGATTATCATCTTAATATTCTCCTAAAAAACTATTAAAAATAATGTTATCATATTTTTTTTGTAAGAAACCCCACATTTAATTTATAATATATATTTTACATATATATTAAAAATTGTAAAGCATAATGTAACATAATATGTAACAGATGTAACTATAACTCAACACAGGAACAAGACATTTAATAATATTAAATGAAGCACAGGAATCCAAAAGAACAGAAGACATGGCAAACTCAAGAAATCAAAATATGGTATGTATTCTTAAAGTCCGTAAACAGGTCACGGAAAGAAGTTCATTAATATGTTCATGCCTCAGTGACAAATAAAGAATCAAGACTTTCAAGACTACATAAGCATTTATATGATACATAGTTAGTACCAAAGGATTTCAGTGATTTTATAATAAAGCAACCAAGACGGCAAAAGACTTGCCAATTGTATTGTATTGAAGACATAGAGGTTTTGATCAGTGTTAGTCATCTATGAACCAGACTAGTTGCAGTAGGTGTCAGTATAAGTGAAGAAGATCAACATGTTTTATCGTCTTAGAAGAAATTGATTTAAGTCAGACCTGATACATCCTGGAAGTTAAAAGAAATATTGATAAGGTATGTTCAGGTTAAATTGAAGTGCAATATCCCTACTGCAAAGAGAAAGAATCTTCAAGGATCAATCTACAATTAAGGGACATTCGATAGTTTTCCTTTTTGAAAACTATCGAAAGAGAAAAGAAGATTTTTGTAACACCCCAAATCCGGGGTCAAAGGATTTGGTCATCACTCTGCATTCTCTAATAAAACAACCTGTTCAATATTAAACCAATATAATTATGTCATCTGCGACCCCAACTCTACCAAGAATCTTTAAAGGTTATAGTGCTAGAAACAAGAATCCAAAATTTCATTACATAAATTTTTCTTCTTTACAACCATTCTCTTTACATAAATCCTATAACACTAGTATAACTTCGACAAGAAGTATACCAGGCAAATCTAATCTGATACAACATAGTATTTAATAAAAATTCACTTTATACAATAACCTTACACTAGTTCCAAATACTCTGTATCATAACGTCTTTGCACTAACATCTTCTTCCTTCTCTGCCCAGCTACGCGGATAACTCCCGCCAATATGCCTTCTTAGTGAAAGGCTAAAAATATAAAGAAAGCAAGTATGAGCGAAATAATTGCTCAGCAGGTGCATTATCAAGTATAATAGGAAAAGTTTCCAAAATAAGCTTTTGGTTTAAACATTTGTAATCTCTAAAGCTTTTAAATCAAGTTTGATAATTCGCCATAATTTCTCATTCAGCTTCTAGCAACTGAATAGTTTAAAACACGAAGGAATTTATATTGGTCGCCACGGTTACCCGAACCAAAATATCTACAATAGTATGTAGAAAATATGTAATAAATATAAACTCATACGTCTTCAAGACCATAGTTTATACAAAAATACTATTTTTAAAGATAACAGTTCCATTCACAACATCTTCTGAAACCAACAACTTTAAGCAAACGAATCAAACTGAATATCAGGTTATAACTCACCAGTACGGAACATATGAATGAATCAATCTCAGATATAAGAAGTGATAATAGAATTGGATTTTTATACTTTTATAAATCACAAAGGTTGAGCTGCTGATCAGTCACGCATCAACCCCGGACCCGCTTATAGCAAAGTCCTCCCCTAGGATCCTTGGCCATCTTGGCCTTAATTAATTCCGACCACGAATCTAGTCCGACCATTATTGGTCCATTTAAAAACATTCCAATTCTATTTTCTATACGTCAGGTGTCAGTACAATTGACGACCTTACTACGACAGCCAGGTGTCGAAAGAATCGACAACCTTAATACAACAATCGCTGGAAAACTCACGTTCCAGGAAACAACTTGACTATGAAGAATCCATCAAGGAATAACAATACAATCTAGTATCGACGAGATCGACACAATAATGGGAGGTGCACATGAAAAGTGACAATATAATAAACATCGACGAGATCGATGCAACAACTGGGATGATAATGAAGAGTAAACAATAACATGCTCAATAAAATTAAGTCTGATATGAAACATGCATTATGAGTTCGAATCAAGGACTGGATCAGATAATCGCATCAACAAGAAATAATAATAATACTTGCATAGGTGCAAGATGGAAAAATAGAATACTTGTAGAACAAGTACCACAACTTCAGAATTTAAAATAACATTTTTACCCTCATCGGGTTCACAAGTTCCCAGTCATCTAGGGTTGGCAACATTCCAACCTAATATTTTTAAATCAATATTTGTGAAAGAAAGCCTTAGTATAAGGCCCATAACTATTTTTTAAATCGTTTCAATACAATAATTATATTTTTCCAATCAACATGGAAATATGAATCTAAACTCAAAAGGTATGAAAGAATACTCGTCAATTTACGAGATTAAATAAAATACTTGCAATTCAATGCAAAAGAGTCATCATTTAAAATTTAGTGAAGAGTATGCCAATTGCATAATAATAATTCAAGAGAATATCACTCAAAAAATAAGCAAGGGTATAAACACTTGCCTACGGTCCTTAGCTATTTCGTAAGGCTCAGATAATACGATTCCCTCCTTATTCTGTCTTATAGCACGATTCTCTATTTCCGTCCTTCTTTGATTTAACGCTCTTGTGAATACCACTAATCTGATCCTACCGTTTTGAATCCACGCGTCGATATCTCCGACTTCCTTTATTTAACATATCTTGGTAATCTGGCTCGTCTTGTCCAATAGCCCTTGTTGCCTAGATAACCATATTCAATTGATAGAATAATCACGATTAACTAAATAAATAACCCATGTATCACGTTCGTCGAAAATATCTATACTATAAAAGTCAACATCTAAGTCAACGGTCTTGTAAATCTCATTTTCTAACAATACTGACAAATTTCTATTCCAACTACCCCTCGTGATAATATTAGACACGACCAAAGTATTTAAACAAGTCTCCAGTCACTTATTCGTATTTATGACTCAATAAACAAATAATTCACATATTTCACGTAACACATTTTGTCATTTAATTGCGATAAATAAATCACATAAGTCTCGTAACATTCAAGAAATAATTTTTAACTCGCAAGAAAGGCCTAAAATGATTTTATAAATCATTCAGGAATTTTAAATAATTAAGAAAACATTTTTAGGAATATTTTTCCTAATTTAAATCACTTTTAAATCATTTTCCAAAATAATTAAAGAATTTTGGAAAATAATTAATTACTTAAATAAATAAAAATTTCGAAATAATTCCTTAAATAATTAAGGAATAATTAAATAAAAATTCTCAGAATTTAAAAGTCATTTTTAAAACTATTTTTCAAAATTTAAATAAACAAAACAGATTTTTATAAATTAAAAATAAATAATTTAGAAAATAATTTTGGTCAGGGGACCAATTTGCAACTTTGTAAAACTTCAGGGACCAAACTTCATCATCTTCAAACTTGAGGTACTAAACTGTAAAAAGCTCCGTTGCCAGCTTTAATGGCTGCCACCGGCCGGTAAAGTCGCTAGCGGTACCAAAATCCGGCAAAAAATCCGACTAACACAAATCCTTTACCAAACTCAATGTTCTATATACCAAAACAAAGTTTGGAACACGTACAATCTAACCCCCATATCCACATACACGAACAATCAACAGATTTTACGTACGAATCAATCAAAATTTGGAAAGTAAACTTTATAAATTGAACTTGCTAAAGACGGGATAGAACAACTCAATTAAGCATGTAAAACGATTATACACGATCATATAAAGCTATTCCAACCATCAAAACAAGTGAACGAACTCAGAATCAAAAAGCCCCAATTTTTGAATATGAACCATACTTTATATTTTTTTTCCAGAATTAAAGAAACATTTATATAAAATTGAAAATTTATCCTCTGATGAAAATGATTGCAGATTCAGACACTAGATCATAAGAGCTTCGATTCGACTACTTGAACTCCAAAATCCGATATCAATAACACCTTCAAAATTAGTTTTGAATCTCAAGAACACGAAGAACACGAAAAACACGAAGAGCACGACAATCAAACCTCGATTTCTATATGTTGCCGAACTCTAAATTCAACATATAATATATACGATTGACCATAAAAACATACTCTACACGATGGTAACATCAAAATCAACAACCAATCACGTTTACAAAAATTCATAATTTTAATATATATAAAATCGAATTTAATAAAAATAATAGAAATCCAGAATTTTACCCCACACAAAATCTGATGGTAGATTAAGAAACTAGATTCCAAGATCTTCGATTCGACTATAAGAGCGTTGAAATCGGACTCCGATAACACCTTCAAATTTGTGTTTGATTCTCAAGAACACGAAGAACACGGTTCAGAGATTTTAGATATTTAACGATAAATAAGCTTGATTATACGCAAAATAATGCACGATACGCCTTTTTATATTAAACGGAAAATAATACCCCAAACAACATTTTTGGATCGATATTGATCCATTGGATCGCTTTAAATCTTTAATAAAGTCAAATACACGTTTTACGAGGTGATAATCATCCACAATGATTGATAATTATCCAAATCAATACATATCATTTCTATAACGAATGCTCAAGAATACTAGGGCTATAACAGATGTATTATTGATACGAACGATATATCAATTTCCCGAATAATTAGGGAACGAACTAAATTTTCTTTTCGATAAATAAAATAAAACGAAATAAAAATAACATTCTCTTAAAAAGAATTTTCCAATCACCACAAATATTCACATAGCATCTCAAGGTCACATATTCAACCATTTAACGAATAACTTAACACATTTAAACAGATAAAACATTTAATAAATTTTGATATGAAAATAAAATTTCATTTCACATCAATTATTAACACGTAATTTTCCCGGATCTTACATCCTTCCCCCCTTAAAAGGATTCTGTCCTCAGAATCAGCTCGTGCAAACATATGTGGATACTTTTCCAACATCTCACTCTCAAATTCCTAGGTTGTCTCTTCAACCTTAGGATTTCTCCTCAAACTCATAGTAATTCGACTGTTTTATTACTCAACACTTTCTCATACCGACTTAATATATTAATCGGTTGCTCAACATAGAACAAATTCAGCTAAATCTCTGTAGGTTCATATTCTATGAAATACATTATAAATACACTACATATGGAGTGGTAATCAAATTCGTATCGTACTACTGTCTCATTCAAATAGAGATGAACCAACTCATCCAATGAATATCTCTCGTTACTCGGTCATTAATAACCCAAATAGCATCATGATTCGCTTTCGCTCGTGGTAATTCAATCGCAATTTCTTCGTTCATTATGGTAAGGTAAATTCCTTCCAACCTGATGGTATACCTTCAAGATTATTAAAGATAACAAGATTCATGATATTTTGAAGTGAAAAGGTTCCGCATCATAGAAAATGTCCCACCATTGTGGTTACCAAATTTACATATTCTAAAGCGAACATTATTGGAAATAAAAGAATCACTGAGAGATCAATTCGATCACATGAACTCAATGTTGCGTGTCTTAATTAAGACATTACTAAAGGTAATTAGCCTTCTTGTATTGCACAACACACAAGTGACGGCGTCCCATCAGACTTCTATCACACAGACAGATAGTCCTTGTGTCCCCTATAAATAGGGTTGTGTGTCTCAGTTGGAATAGAGAAATATGAAAGAAATTCAAAGTCAAAGTAACAACCAAGGCCTTTCGATAAGAAATCTCAGATACACACCTTGGATTGGAACTGAGTAAATTCCCAAAGGTGTTACTTCAGAAAAGAGGAATAACCAGAAAAGAAAATATCGAACAAAAAGTGTTCCATTACAATTAGAGGGATTCACCCCTGAAGAATGAAAGAGTTGAAATTTAAATAACACATTTTCAACAGGCCTCAAAATTTGAAATAGATATCACAACAACCTCTGATGCAATTGCAAACATGATTGATCAAAAGTATCAAATACAAAGTCAAAAGGTGGTATATATTCACCAACACAAGTTTCGCTTAAAGGAATGTCGAATATTTCATTAGGATGGAAAGGTATTACCAAGGTCTCCACATATGTCTTCTTTGTCGGCTCCTTCGATAGCTCGTTATCCGATTCTAAGCTCTTCTTTTCCACGTCGTAAAGTTATCAATATCGTACGTTGTCGTCGACTCGTAATAGTCCTTGAAGATTCCGCCGTAGACATCTACAACCGTAAGAAGTTCTATCCATCTTAGAACAATCATCTTAATCGAATACCCCTATCTTATCTCACTCTTCGGTACTATATCCAATAGTCCAAAACGAACTCTAAATGAGCTCTGACGTTCCTTATATAACTATATACACTCCTACGCACTCTCGTTTCTAGTTTTACTATAACCCTGCTCTGATACCAACCTGTAACACCCCAAATCCGGGGTCAAAGGATTTGGTCATCACTCTGCATTCTCTAATAAAACCACCTGTTCAATATTAAACCAATACAATTATGTCATCTGCGACCCCAACTCTACCAAGAATCTTTAAAGGTTATAGTGCTAGAAACAAGAATCCAAAATTTCATTACACAAAATTTTCTTCTTTACAACCATTCTCTTTACATAAATCCTATAACACTAGTATAACTTTGACAAGAAGTATACCAGGCAAATCTAATCTGATACAACATAGCATTTAATAAAAAAATCACTGTATACAATAACCTTATACTAGTTCCAAATACTCTGTATCATAACGTCTTTACACTAACATCTTCTTCCTTCTCTGCCCAGCTGCGGATAACTCCCGCCAATATGCCTTCTTACTAAAAGGCTACAAATATAAAGAAAGCAAGTATCAGCGAAATAATTGCTCAGCAGGTGCATTATCAAGTATAATAGGAAAAGTTTCCAAAATAAGCTTTTGGTTTAAACATTTGTAATCTCTAAAACTTTTAAATCAAGTTTGGTAATTCGCCATAATTTCTCATTCAGCTTTTAGCAACTGAATAGTTTAAAGCACGAAGGAATTTATATTGGTCGCCACGGTTACCCGAACCAAAACATCTACAATAGTATGTAGAAAATATGTAATAAATATAAACTCATACGTCATCAAGAACATAGTTTATACAAAAATACTATTTTTAAAGATAACAGTTCCATTCACAACATCTTCTGAAACCAAAAACTTTAAGCAAACGAATCAACCTGAATATCAGGTTATAACTCACGAGTACGGAACATATGAATGAAATCAATCTCAGATATAAGAAGTGATATTAGAATTGGATTTTTATACTTTTATAAATCACAAAAGTTGAGCTGCTGATCAGTCACGCATCAACCCCGAACCCGCTTATAGCAAAGTCCTCCTCTAGGATCCTTGGCCATCTTGGCCTTAATTAATTCCGACCACGAATCTGGTCCGACCATTATTGGTCCATTTAAAAACATTCCAATTCTATTTTCTATACGTCAGGTGTCAGTACAATTGACGACCTTACTACGACAGCCAGGTGTCGGAAGAATCGACAACCTTAATACAACAATCGCTGGAAAACTCACGTTCCAGGAAACAACTCGACTATGAAGAATCCATCAAGGAATAACAATACAATCTAGTATCGACGAGATCGACACAATAATGGGAGGTGCACATGAAAAGTGACAATATAATAAACATCGACGAGATCGATGCAACAGCTGGGATGATAATGAAGAGTAAGCAATAACATGCTCAATAAAATTAAGTCTGATGTGAAATAGGCATTATGAGTTCGAATCAAGGACTGGATCAGATAATCGCATCAACAAGAAATGATAATAATACTTGCATAGGTGCAAGATGGAAAAATAGAATACTTGTAGAACAAGTACCACAACTTCAGAATTTAAAATAACATTTTTACCCTCATCGGGTTCACAAGTTGCCACTCATCTAGGGTTGGCAACATTCCAACCTAATATTTTTAAATCAATATTTTTGAAAGAAAGCCTTAGTATAAGGCACATAACTATTTTTTAAATCGTTTCAATACAATAATTATATTTTTCCAATCAACATGGAAATATGAATCTAAACTCAAAAGGTATGAAAGAATACTTGTCAATTTACGAGATTAAATAAAATACTTACAATTCAATGCAAAAGAGTCATCATTTAAAATTTAGTGAAGAGTATGCCAATTGCATAATAATAATTCAAGAGAATATCACTCAAATAATAAGCAAGGGTATAAACACTTGCCTCTGGTCCTTAGCTATTTCGTAAGGCTGAGATAATACGATTCCCTCCTTATTCTGTCTTATAGCACGATTCTCTATTTCCGTCCTTCTTTGATTTAACGCTCTTGTGAATACCACTAATCTGATCCTACCGTTTTGAATCCACGCGTCGATATCTCCGACTTCCTTCATTTAACATATCTTGGTAATCTGGCTCGTCTTGTCCAATAGCCCTTGTTGCCTAGATAACCATATTCAATTGATAGAATAATCACGATTAACTAAATAAATAACCCATGTATCACGTTCGTCGAAAATATCTATACTATAAAAGTCAACATCTAAGTCAACGGTCTTGTAAATCTCATTTTCTAACAATACTGACAAATTTCTATTCCAACTACCCCTCGTGATAATATTAGACACGACCAAAGTATTTAAACAAGTCTCCAGTCACTTATTCGTATTTATGACTCAATAAACAAATAATTCACATATTTCACGTAACACATTTTGTCATTTAATTGCGATAAATAAATCACATAAGTCTCGTAACATTCAAGAAATAATTTTTAACTCGCAAGAAAGGCCTAAAATGATTTTATAAATCATTCAGGAATTTTAAATAATTAAGAAAACATTTTTAGGAATATTTTTCCTAATTTAAATCACTTTTAAATCATTTTCCAAAATAATTAAAGAATTTTGGAAAATAATTAATTACTTAAATAAATAAAAATTTCGAAATAATTCCTTAAATAATTAAGGAATAATTAAATAAAAATTCTCAAAATTTAAAAGTCATTTTTAAAACTATTTTTCAAAATTTAAATAAACAAAACAAATTTTTATAAATTAAAAATAAATAATTTAGAAAATAATTTTGGTCAGGGGACCAATTTGCAACTTTTTAAAACTTCAGGGACCAAACTTCATCATCTTCAAACTTGAGGTACTAAACTGTAAAAATCCGGCCAAAAATCCGACTAACACAAATCCTTTACCAAACTCAATGTTCTATATACCAAAACAAAGCTTGGAACACGTACAATCTAACCCCCATATCCACATACACGAACAATCAACAGATTTTACGTACGAATCAATCAAAATTTGGAAAGTAAACTTTAAAAATTGAACTTGCTAAAGACGGGATAGAACAACTCAATTAAGCATGTAAAAAGATTATACACGATCATATAAAGCTATTCCAGCCATCAAAACAAGTGAACGAACTCAGAATCAAAAAGCCCCAATTTTTGAATATGAACCCTACTTTATATTTTTTTCCAGAATTAAAGAAACATTTATATAAAATTGAAAATTTATCCTCTGATGAAAATGATTGCAGATTCAGACACTAGATCATAAGAGCTTCGATTCGACTACTTGAACTCCAAAATCCGATATCAATAACACCTTCAAAATTAGTTTTGAATCTCAAGAACACGAAGAACACGAAAAACACGAAGAGCACGACAATCAAACCTCGATTTCTATATGTTGCCGAACTCTAAATTCAACATATAATATATGCAATTGACCAGAAAAACATACTCTACACGATGGTAACATCAAAATCAGCAACTAATCACGTTTACAAAAATTCATAATTTTAATATATATAAAATCGAATTTAATAAAAATAATAGAAATCCAGAATTTTACCCCACACAAAATCTGATGGTAGATTAAGAAACTAGATTCCAAGATCTTCGATTCGACTATAAGAGCGTTGAAATCGGACTCCGGTAACACCTTCAAATTTGTGTTTGATTCTCAATAACACGAAGAACACGGTTCAGAGATTTTAGATATTTAACGATAAATAAGCTTGATTATACGCAAAATAATGCACGATACGCCTTTTTATATTAAATGGAAAATAATACCCCAAACAACATTTTTGGATCGATATTGATCCATTGGATCACTTTAAATCTTTAATAAAGTCAAATACACGTTTTACGAGGTGATAATCATCCAAAATGACAGATAATTATCCAAATCAATACATATCATTTATATAACGAATGCTCAAGAATAATAGGACTATAACAGATGTATTATTGATACGAACGATATATCAATTTCCCGAATAATTAGGGAACAAACTAAATTTTCTTTTCGATAAATAAAATAAAACGAAATAAAAATAACATTCTCTTAAAAAGAATTTTCCAATCACCACAAATATTCACATAGCATCTCAAGGTCACATATTCATCCATTTAACGAATAACTTAACACATTTAAACAGATAAAACATTTAATAAATTTTGATATGAAAATAAAATTTCATTTCACATCAAATATTAACACGTAATTTTCCCGGATCTTACAATTTTGATAAAAACCATCGAAATGGTGAAAAACCAATTCGATAGTTTCTTAAATAGAAACCATCGAAATGGGAAGAAATTCAGAAAAACAAGTTATTCTTTTCGATAGATTTTATTTAAATCTATCGAATGAAAGAAAAATCTTGTCTTCGATAATTTTTCTAAATGTAGTAGGTACATGCATTCAAGACATGCCAGAAGGTTGGTGAGGAAATGGACGGCTGGGGATTCTCAAAGCCTTCGATAGTTTTCCTAAAAGACTACAATTGTGATAGAAGAAGTTATCTTCTTTAGTTCAGTTGAGACAGTTGCAGAAGATTAAATACGGAGAAAATTTAAGAGCTTGAGATTTTTAGAGAAGTAATTACTAGTGCCTTAAATTCTATCAATTGGATTGATTTTTGTAACTAGAACTCATTGAAGTTAATCCTACGGATTAAATTTGTACAACCCCTCGTGGTTTATATTTATAAAACGATATATTCCCCGACTCGTATTTTGATTTAGTTGATTTGATTTCAAACAAGAACACAAATAATTATCCGCAAACGAAATCAAATAAATTGTGAGTATCGTATTCAACACTCCTTCTACGATACTTTGGACCTAACAAAAATAATTTTTAAGTTTTACCTTTTAATTTATATAGAAAATAATACTTATAAAAATTGCAAGTTTTTATAAAATAAAATATAAAAGTCTTATTTTTTCATTTATTTTTCTCGAGTACCTATATTTTAAACAATAAAAATTATAAATTTTAAAAATATTTAAAATATATTTTATGATATAATAAAATTGATTAACTGATGATGTAATTTATTTAGTAAATTAGTTTGCTATTTGTATAGATTTGGTAAAAATAAGAAAACAGATCATTAGAAGGAAACATGTTTAACGAAAGAACGATTCATTAGGAAGAATATATTATATGCTAGAATTTAATATTGATGTTATATTATGTATTTTAAACTAGAAGTTGAAATATGAATTTTGAGAAAAATAAAAATGGTGCTAAATATACTAATATTTCATATAATATTAAAATAATGGAAAATATTAAATAATTACGCTTTTTCATATTTATTCAAAATTTTGGTATATGACCGAGACGAAATAAAAAATTCAAATTAAACCTTAAATTTTTGTTAGTAATATTATTTTATCTAAAAATATATTTTAAAAAAATTTAGAAAAATTATTACAAAACCACTACAAAGCAATGACTTGTTTTGATCGAAAGGATTCATATGAATACACGTTGATTGGTTCATGTAATAAATTATTATATCAATCAAGTGACAGATGATATTATAGAAATTTTTATGAAAATTGTTTATGATTCCCTAAAATGAAGGAGACAAATCTTACAATTCAATCAAAAGTATGAAAATTACTTGGGCCTGTTTGGCGATTGATTTATAAGCTAGCTTATAGCTTATAAATCAATTTTGACTTATGGAGGGTGTTTGCCAAAATAAGTGAAACCTTAACATTCAACTACAAATCTTCAACTTATAACTTATAACTTATTCTCGATACACGCAATATATAATATCCTTCAAATCTTCAAAATCATATATCTTTTGATCCGTTCATTAAAAAATTGATATGTATATATCAAATTTCTCTACTCATCGAGATCTATCCATTGATATCCATTTATATATATTAAAAAATAAATATTTTAAAAATAATAATAAAAAGTTAACTTATAAGTTCTGATTTACCCAAACACTCTACTGCTTATAAGTTCTGATTTACCAAACACTCTAGGGATTTATAAGCTCAGCTCTACTTATCACTTATAAAGCACTTACTCATTTTAAGCTATAAGTCAACTTATTCTTGATACCCATTTTGAGTTAAATACTTTAGAAGCTCAGATATTTACTAAATTAGAAAAGTGACGATTTGATTTTAACTTTTAATCTGAAACGTGACCAGTTAGAACTTAGAAGTTCTATCTACAACTATTCAACTCAAAGTTCTATCTTTATTCAAAAAAAAAAAAACTCAAAGTTCTATCTAGTATTTCAGGCATGTGGAGTAAAAGTTTATAATTTTATACTATTTTGAAAATCAATTCCAAGTTACTCATATGTAGTTTAATTTAAATTCGTTCATGAAATTATGTTTATTAATTACTGTAGTAAATGTTAGAGAAATACCCCAAATGAATATTATATTCATATTTTAATACTCTTTTTTAGTGGAAAGCTTATTTTTGGGTCGAATAATGTTACGGGCGCCCATTTTGAGTGGATCATGGACTCTGATACCATCTCGAGTGACTCGTCCATATAAAATCTTAAAATGTTAGAGAAAGATGCCAAATAAATCTTATACTATATTTAAAATGGTATGATCAACATAATTAAATTTCTATTTAATTAGTACTTTGTTGCTCATCAGTTAAAATGACTACCTACCTCTTCTATAAGCATTATTCTGGTGCAAGATTTGATGTTATTGGATACTAGTTGATAATCCGTGCCGAGCATGAGTCGACATCAACATAATAATATTGATAAATATTAATAAATATTTTTAAAAAATATATTTGTCGAGAATTGAATGATAAAAATATAATAAATAAATAACTATTTAATTATGTAGTTATAGATAAGCGAACCGTTTGTAAAACTAAATAAATGAAAGTAAATAAATAAATCTTGTATGATTACGTAGCTGCAAGGAATCAAACCCTCGATGTAGCTAATAAATTTAAAGTAAATAAATAAATCTTGTATAATTACGTAGTTGCAAAGAATCGAACCCCGGATGAAGTTAAAGAATTTAAAGTAAATAAATATTGTATAATTACGTAGTTGCAAAGAATCAAACCCGAATTCTGTGATAATCAAATTTGGTACTTTGGTACCGTGCGTCATTTTCACATTGTTTTGCTTATTAATATTAATTTTAATTATTAAAAAAATGTACTTATAGATATTTGAATGATAGAAATATATAATAAATAAATACTATTTAAATATGTGGTTATAGGCAATTAATCTTGAATTTGGTATCGCGCGATATTTTAACATTATTTTCTTTATTAATAAAGAGTATAGAAGTTATAGACAATTGAACTTTGAATGAAATTAAAGTAAATAAATAAATCTTGTGTGATAACCAAATTTAATACTTTGGTACTTTTAGTACCGTGCCATTTTCACATTGTTTTTCTTATTAATAAATAGTATAGATTTCGGTCTCTTTTTTTCATTTAAAAAAAATTGAAATTTAACGAAAACTAGATAAGTTGTGAACGTGGGTAACTACGAAGTGGGCGTTTGGGGTATCAAGCAAAAATTGACTTATGGCTTAAAATGAGTAAGTGCTTTATAAGTGATAAGTAGAGCTGAGCTTATAAGTCCTAGAGTGTTTGCTAAATCAGAACTTATAAGCAGTAGAGTGTTTGGGTAAATTAGAACTTATAAGTTAACTTTTTTTTATTATTTTTAAAATATTTATTTTTTAATATATATAAATGGATATCAATGGATAGATCTCGATGAGTAGAGAAATTTGATATATACATATCAATTTTTTAATGAACGGATCAAAAGATATATGGTTTTGAAGATTTGAAGGATATTATATATTGCGTGTATCGAGAATAAGTTATAAGTTATAAGTTGAATGTTAAAGATTCTTAACATTCAACTTATCCATTTTAAGTAACCATAAATTGATTTCACTTATTTTGGCAAACACCCCCAATAAATATTTTTGGTTTTATAAGCCATAAGCTGCAACTTCCAAACACGCAATTTGAATGTAAGATGACTTAACCTCGGCTTTTGGTTTGAAAAATGTAAATTTGATAAGAAACAAGGACAAACTCAGAAGTAAAACGAAACAATTAGATACAAATGACCAGTACAATATTTCCACACAGAATATAATACTACTCCCTCCGTTCCCTCAATTTTTTACGCTGGAGAATAGGGGTTCACTACAAGAAAAACGGCTAAATTCGACAAGAAAAATTCTGTCGAATTTAATTAAATTCGACGGAATTTTGTCGAATTTAACTAAATTCGACAGAAAATGTGTTTGTCGAAAATGCTCGCGTCGAATTTAGTAAATCGGTCGAATTTAGTATGCTAAATTCGACTAACTTTGGTCAAAATTGATATTGTTAAATTCGACCAAATTTGGTCGAAATTAGCACTTCAGGCGCCAAATTTCAAAATTTTGAAAATTTTAAATTTTGGTGAAAAATTCAAATTTTTAAAATTTTGCCGCCTGAAGTGCTAAATTCGACCAAATCTGGTCGAATTTAAAATGCTAAATTCGACCAAATCTGATCGAATTTAAAGTGCCGGAATTTAAAAAAAAACAGCAGCTTCTGCTGCTTCTTCTGCCGGAGTTACTGTTCCGGTGAACCAAAAACATCTCTAAAAATTACCAAATTAACATATCAGTAGGTAAATCCAACGATCTAAATATTCACCTAAACATAATTTAAAAACGAAAACTAAAACCCATATTCCGGTAAACCGAACATTTTCCGATGAGTCAAAACAAATCTGAAAAATTCTCAATTTAATATATGTATCCAAGCATCCGACGATATATACAATAGTCAAAATTGAAAATCAAAAAAAAATTATAATTGTTAATTCCGGCCACCTCAAGAATTTTCCGGCGAAATAAAAAGTGCCCGGAAAATTATGAAATTAATAACTAAGCATAAACAAGCACCAACATACAATCTTGCAGCCTCAAAATCATCAAAAACTTCATCAAACCTCCAACCCGAATTAAACTTCAAATATTACCCAGAAAAATATTTGATAAAAATCAAAAAATATTTATATCAATGTATAGAGCTTGATTTGTAGAATACATACATATATAAATCACTAATTTTGGATGAATAGATTGAGAGATGTGAATTTTTGAAGATTAAATATTATGTATATGTATATGTATATGTGCGGGGGGGGAGGGAGGGACGGGGGCAGGGGGAGATCGGGAGGGGGGCAGGGGGAGGGAGGGAGGGAGAGAGAGAGAGAGAGAGAGAGAGAGAGAGAGAGAGAGAGAGAGAGAGAGAGAGAGAGAGAGAGAGAGAGAGAGAGAGAGAGAGAGAGAGAGAGAGAGAGAGAGAGAGAGAGAGAGAGAGAGAGAGAGAGAGAGAGAGAGAGAGAGAGAGAGAGAGAGAGAGAGAGATTAAATATTATGTATATGTATATGTGGGGTGGGGTGGGGGAATATGAATCGTTGGATGGTGTTTTTTTTTGTTTTAATCAAGGGTTAGAAATTGATTAAAGAAGCACAATCCATGTGCTATGTTGTCCACCAATAACACATTGACACATGTTATCAAACAGAATTTTTAATTTTCTATTCCTAATATAGAGTAAAATAAATATATTATATTGACTAATACTCGTAACTAGTGCTTTGTCACAAATTATTATTTCTATTTTTTAAAAAATATTTCTCGACGATCCAACCGTACGGATGTCAATATAAATCTAATTTAATATTATTCCCAAATTTTCAAAAGATAAAAAATTAATTTGGCCACAGATCTTAGTAGATCATTATTATATTGACTAATACTCGTAACTACTGTTTTGTCACGGATTGTTGTTTCTATTTTTTGAAAATTAATTCTCGACGATCCAACCGTACGGATGTCAAGATATATCTAATTTAATGATATTCCCAAATTTTTAAAAATTAAAAAATTAATTTGGTCAGAGATCTTAGTAGATTACTACTATATTGACTAGTACTCGTAACTACTGTTTTGTCACGGATTGTTGTTTCTATTTTTTTAAAATTATTTCTCGACGATCCAACCGTACGGATGTCAACATATATATAATTTAATGATATTCCCAAATTTTCAAAAGATAAAAAATTAATTTGGTTGGAGATTTTAGTAGGAAACTACTAAATCAATTAGTACGGTTGGAGATTTCTGGAAAGATGCGGCATAACCGGACATTTATATTTTTTTTTTATTTTTTCCCAACACTAGAATGACTACCTATTAACATCCGTACGGTTGGATCGTCGAAAAAATCAATTGAAAAAATTATTCAGTAAATTTGAGACATGTCCAGTTCCTCGAAACAGTACTATTCCAACGTTTCTGGAAAGATGCGGCATAACCGGACATTCATATTTTTTGATTAATTTTTCCCAACCCTAGAATGAGTACCGATTAACATCCGTACGGTTGGATCGTCGAATAAATCAATTAAAAAATTATTCGGGTTTAGGGTTCGGGTTTAGGGTTTAGGGTTTAGGGTTTAGGGCACTCATGGGTCCCACGTTTTTCAATATTATTTTGAATTAAAAATTAATTACTAATTAATTATTCATTAATTGTTTTATTAATTTTTAATTGAAAATTAGAAAAATTAGTAGGGCCCACTATCATAATATTATTTTTAATTAAAAATTTTTTATTAATTAATTTTTAATTGAAAATTATAAAATTTTGTGGGGCCCACTTGTGGGGCCCACGTTTTTTCATATTATTTTCAATTAAAAATTAATTATTAATTTATTATCAATTAATTATTGATTTTTTTTCACGCTATTTATTCACATTTAATTATTTAATAACGTTTTTTTTTAAAATTGCAAAAATAAACCTTCGACGGAATTCTGTCACTTTTATAAATGCGACTAAAAACTGTCGAATATAGTTTTGAACGGTCTGAAAAATTTCGGCGGCAATATTCCCACAAAAACTAAAAGTTAAATTCGACAGAATTCGGTCGAAGTTTGAAATCTGAAATTAATATTTTTGGTGGGATTGTTCCCGCTTTTTTTTGGTGGGTTCTAATTTCGACAGTACAAACAATTCTGTCGAATTTAGTATTGAAAATGTTAAATTCGACAGAATTCGGTCGAAGTTTGAAATCTGAAATTAATATTTTTGGTGGGATTGTTCCCGCTTTTTTTTGGTGGGTTCTAATTTCGACAGTACAAACAATTCTGTCGAATTTAGTATTGAAAATGCGACATAATAAAAATTTCTGTCGAATTTAGTACTAATTACGACAGAATTGTGTCGAATTTAGCCGCAGTCTTAATTTTCAGCTGATATCTGTCGAATTTGGTGTCTGTCGAATTTATTCTGTCGAATTTAGCCTTACTTTCTTGTAGTGGTTCGACACGTATTTTAAACCTCCTATAATATATATTTCGATAAATTATTTTAATTTTTTCTTCTTCTGAATAAAAATATAATGTTTAAATTTTTATTTAGAAAAAGTAAGTTTTAAAAATAAGTTGTAGATCTATACTTTAGTAGCCTTAAAATACGTGTCAGGTTGTGTAAAAAAACTATAAAAAAATGAAAGTGACGAAAAAGTACTTCTTTAGTCGTTTTATCCCGAAAATGCTAAGGGGAGCATCGTTTGATTTGGGGCAGGAAGAAAGCTAAGTTGACAATTTATCTGCTTAGAATAATAATATTGTATAGATCTTACGCCTTACTGGAATAATTTACAAATATTTAGTTACAGGTAAGGTACATGTAAACTGTATATGAGTTGAACATGAACATGCGCAGAGCCCCCACAATATTCAGTTTATTAGAAGCTGAAGCTCATGTTATGTGTATCTTCTTTTTGACTTCCGTTGATTATCGCTGATCAAATAATAAATAAATAAATATACAAATAAATAAAATATAATGGAACTAGCATGCTCAGTTGGAATTTATTTTTATTGAAGGAACTATTGTATAGTATCTGGATCATGCGTATTTTGGACAGTTCCTGTTTAATGGCATGCTCTTAATATTAAATTCTATAGATAAAGCTTCTTTCCTAGTTAATTAAGTTTACTAGTTACATAAATACGTGCATGTTGATAACATTGTTTTGTTTTTTCTTCAGATCAATGGTTCTATTACACAGTTATTATGTAATTTCCAAGAGGCTATTTATACAATTTTTTTTTTTATACAGGAAGAGGCTATACATCTTGAGCTAATATTTTAATTGTCTAATTTTGACCATAAAAATATTAAATGTTTGTTAACGGAGGAATTTGGTGAAAACAAATTCGGGGAGGGTTGCTGGAATTGTGGTGGTAGTTGACGACGGTGTGTAGCGTAGGTTAATGAGAATTAGGGTTTATGATGGGGATGGCTGAGATTGTATGTGAGAATAGGTCCCAATTAAGATTGAATATTGAATTCTCTCTTGTTCGCAAGCTTGCATCGTGCCATACAATGTGCCTACGTACCCTATTTATAGGGATCAATCCAAACGTAGTTCTTGGGGAGCAAGTAACCTATATGGGCTGAGCTTCCTTATTTCTAGGAAGCCGAAAAGACCGGGGTCACCGCCTTTGATACGTCATCTTGAATTGTCATGGTCTTGCTATTTTCTCGGAACGTGGTAGATAAGTCATTGACCCGAGATTATCGGAGTCAACGCTTATCTTAAATCACAGAGAAGAATAGCGAAAAACTAGCCCTGTGAGCATCAAGGGGCGACGCCCTTCAACCCCCTAGTAAGGCGAGGCTTACTAGTCTGGATGGAGTCTAGTCTTTTGCGAAAATAAATATGATTCAAACAGTTTTCATTCCTTCTGGGCGAGGTTCCTTCAAACCTCTTAGGCGAGGTTCCATTCAAGCCCCCTGGGCGAGGTTCCCTACAAGCCCCCTGGGCGAGGTTCCCTACAAGCCTCACGGGCGAGGTTCCCTACAAGCCCCATGGGTGAGGTTCCCTACAAGCCCCCTGGGTGAGGTTCCCTACAAGCCCCCTGAGCGAGGTTCCCTACAAGCCCCCTGGGCGAGGTTCCCTACAAGCCTCATGGGCGAGGTTACTTTCGGAGGACGTGGTTCCATATCATGTATAATGCTCATGCAGAGGGTGATTTCCCACCTGGGGAGGCAAGGTTACACATTTCTTCTATGATAATTGTAGCTCTCCTTGGTAAATAGTCCGCATGCGAGGCTTCCCACAATTATGAAAGGCTACTTCCAGAAGTCAAGGTCTTTTTAGAGATTAGAGGTCTTTTTAAGCCGATAACCTAGGCTTCCTATTCTGCAGAATGCTTCACATGAGGTTAGGTTGTCCTTGTATACGTCCCGAGTTATACATTTCTTCCCCGATAGTAACAGTTGTCTCCTTGCTAGTTAGTTCATGGATGACGCATCAGGGAGAGACGACGCTTCCTATGGACGTGGGCTAGGCCCAATAGATGTACCCTCTTGAGCTTTCCTTCTTTATATGTATGATATGGGACTGGCCCTACTAGTCTTCTTCCTTAAGTACATTTAACCTAGGTCGATTTCATCATGTAGCCTAGGTTGATGCTTGTGAGTGACGCCATTAATTGCAGACGAGGCTGAGAAATGCGGTGGGCAAATTTTGCCCATTACAACTACCCCCCAGTTTCTTGCAACAAGTATTTGTAAAAGAAACTAAGTCTTGATATCCAAAAAAAAATCTCAAAGGCGAGCCTTACCCTTGGTGTCACTCCATGCTATTGATGTACTTTTTTATTGATCTGAGATAAAGATTTCAACGAGAGTTCCAGTTGATATTTAAGCTTTTTCTAGCGGTTCTTTTAACAAATTGCCAAAGTAAACATTCTTCATGCCTTCTTCGGTAGGTGGCATAACCTTCTCAGGTAGGCGAGGTCTCCGGTAGAGTTGATAAGTCTTTTGATATGAATCATCTCCAAGAAAGTAAATGGAGGTCGACGTCTATCTGAACATGTTCTTGAGTTACTCGACATATGCGTCGTATGCTAATTCTTCTCATTTTCTTCAAAGTAATTCTGAAACTTTCCGATGTTGAGGTAGGTATAGGCGAGGTCCCCTAAGAGGGCGACACTAATAGTGATGAGAAACTGATTTGGAGAAGCCTTAAGTAATAAGTTATGCATGTAGTGAAGATAAGTCCAACCTAATAAGATATCTTCATGTGCTAATAGTCTTCATGACCTCGACCTTCGTTGGAAGAGGTCAACGCCGTTGAAGTAAGAGGTGTCATTGAGATGCGAGACCCTTGATATCTTAATTCTTCCATTAATAATCTTTCTGTGTGTATCCTAATCCTGTAGGTGAGATGCCTCTTGGTAAGATCCTAGGTAGGGGGCGAAGATACAAAGAGAAAGAGAGGACTTTTTTAGAGTGTGAGGTTTCACTAGTAGCGCAGGCTGCTGATAAGTAGGAGCTGTCTTTAGTTGATAAAGAGGCACAAGACATCATCTTCAATATCTCACTGTAGTCTTCAATTAACAATTCTAACATATATTCTGAACTAGGCCTTAAGAGGGCGAAGCCGCTTCAGTAGAAAGCAAAGACGTTGGTTGACAAATAGACATAAGCACATCTTCTGAATTTTTCAAATTGAAGTCTGCACACTATCTTCAAAATCCATTCTCCTTCAAAAACTTTGATAGTCAGGAGAGGTTGGTGATCATTTGGATTGTAGTCACATTTTCTTGATCTTCTGAAAAAATGATAGGCCTATCTCTCTCTAAGAAATCTTGGTAGTTAGTATCCCTTCAATTTTCTTCTGACGTAGGATCACTATTGATGGCTTGTGCTGAAAGATCACCCTAGATGGGTCTTCCAAGAAAAACCACCTCGAAGGGCCTTCAAAGACAATCACCCCTTAGGGCCTTCTTACTACAAATAGTTTCTTCGTGAGCGTCGTCCTCCGGGAAGACGTCACCTACCTTTAAAAAACTTCTTTTTTCGGTTGTAGAGACGACGCCTCCAGATAGAGCGAGGCCTGTTGGGGTATAAAAACCACCCCCCAATTCCTTGCAATAATTGTTTATAAAAGGAACTAGAGTTAATGATTATGAAATCTTCACCTGCATAGAAAGCCTCACCTAGTTTGAAGCATATATTCTGATATAGATTTCCCTGTTTTTTAGACTCGTTATCAAGAGGTCTTCTTGTTTTGGCCCATCAGAGGGAGACGCCTCTGTCTAAAGAGAGGCTGATATTTATCATTACCCTTGGTTCTCTTGTTGCAAGCCATTATTCAGATGATGACGAAAGGCTATTTATGAAGAGAGATAGCACTGATGTCGAGTTTTCTTTCAAGATGGGTCTGGGCGAGGCTTTCTACCATGGTCTCAACATCCTTTCTAAGAAGAATACCATCATTCATGATCAAGAAAAGACTGTGAAGAAATGGAAAGCCGAGGCTTTTTCGCTCAAAGCTCAATTATCAGATACCCAGAAAAGGCTTGATGAAGAATCCAAGGCAAAGCAAGGCGAGCTTGAGAAACTTCAGGGCAAGTTTAATAAACTGTCTACAGATTCCAAAGCCAGGGGTGAGGCTCTGAAGATGGACAATGAGAGGCTGCAGAAAGAATTGAAAGAGCTTAAAGGAGGCATGGAAAAGGAGTTGAGTGATGCTTATAGCCTTGGCTTCTTTGGTTATCTTCAAAACTTCCTTGCAGCTGATCCTGACTACGACCGGTCAAAGCATTTTGCCCCCTCAACTTCTGAATACATGGTTACCTTCAAAACTAACAACGCTCAAGCTATTGAGGAGGCAAAGGAAGAGCTTCACAATAAGATTACCTCCGAGATTGAAGCCAAGGTTACAGAAGAGGCGAGGAAAGATCCAAAAGTTGAAGATAATCAGGTTGACCAGAACATCCAGATTGTATCTCCTTCTGAAACCACGGTTACTTGACTATATGAACTTTCAATAATTGTAAAAACTTTTGGAGCGTGAGCTCGCCATTGATAACTTCGCAAAATGTATTTTTAACATTTTTCTGCTTAACTTATTGGAGATGCGCGCCCTCCTTTAATGGCGTTGCACTTGTAATATTTACCTTTTATCTATTGTTTCTCTTCGCTTGAAATCCATATCAAATAAGGATATATAACCTTGCCCACTTATACACTCTATGCAAAAGAAGAGTTTTAAGAAAAAGGAGGGTAACCTCGCCCACCTATATACTCTATGCAAAAGCAGAGTTTTAGGGAAAATGAGGGTAACCTCGCCCACCTATATACTCTATGCAAAAGCAGAGTTTTAGGGAAAATGAGGGTAACCTCGCCCACCTATATACTCTATGCAAAAACAGAGTTTTAGGAAAAAGGAGGGTAACCTCGCCCACCTATATACTCTATGAAAAAGCAGAGTTTTAGGGAAAAGGAAGGTAACCTCGCCCACCTATATACTCTATGCAAAAGCAGAGTTTTAGGGGGAAAGAGGGTAACCTCGCCCACCTATATACTCTATGCAAAAGCAGAGTTTTAGGGGGGAAAAGGAGGGTAACCTCGCCCACCTATATACTCTATGCAAAAGCAGAGTTTTAGGGGGAAAGAGGGTAACCTCGCCCACCTATATAAGAGGTAGGAATCTCTTCTTGGTGAGCTTTCCGGAAGTACGGATAAGCACCCCAGAAGTACGGGTTTACCAAGGTATTATAAGAAATAGATTCCGAGCTCCATGCGTTTAGTGGACTTACGCTTCCTGAGGAAGTCGTATTCCTACGCACCTTCTGCTGAGGGGTCTTCCAAAGACAGTCTTCTTGATAACCAAATCTCGGGGGAGACAACCACAAAATCTAGGATCACCTTGAAGGACCTTCACAACAAGATCAATCCTAAAAGCCTAGGTTTTCAGAGCAAGATTACCCTTAAGGGCCTTCAAAGCAAGATTACCCCGAAAGAATTCACAACTGACTAAGGCCTAAAGGAGATACACATCTTCCAAAGTAGACTAAGAGAGTAGACTACGGGAGACCCTCCTTCAAGGAGGACATCTTCTAGAGCAATCTATGAATATAATATATTCAAAGAACGAATTTCGAACAGATATAACCACAAATCTAAGAATGTGCAATGCTACGAATGAATATATGATGCAAATAAGTGTAAATAAATACAAGATCAGATGGAACCTGTATGGAGTATCTCAAACATAGGCGTCTCACTTAGAGGCAGATGCCGAAGTTGCTGTTGATCTCCCAACGGGCGATGCTGGTTGCCGACACTAAGCCGAGGCTTCTTTCTGATGGGTAGATGGCGTTCTTCGATCTTCAACCAATCCTTCCAATTTTGACAATGTTCCCTTAACTTATCCCTCTTAACCGTCTCCACACAAATAGCCATGTTCAGTCCTTGTGGCTGAGGTATAGGTCCATGTTGCAGAGGCGTAGGCTCCAGCTGCTGAAGTGTAGGTCCCCACTTCTGTGGAGTAGGTTCCCGTTGTTGAGGCGTAGGCTCCGGTTGCTGAAGTATATGTCCCCGTTGCTGAGGCGTAGGCTCCCACTGCGGGTATCCTCTATCTCTAGGGGAAGACCTAGTTATCTCTCAGATCCCAAGTGTCTCTCAGATTTGGTTGTCTTGGTGGTGGTGGAGGTAGATCCATGTGGGAACCACAACCTTGTCTACGTGATTACCTTCATCAACTAGTTCTTTGGTATGTTGCGACATCCTTCCTCCAGAGATGTCAAAAAGCCCCTCCTTCTAGCGCCAATTGTTAACGGAGGAATTTGGTGAAAACAAATTCGAGGAGGGTTACTGGAATTGTGGTGGTAGTTGACGACGGTGTGTAGCGTAGGTTAATGGGAATTAGGGTTTATGATTTGGGGATGGCTGAGATTGTATGTGAGAATAGGTCGCAATTACGATTGAATATTGAATTCTCTCTTGTTCGCAAGCTTGCATCGTGCCATACAATGTGCCTACGTACCCTATCTATAGGGATCAAGCCAAACGTAGTTCTTGGGGAGCAAGTAACCTATATGGGCTGGGCTTCCTTATTTCTAGGAAGCCGAAAAGACCGGGGTCACCGCCTTTGATACGTCATCATGAGCTGTCATGGTCTTGCTATTTTCTCGGAACGTGGTAGATAAGTCATTGACCCAAGATTATCGGAGTCAACGCTTATCTTAAATCACAGAGAAGAATAGCGAAAAACTAGCCCTGTGAGCATCAAGGGGCGACGCCCTTCAACCCCCTAGTAAGGCGAGGCTTACTAGTCTGGATGGAGTCTAGTCTTTTGCGAAAATAAATATGATTCAAACAGTTTTCATTCCTTCTAGGCGAGGTTCCTTCAAACCTCTTAGGCGAGGTTCCCCTCAAGCCCCCTGGGCGAGGTTCCATTCCAGCCCCCTGGGTGAGGTTCCCTACAAGCCCCCTGGGCGAGGTTCCCTACAAGCCCCATGGGTGAGGTTCCCTACAAGCCCCATGGGCGAGGTTCCATTCAAGCCCCCTGGGCGAGGTTCCCTACAATCCTCATGGGCGAGGTTACTTTCGGAGGACGAGGTTCCATATCATGTATAATGCTCATGCAGATGGTGATTTTCCACCTAGGGGGCAAGGTTACACATTTCTTCTATGATAATTGTAGCTCTCCTTGGTAAATAATCCGCATGCGAGGCTTCCCACAATTATGAGAGGCTACTTCCAGAAGTCAAGGTCTTTCTAGAGATTAGAGGTCTTTCTAAGCTGATAACCTAGGCTTCCTATTCTGCAGAATGCTTCACATGAGGTTAGGTTGTCCTTGTATACGTCTCGAGTTATACATTTCTTCCCCGATAGTAACAATTGTCTCCTTGCTAGTTAGTTCGTGGATGACGCATCAGGGAGAGACGACGCTTCCTATGGACGTGGGCTAGGCCCAATAGATGTACCCTCTTGAGCTTTTCTTCTTTATATGTATGATATGAGACTGACCCTACTAGTCTTCTTCCTTAAGTACATTTAACCTAGGTCGATTTCATCATGTAGCCTAGGTTGATGCTAGTGAGTGACGCCATTGATTGCGGGCGAGGCTGAGAAATGCGGTGGGCAAATTTTGCCCATTACAATGTTCATGCCTTTTTATGTGAGTAAAACAAAATTTTAAATTTTAAATTGATATTATTGTATATAAACACAAAAAAAGATATATATATTTATTGTATTTTTAAGTCTAATTTTGTACTGCGTGCCGAACCCCCGTCCCCCAATGTAAGGAATTGAGGGGGACGGAGGGAGTAACTTTTATAGGTTGGTTAGACGTATTTAGAGTAGAGTTAATTCAGACTTTCCTCTAATGGGAGTCATCATAATGTCAATGCTACAATGAGTTTAACACAAGTTGCACATATCATAAATAATTTGTTTCTTTACTCTCAGCTACAAAAAAGCTAAAGGAACACATCGCACCACTTTTTTAATTCTTTATAAATAAATAAAGCTCTTCTTGAGATCGAAATAGTGATATATTAGAGCAAGTTTAACAGATTATTTATATCATGTCTTAAACTTAAATATAAGTAATTTAGCAAAAAATGGTGCTCCAACAATGTCCATCACTAGGACATCCATCTCATTATCTATTAATAAGTAATCAGTAGCCATTACCTATTTAATTTTCATGAATAAAAAATTCACTTCCCTCCTTTTCTACATTTATTTTCTCTCTTTCTTCCATTCTTTTTCTCTCTCTTTTCAAATATATTATTATAATAATAATAGAGAATAGATATATATAAGTAATGTTGTCGGAGTTCCTAAAAAAAATCAAGTCCCTAAATCAATATAACACATTATTATATAATATTTATAATTAACCATCTAGGACATTGTTGGACTTGATTTTTAGAAAAAGAAGAAGCTAATTTTATACTCATTTAATTAGCAATTTATTTAATTTCATCGTCAACGAGCTAGAATAATAAATAAATAAACTCAACTTGTCCATTTAGCGTGCTCTTCCTTAGCTGTCTGCGTAAAGGATTAGCCACAAGCAACAAACTTGTTGGGACCAGCAATTATAAGGTGCAGGTAGTAAGCTAGTTTGGATTTAAGGATGTGGCTTTTTGGTGTCAAGGAACTAGGGCACATTTAGGATGATGATATTTATGTAGAGCCGGGTAGGGGTCGCCTCGGTTGTTGTCGGCCGGGGACAAATTCAACCTTTCGTGCGACCAATTATGAGCTTACCATAATATGATACTCCTTTGTCCCTCTCATTTTCTCTCATTTTTTTATTGTTTGACACACACATTTTAAGATTTTTATAAATTATAGTTCTATACTTTATTTTTAAAATTTTTATTTTCTAAATAAAAATTTAAAAATTATATTTTTATTTAAAAAAAGAAAAAATTTAAAATAATTTATTAAAATATATTTTATATTTTATATGAACTCCGATCCCCAATGTAAAGAATTGAGGGAGACCGAGAGAGTATTTATTGGGATAACATAACTAGCTATGTGTGGCTAAATAGGTTACGTTGAAGAACCAATTATATTATTTTCTTTCTCTTTTCAAAACATGTGGTTAATATACATACTTGTCATATTTTGCTTGTTAATTTATAAAATTAAAATAATTCCTTATAGGATGGATATTCAACCCTATTTAATAAGCAATACATCACTTAATTCAACCCAAAATTTACTATTCACCTAATACAAACAACTTAGTTTAAATTATTTTTTATTAATTTTCAAGCTCACTTAATATCAATCAACAACATGGATTGGTTTAGTGATTGTCATGTCAACAATAAAATCGACCGAGTTGTTATAATCAATTTTATCTATGTCACATCGTTCAAAACAATGTTATTTTGGTTTTAGTTACAGTCAAAATCGTATAAACCTGCTTTTTGAGCGGTCAATTCTAGACAATAAATCTTAACCGCTTTTTCTGTAATAAAATCACATTATTCTAACAGTAATAAAGGAAGATTTTGCCTTGAATATTTTCATGGAAAAAATCAAATAATTTGAAGAACTGTGTCGATCGAATATATATGCATGCATGCGCACCTCGAGAAATACTCATAGAAAGAAGGGAGTAACACAGTCACGACACAGACGCCCAAGTGCAAGCATTAAGATGTACACTAACAAACAAGAAAAAGAACTAGAAATTACAATATCGAAGAGACGAGGATGATGATGATGATGATGAAAATGAAATGCATGAAGCATAAAAATGATTTCACGTACAGAAACCGATCACACCCCAGACACTAAATAATATATTCATGGGATATTCTCATAATTTAGCAGCCACGCCTGATTCCTTTTGTTTTTATTATACGACACACAAGGACACATAATACACATATTAAAACATTGCATCTCTTTGTTTTTTTGCCTCTTCGATCAAATCTGTTTTTACAAGTGCTCCTCCACATTGGAGAAAAGACTGACGAGATGATATTTCCCGGGCACGTCTGACTTCTGAGTTACCCACCTGTCTACCTAATGTACAACCCTACTTTTCACCTTAATTACCTACGTAATAATATGTCAAAGTATCTCTGCTGGGACCGAAAAATATTATTTTTAATTTCGGTTCAACATATTGCATCTTCCGATTTAAGTTCATTTAAATTTATTTTTTGTCAAATTTTCGAGAATATCATATTATTGAAGAGTTAGAACTCGATCTCTTATTGGAGTTTTTCTTAGAACTTAGCATATACAGAGTGATCGAGTATGCTGTAGAATTAAAATCCGAAATAGTGCTTTTATTTTTAAAGTCTAGATATCTTTTCGAAGTTTGTATAATTGATCGAGGACTAAGGTTTCCCATTTGTAGCGTGTTCAACCTTTTAGTGTGCAGACTCCTCTTAATGGAAATTAAGTTTTTCCTCTTTTTTCTTGCTGTAATAATTTGTTTCATTTATTCAACAACCATATAATTATTTTTCTGTTTACCAATCTAGCATGCGAGAATATATTTATATTGCATCTACCTAGGGACTAGTATATTAATAATTTTAGTGCAATTTAATATATTTAGCTCGATACAACAAGATGTGAGAGATTGCTATATATATAACCTTTTGGATTTACATACATATAGTACTTTCTAATTTCTTGTGCAGCAGATCGATTAATTAACATTATGAGCGAAAATCGAATCTAAAACTTAAAATTTTGTGAAATTTAACATGTTTTTTGTGAAGAAATAAACCCAAGATCGTTCGACCAACCACACAATCTCATATTTGTCTTTATCATTTTCCGGCATAGCAAGAGGTACAGTAAGCTTAAATTATAAATTAGTTGGAGTTCATAAGTTAAGTTCAGCCTCTAATCTTTAACTATAGGTACTGTATTTATCCAAATACTAATTCTGTCGTCATCTTGTTTCTTAGATACAAGTGCCCAACCATATATATACAACCACATGTCTACATGTAACAAACATTGAATAAATGTGTAGGCTAGGTAAGTGAAAAAACAATAACATATGGACCAAGACGGCCACACAAACATATTAAAGTATAACAGAAAAGGTCAAGCTTAAAAAGATGTATAGATGTATAGAGTATCCATATTGATTATGCCTGCAATCATACTTCTTGGTTGCCTCATCTCCGCATGCCCCCCTCATCCCTTCTCCTACCTATCTAATCTCTCCAATCTCCATACTTCCGCATGCATGCCTGTATGTTATCTCTCTCCCCTCCTCAGTACTCTCCTCTACTTTAATAATCCTCTCTCTCTCTCTCTCTCTCTCTCTCTCTCTCTCTCTCTCTCTCTCTCTCTCTCTCTCTCTCTCTCTCTCTCTCTCTCTCTCTCTCTCTCTCTCTCTCTCTCTCTCTCTCTCTCTCTCTCTCTCTCTCTCTCTCTCTCTCTCTCTCTCTCAATACTATATATACACATCACTCCCTTCTATAATTCTTCCCCTCAAGTAGCCAGCTTCTTACAATTATCTACTCCCCAAACTCTATACATACTCAAAAACAAGAGAAATATTACACATTTTATATTGCTTCAAATTAATGGCTGCTTCTGGCTTTGAAGGCATTGAGAAACGCCTTGAGCTCCACTTTTCGGGCGATGATCCAATGATCGGAATAGGGCTTCGTCAACTAGACTTCCAAACCCTAGAGGAAATACTCCGTGAGGTGCAGTGCACCGTAGTATCATCAGTTGGTAATCACTTCTTTGATTCATACGTACTCTCGGAGTCAAGCCTCTTTGTGTACCCTACCAAGATCATTATCAAGACTTGTGGGACCACTCAACTCCTAAAATCTGTCCGTCCATTAATCCACTACTCATCAAACCTAGGTCTCTCACTATCTTGTTGCAAGTACTCTCGAGGAAGCTTCATATTTCCCAAATCCCAACCTTACCCTCACACAAGTTTTCAAGAAGAAGTTGTTTACTTACAAAATGTTTTACCCAAAAATCTTTGCTACAAAAAAGCTTCCCTCATGCCTTCAAAACTTAGTACTCACACATGGCACGTTTTCTCGGCTACCGATGAATCACATTTAATGTTCATGGAACAACCTAGTACATGCACAGAATTTACGTTCGAGATATGCATGACGGAGCTCGATAATGTTCTAGCTCGAAAGTTTTTTCGGGCACCTAACGATGGAAAAACCGGAGACTCTGCTGGAAAAGTAATGACGGAGATGACACGGATTTGTGATATTAACCCTAAAGCTCACATTTGTGATTTTGCATTTGATCCATGTGGGTACTCAATGAATGGGCTTGATGGGGAAAAGTACTCTACTATTCATGTAACACCCGAGGAAGGGTTTAGCTACGCTAGTTTTGAGTGCGTGGGATCACTTTCTGAGGGCGGTAGCTATATTGGAGATGTTTTGAGGAAGGTGGTGCAAGTTTTCCGTCCGGGAACCATGTCGGTGTCCACTACATGTAGTAGCAGGGAGGTGGCGGCGCGTGTGGCTAAGGCTGTGGAGCAAATAGGGATGAACTGTTGGAGTTGTACGGTGGACGAGTTTCCGGCTGCCGGGACGGTCGTGTTTCAAACCTTCACCACTCGTCGGATATAAATGTGGAGTGGTAGTGGAAGGATGGGTTGAAATTAGAGGGTTGTTAGGGTTTTAGATTCGAAAATTAAATTTAATGGATGTTGCATGGATGACGAGCCATATGATGGCAAGGGAGGTCAAATATATGGGTTGACTTGTAGAAAAAGATTAAATTTAAAAGGGTGGAAATTATTATTATACTACTATGATTATGTTAAGTGTTAAGCAAAATTAGGGATGAACCATGGGAAATGTATCTGTTGGGTGGGTTTATCATAATATTGTACCCCGCTTAGGTTTGCCACGCTTAAGTTTTTGAGAAGATGTCGAATATATATATCATCTATATATATTGCTAAATTACTAGTGGGGGTTGGGGGACCAAAAACTGTTCTATTATCTCTTTCTCTTATTTTTTCTCCTATCTACTCATGTAATTGATCAAACTTCTATGTCCACTTGTTGCTTCATTTTGTTCCATCACACTTTCTGCTACTTTCTCAATCACACTTCTAAGTACATATTTAATTATCTTAGTTAGATGAAATATAACTGACTTTTACATCTAACTTATCGGAAATATGTACTTAAGAACATTTTTCTCATAGATGTATGGAGTATTTGTTCTGGGAAAAGATTTGTGCTTTTAGAGTTTTCGGAAAGCATTCTATTAAGATTTGCAGAATTAAGATTTGCAGAAAGTAACAAAACTGAGAAAGAAGAAGAAGATGATCACATTATTGTGTAACAAAATTTTAGAAATGTAAAAGTGAAGTCAACAATCTGCACCACAAGATACTTATACAGGATAACAAACTGATAAGAGCAATTACTAAAATCATAACAAACTATTCAACAACTAATCATAACAAACTACTTTTTATCATGCTTAGCTCAACAATGATGTCATATTGCATATATCAATAGCCCCTCCTCAGATAGAATGTGAAGATCGAACATTCAAGCTGGACATAAGAGACCAATGAGCTCGTTTGTGAAAACCCTTAGTCAGTAAATCAGCAAGTTGACAGGAACTAGAGACATAGACTGGATGAATAAGATCGAGCTGGACTTGTTCTCGAACAAAATGACAATCCAATGCAAAATGCTTGGTTTTAGTATGAAAAACCGGATCTGCAGCAATATCCAACGCAGCTGAATTGTCACAGTGAATAAGGATTGGTGGACATTGTGGAACCAATAACTCTGAGAGCAATAATGTCAACCAAGAAATTTCACAACTAGTATTTGCTACTGCTCGAAGCTCAGCCTCTGCAGTAGAACGAGAAACAACCTTTTGTTTTCGAGATTGCCAAGTAACCAGACAAGAACCTAGCAGTAAACACATTCCTGTGATGCTTCTATAAGTATAAGAATCAGAACATGCTCCCCAATCACTATCACAGAAAGCTTGAAGTGTCAAATCAGAATCAGCAGCAAAATAAATGCCATGATAAGCTGTGCCTTTGAGATATCTCAACAGCCTCTGAACAGCAAGCAAGTGAGGAGCCCTGGGACTGTGAAGAAATTGACTGAGATGACTAACAATGTAGGCAATATCAGGCATTGATACAGTCAAATACAACAGTTTCCCAACAAATTTCCTATAAAGACTGGGATTATCAATGAGGGGACCATCTGTGGCTGACAATTTCATATTGCAATCAACTGGTAAAGCCAATGGTTTGGCATTTTCCAATCTAGCTTCCATGATTAGATCAAAAATAAATTTGTGTTGATGTAGAAACAAACCAGTAGTAGTTCTGTGAATCTCCAATCCAAGATAGTATTTAATCAAACCAAGATCTTTAATAGTGAAAGAGGAATGCAATATTGACTTAACATGAATGATGAAATCAAGATCACTACCAGTAAGTAGAAATGATCAGGTAGATCAACTGCTTGAGAGTCATATGTTGAAGAGTCATTCTCAGATGTAGATTGATCAAGATAAGACATATTATCAAGAGGTGTATTAGGATGTTCAGTAGAAAGAACAAAAGAATCACCATCAGGAGTTAAGGAAGAGAAAGGATAAACTGATTCATCAAAAACTACATGTCTTGAAGTATGAAATGTGTTGGTGGCCATATCATAAAGCTTGTAGCCTTTTGTTAACAAATGATAGCCTAAGAAAACAATTTTGATTGCTCTAGGAGATAGCTTATCAGAATCATGTTGAGACATGTAAGCTAGACAACCAAAAGATCTTAAGTGATCATAAGAAGGAGTTTTGTGAAACAATTTTTCATAAGGAGAAATGTTGCCTAAAATAGGAGAAGGAATCCTATTTAGCATTTAAGTAGAAGTTAAAAGACAATATCCCCAAAAATTAGTAGGAACAGATGACTGCATTTTTAATGCTCTAGTCATTTCAAGTAAAGTTCTATGTCTTCTCTCAACTCTCCCATTTTGCTGTGGAGTGTGAAGACAAGAAGTTTGATGAAGTGCCCCATGTTGGGCAAAAAAATCTGACAAAGTGGAATTAACAAATTCCCCCCCATTATCACTTCTGATGCATTTTATAGAGACATGAAATTGATTTGAAACATAAGCATAAAAATCTTGTAAAGATTGAATAACATGATGTTTGGTAGGAATCAAAATAGTCCAAATGGCTCTACTATGATCATCAACAATTGTCAAGAAATATTTACAACCATTTGTAGTGGGAGTCCTATAAGGACCCCATACATCACAATGTAGTAAATCAAAAGAAGCAACAACACATGTAACACTAGAAGAAAAAGGCAATTTACATTGCTTTGCCAAAGGACAAACTTCACAAGAAAAATGTCCTGAAGAGGAAATTGGAACACCAGAAATTTTACTTAAAACAAGAAGAGGAATATGCCCTAATCTTTGATGCCAAAGGTGAGAATCAGTAGAAGAAACAGCAAGGACATTGGCAGAAGAACCAGAGATAGGTGGATGAGAGTTATCTAACTGATACAGACCATCAATAAGAGTGCCAAGGACCTTTATCTGGTGTTGGTCCTGCATGATGCATTGATGAGAAGAAAAATGGATATTTGTATGTGTTTCTGCAGATAACTTGCTAATAGAAAGAAGATTGAAATTGAAAGATGGAACATAGAGTACATCAGTAATAACTAATGCAACTGGATGTAATGAAATGGATCCTATTTGAGTAACTATAGCAGTGTTACCATTAGGAAATGTAACAGTATTGGGATTGATTAGAGTTTGCAAACTGCGCATGTGTGCAAAATTGCAAAACATGTGATTAGTTGCACCAGTATCAAGTATCCAAATATGACTAGAGATATGAGAAGCAGTCATAAGAGAAAAAGCAGTACCTGCAAAATTGGTACCAAGATGAAAAGACTGAGAATTAGAACCAGTAGTACCAGCACCAGTAGTGCCATTAGTAGATTGAGTGGGATTCTGGATGCATTTCATCAGAGAATGCATTTGAGATCGTAAAGCCTCCATTTGAGTGGTAAAAGTAGGAGAAGAAACAGAATCATTACTGGAAACATGTATTGCTTGAGAAGACTTAGAGAGAGAATTAATAGAGTTTGCAAGACCAGTTTGTGGAAACCTAGTGAAGACCTTCTTCTTTACTTTGTTATTAGGATGATAAGGATGATCTACTGGATAACCAATTAGTTTAAAACACTTGTCCTTTGTGTGATTTTTCCCATGACAGTAAGAACATTCCAACACATTACCAGACTGTCTATCATTTGGACGAAAAGATTGTGTTGAATCCTTAGGTAAATTCACCATGAGAGCCATAGAATTACCAGTAGACTTGTGGTTTTGTCTCTGTTTCTCTTCTTGCTTAATAAGCATAAAAGCCTGATTAAGAGAAGGCCAAGGATCCATTATCAACAACTGTCCTCTAGCAGCAGTGTAACTACTGTGTAGCCCCATCAGAAATTGTATTAGCCTAGTTTTCTCAACTTGTACATCCCATTCCTTGGAAGCACCACAAGTACATTTGATAGGTACCTCTAAAGCTCTAAGTTCATCCCAAAAACCTTTGAGTTTATGAAAATAAAGTTCAATCGAATCGTTGACTTGCTCAAGCTTAAACAAATCTTTCTGAATTTCATAGATCTTATGTCCACTCACAGCAGAGAAACGTTCATTCAATTCATTCCACACATCAAAAGCACTATCCATGTAATTCATGCTATTACTTATCTCATCAGAAACAGTGTTTAATATCCAAGTTATAACCAAGTCATTGACTCTACGCCAGTGAGCAAATAGAGGAGATTTATCAGAAGGAAGCAAAAAATCACCATTTACAATGACAAGCTTATTCTTAGCTGATAACGCAATCTGTATAGACCGTTTCCAGGTCGAAAAGTTCTCAGATCCTAATAATTTATTGGAAATCAGAATCATACCAGGTTGATCATTGTTATGAAGATACAATGGATGAGAATTGTTATCAATGTTAAGATTCGTCTCAGCAATGGAAGAAGTAGTAGTATGAGTTTCAAGATGAGGAACAGAATTGTTACCAGTGTTGACGTTTGTAGCTGGTGGATTCGCCATTGATGCAGTGTTCACTCCTGCAACCGCGTTGGCATATGACTGATTTGAACGAGTATTGTAAGTATGATTCAGCATTCAATCGTTATAATCGATTCAATCACTGAAATTGATCAAGGAAATCAAGAAACTGATACATAAATTGATACTGTAACTCGATTAGAGATGAAGAACAGATGAATCATCAATGATTCAGATCAATGAGATGATCGACAAATGATAATTGCGGAAATAATGCTCTGATACCATATTAAGATTTGCAGAATTAAGATTTGCAGAAAGTAACAAAACTGAGAAAGAAGAAGAAGATGATCACATTATTGTGTAACAGAATTTTAGAAATGTAAAAGTGAAGTCAACAATCTACACCACAAGATACTTATACATGATAACAAACTGATAAGAGAAACTACTAAAATCATAACAAACTATTCAACAACTAATCATAACAAACTACTTTTTATCAAGCTTAGCTCAGCAATGATGTCATATTGCATATAACAATACATTCTTTCGAACTCATATCATCCTCGACCGAATTTGTCATTAACTAAATTCATGTTAAGTTTTATAATTAGTACAAGTGCGGCTGAACTAGAATTCTGGAGTATAAAAGTATGTATAATTTAATGTTTATAGTTTTCCTAGGCTCCTTCGGTAGAAATGGTATGCATTCACCTTTTCAAAAATGATAACCCGGGAAGATTCCGTCACCTCAGGTGGCAATCCCTTTTTATATTTATTTTTTTCGTTTTTCATTTCTTTTTCCGTCTTTCAATTAGTAAAAGTGTGGTGAAACATGACTTAGTAATTAAACTTACTTTCAGTTCGCCACATCGCCATTTAAACTTATCTTCAGTTCGCCACATGAGATGACGACCTCTGTTTAATAATTAAAAAAAACGCAGTCTTATATTCCAATATTACCTCCTCCTTATTGTTTCCTTTATTTCCTTTAAACTTACCTTCTCTTTTTTCGTTTTTTTGGAAGCAAACACACAAGACGCCGCCACATCACTTGGCGACCTCCCTCCCGCCACCTTAACCAACAACCAGGTAAATTTCCTATCCTCCTTTTCTTTTGTAAATTAAAAGTGAATTAAAAGTGAATCTTTGTTTTTGTGAATTGTAAATTTAAAATTGTAATATCGATTGTGAATCTTTGTTTTTGTGATTGTGGATTGTGTTGTGAGTTGTTTACTTGATTTGGGTTAAGATTATGTTGAAATTAACCTAATTGTAGTAAAATTTTAGAATGCATATAACATGTTTGATAGAATGTCAAACAGAATGCTGCTAATTTATTTGGATACAATTTGCAAGCCTAAATCTTATAATTTGATTAGAATGTGCTTAATTTGAACTCATACTAGTAATTTATAGGATTTAATCAATAAAAATAGGTAAAAAAAATTAAAAATTTGAATTAAATTAAAAAAAATAATATTTGAACTCATACTAGTAATTAATAGGATTTAATCAATAAAAATAGATAAAAAATAGTAAAAAATCGAATTAAATTTTTAAAAAATAATATTTGAACTCATACTAGTAATTAATAGGATTTAATCAATAAAAATAGGTAAAAAAAGTAAAAATTCGAATTAAATTTTAAAAATATAATATTTGAACTCATACTATTAATTAATAGGATTTAATCAATAAAAATAGGTAAAAAAATGTAAAAATTCGAATTAAATTTTAAAATATAATATTTGAACTCATACTAGTAATTAATAGGATTTAATCAATAAAAATAGGTAAAAAAAGTAAAAATTTGAATTAAATTTTAAAAATATAATATTTGAACTCATACTAGTAATTAATAACATTTAATCAATAAAAATAGGTAAAAAAAGTAAAAATTCGAATTAAAATTTAAAAATATAATATTTGAACTCATACTAGTAATTAATAGGATTTAATCAATAAAAATAGGTAAAAAAAAGTAAAAATTTGAATTAAAATTTAAAAATATAATATTTGAATTCATACCAGTAATTAATAGGGTTTAATCAATAAAAATAGGTAAAAAAGTAAAAATTCGAATTAAATTTAAAAAAAATAATATTTGAACTCATATACTAGTAATTAATAGAATTTAATCAATAAAAATAGGTTAAAAAAGTAAATAAATTTTTAAAAAAATAATATTTGAACTCATACTAGTAATGAATAGGATTTAATCAATAAAAATAGGTAAAAAAAGTAAAAAATTCAACTCATATAAGTTACATGTTACAAGTATCTATGGATCAGGCTACTTACCAACCCGGTCCTGTAGACCCATCTTTTCTCACACGACAGGGGTAGTATCGTTCACAGTTAGTATGGGATGGGATGGTATAGATCTCTTCCTTTTCATTGCTAATTTGCATATTTATATTGACATTTTTAATGATATATACATGCACATTTTTTCAAGAAAAAGATTTTCGTCTACGTACAAACTTCAAGAGTTACTGGGATATAATGAGATCTAATCCACACCCGATAGCCCTGGTTGAAGCCATTAGGAGTGCTGGGTTATTTGGTGTATTTCAGATATGGATGATGACACATAACGCTGGACTGATTAGTGCTTTTGTTGAGAGATGACGCCCTGAGACTCACACGTTTTATTTCAGTTATCAGGGATCCGCATTTACTGCTACACATGACTCTACATTTCACATCTCTCAGAGTTCCCAGGGATATGGTTTCTGTTAGGTCCAAAGTATCGTAGAGGGGGGGGGGGGGGTTGAATTCGATACTCACAAATAATTCAATTTCATTCAATTCAACTACGAAATCAAATACACCAAATCAAACCAAGAGTCGGGGAATATATCGTTTTATAAATATAAACCTCGAAGGGTGCTACAATTTCTAATCCGTAGATTAGCTTCAATGAGTTTAAGGTTACACAAATTCAATACAATGATAAAATTATGAGCACTATTAATTTCTCTGATAATTTTCTCCGGCTCAAACTTCTCTCTCAGTAATGTCTCTGTGAATTGCCTTAACTGAAGAAGACACTATCTTCTCTCTGTATTAATTGCAGACTTGTATTGAAAACTATCGAACCAAACTTGAAGAATCAATCTTGGCCGTCCATCTTCAAAATCAACCTGACAAACAAATAACTTTCCACCTGCTCCTTCAATTTGTAAACTATCGAATGAATAAAGAATTTTACCATTCGATAGTTTTTAATTAAAAACTATCGAAAAGTAAATTACTTTACACTTGTTTTCAAATGGTTTTCTTAATTAACATTCGATGATTTTCTAAATAGAAAAATTATCGAATCCTTTTCTTGTCCTTGATCTTTTAGAAAAGCTTCTGGGCTTCAGGGTGTTTCAGTTTTAGACTGTATCAATTTCTTCTGAGACGATAAAACAACTTGATCTTTTTAAGTGTCGTCAACTAGTGCAACTGGTCTGGTTCACAGATGAATAGCACTTGATCAATTCTTTTGTGTCTTCAATTCAATGTTGTTGATAAGTCCTTTGTTGTCCTGGTTGCTTCAAATAAATCACTGGAATCCTGTGGTACTAACCCTAAATCATTCACATACTTCTGTCGTCTTGAAAGTCTTGTTTCTTTTGCTGTCACTGAGGCTTGAACATTTTCATGAACTTCTTTCCGTGACCTGTTTACGGACTTCAAGAATACATACCATATTTTGATTTTTTGAGTTTACCTTTTCTTCTTTGATTCTGGATTCCTGTGCTTCTGCAAATATTATTGTCTGTCTTGTCCTTTGTTGAGTTGCAGTTATCTCTTTTACATCTTATGTTACATTATGCTTTACAATCTCCCCTATTTGATTGTATAGAGTTCGACAAACAAATACTTCGAGGATAACTCAACTACCTAAGGAAACATTAAACTAATTAAAGTAAGACAGCTTAATAATATTAAATGCATTCTGGATCAGATATATATACATTTCCAGATTTCATAATTCAAAAAACAATAAAACTTTATATGTAATAACCCCAAATTTTGGACTTAGTTAAAATTTTTTGATGAATAGTAAAAATTGCCCCTGATGAATAGTAAATTTGGTGATGGAAAATTTTTCAGACCACACTATATAGAAGACATGGAATGAATGTTTCGAAGTTATATTATTGATGTATAAGGAGAATGAGTGAATGTAAACGCGATTAGAACCGGGAGATTCCAACTTTGAATTTTTATCACTATTCATCGGACAATCGAGGGTGTATTGATTTGATCGTTTTGAGAAAGCGTGTAGGATGAGAAATCCATGATCATACCTTAAGCCAAGGAGAGAAATCTAGGATCATATATTAGACAATGTAATGGAAGAATAAAGGAAGTACCCTAGCTTTGGTACAGAGAAACGTCTTTAGAACCACTGAAAGCTATCGCGAAACAAAAGCGTAATAAATTATGGATTAAACCCTAACCAAAGGAGGAGTATTATATGAGATCATCAAGTGAAATATATAAAAGAATTGAGGATGCAAAGGATGACATAAGCATGATGCAAGGAGATGACATAAGCATGACAAGTGATGACAAGGTGATGAATCACCACCTTGTCACCACTTTCACCACAACCACAAGCTCAAAATGAGCCTTGTCATTGATGACAAGCACTCTTATTAGCCACACAATTAATCAGCAAAGTATTAGTGTTTATTTGACAAAGCAAAAGAAAAGAAAACCAAAAGAAAAACCAAGCAAATAACCATGTTCTTCATTTTCTTCAAAATCTGCTCAGCTTGACCATGGTGGAAAGAAAAATTTATATCTCAAAACCTACTCATCCTAAAATCACCAAATTTTAACCATAGATCCTTCATTGTATGGAGAACAGACGTTTAAACGTTTATGGCCAACAAAGGAGTATAGCCCAGTCAAATCCCTTCCCCAAGTCGGAGGACAGAAACTGTCCAGTTTTCCCAGATCTGACCACTCACCTTAGAAAGCCAATAAGTTGAGCTTTAAGCATCCCATGGTGATGCGATAGGACTCAAACGAAAGCCCTTGAAGAGTAGAAGGTGTGGTAAAAAGTTGAGAACCAAACTCTCAGTTTTCGATTTTATATGGATTTTTACAAAGTGATGATGAATAGTAATGAATAGTACTTTTACTAAGAACATGTTTTTGTTTTGTAGTTTTTAGATTAATTAGCTTAATCAAGGAGCAAAGAAGCCTAATATCCATCTTATATAGCTTGTATTCAGTTCCCAAAAAGGTATAAAACTCCTCCCCTTTGTGGTTAAGTTTTGATTTTTGAAGTTATAGTGATTGTATGAAGTTGATGTTGTTAATGGAGCATGTTTGTATGATTTAAGGTTGTTTAGTATATGATTTGTGGATAAATAGATGGTGGAGTATGAGATCATGTTTAGGCAGATTATAACTAGTATTAGCTTGTGGTTTGATGATTGATGGGTTGGTTGGTTGATTGGTGTTGTTTTGGAGTGTTGAAAACACGGGAATCTTAAAATAGCGCCGTTACCATGTCGGATTTTACTTAGGTAGTTTAGACAGAAACCATGACTGCAAAACAGGGCATAAACTTGAGGGTTCTGACCATGAACATGTAGGCTCTGTTTCCTAGATTATTTTAGCGAAAGAATCGTATCGTTTCGATTTACGGTTTAGGAGAAACAACCGTTTTAGTAAAAGCGGTTTCGCGTAACTAGATAGTTCATTGTATGAACTTTGAGGTAGGGATCAAGCCCTTTAAAATTGGAATTGGATTGAGATATTAAAATGGATACTAGTATGGACAGTTAGGAAAGGAACCTAGAAGGTTTTGTGTTAAAAAGATGAGTTTGTGATTTTATAAAAATGCGTGAACAAAGGTTGCGCGAGTGAAATACCCTTAAGGGGATGGTTAAAACGATAAGTTTAGTAATGGTAAAGTACTTGGGTTTTGTGAATGGATTTCCACCCAAACTTTTGACTTAAGAGTTTAAGGAATGTCATAAGGTTATAAGCGGCCAAGAGCGAGACATTTGATGTTCGTTAATAGAACGTTAGTGCTTAAGTTAAATGCACTTTAAATGATTAAGCCAGGGGACTGATCGGGTATTTCTTTGTTTATAGATTTCCCGGCAAGTTCTCGAACCCATAACAACCAAGGACCCGAGGCAAGTTTTCTTATTCCATGCTATGTTTTAAAGTACCATATTCTGATGATGCATATGATAGATGCACGTTTTCAAATGTAATATATGCATACAATATTATGCATGTTTTCAAACCGTACCTCGTATATGGATGTGTTTGGATTTTAAACTATGAAGATGTTAATATGCATATGATAGATGCATGCTTTCAAATGTATTATATGCATACAATATTATGCAAGTTTTCAAACCCTATACCATATAATGATGCTGTTGTGATATATGTTGTGGTATCGCTATATATGCTGCTTTATGCTGTGAAAGGACTTAATAACTGTTTTCGCTTTGCTTAATAAAAAGCGGTATAAGGTATAAGGTTTATATGCTAGCTAAGTACTAGATATATACCAAGGTTAAGGATTAAAGACTCTAAGTATAGAGTACTTGTACGATGGTCTTAAAAACTTAGACCGAGAGTCAAATTATTATTTTGTTTTAAACTACTGTCAGAAGCTGGAAGGTTCCAGGGACGGTTATACTCTAAGGGTATATTAAATATTCCAATATCTATATAATTGGATATTTAAGGCGAGATATTTAAATAATATTATAATATATATTATTTGAATATTATTTAATTAAGTGAATATTATTTTGAATATTCACTTAAGTGTTTTATATTGAATAATAATTCAATATTTATTATTTGAATATTATTTAATTAAGTGAATATTATTTTGAATATTCACTTAAGTGTTTTATATTGAATAATAATTCAATATTTATTATTTGAATATTATTTAAATAAGTGAATATTATTTTGAATATTCACTTAAGTGTTTTATATTGAATAATGATTCAATACTTATTATTTGAGTATTATAGACTTAAAGAATATTATTTATGAATATTCATTTGAGGATTATCGACTTTAAGAATATTATTGTGAATATTCATTTGAGGATTATTTAATGAATATTATTTATGAATATTCATTTGAAGATTATTTATTTAATTAATGAATATTAGTTTTGAATATTCGTTCGAAGGTTATTTATTTATTTATTTAATGAATATTATTTTCAAATATTCATTTGAGGGTTACTTACTTAATGAATATTATTTTCAAATATTCGTTTAAGGTTACTTATTTAATAAGTATTGTTAAGTATTTTCAAATAAAAAGGAGGTTCCCATATCATTGTTTTCCATTTAAATCTGTCTTTTAAGAGGATTTAAATGCTCGCTCAACTACCAAAAATATGGGAAACCTGATTTAAGTGACTGCTACTCTTTTTAAACTCTCAACTTAAAACTGTCAAGGGACATATATTTTCTCGGAGCAATTTAATTGCTGCAACTCAAATGTTGTGTTACCACCTCAACGATCGAGGGGTAAATTGATGGAACAAGTCGATATCCATTAACAAGCATCGCTTGGGAAATATTGGAGACTCTTCCTTTCCAACCTAGATATAACTACTTAGTGGAGTCGTATCAACAAGTATTACACTTGGGGAAAGGAGGACGATCTTTACGTTTCAGAGTCATGGATTTCATCTAGTCTAATATTGTATTACCACCTCAACGCTCGAGGGGTAAATTCATGGAACAAGTCGATATCCATTAACAAGCAACAGCTTGGGAAATATTGAAGAATCATCCTTTCCAACCTAGATACAACTACTTAGTGGAGTCGTATCAACAAGTATTACACTTGGGGAAAGGAGGACGATCTTTACGTTTCAGAGTCATGGATTTCATCTGAACGGTTACAAAGTCTTTGACAAATAATTGTACTTGGGGAAAACAGGATTAGCTTCCATTTCCCGTGACGTTGATTTTCATCTGGGGGCTGGAATTAAATCGTGCTCGGCAATGAAATAGGTGCCCGTATAGTACGAAGTCATGCTCGGCAATGAAACAGGTGCCAGTATAGTATGACTCCATGTTCGGCAATGAAACAGGTGCCCGTATAGCATGAAGGGTCCAAATGCGGCCAGGGTGATAACCGAATAGGAAGTCGTCCTTCTACTAGTAGAAAAGTTAAGTTGCGATATAACGGCTGATCACCGTGTGTATCGTGTATTACAGTATATTCCCTTCTTCCACTTGGAATTGTGCTGCACATTGTAACGAAAGCCTAGGTGCTGAGTTACCGATAATGTGACAGAAATTGAACAGTGATGTTCCGTGTATAGTATTTGAACTACATTGCATGTTTTGACGAAAAGAGTATCCAATATATCATTCTATATACGAATGAGGTTTTAAAAGCTTTCAGCTATGATATCAGCCCACATATATGATTAAGCTGCTATATCTGATTGTCGAGCTATAGTGCTCATTCTTGCTTCCTTTACAAAAGGTGTTCATTACTGATATTCTACAGTATTTTAAACAGTATGAGATATCTAAATAGATATGTGAGTGTATATGTTGAAAAGGTATTTAAGATATACAGTATGTTGAACTGTATAGTATTTTGAATCGAGGGATAGGCTTTAAGCCTTGGTTCCATTATTTGATATCTATTTTAAAAGATATGTTTTGAATCTTGGTTCATTATATCGATACCAAGGATTCCTAAATGAATTACGAAAAGTAATTGAGTATGATTATAAGTCATACGGTATTTTGAACGGTATACTATTTTGGGGTCGAACCCTAGTAGTTTTTAAATATAGGTCCTATATGGATTATCTACCTGAATGGTTTAAAGATTTAAACTGGGATAGATTTCTTGCTGAGCACTATTAGCTCATTCTTGCTTTATTAAATATTTCAACATGAAGAAAACATTGTTGATTCACCTCGTGTTACGAGAGCAAGGGAATGGAGAGACCACCCTTGAGTTAGTTCAGCAGGACGGATACTGTCGGATTTAGCAGAACAGCTGTAGACTGAGTTAGTAAGAATTGTTTTCGAATAGGTTTGTATTATTAAACCTTGTATAGAATTGTGAGGTCTATTATTTTAACTTCAGGTAGAGGTTGTAAATGATAGATGAGATCCTGGATAGTACATTTGATTTGTAATAACAAATGTTACTTATTGTTGCTCATTTCCAAGGCTATAACTTGTGTGTGTGTGCGTAAGTGATTGGGGTCTTTTGGAGTTATATTATTAGAAAGTTGTAAGTAATACATGTATTGTATAATTGATGGAGCGTGACAACCCAGATTCCTGACCCCGGGTCTGGGGGTGTTACAGAAATGGTATTAGAGCGTTAAGTTATAAACTTGGATATGAGAGTGTTAAGAGTTATAAGTAAGAGAATGATGCGAGGACTCATATAGAGCTCGTTAAGTGGACTACCGGAAGTAGTGCCATTGAGGATGTCAAGGTTAAAGAGTTTAGTAAAAGACTTGTTGGAGGAGCAATAGGATCGTTGAAGACCATCATAATGATGAGACGAATGTCTAGAATTATACCCGGATTATCAAAGACATTAAGATAAGAAGTGGAGCAGAGTCTCTGTGCAGTTGAGGTAAGGTCGGAATGGCCAATACCAATGGATAACTTGACTTAGTGAGAACCTAAGTGTTTGTAGTTCATCGTAGTTTGCCACGAGAAGGCAGCATATGTGAAGATTGAGACGTTTACAGTCCTTTACGCGATCCGAATTACTGAATTGCGTGGACTAGTTAAGGCATTATCTTGTGTATAAGATCCAATCCTTGAGAACAACGATTCCACCAGAGTTGGTGTCTTTTCCGTCAATGGGTATTTGGTTACCTAAAAGGAAGACATTTGCGTACATATAGTACCAGAACGTTATCGTGAGACGAACGTGCTAAATCGCATCGCGAGTATATTTCGTACGATAGGCCATGATGGCTCAACTCGGAAATCAAAGATATGAAGAATGGATAGCGTGATTCTAATAAAGACACGTTTGATTGCAACAAGCAATGCGACAATCTCAGGACCTACGAGGAACGAGACCTATGGTGGCCTGGGGTTGGATTCGTTTGATACGATTAGTGTTGAGAAATTACATAAACGTTGATGGACCTCCACCTTTGTGGATAGGTGATGCGGCCGTAAGAGGCCCAATCTATGAACGACTATCGCGGAAGGACAAATATGTTCGAACTCCCGACCTGTTTACGAACTTGTACAATGTTGAGGTACCGTTGGTTAGTACCCTAAGGCATAAAGGCAGAAAGAAAGGATCATTCTTGGAAAAAGTGATGTGAACACTCAGAGGGACTAATTGACCCATTTTGGTATCTACTTGCTGGTGCATTACTCGATCTAAAACTGTTCATACCCATGTTACCTTGAATAGTTCATGTCAGGTAACGTTTCCAGTTTTCTACTTCATTTGGGATGCAACCAACAACTGTTATATTCAGTTTATTCATTTTCTTTCCTCCACTCATTACCTTAAAGGTTAAATACGCAGAATTAAGTTACCATTACTCACCGGAGCATATTGTTCATGTTCCAGGATGACCTGAAGAGGGAACCATTTTTCATCTATCCTTCTAGGTCTATATTTTATTCTTTATTCTTTTATTTATTCAAGGAATGTTCAGTTAATATTCCCTTCATTATTTGACGAGTATTCTTTAACGATTATCTTGAAATGTGATTTCTTCTTTCATACTTGGACTCCTCAGTCGAGTTCATAAATATCAAACTGTTTATTTAAAAACATGGATGATATATATTTCAGAAATTACTCGAGAATTCTTCTCTCTATTTAAGATGAGATTTGTACATCTGACGTTGAAATCGTAGAAAGGATATCAATTTGATATTGATAGTCCGAATTCAATCCTATTGGAGAATTTGACAAAGTTTATGTACGGAGACACCTTTGGGTGGACCGTTTCACTGATGAGAAATGTTTGGTGGGAGGTGATCGATTGTTCCGATACCGAGAACCATCTATTCAGACCCTATATTTTATTCAAGGATTATAATTACCTTGTTCGTCCCAAACTTATTTACTCTTTCTTTTAATTCGTTATCCGAGTAGTCAAAATTGTGTTTCTTCTTTGACTACGATGTTGAGAGTTTGTACTATTAAGTTGAAACTGGCTAATTGTATGTGCCATTGCGATTTACTAGTTAATTGTTCTAACTAGTTGAAATTTTAATGATATGATGAAAATCTAGCTAATCATCCTAGCTAGATGCTGCGTCCCAAACTAATCAAACTAGCAAAATTTTGTTCAGTTAGTTGTTAATGTTTATTGAAATGAACTAGTTATTGTATCACTAAGTTCAACTTTCGGTCAAATTTATATAAATGAATTCACGATGCATTTGTATGCAGTGAAGTATGGTGGGAAGATTTTCAAACGATAATTTGATTGAGACCTAACCAGGTCGGCCCCTCAGCGAGAATTTTACAAAGTTTTTTTTTTATAAAGCATTCAGTTGCTTGAAGTATTCTTGGTTGAAAGGCATATGTCCAGGCCTATTTGTAAACACCGAGGATTCTACTCAACTTTAATTAAGATGTAATAAGTAAATAATAAAAATCAATTGTCACAGGAATCTTAGAAGGTTATATCTGTCAAAGAATGAAGATTAAAGTCATCTACAGACTTGAAGTTATTCTACATTGAAAGAAGCTCAATTTATTGATCAAGCCTCAATGAAGTATTCAAGCTCAGTGGATTTATTAAAGTGACAGAGATTTCAAGTGGTGACAGAAAAAGATACTGATTACGGAGTTCTTGAATGAGAAGGTAGTGAATCACTGCTTAAAGTTAAATAGATAAAGAACAGACATTGTCGTTAGTCACTCATGAACCAGACAGTGCATCGAGTGTCAACGTACTATTGTGTTTATTTATTATCTAAGTTTTAAGTGATTCTGGAATTGTTTAAGAAGTCAACTAATTCTATTTATTCTCTTATAAATAATTAGTATTATTAAGTATATTATTTATTAATTTAATTCTGTGAAGAATTAATTTAATACATAATTTATTTAATTAATTATTTAAATTAGAATGAAATTGAACTAGGAAGACTTAGGATTGAACTAGGAAGACTTAGTTTTTTAAGCTAGGAAGACTCACAGGTGAGTCTTCCCGAAAGTCTTCCTAGGCCAATCCCTAGTTTTCCCGAAAGTCTTCCTAAGCCATTCCTAGTCTTCCCGAGAGTCTTCCAAGGCCAAAATGATAGTTTTTCTTCTTGTCTTCCTAGTACAAATTCAGAACTGTCAAGTGGATTTGCACGTGGGTTGATTATAGAAAAGCAAAGGTATTAATGCAAGGCAGGAGACTTTACAATCAGATTATTACAACACAGAAGAAAGAACACAGAGCATTCAATATCAAAACTCATTCGACTGTCTTCATTTCTTTCAAACAGCAAAGCCATTAATTCTGCCAGTGAATTAATTCTTGATTTGTTTTTAACATTAAATCCATAAGAATCATTTCACTTGTACTGCTTTAGCTTTCTAGCGGATCATAATCCCTAGATTTTATATCGAACTACTTTTTAGTATTCGATCCTTTTTATTACAAAAATAGATAAATTCATGTCGAATTTATTCTAGATTTGTTTTATTAAGTTCTTTGTAATCAGTGATCAAAGTTGTAACACTCCTCAAGTTTAATAGAGTTTCTATTTAACTTGAATATTGTTTCAGTTTTTATTCCGCATTAATTTGTTCTAAATGGTTTAATCTTAAACGAACAAATTTCGATAAAACGGTATAGTTTGTATTCAACCCCCCTTCTACAAACTTATCAGGACCTAACAATTGGTATCAGAGCCTTTTGATTGATATACTAATCAAAGATCCAATTGTTTGAGATTTTTTTTCTTAACTCTGAATTTTTTATTTTTCTAAAAATCTCAAAAGATGTCTACTGCACAGAAAGTGGGGACAGTTAAAATCCCAATATTCAGCAAGGAGCATTATCCAATGTGGAAGAAGAAAATGCTCCTATTTCTTAAGGTTGCAAATCCTAAATACTTGGATGTGCTGAAGAGTGGTCCCAAACTCCCTATGATTATTGATCCTGAAGTTGTTGAGGATAATGTTGTGACTAGGGCTGCTAGAATGTACCCTAAAGATCCCAAGGAATACACTCCTGATGAGAAAGAGGATGTTACCTTGGATTCCTGTCTTCAGTTGATCCTTATTGAGAGTCTTGATCCTATCATGCATAATCATGTCCTAAATTGTGAAACTGCCAAACATATTTGGGGAACCATAGAGATAATCAATGAGGGGACAGAAGAAGTTAGGGAGAATATGCTGGAAATTCTCACTTCACAATACGAGCATTTCAGATCAAACCCTGGTGAAGGTATCTCTCAGGTTTTTGAAAGATACAACAAATTAATTAATGATCTGAATCTCAATGGGAAGCACTACACCAACAAGGAGATTAACAAGAAGTTCCTTCTTACACTTCCACCTCATTTGGAGCACAAGATATCTGCTATTAGAGAAGCAAGAGACATGAATGAGCTTGCTTTGGAAAGATTGTATGGTGTCTTGAAGACCTATGAGCTGGAGCAGATTCAACAGAAGGAGCTGTATGGAACTGGAAGGATTGTTGGTACCTCCACTGCATTGGCTGCTGAAGTCCCACAGAAACTGGAAGTGAAGGCTGTTCAACCTTCCAGTTCTCACATGAATGTTATTGATGCTGAATATGGATTAACATCCATTGATCAATCTGGTGGTGACTTCTATTCTTTGGAAGAACTTGATCAGCTGGAGGATGGTGATTTGGCTTTGATAGTCAGAAAGTTTGGGAAGTTTAGATTCAAGAGGAATCCCAATCTTAAGTTCAGACCCAGATTTCAGAGAGGTGGATCTTCATCTTCAAGTGGCACAAGGGGTGGCTACAAAACTGGAACTGTGGACAGGAGTATAATCAGATGCTACAATTGCAATGAGTTGGGTCACTTTGCTACTGAGTGCAGAAAGCCAAAGCAAGTGACTAGAAACACATTTGATTCTAGCAAGAAGAACAAGATTGGGAAGGCCTATGTTGCTGAGGGAAAGAGTTGGGATGACACTGACAGTGATGAAGAAGCAGGTGAGATTGGGAACCTTGCTTTAATGGCTAAAGAGGAAAGCACTTCATCCAGATACATGTCAGAGGTAACCTTTACTGATGCTGAAATGATTTATCATCTTGGTGGCACCATAAGTTGTGCACGCACTGAAAATGATAGAATAAATCTTTTAAACACAAATCTTGAAAAGGAATTAAAAGATTTGAAACTTGTGCATGTTAATCAGGATGAACTTAATGAGAAAATTGCTTTTCTGGAGAATAGGGTTAAATGTTATATTCAACTGGAAACCATTCTCAAAGAGCAGATTAGTGAGCTCAAAACCAAAGCTAATGCCTATTACAACTCTTGTAAAACGGCTAAAGAAATTTTCAATAAACAAGCTATTGGTAATCATGTCAGTATAGGTTATGATTATAATGAGGCTATAGGATTGCTTGGTATTAATACACCTTGTAGAGTCAGAGAAGAAGGAAAGGTTGTTCCTTATATTCTTAAGGGTATTAAAACACCCTTCTGTAAGGAGTCTGAGGCAGAGCCTCTGAATGAATCTTCTATCATTATTGCTGAGGAGATTCATGAAGAAGATGTTGCCTTAGAAGCTGAGCAATCCAAAAAGTGTGTATCTGATATTCCAGTCAAAGTTGCTACAACTGAAAAGACTAAATCAGATATCCATAAGTTGGATCAAAACAACTGTAGAACTAACATGCCTGCTATTAATTCTTCTCATAAAGCATGTGGTGTGAGTAATTGCATGTCTTGTGCTTTTAATGTTATGTATGCTTTCTTTAATAAAAAGCATGTATCTAGTGATAAGACTGCTCCACGTCAATATGTTAATAATAAGAAGCATGTTAAAGCTAAGACTGCTAATCCTCCTAATATTAAAGTGGATTCATTTATCCCTAAGCCTACTCAGAAATGTGTTAAGGCTGGCTATAAATGGAAACGCTCTTATGTGAAAAAGGTTGAAGTAGTTTTAGTTAGAAATGTTGTTTTGCCTGACAAAGGCCAGTTCTTTAAGTATGCCGGACCCAATCAATTTTGGGCTCCGAAGAAGGACTAATCAATCTGATATTGCAGGGAGTTAAACAGGTAAACCGAGTTATGTGGATTCTGGACAGTGGCTGTTCAAGGCATATGACCGGAGATAGAGCCCTGCTATCAGATGTGGTTGTGAAAGCTGGCCCAGTAGTTACCTTTGGAGATAACAGCAAGGGTATTACGAAAGGATATGGCTGTTTGAAGTACGGAAATGTTATCATTGAAGATGTTTCATTTGTGGAAGGTCTGACGTTCAATCTTCTCAGCATCAGTCAGTTCTGTGACAGAGGATATGCTGTTTCCTTTGAAAGAGAGAAGTGTCAGATTACTCACAAGAAGAATGGAAAGCCTGCTCTTCAAGGAGTAAGGAAAGGTGACTTGTTCATAGCTGATCTGAACTCAGGATTCAAAGATGAAGTTAATTGTTTTTATGCTAAAGCTTCATCAGATGATAGTTGGCTATGGCACAAGAAGATGTCTCACCTTAACTTCAAAACTATGAACTCTTTAGTCAAGAGGGAATTAGTTAGAGGTTTGCCTCAGATGGAATTTACACAGGAAGGACTGTGTGAGGCATGTCAGAAAGGAAAGTCAAAGAAAGCTTCTCACAAGGGCACTGACACATCATCAATAACTGAACCTCTTCAGCTACTGCACATGGATTTGTTTGGTCCAGTTAATGTGATGTCCATGTCAAAGAAGCAATATGCACTTGTGATTGTTGATGACTATTCAAAATATACATGGGTTTTATTCCTACATTCCAAGGATGAGACCCCATTCCTGGTGATTGGCCATGTAAAGTTGATTGAGCTGGATTCTAGATTCCCTGTTAGAGCCATAAGGTCAGATAATGGTACGGAATTCAAGAATGCCATTCTAACTGATTTTTGTGCTGATAAAGGAATAACAAGACAGTATTCTGCCCCTAGAACTCCTCAACAAAATGTAGTAGTGGAAAGAAAGAATCGTACATTGATTGAAGCAGCTAGGACTATGCTAAGTGAGTCCAAACTTCCAACGTACTTTTGGGCTGAAGCAGCGAATACAGCTTGTTATACTCAGAATCGAACTTTAATCAACAAGGACTTAATGAAGACTCCGTATGAGATCATGAACAATAAGAAACCAACTGTCAAGTACTTTCATGTATTTGGAGCAAAATGCTTTGTGCTTTTAGATGACAATGTTAAACGTGGCAAGTTTGATGCAAAGGCACAAGAAGCTATTTTTGTTGGATATTCCAGAAGATCTTACAGGGTCTATGTGGTTGGCAGTCACACAGTAAAGGAAAGTGTCAATGTTACTTTTGATGACACTAAGTTCCCCAGTATCCAAAAAGAAGACTCATCTGAAAAACTGAAGTTTGATAACTTGCCAGACTCAGAATCAGATGATGAAGACCCACCTGAAGTTATTGCTGGTGATGATAATAACAATGATGACAATGATCATGGTGATGGTGATGGAAACACTGGTAACAATGGAGATACCACCAACACTGGAGAAGAATCATCAAGGCAAACAGGCAACAACTCAGGGGGAGCAAATGAAGGATCAACTAGTCACTCACAACATCAAAGTGAATTTCAAGGCGAATCATCAAGATCTAATCTTCCAAGACAGACTGTTTGGAATAGAGCTCATCCTTTTGAGCTGATCATTGGTGATCCAGATGTTGGAGTTAAAACTAGAAGAGCTTCTCAGAATGAATGTCTTTTCTCAGCATTTCTATCTAAAGTGGAGCCAAAGAAAACTGAGGAAGCTCTGACTGATCCAGATTGGGTGATTGCTATGCAAGATGAACTCAATCAATTTGAACAACAGCAAGTCTGGAAGCTGGTACCCAGGCCAAAGAACAAGAAAGTAGTTGGTACAAGATGGGTATACAGGAACAAGCTAGATGAGGATGGCATTGTTACAAGGAACAAGGCAAGACTGGTTGCACAAGGGTATTCTCAAGCTGAAGGCATTGATTATGATGAAACCTATGCACCAGTGGCTAGACTTGAGGCCATCAGGATGTTCTTAGCATTTGCTGCTTATTCCAATTTTAAAGTCTATCAAATGGATGTTAAGAGTGCATTCCTGAATGGTGAGCTTGATGAAGAAGTGTATGTTGAACAGCCCCCTGGCTTTGAAAATCAGGAGCTGCTGGACTTTGTGTACTTTCTCTTCAAGGCTATCTATGGTCTCAAGCAAGCCCCAAGAAAATGGTATGACACTCTCTCTGGTTTTCTTTTAGAAAATGGTTTTGTTAGAGGTATCATAGACAAAACTCTTTTTTCAAAGAAACACAAAAATGATATGATATTAGTCCAAGTCTATGTGGATGACATCATATTTGGGTCTACTAATGATAATCTCTGTAAGAGATTTGCTGAGCTAATGCAGAGTAAGTTTGAAATGAGTATGATGGGTGAGCTGAAGTTCTTTCTTGGATTGCAAGTAAGTCAAAGGTTAAATGGAATATTTATTTGTCAATCCAAGTATCTCAAAGAACTCCTCAAGAAGTATCACATGGAGGATTCAGCATCAGCAAGGACTCCATCTTCAACAGCAATCAAACTTGGAGCTTCTGACAAATCTATCAAGGTAGATGTTACAAGCTACAGAGGTATGATTGGCTCCTTACTCTATCTTACTGCTAGTAGACCAGATATTATGTATGCTACATGCTTGTGTGCAAGGTTCCAAGCGGACCCTAGAGATGTTCATCTCGTTGCTGTGAAAAGAATCTTGAGATATCTTAAGGGTACACCTAATCTAGGTATCTGGTACCCTAAAGATTCTGGTTTTAATCTTGTTGGATATACAGATTCTGATTATGCAGGTAGTGTTGTGGATAGAAAAAGCACCTCTGGGAGTTGTCAATTCCTAGGAGGTAGGTTGATTTCCTGGTATAGCAAGAAACAGCAAACAGTTTCCAATTCAACAGCAGAAGCTGAATATATTGCTGCTGGAAGCTGTTGTGCTCAGATCTTATGGATACGGAATCAATTAAAGGACTATGGCTTTGCATTAGACAAAATTCCCATATTTTGTGATAATACAAGTGCCATAGCAATCTCCAACAACCCTGTGCAGCACTCGAGAACAAAGCACATTGATATCAGGTATCATTTTATCAGAGAGCATGTCATGAATGGAACTGTGGAGTTACACTTTGTACCCACAGAAGAACAGACTGCAGATATATTCACTAAATCTGTTGATGAATCCACATTTATCAAGTTAGTTGGTAAATTGGGTATGTTAAACAGTCTTAGTGATTAACAATATCTCTGTCATGTTTGTTCTTTAAAAATTCATTTTCTCTTGTCATTTAAATGATATTCACTGTCAATTCTCATTTAATAGTACATGCTTGTGTATTTAAATAGCTCTAAATATTTTATTTTCTTTAAAAATATTTTTCTCATATTTTTTAAGTGGAGAAATGTATTTTTATTGAAAATATATTTATTTAGAATTATTTAGATATTTTTCAGATTGTAAATATTGTTGTTTGAATTTTTCTGCAAGTTTATATTATTTTTATGCATTTCTAATATTCTGCATATTTTTCTAGGATTTATGGAATTTTCTGTGAATTTTTCTAGAATTTTATATATTTTTCATGCATTTTTCTAAGTTATTCAGCATTTTCTGTAAATATTCGAATTTATTTCTGAATTTTTCCTAAGTCTTCCCAGTTTTACACTAGGAAGACTACCGGGAAAACAAGGAATATTTTCTTTTTGTTTTTTGTTTTTTCCTTTGTATTTTAAGTCTTTTTCGAAGTCTTCCCAGTTTTTGAACTAGGAAGACTATCGGGAAGACTCTCCTTTTATTAGTTTATCTGTTTTAATTAATTCCGAAGACTTTCTAGTTTGTACTAGGAAGACTACCGGGAAGACTATCCTAAGTCTTCCCGATTGTCTTCCCAGTACAATTTCAAAGAAACGTTTGACTGTCTTCCTTATTAATTTTAACAGTTATTTTCATATATATATATATATACTTACAGTACATACACTGCACGTTTTGTTTTTGCCTTAGCATTCCTCATCAGTTTTTGAGTACCCCTCTTTCGAATTCTCTGAATCTTGCAAAAACACTTTGATCCTTGATTCAATACTGCTCAAGTCTTTACTTAGCAAATCTATTTGTTCTTCAAAAACATACTTATTGAGTCGAATTGCTGTTGGATTTTTTACTTTTTGTTCTCAATCCTTTCGACTTGTGGGTTTGCATTGTTAAGTAATTTTTGTGGTTTTGTGATCATAGTTGGTTTTGTAAGTATAAATCTGTGTGTGTGTTCTTGAAAGTATTGCCCGTTCATTTGCCCAATTCATTTGTGATTTTTAAGTGTAGTTCGAATTTTTAGGATCTAAAATTTGAAAATTAATTAATTTTGATAAAATTTAATTTTGTGGATTTTAGTAATTTTAATTAATTCTAAAAATCCCTAAAATTTTATTTTTATTTTAAGTTAATTAATATTTTATTGTTTTATTTAAAATGGATCCTATTAATTTTGAATTAGTTTTAAATAATTTTGTTGGGTATTTTGATCCGGCTAAGTGTAAAGTGGAACGTTTCAGACCATGGATTCAATTTTTAAATAGCAATACATGTGTTAGTTATGCTATTTGTGCCAATGCACTACTGAAAATTGATCCATTAAGGATGTTGTGTTCAAGTGCTGTTATTGCTGACAATTCAAAATCTTTTACTTTCAATATTCTCAATCAGCAATATACAGTTACTTTTGATTTATTTTGTGATGTGTTGCATTTTCCAAAGGACAGGTTTGATCCATTACCCACTGATGATGAGTTAACACAGTTCTTTGTGAATATTCATTATCAGGGTCCCTTTCAAACGGTAAAATTGTCAAAAACTTTTGTTGTAAGGGAATGGGATCTGTTCTTTGATACTATAGCTAGGGTATTTGGTAACTGCACAAAAACAAACTTTCATTGCATTACCAGTCTTAATCAATACATTGCCTATGCTATAGTATTTGGTCGTAGATTGAACTTTGCTGAGATTCTGTGGAACCTTTTGCTCAACAGGCTTGCTCACTCTAGGAGAGATTCTGATAATGGTGTGAAAGTAAGGTGTTGGTACCCTCGCTTTCTAACTCTTATCATTAATCATCTTCTCACTGCTGAGCAGGTAGAACTGTTTCGAGAAGCTAGATTTGAAACCTCTCCAACCACAGACACCAAATTCTACACCAGACTTGATGTCTCATCCAAATTTACCACCATACCTGTTCTTGTTTCACCATTCATGAGACAATTCATTAATCTTCCTATCTTTGGTGAACAAGTTCCCGTACCACATCCAGTACCACTGCAGGTAGTTATTCCTAACCTTGGTTCTTCTTCTGGTACTTCAATTGAAACCCAAGTGGTTGTTAGGGCTGACCCAGAGATTGTAGATCCACAGTCTCTGACCCAGGTCATAGAGCCAAACAGAGAGTCAAACACTCCTGAAACACAATCTGAGCCTAATGTACAAACCAGTTCAAGAAATGTTAGTGATATAGCTGAAATGAGTGTTCCCACAGCTCTGTCTCCACCCTTAAAGAAAAGAAAAACCTATAGGGAGACAACTGTTAGCCCATCTGTATCCTCTCAAAAGGATATGGACATTGATATGGCCACTACACAGTCTCTGGAGACATCCTCTCAACAGGGTGGATCTATTGAAATTCGCCATCGGGCCATGGCATCTTGTACTGAGTCAAGCACACTCCCATTACTCACAATGGGAGAAGATATCCATCTAGATGACACTCAGGACACCATGTCAGGAGATCACTTTACTTTTGACTTTGAAACAGTGCCTACCATAGTTACGGTAGAAGTGCCTTCACAGGCATCTGAGGGAAAATCTGATTCTTCGCCAACTCAAATAGAATCATTTTCTCCCCTCCCAGAGGGAACATCTCTGGCTCCCCTAAGGGATTTTCCACTCGCAGTTTTTACTGGAGAAAGTGGAAGGCAACCTAATGAATCCAACACTGAAGCAATTCAGTTTCAAATTCAATCTGATTTGGAATTCATTGGGGATTGGGATTCGCGAACTCCCATTGCACCACCACTGACCTCTCTTGAAGGGGCTAGGGTGATTTTTACTGCAGGTACATCCACTGAGAATCTAGACAGACAGTTAGTGGTGAGAGATATGAGTCAAACACCGAGTGAAACACAAGCACGTGAGTTGAGTGAAACACCACTGAGAGCAATTGAAGTGAGTGCACACACTGACACAAACACTGCTTTGTTAAAACAGCTAGCTGATCTACAGAATAAGTTGCAAGAGACCCAGGCTGAAAACACAATTCTAAAAGCACAAGTGGTTGCACAATCTACCACCTCTGTATCAAATCAGCTGGGTACTGTGAAAGATGACCTACAAGGATTGAAGAATAATCTCCTCCCAAAGCTGAATTCAATCCAACAATCTCAAGTACTAGTGGCTTCAGACATCTCTGATCTTACAATGTCAAATGCTCAAATATCAGAGAGTGTCAGGGAGATAGCTGCCATTTCTACCAAGGTGGACTTTATTCTGCAAACAGCTGATGAAAATCAAAAGTTTAATGAAGAAAGGATTTTCAGGATAGAAGGAGGAATGGAGCATCTGAATGAAGGTATGAAGCACTTGTATGATATGATCAAGAATTCACATCAACCTACTGAAGTACAAAGAATTTTCTTTGAGGGAGATGATGAGGATGAGGATGATGCTGATGAAAGAGGAGAAAGAGGAGAGATAAGGAGAACATCTGAGGTGAATCCTAGGGCTTCCACAGCTCAAACTGTAGAGGATTCCTCAACTAAGGGGGAGAATGTGGAGAAACAAAGAGGAGGAGAAGCTGGAGGTTCTGGTTCTGTAAAGGACAAAGGAAAGCAGAGGTTAACTTTTTCTGATGCTGACTACTATCAAGGTGAACAGGGAGATTTTGACAATATTGAATCTGAAGAAAACCCTGAAGATATCTTTGGTGAAGTGGAGGTTGAAGGAGAGGCTGACTATGCTGAGTGGGAAGATGAACCTGAAGTGGATCCTGCCTTTGAAGCTGAGCTGTTAAGACAGAAAGCTGATCTGAAGAGAAGAGAGGAGGAAAATGCTAAAGTTTCTGACATCATTTCAAAGCATCTAGTTATCCAAAAAGCTGAACATCAAGAAAAGCAACGGCTTCATGATATAAAGGTCAAGGACAGGAAGTTATATGTGAGGCTGAAGCTTGGAGAAGAATGGGATAGAGCTAGAGAGATGTTTTCACATTCAATAGGGTCAGATAATGATGGAAAGTTTTTTAGCATGTTGGAAAGATACAAGAAGGTCAATCCAGACAACACAGTATATATGAAAGCTCTTCATGCAGAGATTTCAAGGATCTCAACTGGATATGACAGAGTTAGAGAGGAGTTGAAGATCTATGTTTATACTCATAATGAGGGAACTTTCTTAGTGTCTCTCAATCTTCTGGAAAGCAGAACTCTCTCTGAACTATGGGTCTTCATGTGCAAGGTAAAAAGAACTTCTCCATTAGCTGAGCTGTTGCATGATCAGCTAAGAGACTTTGCAATGAAAGCTAGTCCACAAGTGGTGGAAGTGCCTTATGAAGTAAAATTTTTTAAAGGAAGGGCACTTCAGACTTGTGGTGTGGATCCAATATCTCTGAAGGATTTTCCTGCCAAGCATCTTGTCTACTTGGAGAACATGTTGAGGACTTCAGGATTTGCTACACAAGAGAAGACATAAGTTGCTGATTTGATTCAAGACTATTGCATAGCAAATATCAAAAGATATCATCAAATGAAGAATAGGCTGAAGAAAGTCACAACTCAACCTGTCAGACCTAGTGGCATTACTTCTGAATCTGATCGTGTTCTGGACAAGGATTTGCTTGAAGCACTTGAAGAAGGAGAGATGATTGAGTCTGAAATTTGAAGAAGCTCTGTTTGTAAATATTAAATGTTTAGAGCTTAGGTGATTCAAGATAGGATAAATGTATTCATATGTTCAGTCTAGAGGAACATCTATCTTGTATTTATCTTTACTGTTTGAATCTGGAAATTGTTATATTTAATCCAGAACTTTTTATTATTTGCTTGGCTCTTAAAAGTCTTATCTTTTCTTGTTTTAGTTGAGTTATCCTCTAGAGGTATTTGGTTGTTATTGTCTAACAAACAAATAGGGGGAGATTGAAAGGCATATGTCCAGGCCTATTTGTAAACACCGAGGATTCTACTCAACTTTAATTAAGATGTAATAAGTAAATAATAAAAATCAATTGTCACAGGAATCTTAGAAGGTTATATCTGTCAAAGAATGAAGATTAAAGTCATCTACAGACTTGAAGTTATTCTACATTGAAAGAAGCTCAATTTATTGATCAAGCCTCAATGAAGTATTCAAGCTCAGTGGATTTATTAAAGTGACAGAGATTTCAAGTGGTGACAGAAAAAGATACTGATTACGGAGTTCTTGAATGAGAAGGTAGTGAATCACTGCTTAAAGTTAAATAGATAAAGAACAGACATTGTCGTTAGTCACTCATGAACCAGACAGTGCATCGAGTGTCAACGTACTATTGTGTTTGTTTATTATCTAAGTTTTAAGTGATTCTGGAATTGTTTAAGAAGTCAACTAATTCTATTTATTCTCTTATAAATAATTAGTATTATTAAGTATATTATTTATTAATTTAATTCTGTGAAGAATTAATTTAATACATAATTTATTTAATTAATTATTTAAATTAGAATGAAATTGAACTAGGAAGACTTAGGATTGAACTAGGAAGACTTAGTTTTTTAAGCTAGGAAGACTCACAGGTGAGTCTTCCTAGGCCAATCCCTAGTTTTCCCGAAAGTCTTCCTAAGCCATTCCTAGTCTTCCCGAGAGTCTTCCAAGGCCAAAATGATAGTTTTTCTGCTTGTCTTCCTAGTACAAATTCAGAACTGTCAAGTGGATTTGCACGTGGGTTGATTATAGAAAAGCAAAGGTATTAATGCAAGGCAGGAGACTTTACAATCAGATTATTACAACACAGAAGAAAGAACACAAAGCATTCAATATCAAAACTCATTCGACTGTCTTCATTTCTTTCAAACAGCAAAGCCATTAATTCTGCCAATGAATTAATTCTTGATTTGTTTTTAACATTAAATCCATAAGAATCATTTCACTTGTACTGCTTTAGCTTTCTAGCGGATCATAATCCCTAGATTTTATATCGAACTACTTTTTAGTATTCGATCCTTTTTATTACAAAAATAGATAAATTCATGTCGAATTTATTCTAGATTTGTTTTATTAAGTTCTTTGTAATCAGTGATCAAAGTTGTAACACTCCTCAAGTTTAATAGAGTTTCTATTTAACTTGAATATTGTTTCAGTTTTTATTCCGCATTAATTTGTTCTAAATGGTTTAATCTTAAACGAACAAATTTCGATAAAACGGTATAGTTTGTATTCAACCCCCCTTCTACAAACTTATCAGGACCTAACATTGGTACCATGCAAGTATTTTCCTTAGTATTTGGAAAAAGAAGAGTGTTGAAGCTGAGAGCTAAAACAAATGAGTCCAATAAATTATGAATCGAAGTTTACGAAAATTGCCAAGGTTTGTTTCGCATGATGCGAATTCAGAATAACGAAACGTTTGAAACGACTGATTATGTTGCCGTGGTTAATGAACCGACTGTGATAGAAATGGAAACAAAGTGGACGAGAAAGAAATGGGCATAAAGAAAATAAAGTATGAAACGCGAATAGAATGAGAAAGAAAGAAGGTAAGAATTCAGATTGTCGGACGAGGGAACGATTGATCTCGAAGGATGTGAACCTTGTTTAGCGACTGTGACAGATACGAAATGGGAAGTACCTAGTGTACAGAATATCCCTGTCGTCAGCAAATTCGAGGATGTATTTCCAGAAGATCTTCCGGGGTTACCACCCGATAGAGAAATAGAGTTGCTACAGAATTAGCTCCGAGAACGGCGCCAGTATCGAAGGCCCCGTACCGACTAACTCCAGTCGAGATGAAGAAATTAGTCGCTCAACTGTAGGAATTGTTAGGGAAAGTAATGATAAGACCAATTGCGTCACCGTGGGATGCGCCAGTGTTAATTGGTGAAGAAAAAGGACGGCAGCATGAGGCTTTGCATAATCTATCGAAAGCTGAATAGGCTAACTGTTAAGAAGTAATACCTCTGCCAAGGATCGATGATTTGTTCGACTAACTACGCGATGCGGTTAAATTTTCGAAGATTGATTTGAGAACTGGATACCACCAATTGAAGATTAAACCCGAGGACGTGCCCAAGACTGCGTTTCGCACTAGGAATGGACACTACGAGTTTTAGTGATATCGTTTGGGCTAACGAATGTCTTGCATCTTTCACGGACGTGCTGAATAGACTTTTCAAGAAGTATTTGGACAAGTGTGTCATAGTTTTATCGATGATATTTTAGTCTGCTCCTAGACAGAGGAAGAACACGCAGAACGTTTGAAGACGGTGTTAGAAGCAATGCGGAGAGAAAAGTTTCCAAGAATTAAAGAAGAGACTAATCACTGCCCTGTGCTAGTACTGCCAGACGGGAAGAGAGATTTGGTGATCTACAGCGACGCATTGCATAGAGGATAAGGGTGTGTGCTTATGCAGCACGGAACAGTAATTGCGTATGCATCCAGAGAGTTAAAGGAGAACGAAATTAGATACCCTACACATGACTTAGAATTGGCTTATATAAAGCGTCCGGTAGTTATCACAGACCGGAATGAGTAAGTATCGTAATGAAACCTGAGGGTTGAAGAGTCAACCTGGAGACTGGAGATTTCTATATTGAAAGAGTAACCTCGGCTATTTTCTTAGATTCCGGGACGGAATCCTTTTAAGTAGGGGAGACTGTAATAACCCCAAATTTTGGACTTAGTTAAAAAATTTTGATGAATAGTAAAATTGCCCCTGATGAATAGTAAATTTGGTGATGGAAAATTTTTCAGACCACACTATATAGAAGACATGGAATGAATGTTTCGAAGTTATATTATTGATGTATAAGGAGAATGAGTGAATGTAAACGCGATCAGAACCGGGAGATTCCAACTTTGAATTTTTATCACTATTCATCGGACAATCGAGGGTGTATTGATTTGATCGTTTTGAGAAAGCGTGTAGGATGAGAAATCCATGATCATACCTTAAGCCAAGGAGAGAAATCTAGGATCATATATTAGACAAGGTAATGGAAGGATAAAGGAAGTACCCTAGCTTTGGTACAGAGAAACGTCTTTAGAACCACTGGAAGCTATCGCGAAACAAAAGCGTAATAAATTATGGATTAAACCCTAACCAAAGGAGGAGTATTATATGAGATCATCAAGTGAAATATATAAAAGAATTGAGGATGCAAAGGATGACATAAGCATGATGCAAGGAGATGACATAAGCATGACAAGTGATGACAAGGTGATGAATCACCACCTTGTCACCACTTTCACCACAACCACAAGCTCAAAATGAGCCTTGTCATTGATGACAAGCACTCTTATTAGCCACACAATTAATCAGCAAAGTATTAGTGTTTATTTGACAAAGCAAAAGAAAAGAAAACCAAAAGAAAAACCAAGCAAATAACCATGTTCTTCATTTTCTTCAAAATCTGCTCATCTTGACCATGGTGGAAAGAAAAATTTATATCTCAAAACCTACTCATCCAAAAATCACCAAATTTTAACCATAGATCCTTCATTGTATGGAGAACAGACGTTTAAACTTTTATGGCCAACAAAGGAGTATAGCCCAGTCAAATCCCTTCCCCAAGTCGGAGGACAGAAACTGTCCAGTTTTCCCAGATCTGACCACTCACCTTAGAAAGCCAATACGTTGAGCTTTAAGCATCCCCTGGTGATGAGATAGGACTCAAAAGAAAGCCCTTGAAGAGTAGAAGGTGTGGTAAAAAGTTGAGAACCAAACTCTCAGGTTTCGATTTTATATGGAGTTTTACAAAGTGATGATGAATAGTAATGACTAGTACTTTTACTAAGAACATGTTTTTGTTTTGTAGTTTTTAGATTAATTAGCTTAATCAAGGAGCAAGGAAGCCTAATATCCATCTTATATAACTTGTATTCAGTTCCCAAGAAGGTATAAAACTCCTCCCCTTTGTGGTTAAGTTTTGATTTTTGAAGTTATAGTGATTGTATGAAGTTGATGTTGTTAATGGAGCATGTTTGTATGATTTAAGGTTGTTTAGTATATGATTTGTGGATAAATAGATGGTGGAGTATGAGATCATGTTTAGGCAGATTATAACTAGTATTAGCTTGTGGTTTGATGATTGATGGGTTTGTTGGTTGATTGGTGTTGTTTTGGAGTGTTGAAAACACGGGAATCTTAAAATAGCGCCGTTACCATGTCGGATTTTACTTAGGTAGTTTAGACAGAAACTATGACTGCAAAACAGGGCATAAACTTGAGGGTTCTGACCATGAGCATGTAGGCTCTGTTTCCTAGATTATTTTAGCGAAAGAATCGTATCGTTTCGATTTACGGTTTAGGAGAAACGGCCGTTTTAGTAAAAGCGGTTTCGCGTAACTAGATAGTTCATTGTATGAACTTTGAGGTAGGGATCAAGCCCTTTAAAATTGGAATTGGATTGAGATATTAAAATGGATACTAGTATGGACAGTTAGGAAAGGAACCTAGAAGGTTTCGTGTTAAAAAGATGAGTTTGTGATTTTATAAAAATGCGTGAACAAAGGTTGCGCGAGTGAAATACCCTTAAGGGGATGGTTAAAACGATAAGTTTAGTAATGGTAAAGTACTTGGGTTTTGTGAATGGATTTCCACCCAAACTTTTGACTTAAGAGTTTAAGGAATGTCATAAGGTTATAAGCGGCCAAGAGCAAGACATTTGATGTTCGTTAATAGAACGTTAGTACTTAAGTTAAATGCACTTTAAATGATTAAGCCAGGGGACTGATCGGGTATTTCTTTGTTTATAGATTTCCCGGCAAGTTCTCGAACCCATAACAACCAAGGACCCGAGGCAAGTTTTCTTATTCCATGCTATGTTTTAAAGTACCATATTCTGATGATGCATATGATAGATGCACGTTTTCAAATGTAATATATGCATACAATATTATGCATGTTTTCAAACCGTACCTCGTATATGGATGTGTTTGGATTTTAAACTATGAAGATGTTAATATGCATATGATAGATGCATGCTTTCAAATGTATTATATGCATACAATATTATGCAAGTTTTCAAACCCTATACCATATAATGATGCTGTTGTGATATATGTTGTGGTATCGCTATATATGCTGCTTTA